>JAKSZU010000019.1:29496185-30962435 GCA_026018925.1 Tupaia tana
TCTATTTTTATTACTATAAAGGGTGCAGCAGTTATTAGCAGCGTCGATTCAAATACTTTTCCTCTAGTAAAGAAGTTAAGTAAGTTGACCAGGGAAACTTACTTAATCATTCTCTGTGTCCTTTAGCTTCTTCATCTTATAAAATGGGAACATGAATTTAAAAAGTTCCCATTTTGTAAAATGAGGATAATAATATCATAAAAGATAGTATAACAAGTATTCAATAAATGATAGCTGTTATTGGGACCAGCAGGTGGTGTAGTGGTTAAGGCACTGGACATTCTCACACTGTTGATCATGATTTGAGTCCCGGACCTGGTGGTCTTCTTTCTCACTTCTTCTCTCTCTCTCTGTGTCACTCTCTGTGAAATTAGGAAAAAAAAAAAAAAAAAAAGAATGACTAGATAAAATTAAATAAATAACTCTTTAAAAAAATGATAGTTGTGGGACCAGCAATTGGCGTAATGGCTATGTCGCTGGACTCCCGTGTACCCGACCGCTGTTCGCGTCCCAGACCCGGTGGCTTAAACTCACTTTCATTCTCCTGAGAGGAGAATGGAAGAGAAGGGATTGCAGCATGGCCATCCCCCTGGGGGGTGATTTCTGTCAAGCACACGCGCCCTACAGCAAAAACCTCTCCAAAAAAAAAAAGTAGCTGTTATCTAAAATCCTACTAAGTTTTAAAACTTAACGAAATATACTCAGGTGATAATCGGTCTCAATACTGTCTCATTTCTATTTATTTGTAGTGATTTTCAAACTGCTGGGTCTAGGACTTCAACTGAGGTCGGCCACGTGGGAATCCAGCCTTAACTACTACACTGACTGCTAGCCCCGGTATTTCACTATAAGTAGGTATTTTGTACTTTAATAACTATCTTGAGTCAAAGAGGGGAGGCAAGGTTAAATCAGTAAAGAAAAAAACAGAGTTATATTTTGCCACACACTGACTGCTATGAAAAAAAGAGTGGCAAAAAAAAAAAAAAAAAAAAAAAGAAAAGAAAAAGAATAGCAGCTGTTAAGCTTTTGGTATTTTAAAAAGCAACCTCTCTAATACCAGTAAATATCTAGTTATACCAATGCAACAGATTAAAACGTTATGTCTTTGTCACTATAGCTAGTTGAATAAATCCCTCATTTAGGCTAGTTAAGAGCCCTGACTTTGTTCAAACAAACTCTAATATGCGGAGAGCTCTGTTTTTCTCAACCTTATGAAAATTAATTATTCAAATACATATTTACATTAAGTGATTGTGAGAAAAGTTTTCTCACGTTCTAATCCCTACCCCGTGTATCAACTATTTAACTCGGCATCTTTATTGACTTTTTCCAAATTTTTGCTGTTTCTCTTTCCCTTTCACATCAGAAAAAAAGAATTCTCCTAAAACTGAGCTGCTTTTTTTTTCTTTATCTACTCTACACTGCTCCTCCCATTTCATTACTCCAGAATTGGGTGTTTTCCCAAATTGTAGATTCTAGTTTGCAGCAGATTTATGATAATGAGAGAAAGTTTTTAATACATAGTTGTAGCAGTTATCAATTAAATAGAGTACCTAGGTTGTGTATTACGGATATTGGGATGCAAAGACAACTTTATACTTCATATATTTCAATTCATTTATTCATTAAAAAATATTTATTAAGTACCTGCTACATGTTGGGCAAAGTGCAAGGTGCTGGGCATACAGTGCCATTGAGACAATAAGTCTCAATTCTCAATTTTATATTCGATGGTTTAAACTACAACCACACAACATCATAAATACAAGCACAAAATTAAAAAAAACAAACGAACATATATTCACAACTCTTGAAAGCTGCATATTGGTTACTTGAGTTTTCTGGCTAGTTGAGAAGTCAACTGATAGTATGTTAGAGCCAGTCATTAAATTTTCTTTTTCTTCTTTTTTTTTTTTTTTGGAGAGGTTTTTGCTATAGGGCGTGTGCACTCACCAGAAACATAGGAGAGATAGAGGGACAAAAAGTGACCGCCCCCCCCCCCCCCCCCCGGGGGGAACCAAAATCCCATCTCCTCCATTCTCCTCTCAGGATCTTGGGCACGCACGCACATGCACCCGACATGAGTTTAAGCCACTGGGTCCAGTACTCAAACCATGGTAGACTACGTGGGAGTCCAGCAACATAGCCACTATGCTAACTGCTGGTCCCTAAATTTTCAAGAATTTAGTAAGCCTACAGTTAAATAAAGTCATTATTTAAAACAAAATTATATCAACTTACAATTAAGCAAATTACATACTTACAAAGGTAATACTCAAAACTCCTCACCTAGAGATTATTTTACTATGTCTTACTATTACCTATGCACTTGAGATTATTTCCATCTGCTGCACCTCTATTGGCAATGCTGTATAATGGTTTGTTACTCTGCATCTCCTCTCAACTCTGTTTTCTGTAAGTCACATTGGTAGCATGAAATTGGTCATGGTAGAGAGTTCACATCATGAAAATCAGCAAACCCTACAAATCAGGACTGCCCATCTGTTTGTTGCCAGAAAGCCAGCCGTTCAACATTTATCAGCACACACTAAGTTACTTTTTTAAAATACCAAATATGTTTTTTACGTTTTAGGTGCAAGTTTGTTGGAGGTATTGAATCATTCCCTGCCTTTTTTTTTGGAGAGGTTTTTGCTATAGGGCGTGGGCGCTCGCCAGACAGAGACAGAGAGACAGAAAGCGAGAAATCACCCCCCAGGGGGGGATGGCCATGCCGCAATCCCTTCTCCTCCGTTCTCCTCTCGGGATCTTGGGCATGCATGCACATGCACCCGGCGTGAGTTTTAATCCATTGGGTCCAGGACGCGAACCGCGGTCGACTACATGGTAGTCCAGCAACATAGCCATTACACTAACTGCTGGTCCCCCTGCCTTTTAATACAGATACTGGAAGTATTTTCTTTCATCTCTTCTGGACAGCTCTGGATCATCAATATAAATATCCATGATTACCCTGGGATATAATATTAAGACTAAATACTTCTTTGTGTCCTTATTGAAAATTTTATAGCCTGTTGTCAGTTGCTAGCTGCACCCTTTTATAATAGATTAGTTCCTTTCCACATCATTTTCAGTTGCTCCTAAGCTCTGTGTTTTGAAATCAAATTATGCTAAATTCCATAGAAATGTGAGTAAAGTAAGAGTATATACCATCTCAGAGAAGAGATTTCCTATTATAAAAGTAATTATTAACCTTTGATGTGCAGATTTTTTAGATCTTTTTTCAATCCTCATGGCTCATTTTTAAAAATCATTTCCTGATTTGAGCTGAGGCTTTGTTTAAACTAGACCATGTTGCTATGAAAGTTAAGCTAGAAAAGAAATTTCTCATCACAGACAAAACGTTGGATTTTTAAGAAATGCAAGATGCTTACGAGAACACATAACACTGAAGAGACGTTGAAACAACTAAGTGTGCATAGTTCAAAGATGCTTTAATGACTCTATCACGGAATTCCAGTAAGTCCACTGCATCATTAAGAACATTACGAACCTAAACGAGGAAAAATGAAACAGCAACAAACAACATTAAAACATCAAAAATTTAATTAGTTAAGTTAGCAAGATTTTGCAATACAAAATATTCATGCACTTTTGATTATCTACTGATATAAAAATGAAGAATTAAATAGAAATTAGGCATAAGATGGCATAGATGGGTATAAAAACCAACCAACAAAGTACAGATACAGAAAATCTTTTAGAAGTAAGTAGAAAAGACCTATAGAGAATTCCAGCCTGCAGGGATGCAGCGATGGAGAAATGATGTGAAAAATGCTATACCACTGAGATAATCAAAGAGTTACATATAGAAGTTAGATAGATACTATGAGATTTCCACCCAAGATAAAAAAATATCTTTTTTTAAAACTTTTGCCATAGAGCATGTGCACTCACCAGAGAGAGAAAAAAAGAGAAAGAGAGAGTGACAGCGACAGTGAAAGAGAAAGTGAGAAATCCCTCTCACCCAGGGAGATGACCACATCTCAATCTCTCTTTGTCTCTTGGGCAAGTGCACGCACCCTATAGCAAAAATCTCTCTTGGAACCAGCAGATGCCATAATGGTTACGTCGCTGGACTCCCACGTAGTCAACAGGAGTTTGAGTCCTGGACCTGGCGGCTTGAAACTCACGGCAGGTACATATGGAGTACATGCTCAGAATCCCAAGAGGAGAACAGAGGAGAAGGGATTGCGGCGTGCCCATACCCCTTTGGGGGGAGGTGATTTCTTGCTTTTTGTCTCTCTGTCTCTCTGGCGAGCACACGCCCTATAACAAAAATCTCTCTCAATTAAAAAAGTGATAATGTACCTAAAATTTTAAAATCTGGATACTTAGGCTTAACAGAATATTTGAAAGAATATTTCTGCCCAAGAAATCATAAGGTATATGCTCCCAAATTTTTTAAGTGATTACAATAATACGAATTATGAATATCAAAGACCAAGGTAATTGGTATAGATGAGACGAAGAAGAGGAAGAAGGTAAATTCCCCCTACTTGGCTTCCTCTGGTACTTCAGGTAATTTTTTTTTATTAATTTTTTTTTTTTTTTTGGAGAGAGACGTTTGTTATAGGGTGTGAGGAGAGACAAAGAGAGACAGAGAAACAGAAAGCAAGAAATCACCCCCACGGGGGGGTGGGGAGGGGCGGGCGTTGGCCATGCCACAGTCACTTCTCCATTCTCTTCTCAGGATCTAGGGCACGCACACACATGTGCCTGGCATGAGTTTTAAGCCACTGGGTCTGGGACTTGAGCAGCAGTCAACTATGTGGGAGTCCAGTGTTGTAACCATTATGCCATCTGCTGGTCTCTATTACTAATTTTGCCAGAGGGTATATGTGCTGATCGGAGAGGCAGAGAGGGGGAACGTGAGAAATCATATCCCGTGAGGAACAGTCATGCTACAATCCTGCTCCTCCATTTTTCCTTTCTGGATTTGGGCATGCACGTATATGTGCCAAGTATGTTTTTTAAGCCATCAGGTCCAAGACTCAAACAGCACAGTTAGCCATCTGGGATCCAGTCACCTTTAACACCACACCGAGTAGCCTCAACTAATTTTTAAAGTATTTGTTAAGTACATATTACAGGCAAGACACTGGGCTAGGAGAGGCCCTATAGGAGGGACAAAGATATGTGAAGTGTAACACCTGCTCCCTTAAGAATCATACAGTTAAGTAGATGAAGATGACCCCTTCCACTGACGTTCTCTGAACTGTAAAATATTTCTCCCCTCCTCCCATTAGTACATCCCAATCTTCCCATACTAACCTACAAAGCATTTAACTTCAAAATTATGTTTTTCTTTTGCTAGGGTCCTAGACACACTACCCTGAAGCATGGCACCACCCAGCTGTGGCGGCACAGTGGTAACCAACCCTCTGCTCTGCCAGAAGCATAAGGAAGACCAGAGTTCCTCTCCCAGCTTGACTGAAAACACCCAGCGTAGACATGCACACTTGCCTCTGGTCCTGGTTGACTGAGAAAGACTGAGGGAGAAGGATCACAGTGTGAGACCCTAAAAGGGTGCCAGTCTTTCTGTTTCTTTCTCTCATGAAAGAAAAAATATAAATATACTTTTAAAACAAACAAAACAAACAACAAAATTCTAGAAAGGATTTTCTGACCTACCTCTAAAGAAGGTCATAGATCTTCATGTGAGAAATGTTATCCCTATACCAGGAGAAAAGAACACTCCTATCTCTGAGACACGGGGGCACAGAGAAGATACTGAACAAATAGGCCTTGCTAAGTTTCCCCCTGTCTCTTACCATTAGATCATGCCTTTTTTGCTTTATCACATTTCTCCACAACTGTCCACTCTTTAACAAGCCTAGTATAAATGTACATAAGTTTAATCATTTCTTCTGGTCTTCATTTCCTTGTAAAGGTTCTCACATCACATAAAACTTATTTTAAAGAAATGTGTATGCTTGTCTCTTTATAACCTATCTTTTCTATGGAAGCTTCAGCTATAAACATAGGAAGGAAGAAAAAATAGTATTCTACACTTCATAACTTTTCTTTTTTTTCTTTCTTTCTTTTTTTTTTGGAGAGGTTTTTGCTATAGGGTGTGTGCGCTCACCAGAAAGACAGAGAGAGACAGAGATAGAAAGCGAGAAATCACCCCCCAGGGGGGATGGCCACGCCGCAATCCCTTCTCCTCCATTCTCCTCTCGGGATCTTGGGCACTCACACACATGCGCCCGGCATGAGTTTAAGCCACTGGGTCCAGGACTCGAACCGTGGTCGGCTACATGGGAGTTCAGAGACATAGCCATTACGCTAACTGCTGGTCCCTTTCAATATGAATTTTCTATCATTTTCCCATTTTGACTTGCCTTAGGTAATTCTTAAAGTTTTTTTGTTTGTTTGTTTGTTTGTTTTTTTAAGTAGGTTAAATAAATTCATCCAATTATAAATAAGAAAAACAATTTGAGCCAGCTGATGGCATGGTGGTTAAGGGGACTAGATTCGAGTCCCGGATCCAGTGATTTGTAAAACATACCAGACACGTGTGTATGTATGCCTAAAATGTTGATAGGAGAATGGAAGAGAAGGGATTGCCGTGTAGCTATCTCTGCCCCCCACCCTAGGTAACTAGCAAGTCAGGCCTGCCCTGGAGCCTGCTCCAAGACTTAAATCTTATTTGCTCTTATTTCCCATAACTTCTTCTCTCCTTTCTTAACTTAATCAGCATATTCCCGAAATGCTTGAAACGTCATTATCCCAGGCCCAAACCCATAACACAGTAGCCATGGGCATTCAGGTCCTTCATCCGTGGAAGGTTCTTACCCTATGTCATAAAAAAGTGACTAAGAGCACCATGAAAATATTTCTGTGACTGAATTTTTTTAAACTTGATTAAACATAATTAATTAAGACATATTTCATATTCTGCATAGTGAACTAATGTGAAAATAAGCACTTTATTCAACCTTGGAATATAAATCCTACCTGCATGGTCCTTCTTTTAATTAATGTGACTTCGAAATTCTTCCACTCCCACCGTTGCTCCACCACATGTGCAAAGACCACATGTCCATTTCCACAGGCTCCAGCGATCTGAGTGCCATCAATTGACCACGCAATGTTAAATATGCTGCCAGTGTTGGGTTTTTCTAAAGCATATGACCACTGGAGAAGAAAAAATAAGAGAGAAACTGATTTAATGAAAAAAGATTTGTTAAGAATTTTTAAATTGGGCCTATGTTAATACCCTATGATAATTTTTAAAGAGAATATATCTTTATTATGAAATTACCAAAAATTGTTTTCTTAATAAAATTGTAGTGTGCTGAATAGAACATACAGACATGATTTTAACAGTACACAGTAGAATGACATGATAAAGCAGTATGAAATTTCTTAATGACTGTAATAAAGCCTATGCCTTTCAATTTATTATACATTATTACTTTTCTTTTTAAGAGAGAGATTTTTTGCTATAGGCATGTGTGTTCACTGGAGAGACAGAGAAAGACAGAGACACAGAAAGCAAGAAATCACCCCCCATGGGGGATGGCTACACCACAATCCTTTTTCCTCTATTCTCCACTTGGGATTTTAGGCACGCATGCTCACGCACCCAGTGTGAATTTTAAGCCAGAAGGTCCAGGACTTAAACCACAGTCGACTACACGGGAGTTCAGCAATGTAACCATTATGCCATCTGCTGGTCCCTACATTATTACTTGTAAGTAATAATACTGAATGGGTAAACACAAATTCTGTAGAGAAAAACAAGACAACTTACTACTAACTCTAATGTTCTTTATAGTCTCTACATCTAGAAATTTCTGATTACAACATTTCAAGAACATTATTAAAATTTGAAAAAAAAACTTTTTTTTACAATATATCACTATTTTTATTTTCATTTAAGCCAAGGATGCCATGGGCTAAAGTTACTTACACAAGATATACAATCCATATTTTACATTTTCATATATACTTCAAAACATGAGAGTATTTTCTCTTTATTGTTCAAATCCACATATTTTTTTCTGAAATACAATTTTTATAACACAGTTCCTGGCAACAAAGCCAACACTAGAAGAATTTAAAAAATTATTTTCTAGTGGTTACAGTAGAACCAATTTTTCTCATTAAGAACCTATAAGGATTGGGGCTGGCAAGTGGCATGGTGGTTAAAGGTGCTGGACTTCCACATGGCCAACCATGGTTCAAGTCTCGGACCTGGTGGCTTGCTTTCTCACTTCCTCTCTCTCTCTGATCAAACTGGAAGATAATAATGATAATAATAATAAATAAAGTTAAATAATTCTTTAAAAAAAAAAGAACCTATAAGGATCTAGCATATACCTATGGTTTACTGAATACAGCCAAGAATGTAGCACTGGTAGGTAAGTTCTAAAATAAATTTAGCCAAGCATTCAAAATAAAAGGACTGACTTTTTAGATCTAAAGCTAAAATGAACTTTGAAAATATATTTTAAAATATTCTCCCAACCCCTGCTAACTCCTTTATGCTTTCACACAGCAAGTTTGAGGAATTCCAATTTTTCACGTTTTTATACATCTTTCCATTGGGGCAGTTATCAGTTGTCGTTGTCCATGTAGGCCTCTGCATGAACCCAGGCCATCTGTCTGGCGAAGTACCTGTTTCTAGCTGACAGTCTCTTCATTACTTTGCTTTGCAAACTTGCTCACTACCTTGTGGGGTGGTGGAGGGGGGGGTCCCTCTTATTCTTCACCCTTCTCTTGCCATTCCTGTGTGTCTGTGTTTTGTTCCCAGTGACGTTTCAGAACTAGAGAGCTTCTCTTGGCTTCTTTCATTGTCCTTTTCTGTTTCTCGTTTTGCTGCATCTTTCCTAGTCAAGAAACTTATCCTCTGCCCTAGAATGTGGGCTGTTTTCCCTTGTCTTGACTGCTTTCTGAAGACTGAATGCTTAGTTCTCATTTTTCTCTATCTCTGTATTTATTAGTATTTTCATACCTTTCTTCCTCCCTTTCATATGTTCTTCCATTTCTTTGCTTTTCTCTTTTTTCTCAGAGTATTGGTCATGATCATTTTGTTACCTATCTCTTACTCTTTTGGGGAATATTTCTCCTTTTTCCTTCCCTGTCATTTCTTTCTCTTTAATCTCTTCCCCTTAGTTTATCTTCTTGTTCATGCTTCTTCCATTGGCTATGACTAGCTTCTCTGTGCCTATAAGAATCCTTTTCTTCTCCATGGTCGTGGTCAGGGTAATAGTTCTCCTGGTCTCCGGATTGCCTCTTTTTTTGGATTGCCTCATCTTCCCTTTTCTCAAGTCCTCTTGACATGAAAGATTTGATGTGGCATATGGTACCATGTCCTCTTTCTTCACTAGATGAGTGAGTTTGATTATTGCAATGCTTGGAGTCAGTGTCGAAAGTCTGTGACATTTTCCCTTCTGCGGTGCACTTTGTTTTCTTCCATTTCACCATCATTACCGCTGCTCAGAACATCAAAGTCACTGTCTGCATCCAGATTTTCCTCTACTTTCATACCAGTCTGGAGATTGCATTTCTCATGTAATATTCTTTTTTCTGAACTTGCTTCATTGGTAACCCCTTGATTTCTCCTCTTTGACCCCAACCCTGACTTCACGAAAGCTGCATTTAGGTCCTTCCTCCACCAACTGTTTAGGAACCTATAAAACCCACTGAGATCGTTCTGCTTGGTTACAACCAAACATGCCTCTAGTGCAGCCGTCCTGTTCTCTTTCTTCCTCTCTTCAGCTCTCTCCTGCAGTTTTTTCTTATAAGCAGATGTCACAAATGCCTCATCATCAAATTTTCCCTTTTCTGTTTCTCATTTTCTTGAAAAGGTCCAAAAGTGGTCTTTAACTTGGTAAACTCACCACAAGTCTAGACTCAGCTCTAAAAGCATGCTACTGCTATGCCTACATAAACAAAGTAACGTGAAATAAAATAAGAATCATACTAGACAGCACAATATAGAGAACACCAATGACAGTGTTTCTATAAAGTGATGACCTAGTGATGATGACCTATATATCCCTTTGATAGATGAGATCAGATTTTTTTTTCCATATCTTGCCAAATTACTAAGGCCTGCAGGCTGCTTCTCAAAAAAAGAAATAAATATTTAAACTAAAAAAAAAAAAAAAAAAAAACAAACCTTTATTATAATGATTTTTTAAAAGTACCTCCTTGAATCAGCCCTGTAGCTGGCCAACTACACAGTTCAAGTCCTGGATCCAATGGCTTGAAAATCATGCTGGGTATGTGTGTTATGTGTACCCAAATCCTGAGAAGAGAATGGAGAAGAGGTTGTGCATTGTCATCTTGCCTGGGGGGGATGATTTCTCACTTTCTCCCTTTCTCTTTCCATGGAGTGTACACAGCCTACAACAAGCAAAACTTAAAAATAAATAAATAAATAAATAAATAAAAGAAGAAGCAAAGTTTCTCATTTCCTAAGGCACACTAGCAGATTTTTAAAATCAATATTCTCTCTCATATACCAGGAATTTCAAATGACAGATTATCTTAAATTATGTGTCACTGGGTGGGTCAGAAGGAGGTGTAGTGGTTAAGGTGCTGGACTCACACACAGTCTACCATGGTCCGAGTCCCAGATTCAGTGCCTTGAAACTCACATTTGGCATGAGTGTGTACATGCCCAAAATCCTGAGAGGAGAATGGAAGAGAAGGAATTGCAGTGTGGCCATCCCACTTAGGGGTAATTTCTTGCTCTCTTGTCTCTGTATCCTTCCATCTCTTCGGCAAGTGCATGTGCCCTATAGCAAAAATCAATAAGCAAACATGCAAATATGTGTTATTGACGATAAGAAGTCACATACGGCAGTAAGACCAGTTACTACAGATGATGGATCATTAAAATTATTTTAACTGAATAAATGAATGAACGGAAGGAAATCCTTAATAATTGAATATTCAAAGATAGAAAACGAAAATCACAGAAAAGTTCTCTTTCATAAGCAATAGCACCACCTGCTGAAAAGTAAAAGGAACAGTGTCAGCTAATTAAAAGTGAGGTCAAATCTACCTTACATATTCAAATCTTTTCCCTTAAATTCTATCCTGTTTAATCATGTGATTCATTAATGTATTTTGCATACTTATTTATAATAATTCTGTTAATTTGATCATTTGGGCCTTACATATTTGAATCACATATTTCTCAAAATTCAAAACTAAAGATCAAATTTACTATGGAATCTAGGGAAAAAGTTACAGCATTATGGCTTTTTTAAAAGTTCTTGTTCGAAGGACCAGCAGGCGGCACGGTGGTTAAGGCACTGAACATTCTCACACGGCTGACGTTGGTTTGAGTCCCCAGAACTGGTGGCTTGCTTTCTCACTTTCTCTCACTCTCTCTCTCTCTGGTCAAATTGAAAATAAACAAATGAATAAATACAATTAATAAATAATTTTTTTAAAGTTCTTGTTCCATAAGTAATTGATTGTACCATACTTTATTTACAATCCAGTGGTGTATATTCAGTTTGTATATTTATTTTGATACTCCCTGATCACCTTACCTAAAGTAATTTCATCCCCCGTTTCCAGCTTACTTTATTGATAGCACTCACTGCCTCTTAACGTATTATATATTCATTTGATTCTTTATGGTCTTTCATCTACTTAAATAAAAACTCTCAAGAACAGAGTATTTGTTTTCTTTATTAGTATTTCTTAAGTAGGATAAGTGCCTAGCACATAATACACATTCAGTAAATACTTGTGAAGAAATTAATGAATATGAAAATAAGTGAACAAATGATATGCAATACATTTTTATATTTCCTTGAAGCTAAATAGTTGTGTCAAAACTTTCAAGGCTCTTCATATATTATATCTTCAATTATATTTGAGAAATATACAAATTAATATTCCCATTTAGGGAACCAGCAGTTAGCGTAATGGCTATGTCGCTGGACTCCCACGTAGTCGACCGCAGTTCGCGTCCCGGACCCGGTGGCTTAAAACTCACGCCGGGCGCATGTGCGTGCGTGCCCAAGATCCCGAGAAGAGAATGGAGGAGAAGGGATTGCGGCGTGACTATCCCCTCTGGGGGGTGATTTCTCGCTTTCTGTCTCTCTGTCTCTCTCTGTCTTTCTGGCGAGCACACGCGCCCTGTAGCAAAAGCCTCTCAAAAAATAATAATAGTAATAATAAATATCTATGCACCCAACACAGGAGCACACAAATACATGAAAGAAAGACTGGTAGATCTAAAAGAAGAGATAGACTGCAACACACTAATAGTTGGGGATCTCAATACCCCACTGTCTCCTCTAGACAGATCATCTAGATAAAATAAAAGCAAAGAGATACAGAATCTAAACAATAGTATAAATCAAATGGACTTGACAGACATATATAGACCCTTCCACACAAAAGTTATAAAATATACATTTTTCTTACCACTGCATGGAATATTTACAAAGATTGACCATGATAAGGTACAGAACAAATCTTTACAGATTCAAAGTCATAGAAATCATATCCAGCATCTTCTCCAACTGTGATGAAATTAAACTTGATATTAATCAAGTTATAAAAAAAAACTCGAAAATACACACATATACGGAAACTAAATAAGCTACTGCTGAAAGACTTCACAGCTACTGAAGAAATGAAGACTGAAATCAAAAGATTCATGAAAACCAATGATAATGAATACATGAGTTTCCATAATCTATGAGCAACCGCAAAAGCAGTCATAAGAGGGAAGTTCATAGCAATTAGTGCACATAAGAAAAAGATGGAAAGATGGCAAATGGACAACCTAACATCATGCCTCAGAGAATTGTTTTCCAATTCCAACAAAAAATTTGTTTTAATGCCAGAAGAAAAGAAATAATAAAGATTTGAGCAGAAATAAATGAAACAGAAAATAAAGGAATTATACAGAAAATAAATGAAAGCAAAAGCTGGTTCTTTGAAAAGATAAACAAGATCGACACGCCATTAGCTAGACTAATTAAGAAGAGAGAAAGGAACCAGAAAAATCAAATTCACAATGAAACAGGAAATACTACAACAGACACAACAGAAATACAAAATATCATTGGAGGATACTATAAGCGACTATACGCCAACAAACAAGAAAGTCTAGATGAGATGGACAAATTCCTGGATATATATAATCTACACCAAAATTGTATCAGGAGGACACAAAAAACCTGAAGAACTGACTGCCCTACCAGATGCACAGATAGTCAATATAGGAACATAAAGAAACTTGACACCTTTGAAGGAAAACAGTTAAGTCTCCAGCAATAGGTCCTGCAGAAAGGGGATTCAAAATAATGATTCTAAACAAACTGCAAGATATAGGAAAATAACAACAGACAATTCAACGAAATCAGGAAAACAATACAAGAACAAAGTAAGGAAAACAGACATAGAAATCATAAAAAAGAACCAAATAGAAATTCTCAAATTGAAACACTAATAAATAAAATTTAATATACAATAGAAAGCTTCAACAGCAGATTAGAACATGCAGAAGAAATCTCCAAATTGGAAGTTAAATCTTTTAAGATCATCTAGTGAGGAAAAAATTAAAAGAAGACAACTGATAAGGAAATGTATTGTACACACACACACACACAGACTACTAAACGCCATTAAAAAGGGCAAAATCTGGTCATTTGGGGTAAAATGAGGGAGCCTGGGGTCATTATATTAAGTGAAATAAGCCAGGCACAAAAAGAGAAATACCACATGTTCTCCCTCATTTATAGAAATTGGAAAGATTGAACTCATAGAAGTAGAGAGATGAAAAATGACTATTAGAGGGGCTGGCAAGTGGCGTGGTGGTTAAAGGCGCTGGACTCCCACATGGCCGACCACGGTTCAGGTCTCGGACCTGGTGGCTTGCTTTCTCACTTCCTTTCTCTCTCTCTCTCTCTCTCTCTCTCTCTCTCTCTCTGATCAAACTGAAAAATAATAATGGTATAACAATAAATAAAGTTAAATAAAATAATTCTTTAAAAAAAAATGACTATTAGAGTCTGGGAGAGATGCAAGGGTCAGGAATGGAGGCATGATGATTAATGGAAACAAAATTACAGATAGATAAGAGGAACAATGTCTAGTGCTGTAAAATACAGTAGGAAGAATGTAGTTACCAACACCTATTGCATATCTTAGAGTAGCTAAAATAATTTTTGAATGTTACCAACAAAAAATAATCACAAATAGTTGAGATGCTCTCTTTCAGAAAGCTTCTAAAGCTAGGCAAAGAATTCATATTTTATATGATAGGAAACAAATAACCAGAACACTTACTAGACCATTTATAAAGCTCTAAAAACTACTCTATTTTGCACTTGAGAAAAATGAGCCATAGAACAATTATGTGATTTTCTCATAGTTCAAGATAATACAGAATTATCCCATTCAAACTCTTTTTTAAAAAATATTTATTTATTTATTTATTTATTATTTATTTATTTAAATTTGCCATAGGGCATGTGTGCTCACCAGAAAGACAGAGAGAGAATGAAAGGGAAAATGAGAAAGCCAGCCTGTAGGTCCAGGATTCGAACCATGGTCAACCATGTGGGAGTCCAGCGCCTTAACCACCATGCTACCTGTTGCTCCCCACAATCAAATTTTTTGTCACGTAATATTTGCTGCTGCTTTGGGGGTACCTCAGTGGAACAACTCCTTCAATAAGTTCAATGGGTAAATGCTGCAGAGCTTGTTGCCTACGCTCCAGACAGAATTTCTATGAAAGAAGGAGCGTACTCTTAAAAGAAAAAGTCTCACATGTATTCAAATATGAACCATTGCCCCACCAAAAAATCTCTTGGCCTTAAAAAAGACCATTTTAAAAAGTTACTATTAATTCCTTATAAAAAAAAATATGCAACCAAAATTTTGTATGAAATTCATTGAAAGCAAAAAAATAAAGGTTAAAATTGAACTTTCCATATTGAAAGAGCATAAATTTTAATACTTTAACTACTTTATTATTCTCCACAATCATGCTCAAAATAAGTATTTCCATAAAGACACTAGTAAAAAACCTATTCTTAAAACTTAAGAGTTTAGATCCATAAATCTGGAACTAATTGAATCAGAATATGAAGAATACAAATCAGAAAGGTTCAGTCAAACGCATTCATTGAAAATGCTTTTTAAAGACTGAGAATCACGTGTGTTGTGCATTACCACACTCATAACAGCACATCTGTGATTACTAACCACTATACTTACCCCAGTTTTATCACATAAGCGTAAAGTATGAAACGATCCAACAGCAAATAATTCCCCATCTGGAGCCCAGGCAACTGAGGTAATAGGATGTTCGTGAGGTTGTGAATTGTACAGTGGGCGGCCATAACTATCCCACACCTACGAGAGCAAAATGTTTAAAAAATGTAATGGATCACCATATTATTACAAACAAATATATCCTTCAGTAAAGATTTGAGTAAAGATTCAGAAATCATGACCTTATAATACTGGCAATTAAGTCATTAGTGTTACTAAGGATTCAAAAAAAAAAAAAAAGCTATGTTCTTTAAAATGTAAATATCTCAAAAAGTTATAACATTGTTGGGAACCAGCAGTTAGCGTAATGGCTGTGTTGCTGGACTCCCACATAGTCGACCGCGGTTCGAGTCCTGGACCCGGTGGCTTAAAGCTCACGCCGGGCGCATGTGCGTGCGTGCCCAAGATCCCGAGAGGAGAATGGAGGAGAGGGGATTGTGGCGTGACCATCCCCCCTGGGGGGTGATTTCTCGCTTTCTGTCTGTCTCTCTCTGTCTGTCTGGCGAGCGCACATGCTCTATAGTGAAAACCTCTCAAAAAAAAAAAGTTATAACATTGTAATAATTTTCCAGATTTCATTAAATCTTCGATTAAAATAAAATATACCCATTTTAAATTTAATAGTAAAGTTTTGAGATGTTTAGAGTTTTGCTTAGTTTTTTTTCTTTGCCCAATAAGAACTCTTATCAACTTTCTCAAAAAGTATTTATTTCATTTAAATTTTCTCTTACTATAGTTACATTCAGTTTTATTATTCTCTATGAATTATCTTAGTCTGAAACTGAACAATATTTAGTTAACATTGATTGTTAAAATCTTAAACTGATTTCAACTGAGTCACTAAAACTAGAAGCTATATTGATGCTGCTAGTTACTAAATCAAATTCTATAGATTGATAAGATAGTCTTTATCAAGTCAGCATTTTAAAATACTGCAAATTCATTAGAATTAAAAGATATGACTAAAGTTAAAGACTAAAAGAATATTCTTACATGCTTTTTAACTAAATTTTTTTCTTCCAATCAGGTGACAAATCTAAACATTACATACCTTGTATTTACAATCTTCACCAGCAGATAAAATAAGATCATTGACTGAGTTCCAATCTACTTTTAAAATAATACCATCGTGGGCTTTCCACTGTGAGAAAAAAAAAGATATTAATTATAACTTTAAAAGCACTAAAGTTTTTCCTGTCGGAAGGATATTTTGTTTCTTTCTATTGGTTCTCTTGTCATCTCCTTAGAGATTACTATTTTCCTCATAGCAATAGCTCATTTGCTTGTTTAATTTCTAGTTTACACTAACGAAATCACCTAGCACCACAATATCTTCCTTCTATGTAGCTTACATCCTTCTGAATGTCCTCAGTTGCCTGGGCTCCAGAGGGAAAATCACCTACTGCTGAACTATTCAAGTTTGGCATTTGTGTGTTAACACTGGAATGAACATGCTACATATCCCAAAAATATCAGCTGGATCCAGATCTTATTGTCTTCTTTATACACTGGATCCCATTATTGATACTGTCTTCATGCTTGTTTACTACTTCTCTTTTCTTTTTTAACCTCTAATACACAAACATCTTCTGGAGTACTCTCTTTATTCTCTTCTGCATATTCCCTAAGCTTCATTCTCTGTACCTCTATATGCCTGATTCACCACTGACTACTCTGAGAACCTTCCACTGCACTTACCACGTACAAAAAATATTTTCTGTAGATAAGTATATATTCTATATATACAGAATCTATATATATATATATATACACATGTACTGTATGTATTGTATGTATTGTATATATATATTGGCAATCTGGGGACCGGCAGGTGGTGAAGAGGTTAAGGTGCTGGACTCCCACATGGCCAACTGTGGTTTGAGTCCTGGACCTGGTGACTTGCTTTCTTACTCTCACTGTATCTCTCTCTGGTCAAATTGAAGAAGAAAAAGAAGTAAGATCAATAATTCTTTTTAAAAAAAAATTGGCAATCTAGAAAGTAAGCATTAATGTCTTACTCTTAAATGTAATTCATGTCCCATTTAGCTATTACCATACATGTAATTCAAAGCTACCATAGGTAAAATAATAACTAAAAAGAATTAATTTTCCTTGAAGACTATAAGGTATATTTTAATACCTGAACCACTTAACTTCTTATTAAAGGGTTACAGATTTTAACAGTTTTCTGTACAGATCCATTGCAATCTATCACTTCTAATGTATACAGAATAAAAAATTAGGGTCAAATAAGCCCTAAGATAAACAATTCATAGCCTGGCTTATTCAAAATACACATTTTCAAAAACAAATTTTCTCACAATATATGTTAAAAAGCAGTAATTCTCACAATTAATGGCCAACTAACCTTCTATAATATCCTGAAAGAACTACAAGGACAAATAAACAAGTACAACAATAGAAAATAGATAGAAGTATGCATATATTCAGATTCTCAAAATTCCATTTTAAAGCCACAAGGGCCAGTCCATAGCCTGATGGTTAAAAGAACCACATCCCACATGGCCAACCATTCGGTTTGAGTTCCAGAGCGGCTGGCTTGAACAACCTTCTAGGTGAGTGGATGTGCGAGTGCCCGAAATCCTGACAGGATGGAGAAATAGAAGAAAAGGATCATGACATGACTGCAAGCTCACTGGGAGGTAGTTTCTCTCTCTTCTTCTCTCCCTGTCTCTCTCTGGCAAGAGCATGCGCCATCAAACCAAAACAAAATAAAAAATTTTTAAAAGATACAAAATAAATTTTTGTGTATTCAGAAGCTAGGAACAAAAAAGATTTAAACTCACTTATACTATAATTTAAGATATCAACTTATCCTTTATATTATATATAAAACACAGATAATTTTCAATTATTTCTCAATTTATTAGGCATTTTATAAAACTTTTTTGAAAAAAAAAAAAGCTCCTTGAAGACAAAAACTATGTTCTGTTTCACTTTGACTATCTCATACCCAGCACAGTGCCTGGTATTTAATAAATATACAGTATATTTTACTGAATGAATAAATTTTAAAAATTTCCTCACTATAAAAACAAGTTACAAGGAACCAGCAGTTAGCGTAATGGCTATGTCGCTGGACTCTCATGTAGTCGACTGTGGTTCGCGTCCCGGACCCGGTGGCTTAAAACTCAGGCCGGGCGCGTGTGCGTGCGTGCCCAAGATCCCGAGAGGAGGATGGAGGAGAAAGGATTGTGGCGTGACCATCCCCCCTGGGGGGTGATTTCTCGCTTTCTGTCTCTATGTCTCTCTCTGTCTGTCTGGCGAGCGCACATGCCCTATAGCGAAAACCTCTCCAAAAACAAAAAAAGAGAAAAAGAAAAAAAAAAAAAAAAGTTACAGGTGTCCAGAGGTCTTAAAGGAAATAAGGTAAAAATCTCTGAATTGCATTCCACAAGCAAGAATTAATGGAGCATTCCTTTTTGTAGATAATCCAAACTTTAATACATTTATGACCAAGGAGAATTGCTAAAGCTTTAGTTTTCCAAAAGGGATAATTTGTATAAATTTGTTAATTATACTTTAACTCCTTTTTCTCTCTAGCTGAATTTTGGCAGCCATTTTTCTTCTCTCCACTAACTCCTGGCCAAAGATTCTATAGAACCGCTAAATCGTATTTTAGTTAATATAAGCAGCTTCCTGAGTTTCATTTATATAAACCTAGTTACACATACCTCAACAAACTGACATAACTGTAAACTAAAAGATTCAACTTGCCTGGTTTTACTATATAATTTCATAGCAGGTTTTCAGAGGATAAGCAATTGATTTGGAAGGACTTTAACTAGAAGCATTCAAATCTAGTCCTCTTCCATTTGCCCAAATTCTTAACCTTAGTTGTTTAAGGGTAAAGACTTACTATCTTCTATTTCTTATTTGTCCCTACAATCATCACCCCTCTACCCCCAGAGAGGATAATTATGCTGGAATCCCTTCTCCATTCTCCTCTTGGAATTCTGGGTATGCTTGCACACACACCTGGCATGATTTTCAAGCTGCCAGGTCCAGGACTTGAAGCATGGTCAGCCATGTGAGAGTCCAGTGCCTTAACCACTAAGACACCTGCTCATCCCTGTACCTACAATTCTTAGCAGAGTGTTCTATACACAGTAAAAAAGTAAACGCATGTTGATACATAGTACCATCTATACAGAAATTACTTATATGGAAACTCAAAGTCAGAATTTGTATCTTCTTACTCCTCGAAATCTACATCTACTCAATGGTTAAACCTGATGCTTCTTAAAACACTTTCATGATTGCTGAACTCAGTCACCCTCCACCACCAAATCCCTCACCTAGAACTTAGTCATTCTATAATACATACTTTTTCTGGCCTCTCTGGCTGACTAAAATGTCGAGATGCCATAAAAACATAACAGCATCAATAATAACTACTCTATATGGAGTGCTCACTGCATGTCATGTTCTGTCCACTGCACTCCACAACTTAACTCATCGAACCCTCATCAACTACTGAGTAGGTGTTAGTGCCACCAACTAAGAGATAGGAAAGTTGATGCTCAAAGAGATTTCATAACTCGCCTAAGAGCATGTATAGGTAAGTATGTGAAGATTTTAATCCAGATGACAAACTCCAAAGTCTATGTTTTTATAACCCAAACTACACTGAGTTATTATCAAAAAGTGAAGGCCGGAACCCCCATCTTCCAGTAATTAACCAAAATGACGAACACAAAGGGAAAGAGGAGAGGCACCTGATATATGTTCTCTAGGCCTTTTAGAAAACATGGAGTTGTTCCTTTGGCGCCATATATGCGAATCTACAAGAAAGGTGATATTGTAGACATTAAGGGAATGGGAACTATTCAAAAAGGAATGCCCCACAAATGTTACCATGGCAAAACTGGAAGAGTCTACAATGTTACCCAGCATGCTGTCGGCATTGTTGTGAACAAACAAGTTAAGGGCAAGATTCTTGCCAAGAGAATCAATGTGTGTATTGAGCATATTAAACATTCTAAGAGCAGAGATAGCTTCCTAAAACGTGTGAAGGAAAATGACCAGAAAAAGAAAGAAGCCAAAGAGAAAGGTACCTGGGTTCAACTAAAGCGCCAGCCTGCTCCACCCAGAGAAGCACACTTTGTGAGAACCAATGGAAAGGAGCCTGAGCTACTGGAACCTATTCCCTATGAATTCATGGCATAATGGGTGTTAAAAATAAACTAATCTGTGGTCTATAAACATGTTTGCCTTAATTGAGTAGAATTACGTTCCCTCCCCAAAGCTAATTTTTATTGGGCTCTAATTCATCTTGAAATATCTTTATTCAAATTTAGTATTTTTTTCACCTGAAAGATGTTAGGTGGTTTGGTTTATACAGCAAATAAAACTCAGTTGGTTAAAAAAAAAAAAAAAAAAAAGTGAAGAAAATCATTCTAATTTTTTTAGAGGTTTTTGCCTTAGGGCATGTGTGCTTGTAGGAGACAGAAACAAAGACAGTGAGAGAGAAAGTGAAAAATCAGCCCCCAGCAGGGATGGCCATGCCATGCACACGCCAGCGGAATTTCAAGCCACCAAGTCTGGGACTCAAACCAGAGTCAACCATGTGGGAGACTAGTGACATAACTACTACGACATCTACTGGACCCCTCATCCTAAAATTTTTTTTCATGTTTAACAATCTTTAATTCAAATGTAAAAGTTCAATACAAGCCTTGGTTTTTTTTTTTTTTTTTTTTTCTTTTTTTGGAGAGGTTTTTGCTATAGGGCGTGTGCGCTCGCCAGACAGACAGAGAGAGACAGAGAGATAGAAAGCAGGAAATCACCCCCCAGGGGGGATGGCCACGCCGCAATCCCTTCTCCTCCATTCTCCTCTCGGGATCCTGGGCACGCACGCACACGCGCCCGGCGTGAGTTTAAGCCGCCGGGTCCGGGACTCGAACCGCGGTCGACTACGTGGGCGTCCAGCGACATAGCCATTACGCTAACTGCTGGTCCCAATACAAGCCATTTATAGGGCTTGGGAATACTGGATTCAAGTAACAAAATCCTGGGTATAGGCTTCATGGTTTTTCATTCATTAGTCCTGGCCTGACCTGAAGTAACTTCCACTATTTTTTGGTCGCTTTTCATACAGTTCTGTTCAACCTTTCTCTTAAACACACATACATATTTCCAATCATTTTTTCCTGGTCCCTGGGCTAAGGACAGCCATTCCTTCCCTCATCAAAGATTCTGCTCCTAACTTAACTCTTCTTCCTTTCTGAATAACAGAAAAGTAAAGGTTGACTCCTCTACTCTAAAAATACTAAAAGAATGCTAGGCTCTTAGAGCTCAAGTATTTGAACAGATGATAGTGACGAAAAACAAAGTCTAAGCAAGCACTTAAAGTTTTACAATAAAGTTTCATGATTTAGTTCTGTTTCGTCTCAAATCTATCCATTTGAGGCTGACTGCACTAAATTTAAAGATGCCTACTTATGCCAAATGATGTGACAATCTAGGAATTCAAACGACCTTTATGATTTACCAGTGAGTTGGAGCGAGGAGAAATGAACCCCATTGGAAACATAAACAGGCATTCCCGGTTTTGTAATAAAGGCTGTTAAAACCACATACTGGAGACTGCAGACAGCAAAAGGACACGTCCAGAGGAAAAGGACTCCTAAGCAAGGACTCCTCTAGCCTAGCAGTCAGCAAACCCTGGTAACAATCTGCAAATACCAGAGAAGTACCTGTAAAACTTTAGCATTTGGTTGAAGAGGTTTAATGATTAGCTGCTTGCCTGCTGTGTAAAGAACCTTTTCTGAATCAGGACCCCACACTACTGAATACACTGGCATTCCTGTGAAGAGAGAAAATAAATAAATAAATAAAGGAGATGAACTTTAATTTGCATTATAAAATAGACTGTTTAGAGAATCAAAAAGGCAATCTGAAATGTAATCCTGTTTCCTCCTTATTCAATGACCCTTTCGAACTGGACACTGAAGTACAGAGTGGGTCAATATTACCACTGAAAGTCAAGTATGAGCAAATCACAGCTGATACTTTTAACTATAATTTAGATCAAAACCCTGTCAGGGTGCTGTCGCTCTCTCTTTCTGTCTCTCCTACTCATGAAATAAACGTTAAACATTCCGTTCAGTCAATGACATCCAGGACTGTCCTGTATCAAAGGAACCCTCAGAAATTCTTCCCAATGAGCTGACCAACCTCAGGAGGCAGTCCTTTTTTTGTACTTGATAAATACATTCTCTCTCTCTTTTTTAAAACTTCTCTGGGAATAGTCAGGAGCCTACCTGGGCTTAAAAAGTAAATGAACAAAGCTCAACTTCATAATAAATTCTCTCCCCTAAATGTATAAGTCAAAATTTCAGATATTTCAAATGTAGTTCTTGGTGAATAATGGGGAGTGGAAGAGGGAACCGATTAGTGAGTGACAGAATCATAGATCCGCTCTTTATATCCATATTGGAGTTGTGATTTTGTGCCAATACAGTAAGCTAAGAGGCCAGCAGGTGGGGGGGTGGGGCGCTGGATTCCCACCTGGCGGTTTTAGTCTCAAACCTAGTGGCTTGTTTTCTCGCTCGCTCTCTCTCTCTCTCTCTCATGAGCACATGTGCCCTGTAACAAATTTTTTAAAAATAACAATGATAAATAAAGTTAAATAAATGATTCTTAAAAAAAAATGTTAATAAATTTTAATTGATAGCCTATGCAATCTTCATGAATACACTGAGTAAAACTACACCGGCCTGGGGTATACACTAACCTATGACAGACATCTATGCCCCAAAGAAATAATTCAGTAAATGTGACTCCTATTGAGTTATACAGGATGTGACTTTAGGCCTTCAGTTGTGGTAAAAGGCGCGTTGGGGTATAGGATGAGGAGCTTATCCTCTTAACTTCAACCTTTAATTTGTGGGCCCATTAAGGCAGCTGTGTCACCATTTCCTTGTTTATACACCTTCTTCAGAATACTTATCTTCCCTATTGAGATGAGGAGACAATTCATTTCCTGCTTATGAAACAATTTTTGAACAATAATAATGTTAAAGAAATAGGTATAACTTACAATAGAAAACTTTTGTTTTATAGAGTAATTAAGTAATTCCTGATATAACTTGTGGTTTTTAACCATATTCTTTCAATCAATTTTGCCTGTATTTATATGCAAAAATGACATTCTTTATGATAGACATGTAAGATCAATAGCTAAGTCTCATTAGTTCAGCTCTCCCTAAACATTACAAATTCAAAAAGGATACAACATCAAGAATTAAGAGTTTTCATTATACTCATCACTTACATTTAATATTAAGAGTGAAACTGCTGTGTGTGTGAATGTTTTCTCTTCCATAAGAAACAAACTACATAGCTATATAACTTTCAATTTGGGTGGTTCAGATGAATATCATTATTGAAACTGGATGAGTTAGCCTCACAAAGAAAATAATAATATCATGATAAAATCTATTTCATTAGTATTTGAAACAAATTCATGTATTTTAAATGTTTTTAAAACCATGCTTATTAAGGCATTAATTATTCCCAGTGTTACATATCACTTTAAAGTCAGTATGAAAATTACAAATTTAGCTTTCAGGCTGAATTACTTTAAAACAAAAGTATAGCAAATTATACAAGAACATTGTCCAGGGAAAGGTCCTTAAAGTTTGTGGCATTACTTTATCCAATTTTAGTCTATAATTAAAATACACAGGGAAACACAAGCAAATTATAGCAAATTAACAAAAATGGACAAAAAGTACAAAATAGTTTTATAATAACTTTAAAACTTCTTGCTTTTTTTAATTGGGAATTTTTAATATTACTCCATTTCAGTTAAGACACTCAAAAAGATCTTGTTTTTCTGACTTTGTACACTAAAATCATGTGACCTTTTTGACATTTTTTAAGAAACCACATGCACCTGGGGTTGTTAAATGTCAGACCCTTATCTCTCCGTAAAACAAATTATCTAAATTCTTTCAACCTGTTGAAGGCATTTTAAACCACAGAAGAGGAGACAAAAATGTATTTCAATTGTTTTAAGGAAGTACATGGTCAAATACACCATGTTTTTCACATTCATACTATAAAAGTGGCCCCTAAAATTGTTGTTTTTGTATGTTTTTAAGAATGCTTTTGAAACAAACTGTTTACTATCATAATGAAGCATTAGTTAACTTTGTCTTGCATTCAGTATCGATCTATATTGAGTAACTGTAAGTAAAGTACTTGAAATAGAGCTAGAGCCTGCTAAATGAGCACCCTGTTAGCTATTGCTAGAAATTACTTTGTAATGCAATAAGCAAGTATTTGGCTACTGTATTGATGGTAGTTGGCCCTCGGTTTTCTCCCCAAGTCATTACAAATTCAAAAACCAAGAATTATTTCCTTTTCATTCTATTTGTAGAAAAGGTAATCAAGTAGGATTTATTCCAAAAAAAGCAACTTTGGGCTATGTATGACACTGGGTCAATTCCAGAAGACGTTTAAAGGCTGGTTTGTTGTTGTTTGTTTTTCTTTTCATTTCTCTCCTGAACCACCTCTCCTTAGAAAATATGAACATCCCCCATAGTCTCACCTTTCACCTTTATGAAACTGGGCTCCAAGTTAATATTTTAGCCTTTCCCTCAGAACTCACATATTTTCACTCACACCAAAGACATCTCCATACTAGAACTTCAAATTCTACAAATTCAAAACCACCATTCTCCATATATATTCTCTTAATTAATTCCCCTCTGAATTCCTTATCCATCCCTCTCTGCCCAAGAATATTTGCTTTTTTCAACTACCGCTGTCTCTGCCTCTGACCAAGCTTCATTAGCACTAGCATAGAGCATTTCTGTCATCTCTTCCCTAGCCACCCCCACTTAATTCTATTTCCTCTCATTTATCCTACATATGTGTTACTCCTATTATTGCTAGGGTGGTCTTCCTATAAGACAACAATCACCTCTTGTTCTCCTGCTTAGTTGAAAAAGGTGCTGTATGCTTACAGAATAAAACTCCAACCCCTTCCTTTAGCATCCTGGGCTGTCAGTGCCTTGGCTCCTCCGGCAGCACTATCTACCCCTCACAGAGCCCAACCCGCACGAGGGGCCCACTCCCACTTATCTGCCTTCTGCACTCACTCTCTGCTGTCTCTGCACCTCTGACGATGCTACCTTCCTCCATGGCTCCACTGCAACACAAGCAAGCCCATGCCCTTACCTAATTTCTTCATCCTCCAAAAGCCAGTCAAAAGATGCTGCAATACTTGCCAGGAGCCTTTCTGATACCTTCCTTCTCTGCAAAGCATTGGTCTTTGCCTCCCTGGCCTCCCACAGCAACTTGTAACAAGGAGCACAATCAGCCCTGTATTACCATTATTTATATTTCCAGTTCACCTCTTTTACTTAAATCCATCATTCCATATTTTGTGTTCCATTTCTCCTTTTGAAAATAGTACAGCCTGGAGCAAGGCACTGGCATAGAGGTACTGCAAATAGACCTACACGAGAAAGGCCCTGGGTTTGTGTCCCAGGACTCCCTCATACACCCAGTATCACATACATTCCCATGATTCAAGCTGGCTGAGACCAGAGTGGAACATGGTATGAGGACACTCCTTTCTTTCTCATGGGAGGAAAAAAAAGAAAATTCTTTCTTATTCCACAGGATCAGCCTGTGGAATAAGCAGGAAGGTGTCATTGCATGATGGCAAGGCTACAAGAGAAGACTAGGTTTGGGTCTCTGCCAAACATAGACAGGCCAGGCACAGTGTCATGAACCTGTGGTCTTTGCTAACTGAAAGACTGGGGCAGGAAGGACCATGCCATGGCAAAACCCTATCAAAAGTACCTATCTTCCTATCTTTCTTTCCCTCCCTCCTGTGCTTTTTCACTTTTTCTCAGAAAAAAAGAAAGGAGGAGGGGCCAGCAGATGGTATAGTAGTTATGTCACTGGATTCCTGCATGGCCAACTGTGGTTCAAGTCTCCAACTCAGTGGCTTGAAAATCACACTAGGTGCATGTGTGCGCAAGCCCAAGATCACAGGAGGAGAATGGAGAAGAGATTGCAGCATGGCCATTCCCCCCCAGGAGTGATTTACCACTTTCTCTCTTACTGTCTCTGCTTCTTTCTCTCTCCAGCAAGTGCACACGCTCTAAGGCAAAACCTCTTTAAAAAAAAAAAATCTAAAAAAGAAGGTATGGAAGGAAGGAAAGAAGGAAGGAAGGAAGGAAAGGAAGGGGAAGAGAGAAAGAGGGAAAAAAAGAACATTGTCCAGGAAAATGTCCTTAAAGTTTGTGGCATTACTTTATCCAATTTTAGTCTATAATTAAAATACACAGGGTTGGGGGGGGGTGATTTCTCACTTTCTATCTCTCTGTCTCTGTCTTTCTGGGGAGCACATGCGTCCTACAGCAAAAACCTAAAAACCTCTCCAAAAAAATACACAGGGAAACACAAGATGGGCATAATTATAATACTCCCTGGCCTAGACATTATTTTTCTTTAGTAAGGAATAATTTCTCATAGGCGCCAGTAAGAATCCTTTTTAAACTAAGTCGAGCTCCTTCCCCCAATGTTGGAATTCATGCATCTTCTGCATTAGAGAAGGCTCCAGCTATGACTTTTCTATCTGAATACCTGCCTCTAATAGTCAAGAAATGAATTCAGGAATTAAATTCTATTCAGCAAAGACTAAGTATAATTATCATAAACAAGTGGGAAAAAAATCACAAGGACATTTTCAATACTGCTTATGGAATTCCAAATTTTACAATAATTTATGCTTATATTGTATTTTTGTGTCAAAATTAATAGTTTATATTTTCAAAGGAGTCAGGAGCCCCCACCTGAGCCTCTAGAATCGGCTCTCTCTAGTTCAAATTTATATTGACCCTCAAATTTCATAATCTATAATAGATCAAAGAAACTTTATACGTAATCAGGGACTTTTCCTTCTGTGTTAGTGTCATTATAACAACTTAACTTCTCTAATGATTTTTCCCTAAAAGATACAGGGAAAGAATGGAAAAAATATGCAATTTACATGTTCGCTAAGAGTCTGGTATCTAATATTTATAAATATCTTTTACAACTCAACAATAAAAAGACAACCCAATTTTTTAAATGGTCAAATGGTTTCAGTAGATAGTTCTCCAATGTAGATACAGAAATGGTCAATAAGCAAATGATAAGATGTTCAACATCATTAGCCACCAGGGAAAAGCAAATCAAAACCACACTGAGAGATCACTTCATACCCACTGGGAAGATTTATAATCAAAGGACAGACAATGACATGTATTGAGGAGGATATGGAGAAACTACAAGTCTCATATACATATGGTTGGGGGGTTTGTAAAATAGTACATTCACTCTGGAAAACAGTTTGAGGAATATTTTTATGTACTATAATAATGCACTATTTCAAAGACAGTTAATATTCAAGTGAAAATAAGCAAGGAGCAGAGCTGGCAGGTGGCATAGTGGTTGAGGGCGCTGGATTCCCACATGGCTGACTGCGGTTCAAGTCCTGGACCTGGCGGCTTGCCCTCGCTCTCTCTCTCTCTCCCTCATAAAATTAAAAATAAATAAATAAATAAAATGTAAAAACAAAAACAAAGAAACAAAAATATAGGAGCATACTGTAATAGTATGCTCCTTGTTTACAAAAAAAAAGACTATATAAATATATATTTGCTATGCAAGAAAATGGTAATACTAGTTGCCTCTGGCAATGCGAGTTGGGTGGCAACATGAGATGGGGATAACATTTAAAAGCTAAAAACAAGTTCACTCTCTCCTGAGCTTTAAGTTCTGAACAATGTGAATATATTATCTCTTCAAGATAAAATTAAAACTTAAAAAAGAATTAAGTGCTCCTTGCAAAGTTACACTGACAATCAAATTTTATGATCCATAGGGCCAGCAGGTGGTGTGGCAGTTAAGGTGCTGGACTCCCACACAGACGACTGTGGTTTGAGTCCCAGACCTGGTGGCTTGCTTTCTCACTTTCCCTCTCTCTCTCTCTGGTGAGTGCACATGCCCTACGGCAAATTAAATAATAATAATAAATAAAATTAAATAAATAATACTTTTTAAAATTTATGATCACTATTACTAAAAGCAAGGACTGCAAACTTAAATCCCTTCAGAGGTTTATATGGCTTCTTTTTTGTTTGTTTTGGTTTGGTTTGGTTTGTTTTTTTTACAAACTTTTAACACACTTTATTGATTTAGGAGCCAAATTGTCTTCTATCATGTAACAGAAATGAGTGAAGTAGGTAGAATATGAGAAAAATAGAAAAGCTTAAAACCCAACTAAAAATGAAGCAACTACTAATGAACTCCAACTGACTAAAGTTACTTCAGAATGCAGACCCAATGTTGTCAGATCTTCCAATTTTTCAAAAGAAAACAAGAAATTCAAACTGGTATGTGAAATATCCTGATACTTAATGTTGGACCTGAATACTGTTCATGTGTCCACAGGTCACCTGTTTGTGATCTCCAGTTTTATAGGAAGGGTTTAAGAGCATGTGTTTCCAACCTGCCTTTGCAACTATAGAAACTCTCATTGCATTTTCCCTGTAAAAACAGTAGCAGTTTAGTTTCCAGACCCATTATACAAGTAAACTATAGTAGCAACCTAATAGCACCATCAACACCTACCCTCTATGATTAACAATGCTTATATTAAACAACTTATTCAAAGTTTCCACTTTAGAATCTGGAAAGTATAAAATAGTGGCTCCAAAGGTGACGGAAAGAAAATGACTGGGAAACGGGACCAGCAGTTGGCATAATGGCTATGTTGCTGGACTCCCATGTAGTCAACAGCGGTTCAAGTCCCGGAACCAGTGGCTTAAGCTCACACTGGGCACGTGTGCATTCGTGCCCAAGATCCCGAGAGGAGATTGGACGAGAAGGGATTGTGGCGTGGCCATCACCCCTGGGGGGGTGATTTCTAGCTTTCTATCTCTCTGTCCATGTCTTTCTGGCGAGCGCACGTGCCCTACAGCAAAAAAAAAAAAAAAAAAAAAAAAAAAAGAAAAAGAAATTAAAAGAAAATGACTGGAAAGAATTTAAGGAAAGAAAGGAACATTAAAAGCATATTGCTAAAGGATTTTGAGAAAGAATTAAAATTTTCAATGGTGGATAGTGAAGTGAGCTTTCAGAATTTTCTTAAGATCTGTGTCATCCTTAGGTAACAAACCTGTTAGAAGAAAAACAAAAGAAAGGGAAAATAGACATATCTCAGCAATTAGCAATAGTTGAAAAAAAATAATGGTAGCCACAGAATCACGACTGAAATTTGCTGCCAGATGTTCTTACGAGAGACCAGTGTTCTCTAGAAAAATTCTGTCAATTGCTCATGAGTCATTCATCACAAAGCAAGAATGTCAAATAATTAGCAGTAACAGACAGGAAAATCTCTAAAGCCAAAAGTAAATTCTAATGCCTACTAGAAAATTAAAGTAATATTTTCTAAATACATGTTTTATATGAAAGCAACAACAAATTGACTATTTTTTTAGACTGAAATTCACTCATGACTGCCTCTCTGAACTCTTAAATTTTCCACTGATAGGTAATGATTCAACTTGGAGATTATCTGTAGTAAAGATTTAACATCAGAAGAGATGCTACCTAGTATTTCTAATTAGCTTTGCTAACATTTGGTTAATGTACAGCTAAAGAAATGTGATTTCAACATTATCCTAAGAGTAAATATAATTTTTAAATGAAATATTGACATTTTGTGTCAGTTATTAAAAATGTTTCACACTATGACTTTATCATGTAATTCTGGAAAACAGTCTGTAAGATTTTTGGCAACTTGTCTCCAAAGATCCATTAATATAAGTTCGGGTCAACCTTACAACTGCTTTATTGTTCCTAGATAAAACCTATCTAGGAAAACCAATCTGTCACACAGAAAAAAAAAAAATCATACATAATGTAAACCCCAACAGTAATCACCTCTGGAATTACTCCGTGACTACTCCTTTTCATTTACACCAAATAACATGCTTCTCTAATAATATGGTTTACCGAGTTTCAGATCATCAGTGTGTGTGCCCCTCCCATTAGTATAGAAATCAAATACATAACATAATTTAGAAGGGATGCTAATATTTTGAAGTTATTGGGATTTTTTTTATTGCCAGAGGGTGCATACACTCACCAGCAAGAGGCAGAAAGAGAGAGAGAACCCCCCACCAATGGGGCATGGTCATGCCACAAATCCTCTTTCCTCCATTTCTCCAATCTATCAGGATCCTGGAGCACACACACAGGATATTTTTCAAGCTACGGAGGCTGAGATCAGGACCATGGTGAGCCACATGGAATCTGGTTCCCTCCACATACTCCTTAACTACTGTGCCATGGGTCTGGCTCTACGGGGATTTTTAAGTGATGTTTTTCCTTACTATGATTTACTTAACTAAACACAACCTTATTCCATATAAGAGATGCTTCAGAATCTTTTTTAAAGATTTTTTTTTTAGAGAGGTTTTTCCTATAGGGCTCATGCCCTCGCCAGACAGAGAGAGAGAGAGAGACATAGAGACAGAAAGTGAGAAATCACCCCCCAGAGAGGATGGCCACACCGCAATCCCTTCTCCTCCATTCTCCTTTCGGGATCTTGGGCACACACGCACACGCACCCGGTGTAGGTTTCAAGCCACCGGGTCTGGGACACGAACCGCAGTCAACTACATGGGAGTCCAGCGACATAGCCATTACGCTAACTGCTAGTCCCCTTTTTTAAAGATTTTTAAAGAACATTTAGCCTGTAACTGCTTTTACACAGATTCAGTAACATAAAGGAAAAGCCCCAAGTATTTCTTATATTTCTTGGCTTGAATAATACGGTTACCATGGTCCATTAGGCATTCTGGAAAGTAAGGAAAAAATATAAATAAAATTGAGAGATTTTGGGACCAGCAGTTAGCGTAATGGCTATGTCGCTGGACTCCCACGTAGTCGACCGCGGTTCGAGTCCCGGACCCGGCAGCTTAAACTCACGCCGGGCGCGTGTGCGTGCGTGCCCAAGATCCCGAGAGGAGAATGGAGGAGAAGGGATTGCGTCGTGGCCATCCCCCCTGGGGGGTGATTTCCTGCTTTCTATCTCTCTGTCTCTCTCTGTCTGTCTGGCGAGTGCACGCGCCCTATAGCAAAAACCTCTCCAAAAAAAGAAAAAAAAAAAAAAATTGAGAGATTTTAGGTTTTAAAGTTGGCCAAAGTCAGTTTTAAATATTATATTAGATCATTTCTAAAGAAAAATGTCATTTTTGAAATCTATCATTTTCAAAAATAATCAATTATATACATACCTTGCTGAGCTAAAGTTGATCTAAGCATCCCAGTCTTTGACCAAATTTTTATTTGCCCATCTTTTCCAACTGTCCAGAGAAAAAAATCATTAATATTTTTATCTATAAAAAATAAACATTAAATTTACATATAAAAATAAACAATATCTAAAATAACACACATTTAAAATTTAGATACTGGTACCAGCAGATGGCATAACGGTTATGTCCCACGTAGTTCATTGCGGTGCAAGTGCCAGACCCAGCAGCTTAAAACTCACATTAGGCACATGTGTGTGCATGTCCAAATTCCCAACAGGAGAATGGAGAAGGCATTCTGGTGGGGCCATCCCCCCTAAGAGGGTGATTTCTCACTTTCAGTCTCTCTGTCTCTCCAGCAAGTGCATGTGCCCTACAGCAAAAATCTCTATTTAAAAAGAGAAAATATTTTTTTTTACAAACATTTAGGTATAATTTATTATTATTTTTTTTTAGAGAGAGATTTTTGCTATAGGGTGCATGCGCTTGCTGGAGAGAGAGAGACAGAGAGACAAAAAGTGAGAAATCACCCGCCAGGGAGATAGCCACACCACAATCCCTTCCCCCCAGTCTCCTCTCTGGATTTTAGGCAAGAATGCATACATGCCTGGTGTGAGTTTTAAGCGGCCAGGTCTGGGACACGAACCTCAGTTGATTATGTGGGAGTCCAACAACATAACCATTACACCGTCTACTGGTCTGTTAGATACAATTTATTAAGTTAATTTATTAAAAGATAATAGATATCACACTGAAATAATTTGATCAAAGTAGCCTAAATTCATACTAAAATTATTTTTTCTTTCAATCTTAGAACACTTTTTGCACCAAAATAACTTTTTCCACAAATGTTTTGAGATCTTATGTAAATTTCTTATTTTAAGTCACTAACCATTGAAGTAATTTGTAATACAGTAATAGATTACTAATGCAATACGTAAAAATGAGAATCCTTGGGACCAGCAGGTGGCATGGTGGTTAAGATGTTGGGCACCCACATGGCACCACAGTTGAAGGCCTGGATCTGGTGGCATGCTCTCACTTTCTTTCTCTCTCTCTCTCTCTCTCTGTCTCTCTGGTGAGCGCATGTGCCCTATAATGAATTGAAAATTTAATTAATTAATTAAAATAAATATTTCTTTAAAAAAATTTAAGAATTTTTTTTTAAACAAATGAGAATCCTAGGGTAGGGCAGGAGATAGGAGAGTGATAGAAGGAAGGTAAAAGTAAGATCAGTTAAAAGAGATCATTTTGGAATTCAGAACTTTAAAGAGTCACATACCCTTTTATTTAGCACATACTTGACTATTCCAAAAGCCTTCTCAGACATAACAGTCTCCAAAAGTCACATAAGGGTTAAGGGTACTGGGCTCCCACATGGTCGACTAAGGTTCAAGTCCCAGACCTGGCAGCTTGGTTTCTCACTTTCTCTCTTTCTCACTCTGTCCCTCTCTGATCAAATTAAAATAAATAGGGACTAGCAGTTAGCGCAATGGCTATATCGCTGGACTCCCACGTAGTTGACCGCGGTTCGCGTCCCGGACCCGTGGCTTAAAACTCACACCGGGCGCGTGTGCATGCGTGCCCAAGATCCCGAGAGGAGAATGGAGGAGAAGGGATTGCGGCGTGGCCATCCCCCCTGGGGGGTGATTTCTCGCTTTCTGTCTGTCTCTCTCTCTCTGTCTCTCTGACGAGCGCACGCGCCCTATAGCAAAAACCTCTCCAAAAAAAAAATTAAAATAAATAAATAAAGTCAAATAAAATAAATCTTTAAAAAAAAAAGAAAACATGGTTTCCTTACTTAAGACGTTTATATAGCCATTTTGATGAATATTGTGCCAATTATTTGCTATTAGACAGTGAAAAATATTATTAATGATGCTGTTTCTTTGGAAATTTCTCTTTAAAAAAATTCATTTAAAATGTCATTTCTGCAGACAGCTTACCTGTAACTAATGCTGTTCCCTCGTAATTCCATCTCCCTGCAAGTACTGCTCCACAGTGAGCCTCTACACTTTTTTCCACTCTTCCTAATTTGGAAATTAGATGGAATTTACCTAAAAGAAATTACATTTGAGAGGGTCAGACGTAGCACAGAAGTGGCCAGATCCCACATGGCCAAGACAGTTTGAATCCTGGTTCTGGCAGCAACACTCCACACACACATGTGGATGTGCCCTGGATCCTGACGGGAGAGAGAAATGGAAGAAAAGCAAGAGGCCTCCTTGGGTGTTCTCTTACTCTTTCTCTCTCTCACTCTTTCATGCATCCACATGCACTCTCTGGCATTAAAAAAATAACAATAGAAATTAACAAATTACATTTTAGAAATCTATTTTATAAAACCAATGTATTTAATCAACATTCCTTGAACACCTATTACAAGACTAGTTAGCATAATACTAAGCATTACATAAATAAGGTAAATAATATAATTATTCTTAATCTCAAGAATATATCAATCTATTGGAAAATAGGCACAAAAACAAAATTATAGAACTTTGAATAAATTAGTATAATAGACATATGTATATAGTGCTATGATAGTGCAGAGGGACAATAAAACCCTGCTGTGACAAGGCCAAGGGGAACTAAGAGAAATGTCAAGAAATCTTTCTGTTGGGACCAGCAGTTAGCGTAATGGCTATGTCACTGGACTCCCATGTAGTCGACCGCAGTTCGAGTCCCGGACCCGGTGGTTTAAACTCACGCTGGACATGTGTGCGTGCGTGCCCAAGATCCCAAGAGGAGAATGGAGGAGAAGGGATTGTGGCGTGGCCATCACCCCTAGGGGGTGATTTCCTGCTTTCTGTCTCTCTGTCTCTCTCTGTCTTTCTGGTGAGCGCACGCGCTCTATAGCAAAAACCTCTCCAAAAAAAAAAAAGAAAGAAAGAAATCTTTCTGTTAAAGCAGAGTTTTGCAGCCTAGATGACTAACTGACTGACTAACCAACTGACATATTTATTTATTTATTTTACAGGCTAGAGAAAAACTAGAAAAGGTATAAAGAGGAACCAAAATATAAGAGGTCTTTGAAATGTCCATGGAAGGGGCCAGCAGGTGGCATGGTGATTAAGGCACTGGACTCCCATATGGCTGATTCTGGTTTGACTCCTGGACCTGGCAGCTTGTTCTCACGTTCTCTTTGTCTGTCTCTCTAGTGAGCACACATACCCTATAGTAAATTTTTTAAATATAATAATAACAAATAAAATTAAATAATTCTTCTTAAAAATAAAAGTTCAGGGCTGGCAGGTTGCATGGTGGTTAAAGGTACTGGATTCCCATATAGCCAACCATGGTTCAAGTCCTGGATCTGGTGGTTTGCTTTCTTGCTTTCCCTTCCTCTCTCTCTCTCTTTAACTCTCTCTAGTTAAATTAAAAAATAATAATAACAAATGAAATTAAATAAATAATTATTTTTAAAGATAAATTTCATGGAAAATACATATTATTAAAAGGGCCAGTATAGATTTCAAATTTGGGGCAAGAAAATAAACTTGTATGGGGTCACTAGAAAAGTCATGATGTATTTTTTCAATGCAAAAATGTGTCATGACTTTTCCAACGACCCAGTAGTTTAATTCCATTTTGCCGTGAAAAGTTGAATGGATGATCCCAGGTTTTAAAATACTTGCCTTATATGATTTGACACTATCCCAGGTGCCAGGTAGACAACAAGCAGACCACATACTCTTAATTGCTATCCTCAAAATGTTTGCACATAAATAAGCAAAAAGTTAAAAACTGCTAACTTTAACAGACATAAGCAAATTACATAAGAGATGACCATGAGACAAATCAACTATGCGAGGAATAAGAGATCTAGGAAGCCAAGAAAGAATCAGCATGGGTGTGATCATTAAGTTTAGCAATACATAGCCAGTAAAAAATAAAGGGCAGTGAAACTAGAACTTTTTCCCAAATCAATGTATTACAGCAATATAACAAAAAAATCATTATTCTGAGAAAAACATTAAAATGTTTATGATTAAAGGGTCACGTGTGCAATGACTTTCAAATCTTTCCCAGAAAAGTGTGCACATATGTGTGTGCAGAGAGAGAGAAAGGAAAATCAATGGTAAAGTATCTGGGACAAGATGCTAAAACTAGCAAGTTCAGATAAAGTTTATATAGGAATTATTTGTACAATTCCTATAACTTTTCTAGAAATATGAAATTTTATCAAAAGATATTTTTTAAAAAAATTCAACCCCTCACTTTATCATCTAAAGTACGTAGAATTCTAGCTGTGGTTCAGAGTAAATCTTCTGATGACCAGGCTCTGTACCAAGTGCTTTCACACATAAGTCTCATTTAATCAAATTTCAGAAAAATGAGGTTTAAAAAAAATCCTGCAAGCCTCTCTGTGTAAATGAAGAGCAATCCAATATTGTTTTTCATATTATCCATGTCCTTTGCTGATCACAAATGTCCTCTTCTCTTTCTCTTCCCATGTGTGTGGCCAGAGACTGGAGGGGATTCATCAGTCCCATTCCCTCCACTAAATTGGATCACTCAGTGATGGGCACACGATCCAAGCCCATTTCAGATTCTCTGCAACTTGCCTACAGAAAACACTGAGGAAAATGCACTCTTTCTGCTAACATTTCCTATGTGGCATATTGAGTTTAGAGCTGCAGATCACCATCAGGCTCACCACGGGGGAGAACCAAGCTCAGAGAGAGCGAACACAGGGGGCCTCATGTAGCTATGCTAAGTGAACCAAAAAGCTTCATTTGTGCATGAGTTAGCCAAGGAAGTTTTCGTTACTTTCCACAAATGTACTCCTAATAGTAAGTAGAGTATGATACAGAAGGAAACAGTTCAAGTATTTCTAAGGAAACAAAATTAAAAACATACCCTTAAAAAAGTAGAAAGGTCATGATTTTTATGTACAATAAAGCTATGGTCAAATTCTATAAATCTACTCGTAACTGGAAATTAATATGCATTGGAAAATAAAGGGGGTATTTAATAGGTACCTTACTAAATGAATAGGTATATCCATATTTTAATGTAGCTATGTTATTACATTAAAATTGAAAAATTAAAAACCAAAACAGCAATAACAGCTCAGTTCAACTCATGAGAGCACAGAAAGGGGAAAGCCTAGTACATACCAGTTTAATTTACTTTCTGCCATTACAATAGTTTTATAGTCATATACAAACCAATTGACTACAAAGAAAATAAATAAAATGTGTGGATGAAGGTATGCAGATCCTCAAATACCAGCTTTATATAACAGCTCTAAGCATAAATCATACTCACGTATGATTGTCTTTAAATTACAAAAATGACCAAATAACATTTATTAAAAACATACCATCTGGGGACCAGCAGTTAGAGTAATGGCTATGTCGCTGGACTCCCATGTAGTTGACCGCGGTTCGAGTCCCGGACCCGGTGGCTTAAACTCACGCCAGGTGCGTGTGCATGCGTGCCCAAGATCTCGAGAGGAGAATAGAGGAGAAGGGATTGCGGCATGGCCATCCCCTCTGGGGGGTGATTTCTCGCTTTCTATCTCTCTGTCTGTCTCTGTCTTTCTGGCAAGCGCACACGCCCTATAGCAAAAACCTCTCCAAAAAAAAAAATTATTAAAAAAAAAAAAAAAAAAACTTACCATCTGAACTTGTGAGGACAAAGCTTTCTGCTTGAGTCTGTTTCTTTATGCCGACACTTTTTGGAAACCAGTGAAGATCGATCGGGTAAATATCATCAGGAAGCTTTACTATCTGACTTGTCTCGCCGGTCAGCAAGTTCCACTTCACTATCTGGTGATCATCACTGCATGAATACAGTTCTTCAGCAGTGGTCCAGCCCACACAGCTTACTAATTCTTGATGTGGCACATGTTAAGGAGATAAAACAACACGAATCTCAAATCTCAATAAAGAAAATAATCCACACAAGCAGATTATAGGAAGGAAATAAAATTGAGCCAAACATTTTCAAGCTTCTAAATTCATGCTTCATTTTCTTTCTTTGCTTTGCTTTTTTGTTTATTTGCTTGCTATAGGGCACATGTGCTTACCAGAAAGACACAGAGCGAGAAAACACATGAAAAAGGACACCTCAGGTGGGATGACCATGTCACAATCCCTTCTCCTCCACTTTCCTCTCAGAATTTGGGGTATGTATAACACACCTGGCATGTTTTTCAAGTCACCAGGTCTGGGACTCAAATTGTGAAGCTGGTCACATGGGATCTAGCCACCTTAACCTCTATACCACCTACTGGCCCTCATATTAAAAAAAAAAAAAAAGAAAGTCCTAGAGAACTTGTGCATGTGCTCACTAGTGTGAGAGAATGAATGTGAGAAAGTACCTCCTACAAGGGATGGTCATGCCACAATCTTTTCTTCTCTAGTTTTCCTTTTGGGATTTTGGGCACACACACACACGTGCCCAGCATGGTGTTTTTTGTTGTTTTATTTTTTTTTTAAGACTTATTTTATTCAACTATTTATTTATTCATTTATTTATTTTAATTTGACCAGAGAGGGACAGAGTAAGAAAGAGAGAGAGGGAGAAAAAAATGAGAAAGCAGGCCACCAGGTCCAGGACCCGAACCATAGTTGGCCATGTGGGAGTCCAGCATTCTTAACCACGCCACCTGCCAGCCAGTCCAGCATGTTTTTCAAGCCCACAGGGTCCAGGACTTGAACTGCACCAATGGCCATGTGGGATCCAGCTACTTTAATTACCAATACCATTGGCTGGCCCCCATATTCTTCTCTATAATGGAAAACATAAGCATCTAAGAAAGGCAAGCAAGGCAAGCAAAGAAATCCAGATGTCAAAAGGGGTAAAAAGATTTTTACTACATGGAAAATGTAAAACTTGTATTACAAAATATTTTATAAACAAGGTCTACAGTACAGAAAAGAAACCTAATAGAGCAAAAGAGATGACAGGATTTACATTACACTGTTGAGGGAATGGAGAGAGAAAAAAAAGAACTTTACATTTGTCTTCATGTATATGTGTCTTTTTTTTTTTTTAATGCCACAGGGTGTATTCACGTGCATGAGAGAGAGAGAGAGAGAGAGAGAGAGAGAGAGAAAAGGTACCCACAATGAGGCCCAGTCATGCTGCAATCTTATTTTCCTCCATACAGTCAGGAGGATCCTGAGCATGCATGCGCCAGCCTGGCATGTTTTTCAAGGGCTGGGATTTGAACCATGATGGACCACCTGGGATTTGGCTTCCTGTGCAAAGCACTTCACCACTGTACCAAGGGGCTGACCCTGTATCATGTAAGTTATTAGAATAATCATGTATTATTTTAGCAAGTAAAAACAATTGAAATGTGCAATGAAGACGGAAATCTAACAATAAAATGTATGCTTAAACATAGTATAACAATCACTTGGGAATAACCCCATGGCTTAACAACTAAAACTAAAATCTTCCTTCTCTCTCTTTTCCTTCCTTCCTTCAATGCCCAAGGGCAGATGCATTTGCTAGAAAGAGGGGGGCAGGGAGAGAGAAAGTTCCCACCAACAGGCCATGGTCATGCTATAATCCTTTCTCCATTTTTTCCATCCTGTTTGGATTTTAGGCATGCACACACATGTGCCTGGTATGTTTCAAACCACCAGGCCAAATTCAAACCATGATGGGCCATGTAGAATCTACTTCCTTTACCTACTAGACTATAGAGCTGGCCCCTTTCTTTCTTTGTAACTGACAATATGGAAATTTTGACAGTAACATCAGAAAATAATCCAATTAAAATTTATTGCACCTACAAAATACATATAGTGCTGGATGAGATACAAACCTTAACATTCTTCCTTTCATTCATTTTTTTCAGTTTCTGATTTACCAATTTCCATATTTCTATGTAAACTGAGATACTTGAGTGACCCTAGCTTCCTCTTTCAGAACAGGCTGCTTATCCTAGAACTGTGTACCAAGAGAAGGTGTTCTAACCTGCCATTTACAGAGGAGTTTTCCTCTAATTTATAGCTCGATTTCTACATTGCCAGATCATTTCTTCTTAGGTTGTTTTCTTTTTGTTATTATGTAATCCTTTTACTTTCTTCTTTTCTCACCCACGCTTTTTTTAATGGTAGAGAGCCTATGCACAAGAGAAAGAGGAGCACCTTCAAAAGGGTCTCACAATGGCATGCTCCTCTTTCTTTAGCTCTCCAGCTCCTTAGAATTCTGGGTACCGGTAGGCATGCTAGCTATGTTTTCAGGCTGACCTAAGGATCCAAATCCACCACAGTGGATCATTATGACTTCTGCCTTGAAGGGCTTTTGTGTCACTACTGCACCGTAGTGGCTGAGAAAAGAATGCTTTTATTGGATTATCTAAAAGTTTTTCCAGAAGAGAGAAGGAGACAATATGCCACTAATTATTCTGGAACGGCCTTTTTTTTTCTTTTAGATATAGGTCACATGTGCTTACCAGAGAGAAAGAGAGAGAGACAGAGAAAGTGAGAAATCACCCCCTGGAGGGATGGCAAAACTGTAAACCCTTCTCCTTCATTTTCCTCTAGGGATTTTGGGCAAACCCACACACATGCCTGGCATGATTTTCAAGCTGCTGGGTCCAGGACTCAAACCACTCAGTCAGCCATGTGTGATCCAGCAACCTTAACCTCCACATGCCACCTGCTGCCCCCCCCCCAGATTTTTTAAGACTTCAAAATATGGTAGATTAAGCTAAAACTAAAAAATAAAAGATTATAGAAAGATCTTCAGAGTCTGCACAAATAGGTAATAAAGTGGCACTGGAATACTCAGAACTCAACACACAATCTAAACAAAAGGACCTGGATGTCACCAGATTATTACTGAAAAATTCTTTCCAATATAATTGGCTATTGTCTAAATGATGTTAGGTAAAAACCTAAAAAGGGAGAAAACACACACACACACAACCCAATCAAGAAGTACTGGGGTCCAGATGGTGCATGGTGGTAAAACGTGATGCTTTGTGAAGCAGACCATGGAAAGGTTGCCAGCTCCACCTCATGCGTCCATGATCCAGACTGGTTGGGGGTAGACCCAGTGTTGGGGGACGCTGTTCAGGTGCTGTATCTGTCTCTCACTATGTCTCTCCCTTTCAGGGAATAAATAAACTTAAAATAAACAAATAAACAGAAATTAGCTTATTCCGATATAAATTGTTAACCAGTGCACATCAGATTAGTACGACATTATCTTCAAACAAATAGGTCAACTAAAATTACAGGAGAAAGGAGAGGACTGCCAGTTTAAAAGAGTATAAAAAGATTGTTATTCTTCAGCTTGAAAGAGCAGAAGCAGACAACAGACAAGGTCAAAATTTATAAAATTGGGTATGGTGTAAACTACCAACCACACACTTTGAAAAGACAGTAAACATGAGTTAAAGAGGGCCAGTAGGCGGCATGGTAGTTAAGTTCCCACATCAACTGAGTAGTTTGAGTCCCAGAGCCAGTAGCATAAAGACACACCAGGTGCATGTGCATTCGTGCCCAAACTCCCAAGAGAGGTGAGAAATAGAGGAAAGGGGATTGCGGCAAGACCATGCCCCATGGGGGGTACTTTCTCACTTTCTCTCTGTCTGTCTCTCTCTCTCTCTCCGTCAAGTACACATGCCCACTGACAATAATGGAAAAAAATTAGTTCAGGAGAAATAAAAATAATTACATCTTCGCTTAAGAGTTAGATCAGCAGACAAGAGAATATAAATGAAAACACATAAATCCAAAAGTTTGATCAAATGTTTAAATTAGTACTTCCCTATCTCTGATAAAGATTGTTGGGGCCAGGGGACCAGCAGTTAGCGTAATGGCTATGCCGCTGGACTCCCACGTAGTCGACCGCGGTTCAAGTCCCGGACCCGGCAGCTTAAACTCACACCGGGCGCGTGTGCGTGCGTGCCCAAGATCCCGAGAGGAGAATGGAGGAGAAGGGATTGCGGCGTGGCCATCCCCCCTGGGGGGTGATTTCCTGCTTTCTATCTCTCTGTCTCTCTCTGTCTGTCTGGCGAGCGCACGCGCCCTATAGCAAAAACCTCTCCAAAAAAAAGAAAAAAAAAAGATTGTTGGGGCCAGGAATTGATGTGTCTTTCTTTTGACTCCATTGCAAACTAATGTCTTGTAAGATGAAATAAAAATCAATCACTATAAAAACGATCTTATATTTGAATGTTGTAAGGTCAAATTGCTAACATTTCTCACCCCTTATTTTCTGTTTCTTTATTTATCCCATTATCAGACCTATAATAATGTCCACATATAATACTGTCTGTAGAATTGGCCTAAATGAGTAAGAAGATGATAGTGAGGTTAATCACATCTGTTTGACACACACATACAGGCTTGTTGACAAAGCATAGGATTATGAGTTAAAGAAAATACTAATGATTGTCAGTTTCTCATGTGAAATAACACAGGTCTGAATGCTTGGATTCCTCGAGCTTGTTCTCTACTTTATCATGAGTGTAAAGAAACAGAGCAGAGCTCGGTGGACCAGCAGGTGGCGTGGTAGTTAAGGAGCTGGACACTCCCACATGGCTGACCACAGTTCCGGATCCCGGACCTGGTGGCTTGTTTTCTCACTTTCTCTCTCTCTCTGCCTTTCTGGTCCAATGAAAAGAGATGAATGAATAAATGAAAAATAAAAAATAAAAAATAAAAAAAAGGGAGCAGAACTCAAATGAACACATACTAGATCCCACTAGCAAAGAAATTATTTGGCTTAATAAGGGTGGGGAAGTAGGTGGCATGAAGGTTAAGGTGGCTAGATTACACATGGCTGACTGAACAGTTGGAGACCCAGACTTGGTGACTCGAAAATCCCTGAGCCAGGTGCTTTTGTATATGTGTGTCTAAAATCCTGAGAGGAGAATGGAAGAGAAGGGATTGTGCCACAGCCATGCCCCCTGGGGGGTGATTTCTCACTCTCTCTCTCTCTCTCTCTCTCTCGTGGGCACACATGCCTTATAGCAAAAAATAAATAAAACAAGATAAAATAAAAATGAAAAGGAGTAATAGCCCCATAGCCTAGTGGTTACGGGAAGCTGGATTGCACATAGCAAACCGTGGTTTGAGTCCTGGCCTCAGCAGCTTGCAAGATACAACAGTGTTTGTGTCCCAAACCCTGACAGGGATGGAGAAATGAAGTAGATGGAATTGTAGCATGACTACTCCCCATTGGGAGAGGTGATTTTCCCCTCCCTCTGTCTGTCTGTCTCTGGCAAGTACATACACCCTCTGGCAGTTAAAAAAAAAAAAAAAACTTTTCTTCAAGATCCTACCAAACCAAAGAAAAACTGCTCTTCTAAGTACTTAATTACAATACTTAAGTACAGTTTTTTAAAATGTCAATAAGAATTTGAAAGATTTAGAATAAGTAGTTTACTTTGGAGAATTACTTGCAACATATGATCTCAATTTTCTTTCTTAATTTTTTTAGATTGTTGTCAGAGGGCACATGCACCTACATAGAGACAGTACTCCCCACACCTCTGAATGGTGCACAGTCAAGACTCATTCTTTTTAATCTCCCTTTCTCCATCATGCCAGGATTTAGGGCACACACGTGCATGCAGCTGGCCTGTTGTTCAGGTCATGTTACTGAACTGAGGTAGGTCATGTGGGATCCAGCTCCCAGTACACAGCACTTAACCACTGCGCCACGGTCCAGACCAATCTCAAATATTTAGCTAATAATCAAAGGAACTAAAATTCTCCAACTAGAACACACAATAATAGAAAATATTTAACAATGCTATAATAGGATGGACATAATAAGATTTATTGAATGCTAAAAGGATATGTTTTGGTTCTTTTAAGAGAGATATCTTCAGTCTCATGTCTCCACTTCCAGCAAATTTTAAAATGTCACTTGATTATACTCACTGAAAAATAAAGGGGAGAAAATACAAGATCAACATTAAACACAAACACATATACACCAAAAAAATAAAGTAACCATAACATCTCTGTACCCCAAAGAGCACAGCAACACCTTCAATCATTCTGGCATGGAATACAGGAAGAAAAAAAAAAAAAAAAAAACTATGTGTGTGCCAATCCTGCCAAGAGGTGAGAAGGGCCTTGAGTTGAACCCTAAGGGTCCCCTACAATCTGCCTGAGACTATATGCTTGAGTCCCTGGCACCACTAAGTAATCTGGTTGAGTAAAGAATTTCAAAACGCTATCCTGAGACCCAATCAAAAGATTCTACAAATTGGGCAGTATTCAATTGCAGCTCAGTCTTGGTCCTTGAGCCTTGGACCAGGTGGCTTGAAAATCACTTTGGGCATGTGTGTGAGCATGCCTAAAATCTCAGGAGGAAAATGGAGAAGAAGAGATTTCAGCATGGCCACCACCCTTGGGGGGTGATTTCTCACTTTCCCTCTCTCTATCTCTCTCTGGCAGGTGCATGAGTCCTATGGCCAAAAATAATAATAGTAATTCCCAAAGTATCATTGAGGGTTAAACTAAACTTTTTGAGAGCCTTAATGGCCTCAAGGAAATTATATATCAACCTAATGGTCTAATCTGGGGTTAACACTCTGTGATGAGAAGACACAATGCCCAACAGTTACAGTTACCACAGTAGCAATGTGAAAAATAAGTAAATTATTTGAGAGGAAAAGGTAATAAATTGCTTCTAAAAGTTATATAAAAATCACAGTGTAACTGCCAAATTAAAGTGAATAAAGAAGAGTAATACTCTCCAAATAACCATGTCATCAAAAAGTGCAAATAAAGAAAGTGCTAAATTTTCTGAGTCTAATTTACTATAAATGTACTATAGAATTTTATCTGAGTAATATCACCAACCTAAATTGAAAAGACTAAATCAAATGAAAGTATAATTAAAGGAAAAAACATCTGCAAGTCGAAAATTACTGTTAACTACATCAAAGGGGGTGCTGACAATAGATAAGAATTCAGTAGGCCTCAAGACTTTTAAATCAGCAAGGTGCTAGGTAAAGCTGTATTTCAAAGCACTCTTCACTTCTCTCTCTTCCAGGTCTCTTTGGGTGGTTTCTGTTGAATTTTGAAAGTATGAAACTACACATAGCATAGCCAGAGCTAGAATATGATCTCTCCCAGGCCCACTTCACAGGGTTACTTTTTGATCCTTAAGAATTCAGCACCTTTCTCAGAATGCCTTTTTTCTTTCCATCAGACCGCCTCTACTTAAAGGAAAAAAAAAAAAATAACAAATAATAACATTTTATAACATGCCGCTTTTTCACAATAGTGCAAATTTACTCAGCTTGTAAAAATTTTTAAAGAATAAAGGCAGACAAATCGTTGCTTCTGGAAATGACAAACAACACAACAGACGAGAACATATATATAAAAGCTGAATATACTGTTACAATAAGAAACTTAGAAGATTTTTGGCAAAGGCATGATGTATTTCATATTAGAAACCCTCAAACTACCAAAGTCCAAAATAATTAGAATAATTTCTCACCATGAGAAATTATAATCCCACATAAAAAGTAAAGGCAGTAATGGTTTTCCTGAGGATGGAATCACCAGTCATTCGGAAAAACAGTACACGGAATCAAAGAAAGAGGGCAGTATCTTTACACTGGGAAGACTCTCAGTCACAAAGATCTTCTCCTTTCATGTCATTGAGCTGGGATCATCTGTAAGAATGATATGTGCACTTTGATGTGAGACTGAATGAAGGAATAAGGAAAAAGTAGTATTAGAGAACAGCCAATTCAAGGAAGTGCAGAATTGCTTGAATGCTACATTGAGGTGTTTGTATCTGCCCAAGGGCATTGGTCACTAAGGACCTCACTAACCAGTGGCATTAGGTGTGGTGGTGGGGGTGGAGGTTCAGGGTAAATAAAAGAAAATTTCAAGAATATAGATAACTTTGTGAATTTACATAGGGAACAGGTAGCCGCACCTATGCCTTTGCTAATAAAAAACATTTATAACTTGTCTTTCATTCAATGTGGTCAACATTTGTAAGGGAAAGAAGTGCCCACTAAAATCTGACTGTTTGGCCACCAAAATACATTCCAAATCTGGTTACTTCTTAGAACCTCCATCACAGCACAAAGCCACCCTCATCCCCTGCCTCAATTATTACAGTAGTCCTAGAACTGATCTTTCTGCATCTCCTATACTAGCCCCTTCAAACTACTCTAAATACAACAGCCAGTAATCCTTTCAAAGCTAAGTCAGAACACAAAGGCAGATATGGCTGAGACAGAGTGAGTGAAGGGACTTGCAGGAAATTAAGGAAGGAGGGGGGGTTAAATCATGAAGAACCTTAAAAAAAATCATAGTAAAAATTCAGTAGTTCTTCTGAATGAACTAAGAAGTCAGTTAAGGAGTTACAAGCAAAAGAGTGATATGATGCAACTTATATCTAAAATGGTCATGAGAAATGACCATGAAATGAGAAAGACTGAAGAGCAAGTCAAAAGGAGTGATATCAAAAATACTATTATGGCTATGTAAAGTTTTGGTGTTTTTTTTATTTTATTTATTTTATTTTATTTTATTTTATTTTACTTTTTTGCCATAGGGTACATGCACTCACTGGAGAGAGAGAGGGAAAGTGAGAAATTACCTCCTCAGAGGGGATGGTACTGCAATTCTTTCTCCTTCATCCTCCTCTCGGGATTTTGGGCATACATGTACACGCATCCAGCGGAATTTTCAAGCTGCTGAGTCCAGGGCTTGAACCACAGCAAGTCATGTGGGAGCTTAGCGCCTTAACCACCACACTACCTGCTGGCCTGCTGAGGTGTCTATTCGACATCCCCACGGAGAAATCAGGGAGAAGTTTAAGTCTGAAATCAAGGGAAAGGTAGGAGTTGGAGACGACAATTAAATATCAGTTTAAGGGCTATTAGCACAAGGATCATAGTCAAAGCCATGGGAAAGATAAAACTACTAATGGGCCAAGTGGTAGTACAGTGGTAATGCAGCTGGACCCACATGGGAAAGGCCCTGGGTTCACATCCCAGCTCCCTGAGCTCTTCAGGTGTGCACACCTATCTGATCCAGACCAGCCAAGATTGGGGGTAGACCATGACATGAAGACCTCTTGAGGGTTCCTGTCTCTCTCTCTCTCTCTCTCTCTCTCTCTCTCTCTCTCTCTCTCGGAAGGAATAAATAAGAAAACTTCTTTAAAAAATGAAACTAATGAAAACATGAAAAGACAGTACAATAGATTCAATAGCCTGGAAGTCTTACAAAAGATTTATAAGCACTAAAATTTTAGAGGAAGTGAACAAGCAAAAACAAATAGAGATATTTAGACAATAAGATGAATGTAACAGATTTTAGTGAGAGTACAGATAATTTAAATGACCAGGTAGATTATGACTGTAACAGTGGGCAGCCAAGGTCAAGGAACTGAGAGGCCAGGGAATAGATGGGGTTAATTTATGGATATTTAAATTACTGAGAATAATGACAAGAATAGTGGTGAAGACAGATGGTTAGCCAGTGCTAATATATAGAATGAAAAGAAATAAGAGATCTGTAGGTGACTACAAAAATGCAAGGGAGAGAATGGTTAAATCCGGTAGGACTTGTTTCAAAGGGACTAGGAGATTTTAGACAGGAAAGAGAATCAATTGTCCAGACACAGTAATGAGAGACATAGGCCTTTGGCACATGAAAGTCTGAGAGGCAAAATTACTTCTACTTGAGAAGTCTATAGGGAAAGGAACTTTCTAAGAAGCACCCAGATTTCAATTAGACTATGAAAATAAAGGGATCGTTCAGAGTAAAGTTTGAGGACACCAATTTGGCTAGTGATACAATGCGTATTCCAAAAGGATTTAGACAGTGAAAAGCTAAGAGTTTGGGAAAATGATAGGAAATGGTAGAAACAGCAGGCTGTCCTCCAATACCCACTCATTCCTTATGAGGCAGATGAATCTGAAGTTTTGCTGCATGCCTGGTCATCTAGATTAAAGATTGTTTCTCAACTTCCCTCAAAACTAGGTATGGCCACATACATCATTAATAATTTTAAAACCCGTATGGGGTGATTACATCATCAACCTAATAGCCTGATTTGAGTTTTACATTCTATGAAGATTAGAAATACCATGCAATGGTAAAGATAATCCATTGTGGCAAATGTAAAAATTGAGCTATGTAGGGAAGCCATTTATTTATTTTTTTTTTTAAAGAACTGTTTCATTGGGAACCAGCAGTTAGCGTAATGGCTATGTCGCTGGACTCCCACGTAGCCGACCGCGGTTCGCGTCCCGGACCCGGTGGCTTAAAACTCACACCGGGCGCGTGTGCGTGCGTGCCCAAGATCCCAAGAGGAGAATGGAGGAGAAGGGATTGCGGCGTGACCATCCCCCCTGGGGGGTGATTTCTTGCTTTCTGTCTCTCTGTCTCTCTGTCTGTCTGGCGAGCGCACACGCCCTATAGTGAAAATCTCTCAAAAAAAAAAATTGTTTCATTTAACTTTATTTATTTACTTACTTTAATTTGACTAGGGAGGGACAGAGTGAGAAAGAGAAAGAGAGATGGAAAGTGAGAAACCAAGTCGCCAGGTCCAGGATTCAAACCATGGTCAGCCACGTGGGTGTCTAGCGCCCTTAACCACCACACCACCTGATGGCCCCGGAAGCCATTTATTATTGCCTCTTATAAAAAAAAAATATATAAATCACAGCTTGGGACTAGGTGGTGGTGCAATGGTAATGCAACTGGACCCATATGGGAAAGGTCCTGGGTTCATGTCCCAGGCCTTCCCTGAACACATCTTGTGCATGTGTGTGTTCATGATCTGGGATGTCTGAAATGGGTAGATCGGGGCATGAGGTCTCCGTTGGGTGTCTTTTTCTTTCTTCCTTTATTTCTTTCTCTCTCAATTAAATAAATTAAAAAAAAAAAAAATCACAGCTTGGAGACAGCCAGGTAGCTTGGCAGTTAAGGCACTGGATACTACATGGCCAACTGAGCCATTCGTGTCCCAGATTGGCAGCTTGAAAAACAGGTTGCCAATACGGATGAGAGTATGCCTAAAATCCCCAAAAGAGAATGGACGAGAAAGAATTGCAGTGTAGCCATCTACTCTGGGGGGTGATTTCTCTCTTTCTCCTTTGCTCTCACTCTCTCTCTCTCTCTCTGTCTCTCTCTGAGAAGTACACGTGCCCTATAACAAAAACCAGAAAGTGAGAAACACACAGCTTAATTGGCAAATAAAAACATAAAAAAAGGGAAACAATCTTATGCCAGTCATCAAGGCCAAGTGTAACACAGCAACAAGACAGAAGAGACAAGATTCTTGACCTTGTGGAAAGTTGCATCCATTCTGACCTCCCGTTTGAACTTCTAAGTGATAAAGAATAAAGTTTTACCTTATTTTAAGTTACTGTCATGGGGGCCACCAGGTCGCATGGTAGTTAAGGTAACAGACTGCCACATGGCCATCATAGTTCGAGTCCCAGACCTGGCGACTTGCTTTCTCACTTTCCCTATCTGTGTTTCTCTCTCGTCAAATTAAAAAATAATAATTAATTTAATTTAATTTAATTTTTTTTTATAAAAAAGAATAGATTTTTAAAATAAGTTATGGTCATCAATAATTAATCCCAATAACAAACTCAAGGCAAGAATTAAGAGTCTTGAATGTGTAAACTTAGGTAAATAGAGATGTAAAATATCATGGATAATCCCAAGGATTTCTTAAAGGAAGTTAACTAGTCAAGTTAAACTGCAGCCTTATTCCGGAACTGGTCTCTTGGGCAGTCCGTAGCGCTGATGCACAGTGCCGTAAGGGAAGATGGAGCATTCCTGCTAGGAACACATGGCATCCTGTGGGACTTCGCTTCACTCCTGCTCAGGGAGCTAGCGCTTAGTTCACTAGCAGTGTAGGGGAGAAAAGGAACTGCAGGAGTTAGAGCGAATAATTAAACATTCATCATTTCTCCTAATATACTCCACCTGAAACGGTGAGCTCAGTCCTTGTTCCTCTCCCTCATCCAGTTTCAAGACTCAACACAAATGTAATATATACTCACTATGAATCTCGGTTTCTCTAATTCACAAGTCTCTATTTACCCTCAGGCTTTCATATGCAAGTATTTAACAACTGGGTGAATGGGCAGACATTTGAAACTTAACAAGACCCAAATTTAGCCCCATGTCCCTCCAACTTTGTTCCTTACAGAGTTTTACCCAACTCAGTCAATGGCAATTCCATTCTCCCAGCTGCATAAGCTAAAAAAAAAAAAAAAAAAAAAAAATTGCCAGAGGGTACATGCACACATCAGAGACAGAGAGAGAAACAAAGCACTAACTGATGGGGTGTAGTCCTGCCGCAATACTCTCTATCCTGTCAGGATGTTGGGCAGGCACGCACACACACCTGGCTTGTTTTTCACGCCACGGTCTGGATTTCAACCACAGTTAGCCATATGAAATCCATTCCTGATGCATAAAACTTAACTACTGTGCCATAGGGCTGATCCGAGGCCCAAAATCTTAAAGTCATCAGTGACTCTTCTCTCACAGCTTAAATCCAAGTTAATTTTTTTTAAAGTGTTGGTTCTATATTTAAAATATATGACTTTTTGCCACTCTACAGCTACGAACCCAGTCCAAGATGCCATCATTCCTTAATCAGAGTTATTACAACAGCCTCCTAATTGGCTTCCTAGCCCTTCTGCAATCTTAGGCTTTCCACATCAGTCAACATGACTGTTTCAAAATCAACCATGGCAGGTGGCATGGTGGATAAAAGGGCTGGACTCCCACATGACTGACCGCAGTTCAAATCTTAGACCTGGCAGCCTGCTCTCTCTCTGGTCAAAACCGAAAAATGATGATAATAAATAAATACATATTTTTTAAAAAAAAAAAGAAACCATGGCACTTTTTTGCTCAAAACTGATAACTTCCTATTTCTCTCTCAGAGTTAAAACAAAGTTTTTACAGTGAGGTCCATGGCCACTATCTATCTGGACTCTACTGTGATGGTCAGTTTTATGTGTCAACTGGGCTAGATTATGGTGACCAGTTATTTTGGCAAACACTGTTTAAATGTTTTTGTAAAGATCATTTTTACAAATTATTAAACCATGGGACTTTGGGACCAGCAGCTGGCGTAATGGCTATATCGCTGGATTCACATGTAGCCGATGGCAGTTTGAGTCCCAGACCCGGTGGCTTAAACTCATGCATGCCTAAGATTCTGAGAGGAGAATAAAAGAGAAGGAATTGTGGCGTGGCCATTGCCCATGGAGGGTGATTTCTCCCTTTCTGTCTCTCTGTCTCTGTCTTTCGGGCAAGTACAAGTGCCCTATAGGAAAACCTCTCCAAAACAAAAAAAAAGGGGGGGGGGGGGGCTTTAAGTAAAGTATATTATCTTGAATAATGTGGGTGAGCTTCATTTAACCAGTTAGAGGCCTTAAGAACTAAGACCAAGGCTTCCCAAAGAAAAAATTCTGCCTTCTTACTGCAACACACAAATTCTGACTCACTGTCCAGACTTTGGACCTAAAATTGGAACATCAACTCTTGCCTGACTTTCCAACCTATTGAATGGCATTGCCCTATGGATTTCAAATTCGCCAATCTACACAGTCATGTAAAACAATTCTTCAAACTCTCTCCCTCTGTAGACAGATAGTTTATCTACATCTAGCTAGCTAGCTAGGTATATGCATAGGGAATATACATATATTATATATATTACAAATATATAATATATACATATGAAAGTACTTCTAAAAGTTTGTGGAAAGATGGAATGAAGGCCAGGCAGTGGTGTGGTGGTTAAGGTGCTGGATCCCATACGTCAAACTGTATAGTTTGAGTCTCAGACTTGAGGCTTGAATAAAATACGCCAGAATAAAACAACAATAACACCACCACCACACTGGGCACGTGTATGTGCGTGCCCAAAATCCTGAAAGGAGAAATGGAGGAGAAGGATTGCCACATGGCCATCCCCCGTGAAGGGCACTTTCTCACTTTCCCCCTCTCTTTCTCTCTTTCTAGCAAGCGCATGTACCAAATAGGGCGGAAAAAAGTATGAGTCTATTTGAGTGCAAAAAAATTTAAACCCATGAGTATTTTTTCATAATACACATTTCCATGAATTTTTGGAAGACCCCTTGAATATCCCCTAATGGTTGTTTCTCTGGAAAGCCCCAAGATACTCATTATTTCTCTGACCTCATCTCCTGCCTCTCTGCCTCAACTGCTCCAGCCACACCGGCCTCTGTGCTTTTCTTCCAATATACTAAGTGTGAAACTGCCAAAAGGCCTTTGGAACTCTCTGCCTGGAATCCCTTCCCCAAGGAAGCTGCATGGCTTACTCCCCTTTCCTCCTTTGCATCTCTGTCCAAAAGTCACCTTCAGTAAAGCTTTCTCTGTATACCCTATTTACATCCACCTGTCATAATACATACTTTCCTTACTGTGGCCCCTTTCTGAAACGTAAGCTCCAAGACAGCAGGAATTTTTGTCTGCTTTGTTCACTCATCTATCCCCAGCAGCTAGATCCATGCCTTGCTTACAGTAAGTACTCAGTAAACATTTGCCAAATAAATGAACGTTAGGAAAAAATAGAGACAGTAGGCACAGTTCCTAAGTATAGAGGTAAAAGTATATAAATAAAAATAAACAGATATTATATTCTCATATAAACACACAGAGCAGGCATCCCTAATCTGAAATCCAAAATGCTCCAAAATCAAAAATTTTTTCAGCACTTTTATGACACAAGTGGAGCATCTCACACCTAATCTCACATGATAGGTCACAGTAAAAACACAATACAAAAACATTATATAAAATTATCTTCAGGGCATGTGTCTCTGTGGTAAATATAAAACATAAATGAATTTCATATTCAGCTTTGAGTCCCATCTCCAAGATATTGTGTATATGAAGATATTCCAAAATTCAAAACACTCTGGTCCCAAGATGTTTGGATAAGGGATACTGACCCTGTATATATGTATGTATGTATAGAAAGGTATGTAAGTTTAGAGGGTAAAGGATAGAAATAGAATAGCAGCTACTAATTTAGGGTAGCGTTCACTACGTTTGGGGGCAAGGACAAAGGCAGTCAACAGGGATAGATTGGCAGTACCATAGAATGAGAGGATAAATACAAGAGAGTATGATCTCTCTTAACATCATTCGGTCAAGGGCACTGATTATGTAGTATTCCCATTTTAAAAGATGTACAGATCAACAGTTCACAGAAACATAAAAACACATGACCATGTGAAACTGGGAGCCAGAGGGTGGTCAGGGACAAAATCAGATGCTCTGCAAGGCTGACCCACATAAGAAGGTTCCAGGTTTGCATCAAGACCTCTCTGGACATGCTGGGCACACACATGCCATGATCAGCGGCTGCCTGAGGCTGAATAGGTTGTGTTGTCAAAACCCTGTTGGGCGGGGCTGGCAGGTGGCATGGTGGTCAAGGCGCTGGACTCCCACATGAACGACCACTATTCAAGTCCCATCCCAGACCTGGTGGCTTGCTTTCCCTCTCTTTCTCTCTTTCTCACTCTCTCTGTTCAATCAAATTAAAAAATAGTAATGAAGATGATGATAAATAAAACTGAATAAATCTTTAAAAATATAAATAAAAGCCCTGTTGGGGAGGAGGGCAGTGCCATAGCACAACACTAAAGAGCTATGCAAAGGAAGCCATCCCACATGGCTGACATTTGAGTACCAGCCCTGGTATGTAGGCTGAGGGCACATTCCCACGTGCTCAGGATCCTGGAGGGATGGAGAACTGGAAAAAAAAGGACTGCAGTGTGACCAGGCCCCATAGGGGGTGCTTTCTCTCTCTGTCTGTCTGTCTCATTCATAGAAAGATAAACAAAAATAAACTTCTTTAAAAATGAAACAATACCTAGCCTCGCATATAACTAAAGAAATGAAAATCAAAACAACTAGATACCATTTTTCAGTAATCAGACTAGCCAAATGCAAAATACCAAAAGCCCAAAGCTGGCACACAGAGAAACAGATATTCCCAAACACTACTGAAAAAAAGCAAATTGGTACTGTCTTTCCTATATTAAAGGTATTCTCTACCTATAAGTCCTTCTTCACATTGTAAAAAAACAAATGATATCCTTTCTAACCCTCCTTACAGCAGGGACACAGACAAATAACTTGACACTTGCCAATTTGACATCTGTGTCATATTTGAAATTAGAAGTTACTGATGCATGGAAAGTTATTATATAAGGAATCTATTCTGGGAAGAATTCCTAGTCATAGGATTTACCATATACATATGAATGTACACCAAAATATATATACAAATCCGTTCACTAGAGAACTCAATATAGTACTCTCAAAAACACTTATATGTCCATCATAGATTATATGACCCCCTAAAAAAAAGTCATACATCCCTATGTGGCTATGTGTTTATAATGTGGAACAGATAACCAAGAAAATAGATTAGGGAATTAAGGCAAAAAATTATACCTAAGCATTATGTTTACTGAAATAAGCCAGTCACAAAAGGACAATTACGTATAATTCCACTTACATAAAAGTACCTAGAGTAGTCAAATTCAAAAAGACACAAAGCAGAAGACTGGCTGCCAGGGGTGGGGTGGGAGTGGTGCTTTTGTGTAATGGGTAGGGAGTTTCAGCTCTATAGGATGAAGAGTTCTGAGGATGAATGGATGGAGGCAACAGCAGCACAACAAAGTGAATGCACTTCATGACACTGAACTGCGCATAAAAATGGTTATGCTGCTTTTTTAATATTTAAGAAATAAGCCAAATATTTTATTAAATATTTTTAATATTTAAGAAATAACAAGAAAAACTTTAGACAGGAAACAAAGAAGGCATGACTTGTCAACAAGAATGTACCTACAGATAAGAAGTGGCAGAAAAGTCTTGTGTAGTGAACAAGAATGTGAAGGGTAGATAAGAAACTGAAAAGCTAGATCATGACCATATTCGTACCAAGGTTTCGTTGGGTCATTTGCATATTGGCTAACCCTAGAGTGTTGATAGTCCTAGAGGCAGCTGGCTTGCTCATGACTACCCAAGTCCCTATATTTTTAAAAACGCAGCTCTTATCGTTAGTCCCCTAATTGATAGCTCAAGAAAGGCACATCTTTCTGTCACAAAACCACTTACAGACTACAGCCGAGATCTCCGCTATGGCAGGGAAGAGAGAGAGGCAGAATCATCATTTCCAGGCAGTCTCAAAGACACAGCAATCAAAGAAAACAGCTTGTGAATGTCAGAATATCAATAGTTCAATTAGTAAAAGATCTCTATTCCCCCACCCCACCCTAATTCCTATATGCATTTGCTGAAGTACATATATAAGCTACAATACTTACGTTACCTTGCAATTCTAACTATGATTAATACCATGCTACTCTTATTGTCTATATTAATAGTTCTTTTTTGCAGACTGGCCTCATAAATTCTAAGCCATAAACCATGTGAGTCACAAATTTAAAAATATGTAGTCACCTTTAATTCATGCTTTTCATTCAACCTACGTAAAAGAATTATACCCAACCAATATACTAGAATGTGTGTAACTATTGGGTCATAGGGAAAGTCATGGTGTATTTTTTACATAGAAAAGTAACAGCATGACTTTCCCAACAACCTAATATTTTAAAAAGTGAGATGAATGGTTATAATTTCCTAAGTGATTGTAACTCAGTCCTTTCTAGGTGAATCAGCTTCTCTCTTTTTAAAAAAAAAAAAAAATTATTTTATTTAACTTAATTTATTTAAATTTGACCAGAGAGTGACAGAGAGAGAGAGAGGGAGGGAAAGTGAGAAAGCAAGCCGCAGTCCAAACCACAAATGGATGTGGAAGTCCAGCACCCTTAACCACCACGCCACCTGCCAGGCCCCAAATCAGCTTCTCTTTATAAGACTGTTGATTTCATGAGAAGTATCCAAAATACAGTCAATAATCAACTTAAAGTCTTTATTTGTTGAGACCAGCAGATGGCATAATGGTTATATTACTGGACTGGAAATGGCCCATCGCAGTTCAAGTGTTGGACCCAGTAGCCTGAAACTCATGCCGGGCGCATGTGCATGCATGCTCAAAATACTGAGAGGAGAGTGGAGAAGGGATTGCAGTGTGGCCATCCTCCCTGGGGGTGATTTCTCTCTTTCTGTCTCTCTGGCAAGCACACATGCCCTACAACAAAAGTATCTCTCAAAAACAGCATTTTTTGTGACCATAACATCTTCTCAAAAATTACACTTACTCTGTTTTATTTCCATGGCATATGTAAATCTCCAGATTTAAGTCAACTCTTTTTTTTTTTTTTTTTTTTTTGAGAGGTTTTCGCTATAGGGTGTGTGCGCTCACCAGACAAACAGAGAGAGACATAGAGACAGAAAGCGAGAAATCAGCCCCCAGGGGGGATGGTCATGCCACAATCCCCTCTCCTCCATTCTCCTCGGGATCTTGGGCACGCACGCACACGCGCCCGGCGTGAGTTTTAAGCCACCGGGTCCGGGACGCGAACCGCAGTCGACTACATGGAAGTCCAGCGACATAGCCATTACACTAACTGCTGGTTCCCGAGATTTAAGTCAACTCCTAAGTAGCTGTTTGTTATGAATGCCTTTTCTTCATTATGCAATCTGTTTCAAACTTCTTTTGAAAATACTTGTTCTGAGTGGGGCATGATTAGGTTCAATTAATTGAACCATCAGTCGGTTTACTGAAACTACATTTCTTTGTCAGCACTTGTACCACTCTTGGTATCACAGTAAAACTAGGATTTATCTGTGTCGTATCCTTCTTCCTATTCTCTCATTGCAGATATACTGGTGCTTTAATATGTCACTCAGTAAGTATGCAAAACTTAAAGAGGGATAAAAAAGAGGCTAGTGGTTCTCAATGTCAAGTACCTAATTAGGAAGCTTCAATAAGCTCATGGAAAAATGTAATTACATACAAGTTTTTTTCTAGTGCAATACATTTGGAAATCCATACATAGTTTTTACAGTATATGCATCTGCCATGCACTCTTTAAAGACCTCTTGCATTGGTGGTAGTCTAATCAACCAGTAGTGCTTTAACATGGTGGAGGATTAGGAGCAAGTCTGAAAACCTGATGAAATTTTGGAAAAAAAAAATCCCCTAGAAAAAATATAAACTCAAGAACTTTGCACACAATTTCTAAGAAGTTATTTGTTTTGTTTTGTTTTGTTTTTTTGAGAGTTTTTTTGCTATAGGGTACGTGTGCTCGCCAGAAAGAGAGAGACAGAGAGACTGAAAGCGAGAAATCAACCCTCAGGGGGTATGGCCATGCCGCAGTCCTTTCTCCTCCATTCTCCTCTCGGGACCTTGGGCACGCAGGCACATGTGCCCGGTGTGAGTTAAAGCTACCTGGTCCGGGATTCAAACCATGGTCGACTACATGGATGTCCAGCAACATAGCCATTTCGCCAACTGCTGGTCCCAAAAAGTTAATTCTAAGCCCAGTCACTCACTACAAGAGCCACAGGCTCCTGTCTTAAAATCCAGTAACTAAGGTAATTTCTCTGGGAATAGAAACTGTCTTACTGGCTCTATAATTCTGATTATGCCTTCCACAGTGCAATATACAAAAGCTGTAAGAAATATTTGCTATTCAATAATGTTCTCATAAAGATAACCAGGTGACACTTGATAAATGGTTTCTCCCGATACCTTTTAACAAAATGATTTTTAAAAATCTAGGACCCTTCCACTACTGACACTAATGAACTAACGCCAATAATTCAAAAATCATCATTTTCTTATTCACTGTGTACACTACACAATTACTCGCGAATCCAGGTCGTCTCTACTCGTTGTCCCTCTACTGTTTTCAAACTCGGGGCTCTCTCTTTGGCATCCCAAAAGCTTCACCCAGAGCCCCACTGCCCCCATGGAGACGGAAAATGACGAATGCTCCATGAAGCAGGGAAGGTGATTCTAGTGAGAGCCACAACTTCCAAAACCTTGCCCCACCATGTCCGGAGGTGAACAGATTTACCTCAAGTTCCAGGAAAGCGATGGCGATGGCTATCACAGAGCTGGGACCTGTAACCGAGAAGCCTCGCGACCTCCCCGTCACCATAGTGACTTCTAAGAGCTGCGCTCCCGCGTTCTTCCCGCGATACTTCCCGCCGCGCGTCATCCAAGCGGGCCCGAGACCCCGCCCCTCAGCGAGCGCGCCCTCGTCTTGGGGGACGTTATTGGATGAGTGCGTCCGGCCTCCCGCTGTGGGCAGAGTCCTCCTCAGTGTTTTTCCTCCTCTTCTAAATTTGCCACGTTACTTTTCAGATATTTTTAATAACAGTGCTGCTCCGGTAGACCACGGAGAAAATATTCCCTCTCTTTTTCACTTAGTAGAAACTTCTGCACTGCCGGGGGCCCGCCAGGAGGTCGCGCATGCGCGCGAGCGACCAGAAGATGGCGGTGATTATCGCCGCACTTTTTTTCAAATTAGTGGATCCCAGAAACCATTGCGCGCATTTGTAACGAATTTCCGTTCGAGTTTGTATTTTAGGCGCCATTTTCGAGTGAAGGACCCGGAGCTGAAACACCGGTAGGAGAAGGGGGTTGCTATACGGCCGTTTCCAGCCTTGGTGTGAGTGGACTGTCCCGCAGGTAAAGTATTTCTCTTCCTGATCAGGTTGTCACATTCTCGTTCCTCTCCCTGTCCGCGGATGCCTGGAAAGTATAGGCCTTGGGCTGGAGCTGCGAAGTCCGGGCTGAGGCTGCCGCGGGGAGATGTCGCCCGCTGTCACCCCTCCCCCCTCGGCGCTCCCCGGCGGCCGGGGCTCTCGCGCCGCTCTCACGGGCGCCACTTGTCTGGGCCACTTAAGCGTCCCCCGGGGAGGCGCCTGGCCTCGCGGATCTCTTCTCAAAAATCCTGGTCTCTGCTAGGGAAAGGGCGTCTACCCCCGCCCCCACTCTTTTCCCCCCAGGGACTAATCTGAGCCTTACTAGGGACCTTTCACGGGTTACTGTCCAGTGGTCTCCGCCCCGGAGGGACAAGCCCCTGCCACCCTGAGATGACTGTCCCGGAGCTGGCGCTGCGGGCGTCCGGTGTGGAAGTCGCCAGTGGCCGATCGCAGGCTTCGGCCGCCGTTCCTGATCGCACTGGGGAGCGGGGGACCTCGCATCCCCTGTGTCGTCGACGGCGCCAAGAGCTAAATGGCGGGGAGAGGAAAGTGGGCGGCAGTCGCGCGTTAGGCTTCGTCACTGCAGAGTTGATAGCCACCCAAACCCAAGCTGTGCGAACTCGGAGCCCCGAGAGCCGGGCATGTCACTAAAGGTCGGCGTGAGAGTCCGTGGTTTGCAAAGACGTTGGGGAACACTCTCCCCACTTAGGCTGTGGGCCGGCGAGGGAGGACCTCGGCAGTTGCTCAGCCCCCGGTTAGTTCCCGGGCACGTCTGTTTTCCCCACTAGGTCTCAGAACCAGCCCTGCCTCCTGGCCGCGGCGGGGATGGGGGTGGTTGTGGCTTCTTTTCCGAGGACCCGCTGCCTCTGAGCCCGTTTTTAAAACGGAGCTGTCGGAAGCGGGTGAACCGAGCGGGCGGGCTGGGACCGGGGTGCCGGCCGAGCCCGGCCCGCAGACTGACTTGCACCGGCTCTCTCCCGGCCCCAGCGACCATGCCTCGTAAAGGGACACAAGCCTCCACCGCCCGGCCCAAAGACGAAGGGCCGTCGCCAAACGGCGCCAGCAGCGATGCGGAGCCCGAGCCACCGTCCGACGGCGCAGAGAACGCAGCTCCGGCCGCAGGTAAGTGACCCACCGCGGTCAGCGGGACCGCGCCCTGGGGCCGGGTGCGACTCGGAGCCCCGGGGCCGGGGTATTGGGCGCCCGCGAGGACTCGGCTCCGTCCGGTTGAAAAGCCGGTCCGTGTCGGTCCGGCGGAGCAGCTCAGAAACCATCGGCGATGTTAGAAGGAACTTCGGCGCAGTTTCGGTGTAGCGGAGCTGGAGGGAACCGGGGCTAGCGAACGGCTTCGTTTGCATGTGTGGCCCTTTTGAAATGGTTCGAACATCTTGATTTATTTGCGCTGAAATTGGCATGGTTATCCAAGAGCTGGGGAACTTTTTAAAAGACTCAACATGATACGAACGTGACGAGAAGTTGTTTAAAGTTGTTTAGCCCTAATCTCGTTTCCGTGGGTTTAGATTGCCTTTAAAGAAAAGGTGATGGTTTATTTGGAACTATTGTGGGTTTGTGAGTCCAGGCATTGGGTGACAGGAAACCCATGACAGTGCTGCTAAAGCTCAGGAGTTTCCGAAAGGTTCCAGGTGTTCGACTGTACAGAGTTGGTCCAGACCCTTAGGATCTAACCTCCTGCTCCGGGTTAGAGAGGATGGAATCAGCTTGTTCTGGTTTTCCCAGGTCTGCTTGATCGTGCAGTGTTTTTATTCCTAAGAGGTATAGTTCTGTAATATTCTGTGACTGGCGGTACTTTTTTTTCTTTTTTTTAAGAATTCCTTTTTTCGGTAAAATCAAACCAAAGATTAGAATCTCGTCCCTTTGAGTTTAGGATAATACTATATGTAACAGGACGATATAGATTACTAGGCGTCATAAGTCACTTTCCTCCATCCTAGTTTTTAAAAATTAGCAGGCACTATTCCCCCGAAATAATTGCACTGACAGTCTTTTTGCCTCTTTTCTTTCTTTTGATTGATATAGAAACTCCAAGTGAGGAACTTGATAATAGAAGTTTAGAAGAGATTTTGAATAGCATTCCTCCTCCCCCGCCTCCAGCAATGACCAATGAAGCTGGAGCTCCTCGGCTTATGATAACTCATATTGTAAACCAGAACTTCAAATCCTATGCTGGGGAAAAAATTCTGGGACCTTTCCATAAGGTATTGATTTGTTCATTTTACATAGCTATTGTATGTAGTATGTTTAGAACATCTTTGTTGCAAGATGTTTCAATTTCGTAGCTATCCTGTTACGTTCTCCTGTCAGTCCCACTAGTATGTTTCCTATGGTTCTAACAGCTGAGATGATCTTTCCTTTTATCTTTACTACTTTAAGCTATAAAGTTTTCCTCATTGAATGAAACTGGTGTTTTGGAAGGAAGTATTTCTCTTTCACCTTTAGAACTGAGTTGTCAAAAGTCTGGGTTAGCATTCAAACATGGTCTTATTTAAGGTGTCAAAGCTTCTGATAGACCCTGATTAAGAAAACTTAAGTTGTGTATCTTTTAACAATGAAAACAAATATTTGTAGTTTTTACTGCAAGTTAAAAATGAAGCATTTTAAATTACAATCAATGAGTAGTTTTAATATGACCTTTTAAAATGTTAAATTTCTGTTTTTTGTTTTTTGTTTTTATGCAGCGCTTTTCCTGTATTATTGGTCCAAATGGCAGTGGCAAATCCAATGTTATTGATTCTATGCTTTTTGTGTTTGGCTATCGGGCACAGAAAATAAGATCTAAAAAACTCTCAGTACTGATACATAATTCTGATGAACACAAGGATATTCAGAGTTGTACTGTAGAAGTTCATTTTCAAAAGATAATTGATAAGGTAAGGGATTGTAAGAAAAGCGAGGACCGGTACATGCACAGTTTATTATCTTGGGCTTAAATCTGCTTTTGAAAACTCGTGTGTAATTAAAGCCAGAAGAGAAATTGATTTCATTAACTCCATGACCATATGAGGGTAGGGAGTGTTGGTGGCTGTTAAACCTAAAGTATTAAAATTTTATTCAGAAAATTGAATTATAAATAACTCATAGTAATCCTTACCCGTTTTTTTTTTTTTTTTTCCCAAAATTCCTTTTTTTTTTTTTTCCTCAGTAAAATCAAGCCGAAGATTAGATTCTCATCCTTATGAGTTTAGGATAATACTGCATGTAACTGGACAATATAGATTCCTAGGTGTCATAAGTCACTTTCCTCCGTCCTAGTTTTTAAAGATTAGCAGGCACTATTCCTCCAAAGTAATTGCACTGACAGTCTTTTTGCCTCTTTTTTGTTTGTTTGTTTGGATTGATTTAGAAACTCCAAGTGAGGAATTATAAATAGCTCATAGTAATCCTTACCTTTTTTCAGATAAAATATTGAGCAGTTTTAAGATCCTGAGCCCTGAATGGGCTTTCTTCTGGGAGAGCTCATTTTACATTATATTTTTAGGATTTCTATAGAGTAAATTACCTAAACTGGAAAATGTTAACAGTTGCCTGATTTTATCATCTCCGTTATTTGGGTGCTCATTGAATTTAATGTTACTGTCGTTCGAATCTGATACAAGAGAATTTTGCTTCAGGTTGAACTACTGTGATTTAAGTCCTTTTTAAATGGGGAAAGAGCAAGCGAACTTTTTTCTAGCAATAGAGATAATTATAGGTAAAATGTCTATTTAGTATTTACATGGTTCTGTTGGTATTGTTTTTTCCCGTCTTCTGTTTAATAATTAGGAAACTTAGGGGTCAAAAATGACTGAATTAAACCTGTAAATATAGGAAACTATCAATTACATGATAAAATTGGAAGATGAGCTGGCTTGTGGGGTTTTTTTGTTGTTTTGTTTTTAAAGTAAAGGGCTTTAATTTCATGGAAGCATCTATTTTAATTTTGCTTCTTAGTACCTTCTTTTTACTATTTGGGTTAGCAAATAGATTGCCAGTGCATCGGATTTTATTTCATTGTTTATTGATTACATTAGATTTTTTTTTTTTTTTTTTTTTTTTTTTTTTTTTTTTTTTTTGGAAACCATAAAAAGCCATACCTTCATATGATAGCTTTTAGGGGAAGGGAAAGTGGATTTTAGTATTATAATGGATTTGCACTTGTGCTCAAAAAAATCAGGAAAATGCAGTTGTCCATTCTTTGTGGTCCTTTTTTTTAACATTTCATTAATGGCACACACTTTATGCTCTTCATCTCCTCGCCCCAAAACTAAACCGTGTCATTCCATTACTGCCTTTCCTTTTTCCTTGAATCAATTCATGCTGCAACTTTTAAAATGGATTAATAGTTTAATCTGTTAACCTGGCTTAATACTTCGGGTTGGTTTGGTTTGGATGTGGTGGGGTTCTTGTCCACCGTTGCTAGCTCTTCTCAGTTGAATATGTTTTTAAGCTTGTTTGGGGGTTGGGTCTTTGTTCGATTCTTTAGACTTTTGGGCTTTTGTGATCTTTCAGAAAGGGACCAAACAATTAGGAAAAGTATCTAGTCTTTGATAAACATGGTTGTTTCTGTGAACTACTGCCAGTTTCTGCTCATGTTGAACTGAAATTTTTAATCCATAGCACTAGTTTCAGAATAAAGTGAGTGAAATTTAAAACAGACCTGTGACTTATACCAACAACTGTTTTCTGATTTTGTTTCTCCTAAAAACAGGAAGGGGATGATTATGAAGTCATTCCTGACAGTAACTTCTACGTTTCCAGAACTGCCTACAGAGATAATACTTCTGTCTACCACATAAATGGGAAGAAAAAGACATTTAAAGATGTTGGGAATCTTCTTCGAAGCCATGGAATTGACTTAGATCATAACAGATTTTTAATCTTACAGGTAAGTTTGGTAAAGACTTCAAAGATTCTCTTATTGTTACTTCTTTCCCACTAAAATTGCAGGGGGTAGGGGAGGGGACCTTTCCCTTGTTGGATGAATCCTGTATTTTTGAGGCCTTAAAGTACTGTAGCAGCACATCATGGTTTACATACTACAGTTAAGATGCGAATCATTATTTGCTGCTCTAGAAATTTAAGGAAATTCATTCAAAAACATTTTCATCATCAGATGTTCACTTGATGTTTGGATAGACTGACATACTTGTTCCACTCTAGCAGCACGTAAATATTGGCGTAGTGAAATAAATATTAAACACCAATATTATTGTGCTGCTTTAGTGTGACAGGGATATAGCAGCTATTTGTTGTTTCTGATTGTATTTCCCTTAAAGATAACATGTTAAATCAGATTCATTATGTTTTAATAGTCTGTTTTTTTGTTCTTTCCTCTCCTAATATATGGCCAAAAAAAATTTTTTTTGAAAATCTGTATACTTGGTGTTTAACAAATTCACCTGAGCCACCTAATTTAATTTCTTTAACTCTTAGAATAGTTAGCTCAAAGTTTACTCACACTGACCTTTGTTTTGTTTAGAATGGCCTACATTCCTGAATCACTAGATCAGAAAACAACTTCGATATCTTTATTCTTAACTATCACGACTCTTAGAGAACAAAAGTCTTTTTAAAAGGACATAAAAATTAAGTACTTGCGGGACCAGCAGTTGGCGTAATGGCTATGTCGCTGGACTCCCACGTAGTCGGCCGCGGTTCGCGTCCCGGACCTGGTGGCTTAAAACTCAAGCCGGGCGCGTGTGCGTGCGTGCCCAAGATCCCGAGAGGAGAATGGAGGAGAAGGGATTGCGGCGTGGTCATCCCCCCTGGGGGGTGATTTCTCGCTTTCTGTCTCTCTGTCTCTCTCTGTCTGTCTGGCGAGCGCACGCGCCCTATAGTGAAAACCTCTCAAAAAAAAAAAATTTAGTACTTGATATTAAATCAATTTTTATGAGGAATCCTGTATTCTTTAAGTATTGGTATATTCTACCAGCATTGCTTGGTAATAAAAATGCCCTATTCCTGTATTTTTAGTGTAAAATCATGGCTTTGTCAGACATTTTTAAATTCCTGTTTGACTTGTGAAAGTATCTTCTTTCTGTGTCTATCCAGAATCACCAAAAGTATAATAATTAAAGCAAAGCTATTGTAATGCAGAAATGGCTGCAAATATTCTTTAATGTCTTGTGCTATACATTTTAAGATAAGTTGGGAATTTTGGTCTGACACTAAAAGTTTTGTTAGAATTGACTGAATATTCCCAGTAACAGACTTATCAAATTAGTCCCTATGTCCCTTTTAGTTCTTAGTCTTTATATTAATAAAATACATACTACTTTAGACACAGTGTACAAGGTAAATAAATAGCATTCTGGAATAACTTGTATTGCTAATTTTATTACCAGACAGCATACCTTTTACTATTTCTGTGTCCTGAACATTCTTAAATGACTGTTGGGAAATCAGTTGCAGGGCTTCTTTTTTTTTGTTTTTCTTTTTAAATTTTATTTATTTGACAATGGGCATCGGAGACTGAAGAGAGGCAGGGGGTGAGAAAGCAAGCCACCAGGTCCAGGATTCAAACCACTTAGGTACAGGACTCAAGCAACTCAGCCCTGTGGAAGAACAGCACCTTGACTACCACGTCACCTGCCAGCCCCCAGATATATTTCTAAATAAGATTTGAACCTATACAGATGTGAAACTAAAGTACCTTTATAAATCAAATTAAACTGTTCTATGAATTTTCATATTTTGGGACATGGTTTGATTAATTATCAATAAAAAGTTTTGTCCCTGTATAATACTCAATTGGATGATAGCACTTTGTGGGAAATTATACTTGTGTTTATCATTTATTGCTATTTCTTGGCTATCCTGGGATAATCAGTCAGTCTTACACCAGTATATAGATTTCATCAAAATAAAGTGGACTGTATTTTAACCCTTCTAGGGATGTTTTCCTCTGTGCAGCCTCTGTGTATGTAATTTAGTACTAAAGGAAACAAATAACTTTCCCAAAACAGTAAATAAGTAATTTATAAATTATCGATTTTATATTGAATATGTGTACCTAGGATACTTAAGTCATTTTTCCTCATAATAATATGAACATTTTGTTGTGATCTTAACAGATTATTTAAAACATTTCTTCCCAAATAATGCCGAGGTAAACTTTCCAAGTTAACAAAGTCAATTCAATTCAATTACATTTACAGATATGAACCTTAGGAACTCATCTGTTAGGAAGAAGAAACCAGAGATTGAATTAGATCTAGAACTAATAATGTTGGTCTATTAAAAGTTTGTGGGAAAGTGATACTGGTTTCTTTGGATTTTTGTTTGTTTCTTATCAAAACCTTAGACTCATGCTAGAGATTTAAAGCATTTGAAGGTAAGTAAATATGCTTCTGTTACCTTCTCGTATACTAAATAACATTTTTTCTTCTAAATATTTTTTAAACTATCCATTATTTGGGAGGCTGGGTAAATAGAGACAACATCATAGTATCTCTACCACTAGTGATTACTTTGAACAAAATATATAAGCTGGCCAGTGGTAGTGATTAACAACCTAAGTAATCTACATTTAGTAGAAGCAAAATGCTATTTTTAAAATTAAGAAGTAGTAAACTTTAGAAGTTCTTGAAGTAAAATTTTTTTACTATGCTTACATTTTGGTGTCATAGGTTTTTTTCAAATGGGCATTTCGAGCATTTGAACCCTTTTTTATTTTATTTTTATTTTTTTGGAGAAGTTTTTGATATAGAGCATGTATACTTGCCAGAAAGACAGAGAGAGATATAAAGTGAGAAATCACTCCCCAGGGGGAATAACCACACTACAATCCCTTCTCCTCTCAGGATCTTGGGCACACACACTCCTGCACCCGGCGTGAGTTTAAGCCACCGGGTCTGGGACTCAAACCGCAGTCGACTACATGAGAGTCCAGCGACATAGCCATTATGCCAACTGCTGGTTCCACATTTGAACCCATTTAAAACTTTATTAGTTGACCATTTAAATTAATTTCTAATGAGGCACTGTGTTACTTACTGTGCTATTACTAATACAAAAATAGTTATGTCCTTTTCTTATTCTTAGAGGCACTTGTACAATGTCTTCAAAAAGTATTAGATTATGATTGACCATTAGGTTTTTCAAATTCATACTTTTCACTTTCCATATATGTCTTATAATAACTGTTAGACTAAACCAGTAGGGTTTTATTAGCTCTGATAGCATTTAATGGGTGAACTGTGACTTATAAATTGGCATTAATTAATTTTGGTGCATTTGGTCTATTTAAGGGATAGAGAAGAATAGCTTTAATTTTTTAATCACAATTGCAATTTGCATTAGTGACTGCTCTCCCAGGAATGTTTTTTTATAAACTCTTCAAAAGCTACAACTATGCACGACTTTAAATTTGTCAAAGTTCTTGAGTTTTTTGTGCTTTTGTCTACATATTGCAAAATCTAAGTTAAAGTTTAAAATGAGAACCTAAATATTTTCGTTGTTTTATAGTTTGGAAACTCATTTAACCTAGGTCTGAGTTGTTGGAACGCTTTATTTATAGTGGATTTGATATTTGCTCATTTAGTAGAGCAGAATTCATAGGTGCCCTGTACCCTGTGTTAATGAAAAGCCAATTTTAAATCCTTTTTTCATTATACATCTAAACTTAGCATGGCATGTGATGACTTACCAGGTTTTAGACTATAGGAATAAGTCTGTGTTGTAATGACAAAATAATTTTTTAGCCTTATTCATAATACTAATTTTCCCAAAGATACCATTTTCAACAGCCTCAGCTGTGAAAAAAAAAAAAAAGATAGGCAATAGGCAATTGCGTTGTACAATCTGAATAGATGTCAAGAAGTCTAATCACTAAAGCAGTATTCTGTTTATTCACTTATTTTAAACAGATGCTACCTTGGTGATTTGGTTTCTTGGCTTCTGGTAGCTTACAAAGAGCAAAATAGAGTAAAATGTGTTAGAGATAAAGGAACAAAAAATTGCAGCGCAGTGGAAAATGGAGAAAATAAAAGTATTATCCAGGCAAAACAGAAAATCAGAGTTTAGTGATTCTGAGCCATCTAAGTTTGATACAAAAGCCATATTTACCTTAAAAATGATTGAAGTCTTGGGATCACATGGTAGCCCAGCAATAAAACAAGATGCTCTGCAAGGCCGAGCCATGTGGGAAGGTTCCCAGTTTGCATCTGGAGACTTTCTTGAGTACATTGGATATGTTTATGCCCAGGATTCAGGCTGGCTGATAATGAGGATGGAACACAGCGTTAGGACGTTGTTGGGGGTTCTGTCTCTTGTCTCTCATAGAAGAAACGAACCCAGCGGTCAGGGAAAAACCATTGAGGCCCTGTAAGAAAAAATTTTATTGTGGCTCTGTACTGTTAGAATTTCTTTTGCCGCTCATGCATGTCGAGATTTGGATTACACCTGAATAGGGATAAAAAGAGGACCTTACCTATTTATTCCTTTTAGATTTTCTTTTTTCTTTTTCTTCTTTTTTTTTTAAGAAAATTTTGCTATAGGGTACGTGCACTTGCCAGAGAGATAGAGACAGAAAGTGAGAAGTCACCCCCCACGGGTGATGACCATGCTACAGTCCCTGCTCCTCCATTCACCTCTTGGGATTTGGGTACACGTGCCGTGAGTTTTAAGCCACCAGGTCCGGGACTAGAACTGTGCCGACTACGTGGGAGTTCAGGGATGTAACTATTATGCCATCTGCTGCTCCCTCCTCTTAGATTTTCAAGCGCTGTTCATAACCAAAGAACCATGTAACATAATCACAGTGTTACGCCTTCAATAAATTCAGAATGAAGCCCTTGGTATTATAAATGCCCCCTCAAAACATGTTTGCTGTAGTTGTGTTACTCTTAAAAAACCATCCATGATATTTTCCATAGTGATTCATGTCTCCAATAATATAAACATAATTTAAAACATTGGAAGTCCATAGCGAATAACTGTACAGAAAAAATGTTTAAAACTGTTTAGTATGCGTTAAGCCACAAAAAGTAGAGATAACAATGTGTGTGAAACCTTGAAACTGCCAGCTTCAGAGACTAATGTTACAGCAACTTGGAATATTTTTGTGTATGTCATTGTGCTACCACAAACCCATATTTGTGATTGGGAGCTTCATTGAGGAAGGTTGACTTGAAATTCAGGTTGATGTTTTGAAATGATTTCTGAAATATATTGAATTTATTGCCCTAAATTAAAACTATATTTCATATAGAAGAGGTACATTTTCTGACAATTAATTGGTCCTCTGGAAATTGACTGACAGCCCACAGATTACATAGACAATGGCATAAAATGGAAAAGGAAGAAAGAAAGCAAATGGCAGCAAGTGGTAGGGCACGCAAAGGACATTAGGGAACAGAGCTGTACGGAACTTCCCAGGTTGTCGTTAGTATACCTCGGCAGTCCTGAATGCCAGAAGAGGCCTGCATATGCTCAGCCTGTTGATTCCGCAGTGCTAATGTAATAACACAGTAGTGACTGGCTTAAAGAATCTGTGTTAAAGATTCAACTGCACATTGAGATGGAACTGGTGTGATTCATGAATGTTGTTTTTATTTTTTGCTGTGTTTTGTTTTGGTTTTGCTGGCAACCTTATTAGAGTAAAAGGAAATCTTGGCCGTATATAGTCTTCATTTTATTTGGAGAGGGAAGAATAAGTAAACAAAAACAAGTAACCACTGTTTTCTACCTAAAATGGGCCATTTCCTAATTCTATCTCTTCAAGAGGTCATTTGGTAGGGAAAGCGTGATGCTTTTAGGAATATTTTTGTTTGTGTAAACTGTTATATGCTAAGTTTCAACTTCTAGTTTCCTGAAAAATATATATTTAAATAATACCTGTGACTATTTGATTCAAATGTAAGTTCTCTTGATAGGATTTTTTCATTCAGATATTCAATTTGAATTAGGTAATATATTAGAATATAAGGTATCAGATATTGTTATTTGGAATTATAAACACAGAAATTTAAACTACAAACCTGGAGATCAGTGGTTCTCGACTAGGGGATGTTCTGCACTCCACATTTAGCCTTGTCTGCAGACAGCAGTTTGCACTGTTAAAACTGGCATCTGGTGAATGGAGGTCAGAGAGCCTACATTGTCCAGCACAGCTGCCAACAACGAGAAACATCCAGCCAAAAATGTCAGAGGTGCCACTTTGGACTTAACCCTACCTTCCTTAAAACTTCGAAAAAGTTTCTTCAGTGGCAGAAGTTCACCCTATTGTAATCCATAGCTTTACATTCTCCCAGGTTGAAATCCCATCTAAAACTATTTCTGCAAACCATTTGGAAAGAGTTGACAGTTAAAGCAAAATAAAATCCTTCACATAAATACCTACATATTTTAGTTCATGTACTAATTTATAAATAATACATTGGATATTATGGCGAATAGCATTTTATTTTTTGGGATAAAAATTTGACTTTATGGGCCGGCAGATGGCTTGGAGGTTAAGGCTCTGAATCCCACATGGCCAACTGAGCAGTTCAAGTCCTACCTGGCAGCTAGAAATCACACTGAGCACTTCCGCATGCATATCCAAAATCATGAGAGGAGATCAGAGGAGAAGGAATGACACCATGTACCCTGGGGGGCGATTTTTTTTTTAATCCACCCCCATCTCTGGCAATAGCACATGCCCTTATAGTAAAAGCTAAAACTTAAAAAGAAAATTTGACTTTATATTTGGTAATTATGTTGTGTTTGATGGGTTGTCAAATTGCTAAAAATGTGTTGTTCTATAAAATTTTTAATTATGATTTCTTTGGGGGAGGGGTCTTGCTATAGTGTGCCTGCGCTCACCAGAGAGACAGTTAGAAAGCGAGAAATCACCCCCCACGGGGATGGCCACGCCTTAATCCCTTCTCCTCCAGTCTCCTCAGGGTCTTGGGCATGCATGCAGACGCACCTGGACAGCCCTAATTGCTCTTTTTAATATGTAACTATTTTTTTCTGGACTTTCCACTTTCCTGTCCCATTTCTTTTATCGTAATAGTATAGAGTATAAGCAAACTACTTTTGTGAAGTAACATAGCATCTTTTTGTCTGAGTGTGTTCAGACAAAATTTTCTCCACTCTCATTATATGGCAGCCAGGCAGTCAAGCCTTAATGATTGCTGATTATGGATTTTTTTTTCTTTTCTTTTCTCTCATAATTAAACTGCATAAATACAGATATACAAAGGTAATCTAAGATTTTAATTACAGTTCATTGCAAAGGGAAATGTTTTGATGTTATATGCGTTAGTTTTCTCTATTTAAGGTGGTCAGTTAAATTTTTCTAGTTCCATAAAAAAATAGTCATTTCCTTTTTGCGTAAAGTTCTTATTTTTAGAAAAGTAATCCCATCAGCTGTGAGACATCCTTATGAACCTCATCACTTCTTGAGGAAACCATAACACCAAAGTTTAAAGAGAAAGTTTAATAATACTAACCACTTTGGGACAAATTTCCTAGTAGTTTATAGAGCAGAAGCTCTCATTTATGTTATTAACAGTTAGTAATATTCCACCATAATCAAATTGCAGATTATGTGAGTACCTTGCTGAATTTGCTTAATAGAAATTTTTAAAATTTATTTATTTGAAGAACATTCTAGATAAATCTTTTTTGGGCTTTGTATATTTATGTAAGTGTATATTATACTTTTATAAGGATTTATGTAAGGGAATATAAATAAAAATTTTTTACTCCTTTATGTAAAATTAAAACTTATTATCAGTGGAGAGGACATATTTGTATCTTATTCATTGTCTTTGAACTATTTAATGTACATCATTTAGTTGTCTGGGAGTTAAATGTACATCATTTGGTTGTTACTGTTGGATTTGTTCATTGTTCTCAAGTCTCACTTAAGATCGACTTAGCTAAACATATAAATATGACTTGTTTTAAAGGGTGAAGTTGAACAGATCGCTATGATGAAACCAAAAGGCCAGACTGAACATGATGAGGGTATGCTTGAATATTTAGAAGATATAATTGGTTCTGGACGGCTAAATGAACCTATTAAAGTCTTGTGTCGGAGAGTTGAAATATTAAATGAACACAGAGGAGAAAAGGTGAATCTTCTATAGACTTTTGTTGTAAATCAAAAGGTTTGTTTATGAACCACCAAATTTTGCTTATTGTCAGACATATCGGCTGATAATTATTAAAGAAATGTTTACTGGGGGGAATCAAATCATTTTATTGAGGGGTTTAAAGATGGAGGGGTGGTCAAAGAAATGTAGAGAAGGGCACTGAGATCCAATGGCCCGGTCACTCATGCAGTCACCAAAAGTGGAAATGTTTACTGTCTTAGATTGATGTTTATATTCTTATATTGTCAACCTTTAAGGTAAACATTCTCCTCGTTAATGCAGTTCACTTATTTTTATCTAATACTGGCCTATTTTTAATTCGGATTTTAAAACTTTAAAACTTTTAATTTTTATAGCTAAATAGAGTTAAAATGGTGGAAAAGGAAAAGGATGCCTTAGAAGGAGAGAAAAACATAGCCATTGAATTTCTTACCTTGGAAAATGAAATATTTAGAAAAAAGAATCATGTTTGTCAGTATTACATGTAAGTATCTTAACTTATCAATTTTTAAACTAGTTTCTAGCCATATTAAGTCAAAGCCATTCTCTTTTTCTATATAAGAAAAGTACAGGGACCAGTAGATGGCATAATGGTTACCTCTCTGGAATCCCACATAGTCTATTGTGGTTCGAGTCCTGGACCTGGCGGCTTAAAACTCATGCAAAGCACGTGTGTGTGCATACCCAAAATCCTGAGACCGGCATCGAGGAGAAGGGAATATGGTGTGGCCATCCTCCCTGGGGGGTGACCTCTCACTTTCTGTCTTTCTGTCTGTCTATCTCCAGCAAGCACACACACCCTCTAGCAGAAATCTCTCTAAAAAAGAAAAAATAAATAAAAATACAAAAAATGAGATAAAATAATTACTAAAAATTACTTTTACAAAACTCATGTAATAGCAGATCTAGTTTTGTTTACAATGAACAAATTTCTATTTCTAAATTCTAGCCTTTCCTCTATGGTTTTCTTTCCCTCTTCCTTAGCACTGGGAAATTGTAAATTGACTGTAGTCAAGAATACTTTAAAAACAGCTAATTTTACTGAAATAGCTAAACAATTTTAGAAATTGCATTTTTGTGTGTGTTTTTATTTTTCTCCCTCTAGTTATGATCTGCAAAAACGAATTGCTGAAATGGAAACTCAAAAGGAAAAAATTCAAGAAGATACCAAAGAAATTAATGAGAAGAGCTGCATACTGTCAAATGAAATGAAAGCTAAGAATAAAGCTGTAAAAGAAATAGAGAAGTAATAATCTTCTGGAAAATGCTAAGAGTATTTAGATTTAGTTAATTTCATTACATGTGTATCAGTATATAAACTTACTGCCACCACATGTAATACTTTTCTAGCATAAGTAATGTTCTTCTTTTGCAAAAATAATCATAATAATTTTATTGTCCTGCAATCCAATTCTTTGTTAAAGAATAGATGCCAAACTGCGAAGTCTTAAAATAGTGGAGGGATGCTACCCCCTAGTGTTAAGACACAATAGCAACACAATGAAAGTAAAAACTTTACCTGACAAGTTAATCCACAGATCTCATTCAGAGGTAGAATTTGCATTATTCTAGGTGGACTCTTTTCTAATTTATCTTGAACATACTTTGTACCCAATATTCAGTATCTCTGAATAAGAGAGAACATTGTCTCTTAATATATATTTTTTTTTATTTACCAGAGGGCACATGTGCAAGACAAAGTGAGAAAGCAGCCCCCATTGGAGATGGTCACACTGCAGCCCCTTCTCCATCTCTCTGGAATTCTGGGTACACACACACATGCGCCTGGCATGTTCTTCAAGCTGCCAGGGCCAAGATTTGAACTGTACGGTCATCCAGATGGGTTCCAGCCACCTTAATTTCACACCACTGACTGGCCCTAAAATATGTTGATTTATTTCATGAGCTAGGATGAGAGAAACACACGGAGACCCCTTATGGGGTCTTAACCACACTGCAGTCCTCCCCCTTGCTCTTAAAAGCCAGCCAGGGGAACCAGCAGTTAGCGTAATGGCTATGTCGCTGGACTCCCACGTAGTCGACCGCGGTTCGCGTCTCGGACCCGGTGGCTTACAACTCACGCCGGGCGCGTGTGCGTGCGTGCCCAAGATCCCGAGAGGAGAATGGAGGAGAAGGGATTGCGGCGTGACCATCCCCCCTGGGGGGTGATTTCTCGCTTTCTGTCTCTATGTCTCTCTCTGTCTGTCTGGCGAGCGCACGCGCCCTATAGCAAAAAACCTCTCCAAAAAAAAAAAAAAAAAAAGCCAGGATAATGGGACATGCCCATGGGTATACTCAGAATGTTTAAATCAACCCAGGATCCAAGCTCTGCACTTTCCTGTCCCGGATGGTTCCTACATGATGCAGCAGGGCCCCACTCATCTGTACCAGCATACCCAGGCCTTTAAAATTTTAGTTCTGGGACAAATTTTTTTATACATTTCATCATAGTCGCTAGAAAGTGTAACTCATAATCACAGTTTTTAACAGTTTCCTCAGCTATGAAGCAGTTGGAAATCAGCCTCAAATCAGGAGCTTTAGGATCTTACCTTAGAGATTGGGGATCTATATAGATATAATATGGATATAGATGGATGGATGTATAATATGGGTATGAATGGGTGGATGGATGGATAGATAGATAGGTTGAGGATATATAGAGATACAATATTGAGATAGATAGATAGATGCAAGGGAGGGGACATATCCTAGGAAGGATATATAGCATGACTTTAAAATAACTGAATATCAAAATAATGACTTTTTTTTCTGCTCTGTTAGGAAATTAAATAAAACTATAAAATTTATTGAGGAGAATAAAGAAAAATTTACACAACTAGATTTGGAAGATGTTCAAATTCAGGAAAAATTAAAACACGCTACAGGTAAAGCCAAAAAACTGGAGAAACAACTTCAAAAAGATAAAGAAAAGGTGGGTTTTAGAAAGAAGTTCTCAGGGCCAGCAGGTGGCATGGTGGTTAAGGACGCTGGACTCCCACGTGGTTGACCGTGGTTTGATTCCTGTACTTGGTAGCTTGCTTTCTCATTCCTCCCCCTCCTCATCTCTTCTCTCACGCTGTCCTTCTCTGGTCAAATTAAAATAAACAAAAATAAAGTTAAATAAAAAATAATTCTAGAAGGACCAGCAGTTGGCATAATGGCTATGTCGCTGGACTCCCATGTGGTCAACCATGATTCAAATCCCAGACCCGGTGGCTTAAACTCAGGCTGGGCACATGTGCATGCGTGCCCAAGATCCCAAGAGAAGGGATTGTAGTTTGGCCATCCCCCCGGGGAGTAATTTCTCACTTTCTGTCTCTTTGTCTCTGTCTTTCTGGCAAGCGCACATGCCCTATAACAAAAACATCTCAAATAAATAAATAAATAATTCTAGAAAGAAAAAGAAGTCCTCAAAATTTCATGTCTAAATAATCAGCCCTAGCTGTCATTTTTCATAGGTGTGGTGTGTTTACTCCTTGTAGCCTAGGAGAAAAAGTTCAAATTCTGAATGTTAAATATTTTAGAGTTTACCTCTGAACATGATTCCCCCTTCCCAAAGGAAACCTTGCATCTATTTACTGAATTTTAGAGCTTATAATGATAAATGTTGTAGGGCCATTTGCCAAAATAGGGATAGCATTTAAATGATGATCTTAATTCATTCTCTTGGAATAGGAGTCTAAAAGGATATTATTTGTTAGGTATTACAGACTTTAAAAAAGACTAGATTGTCAGAAAAGTCATGTGTTTTTTTGCTGGTTTTCTATGCAAAAAATGTCATGAATTTTCCAACCACCCAGTATTACCTGCCTATGATGATGTTTGAGTAAACAGAATTCAACCAGGGGTTCCTCCTTAAGGAGGAATGGGAAGTTATAATTTACAACAAGGTGTTGATTAGCTAGCTGGCTGTTCTTAAAAAAAAAGGTGACATTTTGACAAGTATATGGAAAAACCTAATTTACTGGGAGCCAGACTAATAATTATTGGGGATTTTCCCAGTTGTGTTCATAACTTTAACAGACAATTGATAGGACACCTACTCCTTATCATCTAAAAAAGCTTTGGTTCATATGAATACATGGTATAGTTTAGGCTCTGCTTTGCCTTACAAGCATTTTTCAAACATTTGTTTTGCTAAATACTTTTAAGCACAGCCAACAGATGTTATGTGAATCTGTTTGAGAAATGCCATTTTGAGGGACTAGCAGTTGGCATAATGGCTATGTTGCTGGACTCCTATGTAGTCGACCACACGCTCTATAGCAAAAAAACTCTCCAAAAAAAAAAAAAAAAGAAATGCATTTTGGGAAATGTGGAACTTCTGTGCTACTAGATGATCACAGTATAGAAAACATGGATTAGGAGTTACCTTCAATTGGACAGACTAAGCCAGGTGTAATTGTTGGAGCTATTGGCTTTTAGGCATAAAATGTGGATAAGTGATTATTAGTAGAGGTAGTAATGGAATAAAATTACTAATCTTACATGATGATTCTAGAGGGTAAGGTTTGGAAAGATAATTTGTGGTAAGTTACAATACACTATGAAGGGTAGCTCAGAAAATTCGATGTGGTTGTGCATACTTATAGGTAAAGATGGATAATCATGTCCTGAAATTGGGATAGAAGGCAGACAGATCTAAAGCCCTGCCAGGGAGGATATTCTTTCATAAGGAATCAGGAGGTTTATAGAATTGGTTTTATCCCTAAACTGAGAGAACATAGAAATTTCAGTGAATATTTAGGAAAATATTTATTAAAGCCAGCCAGTCCAAATCTAAATGCAAAACAGCGAAGACCCTGAGGTTCTTTTAAATAAGTCAAATATTGATGGCTTTGAGTAGCCTAAAGTTATATACTTCTGTAACTAATTTGTTTAATCATTTCAGGTTGAAGAATTTAAAAGTATACCTGCCAAGAGTAAGAATATTATAGCTGAGACAACAACTAGAAGCAATGCTCTTGAAAAGGAAAAAGAGAAAGAAGAAGAAAAATTAAAGGAAGTAATGGATAGCCTTAAACAGGAAACCCAGGGACTGCAGAAAGAAAAAGAAGTAAGTTTTCTTTCATCAGTGTTAAGACTTTTAATAATAAAACATTCCTAAAACTCTAACAAGTCTTTATTTTCTGCTTGCCATTTTAAAAAAAGAAAGTTAACTGAATTAGATTTATAGTGGTAGGAGAAAATGGAAACTCAAATACTTAGTCTTTTATTCCACTCTTAATCCTGTTGAGTCATTATTACATTTCGTTTTTCATTTTATGCTAAGTTATTTTCTTAGTATCTCATGTATTGCCACCTGTCAAGCTTGGGACCATAGTACACACCGCTAATGTCTCCCTTTTTGTAGTAGTTAGAGGCTGTGGCTCTGATGTGAGTGCTTATTTCAAATCCTGAGTCAGTCACTTACTATCTTTGTTCTTGTGCAGATTGTACATTTCTCCAAGCCTTCTTCCTCAAAGTGAGGGAGAAAATCTCTACCTGCTTTTGTGAAAATAAAAAACAAGTGTATAGGGAACCAGCAGTTAGCGTAATGGCTATGTCGCTGGACTCCCACGTAGTTGACCGCGGTTCGCGTCCCGGACCCGGTGGCTTAAAACTCACGCCAGGCGCATGTGCATGCATGCCCAAGATCCCAAGAGGAGAATGGAGAAGAAGGGATTGCAGTGTGACCATCCCCCCTGGGGGGTGATTTCTCGCTTTCTGTCTCTATGTCTCTCTCTGTCTGTCTGGTGAGCGCACGCGCCCTATAGCGAAAACCTCTCCAAAAAAAAAAAAAAAAAGATGTGTATAAAGTGGCTAGAAAGTAAGACATTAATAAGTGTTTGCTTTTACACTATTTTATCACTTAGTTAATAAAACGAGAGCATGACTTTGTCACATTGGTGTTTGTTACCTGCCCAACAAGAGTAAGCATGAAGTTAACTGTCTTTATATTCACCACAGCCCTTTAAAACAATGCTGAGCATGTTAAATACATGTGTTAATAGAGAATAGTAATTAAATTGACTGCATAAAAGGTCCCACCCTTAATAGATTCTGTTTAAAGATATGAACTTTTTTTTAACATGTATAGTTGTAGGGGTCAGGTGTTTTTTACAGTGCTAGAATAAAATTTGTAATGATTCAGTCATAATAATTAGCATACCTGTCATTTCAACCATTTGTTATTCGTAGTATTGAGAGCATTAAAAATCTGGGACCAGCAGTTAGCATAATGGCTATGTCACTGAACTCCCATGTAGTCAACCGCGGTTGAAGTCCTGGACCTGGTGGTTTAAACTCACGCTGGGCGTGTGTGCGTGCATGCCCAAGATCCTAAGAGGAGAATGGAGGAGAAAGGATTGCAGCGTGGCCATCCCCCCCTAGAGGGTGATTTCTTGCTTTCTGTCTCTCTGTCTGTCTCTGTCTTTCTGGCGAGTACACGCACCCTATAGCCAAAAATATCTCAAAAAAAAAAAAAACCACTTCCCTCTTCATGTCTTTGAGATACGTAACGAATCGTTGCCCTCTGTTAATATATTCTCCCTACCATATCCATATCTTGTAACACTAAACATGACTCCTGTGTATCTGCAGTTTTGGAATATGGACATGTCCTAATGTCACTACAAAACTTTATCAGCAGGATACCTTTGTGGCAATAAAGGGGCAATGAATAATGCAGAAGCTTTCATTGTGGAATACTTAATTTATAGTGGACTTGATGTTTGCTCATTTGGTGTTAATAAAACTGCTAGATACCTTCTACCCTGTGTTAAAGACAAAACCAGGACTCAAATTTAATTGTCTTCATTCCTCAGCATAATATGAAGATGGTCAGCATAAATATATTTGAGGAAACTTTCCACAGGGCGGGCACCACCACGCCCTATTTGAGGAAACTTTCTCCTGAATAGTTCTTAGACCTAGTAATGTGGTGATAGACTTTAGACCCAAGTTTGTTTGCATTCCTTTCTAGTTTTCAACTCGAAAATGAACATGTGAAGATCTACCTGATGAAGCTCTTATGAAATTGTTGGGAAAGAAATTTATATAATGAACACTGACAACTAGACAAAACTATTAGTCTAACATAAGAATTATGTATTTGGGGGCCAGCAGGTGGCGTGGTGGTTAAAGGCACTGTACTCCCACATGGTTAACTGTGGTTCGAGTCCTGGACCTGGAGGCTTGCTTTCTCACTTCCCCTCTCTCTCTCTGGAAATATTAAAATAATAATAATAAATAAAGTTTAAAATAATTCTTTTAAAAAAATTTTGTATGTCTGTATACTATGATTGTTGAATCTTCTTAAATTGAATTCAAAATGTATGGCTTCTACTTGAGTTTAGTTGTAAAAATACTTAACATTTTAGATTGAATGGAATCTTATATTTTAACAGAGTCGAGAGAAAGAACTTATGGTGTTCAGCAAATCAGTAAATGAAGCACGTTCAAAGATGGATGTAGCCCAATCAGAACTTGATATTTATCTCAGTCGTCATAATACTGCAGTGTCTCAGTTAAGTAAGGCCAAGGAAGCTCTAATTGCAGCTTCTGAGACTCTCAAAGAAAGGAAAGCTGCAATTGAAGATATAGAGGCAAAACTTCCTCAAGCGGAAAAGGAATTAAAAGAGGTAAATCTTGACTTTTGCTTTTCCTCTGAACATTGTCAACCCTAGTTTGGTTTGGTTTGGTTTGTTTGTTTATTTTTATTTACTTACTTACATACATATATTGTTGCCTTTTAGAGAGATTTTTACTATAGGGCTTGTACGCTCACCAGAGAGACAGAGACAGAAAGCAAGAATCAACCTCCCCAGGGCCGATGGCCACACTGCAATCCCTTCAACTCTCATCTCCTCTCGGGATTTTTTGAACAAGTACGCACAATCCACCAGGTCAGGACTTGACCTGCGGTTGACTACGTGAGAGTACAGTGACCCACACACCATTATGCCATCTTCTGATTCCTATTGTTTTTAATCACATTATCTAGTTACTGTTATGTAAAGTGTATATTTTTTTCATTTATGTAGTTCCCAAAAGAATAAAGTCAGCATTTCAGCATATTTTTTCTGCATTTGAATTTATACCTATAATTTCTTCGTGTTGGGACTCCAAAATGTCATAAACTAATCAAGATAGTCTGACCTAGCTCATCATTGCTGCCCATTCCCATCCTAGAGTGAATTACATGTCTGATAAACGTTAATCTCCAAAGCCACATTTGGCAGGATGGCAGTAGAAGACACTGTTTGACAAGAACTGAACTAATCATACTTAAGTCTGTTTCATTGCAGTAAATACACATTGATTGTCAGGGAATTTTATGACTGTGGGTAACCATGTGTTAATCCAGCACCTTAACCACCACGCCACCCGCTGCCCCCACCTTTTTAAATTACTTTTTAATGCTAGAGAGTACATTCACACAAGAAGAATAGACGGGGGGAAAAATCCCAGTGGGGCCTAATCATGCCCCAGTCTTTTTTTTTCTCTATTTCTCTATTCTTCTGTGTCCTAAGCATGTACATGCACCCAGTGTATTTTTCAAGCTGCTGACCTGAACCCTGCTCAGCCATATAGGATCCAGCTTCCTCTGTGCAGCGCTTAACAACTGTGCTACACGGCCAGAGCCCTAGGTCTACTTTTAACTGGGCCAGAGTTTTAAGACACATAGAGACTGACTAAACTAAATGTGCAGTTGCAGTGTGGGAGCTTGGTTCTGGTTCAAGAGTTTATTTTAAGGTTTTACAAAGTTCTTTATTACTGCACCTAATTCTGTGCTGTGTTGGGCGTATATAGGACCTAATGCTTTTGGATTTCATTTTTTTACTTTTCACTTTTAGAAAGAAAAAGAACTTAAGAAACTTACACAAGAAGAAATAAACATCAAAAGTTTGGTTCATGATCTTTTCCAAAAAGTTGAAGATGCAAAGAGTTCCTTAGCAATGAATCGAAGTAGGGGGAAAGTCCTTGATGCAATAATTCAAGAAAAAAAGTCTGGCAGGATCCCAGGAATATATGGGAGATTGGTAAAGTTTATCTATTTGGAAATGGCTTTACATTTTTCTCAAAAAAGACATTGGGATTATTTTATTAACTTTGTCTTAAATAATTGTATATTGAGTATCACTATATGTTAAAGAATATTCATTTTTGTTGTAGGGGACATTAATTTTTAAACATTTTGCTTTTTAGGTTTTTGTTATTTTTTTTACATTTTGTAGTCTTTTTAAGGTTTTTGCCATAGAGCACATATACTTCCAGGGAGAGACAGGGAAAGGAGAAATCACCCCACAGGGGGATGGCAATTCCATGATCGCTTCTCCATTTTCCTCTCAGGATTTTGGGCATGCATGCACACACACCCAGCATGATTTTCAAGACCAGATCCAGGACTCAAAACTACATTCGCCCTTTTGGGAATCCAGAGCCTTAACTACCATGGCACCTGCTGGCCCCCACATTATTTTATATATACCAAGAAAAAAAAGTAGCTCTAGTAATAATAAGCAAACTTATAAAATTATTTTAACCTTTTTTTTTTTTTTTTGGAGAGGTTTTTCGCTATAGGGCGCGTGCGCTCGCCAGACAGAGAGAGACATAGAGACAGAAAGCGAGAAATCACCCCCCAGGGGGGATGGTCACGCCGCAATCCCTTCTCCTCCATTCTCCTCTCGGGATCTTGGGCATGCACGCACACGCGCCCGGCGTGAGTTGTAAGCCACCGGGTCCAAGACGCGAACCGCGGTCGACTACGTGGGAGTCCAGCGACATAGCCATTACGCTAACTGCTGGTTCCCTTAACCTTTTCATAAAATAAGAATTGGGTATCTTCTGGGTTTTATATCATTATAGAGTTATCACTTGATATCTGAGAGAGATTGATTCCAGGACCCCTTACAGATACCAAAATCTGAGATTACTCAAGTCCCTTAAGAAATGGCATAGTGTTTGCATATAGCCTACGTGTGTCCTCTCACACCTGAAGCCATCTTCACATTATTTATAAGTAATCATTGCATCAATTATAAAGGACAATACACAGATAAACTTTTTCAGTATCTCCTTTTCTAGGGGCCACCTGTTCCTCCATTTTATACCAATTGGCATGGCCTGATAGCATCCACATTTGTTTAAATCCACTGATACAGAATCTGCAGATACGGAGGATGATGACCATATTTCATAATTTTGGCTAGGGCTTAGGGAAATCAACAGGCATAATAATCTAGAAGCCCAAGGCTAGCAATAATGAGAAACATTATCATTCGTAGACCTCAAGAGGGGAGCAAGTTTGGGTCGGGAAGAGGGAGGAAAATAAGTATTTCAACTCCATTTATCTCTTACTCCAGTCTCCAGGTGATACCTCACATTAACTAAAGCTAAAGACACTAAGAGCCAAAGGATGCAGTCCCTAAGTTGGCTTCTAGAGGAGGGAACAGAGAGATAAGGAAGGGCAACTGAAAATTACTTAGCAAATATGTCTCATGTAAAGTGTTCCTATTTGCCTGAGGATACATAATTTGATCTTATTCATTTGCTTCCAAGGAAAACTTACTCCAGTTTGTGGATGCTTCTCGACAGCTAATTAGGAGCTTAATGTAATCTTGGATGGTTTTCAGTAATTCTGAGTTGTAGTTTATGCATTGTTTTGCTTATAGTTCTTTTAGGTGTCATAACTTCACATTACATGTTTTCATGAAATGAAAAGTTACTTCATTTTGTACTCATTTAAAATTCAACTGCATGTCCATAAACTAGATTTTAATCTACATAAAGTAGATTAAAATGTACTTTTAATGTTTTTGCTAAAGGGGAAGGTTGGGGTGAGAAGGACACTTCGATTTTTTTGGGGGGGGGGGGAGAGGTTTTCGCTATAGGGCGCGTGTGCTCACCAGACAGACAGAGACAGAGAGACAGAAAGCGAGAAATCACCCCCCAGGGGGGATGGTCATGCCGCAATCCCTTCTCCTCCATTCTCCTCTCGGGATCTTGGGCACGCACGCACACGCACCCGGCGTGAGTTTTAAACCACTGGATCCGGGATGCGAACCGCAGTTGACTACGTGGGAGTCCAGCGACATAGCCATTACGCTAACTGCTGGTTCCCAGATTTTTATTTTTTTAAAAACACTCCTTGTGCTTTTTTATTTTACAAAGTTTTTAAAAGAATTATTTTATTTAACTTTATTTATTATTATTATTTTAATTTGACCAGAGAGAGAGTGAGTGAGAAAGCAAGCTACCACGTTGGGGACTCAATACAACTGGCCATGTGGGAGTTAAGTGCTTTTAACCACACCACCTACCAGCCTTCTTTGTGCTTTTTAAAACTATGTTTACATAGTTCTTCATTTTAAAGTAACTTTAAAAGTCTATATGAATAGTTAGGAAATGAATGGTCTGGTTCTTTTTGCCTAATTTCTTCCTGACTATAATATCAGTATTTTTCTTCCTCTGTTTAATTATTAGGGGGACTTAGGCGCCATTGATGAGAAATATGATGTGGCTATTTCATCCTGTTGTCATGCATTAGACTACATAGTTGTTGATTCTATTGATACAGCCCAACAATGTGTGAACTTCCTTAAAAGAAAAAATATTGGAGTTGCAACCTTTATAGGTTTAGATAAGGTGGGTATTCACAATAAGCTGCCTTTAATTTAATTTTTAAGTGCCAACTGTTTTTTTCCTTTTGAATTCTAGTACTTTATCTTCACAGTGATTCAGTGAGCATCTGATGTTTTAAGAATTATTTTAGCTTGTGGAGTTACATAGATTTTTCCTTTGGTTGCTCATGTTTGCAATGTCATATCTAAGAAACCACTCTCTGAAATCCAGGTCACAGTGATTTTTCCTCTTCTGCTTTCTTCTAAGAGTTAATATTTATAGTTTTAGCTCTTACATTTAGGTGTTTAATTCAAATTAATTTTTTTTTTTTTTTTTTTTTGGAGAGGTTTTTGCTATAGGGCGCGTGCGCTCGCCAGACAGACAGAGACAGAGAGACAGAAAGCAGGAAATCACCCCCCGGGGGGATGGCCACGCCACAATCCCTTCTCCATTCTCCTCTCGGGATCTTGGGCACGCACGCACACGCACCTGGCGTGAGTTTAAGCCACCGGGTCCGGGACGCGAACCGTGGTCGACTACGTGGGAGTCCAGCGACATAGCCATTATGCTAACTGCTGGTCCCTCAAATTAATTTTTATATACAGTGAAAGTAGGGATCCAGTGTTACTGTTTTCCATGCAGATGTCTAATTGGTCTAGCACCATTTGTTGAGAAGACCATTCTTTCCCAACATTTTCTTTGTACTCTCAGAGAAAGCCAACCAATCATGAATGTGTTTATTTCTAGACGTTTGGTTGGTTTGATTCCTTATGCTAGTACTGTCTTGATTACTAAAGATAAAAAGTAAAATTTGAAATGAGGAAGTGTGAGTCTTCTAATTTTGTTTTTGTTGTTTCTATTGCCAGAGAGTGAATTTGGTCACCAGGGAGGAGAGAGAAAGTACCCCCCAGTGGGGAGAACCACAATCACCTTCCTCCATCTCTACATCCCACTGGGTCTATGGGCATACACACTTGTATGCCCAGCACTCCCACAAGTTAATGGGACCAGGATTTGAACTGTAGTCAGCCTTGTTGAATCTGGTTCCCCCCCATAAATAGTGCTCAACCACTGTGCTATGGGACTTGTCCCAATTGTGTTCTTTTTCAAAATTGTTTTAACTATTCTGAGTCCCTCAAATATCCATATGAATTTTAAGATCTGCTGGTCAGTTTCTGCCTCAGAAAAGGTAATCGGGATTTTGATATAGGCTTCTTTGATCAGTTTGGGTGGTATTGCCGTCTTAACAATATTAAATCTTTCATTCCACAAACATGGATTTCTTCCATTTATTTAGCTTTAATTTTGTAACTTTTGGTGTATGAGTCTTATGTTTCTTATTAATTAAGTTTATTCCTAGGGCTCGTTCTTTTTTTTTTTTTGGAGAGGTTTTTGTTATAGGACATGTGCACTGACCAGAAAGATACAGAGAGACAGAAAGCGAGAAATCACCCCCCCTGGTGGGGTGGCCACGCCGCAGTCCCTTCTCCTCTCAGGATCTTGGGCACACACACGCATGCACCCGGTGTGAGTTTAAGCCGCCGGGTCTGGGACTCGAACTACAGTCAACTACATGAGAGTCCAGCGACATAGCCATTACGCCAACTGCTGGTCCCTCCGAGGGCTAGTTCTACAGCACAGTGGTTTAAAGGAGCCGGATCCTACATGGCCAGCTACTGTCCAAATCCTATCACCAGCATCTTGAAAAATTTGCTGGGCACATATGTATACATGCCTAAAGTCCTGACAAGAGGAAGTAGGAAAAAGTGGATAGCAGCATGTTCATACCCAGTTGTGGGGTGTTTCCTTCCCCACTGTCTGGCGAGCATGTATGTCCTCTGGAAATTAAAAAAAAAAAAATTCTCTGTATATTGGGATTTTGTGATGGTGTAAATGGAAATTTTTTAAAGAATTATTCTATTTAACTTCATTTATTTATTTGTTTGCTTTTATTTTTATCTGACCAGAAAGGGACAGGATGAGAGAGAAATAGGGAAAGTGAGAAAGCAACTGCCAGTCTTGGGACTTGAGCCGCATTCAGCCATGTGGGAGTACAGCACCCTTACCTATCACACCACCTGCCGGCCCCTGTAAATGGGATTTTAAATTTTACTTCGAGTTTTGAGTTTATTTATTATTGTATAGAAGTATAATTAACATATAAAATTAATTTTTGTATATTGATCTTGTATCCTGCGACTTTGCTGGATTCATTTGTTACTTATATTCGTTTTTTCCTGTGGGTTCTGTAGGATTTTACATGTGTAAGATCATGATACCTAGAAGAAACATTACTCTCTTGGTTATGTGTTTTTACTTTTAGATGGCAGAGTGGGCAAAGAAAATGACCAAAATTCAAACTCCTGAAAATACTCCTCGGTTATTTGACTTAGTAAAAGTAAAAGATGAAGAAATTCGTCAAGCTTTTTACTTTGCTTTACAAAATACCTTAGTAGCTGACAACTTAGATCAAGCTACTAGAGTGGCATATCAAAAAGATAGAAGATGGAGAGTGGTAACTTTACAAGGGCAAATTATAGAACAATCAGGTAATACTGTTCTGTTTTAGTTTGTTTTCCTAACGTTGAATTAGTTTAATGCCATTGAAGGAGATAAGGCTGACTTCCCCCCTTCATTCTTCAGGTACAATGACTGGTGGTGGAAGCAAAGTTATGAAAGGAAGAATGGGTTCATCTGTTATTGTTGAAATCTCTGAGGAAGAGGTTGGTATATGTAAACATGTAGTAGTTTTTTTTAAGCAGCTTTACTGTGGTACATGATACATACTACAAGGCCAGGCCCAGACGGTTAAGGAAACTGTCTCACGTGTCCAGCTTTATTGTTGAGTCCCAGCCCCAGCACCTTGAAGAACACTCCAGGCATAGGTGTGTGTGCTTAAAATCTCAGGGTGAAGGAACGGAGAAGACAGGACACAGTATGGCCACGCCCCATGGGCAGCTTTTTCCTCTCTCTGCGGGTCTCTTCAGTGAGCACATGCACCCTCTGGCAAATTCAAAAAGAAAAGGACATACTGTAAAATGGAGCCAGTTTTTAAGCACACTGTACTCAGATTGGAGATGAACAGATTGAATGTTCTAAAGACGAATATATAAATGGTGGGGTGGGGGTTATGTAAAACCTTGAAGTTCTAAGAACAAAACGTCGTTAATTAGAAAATATGTATTCAACATACACAACTTCTAAAGTACTATATTTAGATCATATGGATATATTATAAATTACTTAAAACCATTCCCTTGTTTGACATTTAATTTTTCTTTTTACATAACTATTGCTGTGTTGTGTAATTTCTTTCTATTTCAAAATAACTTTAAGATGTAAGTATAGGGATTAGCAGTTGGCATAATGGCTATGTCGCTGGACTCCCATGTAATCGACTGTGGTTCGAGTCCCGGACCCAGCGGCTTAAACTCACGCTTGGCGTGTGTACATGCGTGCCCAAGATCCTGAGAGGAGAATGGAAGAGAAGGGATTGTGGCCATTTCCCCTGGGGGATGATTTCTCGCTTTCTGTCTCTCTGGCAAGCACATAAGCCCTATAGCAAAAACCTCTCCAAAAAAAAAGAAAATGTAAGTATAACAAAGGGTTCTGATGACTGTGCCTACATTTTATTTCAGAAGATTTTTTTCCCGTATTTTATATTCAGAGCAGGACTACTTATTCAGAGCAGGACTACTTGAAGACATCTAAATGCCTAGGGAATACTGCTGGGTTCATTATTGCCCAGAATACTATTAACACTTTTCTCTTCCTTAAAAATATACCTGTTCTTAGATATCCTGGAAAGGTAACTTTTTCTAAAGTTTACCTCAATATTTTTCCCCCAAATTTTGAAATAGTTTCTTTCTTTCCACTCAAATATTTGAATGCTGTAGCTTCACTGAAATAATAATAGGCCATTGTACAACACTTAATGTCTATCTGATTATATAATGCAAAAGTTGGTCATCTAAGCTTTAGGATCAGGGATTGAAACTGGGTTGTTGGGTTTTGTTCTAGTCTTTAAGAGCAGAAGTTTGGGTTTTCTTCATCCATAGGTTGACTTTGCTTTCTGAAATGACTCTTGGGGAAAACTCAACTTCACTGGTACTTTTTTTTGTAGGTAAATAAAATGGAATCGCAGTTACAAAGAGAATCTAAAAAAGCAATGCATATCCAAGAACAGAAAGTACAACTGGAAGAAGCAGTAGTTAAGTTACAGCACAGTGAGAGAGAAATGAGAAATACACTAGAAAAGTTTACAGCAAGCATCCAGGTATTTGTGTGTGGTGTTGGTATTAACTAAAACTATTGGAATTCAAGAGCAGGACCATTCTGCTATTTGCTTACAACTTTAAAATACAAGGCTGGAGAAGGATGGGTCTCTAGGTAGAAGGTCTGTCACTTGGTAAGTTTGTTTTCCTAGTAGTAATGGAAAATGTCCTGTTAACAGTGTTGCTCCAGCCAGTTATTCCTGTATTCTGTTTGTATTCTAAAGAAATAGAATTTCCATTATCCAATTTATTTCCCTTCTCTTTCAAAGTGGAATGTTTTCTTGATTATGAAAAAGTAGCACATGCCTACTGTTTAAAAAAACAGTCTTCAGAAAATATCTAAGTGATGATTACTTTCATTCTTGATATATTGGGCTGCTGGGAAAGTCATGATGCATTTTTGTTTATAGAACTAGGAAAATACATTATGACTTTCCCAACAACCTAAAACTTTAACTTTTTTATATACCTAGTTTGCATGTAATGTATTTATACGTGGTAAGTGTATATGTTTAGAGCATGCATATGGCTTTTTAATTTCTTCACTTGATAACACACTTTTCTTTCCACACCAGTGTAGTTTTACTTTTGTTTTCAATTGCTTTGGAGCATTTTTGTACCACAGTTGGATAAATTTTTTTTGTATTATTGTGTGTACCTGCTATGTTCAAAATGCCCTTTTTGTATACTGTTACATACTCATTCAGTTATTTCCTTAGGATAGATTCAATTAAAAGTATTATGCAAGATGTGTACAATGTTTAAGGAATATGTTGCACAGTGTCAGTTTGTCTTTAAAAGATGGTACTGATCCATGCATTGGTAGCAGCATATGAAAATAATTATTTCCTAATTCTTTGAACAGTGAGCAGTCTAAAATATAGGTGTGCTATCTTATGAATTTTAAAAAGGCGTTTTGACTTTTCATAATGAGCTTATACGTTATTTCCTGTTGGTCATTTTTTAAAATATATTTGTTGCTTGTGTTTCTGTTCTTTTCCTGTCAGCGTTTGTCTTTTTCTTAAAAGATTGTAAATGTTCTTTTTAAGAATCAAAATGTGGAGGGCTGGCAGTTGGTGTGGTGGTTAAGAACGCTGGACTCCCACATGGCCGACCAAGGCTCGAGTCCCGAACCTAGAGACTTCTCTCTCTCTCTCTCTCTCTCTCTCTCTCTCTCTCATTCTCTGTCCCTCTCTGGTCAAATAAAAATAAATAAAGTTAAATTATTTTTAAAAAAAAAAGAATCAAAATATGTAAGAAGATGTTATGGTTACCAAGTTGAAATATTGACCATAAATGTTAAAACATGCCCATAGCGTTTATCAGAACAAGAAGAATATCTGAATATCCAAGTTAAGGAACTTGAAGCTAATGTACTTGCTACTGCTCCTGACCAGAAAAAGCAGAAGTCGCTAGAAGAAAATGTTAGTGTTTTCAAGAAAGGTATGTTTAAAGATACAGACTTAACATTTTCAAAAACGGGATTTTAAAATATGTAAAATTTAAAATAATTTGTAGCGTAGTAAGAGCTAAATATATTATGTACGTGTAATCACAGTTCCTTACAGCTTTTATTATTCTCATAAGCCTATAAAGAAGTACTATTAATAGCCTAATTTGACAAATAAGGAAGGTGATACAGAGTGATTCTTAAATAACTTGCCTAGGCTCACACAGTATGTATAGTCTATGAATAAATGATACAGTCTGATTCCAGAGCCCTTGCCTTTCATTTTGTACTTGGCCCTAATCTTCACACAGACACTTCAAGATAGTAGTTATTTTATATTCGGAAAACTGAACATTTGGAGAAAACAGCTGAAATGAGCACACCGTAAGGAAATGGTGTGCACATAAGGAGAAACAAAGTATCTGAAAGCTAGTATAAAAACATTTATTCTTCCAGAATCACTGCTTCTTGTGTGCCTATACGTATGTAAATATTTTACCAAAATAAAATTGTTAAGAAAGAGACTTGATGGGCAGAACTTTTTTTAGCCTTTTTTTTTTTTTTTTTTTTTTTTTTTTTTTTTTAGAAGTTTTTGCTATAGGGCGCGTGTGCTCGCCAGACAGACAGAGAGAGACAGAAAGCGAGAGAAATCACCCCCCAGGGGGGATGGCAATCCTTTTTCCTCCATTCTCCTCCCAGGATCTTGGGCACGCACACATACACACCCGGCGTGAGTTTAAGCCGCGGGGTCCGGGACTCGAATCGCGATCAACTACATGGCAGTCCAGCGACATAGCCATTACGCTAACTGCTGGTCCCTCTTTTTAGACTTAATTGAAGTCTCCTGATTATGAACTTTAACAGGCCGGCTTTCTTTGTTGGCTTTGCTCAAACGTGTATGTGCACCTTGCAGCAGCAGGAGAGAACACTGGGCAATGGCACAGATTCTCCAGGCTGGCACCACCTTAGCTGGTAATCCCAGTAAACACAGTGGTCCTTCATTATATCCTTAAGAATGACCTCTGTTATGGTTTGGTTCATGAGCCAAGGAAAACAAATACTGATTGTCCATCCCAAAGAACTAATTAGAGTGGAACTGGAGCAATTATCCTACTGCTCTCCCAAATGAGGGAGTTTTCTTCCAAAAGAGAAAGAACAGTAAGAATATGTCAGACAGTTGTCCTCTATGCCCATCAAATACTCATTTATACCTATATTGATTTTGTGTGCGGTCATGTTTATTTGCATTTTTAATATTTAAAAGTTGCTCAAATGACATCTGCTACTAGCCACACTTTGTTTTAGTTGCCATTAATAGAGCTGTGAACAAAACAAAGTCCTTGTCATCAAGAAGCTCACATTTAAAATAATGCAGATATTTGAGCAGAGACCCAAAGGAAGTGTTGGTGCTTAACTCTTGAGTATTGTGGGAAAACGCGATCCAAGAGAGTGTAGAGGAATAAGCAAGGACCCCGAGGCAGGAGTATGCTAGGAGCACTCAGAGAGCTCAAGGCAGCCAGGGTGGCTGAGGAACAGCGGAATCTAGCTCCTGGGGGATGTTATTATAAGCCACTGTGATAGTTGTAGTGAAATAGCCATTCAAGAGTGTTGTACAAGAAAGTGGCCTGATCTGACAGCATTTGCTTTTCCCTTGTATTTTTTTTGTTCTTGCAGACACATTGACTTTGCTCAGACTCTTCTTTCTCCACACATACCAACAATATTTGTTGTGGTTTCTTTGATGGTATCTGAGGGCTAACTGAAAGGCCAAAAATGCCTGTGCCATTAAAAGCAATACTTCCATGGAGAAACTGCAGTAATCTGTATTTTGTTCTTATTTAAAAAGGAATCCTTGACTTCATTTCTGTTCTTGAAAATATTTGTGGAAAAATTAAAGTGTGAGCTTATTTTGATGTAAAAAAAGTTTTGAAATCCATGCACAGTTTCTTTATAATACACCTTTCTCCTGAACTTTTTAGGCAAATGTTGAGTATTATCAGTATATTCTGTTAATGTCTGATGTGGAGGACCCAGTTCTTTAAGCGTATCATTAAGAGTAAATATTTCAGGCCCAGCTTTGGTAACAGAGTGCCACTGCTTGGGATGCCAAAGGTTGCCTGGGAAGCCCAATTTGATTTGAAATTGCAGGGCATTGAGTGCTTATAATCCCATGGGGAGACTGATGCAAAGAGATCCTGACACAGGCAAGATTGTGTCAAAGAAATCCTCTCTTTTCTTCTCTCCCATAAAGGTGAGGGTGAGGGAAGCACTAAATACATTATCTTACATTAACATGCAATTTTTTTTTTTTTTAAGTATCTGGCTAATGTCCAGAGAGTAGAGTAAGTGGGGATAAGGTGAAAGCGGGAAAATTGGGATGCTGTTGCAGTAACTCTGGCACAAGATAATGATTACTAGGTATATAATTAACTCTTAAACACATTAATAAGAGAGACAGGCACTGTCAAGAGAGTCTCACGGCATGATCTCTCCTGCTACCCTCATCCTACCTTTCAGAATTACCAGCATTTCAGGTCTACCTGGAAAGCAAATCCAGATCTTCCACATGGCCTGAAGCATTGCAGAGAGTTGTGCTACCACTGTGCCACTGTGGCTGGGGCCAGGCATCTTACTTTTTCTTGATAGAGAGATTTTTGCTATAGGACACATGCACTCACCAGGGAGACAGAAAGCAAGAAATCACCCCTGGGGGGATAGCCACACAGCAATCCCTTCTCCTCCAGTGTCCTCTCAGGATTTTTTGGGCACATGCTCAGTTTGAGGCCACGGGGTCTGGGACTCAAATCATAGTCAGCTACAAGGACGTCCAACAACATAACCATTATGCCATCTGCTGGTCCCATTACTTTTAAGATAATGTCAAATCAGCATAATAGCTTCAAACCTATGCCACAGTTTTTTTCCTTCCTAGTTATAATAGTCATGTTCTCATAGATGTAAAAAGAAATGCATGGTGGGTCTTTGCAAACAAGGAGCATTTTATCTCTTTGGGAAGAGATTCAGAAATAGAAGCCTTCTTCATTAGGTACCTGACCCATCATCCAGTCACTGTCAAGTGGTGGTGTTGGTCCCCATAGCAGCGGGTGTCCCACCCCACCAGTGAGCCAAGCACACAGGGAGCCCGAGAGAATTACACTTGTAAAGAATGTCTTCACTATGAGTAAAATAATTTCCTTAATAGATGCAATAACTTAGACCTACAATAAGCTATTACTAGTCACAGCAGTATAACAGACCTAACTTTAAAATGTGTATATGAAATATCTTTAGGAAAATATGGTATCCATAGATCCAAAACTTTTTTTCTTTGGAGAGCCAAATCTTAGAATGTAAGAAATAGAGATTCTGGAATTCTACTTGATAGGCTAAAAGATCCAGGCTCTAAGAGGTTTAATAGATGTTGAGATTCCACTGTAACCTAGCAGCAGAGAAGAAATGAAGGAGAGGATGCAATAGGTCTGTTTAATCCTTTTCTTCCAGCAAATCCTGCTTCTCTGTTCTCTTCCTGTGCTAAAACCCTATTCCTTCTCAGGACACAGAGATTCTTTGATCGTTTGAATTCCCACCGTTTTTTGCTGCCTGTTTTTTTGTTTGGTTGGTTGGGGTTATTTTGTTGTTTTGTTTTTGTTTGTTTGTTTGTGTTTTTTTGAGAGGTTTTTGCTATAGGGCGCATGCGCTCGCCAGACAGAGAGGGACATAGAGACAGAAAGTGAGAAATCACCCCCCAGGGGGGATGGTCATGCCGCAATCCCTTCTCCTCCATTCTCCTTTCAAGATTTTGGGCACGCACGCACGCACACGCGCCCGGCGTGAGTTTTAAGCCACCGGGTCCGGGCCGCGAACCGTGGTTGGCTACGTGGGAGTCCAGCGACATAGCCATTACGCTAACTGCTGGTTCCCGGTTGGGTTTTTTTGTTTGTTCGTTTTGTTTTTGTAGTGATAGCATGAAGAGAAAGAAGCACCCTTGGCAGGATCACATCACTCTGTGATCCTTTTTCCCCTGTGCTCCACCTCTGCCAGATCCCATTGCCTGCGTATGTGTTTCTTGTGTCTTGGGTCAGCCTGGGGATCTGAACTCATGGATGCCCCATGGCCTCCAGCCTTGCAGAGCACTTGGCACAAGTGCCACAGCTGCTGGGCCTTGGCACCTTTTTATCCTTCCTACATTCTATAGTGATTGGAATTCAGATCTGGAAAACAGCATCCACTCTGGCTGGTGCCGGATTTGTGTAGTGCATACGTGTGTTTGTATATATACAACAGGGTATCAGGTTGCTTATAGAATCATTGGAATGGCTGAAGAAAGAGTTTCTAGATTAAACATACAAAAGTATTATGAAGAGCTTCTCGGGAACCAGCAGTTAGTGTAACGGCTATGTCGCTGGACTCCCACGTAGTCGACCGAGGTTCGCATCCCGGACCCGGTGGCTTAAAACTCAAGCCGGGCGCGTGTGTGCGCGTGCCCAAGATCCTGAGAGGAGAATGGAGGAGAAGGGATTGCGGCATGACCATCCCCCCTGGGGGGTGATTTCTCGCTTTCTGTCTCTATGTCTCTCTCTGTCTGGCGAGCGCACGCGCCCTATAGCAAAAATCTCTCAAAAAAAAAAAAAAGCTTCTCTGTAGAACCATCAAATGAGCTACTGCTTCTTCTGCAGTTTTGGAAAACGCTCTCTCAAATCGGGAAGATGCCACTGCAGGTACCACTTATAAAAGCACAACTTTTAATGTAATCCATACCATCAAAGTTAATGTCACTGCTTGTCAGTACTCACAAAGCTGTTGACTAGATACCAGAACCTCTAACTCCATCACAGAAAATCCAGACCTCTCTAACTGGTTAGCAGCAGAATGAATATGTCTGGTTCATTGGTTAATGCCTTCCAGATTATACAAAGACTTTTGAGTAAAGGGACCTAAATTCTGTCTAAGCCCTAGTTACATGGGAATCTGAGCAGTGTCAACTTTTACTCTTCATTGACAAGAGAGAAGAGCACCAATTCATCTTACATCTTCCAAGTTGTTACTTGATGTGGAGAATTGCCAAGATGGATAAGCAAAAGAAAGTAACCACAGTTTAACACTGTAGACAAGTTAATAGCATCAGGCAAGTAGTCTAAGGTTCGGTCATTAAGAAACCAGTGGTCGAGAAAGTACCCTGAGAAAAAGTTGAAAAGATCTTTGAAAAGACCTTGAGAACATGAAAAGCAATAGTGATTTAACTGAAGCAAAGTTACAGATAGGTAAGAGAAACAGTGTCTAGTGTTACAAAATACAGTGGGGTGAATATAGTTGCCAACAATTTACTGTTTATCTTATAGTACCTAAAAAGAATTTTGAATGTTCCCAACATGAAATAATGACAAGTGGTTGAGTATACTAATTATCCCAATTTAATCATCATGCGTATATTCATATACCAAAAAGACCACATTGTGTTCCCATAGATATATATGTTTATTTTGTGTTAATTAAAAATTAGTTTTAAAATTAAGAAAATAGGGGCCAGGGACACCTGTGGTCTCAGCTGCTGGGGAATCCAAAGCAAGCTGATCAGAAGTTCAAGTCTAGTATGGGGAACATACCAAGACCCTGTTCTGTGGAGGAAGGAGAACAAGAGGAGTGCTCACAGCTGAGACAGAGAGGTTAACTGATGTTTACTAACATAGAAACACGAATTAAGTTTTTTTTTATTTTTAAATTTCAGAATATGATGGCGTGGCTGAAAAAGCTGGTAAAGTAGAAGCTGAAGTTAAACGGTTACATGATCTCATCGTGGAAATCAATAACCATAAACTCAAGGCCCAGCAAGACAAACTTGATAAAATAAATAAGCAATTAGATGAATGTGCTTCTGCTATTACTAAAGCCCAAGTAGCAATCAAGACTGCTGACAGGTAGTGTATGCATGCCACCCTGACCTGTCTTGCCCATTTTCACCTCTACATTGGAAATGTGTTTATGTTTAAATATAAACATCCCATCAAATAGTTCTGTGTTACTGATTAAATCTGATGTGTTATTACCTAACAAGAACTTTACTAAAGGGAACCTGGAAGGGACATTTATCATATGGCTACTTTGTTTTTAAAAAAAGAAAGAAAAGAGAAAAAAAAATTGTATCAACTGTGAGGGCATAGAAATCAGTTTTATTTCTCTGGTTTAAGAAAATAGGTAGTGATTAATTTAAACAGCTCTAGACTTTAAGAGAATGAGTAAAATAGATGAGAATGAACTCTTCAGAAAATTGTCTTAGTGACTTAAATTTTCAATTAACAAAAAGATTACATTGTCCCAACTCAGAAAAATTAGTTTAGCTATTAGTAGATCTTATTTTAAAACTTACTAGAGTATTAAAGTGTTTCTAAAATAATTATACCTAGTGGACCAGCCCAAGGCCTAGTGGTTATGTAAGCTGGATCCCACTTGGACAACTGCATGGTTTGAGTCCCAGGCTGGCACCCTGAGAAATATGCCAGCATGCATGTGTCTCTCCAAAATCCTGACAGGAAGAAATGAAGAAGAAAGGAATGCAGCATGACCATACCCCATGGGGGATGCTTCCTCATTTTCCCTCCCTCTCTCTCATGTAAGCATATATGCCCACTAACAAATTTAAAACATAATCACCACTAGGTATTAATGTAAAACTTTGAAGTTTAAACAGTGATTTCATTTCGTATATCTTAAAATAGAAACAGATTGGTTACACATTGATTATCTGGCCACATTATTCTTTTTCTCAACTTATAAGGAATGAACCACTTGTGTATGTTAGGGGAAGAAGTATGCTTAAATGGGTCTATCGGGACCAGTAGATGGCGTAATGATTTCAACACTGGACTCCAATGTAGTAGACCGCGGTTCGAGCCCTTGACCTGGTGGCTTAAAACATACTAGGCATGTGTGCATGCATGCCCAAAATCCTGAGAGGAGAGTGGAGGAGAAGGGACTACAGCATGGCCATCCCCCAACGGGGTGATTTCTTGCTTTCTGTCTCTATGGCAAAAATACATGCCCTATAGCAAAAATCTCTTTAAAGATAAAACAATAAATAAAAAAGTCTGTCAGTCAGGGTAGAAATAACTTTGTTAAGTGGAAATAGTGCTCTTTTTAGGGGTGATATACTTGTCCAGTCTTGAACTGCAAGGTATTTATTTGGAGGCATAGCTTCATGAATAGAGAGATCAGACAAGAAAATGACAAAAGAAATTAATCTAATGGACACCTCCTGTCTGGGAATCTAAGCTTACGTGATACTAAAAGCTTATATAAGGCAGTTTTGTTTATTACAAGTCATCCCACAAGTGTCATAAATGTCTAAAAATTAATCTAAATATGGTTTAGTAAATCATAAATTTAAAAACTTACAGTAGGAAGAAAGGAATTTCGCCTAAGGTGCTATGAAAAGTTCTTGGTAGATTTTCAGAATAACAAATTGTGTTACCACATTTTTAATGTGTCATTTTTCTTACTTAGAAATCTTAAAAAGGCACAAGACTCCGTTTTATGCACAGAGAAAGAAATCAGAGATACTGAGAAGGAAGTAAATGACTTAACAGCAGAGCTAAAAAGTCTTGAGGACAAAGCAGCAGATGTCGTAAAGATTACAAATGCTGCAGAGGTGAGGCTTGTTTTACTGGAGAGGGGAGGGATGGTATTTCAAGCAACTTAGAGAATTTGATACACAGCTACTCCTCGTTTATCAATCTACCTACCTATTTAACGACTGCTCAGACTCAATTTCTCCACACAGAAAAAATCCCCTTTCTAAGTCTGGGAGTCTCTGGAATCCCTTTTCTCAGTCTTTGTCTCATCCCCGCAAGTTGCTTAACATTCACTATACAGAGTGTTCACAGTCCTGCAAGACTACATGGTTCTTTTATAAACTTGTACCTTATTGTGCTCACATAGGTAGTATTCAGAGTAAATAACAGTTACACTTGATTTATATCATTGTGTTGTGGTTTAGCTTATTACTTTCTGGTGCTTTATCTAAATGCATGTTTTTTGTATGGATAGAATTACATTATTCTAGTGTGTCACATGGTAGCTATTGAAAAATATAATACATACCCTGTGGTGCCATGACACAGCACAAGACATCAGCCTTTAACCTCCTCACTTATTAACCAGTTCGTTTAATGGCCTAGTCAGAGGAGAACTCAGTCCTCATCATTAAGTGATGAGTGCCTGTACATCAGTGCTGTGAATATAGTTAAGTACTCACCCTTCTGTGGATTAAAATGTGTTGTTAACTTTAAATGGAAGGGGGAGAGATCGCTAACCCCTTTATCTTGGTAATATGAAAATACCTATTCTGTTTGGGAAGATCATGTCTGTAGCATTTCCTCTTGGTTTTTAGAAGTCCTTACCAGAGATCCAGAAAGAACATCGTAATCTACTTCAGGAACTAAAAGTTATTCAAGAGAATGAACACGCTCTTCAAAAAGATGCACTTAGTATTAAGTTGAAACTTGAACAAGTAAATGGTCACATTGCTGAACATAATTCTAAAATAAAATATTGGCAAAAAGAGGTGAGATTGTTATATTTAAGTTTAACTTTAAACATAACCTTTATAAAAGGCGGTGGGGAGATTGGTGAGGGGGCGTTGTAGGGTTTTTTGTTTTGTTTTTACTTATGATTCTTAATTCCATGATATACTCTTTTCTCAGGAAGTAAAATCAACAATATATAGTAATTATTGCTTACATAAGAATCTGAGTAATGGTTAGAATTAGGCAAGTTCCTTTTTACCCCCAGGGTTGATGTACAGATTTAACAGTTACATGCACACTTTGGAATGTTGCAACTATTTTCCTTGAAGTCCTTTGAAAAATAGGTTGATATACAGATTAGTCACAATTCCTGTTTTGTGACTAGATAATTGATCATATTGTTGATTTTTCTTAAATGATCAATTGTAGTTCTGTATTTTTTGTAACACTTAGTTTAATTTAACTTTTAGATTTCAAAAATATCATTGCATCCCATAGAAGGTAATCCTGTTGAAGAAGTTTCCATTTTAAGCCAAGAGGATCTTGAAGCAATCAAGAACCCAGATTCTATAACAAATCAAATTGCAATTTTGGAAGCCAAGTGTCATGAAATGAAACCAAACCTTGGTGCCATTGTAGAGTATAAAAAGAAGGTATGAATAACCTTTTATGTATAACAAATTCTTTAATCCTAAACTGTGACTTTTAGCTTTATATAATTAGCGATACTAATTTTCATCTGAAATTTTATCTGAGTATTCTTAAAATATTCTTTTTACAGGAAGAATTATATTTGCAAAGGGTAGCAGAATTGGACAAAATTACTTATGAAAGAGATAATTTCAGACAGGCATATGAAAATCTTCGGAAACAAAGGCTTAATGAATTTATGGCAGGTTTTTATATAATAACAAATAAGTTAAAGGAGAATTACCAGATGCTTACATTGGGAGGGGATGCTGAACTGGAGCTTGTAGACAGCTTGGATCCTTTTTCTGAAGGAATCATGTTCAGGTTTGTAATTACACAGTTTTGAATCCTGTTAGCCTTCTCTACATATATTCTCATAGTATTTCTTGGGGTGTGGAAATGTGAAAGAGTAACTAAGAGATTTTCTTAATTATTTTAGCGTTCGGCCACCTAAGAAAAGTTGGAAGAAGATTTTCAACCTTTCAGGGGGAGAGAAAACACTCAGTTCATTGGCTCTAGTATTTGCACTTCACCACTACAAACCCACCCCTCTTTACTTCATGGATGAAATCGATGCAGCCCTTGATTTTAAAAATGTGTCCATTGTTGCATTTTATATATATGTAAGTAGGGGGTTCTCTAGAAATTTGGGGGATAATGTATATGGAATGCTTTGACTTGTTATTGAGCTTTGTCCCTATTCTGTAAACTTGTTATAGTATCAAAGGTGATCATGTATTTTTTTATTTGAATCAAATACATGTCCTGCAGAGCAGTAAAATATAATGCAAACTACTAGTAGCAGGTACACGGCTACAAAGAACTTCAGGCTTCCTTACTGGATCTTTCTTAGAAGACACCTGGCAATGAGGCTTCCCAAAATCCCCAGATTCCTCCCAAACTGAAGTAGTGCATAATGAATTATCTACACCATTATTCTTGTACATGTTCGTTATCGATGTAATGTTTAATTTACTGCCCCCACAAATGCACAAGGGGAATAAAGCATTCATATTTATTATGTGATTTATCTACTACTTAGTTTCTAATTCTCTCTCTCTCTCTCTCTCTCTCTCTCTAGGAACAAACAAAAAATGCCCAGTTCATAATAATTTCTCTTCGAAATAATATGTTTGAGATTTCAGATAGACTTATTGGAATTTACAAGACTTACAATATAACAAAAAGTGTTGCAGTTAACCCAAAAGAAATCGCATCTAAAGGACTTTGTTGAACTTGGTTATACTGAAGAGTCTTCAAAGTGAATTGGCATAGATTCAGTGTATTATATCATCGATTTCCTATTTGTAATGTACTGTGATTTGTATAAAATATTCCTTAACTGGGGCCAACTCTTGGCCTGCTGGGTAAGGCAGCTGCCTTCCATATGGCCAACTGCACAGGTCCCCAGTGGCTTGAGAAACAATGCCGGGCATGTGTGTGTGTGTGCATGTCCAGTGGCCCAAAAGGAGGGAGAACTAGAGAAGGGATTATGGGTGACCTTACCCCCATGGCGGGGGGGGGGGGGGGGGGTCTTTCTCTGTCTCTGATAGTTGCAGGCTTATAAACCTGGTTTCTGTTTTATAAGTAATTTTTAAAAATTTAAACAGCCTAGCCCTGGCTAGTACTGCTGGTGGATACTGCCACAGGGCAGGTCCCAGTTTGACTCCCAATTCCCCCAAACAGATTTGAGCATGGTGACATAATGCCCATACTCCCAGCAGCATGGGAGACTAAAGCAGGAAGATCTAAAGCTCACAACTGGCAGTACAGCAAGATCCTGGCAGTGTGGACATGCAATTTGTCCCAGCTGCTCTAAAGGCTAAGGCACAAGAGTGCAACATGGCAAGACACTGCCTAAAGAAATAAAACTTCATTTTTCTAAAACTTGATGTGTTTGACCATTTAAAACTTATTTGGCAGGGCCAGTAGGTGCCATGGTGGTTAAGGTGCTGGACTCCCACACAGCCAGTTTTAAGTCCCAGACTTGGTGCCTTGGAATTCAAACTGGGTTGTGCACCCAAATCCCAGAGAGACCACAAAGGGATTGACCATCATTCCCTCTTTGTCTAACAATCATACATGCCCAAATTTGACTAGAGAACCAAAACTATGACAAAGCTTTACCTCATAAGTTAAAAACCCCACTAGAGTTATTTCCTAAAAATACTGAAAGATACAGGGGTTGGATTTCCTTACTAATAAGTGGGAATCAGCCTTGTTTGCCTATCAAATTTTACCTTGTCAACCCAAGAATGTTACAATGCTAATAGAAGTTGGAAATCACTTGCTTTTCAGAAGAAATTCTGGTATTGAATCAAGTCTTTGCCTTGTGATTTCTAGGTATTTAAAAAAAAAAAAATCCTAAGGAATTAATGAGGAAAGTGAATTGCCTCATAATTCAGTGGACCATTTTTTAGTTACTGGAAAGCCAAGAATTGGTAGCATAATATAGCCATTAGAAGGGTAAATGTGGGCCAGCGGAGTAGCACAGCAGTAACACTTCTGGATGCTGAGGCTTGGGGAAGGTCCAGGCTTGTGTTCCTAGGTCTTCCTGTACACGGGGTGCCTGAGTACACACTTGGATCCTGACTGCCTTGAGGCTTAGGGTGGATCTTGTCAAGAAGACCCTGTTGGGATGCCTGTCTCAGTCTTCTCTTGTGAAAGAAATAATAAAAACCTAAAAATGTAAACAGTACTGTGATTTAAAATAAAGCAAGATCTGAAATTCATTTATGGCCATTTGTTTTAAATCAAAATTATGTAAGGGAAAATAGAAAATGCTGTCATTATAACCAAGTGCTTTTTTACTGGTGAGAGTACAATTAAATTATTGAGCACCTTATTAAACCACTCAATACAAATAAAGTATCAAAATGAGTTTATTAAAATATATACTTCTGTTATACACAAAATTTAGAAATACCTCAAGGTTATATACTTTAAATTATACAGCCTCATCCTGGTAAAAATAAAGCATGGATAAGAATCAGTTACTTGAATATTTATATTCACACGTTTACCGGTTTTGTCAACAATTCGAATTTGACAAGTTCTAAAAATATCAAATCTAAAATTATCTTAGGCCTATACCTCAGTTTTTAGCTGTTAATTTTTAACACACAAACCCTTATTAACATTAATTCTGACTCAAAAGACTTGCAGCATGAACCAAAGGATATACACTGTTTCTCACAAACTACCTGTTTTCCCATCTATAGAAAGTGGGCATTAATGCCCACCACCTTGGATATGTGAGATGAAGTGCTTGACACGAACACTTCATTGCTTACTAGTACATTTATTTGATGGTACAGGGCACTTGTAGCATGACTAATAAGTAAACAGATGCAACAAGTTAAAAATACATCTTTACATTTGTTTTAAAAGCTGAGTATGAGGCCAGTTCTGGGGCCCGGTAGATAAGGTAGCCAAATGCTACATGGCCGACTCAATTTGAGTCCTGAATTTGGTGGCTTAAGAAACACTGAATGTCTCCCTTCACCTCCTTTATACCAAATGTTCTTAGCCCATACAAGTCAGTTGTGCTAGGTATAGTCTGAGCCTGCTGACTCAATACCATCATGTTAAGAGTTCTCAACAGTTAAGACCCTAGGACTATTTGGGGCTTTTACAACTGTACTTACTCATTATAGTTTAATCTTGGGCCAAGTGCATTCCCTATTCTGACTTGGAAAGCCTATGAGCAAGTAAGGCTACTAGAGCTAATGATCCAAGAGCAGCTCATTTGGGATTTCTTGAAAGCAAATCTGCTTGGACTTAAAAGTTCTGTGTACTGGGACCAGCAGTTGGCATAATGGCTATGTCGCTGGACTCCCACGTAGTCAACCGCGGTTTGCATCCCGCACCCGGTGGCTTAAAACTCAACGCCGAGCATGTGTGCGTACATGCCCAAGATCCTGAGAGGAGAATGGAGGAGAAGGGATTGTGGCGTGGCCATCCCCCCTGGGGGTTGATTTCTCGCTTTCTGTCTCTGTGTCTGGCGAACGCACGTGCCCTATAGGAAAAAAAAAAAAAAAGTTGTGTATACAAGCCAAAAACCTAGCCACGAGAATCACAAATCTAACCCATTAAGTGAACTAAATTAAGGATTTTTGACTAATAAGACTCTTAAGACTATAAAACCACTGGTATTTTTACAGTAGCATAAGGCAGAATCTGGCAAAATTTTAAATTTTGGGGGCCAGGAGGTGGTGGTGGTGAAGGCACTGGACTCCTCTACATGGCCAATGGTGGTTCAAATCCCAGGCATGGTGGCTTGCTTTCTCACTTTCTCTTTGGCGAATGCATGTGTCTTATAGAAAATTTTTTTAAATATTTTATATATTTTTTAATTTGTAAGAATTTTTAAGATGAATATAGTTCACGTGATGCTTTCAAAATCTATTGAGCATGGACTATCACCAAGATGATTTTGTTCTAGTAACCTTTTTAACGAGTTTTTACTGGACCAGCAGGTGGTGTGGTGGTGAAGGCACTGGGTTTCCACGTGGCCGACTACAGTTCCAGTCCTAGACTTGGCTATTCCAATCACAGACCTGGTGGCTGAAAGAATGAAGAGACTGCAAGGTGCTTATATGGCCCCTCCCCGCAGCACATGTACCCTATGGCAAAAAAAAAAAAAAAAAAAGTACAAGGATTTTTTAAAATGTCACAGCAATATTAAGTCAACCTCTCTCAAGGTAATAAAAATGGGATAATGTAGTGATACTAATATTCAAATCAAATAATTACTAGGCTTTACTATAATTTTCTAATGATTTGAATCATGTTTCAGATATTCTAATTTCTAGCTTTGTATCATTTCTAACCAAAAGAAGTATGAAAGATTTAACAAATTTCTATATATTTGTTGCAGCCTGTAAGTAAAGTTTAGTTTGCTATTTACTTATTGATGCTATTCCTATTTCTCCATTTAGCAATGGTTAGATCTGCTGTTCAAAAATAAGCCCATTTAAACAATTCAAATTTAAGTTTTCACTCAATGAGAAACTATCTTCCACATGAATTCCTTCAACAGATATATAGTGTGACATATCGTATTCTTTACATCATGTAGGTTGTTAGATAAACTTTGGTAAACAGATAGCGAGACTTCAGAAAAACATACTGAAGTGATTTCATTTAAAAAGGTTATGATGTGTTGGTTGAAAAAGAGTATCACCATCAATATTACTGAAATTAGTGTAATTATAACAACGTTTAAAATTTTTAAAAATTCAACCTCATTTTCATCCTTCTCTGGCCAGGAACATGGCATCCTTTTGGAAGAGATTTTCATTTCAGGAATGAGTGACTTCTTAATTTGCCCAATTTCTGTTCTGTTCCATTCTTCTTTCAATACTTCACTTACTCGAGGATAAATTACAACAGGTTGGACCTCAGGAAGTGGTCTTTGTTTCAAGATCTGCACACGCTGGCGAACTTCATCAACTTTCTCAAGAAATTTAAGTGGAGATTCTTCTTGTAAAGATGTTGTCAGTGTCATTAATTCAAGCTGCTGCTCTCTTATTTCTTTCATTCTTTCAATTTGTGGAGTATACTCTTGATTAATGAGATTGCTAACATCACAGAGAGCTGTTAGGAAATTTTTTTTTTTCTCTTCTAAGGTATTGCTAAGTTCTTTAAAATACTGGAGAACAACTTCCTTATCACCCTGGATCATTTTCTCAGAATGAGATTTTTGTTCTTCCAGCTTTTCAATAAGACGAGTAAGATCTGTCCAGTGTGCATCAGTTAACTGTTCAATCAGTTTTCGTGGTGTGTCCTTTTCTTTCAGATAGGCACTCTGAAGGTCATCTATAGGATGACCATGATGTTGACCTATGGTAAGGCAATGACCACAAACTAATTTTTTATCTAGTAGACAATAAACATTTAAAGGCTGCCTGTAATGTTCAGGGCACGTGACAATATCTGGATGGTCTTCTTGCTGGTACTTTTCAATAATAGCCCTTAATGCAAAATTAACAGGTAAAGACTCAATACCAGTTGGAGCAATTTCAACAATACTTCTGCAGTTGGGACACTTAAGTGGAATTCGTAAAGGTCTCCATATATAAAAATTACCAGATGCGTGAAGAACATTTTCTAAACAATTCCTACAAAATGTATGAGAGCATGGTAGGACACGAGGATCTTCAAAAATACTGTAACAAATGGGACATGTTAATTCGTCCTCAAAATTGTGCATTTCCTGTCAAGAAAAAAAAGAATTTTAAGTGTATAACAAAGCTTAGTTGTTAACCTCTGTATTTTTATCCCTATTTCTATTATTTAAAAGAGAACAAGTTGTCCTAAGGTATTTAGTAGGATTTTTTTCTTTTTTTAAGATTTTTGCCATAGGGCATATGCACTGGCTAGAGATACAGAGCCAGAGAAACAAAGTGAGAAAGCACTCCCCAATGGGGGATGGTCATGTCACAATCCATTTCTTTTAGGATTTTAGGGACGGGTGCACACATGCACAAACATAGCATGTTTTTCAAGTGGCTGAGTACAGAGCTCAATACTAGCAGTCAGTCATACTGGATCTAGCTACATTAACCATCATGCTACTGGCTGGGCCCAAAGTAATAATTCAAACTTGAATATTTGGGAAGGGGAAAAATTTTTTTTAATTAGTCCCTGCAATAAAATTAGTGTTGGGGCCAGCAGGTGGTTGGGTTGTTAAGGTACTGGACTCCCACATGACCAATAGCAACTCAGTCCCAGAACTGGTGACATGCTTTTCTTACTTTCCCTCTCTGTTGCTTTCTGGTGTGCACACGCGCTCTATAGCAAATTAAAAAGTAACTAATAAATACAACTTTTAAAAAATTAGTGTGAAAGATAAAGAGCTGATAATGCTAACCTTGACATACTGGCTTTTTTCTTTTTTTATTAGTGTAAGGGCAAATAAACTCACCAGAAAGACAAGAGAGCATCTGGCCAGTGGGCTGTGGTTACACAGCAAACCCTTCATTTCTCCATCCTGTGGAGATTCTAGACATGCACACATACATACCCAGCAAGTTTTTCACAGGGGCAGGGACAGAAACTGTACCTTGGCCATGTGGGGTTCAGCTCCCTTAATCACCAGGCCACAAGGATAGCTCCTATTTACCCCCTTTTTATCTTAAGATTTTTTTTTTTTCCTGCCACAGGACATATGCACTCAAAGCAAAGAGAGAGAGGGAAAATGAGAAATAACTTCCCAGGAGGGATGGCCACACCACAATCGCTTCTCTGTGTTCCTCTCAGGATTTTAGGCATGCACACATATGCACTTGGTGTGTTTTTAAGACTGTCGGGTCCAGGACTTGAACCACAGAGTCAGCCATGTGGGATCTAATGCCTTAACCACCACACTACCTGCTGGTCCTTCCCTAATTACACTTAAATATAAAACCTCTTTAAACTTTTAAACTCTTGGCTCTTTATATTCGCCATTTGCCAAATCTTATTCATTCTTCAAGTCTCATTTGAGCCTGACTCTTCTTCAGATTAGGTCCCTGTTAATCTCATTGAATACTTCTCTTTCACTTCAGAGCACTTGACAGGATTTTATTTAAAAGAAATTTGTAACACTTTTATATACATTAGAATGTAAGTCTCAGATAAGGGCAGGAATTACGTCTAACAATAGTTATACTGCTATGATCGAAGCACAGGATTTAATGTACAGAAGCCATTCACTCAGTAGTGGCTGAATTGACACAGGAATGTTAACACAGATCTTAGTTTTTTGGTTTTATAGCAACGAAATCTGCTTTTATAAAAAACAGGTATTAAAATCTGCTACTTTGATCAAGAGAAGTTGTCACAGGAGAGTCCATCAAAAATATTTCTAAAATTTTAGAGGCCAGCAGGTGGTGTAATGGTTAAGGCACTGAACTCACATGTGGCTGACCACAGTTTGAGTCCCAAGCCCAGAGGCTCAAAACTCATGCTGGGCACATATACATGCATGCCCAGAATCCCAAGAGGAAAAAGGAGAAAGGCCTGTGGCATGGCCATCCCCCCTGGTGGAATGAATTTTCACTTTTCCTGTATATCTGCGGCAAGCATGTGCCCCCACAGCAAAAAATCTCTCTTGAAAAAAAATCCCTTTTATGCCAGTTCTGTTGGGACAGCCAAATCCCACAGGGCCAACCATGCTTCAAATCCCAAACCTGGCAGCTTGAGAAACAAGTGTGCATGTGTGCCTGAAATCCTAAGAGGAGGAGAAGAAATCATGGCATGACCATGCCCCCTGAGGGGTGCTTCCTCCTCCCTCTCTCTCTCAGGAAAGCAAACGTTGCTTATATAACACTGTGTTATATAAAAATGAAGTATAAAGTAATAAAAAGATAAACAAAATTTTAAAATATTCCATTTATACTAATAATATTCACACCTGTATCTCTACTGAGCCACAATGTATCACATAGAGAGTAAGCTTAACTGTGAAACATTCCAGGAAACTAGAGTAATTAGGCAGCAGTACAGAGGGTGACTTTCATTGCAGAAGACGACGAGTGAAGGCATGTCTACGAGTGAAGGTATGTCTACACTACACCTACAGAGAGCTCTGCCATTATATAAAAACCACCCAAGCAAACACTTTTCTCAGAGTACTCCAGTGATATCAGAACTCACAATGAAGGAATAAACTGAATAGCATTTTGCAAGGAGTAAAATTGGAGCAACACACATACAGTAATCGAGATGTAGTGTTTTTAGTGCTATTTAATATTTAAGTAAGAAAACTAGCCCTAAAATAGAATCTAACTTTTCAAAGCCTTACTTTACATTTATCCAAAAGCTATGGAGTAACTTTGGAAAACCAAAAACTCAACTTTCTTTAGAATGAGAAAATTCAGGACCAACAGATGGCATAATGGTTACATCACTGGACTCCCACGTAGTTGAAAGTAGTTCGAGTCCCAGACCCGGTGGCTTCAAACACACCCAGGGCACATGTGGATGCATGCCCAAAACCCCGAGAGGAGAATGGAGGAAAAGGGATTGTGGCATGGCTATCCCTCCCTGAGGAGAGATTTCTCGCTTTCTTTCTTTCATCTCTCTCTGGTGAGTGCATGCATCCTATAGCAAAAATCTCTCTAAAAAATAAAAGAAAATTCAACAACATTGTAAAGAAAATGTCATTTCTTGAGTTTATATACAATGAAAAGTAAAAATCATGGTCTCAAAATTACTACTATAGCTTATAAAATGTTTAGTAAACTTAATCAGAAATGTGTATATAAGTTGATTATCACAGAAATCAAATTCCATTCTCAGGTTATCCAACTGGTGATTTATTAAAAACTCATTTTAGGGGACCAGCAGGTGGCGTGATGGTTAAGGCGCTGGACACTCCCACATGGCTGACCAGGGTTCGAGTCCTGAATCTGGTGGCTTGCTTTCTCACTTCTTCTCTCTCTCACTCTCACCCTCTGTCTCACTCTGGTCAAAATAAAAAATAAATGAATGAATAAATAAAATAAAATAGATAATTATTTAAAAAAAAAAAACTCATTTTAAGGACCAGCAGTGAGTGTAATGGCTATGTCATTGGACTCCCATGCAGTCTACCGTGATTCGAGCCCCAAACCCGGTGGCTTAAACTTACGCCGGGCGTGTGTGCATGCATGCCCAAGATCCCGAGAAGAGAAAGAAGGAGAAGGGATTGTGGCATGGCCATCCCCCTTGGGGGGGGGGGGGGGATTCTCACTTTCTATCTCTGTCTCTGTCTCTCTGGTGAGCGCACACACCCTATAGCAAAAACCTCTATTAAAAAAAAAAAAACAAACCTCATTTTAGGCAACACATTCAAGAGAAATTAAAACCAGTTAAGAGAAGCATGTCAGGGGAAAAAGAACTAAGGCCAAGAACTTTCTGACTGGTTGTTGACTGAGAAATGTAAGACAAAGGTGGTTAACGTACTTAGGGGCATTTTACACTAGATTTCTGTAATCAGCCCATACTACTGATGGGAAGAAAACCAACAAAAAACTTTAACTACATATGTATATTTTCTAGGACAAACATCTTGTATTTAACTATATTGTATGTAAGTTTCCAAACAGTAAAAAAGTTAACAGTGAAATCTATTAGAAGATAATAAAATAATGCCTTCAATAGTCTCAGGCAAAAAAATGCCTCCCTACCGAAATGGAACCTAAAATTCTATGGTCAGATAAAAAACTCATTTTGAGGGAGACCAGCAGGTGACATGGTGGTTAGGGCACTGGACACTCCCACATGGCCAACCACAGTTTGAGTCCCAGACCTGGCAGTGTGCATTCTGCATTCTCGTGTGTGTGTGTGTGTGTGTGTGTGTGTGTGTATGGTCAAATTAAAATGAATGAATGAATAAATAAAATCAAGTATTTCTTTAAATCATTCTGAGGGACCAGCAATGGCTAAATGATTATGTCGCTGGACTCCCACATGGCCAACCACAGTTCAAGTCCCAGGCCTGGCAGCTTGAAACTCATGCTGGGGGCGTGGGGTGTGTGCATACATGCCCGGAATGCAGCATGGCCATCCCGTGAGGGCTGCTTTCTCAGTTTCTGTCTCTCCAGTGAACGCACACACCCTAATAGCAAAAAATCTCTCTAAAAATAAAAAAATTTTGATATGAAGACTATTTGACATGAAAGGCCTCAAAAATAAACAATCCCCTGCTGACCCTTCCTAAAGAAACTACTGCAGGGAGAAAAGCAAAGCAAGAATTCTCACCAGGAGAATGGGGAGATAAAGTCCAAGACGACTGTGCAGGCAGAGAACAAGCAGTCCAAAAAGAAAGGTAAACCCAAAGGGACATCTTTAAGTAAATAAATGGAACTGACATATTTCATGTGTCTGAACATATTAAGAGATAATAAATCTTTACCCTAAACATTTAAGAAGTAGTAATGGAATCATAAAGAGATGAAATACTACATTATATGGTTCAGTTGTCACATTGACCTAAGACATAATATTGTAAATACCAAATACCGATTTTACCAATGAGAGTGACAAAATTATATTGGGAGAAGAATAAGGGAGAAAAACAATTTCAGAATTAAATCTTAATCTTCCCTTATAAAAGAAGTCAACATAGGCCCAGCCTCTGTGACACAGTTGGCAGCATACTATACTGCAGAGTTGGACGTTATATGCCAATTGTGGTTTGAGTACTGGCCTGGTCAGCCTGGAAACATGCTAGGTGTGAATACTCAGGGTACTGGCAGGCTGGAAGACTGAAGAAGGGGATTATGGTGTGACTGAGACATGTGGAAGAAAAGTGCCTCTCTCTCTCACAGTCTAGCATGAACTTAAAAAAAGAAAAGTCAGTATGGTGACTAGACAGTAGGGCAATGGTAAAATGCAACATTCTGTGAGGATGATCCACATGGGAAGAAGTTTTCAGGTCTAGAGACCTGCCTGAAAACAGCAAGCATGTGTGTGCTCGTGATCTGGGGCTGATTGAGGCTGGAGTATATCATGGAATCAAGACCATGTTGGAGGTGCTGCCGAGCTGTGTGTGTGTGTGTGTGTGTGTGTGTGTGTGTCTAATTCATAGAAGAAATAAACTTTTAAAAAGTCAATACAGGAGGACCAGCAGGTGGTGTGGTGGTTAAGGTGCTGGACACTTCCACATGGCCAACCACCGTTTGAATCCCAGACCTAGTGGCTTGCTTTCTCACTTTCTCTCTCTTTCTCTCTCGTAAAATTTAAATAAATGAATGAATAAAATTAAATAAGTAATTCTTAAAAAAAAAGTCAATACATACTTAAAAATAAAGACACCACAGCAAAAGCACAGTATATAGAAATAGAGAAGCAAATATCAGAATAGTTAAAAGAGATCAAAGCAACTGCTTCTGGGCAGTAGGAATGAGGAAAGTGCAAGACACTTTTATTTCATTATAAATATAAATAGTTGTTTCACTTTCAGCTATTAACATGCAATTATAACACAAAAAAAATTTAAAGAAAAATAATCCAGTAGAAAAGTTGGATGAGAAAAGGAAAACAAATGTAATGGTCTCAGAATTCTCCTTTGGGGCATTGTAATTTCCAAAGAAAATTAGAATGATCACAACAACTACCTCCCACATATGCTGCTCTGTAATGTGACATCACTGTTACTCCCAATAATGAAATCTATTCTCCACTCATGAAAATTTGTGTAGGCCACGTAAATGCTCTGACCAATATGAAACAATGTGAGTGACACTGTGAGTTCTGGTATAGCTCTTAACTAGCCTGGGAAATTGGTGCATCTTTGGAGCTGTGAACTGCTAGGTAGGCAATCCAGGCTTCTCTGCTGAAGAGGCCAACTGGAAGAGCAATGAAAGTATCAGACTTGTGAGTAAAGAAGCCATCTTGGACATCCAGCCAGCAAAACAATTAGATGTTACATGGCAACAGATAACCAGAACATCATAAAAGCAGCAAGGAATGATAGAAGACAATGTAGCAATGACACAAAGTCTTGAAGGAAAAGAATATGACCTGAGAGGTATATACCCAGCCATTATGTAATTTAGTCATGTAATTTTTTTTTTTGTTAATTTAGGAAAATTGATAGAATTTTTTTAAAAAATTGTCTAGGGCAAAGCTGTGGCCATACATTTTCATCACCAAGGAAAAAGAAGAAATGTAAAATGAGGAGTCAATTTCTTTTTTTTCTTGCTGTAGGGTGCGTGCGCTCGCCAGACAGACAGAGAAAGACAGAGAGACAGAAAGTGAGAAATCACCCTTCAGGGGGAATGGCCACACCGCAATCCCTTCCCCTCCATTCTCCTCTCAGGATTTTGGGCACGTACGCACATGCGCCCGGCATGAGTTTAAGCCACCAGGTCCGGGACTCGAACCGCGGTCAACTATGTGGGAGTCCAGCGACATAGCCATTACACTAACTGCTGGTCCCAGGAGTCAATTTTTTTTAAAGTTGGGGGGATGCTCAGCAGGTGGTGTGGAAATTAAAGTGGCTCAACTCCCAGCTGACTGAACACAGTTCAAATCCTGGACCCAGTGGTTTGAAACTCACACTAGGGGTGTGCATATGCATGCCCAAAATCCTGAGAGAATAGAGAACTGCAGCATGGCCATCTTCCTACAGGGTGATTTTTCTCACCTTCCCTCTGTCTGTCTCTGGTGAGCGCATATACTCAGGCAAAAGAAAAATTTTCTAAGTAAATAATTCTTATATAACTCTGGTTACTTAAAAATCTACCCCCAAAAAAGAATTATTTTCTCTCTCTTTCTTTTTTTTTGGAGAGGTGTTTGCTATAGGGTGTATATGCTCACCAGAAAGACAGAGAGAGAGACAGAGAGAGAATTCACCCTCTAGGGGGTATGGCCACCCCGCAATCCCTTCTCCTCCATTCTCCTCTCAGGATTTTGGGCACACACGCACACGCACCTGGCATGAGTTTAAGCCACCGGGTCCGGTACTCGAATCACGGTCGACTACATGGGTGCCCAGCAACATAGCCATTATGCCAACTGCTGGTCCCGAGAATTATTATCTAAATGAGTTCATATTATCAAAAGTGACCCAGTCAAGCATCTATGGAGAAATTTATAAGTTAAAAAAGTGCTATTCTGGGGGCCAGCAGGTGGCGTGGTGGTTAAGAGTTCTGGACTCCCACATGGCCGACCGTGGTTCAAGTCCCAGACCTGGTGGCTTACTTTCTCACCTACCCCCTCTCTCTCTGTTCCTCTCTGTTCAAATTAAAAATAAATAAATAAAGTTAAATAAAATAATTATTAAAAAAGAAATCAGCATAAAAAAGTGCTACTCTGAAAAAAAGGGTAGGGAAAAGCAACCTTCTCTGATGAATACTTTCAAATGGTCAAAAAACAATTTCTTGTTCAACTGTTCTGAAACACAAAGTTGGAAAGTTTGTGAACTATTTCAAAGACCATAGAACATGATTCCATAACCTAACAGAAATACAAACTAAAACCAGCCTAATTTCAGAATTGAACAATGATATAAGATCCTAAACAATGTCAGCAAAACAAATTTGTAAGTCCATTAAATACTGTAAACATGACTAAAGTTCTTTCTAAAACTATTCTTTCTAAAACTATATATAAACTTAACTCAACACAAAATCTATTCATATAAACCATTCAATGGGGTCAATGGGGAAAAATATATAATCACACTGGAATTGAAAAACACATGTACTACACCACAATCAATAAGCCATGCAGACAGAAAGTTTTAAGAGGCTGGAGGGAGAAAGGGATATGTCTCTGTCTAATGGCTACAGTTTGTGTGTGGGAAGATAATAAAGCTCTGGAGATAGAGGGAGTGGTGGTTACAAAATAATCATTGCCACTGAACAGTACACTTCAAATGGGGGGGCTATCGGTGGGGTAGCAGTTAAGGTGGGGATTCTCAGGTGGCCCACCACAGTTCAAGTCCCAGACCTAGTGGCTTGAAAATCACAGTAGCCACATGTGTGTGTACCCAAAATCCCAAAAGGAGGATGGAGTCAGTGTCGCCACCCCCCTTGGGAGGTGATTGCTCACTTTCCCCTTCTCTGTATCTGTCTCTCTCCAGCACATACATGAACCCTACACAAAAACCTAAAAACAAAAGACAAAACAAAAAAAAAAGTTGAAATGAGTTACCCCTGTATCCTAGTGGTTAAGGGAACCAGACCCCACATGGCCACAGTGGTTCCAGTGCCAGCCCTGGCAGCTTGAAATACACACCTGGCATGTGTATATGCGGTCCAGAACCCATACAGGATAGAAAAATGGAGGAGAGGCATTGAGGCGTGACCACACCCCGATAGGGGGTGTGCTCTCCCTCTCCCTCTGGTAAGCATACACAACCCACTGGAAATTAAAGAAAGAAAAAAAAAATGGGCCAGTCGGTGATGAGATGGTTTAGATGGCTAAACCCTGAGAGGTTCAAATCCCAGACTCAACTGTTTGGAAAAACCATACCATGCACGTGTGCATGTGTGTCTAAAATCCCAAAAGGAGAATGGAGACAGGATTGCAGTGTGGCCATCCCTCCTGGGGGATACTTTCTCATCTCTCTCTCCAATCTAGGAAACTGAAAAAAATGGTTAAAATTATATAGCAAACAAAGAAATGGTTAAAATTATATAATTTGTCTCAGGTTTTTTTTGAGAGAGATTTTTGCTATAGGGCACATGCTTGCGCCAGAGAGAGAGAAAATGGGAAATCACTCCCTGGGTGTATGGCCAGACTGCAATCCATTCTCCACCTAGGTCCAGGACTACCGCAGTCGAATACACAGGAGTCCAACGACATAACCATTATGCCATTTGCTGGTTTCTTGTTTGATAAATTTTAACAAAATTTTTAAAACAACTTTAAATGCCTAATATCTAGCCTTTCTTCCACCAAATGAACATTAGAATCAATTTGTATAAATTTAGGCTTTTAAAAAATAAAAAAGCAATCTATATAAAATATATTTTTACTCCAATGAGTGCAAAAAGCCTAAGTAGTTCAAGATTCCCTGCTTTTCTTTTAAAAGTCACCAAGAAACACGAATATAAAGATATAAATTTTCTCAGAAAGAAACCTTTGGCTAAGATACCTATTTAAGGCCCAGCCAGTGGCACTGGCAATAGTGCACTGCTCTGCAATGCTGGAGACACATGGAAGACTGGGGTTTGGTTCCCAGGTGTACCTGTACAGGGAACGCACACCCATGCCCATAACCTGACTGGCTGAAGGCTGAGAAAGGATCACAGCATGCGACCCTGGTTAGGGGTTTTTATCCTTGTCTATGCTTGTCTCGCTTTCTCTCATATGAAGTATATATATATAAAAAAAAAAAAGACCTTAAGAAAAAATAATTATCTGCTTATAAATTATTTCATAAATTTGTCTTAGTGTCAGGAACAAATCCACTTCTGAATTTTCAAATTTTATGAAATATTTCTTGAGAAGAATGTTTTCCTATGGCACTTCCACCATATTAGCTAATAAACATTATAATAGATGATGGAGAATTAAGTGATACCAAAAGTACATTTCTCATTCTCCTGTGTAAATTATTGTTTTAAGTTTAATTCATTAATGCTTTACTGCCTTTCATCTCTAAACATGAATGGTTATAAAACATTCATTACATCTTACAGTCTGTAGAAAAATAATTACATTTACCACATCATAGAGTTAGATGACTTGCCCTAGACCTCTAGTGAGTCAGCTGTAAGCCTCAGAAAATTCAAGTGGTGCCACCGCCCAGATTGGGGCTCACATCTTTGTGGCCCTAACTGATAAAGAGAAAAGTGCACTTGATGCAATTCAAGACTTTAAGAAATGCTATAGTTGCTCTATCTATAGGCATACATAAGACAAGATTTTTAAATATACTCTTTACCACATGTAAGTATAAAAATAATCAAGTATCACTGTAACTCTTTTATAGTGAAATAAATTAAAAAAAAAAAAACTTATAGTCAGAGCTGATTTTAACTCTCTTCTTATTTGTACTATTTTCTTTCATTCTGATATCAGCCTTGTTTTCCCAAACTAAAAAAGAAAGTAATGCAATTTAGTCAGGAGTTGACATGAGAAGTTAAATTTTGTTTTTTTCTTATATTTGGCAAAATGAAATATATTTAGTAGAAAATGTTCAGCAAAATGTTTGCTGAAAAGCAATGTCAAAAATTTTTTAATTATTTAATTTTATTTGTCATTATTATTATTTGATTTGCCATAGGGCAAGCACGCTCACAGAGACAGACAGACAGACAGACAGACAGGAAAGGAGAGAAAGCAAGCTGCCAGATCTGGGACCTGAAACACAGTTGGCCAAGTAGGAGTACAACACCTTAACCACCACGCCACTTACTGGCCCTGCAATGTCAAAACTAAGATTTTGATTTTTTTTTTTTTTTTTTTTTTTTTTTTGGAGAGTTTTTGCTATAGAGCGCGTGTGCTCGCCAGAAAGACAGAGAAAGAAAGGGAGAAATCACCCCGCGGGGGGATGGTCATGCCACAATCCCTTCTCCTCCATTCTCCTCTTGGGATCTTGGGCACACATGCACACGAGCCCGGTGTGAGTTTAAGCCACCAGGTCCAGAACTCAAACTGCAGTCGACTACATGGGAGTCCACGACATAGCCATCACACTAACTGCTGGTCCCAAAACTAACATTTATAATCAAAATTTCATCTAACAGACTAAATAATGGTATCCTCCTTCGAAGAATACTTTCTCCTTGGAAAATAATGCAGATCAATATGTAAACACATAGTGAAAAGGTATCCAGGCAACTTAAGAAAGGCAATTTGCAGATCTTTATTCATAAAAAACCACTTTGTATGTGCTGAAATGTACATATCCTTATAAAATTTTCCAAAGGTATAGAAGAAGTTAACAGTGACTACTTTTAAGGTATTGGTCAGATGAGAGAATTTTTACTTTATGCTCCTTTGAGATGATGGTCAGAATTAAACCATCAACATATATCTTTTCTCCAAGAGTTTTTTTAAATTTCACCTTATACTTCAAATCATACACTCAGTAAATTTACTTATTTTTTTTTCACATCTTAACCTTCTAAAGCTTACCTACTTTGTCGGTCTCTTGGTTTGGGAACTGAATATACTTTTTCTTCTCCAACTTTTCCGGATTATTTTATTCTTATTCTAAAATTAAGATTTTTAAAAGAATTATTTATTTATGTTAAATACCATGTCACAAAAATGGTTCTTAGTTCAGTCTTTGATGTTTACCTTCCCTATGCCTCATCGCGTTTTTGGAAAAGTAGGGACAAGTACCAACAGCTGTGGAGCTTCAGGGACATTATCACTTGTACCTTAAAACACAAACAATTTGGGCCAGTCAGGTGGCATGGTAGTTAAGACCGCTGGATCTCAAGGGGCCAACTGCACAATGGAGTCCCGAACCGGCGCCTTGATAAACACGCCAAGCGTCACGTGTGCGTGCCCAAAATCCTTTATGAGAATAGAGAAAGGATTGCGGTGTGGCCACGCTGTAGGACGGGGAGGTACTTGCTTCCCCAACCCCCTTCCCTCCCTCTCTCCCCTCTACGCCTTTGGAGAGCATACTTGCCCTGCAGTAAAAAAAAAAAAAAAAAAAAAAAAAAAAAAGTTTTTTTAGGGACCAGCAGTTAGCGTAATGACTATGTCGCTGGACTCCCACGCAGTCGAGACTCCCACGTAGTCGACCGCGGTTCGACTCCCGGACCCGGTGGCTTAAAACTCACGCCGGGCGCGTGTGCGTGCGTGCCCGTGCCCAAGATCCCGAGAGGAGAATGGAGGAGAAGGGATTACGGCGTGGCCATCTCCCCTGGGAGATTTCTCGCTTTCTGTCTCTGTCTGTCTGTCTGTCTGGCGAGCGCACGCGCCATATAGCAAAACCCTCTCAAAAAAAAAATTTTTTTTTAAATCCCACTTCTGTGACCAAACAGACTGTCACAGAGGCCCTCTTCTTCCAGCGTCAGGTATCCCACAACGGCGAGGGCGGAACACATCCAGCTTCTCTCCCGTTGCTCGGGGCTAACTGAAAGGCACGAGTAGTGGGCCTCGGAGAGGGGCCAGCGCAGGCCGCCCACGAGCCGCTCTCCCACCGCACGTCTGGCCGCCCTGTTTCGCAGGTAAACATGGGGCCCAAGGCCAGTTTTACCCAGGACCTCTCAGAACTGAGGCTGTCAACTGCGCACACCTACACCTGCCCCCGACGGGCCGGGAGAACTCGCACCAACGGGCGCCAACGGCCACCCCAGCACTCCCCCCGCGGCGTGCAGCGCCCTCAAGCCGCGCCCCGCACTGCCCCAGCGCGGCGCCGAGCTCCGGAGCCCCGGCCCGCTCGCCCACCCACCCGGGGCAGGGCTTCTCCCTCACCGGGCAGCCCCTCTGCCAGACGCAGGGAAGGGCTCCCCCGACGCCCCACCGCGGCGGACCGAATGGTGCAGGACCCAAGCGGTTCCCGCCGAACACACCGCCACCGCAGCCTGTGCCTCAGGGACGGAAAAGGCCCCCAGACCCGGCCTCCCCGAGTCGAAGAGAAGGCTTTCAGACTCACCGCGGGAAGCGGAGAACAGACGCGGCGAGTCCCCGGCACTCACTGCTTCACACGCTCGCGGCAGACGCCGAAAGCCGCGGGCGCCCCGCCCTCCAACGCCGCGGCAGTCTTCAGGTGCCCAAAGGGGCGGGGCCTCGCGGAGCCCCGCGGCGCAGGCGCAGTCTCCTGGCAACGGCCAGCAGCGTAGCACCTGCCAATGGGAAAGAGCGCGGGGCAGCAGTTTAAAAGTAAATGGTCGACATCGCTGGCCGAGGCGGGGGGCGTGACCCGGAGGGCTCGGATCCCCGCCAGCATCCCCGGATCGCGGCTAGCGCCCCTTTTCTGCGCCTGCGCAGGGGGTGCGGCCGGCCTCTGAGAGGCTTGCGGGGATGCGCCCCACGAGCGGCGGACGCTTCGGTCTCAGGCGCTTCGTGTGGCGGGCTTCGGGGCTGCGGTCCAGCATGGGGAGGCAGGTTGGCGCCTGTGGCCCGGGAAAGGCGTGGCCTGGCGGGGGCCAAGCGGAAGAGCGAGGTGGGTAGGGCCGCGCCGGTGCACCGGTGCTAGACTTCAAAGCCCGGTGCCTTCGCTTGCGACCTCGCAGTTCCCGGCTCGGAAAAGGCGCCGCCCGCCCCGGGGCGCAGGCACGGCAGAGGGCGGGCGCGGCCGCGGCGAGCTGGGCCGCCAGGGATTGCGCGCACTGAAGCCTCGGCCGCCGAGCTCAGGGGCCGGGTCTGTGCTCGGAACCGACCGAGAGCCTGGGACGCTGAGGACCGTAGGGACCGGCGCTGCTTCCTTTCCTCCCGCGCCCTCCCGGTCCCCCACTTCCCGCTCTAGGAGATTATTGCGTAGAGATGGCTGTTCACAGAATTCCTGACTTGCCCAAGTTCCTGCTTCACCTGCCTAACCTACAGGTCACCAGCCCTTTTCCTTTTATTTTTAAAATAAAAAAGGATTTATCAGCTGTGTCTCAAGACGTACTCAGTTCTGTTAAACTTCCCTCTCTGGACTGCGCTGAAAAGGCATTTTAGTCACTGTTGTGCTGAGTCAGCAATGGGCTAGGTACACTGTAGGGCCGGTAAGGTGGGGACTCGGGCTTTTATTCAGTAGGATACAGAAAATTATTAACCAGAAGAACATAAAGCAGAAACTAGGGCGATAAGAGTGAGCCTGTGTCAATCTCTGATGTCTTCAGTGCAGCGCCCTAAAAGTTGCTTATACAGCGTGGATTCTGGCAGTATCCAGAGAGGCCCACTGTTTCATGTGGATTAATTCTATTATAGCGTACAAAAATTTTCTGTTTAAACATTGGAGTCATCCTGACAGACAGCTATCTAGCTTCATGTCAAGCAGGAAGTATCTTTCCATTAGTAATAAATGCACTGTATGTACTTACATAAAATCACTTAAAGTGTAATTGTGGGACAGCAGGTGGCATGGTGTTTGGGGCGCTGGACTCCCACATCGACCACAGTTCCACTCCTGGATCTGGTGGCCTAGTTTCTTGCTTTTTCTCTCTTTCTGTCTCCTTGAATTTTAAAAATAGCAACTAATAAAATTAATTTTTTAAAAAGTGTAATTGCCTTTAGAATTGAATTACTGTGGCAGAATATTCATGTTTGAGGGGGTTTGAGTCTCTACCTACATACTGAGTTATCAGAAAAGTCATGACACACTTTTGCATAGAAGTAAGTCATGGGTGTTGACAGCTGTGGCCATGCACATCAGTCACTAAAGTGCTGCCTCTAGCTCACCAAGCTCTTGGAGAAGAAGGGGGTTGGTTAAGTGAGGAGGTCTCTAGTATGGCTAGTAGAGAGCAGACAGCCCACAAATACACAGGGGATAAAGCACCCAGGAAGCAACTGGCTACAAAAGCCGGTCCCCAGAGTGCACCTCTACTGGAGGGGCGAAGAGACCTGGTTCTTCTAGGCCCAGTACTGTGGCACTCGGTGAAATTAGATGTCATCAAGTTCACTGAACTGACTCGAAAACTTCTTTCCAGAGTCTTGTGCAAGAAATCGCTCAGAACTTGCAAACAGATCTGCGCTTCCCTGAACACAGCTATTGGTGCTTTGCAGGAGGCAAGTGAGGCCTGTTTGGTTGGCCTTTCGAAGACACCAACCTGTGTGCTATCCATGCTAAACGAGTAACAATTATGCCAAAAGACATCCAGCTAGCATGCCACATACATGGAGAACTTGCTTAAGAATCCACTATGACTGGAAACATTTCATTCTCAAACAAAAAAATTGGGGGATGGCAGGTGATTAAGGGCACTGGGCTCCCACATGGCCACCCACAATTCGAGTCCTGAACCTGGCAGCTTGCTTTCTCACTTTCTCTCTCTCTCTCTCTCTCTCTCTCTCTCTCTCTCTGTCCCTTTCTGGTCAAATTTAAATAAATACATAAATAAAGTTTAAAAATAATATAATTCTAAAAGAATTTTTTTCTTCTTCCTGTTATTAGTAGTTATGAATGAGGTCAAAAGGTACCTACGTATATGATTATGAGTGGAAAATAGGGGACAGAAATCAGGTATTGGCAGGTTTTCCATCTTCATTTGTGTGTGGATTTTTACTATAAATGCAGAATGTAAAGCATTAATGGAAGTCAAAATGTTTCGATTAAGAAGTTTCAGCAGTTCAATTTGATAACAATTATAAATAAATGTATTAAAATTTTCTGGACAATGCTAGCATTTGAATTTTTTAAAAAATAAGTAAAGTTCTTATTATGCCAACTGATGTTTGCAGCATTTTTATCATACAGTAGATTCCATCCATTCACTATATTTTTCTGAGTTGTCCTACATGCAAACACATGTTTTTAATGTTGTCTGTCTTCTGTGCTGTTCCTGTAAGTTTCCTATTAAAGTAAACTATTAAAAAAGAAAAATAGTCATGATTTTTTTAATACTTCAGTAGCTTTTGATAGAATATTCAAAAAGGATAAAAGATTATAAGCATTTGCAGTTATCAGGGTGAGAAAGAAGGAACAATAAAACAATTTTATGACAACCTTTTGGTGCTCGGTCAGACTCCCTACTTAGGCCTTTTCTGTCTCAAGCACTAAAACAGGCAGTCTCAGAAGTGCCATGTAGGTGAGTTAAAACACTTTTTGATTTGGGGTGTTAAGAGCTACAGAGTTTAAATGCACCTCTGCTCCCTCCCATCTCTTTGGCCTCACCAGATTTACAATAAAGAAAACATGTGATTTTCCAAAGTTACAAGGCTGGTTCATTTCTGGAACTTCAAAGAAAACACAGCTGCAGCTGGTGCCATGATTACAGCAGCAGTGAACTAGGGACAATGAGCTAGGACAGTCTACCCAACAGTTCAGAGAAGGTCATTTACCTGGGGAAAAACGTACACAGCTATGTGAAGCAGTGGGATTCACACACTCAAGATTTGGAGTTGGGAGGGACCTTGGAGTCTGTCTATTAATAGGAAATCTCATTTTTCAGGGGAGGAAAACCCAACAGTTTTGTTGGTCTTGCCTTAAACTGAGTTTGAGCCCAAATTTGCATATTAGTACCTAAATATATATAAACTACACAATTTAAAATACTAGAACCTGGGACCAGCAGTTAGCGTAATGGCTGTGTCGTTAGACTCCCACGTAGTTGACCGCAGTTTGCGTCCCAGACCCGGTGGCTTAAACTCCCGCCGGGCGCGTGTGCGTGCATGCCCAAGATCCCGAGAAGAGAATGGAGGAGAAGGGATTGCGGAGTGGCCATCCCCTCTGGGGGGTGATTTCTCGCTTTCTGTCTCTCTGTCTCTCTCTGTCTGTCTGGCGAGCGCACGTGCCCCATAGCAAAAACCTCTCAAAAAAAAAAAAAAAAAAAAAAATACTAGAACCTATCCTACAGCATTTATTTTTACACAGCCCTTTTTGGTATATCTCTAATTGCAACTTGGGAGACAATCAGAATGTTTCTGTACAGTAAGAGTACATCCTAACTAGTTTCTCTTTTATTTACTATTATTAAGAATCATTTTTTAAGGATTATTTTTATTTATTTATTTATTTTATTTGACCAAAGAGTGAGAGAGAAAGTGAGAAAGCAAGCCACTAGGTCTGAGGCTCGAACCATGGTCGGCCATGTGGGAGTCCAGCACCCTTAACCACCACACCACCTGCCGGCCCCTGTTAAAAATCATTTTATTTCAATTTTTTTTTGCCATCAACTTTTTTAAATGTTAAATTTTACGGGTAGCTATACCTTAAATAAATTCAGGGATCTCTTTTTTTAAAAAAAGATTTCTTCTGTGAGCAAGAGAGACAATACTCTCAATAGGATTTTTTTAAAGAATTATTTTATTTTATCTTTATTTGTTTATTTTATGTTAATTTGACCAGAGAGGAACAGAGTGAGAAAGAGGGAAAGTGAGAAAGCAAGCCGCCAGGTCTGGGACTCCAATGGCAGTGGGCCATGTGGGAATCCAGCGCCTTAACCACCATGCCACCTGCAGGCCCCCCAGCAGGATCTTAACATCACAATCCACCCCAGCCTCAGCCAGCCCAAATCACAGGCATGTGTGTGCCCAGCATAGTCAAGAAAGTATCCAGATGGGAACCCAGAACTTTCTGTGTGGCTCAGCCTCACAGACCATCACATTTTACCATTGTGCCACTATCCAGTATTGCTGTTTTGAATGGTGGTTTGCCCCCCCAAAGTATTATGTTTTAAAATTTAATATTGGGAGGTGGTGAGGCCTAGCAGGTGAGGATCAGATCATGGTTCTTAAATCAAGTGGGCAAGAGTATTACGAATAGATGAATGAAGTCTCTTGAGGCTCAGTGACTGCTAGCGCTAGAGAGAAGGGGTAGCTCTCACCAGAACTGGTTGTTACAAAAGAAAGCACTGCCAGACACGCCCTCCCTGTCTCCTTCTCCCCCTGCCTCTTTGCACATGCCTGCTATCCTCTACACTCCTACAGGCCATGTTATAGGCTGGCCTGATACCAGGCCTACACCCTTGGACATTCCGGCCACCAGAATTGTAAGTTAATAAACACCTATTTCTTTATAAACCATCCAGTTTTGGGTATTTCTGTTAGCAACACATAAGGGATCTAAGACAGGTATGTTGGGAAATCTCTTAATGAAAGCACTTAACACCCAATTCTCTAGGGCATTCTGTTATGCAAGTTTCATTTAATTATCCAAACATGCTGAATTTCAATAATTTTTTTGGGGGGGGAGGAGAGGTTTTTTTTTGCTATAGGGCACATGTGCTCACCAGACAGAGACATAGAGACAGCGAGAAATCACCCCCCCAGGGGGGATGGTCACGCCGCAATCCCTTCTCCTCCATTCTCCTCTCGGGATCTTGGGCACGCACGCACACGCGCCCAGCGTGAGTTTTAAGCCACCGGGTCCGGGATGCGAACCGTGGTCGACTACATGAGAGTCCAGCAACATAACCATTACACAAACTGCTGGTTCCCAATAATTTTTTAAGTTACTTACAAATTTTAATTTTGATACAGTCTTGTGTGATTCATTCCTTCAAACTCATATTTATCAGTCACCTAACAAACGCACAGTACTGGGGGCCAGGCGATGGCACAGCAGTAGAACATGACACTGCGCAAGGCAGACCTGGGTAGGAAGCTTACCAGTTTGCATCTGGAGACCTCCCTGAGCACAAGAGGCACCCATGTGCCTACAATTCAAGTTATCTAACACTGGGTGTGGGGGGAACTGCAGCATCAAGACCCTGTCAGGAGGCTAGATCTCTCCTCTCAGAATAGATCAACTTAAAGGAAAAAATACACAGCATTAAAGATGCACAGAACATAAGTCTGGTACCCAAGTTATTTATCTAAGTGAGCTAACATACAGATACAGTTAAGCAATGTTCTCAGATAACCTGGAGATTGGAATGATTATACAGCAACCTGGGGAAAACAGTCCAGATCTATGCCACAGAGTTTCCTAGATTGCTGGTGACTGGTGACCAGATGAGTTGGAGCTGAACACAGCTGATATTCACCTGTTCTGAGATCCACAGAGGGATTTTTACAGTACAGATCAGAGGGCTGCCCACTCACAGATCCCTATTAGTCAGTCTGGGCTGCACCACATTTCAGGTGATCATCGCTGTCTCTTACACTCTGAATGATTGGGCTTGGGACAGCAAGACAAGTACGAGTAGATAATACCTTCCCAGTGCTGGTTGGCCTCAAAAAAAGATAAGAAACATTTACATAGGACTAGGGGGAATAAAACATTCCTGTTGTTTAAATCCTCTACTGAGACACCGCTCCATTCTTATAAAAGACAAACACTAGGACTTTTCTATTTACGAAGACCTTGTTTCTTTGTGTGTATATGTCATCCAATATACTTAGAATGGCAAATGGCAAGCATGTGTGCCAAGGACTTGAAAGAGTTTATGTGAATGATTAGATACACTTTCTTTTATCTTCTGTTTCAGGATACCCTTAGTTAATAACCAGAATTTATCTCATTTTTTTTGCTTTTCTAAGTTTAGGCATATTTGGAGACACAAACATGTGGGTTGATTTGCTTTATAACCTGCCCCCCAATTTTATTTTTTAGATATACTGGCAATGTATGAATAAACACCACGTAAAGTTTACAGATAGCATTTTTAAAAGAAAGAGATTGCTATCTTATCAATTATAAAAATTAACATTTTATTTATTTATTTATTTATTTTTGAGAGAGAGAGATTTTTTGCTATAGAGAGCTTGTGCTTGCCAGAGAGACAAAAAGCAAGAAATCACCCCCGTGGGGGAATGGCCATGCTGCAATCCCTTCTCCTCCATTCTCCTCTCAGGATCTTGGGCGTGCACACACACATGCCCAGCGTACGTTTTAAATCGCTGGGCCCAGGACTCAAACTGCAGTCGACTACGTGGGAGTCAGCAACATAACCATTATACTATCTGGTCCCAATAACTAACATTTATTGAGCACTTACTATGAACTAGATATCATATTAAGTCATTCATTATCTTCCTTAGTCTTTACAAATGCTCTGCAAAATAGTTACTTTTTTTTTAAATTGTCCTTTCTTTCTTTTTAACTTTATTGTCATTGTTTTTCATTTATGACCAGAGAGAGACAGACAGAGAGAAAGGGAGAGTGAGAAAGCAAACCACCAGGCTCAGGATTAGAACCATGGTTGGCCAAGTGGGAGTCCAGTGCCTCAATCACCATGCCGCTGCTGGCCACAGTTACTATTTTTTAAACTTTTAAGTGAAAAATTTTAAAAGAAAGCAAATGGTGGTCTCTATTCTTATCCTTATTTACAAAGGAAGGCACTGAATGCTAAAACGTTTAAATGATTGTCTTGAGGCTACCTGACGTGGTTCTCTTATTCCAAAGCAGGTACTCTTCACTGCTGAGTGCTTTTTCTTTCCTGGCCTTTTGTATTCGTTTCCTAGGGTTACTTAACAAGTTGTCACAAACAAGGGTCTGCAACCACAGGATTTTATCCTCTCATCGTTTAAAGAACAAAATCCAAACTCCAGGTGTGGGCAGGGCTGTGCTCCCTCTGGAGGCTCCAGGAAAGAATCTGTCCTTGTCTCTTCCACCTTCCGGTGGCTCCTGGCATTCCTTGGCTTATGAGCTATGTAAGGCTACTCTGCCATTGTCTTCATCTGGCCTTCTCTGTCTTCCTGTTTCTTCTTCTTCTTTTGTTTTGTTTTGTTTTGTTTTGTTTTGTTTTGTTTTTACTTTAAAAAATTTATTTAATTTAACTTTATTTATTCTTTTTTTTTTTTTTTTTTTTTTTTTTTTTTAATTTTAACAGAGAGGGACACAGTGAGAGAGAGAGAGGGAAAGTGAGAAAGCAAGTTACCAGGTCTGGGACTCAAACCACAGTCAACCATGTGGGAGTCCAGCACCCTTAACCATCATGCCACCTGCCGGCTCCCCTTTCTGTCTCTTCTAATGACACTTATGACTGGATAGGGCGCCTACCCAGGTAATCGAGGATGATTCATCTCAAGATTTTTCATTATATCTGCAAAGACCCTTTTCCCATAAAGGTCACATTCACAAGTTCAGGGGGTTCCGATCTGGACATATCTTTTGGGGAAACCACACTTTTTTTTCAATTTGCCAGATGTACTTTCCCGAGAGTGAGAGAAAAAGTGAGAGAGGAGTGAGAAAGCATGCCCCAAGGAGGATGACCACATCTCAATCCCTTCTCCTTCATCTCTCTCTCATGGGGATTTTGGACACACGTACACACACCCAGCATGTTTTCAAGCCATCAGGTCTAGGACTTGAATCGTGCAGTCAGACATGTGGATCAGTCACCTTTACCTCCATGCCACGGGCTGGCCCAGGGAAACACCTTTTAATCCACTATACCTGGCTGGTGAGACTCTTGTGGGTTGTAGTTGTCAATTAACTGATTCATAGAATACTAGGCAAGGAGTGAATCCTATAGGTCATCTCCTCATTTTTAGTTGGATAAACTATAGTCCCATAGAAGAGGTTCCTTGCTAGAGATAACACAGCAAGTTTATACTAGTTTCAAGACCACACTTGGACTTCCTGCTGCCCTACCCAATAGCCATTTCACACTATCAGAGGATGATCAATATGCATCATTGCATGGTTAACAATGTTTTCATCTTCATACTGCTTTTCATCTATCAAAGAATCCAGGTAAAAACAATTTTCAATTTGTCTCTGACAAATTTCCCTCCAATCTTCACTAATGAGCTAAGCTTCAAATACCAATTCCTTCCTCATCAGCCAAATAAATTCCTTTTCCTCAGATAGCTTTTAGAAAATTGAGCCGCAGCTTTAAGATACAGGATATCAAATGTCAGTGTGACCTGTGACGTAGACCACTCTGGGGAAGGTATGGAATATTGGAACTTGAGAGCTAGACGGGGCGTGCAAGAGCCGAAGCGAGGATTTGTGAGGACTCCTTTGGAAAGCGTTGAGGGAGTGCTTTCAGTCCTTTTCTCCCCCAGAGTCCCCCTCACCTCAAGGCTAGTCTAAGGGCTCAGCCATGTCCACCCTGCATTGGAGGGCCTGAGTGGAATGGCCGTTCCCAAAGCTTGGGAGACCTAAGAGATGAGAGATGGCAGACTACTTGGCGGCCAGAGCGAAGGAGGGTCGCTGCTGCACTCCCAGAAATGGTGGAAGCCCAGGAAGCACGAGTGTTCTCAGGCTCAGCGGAGCAGGTGTGCCTCCTGCTTGGTTGTGCCAACTAGAGGAGCAAAGAACCTCAGCTGACAAATACTGAAAGTGGGGACCAGCAGATGGTGTGATGGTTACATCACTGGACTCGCACATAGTCGACCTCGGGTGAACACGCACGGCACGCTTACAACTCACACTGGGCGTGTCTTCAAGCATGCCCAAAATCCCTAGAGGGGAATGGAGGAGAAGGGATTGTTGCGTGGGGGGTGATTGCTCACTTTCTGTCTGTCTGTCTCTCCAGCAAGCGCACACGCCCTATAACAAAAATCTATCCTAAAAGAAAGGAAGGAAGGAAGGAAGGAAGGAAGGAAGGAAGGAAGGAAGGAAGGAAGGAAGGAAGGAAGGAAGAAAGGAAGGAAAGGAAAGGAAGGAAAGGAGGGAGGGAGGGAGGGAGGGAGGGAGGAAGGAAGGAAGAGAGAGAAAATCCTGAAAGTGCTGCAGAAAGAGGAAGCAATGAGCCATAAGGAATGTGTCCCCCAGGTCAAGCCAACTACAGCGAGAAGTCCCCAGAGACATACACCACAGGACCCACGAAAGAACACTGGGGCCCCCAAATAACCACGAAAGGTCGCCTATAAGAAATCAGCTTTAAGCATCACCCAGGCCAGATCATGGGAGCTGGGCTTCCATGGTGCCAGTCCGATGAGAATTCTCCCCTTTGACTCCCCTTTCTGCCCTCCACTCCAGGCCCCAGTGCAGGGAGGGATGAGAAGAGGAGGGCATTCAGACAGAAGCAGCCAGCCCTGTCCCTTCTCCAGCAATCAGCAACCCCCCCGAGAACAGGCCTCACTGAGGCGGGGACTAACTATTGTCTCAAATGATGTTTCAAGCTTTGACAAATAGACCAAAATCTGAAATGAGACCTCGTCTTGCACTTTTTTTTAAAGGGGCGCCAGGACTTTGTGTCACCAAACAGTGACAAGGAAAGGCAGGGGCCTGCTGGCGCTTCCATCCAGAATCAGGGGAAGACTGACTCACTGAGTACATTTTAAAGGGACAGTTGAAGAACAAAATTAAACACGCTGTGTAGTCGACATGATCTTGTTCAAATGACCAGTTACACTGCGTAGAAAACAAAAGCCACAATCTCAACCGCCTGTCAATGAACAATTGGAGATCTATTACTCTTAAACAAAAAGACGCTTGTTACAGTGAGACAATGTTGGCAGAGATGGGTTCCAGCTTGCGATGGCTGCAGCCAAATGCCACTGCTTACCACGTGCCGCCATTGCCTGCCCCACCTCACTGGCCCTCTCCTCAGTTGCCCTCCCACAGGGAGAACCACAGTCTAGTCACGTTCATATAGAGCAGGTCAGCCATTTCTCTTACATAAACTTCTGACTTCCATATTGATGGGACCAACTTGTTTTTCCTAAAACAAAGGATCCCCTCTCTAATAGCAATTCCGCTATCAGTTAAAGAGACACTGTTTCTCATCCCTCACCACATTTGATAGTAACCAAGTGGGTTTCCCACTTTGAACACTTATAGATTTTCCTTTTTAGAAAAATGACAAAGCCATCTACATAAAACTCACATGTATAGGGAGACTTCAAAAAGTCTGTGGAAAAATAGAATTAAAGTATAAGTTTAGTGTGAAGAAAACTGAAATCCATGCATAATTTTTCTATAATATGCATTTGCCATAAACTTTTTTTTTTTCTTTTTTTTTTTTTTTTTGGAGAGGTTTTTGCTATAGGGCGCGTGCACTCGCCAGACAGACAGAGAGAGACAGAGAGATAGAAAGCAGGAAATCACCCCCCAGGGGGGATGGCCACGCCGCAATCCCTTCTCCTCCATTCTCCCCTCAGGATCTTGGGCACGCGTGCACACGCGCCCGGCGTGAGTTTAAGCCGCCGGGTCCGGGACTCGAACCGCGGTCGACTACGTGGGAGTCCAGCGACATAGCCATTACGCTAACTGCTGGTCCCTGCCATAAACTTTTTGAAGAGCCCTTACATGGTGAGACTTTGCTTGGCTCTAGTTCAATGTTTCTGGCTCTTGGCAGTTATAAGATTCACATTTAGTCACAGCTTCTGGGTATCTGTTCTAAAGTATATTCAGCCTGGGAACCAGCAGTTAGCGTAATGGCTATGTCGCTGGACTCCCACATAGTCGACCGCGGTTCGCGTTCCGCACCCGGTGGCTTAAAACTCACGCCGGGCACGTGTGCGTGCGTGCCCAAGATCCCGAGAGGAGAATGGAGGAGAAGGGATTGCGGCGTGACCATCCCCTCTGGGGGGTGATTTCTCACCAGGTCATTGACAATGACTTGAAGACATTTCCACAGTCTAGATGTCACAAGACCAGGAAACTTTCTATTATCTAAAACTGCTCACCGAAAGACTGTTCTGCTAAATAAGAGGTGATTGACAAGATTTTTAATAACCCTTATGACTATGCAGAATTACATATTGTTTGATATTGGCATATTTAACACAGGAACAAAATTACCTACTGAACTTATTTCTAGCCCTCTAATTGTAATATCCCAAAATATTTCGCATTTTCTCAAAAACAATTTTATTCACTTCAGGTTTTTGTTTTGTTTTGTTTTTTGAGAGAGAGATTTTTGCTATAGGATGCACGTGCTTGCCGGAGATACAGAACAAGAGAGCAAGCGAGAAATCACGCCCTGGGGAGGGGGGATGGCCATGCAGCAATCCCTTCTCCTCCATTCTTTCAGGACTTGGGGCATGAATGCACACGCGCCAAGTGTGGGATTTAAGCCACCAGGTCCAGGACTTGAACCACGGTCAACTCCCTGGGAGTTCAGCGACGTACCCATTATGCTATCTGCTGGTCCTTCACTTCAGTTTTTAAAATATGCATGTAAAAGTGATAATCATAAGGTAAGTTGTATGATTTATCTCTACAACAACCTCCATCCAATACACACAGATTAATACCATGCCTCTAAGTTGTAAAATAGTGGGCAACTCAAAACTTGACAACAGCCAGGCATGGTGGCGCAATAGTAATTGGGGGACAGAGGCAAGAGGATTATGAGTTCAAAGCCAGCCTGAGCAATATAGTAAGATTCTGTGTTTAAAAAAAAAAAAAAATAGAAAGAAAGAAAGAAAAGAAAAAAAGACAATATATTCTGTGGTGAGGCTCTGGGAAAAAAAATAGTTTAATATGTTACTAATGGAAATGTAAATCCAGGCCCAGCAGGTGGCGTAGTGGTTAAGACACTAGATTTCCACGTGGTCAACCATGGTTTAAGTGCCAGATGTGGTGGCTTCAAAATCACTCCAGGCACATGTGCATGTGTGCCCAAAATCCCAGAAGGAGACTGGAGGAGAAAGGATTGAGGCATGGTCATCTTCCCTGGGGGATGGGGATGATTTCTCACTTTCTCTTTCTCTGTCTCTGATGAGCGCATGTGTCCTATAGCAAAAACTAAAAAAAAAGAAAAAAGAAATGCAAACCCTTGGGCCAGTCAAGTTAAGGTGCTAGATCCCACATGGGAACTGTGTGGTTCAAGTTCCAGAGCTGGACTTGGGAGAGTAACCTTTCTCTGAATGGACCTTTTCCTGTAGTTTTTACTTTTTTTTTTTTTTTTTTTTAAATTGTAGAAAGGGAATTGGGTTGTGGTTTTCTTTCTTCCTTTTCTTAAAAATTTTTTTAAGAATGATTTAATTCCCTCACAAAAAGACCAACTTTAATCAAATGAGGTAAACATTCACCTCAAGATTTTATAGTCTTTAGAATAAAACAAAAGATGAAGCTTAGAACTGAATCATTTGACCCTTTCTCTTCTTATCTCCTCCCCGTTCAGAATGCTTACATTTCTTAATAGCTAACATCCTCTTAGATCTGCAGTTGTGCTCAACACATTCAAGCCTAAGCGCAATCTTTTCCTCTAAGTCCTAGGAATTTTAGAGAGCTAGAGTTCAGGATAATACGGCGTCAGTTTTCCCTGTGTTCTCACTCTAGCACCTTATCCCTATGACTAGGCCCAAGCCTTATGCTCCTGTCTTTTTTTGAAGGATTTCTTGCTGTAGGGTGCATGGGCTCATTAGAGAGACAGAAAGTGAGGAATCACCCCCCAGGGGTATAGCCACACTGCAATCCCGTCTCCTTCATTCTCCTCTTGGGATTTTGGGCATGCACACACAGGCACCCGACATGAGTTTTAAGCCACCGGGTCCAGGACTCGGACCACTGTAGGCCAGGTGGGAGTCCGGCATCTTAACCACAACACCACCTGTTGGCCCCACGGAGACTATTTATTCAAGGAATGAGACTGTATCTGGATTTCTGTTAAGAAACAAAATAACGAAGTCGATTTTGTTACTTGTAAGGAAACTGAGAACCTGGAGTTGAAGGAGTTAGAAATACATGGAACAAATTGTGCATTAGTTCCTGGTTGAACTGGATTTGCTGATGCTAACTGGCTAAAGTCGGAAAGAACTATGTTAATAGCCTTCAGTGTTCCTCACATGCGCTGGTCTTTGTTAGCACTACTCCTGCCAAGTACCGACAAGCTGAGTCTGTCTGCGGGCTGTGGACTGAAACCACCAGAGCAGAATATACACCCACACGGGTGCATTCAGCACAGGTTTCTGTTGGAAGCTTGTTAAAATAAACTCATTACAAGACTGGTTAGTTCAGTTCAATTTAAAATACATATTTGCAAGGTGATGATCTGATGATCTTTTTTTTTTTTTTTTTTTTTTTTTTTTAATTGCCACTGGGCATGTATGCTCACCAGGAAAAGACAGAGACAGAGAAAGCACTCTTCAATCTTTTCTCCCTCACTTCTCCATCCTGTTGGAATTTGGGCACACACACACACAAAGGCTTTTCAAGTTACAGGGGCCAGGATTTGAAACATGATCGGCCAGATGAGATCTGGCTCCCTTAACCATTAGCCCACAGGGCCAACCCCCAAGGTGATTATCTCTATCTGTTGAATAGCAACGTGGTAAAATTGAATTTTATTTGTTTCATCTTTACGATAAATCTGTTTTATCCTTTTTCTTTTTTGAAGTGAAAAAAATCTATGTTCATTAAAAAGCTAAAAACTGAAGTAGGGGCCAGCATGTGGTTTGGTGGTGAAGGGTGCTGGACTCTCACATGGCTGACCACAGTTCGAGTCCCGGACCTGGCGGCTTGCTTTCTCACTTTCCCTCTCTCTCTCTCTCTGTCCCTCTCTGCTCAAATTAAAAATAAGTAAATAGGGGGCCAGCAGGTGGCGTGGTGGTTAAGGGTGCTGGATTCCCACATGGCTGACCACGGTTCGAGTCCTGGACCTGGCGGCGTGCTTTCTCACTTTCTCTGGTCAAATTAAAATAAATAAATAAAGTTAAATAAAATAATTATTAAAAAAAAGTAAATAAATAAAGTTAAATTAAAAAAACCTGAAGTATAAAATAAAATCTACTTCCTGAAAATATGTTTTATTACAAAAGTAATAAAGCTCCCCCCCCGCTTTTTAAATCATCAGCATAGAAATGAAGTTAGGAAAAGCAATAATCTTCCTTTTAGAGGCAACCACTATAATGGTGTGGTGTGTATAGAAACTGTACTTAAGAACTTTCATAAAAATAGGGAAAAAATTACAGCACAGTAAAATCTCATTGCCTCTTACGATCGCCAGTCAGAAAAGGAGTGGGTACTGACTGCACTTCCAGTATCTTATTACCTTAGATGTAGTAAATACATGGACTTATGAAAAGCCTTTGGTAGGCCAACTTACGGCATGGTAGTTAAGATGGTTGGATCCCACATGGCCAACTGTGCAGTTCAATTCCCAGACCCTCAGCTTGAAAAACATGCCCACACCAGTTGTGTGTATGTGCATGTCCAAAACCCTGAGAAGAAAATGGAGAAGGGACTGTGGTGGGGCCATCTGCCCTGGGGTGCAATTTCACTCTTTCTTTCTCTCTTTCCAGTAAGTGAGTGCTTGAAAGATAAAATGCCTTGGGAATCTTTTACTGTGCACAAGTTGAGGAGTTTCTGTCTTCCAGAGGTTTTCTATGTATTGCTAATATCTGATGACTTTTTTATGTGCTGCTAAATTTGAACATTAGGCTTTATCTCGTCTTCTTCGAGAACATATAATGTATAATGTTTTCTTCTCCCAGACTCTTTCTTTCCAGGACATATTCCTTATTAGATGACATACAAGGTTTTCTTCTTCTTCGTGAGATACACAAACCCTAGCCCTGACTCTTTATTTTTTGTTCCTTGAGGTTTTTCAAGTTTATTTTATTCATGATACTGTGCATGTGAGAGAGAAAGAAAGGGGAGAGAGAGAGCAAAGCACCCCTGACAGGGTCTCACCACACGATGATTCCCTACCCCTAGCCCTCCCGCTCCTCAGGATTTGGGGCATGCATGTGTGTGTCCCTGGCATGTTTTAGGCTACTGGGCCAGGAATCTGGTCACTGCTGTCCCTGGTCATTTCTCCTTCTATGCATCCCAACCCCTTATTTCTGTGCTCTTCCTTTCGGCAACTAGGCGTCTACCATCCCCGCTAAACTCTCCCTCCAGCTCTGACCTGGGGAACTTCTATGTCCAGGGACACAAACTCGAACATTCCCTCTTTTTAGAAAGCTGGCTTTGCCCTGGGGAACCATGACCCCTGCAGCTCTCCAGAATCACTCTCTTTCTCCACACAAGGAACCTGAAATCCCCATCTCACAGATGTGGACACAGAGGGGGCCACACTCTGTACTTGCTCCTCTGTTCCCACCAGGAAACTCTCAGCTCTCCGAGTCCCCAGACTGGATTTGCATGTCCTCTTACTCTTCTTTCCAAGAAATTCAACAGAGTTTTCAAAGGCTGGCCCCAATGCGGCAGGCCTCCCACCCCACCGGCACTGCTCTTTGGGCCCAGCCTGACAATAGTCCTAGGTACCGCGTAGGAGTGAGGGCACTCTCTCATCCCTCAACCCTTAGATCCCAGAGTCACAAGGTCCCTCATCATCCAGTCCCCAAGGCTTTGCCGAAATCTCCCGGGCTCTCCATTTCCTCCTCTCCCTACCTCTCCCACACAGCCAGGCAGTACATCTTTTTCTTCTTTCAGTCAGGAAAAATTAACACCCTTTATACATATTAAGAGTATAAATGTGGGGGCCAGCAGGTGGCGTGATGGTTAAAGGCGCTGGACTTCCACAGGGCTGACTACAGTTTGAGTCCCGGACCTGGCGATTTGCCTTCTCACTTTTCCTCTCTCTCTCTGGTGAGTGCACATACCCTATAATAAATGAAATAATAACAATAGATAAAATTAAATAAGTCTTTTTTTTTTAAAGAGAGATTTTTGCCATAGGGTGTGTGTACTTGCCAGAGAGACAGAGACAGTAAGCGAGAAATCAGCCCCCAGAGGGGATGGCCACGCCACACTCCCTTCTCCTCCATTCTCTTCTTGGGATTTTGGGTACACAAGCACATGCACCCAGCATGTTTTAAGCCACTGGGTCTGGGACTCAAACCACAGTGGACTATATCGAGTCCAGCAATGTAACCATTATGCGATCTGCAGGTCCCAACATTAAATGAATAATTACTTTAAAAAAAAGTACAAATGTACCCAGTTGCATAGTGCAGCTATTACCTGCTGTGCATAGGGAGGGAGAGCCCCTGTAGCTGACCACAGTCTAAATCCTGGCCCCAGTGCCTTAAAAACATGCCGGGTGCAGGCCAGCAGGTGGCGTGGGGGTTGGGGTGACTGGATCCCACATGGCTGACTTTGCCGGTAGAGTCCCAGACCTGGTGACTTGAGAATAACTCTGGGCAAGTGTGCCTGTGTTCCCAATATCAATAGAGGAGAATAGAAAAGAACGAACTGTGGCGTGGCCATCCCCCTGGGAGTGATTTCTCACTTCCTCTCTCTCTCCATCTCTCCCTGCAGCGAGTGCACATGCCCTTTACCAAAAAAGTAAATAAGTAAATACAAACGCCGGGTGTCTGTGTGCGCGTCCCACATCCACAGGCTGGAAGATCAGAGAAGGAAAGATTACAGCATGACCATGTCCCACTAGGCGTGCTTTCTCTCTCACTCTTTCTCTGGCAAGTGCAGTGCCTTCTGGCAATAATACTAATAATACATGGGGCCAGCAGGTGGCATGATGGTTAAGGTGCTAGACTCCCACATAACTGACTGCAGTTTGAGTTTTGGACTTGGCACCTTGAAAAATCAAGCTGAGTAGGTGTGTGCTCATGTGCCCAAGATCCCGAGGAGGAGGAGAAGGGACTGGGGCGTGGCCATTCCCTTTGAGGGGGTGATTTCTCACTTTTCTTTTCTCTCTCTCTCTAGCAAGTGTACATGCACTATGGCCAAAAAAAAAAAAACAAAAACAAACAAAAAAAAAACAATAATATAAACAGGAGGGCAGATTATGGTGCAGTGGTAAAATGCAGTGTTCAGCAAACCTGACCCTCATGGCAAAGCTCTAGGTCTGTGTGCTGAGACCTCCCTAAATACACCAGGTACACAGATGCCTATGACCCAGGGCCGGCTGAGGCTGAGGGTGGACTGAAGCATCAAAACCCAGCTGGGGGTACTGTTTCTCCATCTCTCTCTTTCTTTCTCTCACTCATGGAAAAAATAAACAATAAAAATATTGTTTATAAAAATATTTAAAAATTAAAAAAATAATATAAGGGACCAACAGTTAGCATAATGGCTATGTCGCTGGACTCCCATGTAGTCGACCGTGGTTTGCATCCCAGACCCGGTGGCTTAAAACTCACGCCGGGCGCATGTGCGTGCATGCCCAAGATCCCGAGAGGAGAATGGAGGAGAAGGGATTGTGGTGTGGCCATACCCCCAGGGGGTGATTTCTCGCTTTCTATCTCTCTGTCTCTGTCTGTCTGGCAAGCGCACGCGCCCTATAGCAAAAACCTCTCCAAAAAAATATAATAATTAAAAAAAATATATAAATCGGGGACCAGCAGGTGGCGTGGTGGTTAAGGCACTGGACACTCCCACATAGCTGACCACGGTTTGAGTCCTGGACCTGGTGGCTTGCTTTCTCACTTTCCTCTCTCCCTCTCTCTGTGTCTCTCTCTGGTCAAATTAAAATGAAGGAATGAAGTAATGAATAAATGAATAGATAAATAAAATATTTAAAAAAATACAAATGGATGCCAAAGTTTGGGGGTTACTTCCAGCCCCATGCAACAGGCCTCTGCAGCATTTTCACCCTTAGCCACCTCCATCTTCTAGAAAGCTTTCTGCACTTGCGTCATCCGGAAAGGCTCTCCTGTTTGGCTTTAGGGTTCGACCTCCTTTGATCCTCCTCCTCTGGCCACGTCTTCTCTTTGGGGACTCCTTTTCTGAGCCCAAGCCTGCATTTCTGTGCTCTCCTGGGCCCCGATTTCATTTTGTTCTACACATTTCTCCTGCCAACCTTACTCACCGACTTTGATCCTTCAGTTCCTAAAGATATGCGGAGGATTCCCAAGTCCATACCTGTAACCGAGGCCTCCTTCTCTGCTCCAAAGCAACCTGCTCACGGACGTCACTCCTTGGCTGTCCTCCGGGGACCTTACCATTTGCGTGTCCTAACACCCAGCCTGCCCCACGATCGCTCTTTGCCTGTGTTCTCCATCTTGGTGAATGGCACCATCACCCCGTTGCACAGGCTTGGGGGTCTCCTCCTTCACTACCTATGCCGTCAGTTATTACAAAGTCTGGAGCTCCATTATCTGCTCCTGAGCCCCAGGTTCAAGTCAGTAGATTCCCACTTGGATTTCCGGTCTGACTGTCTCCCTCCTGAGAGTTTGCTCTCCTCCAAGGCAGTGCCCTGTGGTCTGTTTGTCATCACAGCACGTGCAGAAAACGACGACTGTGGTACCACACGCGGGGAGCCGTTGGTGCCGCTGGAGGAAGTTACTGGGTTCTGCCTGCTACCGTGGAAGTGGAGGCTCAATGTCCTGCTCAAAGCCACACTGGCAAGCTCTGCTGTCATTTCTTCCCTCTTCTGGGGCCAAAGTGGTCTTTCTAAAACACAGATTGGTCCAGCCCATGGCATGGTGCTGGATCACACATGGCCGACTCTGTATCTTGAATCTGGACACAGTGGCTTGAGAAACACACTAGGTGCATGTGTGTGCATGCCCAAAATCCTAAAAGGAAGGCAAGATAGAGAAGGAATTGCAGAGTGACTATTTCCCATAAAGGTGCTTTTTCATTCTCTCTCTCTGCTTCTCCCCAGTAAGTGTACATGCTTTCTAGCAAATTTAAAATAAAAAATAAATAAATAAAACACAGACCTTCCAGGTCACTGTCCTGCCAGAATCCTACTGCAGCCCCCACCAGCCTGTCCACCTTCAGGGGCTGACGCCGCCTCCCTCTCTGGCGTCCTCACTCCCTCGCACCCCCTTCTCCATGTTTAATCACAGGAAACTGACGTGCCATCTTCATTTACAGAGGCCTGTGAGCTCCTGCCCCTAGACTACCTCCTGCCTCCCACAGCACCATCTACCCTGAGGCTGAATCACCACCGTCTAGCATGTAAATCCACCCAGGCAGGGACTGTCCAGAACAGTGTCTGGCACACAGTGAGAACCTAAGTGTGTCTTGAAGAATGAACGAATAAACGAGTCAGTTTTTGTGATAGAGCACTAAAGCAGGGGAGAGAGACTTGGATTCCTGCTTGGCCACAAACCTGATAAACTGCTCTGGAGACTCCTGGCCAGACCTGAGTCTTCTCACCCAGCTCTGAATTCCCTTCCAGCTCCAAAGGCCTGGGCTCCCCCGGCTCTTTGGATCATAGAAGTTCTGCAAAGTCGTAATTCTTCACCTCTGCAAATAAATGGTTAAATCTGTAACAATGTTACAGATATTTGCACCAGCAGAAATAGGAAAGTAACTAAACTATATATATATATATATATATATATGTATATATATATATATATACACACACACACACATATCTATATATGTGTGTGTGTGTGTGTGTGTATATATGTGTGTGTGTGTGTACACACACACACATATATACACACACACACACACACATATAAACACACGTTTTTTGAGTGATCTTTGCTATAGGGTGTATGTGTTTCATCAAAGAGACAGAGAGAAAGAGAGATGGCCATACCACAATCCCTTCTCCTCCATTCTCCTCTTGGGATTTTGGGCATGCACACACAAGTGCCCAACATGAGCTTTAAGCTGCTGGGTCTAGGACTTGAACCACAGCTGATAACATGAGAGTCCAGCAATGTAACCATTACATCATCTGCTGGTTCCAGAGGTTTTTGCTATAGGGTATGTGCACTCACCAGAAAGACAGAGAGAGACAGAGAGACAGAGGGCGAGAAATCAACCCCCAGGGGGGATGGCCACGCCACAATCTCTTCTCCTCCGTTCTCTCAGGATCTTGGGCACGCACACACGTGCCTGGCATGAGTTTAAGCCACCAGGTCCGGGACTTGAACCGCGTGGTTGACTACATGGGAGTCCAGCGATATAGCCATTACGCTAACTGCTAGTCCCCCGACATATTTTTTAAAAGAATTATTTTATTTAACTTTATTCATTTATCCATTTCTTTATTTCCCCAGCGAGGGAGAGAGAGAGAAAGTGAGAAAGCAAGCCACTAAGTTTGGGACTTGAACCATGGTTGGCCATGTAGGAGTCCAACGCCCTTAACTACCACATCATCTGCTGGCCCCAACATATTTTTTTAAGAGGGATTTTTCCTATATGGCATGTACACTCACTGGAAAAACATAGAGAGAAAGAGCAAGTAATCACCCCCTGGGGGAATGGCCACACTGCAATCCCTACTCCATTCTTCTCTCAGGATTTTGGGCATATAGGCATGCACACACGCTGCGTGAGCTTCAAGCCTCTGGGTCTGGGACTCAAACCCTGGTCAGTCATAAGGGAGTCCAGCAACATAACCATTACGCCATCTGCTGGTTCCAAACAATGTATTTTTAATAATACATTAAATAATTCTACATTTGGGGACCAGCTAGGAGACATGGTGGTTAAAGTTGCTGGATCCCACATGGTCAACTGCATAGTTCAAGTACGGGACCCACTGGGAAGGGCATGCGTGCCCAAGGTCCCAGAAGGGACTGGAGAAGAGATTGTGGCATGGCTATACCCCCTGGGGGTGCTTTTACTCTCTCTGATGATCACATAAGTCCTAGAGCAAATTCTTTAAGACTTCTACATTTGGAGAAAGCAGCAAACCTCCCATTCTCCTCTCTCCCCTAAGTGACTGGAGGATGGAGGGTTTTGCAGTCCCGGTGTCTCCCCTTTCTTGCCTTCGTTCCCTTCTCCTCCCTCCTCTGCCCTATTCATTTGGTTCCAGGGAAGAACAGATACAGTTTGTTTCAAGACTGACTGTGATATAAGGCCCACGAAAAGGAGCTAGAGAGGTAACCCAAGGTCTGAGGCAGGCTCTTCGATAAGTCCTTTCAAGACTGCGTCCACCTTCCCAGACCACAGACACTGCACCAAAAGCTTTAGTCATCACGAGGAAAATGGGTTACATTAATGCTACACTTTAAACTGGGCAGTGACTGAATGAAAACGACGCTCATAAATGACCCAGCTCAAGAAGAAAGAGCAACGTCAATCTTCCCACGAAAAGGCCATCAGAAAGCCGGTCACCGTGAAGGAATATCCATCCTGAAACTCTGCTGGTGTGTGAGGATTGAAACCAAGCCTCAAAACAAAGTGACTGCCCTATTAGGGTTTCTGCCGGGTAAAAACCGTTCAGTTCAAAGGCCTTGCTAAAAGCTGCTGCTTTAGTAATGTTAGCCATCGGACGCTACACCGCTGATCGTATCCACTGTGGGCGAAGTGAAGCCTGCACCTCCGTATTCTTTTTCACATATTCATTTGTCCTTTAGTATATAAAGAATATATCTAAATCTTATATATAGTCTAAATCTACAAACTAATAAATATTTTTATTTCCATAGTTTTTTAGTTGTTCTTTTTAATTGTCAGAAGTTTGTGCACTCACTAGAAAGAGAGAGAGACCACTCCCCTTCATCCTGATGGGGCATGGCCACACGGCAATCTTTTCTTCATTCCTCCCACCTGTCAGGTTTGGGGCACATACGTGCATACCTGGCAGTTTTCAAGCTGCTAGTACAGGGATTCGAACCATGTTCTCCCTCAACTGCTGCAGTATGGGGCTGGCCCAGTTCTCCTACTTTTCAAAAATAAAATCTCGAAACAAGAGAATACCTTTGTAACACATGCCATATCTCTGTCTTCCGGGGGGGGGGGGGGGGGGGGGGGGGGGAAGGCATCTAAGGGACCATTAGATGGCGTAGTGGTTACACTGCTGGACCCCAACATGATCAAATGTGGTTGAGTCTCGGACCTGGAGGTGTGTGTGTGTGTGTGTGTGTGTGTGTGTATGCCCCAAATCCTGTAGGTATATATTGCCAATTGTCATTTTTCACCTTCACCTACATTTGCTTCTTTCTTTTTTTTTTTTAAATTATTTTATTTATTATTTATTCATTTGAATTTGACCAGAGAGGGACAGAGAGAGAGAGAGAGAGAAAGCAAGCCACCAGGTCCAGGACTTGAACCACAGTCGGCCATGTGGGAATCCAGCGCCTTTAACCACCATGCCACCTGCTGGCCCCGACATTTGCTTCTTTCTAATATACCCAAGAGAGTAGCAGGCGGGCGTTAAGCTTTGGAGGCCTGAGACACTTTAGAACATTTCAGTTATTGGGAGTGGAGGGGTAAGAATGTGGAGTTGGGAGAAAAGCAGATGAGAGGGAGGACTGAAAGGTAAGCCCAGTTCCAGCTTCAGCAGTTTCTCACTGGGAGAAAATGATTAGCACAGGAGAGGCTGAAGTCTCCTTTGGCGATCCCTGCAGGCACTGCTTCCTGAGGGCTGCCGCACAGAGCTCTAGTTCCCAGGAAGTGGCATTGTCAGTCCTCTGGGCTTTAGGGATTGAAAAGGAAAAGTTGAACTATCCGAGAGGTAACAGGGACAGTGATTTTGGTCCATGCAGAGTGAAGCCAGAACCAGCCATGCCAGTGCTCCTAGGGTGGGGAGAGATCTGCCAGGGACTCACCCTGAATGCCAACCCCAAGGGAGGGCCTTTCTGGCTGAGCTGAGCTCTCTCAGCATCACTTCCGTGCTTTGTCCTATCTACATCTGTGGGAACAGAAGGAACTATCCATAAGAAAGGAGGCCAGCCTTGGAAAATGACACTAAATGCCAGGGAGACACCCAGGCAGCAATGGCCTTCTGGACTAATGGACACAGATGCTTTTTTGGCTGGAGAGGACAACTGGCTGATGACCCCCCATGAAACAGGGTAGGCCCTGAGATGTTTGGAAAATTGGGAGAGGGAAGGCATGCTATTTAAAAATCCTTTGGTTTGTGTAAAAACTTGTTTTCAGGTATGTAGAGAGTTCTTTTAAGGTCTCAAGTACTTCTTGCAGTCAAAATGCATATATTTATTACTCATTTAATCCTCCCAGGACACAGAGCATATGCATTTTTCCATGCTGTAGAAACTGAGGTTTAGATCAGTTAAGTAGTTCTCATTTAGTAAACAAGGCAGAGGCAGGATTCAAACTCTGGCCCACTGAACACAGAGGTCCACGTTCTTTCTATCACGCTAAGGCCTAAGGAAGGAACCAGAGTTAGTGTCTGGCAGTACATGAGAGTTGGTGGACAGTCTGCACTTCATTAGAGGGTCATCCCCCCCCCTTTTTTCCCTCTCTTTTACTACGTTATAAAACCTTGTAATGATTCTGCCTTCAGTGCAAGAGCAAGTTGGAATATTGTCTGTGAGTAGAATTATCTAACAAAAGTTGCTTCAAAAGAAGTTTGTGTAAGCCAGAACACATGTTTGTACTTGAAACTATATTTTAAAAATTACTAATGTATATTTTATTTCGCTTTTATAAATATATAACCATTATAATTCCTCATGAACATCCATCTGTCTGGAAGAGAAATTAGGGATACAACTGGTAATGCTATCCTCTAACATTCAAAAATAAAATCTTGAAACAAGAGAATACCTTTGTAACATATGCTATATCTCTGTCTTCAGGGAAAAATAAAAAGCATCTAAGGGACCATTAGATGGCATAGCAGTTACACTGCTGGACGCCCACATGATCAAATGTGATTGAGTCTCAGACCTGGAGGGGGTGTGTGTGTGTGTGTGTGTGTGTATGCCCCAAATCCTGAGAGGTGAATGGAGAAGGGATGGCAGCATGCCATCCCCCCTGGGGGGGGGGGTGATTTCTTGCTGTCTCTCTGGCAAGCACACCTGCCCTATAGCAAAAATCTCTATCTAAAAAAGAAAGCATCTAGGCCCAGCTGGGGTGGCAGTGCAGGCCGTAGCATGATGCTGGCAGCCATGTTGGGGTGAGGGGGCTGCAGGTTCACTTCTGGAGTCTTCCTGAGCACTTTGGGGAAGGATCATGGTGAGGAGGCCCTGTTAGGGTGTCTGCCCCTCTCTCTCTCTTAGGAAACAAGTTGAGAAGAGAAGAGAAGAGAAGAGAAGAGAAGAGAAGAGAAGAGAAGAGAAGAGAAGAGATGAGAAGACAAAAGGAAAGACCATACCATACCATCTAAAAATCTTTCATCTCCCCTACTAGCCTATCACCCATCAGGTATGGCTAGCTTTATGACTGGGAGGTCTGGAAAGGAAGGCCCACAGTGTGGCTGCTTCCCTTTTGCACAGATAAAAAGAATTAATGCATCCTACAACTTGGATGTGCACAGTATCCTTTCATTTTCTTTATGATAGAGCATGTAAGTACACATGTGACAGATAGAGAGGAGTACCTTTATGGGATACAGTCACCTTCCTCCAGTCTTCCAGCCCACCAGATCCTGGGTACTCAGGTGCATACTCAGCATGTTTCAGGCTGACTGACCAGGGATTCGAACTCTGGTTGCCGTGTGGGATCCAGCTTCTCTAGAGCAGTGCATTACCGCTGAAGCAGAGTAAGCCACTTCCTTTATTTTGATCTTTAGCTGATCTAGCAGATTTGGTGATCTTCCCAGAGAACTTCCACTCACTAGCTCATAAAAAAAAACTATTTTTTTTAAACATAAATGTCAACCTAATTGCTCCTTAGAAAATTATAATGGTGGGCTGGCCCCATAGCCAAGTGGTTAAAGGAGCTAGGTCCTACATGGCCAGCCACAGTTTGAATTCTGGCCCTGGCAGCTTGAAAAAAAACTCCAGGTGCATGTGTGTGAGTGCCCTGAATCCTGACAGGATGGAGAAATGGGGGAGGATGAATTGCAGCATGACCACTTATCGGGGAGTGCTTTCTACATTTTGCTTCCTCCCTCTTTTTCTGTTTGGCAATCACACATGCCCTCTGACAATAATTATTTTTTAAAATAATTTAAAAAAAAAAAAACAGGGCCGTCTTGGGGTTGTTGGTTTCTGAGACCTGAAAGTTGACAACTTCTTTGTATCTGGAAGGCTGCTTCTGGTCACCATGCCACAAAACAAATGTATTGAATTACATCGTAAATGCTATGGATACCGTTTGGATTACCATGAGAAAAAGAGAAAGAAGGAAAGTCAAAGAGGCTCATGAACATTCAAAGGCGGCAAAAAAGATGATTGGTCTGAAGGCTAAGCTCTATCATAAACAGCGCCATGCTGAGGAAATGCAAATGAAAAAGGCTATCAAGATGCATGAAAAGAGGAACACCAAACAGAAGAATGATGAAGACTCCACGAGGAGCAGCACCTGCCTATCTGCTGGACAGAGAAGGACAGTCCCGAGCTAAAGTACTTTCCAATATGATTAAACAAAAATGGAAAGAGAAAGCGGGAAAATGGGAAGTCCCTCTATCCAAAGTCGAGCCCAGGGAGAAACAGAAGTATTAAAATTTATTCGAACAGGAAAGAGAAAGAAGGCATGGAAGAGGATGGTTACAAAAGTCTGCTTTGTTGGAGATGGCTTTACTAGAAAACCACCTAATATGAAAGATGCATTAGGCCAATGGGCTTACATTTCAAGAAGGCCCACGTAACACATCCTGAACTGAAAGCCACCTTTTGCCTGCCAATACTTGGTGTAAAGAAGAATCCCTCATCCCCACTATATACAACTCTGGGTGTCATCACCACAGATCATGTCACTGAGGTGAACGTGAGCAAGTTGGACCTTGTGACACAAGGAGGCAAGGTTATTTAGGAGAAATATGCCCAAGTTACCAACAATCCTGAAAATGATGGATGCATAAATGCTGTTTCACTGGTTTGATAGCAGTCACATACAAATAACTCCTTGTAATTTTTGATGATACACCATCTGGAAGACCATCATGATTGATGTTTCTGAATATAGCCGGTCTTACATGTCTGTAGTCATCAAAAGATTATTTATTAAATTGTACAAAACATGAAAGTGGCCTGGTTTTACAACTAAAAAACCAAACCAACCAACCAACAAACAAACAAACAAAAAAGCCCAGGGCTGTCTTGGACCAGCAGCTGGCATAATGGCTATGTCGCTGGACTCTCATGTAGCCAACCGTGGTTCGAGTTCCGGACCTGGTGGCTTAAACTCATGCTGGGCATTTGTGCATGCGTGCCCGAGATCCCAAGAGGAGAATGGAGGAGAAGAGATTGTGGTGTGGCCATCTGCCCTGGAGAATGATTTCTCGCTTTCTGTCTCTCTGTCTCTCTCTGTCTTTCTGGTGAGCACACGTGCCCTATAGCAAAAACCTCTCCAAAAAAAAAAGTTCCTTTGGGGCTAGCTGTGACATGGTAGTTAAGGCAACTGGATCTCATATGACCAACTGCGTAGTTTGAATCCAGGACCCAGCAGCTGGAAAAGCACACTGGGCACATGTGTGTGCATGCCCCAAATCAAGAGACTGTGGTATGACCGAGTCCATGGGGCATGCTTTCTCTTCCACCCCTTCTCCAGCATGCACATACACCCTGTGGCAAATTTAAAAAACAAAACATTATTTTATACTATTTTTTTCCTATCATGGACCTATAGTGTTTTAATTAAAGCAAAACCAAAACCAAAATAATTATAATTATAAAATAAGATAATTACATGAATCCCCCAAAATACTATTCTATGTAAAAATACATTTATATATTTTCAACTCCCAGTTGGATCCTTGATAATTACAGGCTAAATTACAAAAATTTCTGTCAATGACTTTCAATACTATCTTTTATAAAGCCTTTAACACTGCCACCTTGTGGCAGCAAAAAACAAACTATATAACATTAAATACTGATACATACATATCATTCATGTGGTGCAAAATTCAGAAGTTTTCTTTTAACCATCAAGTGACAAAAGTCTTCCTCCAACCCAGTTCTTTTTTTTTTTTCTTTTTTTTTTTTGGAGAGGTTTTTGCTATAGGGCGCGTGCACTCGCCAGACAGACAGACAGAGACAGAGAGACAGAAAGCAGGAAATCACCCCCCAGGGGGGATGGCCACGCCGCAATCCCTTCTCCTCCATTCTCCTCTCGGGATCTTGGGCACGCACGCACACACGCCCGGCGTGAGTTTAAGCCGCCGGGTCCGGGACTCAAACCACGGTCGACTACGTGGGAGTCCAGCGACATAGCCATTACGCTAAGTGCTGGTCCCGTCCAACCCAGTTCTTTAGAAACCTAGTTTCTCTCCATAGAGAAACCAGTTTTAATTTCTTGAGTAAATATTCTTTCAGAGATGGGACCAGCAGTTAGCATAATGGCTATGTCGTTGGACTCCCATGTAGTCGACCGTGGTACAAGTCCCAGACCCGGTGGCTTAAACTCACACCAGGCGTGTGTATGTGCGCATGCCCAAGATCCTGAGAGGAGGATGGAGGAGAAGAGACTGTGGTGTGGCCATCCCCAAGGGGTGATTTCTTGCTTTCTGTCTCTTGGTTTCTCTGTCTTCCTGGTGAGCGCACATGCCCTATAGCAAAAACCTCTCAAAAAAAAATTCTTTCAGAGATATTTAAGGCATATTTAAGTAAATATGTGTATATATAATGTATATTATTTTAAGAAAACATTAAAATATTACCTATATAAAATTATGTATTTTGATATTTGAGTATTTTAATATTTTGGAGTTCTTTTTCTTTCTCTCTTTGTGTGTATGTGTGTGTACTACAGAGCACGTGTGCTTGCCAGAGAGACAGAGAGAGACACATAGAGAGAGAAGAAACCCCCCCCCCCCCATGGTGAATAGTTATGTTATAAACCCTTATCCTCTCTCCCTTTTTGCAGGATTTTGAACATGCATACACATGTGCCCAGCATGTTTCTTTTTCCTTTCTTTCTTTTTTTAAATTGAAGGTTATTTATTTATTTATTTATTTACTTACTTACTTAAATTTGACCAGAGAGGGACAGAGAGAGAAAAAGAGAGACAGGGAAAGTAAGAAAGCAAGCCGCTAGGTGTGGGACTTGAACCGCAGTTGGCCACGTGGAAGTCCAGCACCCCCAGCATGATTCTTAAGCCATCAGGCTCAGGACTGGAACTGCACTGTCAGCCATGTGGGATCCTGTTGCTAACTACCATGAAGCAAGCAGAGATCTTTTTCTATACCAATATACACAAAGCTTTCCTTATTTCCTTACTTTTGGTTTTGGATTCCTCCAATAGGGCCTGATCATCTGCAATCCTTTTTCCTCCAATTAATTCTCCATCCTGGGCACACGTGAGCCCAGTGCATGAAGTAGCAGGGTCAGGACTTGAACCCTGGTTGGCCACGTGGGATCTAGCTTCCTTGTGCAGCATTAAACCGCTGCACCATAGGAGTTGGTCTTTCCTTATTTTTTAATGGGTATAAAACACTACATTGGCTTTCTGAGACAGCATGCGGATTGGGTCAGCCTTTGTGAGATTGTACCATGGCGTACCGAGGCCAGGGCCAGAAAGTGCAGAAGGTGATGATGCGGCCCATCAACCTCATCTTAAGATACTTGCAGAACAGATCCCGGATTCAGGCGTGGCTCTATGAGCAACTAAATATGTGGATAGAAGGCTGTATCACTGGTTTTGCTGAGTATATGAACCTTGTATTAGGATGATGCAGAGGAGATTCATTCTAAAACAAAGTCAAGAAAACAATTGCTTCAGATATGTTAAAAGGAGATAATATAACTCTGCTACAAAGTGTCTCTAACTAGAAATGATGAAGTAAGAACTTGCTGAGGAGATAGTAGTTTGTCTCCTTTGTGGAGAGTATAGTTCTAAAAATTTGTTCATATTGTTTTGATTCCTTTATGTTATTACTAGTTATTTTATGCACAAATGAGGCTGGTGTGATTTTCAAGCAGCCAGTTCTGGAACTCGAACCATGCAAAAAGCTATGTGGGAATCCAGTGCCTTAATCTCCACGCCACTGATGTGATGGCCCAAATTTTCTCTTTTCATAAGGATACCAGTAAGATGCGATTAGGGCCCATTCTTTGACCTCATTTAAACTTGATTACTTCTCTAAAGACTTTATCTCCAAATAAGCCACATTTCAAGGTACTGGCATATACATTTTAGAGAGACACAATTCAACCCCAAACAGATCCATTTATATTTTATTTTTCCTTCTTCAAAGCTTATTTTATTTTTTTCTGGGGGGGGGACGGGGGGAAGGAGGGAGGGAGAGAAGGAGTGGGGAGGGAAGGCAGGGAGGGACGGAGGGAGGGAAGGGGGGGAGAGAGAGAGAGAGAGAGAGAGAGAGAGAGAGAAAGATTGATTGAGAGAAGCATCCCCAACAGGGTCTTCATGCCACGATCCATCCCCAGCCTCTGCCAGCCCAGAAAACAGGCGCAGGCTTGCATGTCTGGCATGTGCAGGGAGACTTCCAGATGGGAACCTGGGACCATTCCACATAGGGCCAGCATCAGAGCATTTTGTTACTGCTTTGCCACTGATGCTGGCCCTGCACAAGGAGACTTCAAAAAGTTCATGAAAAAAAAATGGAAATACAAGTTTATTTTGGTGCAAAAAAAAAAATTTCATGCATAATTTTTTCATAATATGCATTTTCCATGAACCCTTAAAAGACTCCCCATATTGTCTTAAACTGTTCACATAGTTACCCATTTTCCATTGGACCTTTTCATATGTTAGAAAAATTGCCCCTTCGTCTAGGATTAGAAATATTTTTTCTCGGTTTTCTTTCCACTTTGCTTATGAACATTTTCCTACATATTTTATAGTTTATGTAAATTTATTGATTCTCATTTATGGCTTTTGAAGTTTTATATATACTCAGAAATATCTTCCCCACTTTGCTCTTGTAATAATTCCATGGCTTTCCACTAGCACTTTTTTTTAAATTATTTTTTAAAGACTTATTTAGGGGCTGGCAGGTGGCATGGTGGTTAAGGGCGCTGGACTCCCACATGGACAACCCTGGTTCAAGTCCCAGACCTGGTGGCTTGCTTTCCTCACTCTTTCTCTCATTCTGTTCCTCTCTGGTCAAATTAAAAAAAGAAATAAAAGTTAAATAAAAATACTTCTTTAAAAATAAATGTCAAAAATCAAATTTAAAAATATCTATTTTTAATTATATTTATTATCATTATTCTTCAATTTTGACCAAAGAGAGATAGGCAGAGAGAAAGGGAGAGTGCGAAAGCAAGCCGCCAGGTCTGGGACTTCAACCGTGGTCAGCCATGTGGGAGTCCAGCACCTCAACCACCACACCACCTGCCGGCCCCTCCACTAGCACTTTTATATTATAGTATTACTTATTTTTGCTTTTACTCATTTGGGCTTTTTCCTGGTATGAGGTATGAAGCCAGTTTCCTTTCTAGCTGGCTATTCAGTTTTCTATTACTTTGTTAAATAACTCGTCTTCTTTCTGCTACTTGAGATGCTATTTTTAATGTATATATGTAAGTTCCTATATATGTTTGGGCTTATTTTTGAATTTTTTCAAAAATTTTGGGGACCAGCAGGTGGCATGGTGGTTAAAGGTACTGGACTCCAACGTGGCTGACAGCCCGTACCTGGTGGCTTGCTTTCTCACTTTCCCTCTCTGATCAAACTGGAAAGTAATAATAATAAATGACGTTAAATAAAAAATAATTCTTAAAATAATTGACTCTAGTGAACCAATTAATGAACTAACTCTACACTATTTTAATTATCGAGAATTTGCATATTAAAATTTGACAGAGCTAGTCTCCCTTTTTGGAATTTTCATGAATATTCCTGTTTATATTTTTCTTTTAGTTTTTTCCTTTCTTTTTCTCTATACAGTGTGTGTGCTCACTGGAGAGAGACAGAGAGAATGAGAGAGAGAGAAAAAAGGTGAGAAATCACTACCCAGGGGGTAGCCACACCACAGTCACTTCTCCTCTCGGGATTCTGAAACAGATGCACACACGCCTGCATGTTTTTCCAGTTTCTGGATCTGGGAACTCAAACTGAAAAGCTGACAATGTGGGATCCAGCAGCCTTAACTACCACAACATTGGCTAGCCCATGTATTTTCTTTTAAAAGACCAACTTCAGAGAATTGACATATTTATAACTTTTAGAAAATAATTATTTAATTTTATTCATTCATTCATTCATTCATTCATTTCAATTTAACTAGAGAGAGACAAAGAGAAAGTGAGAAAGCAAGCCACCTGATCTGGGACTTGAACTGTAGTTGGCCATGTGGGAGTGTCCAGTGCCTTAACTACTACGCCACCTGCTGGTCCCTAGACATATTTATACTTTATTTGAGAAAATTATATAACTTTTAACTAAAAAATCTCCATTTGTGTTCAATAGTAGCATTTTGAAGAACTTGAGATATATACATCATCTTTTTTTTTGGGGGGGGGAGAGGTTTTTGCTATAGGGTACGTGCGCTCATCAGACAGACAGAGACAGAGAGAGACAGAAAGCGAGAAATCACCCCCAGGGGGCATGGCCACGCCACAATCCCTTCTCTTCCATTCTCCTTTTGGGATCTTGGGCCCGCACGCACATGTGCCCAGCGTGAGTTTTAAGCCACCAGGTCTGGGATGCGAACCGTGGTCAACTACGTGGGAGTCCAGTGACATAGCCATTACACTAACTGCTGGTCCTGTACATCACCCTTTTTAACGTATAGGTCTATGAATTTTGATAAAAAGTTATCACCACCACAGTCCAGATATAGTACTTCTCCACCTACCCCCAAAATTTCCCAAACGCTTTTACGGTCCATCTCTCTCCTTCTAAGTCCATGGGAACCACAGTGTGTTCTACCCTTACACGTTTACCTAATTCAGATTGTCATATAAATGGAATCATATCATATGAAATCTTGAAATCTGGCTTCTTTCATTTAGCATAATGCATTTGAAATTCATCCATTTTGTATCAGTTTCCTTCTGGGGAATAATCCATTATATAGATGTACCAGTTTATTCACCAACTGAAAGAATTTTAAGTTGTTTCTAGTCTGAGGTGATTATGAATATTGCAACTATAAATATTCGCATAAAGATTTTTTTTGCTGTGGACAAAGACTTGATTTCACCTGAGCAAATATCTAGGAGTGGAAGTGGTCATTGCAGGGTAAGGTCCATGCTTAACTTTGTAAGAAACTAGAAACTATTTTCCAAAGAGATTGGACTATTTTGCATCCCTACCAGGAAAGTGAGTTTCGGTTGCTCTGCATCCTTGTCAGCATTTGATATTGTCACTTGTTAACATTTTAGTTGTTTCTAATATAGGTGTGTAGTGGTATCTTCTTTTTTTAAAAATAATTTTTAAATTTAATTTTATTCATTTATTTCTATTTGACCAGAGAGGGAGGGCGGGGGAGAAAGAGAGACACACGCACAAAGTGAGAAAGCAAGCCGCCAGGTCTGGGACCCAAACTGTGGTCGACCATGTGGGAATCCAGTGCCTTTAACCATCATCCCACCTGCCAGCCCCAGTGGTATCCTCTTAAAAATTAAAACAAAACAAAAAACAACTTGTCATAGGGTGTGCCAGCTGGTGGTATGGTGTTAGGGCAGATGCATCTCATAAGACTGACTGTCCAGCTTAAGTTCCAGACTCAGTGGCTTGAAGAATATGCCATATCTGTGTGCATGCATGCCCAAAATCCAGACAGGAGAAGGGACTGTCACATGCTCATCACCCTCTGGGAGTGTTTTCTCACTTTCCTCCCCCTCACTGTCTCTAGTGAGTGTGCTCTATAGTAAACAAAACTACTAAAAACAAATTTTGCCAGTATGTATGTGCTCTCACAAGAGAGGGGGGGAAAAAGTACTTCCCAATGGGGTGTTCTCTATTTCTCCATGCTGTCAGGATTTGGGGTACACGTGCACACATATACCTGGCATATTTTTCAAGTTGCCAGGGCTGGGATTCAAACTGCACAGTTGACCATGAGGCCAGCCTAGTATCTCCGTTTTTCTTTGCATTTCTTTTCCTTTTTTTTTTTTTTGGAGAGGTTTTTGCTATAGGGCGCGTGCGCTCGCCAGCCAGCCAGAGAGAGACAGAGAGACAGAAAGCAGGAAATCACCCCCCAGGGGGGATTGCCACGCCACAATCCCTTCTCCTCCATTCTCCTCCCGGGATCTTGGGCACACACGCACACATGCCCGGTGTGAGTTTAAGCCACCGGGTCCGGGACTCGAACCGCGGTCGACTACGTGGGAGTCCAGCGACATAGCCATTACGCTAACTGCTGGTCCCTTTCTTTGCATTTCTGTCATAACTGATGGTGTTGAGCAAATTTTATGTTTATTTACCATCCATGTATCTTTCATGAAGTGTCTAAATTTTAGCTCGTTTAAAATTGGGTTGTTTTCTGAGTTTTCAAATGGAGATTACATTGATTTTTCCCCCAACACCTTCACACTGGGGACCAGATTCCAAAACATAAAGCTCTGAGTGACAAGCCATTAGCTAAACCTAACGCGTATCTCTACACGGTAACACGCACGCTTACCTCGCCGTGGAAGTGGCTCGATGAGGCTGCTCTGGAGCAGTTGCCGTGTTAAGGCAGCATGGCTGGAAAGCACAGTAGGAGCTGGTCCCTGGGGACCCCTGGGCCCCGGGGATAAATACAATGGACCACTGGAATCCAGAAGGATCTTCCTGCCACTATCATTTTGTGGTGTCACAAAATGCTCCAGTGCTCTTGACTGACAATACTTCACATTGTGTCATCCGTAAAAAAGAAAAAAAAAAAGTCACATGGTTCAGATGCAGTGTCACAAGGCAGGGCCAAGTGTGGGTTTACAGAGGCGGGACAACTGATAATGAACACATCCCTAAGCATTTTCTAGGCCATCCCCTCTTTCCTCTTATGTTTTCTCCTATTTAGGATCGCCTCATCTCAAGTCCCATAGCTTTGAAAGCCTCCTAATCAGTCTTCCTGTATCTGTGTTTGTCTCCCTGAAATCCATCAACAGAGTTAACAGAGTAATGTATTTAGAAGTCTGAATTTTACGGTATTCTCACACTTAAGTCCTGACTCCTAAACGAAGCATATCATGTTGCTCAGTTCCCTTCCCACCATTACCTGCTATGAACTTCTATAAACATGGTTTCTGCCCTTTCCTGACATAGCTCACCGAGGCAGGCGCTAGTCCTCTGCCTGACCAGCCCCTGAGCCAGTCTGGAGGTCCTCTCATCTCCTCTGCAAGCCTGGGGTAAGCACTCATCATCTTTCCTCCCACATATCCCATTTATTCATTCATTTAAAAAGTACTTGTGTTCAGTTCTGGGCAATGTGCTGATTCGTGCTATAGTCTAATAATGAATTTTAACTGTGAACTTCAATGTGTACTAAAAAAGAAATGGAATTCTAGAAGAATTTTTAATAAAATAACTTTATTAAAAGAGAAGCTAAATGCAGTACAGTTAAAACAGAGAAGAGTGCATGAGAGGTGGTTAGAGAAGTAGACGGGCCAGGCAATGAAAGGTCATGTTAATGCTTTTACCTTAAATTATGGACATTTGAACGCTAATTTGATACTTGCATATAGAATTGTTAACTTTTAAAAGAGGTGATGATATACTGCAACTATTCTAATTTTTTTTTTAAGGCTTTTGCCATAGGGCATGAGCACATGCCACAGACAGTGTGAAGAAAAGTGAGAAACCACTCCCCAGGGGGACGGCCACATCTCAGTTCCTTCTCTTCCGTTCTCCTCCCATGATTTTGGACATGCATGCACTCAACCAGTGTGATTTTCAAGCCACTGGGTCTGAGACTTGAACTGTAGTCAGTCATGTTAGAGTCCAAAGTCATAACCACTATGTCACCTGCTGGCCCCAACAATTTTAACTGAGATACATACATAATAAAATGCCTGATTTGCTTCATAATAATACAAGGGAGACAAGAACTGCGGGTGAACCCAAGATTAAAGTCCAAAGGCACTGATAGTGGAAATGACAATGGAAACTGAGTCACATGTATAACATTATTCTATTTTGCACATGCTTGACCTGTCCAGTAATTTAATAAAGAGCAAAAAAAGATGTTGGTCGTTTTTCCTAAGGGAGAGTAAGAATGCTGGCACACTTAGATTTTAGAAAGAACACTCTGGCTTCATAGGAGAGATCAGCTTGAAGGAAGGCCAGAGTGGCTGTGGATCATCTCCATGGATTTTTATAATAGTTCAGTAAAAAAAGATGATGGTTGCAATAGGGAGGGAAACGTGGACATAAGTGAGCAGATGCACTTTAGGGTAACGGAAAGTGACACTGAGACAGAGACTAGTGCAAGAGGACCATGTTCAGGGGCAGGAGAGGAAAGCCATGGGCTTTACCTCGGACACCTAGATGGAGATCTCAAGGAGGCAGTATGAAGATTTCAGAGCAAGTCTACACTTGCAATCAGTGGCGTGTCACAGACGGTCACTACAGTGTGGTCTTTTATCTTCAAACTGAATAAGGGACTCTGTGGCGAGGTGAATCCTGGGCTGATTTTTAAAACTCAAACACTTGGGGGCCAGCAGGAAGTGTGGGAGTTGGGGCACTGGTTGAGTCCTGGACCTGGCTGCTTGCTTTCTCCTTCCTTCTCTCTCTTTCTCTCTGGTCAAGTTAAATAATAATAATAATAAACAAAAACAAAACCTCAAACATTTAATGCCCAGGGAGAACGATGTGCTAAGAAAGGGGAAAAAAATGCTAGGGAGGGAAGGAAGTAGCAGTGGTCAGCGAAGGGGAAGAACAAAGTGGTAGTGTGAAAAATCAAAGTAGCAGGGTCAAGTGTCTGAGTTAGAGATAAAAATTGCCCACCTAGTGATATACTGGCAAGGGTGATTTTTCCAGGGCTTTATGAAGAATGAGGGCAAATGAAATTGGAACGGGAATGGGATTTGAAAAATTAGAAAGGGTAAGTAAACTTTAAGCAGGAAAGGAGAAGGGGAGGGACAGAGGGGCAGGTACCCCCAACAGTGCACTCCCACCGCTATTCACCTTTGGCCTCAGCCAGCCACACCTGGTATGTCCAGGGATACAAACCTGAGTCCCACCCACGTGCGTCCAGCTGCACCACTGACTGGCCCCAGGAAAACTTGTAAGAACTTTGTGATGGGAAGAACCACTGAGCAGTTTAACGGATGGGGATCACACTGATGGGGAATAGTTGGAACGTGACAGGGATAAGAGCCACAATTCATAGTGGGTGATTCCTGAGCAGCAGCAGATAGCATTCAAGACAACGCACTTGGGGACTGTGATAATGGTTCTAATGGGACGGGCAGCGGATGACCACCTAAGTGGGTTCCTAAAGCGGAAGTGAACTCAGGGGGGTCTTTTCATGTAGTTTCTTTTTGCCACCTCCTCCCAAGGAAATTAGAAAAGGTGGGGAAGCAAGGAGAGGCTTGAAAAATACAGAAGTCTGGATTTTTGAAGGAGAGTATGAAGTTGAAGACAATCTACAATTTTTGGGGAGCTTATCTTCAGAGAGGATGGTGGGGGAGGGAAGGAGAGAGGTACCCTGGGCAGGATCCAAACCAGGGCCTCCCATACGGCTCCAGCAGCTTGTAGAAGCACTCCCTGCATGCACACCACAGCCAGACCCCAAGTCTGGGTATTCTGTGCACGCCATGGAATGCTCTGTGCCGTCCCAGAGCAGCGGGTTTACCTGAGGTATGGCGATCACCTCCTACGGTGCTGTCACTGCTTTTCCATCATCCATTTATGACTACGTCTCTCCACACAAACTAAACGGAGAGCAGGGATGCCTTTTCCCTGGCTTTGTTTTTAATGCCTAGCATAGTGTGGGTTCTCATATACCTGTCAAATGTAAAAACGAATAACGGTGCTTGCTTTTACTCACAGCAAGCTTTAAATTTCCCCAAAATGCCATGAGTGTTTTTATCTACCTGGGATTATTCTATGTGCTTTACATTAACTCATTCATTTAAGCTATACAATAACCCACCGAAGTAGGTAGTGTTACTCCTTTCCACCTTTTACATGAAGCAGCAGAGGTAGAGATAAAAATAACTTCATAAGGCCTCATAAGAGCTAAGTGGCAGAGACAAAATTGGAAATCAGCTAATCTATTAAAGGAGTCACTATATGAATTTGTACCTAAGATTTCTGAAACAACAATAGTCAAAGAATGGGTAAACATCACAGTGATTACCAGACTTGCATAGAATGATAATGGGATTATATAAAACTGAGGGTGCTCCTTGTACTATTTCCAACAACTAAAAATTTGTATAATCACAACTCTAGCAGCAGTAAGCTTATGTAGTTGTGTGATTCTTTTAATCAAGGAACACTGTGGGGCCAGCAGGTGGCATGGTGGTTAAGGTGCTGAACACTCACTCCCACATGGCTGACCATGGTTTGAGTCCGGACCAGTGGCTTGCTTTCTCACTTGACCTCTCTTTCTCTCTCTGTCTTTCTCTTTTTTTGGACAGGTTTTCGCTATAGGGCACGTGTGCTCGCCAGACAGAGAGAGACATAGAGACAGAAAGCGAGAAATCACCCCCCAGGGGGGATGGTCACACCGCAATCCCTTCTCCACTCTTCTCTCGGAATCTTGGGCACACACACACACACACACGCCCAGCGTGAGTTTTAAGCCACCGGGTCTGGGACGCGAACCGCGGTCGACTACGTGGGAGTCCAGCGACATAGCCATTACGCTAACTGCTGGTTCCCTCTCTCTCTGTCTCTCTCTGGTCAAGTTAAAATAAATGAATAAAAATGAAATAAATAATTTTAAAAAATCAAAGAACACCGTGACACCAAATCATAGCATTCTTATAATTTCATACTATAGCTGACTGACAAAAACAGCAATCACTTACCTTTATAGTTTGGATGCTTTCTTTATACAAACATACATTATTGTAATGTAATACAATATATAACGTTTCAAAAAAATGAATTGTGTCCACAGTATCAGAAGACATCAGGTTACCTCTGCTTCCAGTATGTAAAACTAGTATTTGAAAATACATGAGGATCCCTTTCAAATATCCTATAGATGTCAGATATCTGTATTTGACACTGGGCAAAATGATCAAAATGAAGAAAAAGAAAAAAAGAAATGAGCATTCATCTGGTAAGGGATAAAATAGCTTTTCTTCCTGTAGACAGTTTTTCTAAAGCTCAGATACAATAAGGCAAATTTAAAAATTCCAACTTGAAGATAGATTTTAGAGGCAGTCACTACAATCAGTTCATCTGAGAAATGGCATCGTTATTATCACAAATGTTTATTAAGTGCCCTTAGAACTCATGGCACCTTCACGGTATACACAGAGCTTTGCTTACGTACTGACCTTGCCCTTAAGGAGCTTACAATCTAGTGGAAAGAGACGGGAAACGCAGATGTGATAAGCAAAGAATGAACAGACACTACAGTCTGAAAAATTACCATAAATGTAAAACACATACTGCAAAATGAAGATTAATAGGGATGCCAAGGATCGTAGATAGTCCTGAATAAGCTCTTGACTACCTGAAGGAGCTGGCTACCTAGAATATTCAAGGGACGCAGAGTGGAACTGAGAATACCAGGAGCAAACATTCCTATCTGTTGCCTTTCTTCACTGCCTGCAGCTGAGGGGAATGGCAAAATGAAGAACTTGGGGACAGACAAAATGGAGAAATAGAAACGTTTCTCTTTAGCACCTCCAATTACAGGTGACTTAGGCTGGAACAAAGTTACTATTCAGGTAACTTTAACAGCTGTCCTAGACAATTCTAAACTAATTCAAATGAAAAAAAAGTAAAAAGCCAATTTCTCTGCACTACTTCTATATACAAGCATATAACTTAATCTTACTTGTTAACTAAAAGAGAATGATCAGAACTGCCACTAGCTGAAGACCACTGGACTAGAAATAGTAGTACACATGGCAGAACTGCTAGTTAACACTGGTGGTACTGGGAGCTACCAGACTGTGGTAGAACCTGTTCATGGAGGCAGTGCACTGGCAAGTACAAAGGGAAACAGTTGGAGGTAGAAGTACCCAGAATAGGTGGGCTGGCTCTGCAGCCTAGTGGTTAAGGCAGCCAGATCCCTCCCATTTGGCTGACTGCATGGTTTGAGGCCTGGGCCCGGCAGCTTGAGAAATACACCACACAATGTGTGGTTGCCAGAACCCTCAAACAAGATGGAGAAGGGACTGTGGCGTGGCCACTTCTTACTGGGAATGGGGGTGGGGATGGGAGTGGGTGGATTCCTCCTCTGTCTAGCTCTCTGCCAAGTACAAGTGCAAAAAATAAAAGCAGAATACTCAGAATAGGTGATAGGTAAGTTCTACATAAATGAGGTAACAGGACAACTCCTAGAAAACAAATACGCCACGGGAGACAGAATAGGTTGTCTAGACAGGTACTCCCTATACAATTTTAAACAATTTTTTTAAAGATAAATAACCTTTTCTGCCAAGTTTAAGAGTTGGATATCATCACTGCATCAAAAAAAAGTGTAACAGTAACGATTTATGAAGGATGGGGAGGGTGGCTCACAGAGCTTAAAAATCAGAGGAAGTGGGAGGGGAAGACAATGTACCTGGAAGGCAGGAGTGTGGGGGGACTGAGATTACCACAAAATTCATGTAGATTTAATCAGGTTATTGGAAAATTTTAAGTTGTTTTAGAGTAAAAACAGGTTGAAGGAAACCTTGGATAATATTAGAAGTTTACAGTCAACCTGTCAGCTACACAGATCAGACATAAAAAAATGGTTAGGGAAAGTAGGACTTGTGACTGAATGATAACAGGAAGAAAAAACTTAAGTTATAAAACATTTCTTTACAAAGAAAAAACTGAAAAGACTGGTAACCTAGAAAAGCTAAGTAACCTGGAGTAGGCAGCACATTTACAACTAAAAAACACACAAAACTCTGTGCAGACAGAACATGATGATGAGGGCGTACGGTGGCCCACTGGTGGGAGGTAGACAGAATCTCTCCACAATTTGCTTTTCATACTCAGCTGCTCTTACACATAAATGGCAGTTGTCATACATTTTATCAACTGTACAGCTTGACAGACATCCTGAATGAAACTGTGTCACCTAGAGAGCCTAAATTTAGAAGGAATATTCAAAACTAAAGAACTGCTAGGTTAAGTCTTGAGGGGAAAAGTTAATCTACTGTTGCTATGCATTACTTAAGTGCTAGTTAAAATGCAATGTGATTAAAGTCCGCAGAGCTGTTCTGATCCCACTGCAATACCACTTTACAAATCTTCATTTCTTTCATCTTCCTTTATTAAGGCCATCAGTGTACACTCTGACCTGATGGCATCATTTCACAACACTTTTATAAATGTGTTTTTTTAAAAAAGCATACATTTTATTAATGTGCTTATTAAAAATTTTTAAAAAATTATTCCCCCCCCCAAATTATTTTTTCCCTTTAAATGTTCAAAATGGTAAGTTTGTTAGGCATGGATTTGCTAGTACAGTTTGGGAACACTGGATTAGGTGACCGAGCTTAATTCCCCTTCCATAATATTATTAGTTGACAGTAAAGTTTTCTCAATGAGTAAGATCGAGAAATTCTAAAAAGTTAAGAATGCTCAGATATCTTTGCTTTCAAAATAGTCAACAATGAATTTTAATTGAAATGTTATACATAAAAAAGATAATCTAGACCAGCTGGTGGCGTGGTGGTGAAGGCATCTGGATCCCACATGGCCAACTGCATGGGACCTGGTGGCTTGAAAAATACACAGGACACACCTGCATATATGCCCCAAGTCCCAAGAGAATGGAGAAGAGAATACGTTGTCTGGGCACTTCCTTTCACTTTCTATTTCTCTATAGTGAGCGCATGTGCCCTGTAGTAAATTTTAAAAAAGGGTAAACAATCCGCTAAACTTCAAGACTAGTTGCTTTTGATTAAAGTGAAATTAAAGCTACATTGGCCTATTGACCTTAATAGCTACAAGATTTGATTTTGAAAACTCGAAAGGAAGTCAAATAACTTTTTTTTTTTTTTTTGAGAGGTTTTCACTATAGGGCGCGTGCGCTCGCCAGAGACATAGAGACAGAAAGCGAGAAATCACCCCCCAGGGGGGATGGTCACGCCGCAATCCCTTCTCCTCCATTCTCCTCTCGGGATCTTGGGCACGCACGCACACGCGCCCGAGTTTTAAGCCATCGGGTCCGGGACGCGAACCACGGTTGACTACGTGGGAGTCCAGCGACATAGCCATTACGCTAACTGCTGGTTCCCAGTCAAATAACTTTCTGATGTTAGGTCATTCCTCAGTATACAAGATAGGAAAAGCTACATAAACATTCTTTGGTATTGGCTCACAAATGGAAATTTAGATTAGTTTTAGAACAGTAACTGGAACCACCGCAGAGTATGGGAGTTAAGATCTGGGCCTTTTTTGGTCTTCAGCTGCTTTGTGACCGTGGGTAAATCATTTCTTGACAACTTTATCATCTGAAGGGGGACAGATGACCTGTACTTTAACACACGGGCTCCCGTGAATCCCTTAAAATGGTATAGAACACTTATTTGTACTTTTTGGGGTAGCTGGTCCAGTTTCCATTAAAGGCATCAAAAATAAACTTGCACTATAGGAGGTGATTGTTTCTACATTGGTCCAATTTTAAATACTGATAACCCTTGTTCTAAGAATTCTAAGACGGCCCTCAAGGTTCTCTGATAGGCACACTGCTTAACCTCTTCCCTAGAAAGTGGGCAAGGATTTGTGAATGATAGTTATCACCATGTGAAAGGACTGCAATGCAGGGCAAGAGTGAAGGGATTTTGTAGGTGTAGTTAAGGTACCTAACCATTTTGGCCTTTTGAATAATCAAATTGGAAACTATTATTGGTTTTGGAGAACCTGGCTTAATCAGATGAAACTTTAAAAAGAGAGTTTAGGACCTTCCCTGAGATCAGATTCTTCTGCTGCCATTGAAGCAGCAAGCTGTCATGAGTTCTGCAGCTGCAAGGAAATGGATTCTGCCACATGGGCATGGAAGAGGGTCCCCAACTTAAGAGACTATGGCTCTGGCTACACCTTAACTGCTGCCTCAGACCCTGAGTAAAACAACTGGACCAACTTCTGACTCACGAAAACTGTAAAATAACATTCAAAAAATAATTATTTCCATTTGTTATTTATAATTTTTTTAACTTGACCAGAGAGACAGAGGGAAAAGGAAAGTGAAAAAGCAAGCTGCTAAGTCCAGGATTTGAACCGCGGTTGGCCACGTGGGAATCCAGTGCCTTTAATCGCCACACCACCTACCTGCCAGCCCCCATATGTTGTGTTTTAACCCACTAAGTTTGTGGTAATTTGTTCTGTAGCAATTAGTCTTTTTTTTCCCCCCAAGAGATTTTTGCTCCCCCAGAAGGGATGGCCATGCTGCAATCCCTTCTCCTCTATTCTCCTCTTGGGATTTTGGAAGCACATGCATACGTGCCCTGTGTGAGTTTTAAGCCACGGGGTCTGGGGACTTGAACTGTGGTCAACTATGTGGGAGTCTAGTGATGTAACCATTATGCCATCTGATGATTCCAGCAATGAATCTTTACTTAAAGTAAAAAGTTAGCGTAATTTCTGTAACCTTTTACTTGAGGAAATTGAGACAATGCTGAATCCCCTTATGGATGCTCCATAATTTACACTGTTAAGGCAAACCTAGTTACTTTACAAAGCATTTATACCCTTAAAGAGAAAAAAAGGAAAATCCTCAACCTATAAACTGCAGCTGAGGTAAACCTAAACTAAATTAGCCAATACTTACCCCAAATTTCTTCCAAAGTTTTTTTTTTAAGAATTATTTTATTCATCATCATTACTTTTTTTTTTTGGAGAGGTTTTTGCTATAGGGTGCGTGTGCTCGCCAGGAAGACAGGGATAAACAGAGAGATAGAAAGCGAGGAATCACCCCCCGGGGGGGATGGCCACACCACAATTCCTTCTCCTCCATTCTCCTCTCCGGACCTTGGGCATGCATGCACATGAGCCCGGCCTGAGTTTGAGCTACCAGGTCTGGGACTCGAACCGTAGTCAACTACATGGGAGTCCGGTGACATAGCCATTATACCATCTGCTGGTCCCCATCATCATTACTTTCTATTGTGACCAGAGAGAGACAATGAGAAAGCAAGTCACCAGGTCTAGGACTCAAACTCAGCTGGTCATGTAGGAGTCCAGCGTCTTAACCACCACACCACCTGCCGGCCCCTCCAGAAGTAGTTTAATGATCAGTAGGTAGCTTCAACTATATGGGGTCATCGGAAAAATCACAATGTGTTTTTCCTATGCAAAACTGTGCCATGACTTTTCCCACAACCAATGGAAATGCTCTAGATATGGTCTTGAGCAGTGTGGAAAATATTAATTCTACCATGACATAATTACTCAAGTCTTTGAAAAAATTAGAGAAAGGAAATACTATCTTTAAAGATCTATTTTAGACTAGAGTGTCTCACATGCCTCTACTATAACAAGCTTATTTTTATAGCACTTGAAAAGGACTCAGTATTCCAAAAAAGCATTTTAAGATACAAAAATTCAAGAATATTCGGCTGATTAGGCTTGTTATTCCATTTTTCCTCTCATGAGAAGTAATGGTCTATGTTACAATTATGAATCAATTTTCTAGATCAATGGAGAATTCTTTTTTAAAGGGTGCATTTAAATGAACTATATTGAATTTTTAAATTGTATTGAAAAACTTTCAGACATAAAAAAGACTCTCCTAGAATTTTAGAAAATCAATGTTCTACATGAAACCATAGGTAAAAATAAAGTATTTACACCATCAGGTAGCCCTTGTACTTGGAGATGTTAATGTCACCCCTACCTACCTCATATATATGTAAGGGTGATTACTCTCTAAAATAATTTGGCTTATAAGCTCAGTTGCTTATTTAGAACTAGACATTTGTTTAGTAAAAAACACAAACTGTGCAAAGAACTGTCACATCCCAGTAACCGAAGCTTTCAGTAAAAACCATGTTTTGTGTGTGATCTATCATTTGAAGCCATATGTTGAAGTTACAGCAACACTTAAGACTATAACTTAAGTCATCTCTCATAGTCTATTTTGCCAGGAGAATGAAGGAAAGTCAAAACCATGGTTTAGAAAGGGGAAAAACAGAAGCATAGATGGTATTGACTGAACAAATTCTGTTTCCTTTGAACTAAAATATTAGTATGTCAGTACTGAAATGATAGAATCTATGAAATTCCTTCTATCATATGATTCTAGGTAAAAAGCTTAACTAAGCAAGAATCTAATATGAACCATTGAGTTATATTCTAACATTACACGAATATTAAAAAAAGTCCACACACCACACATACACACCCCGTGTAAAACATTGCTTTAAGTTTTAATGTTTATTTCCCCAAGACAGCCTAGCCTGCACTCTACTTGGATAAATTTTACAAGCTAGTTTTCTGCTGCTTCTAGTTTTAAACTTTAACCATGTTTCTGATGACAAGGAATGCTGCAAAAATACTCTAGTTCAACAAAGAGTTATGATCACAAAATAATTTTTATCCATTCTACAGTGTTTCAGAATTACCAGTTGATTTTTAAACACAAAGTAGATATAGATGCTAATGGTGGCTAATCTGGTATGTTTTTATAGCAAACTGTTGTTCATGCAACACTTGTGCTCAAAGGGGAAGGCACAGGATTTCCTACAATGAGCCACCTTATAAAGAGTTCTTTTTGTACAAATTAATTTATGTCACATTTAATTTAGTGTGCATAACCTCAAAACTGAGGTATTATTCCAATTTATAAAAACCACTTGCATAATTTTTATGCAAGTTTTAAAAATACAAAGTTTTCTCCCTAAAGTGGCTCAAAATAGATTGTTCATGGCTGCCTACATCTAAGATAAAAAGATTCTAAAACAATTGAACAGATTAGGCATATTATTAAAGGTGTTCAAACCATTACTTGATTTGTACATCTACTCAAACCTCATCATCGGTCTTTATTCAGCAGTACATATGCACCAAATTCCATTTTAGAAGTTTCCATATCATTTTCATAGAAAACAAAGTTTGAAAACAAGAACATTTAAACACAGCACGGTATTCTACCACAACTGAAACTTTTTTCTTCTTCTTCTTTACAGGACTCAACAAAATCTAAAAATGAACTATGCTGTAGATTTACCTCATGCAAAGATCTTTATGTTATCTCTGAAAATGAAAAGGATGGCCTTTTAAGCACATTTTACTGTTTTATACTATTATGGCAACTTGTGTACTGCAACACAGTCTATTTTGAGGGAATTTTATGATTTTTTTTTTCATGCAAAAATCTACACAAATTAGTTTTGATGATATGGAAAGCTTTTCATAGCATCAAACATTCATCTGGTGCAAATGCACAGGGAAACCTTCCTGAAATTTTTCTGACTTGAGAAGCAACTAAAAAAAGCCATACTAGGTAAAGTAAATAAAAACAAAAAAATAAGGGGGAGCCTTTGGGTGGGTGGGGAGGGAGGGAAGAGGGAAAAGGGAAGAGGGGCAATAGAAAACACAGGCTGCAGAGTAAACCAATGTCTGCTGCTAAACCGGTCTTTGTTTTTATGTCCAGTGTACATAAACACTTATGATCTCACTTTGATGATTTACTAGGTTTGTTATCAGCCCCCTGAAGGCGAATCAAGCTTGCATGCGTTCACATACAGCACCACAACCACACTCTCGTACACAGTCACTCCAGGACTAGGAGTCTGCTTCATGAGTGAAGAGCCCTAGATTTGAAAGATGAACCTGGCTCTCCATCACCGAGCCAGACATTCATTCAACACTGTCCACTCACACGTTGCTTCATAGCAAGGCCTGGGCTCATTTTCCTTTGACTTATATGGGCATCCTATTCTCTTTTATGCTTACAAGGCTTGAAGATGACAGTACTGCACTTTCCCCTCAGTTGATAAAGAGTAAGTCAATCAATATTCTTTCTCAGGCACTGAAGATCTGTGACCTGTAGCCCTTTTTACTTTGAACAACCTAAATAAGCATTCATGTAAAGTTTTCATTACATTTTGCCACTCATTCTCACTCGCACCCACTCGCCATCTTGACCTCATTTGGGCATTTTCTGTGATTCCAAATGAAATCTTCACATTTTCTTTCCCGATTTAATGCAGCAGCAGATCCCATGAGCCAAGCTTGATGGATCAAACCTTTTTATATATATGTATATATATATATCTCAGTGCTGCATTGTACCTAACTTCCACAATATCTTTCTAAAACTGGAACCCTTCTGTTGGTACATTGGCAGATGAATTGAAACCAAATGTTCCACCTTGAATTGCCTCTGGAACAAGGCTAGGATCTTCATCAATCTAGGGAGAAAAAAAAAAAAAAAAAAAGAATGTGCTGATTAGTTTTAAAGTATAGTTAAGTAGCATCATACTAACATTCCCATTATACTTCTAAAAATTATGGGAGATGACTGAGTATCCACATTGTCTTATCATCCTTTAAAAAGCTGAAGCACTTTGTAAAGCCTTTTGCTTAAGGAATATCAAAGTGAGAAAAAACTTAAGAGAATATGCAAGATGGATTCTTCCAAAAGAATGAAGTAGCAGCAATGGTGGTCCTAGGTCTCAAACAAGGAGAATACACATTGGTACACACCATTCCTTTGTACCTGGGCAAATAGATAAAAGTCAACAACATTTTAAAAAATTAACACCACCACTTTTAAGTGTAATGTTTGGTCACTTTTTCAATTGCAATTAGAGACAAATCAAATTTGGACTTAAAGCAGTAAGATTATAGCTCTGCTAATAATGGATAAGTAATAGCCTATATGCTTTATAGCTAAAGGTTTTTTGAAATTCCACAAAATTATAAACCTATAGTGTAGTTCCAATAATCCTGTACTGTGTATCATCTGAATTACTCCTTTACAATGTGAAGGAATGCTGAGGTAATAGAAATCATAAGGTCTTGTCTTCTTACTATGATTAGTCACCTAATTACAAATCAGGACTTTCAAAAGTCTAACTTTAAGTCATATTGATTAAAGCTACCCTTAGAAGAGTACGCTCATTCTGGATTTTAGTTCTGATTTATTTAACTGGCATTATATTCCAAATAGTATTTAGCTTAGATATCTATAAGTAAATAATCTATAACTTTTTTTCTTTTCTTTTCTTTTTTAAGGTTTTTGCCACAGAGTGTGTGTACTAGCCAGAGAAACAGAGAGAGAGAGACAGTGAGAGACAAAGTGAAAAATCACCCCCCGGGAAGATGGTCACACAATTCTTTCCCCTCTATTCTCTTTCTGGGATTTTGGGCATGTATGCACACGCACCTGGCATGAGTTTGAAGCAGCCAGATCTCTACTCACACCATGGTAGATCATGTGGGAGTCCAATGCCTTAACCACTATGTCACTTGCTGGCCTCAATAACCTATAATTTTCTTATCCAGCATTGTCCTTGTCAGGTTAATGATTATACCATACATGCTTGACAAAATGTTTAATAACATTCCACTCTCTTTTGATCATGTAAAAAAGTATGCAGTATACGACTTATGAAAAGTTGAGAAAATCATTCAAGAAATCCATTATTACAGAATTATAGCCAATATATTTTTTGAATGCCAGAGGGTGTGTGCTTGACAGTGAGAAAGAGAGAAAGAAAGAAAGAAAGAGACAGACATGGAGAGAGATAGGGAGGGACAGGAGAGAAGAAAGCACACCCCTATACACTGTGGTCCCACTGTAATTCCTTTTCCATCCCATAGGGATTTGGGGCATGCCCCCAGTATTTTTTTTTTGAGTTGGCAGGGTGAGAATTCAAACTGTGGCCAGTCACATGGGATCCGGCTCCCTTAACCAGTAGGCTATGGGGCCAGCTCACCATTATAATTTTCTAAGAAGCAACTGCTTTAATTCTAGATTTAGTTGTCCAAAGAGGCAATACTAAAAATCAGTGAATATTTTAATTTTAGCTACTGCTTGAGCATCCCTAGCCTGAAAACCCCTAATCTGAAATGTTCCAAAACCTGAAACTTTTTGAGCACTGACATGTCATGTGGAAAATTCCACACCTTAACTCATGAGTTACAGTCAAAACAAAATATCCCATGAAATTATCTCCAGGCTATGTGAAGATACAAATGAAACATAAATGAATTATGTATGTATACTTGAATTCTATCCCCAAGATGATCTCATTTGGTACTTGAACTCAGAAACACTTCTGGTCTCAGGAATTTAGGATACGAGATACCTAACCTAAACACTTACACTCTTAAGACATAGTTGTATACTATTCTTAAAGGAATAGTGCATTATATTTTTTAATGATTTTTTACCTTATTTATTATCTTCATTGTTTGTTTTTGGTCACCATATAAAACTAACAGTGCCAACATATTCAAATGTGGATTAATTAATTACTGTTGCCAAGAATTTATTATAGAAAATACTAGTATCACTGTTTTATTTATGAATGTGTTATGGTATGAACAATACAAAAAAAAGACTACTATAAGAAATATCCAGGGAAAATAAAACTTGACTCAATCAGCATAAAAAAAAAAATCTTTTTTTTTTGCCAATAGAACTACTGAAATACTTGTTTTCAAAGCAAGTGATATTACTACCACATATCTGTTTAAATTTCATTCCGAAATAAATTTATATTCCCTAGCTCACTATTTTATCTAGACTTATATTCATACATAAAACTAAGAAAAAATATTATATACATCATCTGAAGAGAAGAATTGATCAATGATCTCATAGGCCAATTTGTAGATGTCTTCATTTTCATGATTTTGAAGTTGTTCAATTTTCTCCAGTCCTGCAAGAAATTTTACGAAGTGAAACAATGGTAATATTAAAAAAAAAAAAAAAAAAAAAAAAAGTGATGATTTATAATTATCTGGCCAATATAAAATCTAAAGTTCTTTGGATTTAACTTTTTGAGAAGCTACTCTAAAAGGTAGATCTTAAATATGAAAAGGTCTTATGCACAAAGATATTTATCTCTAAAAAATTAACCTGAGAATAAGTAACCAGTAGTTACTTAGCAGACTAATATATAAGCAATGTTTCTAAAGAGTAATAACATATAAAATAATTTTGTTAAAAATAAAAGCAAAATCTTCCTACTGGCTATCATCTGCCAAGTTTTTCTTTGAGCATAAAAAAGAAATTAAAAATACTGGAGACTAATATTTATTAATGCTTAAGATAGCTGTTAAATATACTAGAAAAATGATAAAGATCAAACACAGTATTTCAGTGAAAAAGGGTTTTTTCCCTGTAAGCATCAGTTAATTTATTAAATTATAGGCAGAAACACTGAAAAGAACACATATTTAACTTGTTGATATGCAAATTAGATCTTATTTTGCTTTCTGAAAGGAGTAATTTTAAAGCCTGTGAAATTTCTGCTGCCAAAGTTCTTCCTCTATCTTTTTTTTGGCCATAGGGAGCACGTGCTTGCTGGAGAGAGAGAGACAGTCAGTGAGAGGGAGTGAGAAATCATGCCCCAGGGGGCTGGCTACACCATAATCCCTTCTCTACTCTCCCCTCAGGATTCTGGGAACACATACACATTCAACCAGTGTGATTTCAAGCCACCAGGTTCACGGCTCAAACCATGGTCACCCATGTGGGAGTCCAGCGCCTTAGCCACCACACCATCTACTGGCCTCTTCTATTCTTTAAATGGAGAAGTTATCTTGGGCTCATTTCTTGCTCCACACATTATTCTTTTGGCAATCTTCCCATTAACTGCACATAGGTGAAAGACTTATATATCTATAGCTTTATTTTCTGGGCTTAACATGCAGAAAGTCCAAAAGCCTTCATAATTCTACCAAGACATTGCACAGGTACTTAAAGCTTAAAACTGTACAAAATACAATTTGTTATTTGCCTTCCTCATTTAAACTGTCCTATAATCTTCTTGATAATAATCAACAACAGCTTTAAATCTGAGAGCAACCTCAATGTCTTGGTAATAATCAACAACAGCTTTAAATCTGAGAGAAACCTCTATTTCCCTTTTCCCCAATAGCCCACAATCTAATCTCAAAAATGTCCAAGTCTATTCATTTCTTGAATCTTGTCATATCTTCTGCCTCTATTACTACTGCCTTCATTTACTGTAGTCTGACCACTATATATTGGGTCGTCAGAAAAGTCTTGATGCATGTTTTACAGAAAAATATGTCCTAACTTTTCCAACGGCCCAATATTATCCAACTGATTTCACTGTCCCCAAAGGTCCCTGGTTCCCCAGATATCTGTGCTCCATTTCAACAAACCAATCAATCCCTTAGGTGAAATTCCCCAATAGCTTGTTATATTCCATGGCAGCAGCCATTGGGGAGTTTACAAAATACAGATTCCTACGTGTACCTCCAGTGAGGCAGGCAATGTTCAATGACCTGTATTTTTATGTTAATATACGGGTTCTTCTTTTCTTGCAATTATCACCCCTTTCATTCACTTTTCAACTTCTGTCAGAAATATCTTCACTTTTATATTTATCCAGGTTGATAACATTTACATTGTGATCCACAGCCACATTTAAAAGTTTACATGTTAACTCTCAGATTTGAAAGCTATTATGTGTTGTACATTCCAGGAGGCTCTGGTGTACACCATATTTTGAACTACTCCCTGTGAAGATACAGTATCTGCTGTGCATCTAAGTCTGTAAGCTTTCACAGGCGTCTGCATACTGGCTACGTCTCCAGCCTCGTCTCTTGACAGTTTCTACCCCATATTTTGTGATTCAGCAACACTGAACTACTTATAATTTGCTGAATGCTATTTCTCACCTCAGACTTTGCTCATGGTGTTATCTCTGCCTGGAACACCTTTCATCCCTTTTTACTTTATTAATCCTTATTCATCTCTCAAAATCCAGCTCAGGTGTCATTTCCTGCTTCTTCGAGGATGGATTAGGTATCCCATTTTGTTGTACATTTCTATTAGGGTAATTAGCACATTAAATCAGTTTATATTTATTATCAAGACTAGACTGACATGGCTTGAGGGCATGGACTGTGTTTTGTTTACCACTGTCTTCCAGTACCTTAGCATACTGCCTGTTCAACATATGGCAGCAATTAAGTTTCCTAAGCATATGTGAAAGATTGAACAGGACTATACATATAAAATACAGTTATTTACTTAGTTATGTTACTTGATAAGATATATCTAAGACAAAAAAAATACAGGAAGTGTTATTATATTAGTCAGAAAATAACACCAGTTACACAGACTATTCAAATGAAGAGTAATTACTTATAATTATTATAATAAACTTACCTCCACATTCTTCTATAAGATTGGCTATGGTTTCTGCCTCATCTTCAGCCATTTTTAATATATTACTTAGTCCATCGAGTACTACTTGCACAACTTGTGCATCTTTTACAGTCAGTAAGTTGCAGAAAGGTGGGATAACATTTTGTTGGATAAGATAGGCCACCTAAAGAATAAAAATACCATAAAATCATAAAAGTAGGTGAGCTTCTTTGTGTACCATATTATCTTACTGTAATGATTTTAAGATTCTGAGTATGGAAATACAACCTCATTTTCCCCATGCTGTTTATACTTCATTATTACTTTAACCTTCTCTTTTTTTTTTTTTTTTTTTTTGAGAGGTTTTTGCTATAGGGCGCGTGAGCTCGCCAGACAGACAGAGAGAGAGACAAAGAGAAAGAATGCAAGAAGTCACCCCCCCCAGGGGGGATGGCCACATCGCAATCCCTTCTCCTCCATTCTCCTCTTGGGATCTTGGGCACACACACACATGCGCCTGTTGTGAGTTTTAAGCCACCGGGTCCGGGACGTGAACCGCGGTCGACTGCATCCAGCGACATAGCCATTACGCTAACTGCTGGTCCCACTTTAACCTTTTCTTTTTAATTTAGTAAGTTTGTTTTTCTTGAATTCGGGGAGGGGGAGGAAATGAAGTGAAAATAAATTACTTAAACTCATATTTAAAAAATAATTATTTTATTTATTATTATTTTTCACTTTAAATATAGAGAGAGAAAGAGACAGGGAAAGTGAGAAAGCAAGCTGCCAGGTCCGGGTCTCGAACCACAGTTGACCATGTAGGAGTCCAGAACTTTAACCACCATGCCACCTTCTGGCTCCAAACTCATATTTAAAAATAATTTGCCTGAGGGACTGTAGACATGCCAGGTACAGAGACAGAAAGAGGAGGAGAAACCATACCCCAATGGAGTATGGTCACAGCATAATCCCTCCTCCTCCATTTCTCCACGTTGGGATTTTAGGCATATACCCCCAAATGCTTAGCATTTTCCATAAGTTACTGGGGCTGGAACTCAAACAGTGTGGCCGTCCGTACATGTGGGATATGGTTCCTTTAACCAACAGGTCATGGGGCTGACCCCACTTAACTTCACATTAAATATTTCCTTTTTGGAGGGGTGGGAAGGAATAGAGATTTTTGCTATAGGGTATATGCAGTCACCAGAGAGACAGAAAGAGAGAAATCATCCCCCAAGGGGGTTGGTCATGCCACAATCCCTTCTCCTCCATTCTCATCTTGGGATCTGGGGCAAGCGCCCAGCATGAGTTTCAAGCCACTTGGTCCCGGATTCAACCCACAGTCTGCCTTAACTACTACACCACCTGTTGGCCCCCACATTAAGCATTTCTTTGCCATCCCCCCCCCCCCCCCCAGATTTCTAAATTCATAGATGCTCAAGTCCTTTACAGAAAAGGGCATAGTAGTACACATAATATATATAGTGTATGCACATACTCATGTACACTTAAGTCATCTCTAGACCATTTTTAATAATTAACACAATGTAAATACAATGTGAATACTTGTTATACTGTATTATTTAAGAAATAACAACAAGGGACCAGCAGTTGGCATAATGGCTATGTCGCTAAACTCCCATGCAGTCGACTGTGGTTCAAGTCCCGGACCTGGTGGCTTAAACTCACGATGGGCGCATGTGCGTGCGTGCCCAGAATTCCAAGAGGAGAATGGAGGGAAGGGATTACAGTGTGGCCATCCCCCTTGGGGGGTGATTTCTTGCTTTCTATCTCTCTGTGTCTCTCTGTCTTTCTGGCGAGTGCACGCACCCTATAGTAAAAAACCTCTCTAAAAAAAAAAAAAAAAAAGAAACAATGACAAGAAAAAAGTCTATACACGTTCAGTACAGATCAATTTTCAAATATATTCAATCTACAGCTTGAATCCACAGAAATGGAGCCCATGGATATGGAGGGCAGGTTGTACTTCCTTCAAAGATTCTTTCCTTTTTAAGAGTAAAGAACTGGGAACCAGCAGTTAGCGTAATGGCTATATCGCTGGACTCCCACGTAGTTGACCGCAGTTCACGTCCCGGACCCGGTGGCTTAAAACTCACGCTGGGCGCGTGTGCGTGCGTGCCCAAGATCCTGAGAGAAGAATGGAGAAGGGATTGCGGTGTGACCATCCCCCCGGGGGGTGATTTCTCGCTTTTTGTCTCTATGTCTCTCTCTGTCTGTCTGGCAAGCGCACGCGCCCTATAGCAAAAAACCTCTCTCAAAAGAGTAAAGAACTAAGAGACCAGCTGGTGGTGCAGCAGTAACACAAGGCTCGGCAATGCTGGGCTTCCATGGAAGAGGTTAGGGCTCACATCTCAAGGCCTCCCTGTACACATCCAAGCATGCACATATGTGCCCATGATTCAGGTTGCCTGAGATTGGGGGTGGACTGTGGCATGAAGACCCTGTTGGGTGTTATCTATCTCTCATGGAAGAATAAAGAATAGGAAATTACAAAATCGGCTAAGAGATTGAATGGTATTTTAAAAATATTAACAATAATTCAATGTGACTTCACCAACTAGCTCTCTGATGTAATATTTATACTCTCATATGCCTGGCCACCTCTCAATTCACTTCTATTGATTTTATAATATTTTCTAACATTTGTGAGTCAGGTTATTATGCCTAAGCATTGTGTTTCTTTCTTTCTTTCTTTTTTTTTTTTTGGGAGAGTTTTTTGCTAGAGGGCACGTACGCTCGCCAAAAAGACAGAGAGACAGAAAGCAAGAAATCACTCCCTAAGGGGGATGGCCACGGTGTAATCCCTTCTCCTCCATTCTTCTCTTGGGATCTTGGGCACCCACACACACACACCCAACATGAGTTTAAGCCACTGGGTCTGGGACTCGAACCACGGTTGACTACATGAAAGTTCAGCGACATTGCCGTTACACCAACTGCTGGTCCTATGCATTATATTTCTATTCTGTTCTGTATTTTTTTTTTTTTTTAAGGTTTTTGTCATAGGGTGCTTGCTGGAGAGATACAGAGAGACACACAGTGGGAGGGAAAGGGAGAAATCACACTTGAGGGAAGACAGCCACACCACAATCCCTTCTCCTCCCGGGATTTTGTGCATGCACACACTTGTGCCTGGCAATTTTTAAGCCACCACATCCAGGACTCAAACCATGGTCAGCCAGGTGGGAGTCCAACACCTTAACCACTATGTCACCTGCTGGTCCCAAAATTCATATTGTACTGAATTCATAGCTTAGACCAGTCCATCATTCTTTTTTTTTTTTTTTTTTTGAGAGGTTTTTGCCATAGGGCGCATGCGCTCGCCAAACAGAGAGAGACAGAGAGACAGAAAGCGAGAAATCACCCCCCAGGGGGGATGGCCATGCCGCAATCCCTTCTCCTCCACTCTCCTCTTGGGATCTTGGGCACGCACGCACAAGCGCCTGGCGTGAGTTTTAAGCCACCGGGTCCAGGACACGAACCGCGGTCGACTACATGGGAGTCCAGCGACATAGCCATTATGCTAACTGCTGGTCGCAGTCCATCACTCTTTTTCAGAGGTATCAATTCACCACGACTCTACTCCAAATTCACCTTTTAACTGCTCTGCAAAACAGATCTGAGACCTTCAACACTGTTATTCCTTTTCTAAGTGTTAAGCTTCATCACTTGCATGACCCTGGGGATGAGTGTCCCTTTATATTTTATACTGAAGCATTTCACATTCCTCACCCTAGTTCCAGACATCTGGTTGAGTTTAATTTCTCATTTTACTTGCAGCTGTTGAATTTGTTCACAAAATTGTTTGTTTTTAACATTTTGTTGTTATTCACTTGTTAAGACAATCTGTGAGGCAGGTTTATTTTTTTTTTTTTCCCCCTTTTTCTTCTTCTGGCATATTAACCTAAAAAGTCTGGTTTTTCTTTCCACTGTTAAAAAAAAAAAAAAAAAAAAAAAAAAAAAACAGGGACAGTCAGGTAGCATGGTGGTTAAGGTGGCTGGATTCCCACACGGCTGACTGAGGTTCAAGTCCGGGAGGTTCAAGTTCGGGATCTGGAGGCTTGCTTTCTCACTTTCCTTCTCTCTGTCTCTCATCAACTTCAATAAAATAAAATAAAATAAAATAAAATAAAATAAAATAAAATAATGACAATGAATAAAACAAACAAACACATACACACAAAATAAAAACAACAAAACCAAACCCTATCCAGTCCTTAATCTTTTTTTTTTTGAGAGGTTTTTGCTGTAGGGCGCGTGCGCTCACCAGACAGACAGAGAGAGAAAGAGAGACAGAAAGTAGGAAATCACCCCCTGGGGGGATGGCCATGCCGCAATCCCTTCTCCTCCATTCTCCTCTTGGGATCTTGGGCATGCACGCACACGCGCCCGGTGTGAGTTTAAGGCACCGGGTCCGGGACTTGAACTGCGGTCGACTACGTGGGAGTCCAGCGACATAGCCATTACGCCAACTGCTGGTCCCCAGTCCTTAATCTTAACATAAGTTAGAAAATTCTTGTAGGCCAACAAGCTGGAAAAAGAACACTTCTATGGAATATGAATAAAGAAAGTCAAGGTGATATGCTTATATGGAAAAAAAATGTACAGATTGCCTGTTATCTTGCTATTATATTAAATCAAGATTTACTTAAGTCTAAACCTTAGACTTATTTGTAGTTATTTTACCAGTTTTAAGAAATAAATAAGAGTTCAACTTACTTGCTCTTTCCTTCCACTAATTGTTAAGTTACTTATGGCCCAAGCAGCTTCTTTCTGAGTGCCAAAATCCCCCTGTAAAAAAGCAAAGCAAAAGGCTACAAATTGTAATATAAGGTAAACTGAAAAAATTCTCTGAAATGATTGTTCAACTGCTTATTTCCCTAGGTTACCTGTTAGCCTTTCCATATATTTAATCTTTACTTATTATGATAGCCTTGGAACTATACAATCTACCCTAGACATACAGAGAAACCCTTTTTTGTAAATTCCTAAACAAACTGACCTGATATTACAATTCAACAATACCAAATTAAATACAATTGATGATAAAATAAAATAAAATTGGTAAAGAAAAATTTGAGAAAATCTACAATTTCTTTTTTATTTCTTTCCTTTTTTTGAGAGGTTTTCGCTATAAGGGTGCGTGTGCTCGCCAGAAGACCGAGAATGACAGAGAGAGAGAAAGTGAGAAATCACCCCCCAGGGGAGATGGCACGCCACAATCCTTTCTCTCCCATTCTCCTCTTGGGATCTTGGGCATGCACGCACATGTGTCCAGTGTGAGTTTAAGCTGCTGGGTCTGGGACTCGAACCATGGTCGACTACATGGGAGTCCAGCGACATAGCCATTACTCTAACTGCTGGTCCTGTAATAACATACCTTTTTGACCAAGTCCCAGGATAATGGCAATTTTGGTAAAAGGATGATACAGAAGAGGGACAAGAGCTTCCAAAAATAAATGTTTCCTGTATATAAAAACTGCTGGGTTCAAAAGCTTTACTATTAATATTACTTTACTACACAACTCACACTACTGTAGAGGTTCTAATTAAATAAACAGAAGAGTATAAATTCACAAAATTTCTAAGACTTAAATCTTCCTCCTTATTCAGATAAGATACAGGTGATTTTCTTACCTTATCCAAAAGGTGTATTATCATTGGTACAAGATTGGCATCAATTACTGCCTGAACCTGCTGCTGATTTCCTGCGGTGATGTTAGAGAGGAACCACACTGCTTCCTGTAGAACAAGAAGAGCCTTTCAGTATTTCTCATGAAAAAATAGTATCTGCATCTGAACTTAAAAAAAAAAGCCATTCATTACATTGCCTAAATGATATTACGAAACTCACAGTACAACTCTTAGGAATCTGAATTCCTCTACCACTTTGGACAAATTCCTAATAGTCCTAACTCAAGTCTCAATGAACTAAGCCTTTTAAAAAATTTTTATTTTTGATCCAGCTGCTTTATTATTTATTTATTTATTTACTTTAAACATTTATTTATTTATCTATTTATTTGTTTTCATTTTCAAACCACTGGGTCTGGGACTTGAACCTCAGTCAGGTATGTGGGAACTCAGCACCTTAAACACCACGCCACTTGCTGGTCTCCCTTTTAAAATTCTTGAAAGTAATGTTCCCAAACAATATCCAAAAGAAGTTTGGCTGAACAAATACTAAGGAAATGATGAGCTGTAATACAAACATAAATCCTCAAACAGTAAAAGATTCAGCTCCCTTCCCTCACAGAGTGTGCTTTTACTCTATTCTGATTAAGAGTCCTAGTCAAAATAATTTTATAAATCTTAATCGTTCACAATAATGGAGACATGAAAAATGCCACAGTGAGTTGTTTTAGTGCACTTATTTGCAACAGTCATTCACTGCACTATTTCTCTCAAGTACTAAAGTAGAAAAGAGACGCTTGACTGCTTTGTTGGTTTACCTAAATGATCTTTTTAATGTTAACTTTTATACCACAGTGGTTGTTACTTTGACCAAGTTGATGGTGGTCCCAAGTGCTTTATAAGTTTCATAGATAATAAATGATGAAACAAGACAAATATATACAATATTACCATAGTTAATCAAACTTAATTTATTAAATTTACCAATTTATTAAAGGGAAATATTTTAGCTATTTTTAAAACCCAGGAAACAAGTTTTATTCCAAATAATCATAATATTAGCTAGTTATACACTAGGCTCTTTCGGATCAGATTACAGGACCATGTTTAATGAACCTGTTAGAGATTTTAGGGTGCTGGGCTAGTTAGGTGAGCTGTTTTTGGGCTATAATCACAGGCAATGTTGTAGTCAAAAACCCACATTATTTCTACAACAGCCTCAGATGCACTCCAATATCAGCAGCACCAGTCAGTGCCCCCTTTCCATAGCCGCCAACACACACACACACACACACACACACACACACGCACAACACTCTATTTAAAGTTCTATAAAATAGTAAAGTTAGAATTATTATATATATAATAAAATTTCCAGTCACACAACATTCAACACCCAGTTATCTCTATTTCATCATTTCCAAGAGAGCCAAAATATTAGTTTATAACTTGTTTTCTATATGAAAGATTATGTACTAATTCATGTTAAAAAAATGGAAATATTTTATATTATCTCAATGTCTAAATGACAGTTTACATTAATAATATTATAGACACTTTTGAGACCCTAATTTTACAAATGAAAAGAGCTGATTATGCCACTTATTAAGCAATATTTTTAAATGCTTACTTTATTAATTTTCTCTTTGGGATGTGTCAGGAGTGCTGGGAAGTGTGAAAGAGCATCACAATTCAAAACTACTTGTGTTTGCTCATCAGTTCCAGTAACAATGTTGCCCACAGCTCGAAGTGCAGCAGTCTGAAATGTAAAAAGGTTTAATGAGATGTTGTTCCATGTGAAATACTCCTTAAAAGACATTTTAGGCAGCTTACGGAAGATGAACCATTCACTCGTTTTATCATTCCACTGAATCTATCCTTTTTAAGCACGTATTTTAGTCAGGCACTGATCTAGGAATACAGGTAGGAGCAGGATGAACAAAAGTTCTAGCTCTTTTGGAGCTTACAATATAATAACAAAATAACAGAAGAGAGTCAACTTAAAAAAAGGAAGAATAATTTTAGATAGTAAAATAAGAAAACAAGAGCATTTTAGACTTAGTGTTTAAGACACTTCAAAACTGCCATGCCCAGCAGCTGGCATGGCAGTTAGGGCGCTGGGTTCCCACATGGCTGACTGCAGTCTGGGTCTCAGACCCAGCAGCTTGAAAATTATGCCAGGCTCTTGTGCGTGCCTGGAATCCTGAGAGGAGAACAGAGGTGGAGAGACTGTGGCATGGTCATCCCCCACTGGAGGTGATTTCTCACTTTCCCTTTCAGTCTCTCTCCAGCTAGAGCATAAACCCTATGGCAAAAACCAAAATCAAACAAATAAAAAAACAGAACAGTGCTCTTCTGCAGAAAAGCAGAAACCTGCATGAGATTTCACTATTAATATTATATTAATTTGCGTTATCAATTATTTTTCTAGAGTGTACTAGGTCTTTTTGTTACATTAAGGCTTTTTAAAAATTTTTACCTGCATAAGACACATGACCCAGTTTTTTTTTTTTTTTTTTTAATTGAGACATAATTCACACAAAATTCATTCTTTTAGAGTGCAGGAGTCAATAGTTCTTAGTATCTTTAAAGTTGTGCAACTCCTACCAGCATCTTAATTCCAAAATATTATCACCCCCAAAGAACACTGGTATCCATTAGCAGTCACTCCCACTGCCTTCATCCCCAGATCCCTGGCAACTACTATGGCTACCCTAGTAGTAGTAGGGAAATGTGGATTTCCCTATTTTGGTCATTTCATATAAATGGAACCTAACAGTATCTGGCCTTTTCTGTCTAGCTTCTTTCATTTAGCATAATGTTGTCAAGTCACATCATAGTGTTTACCAGTACTTCATTTCTAATTGCAAAGAATAACACACCGTATAGATGTATCCCATATTATTTAACTATTCATTAGCTGATAGACACTTGCGATGTGGCTACTTTTTGGCTGTTATGCAAAGCTGCTATGAACATATGTGTACAAGTTTTTGTGTAGACATGTGTTTTTAATTTTCTTGGGTATATACCTAGCAAGGCAACTGCTGGTTTATACTATCACTCTATATCTAACCTACTGGGGTCCTGCCGAACTGCATTCTAAAGTAGCTATACCCTTTTACATTTCCACCAGCAGTGTGTGAGGACTCCAGTTTGTTCCCATCTTGGACATCTGTTATTGTCTTTTTAATTAAAGTCTTCTTCATGGGTGTGAAGTGGTATCTCAATGTGGCTTTGAAGTGCATTTCCTTAATGACTAAGGAGTACCTTTTCATGTGCTTATTGATGGTATGGTTTCTTTGGAGAACCTCATCTATTTACTTTGTTGTGTCTTTTGCCTATTTTTAAACTGGGGTGTCTTTGTGCTGCATAACATTTTAGTTACCGACCGTATACATGATGATGGTTCCAAAAGATTATAATCATGTGTTACTTAATGGTGGGGATGCCGTCTGAGAGTGGGTTAGGTAATTTTGCTGTCATGCAAACATGATAGAAGGTATCTACACAAACCTAGACGGTAGAGCCTACTACACCTTGAGACTATTGGTACAGCCTATTATAATCTTACTGTCATAGATGCGGTCCATCGCTGACTGAAATATTATGCAGCACATGACTATACACCAGACAGCCAAGGTATGTAGTACAGTCTTATTTATCAAGATTTTGTTCGCCGGGGACCAGCAGTTGGCGTAATGGCTATATCGCTGGACTCCCATGAAGTTGACCACAGTTCGAGTCCCCAACCCGGTGGCTTAAACTCATGCCAGGCGCGTGTGTGTGTGTGCCCAAGATCCTGAGAGGAGAATGGAGAAGGGACTGCGGCATGGCCATCCCCTCTAGGGGGTGATTTCTCGCTTTCTGTCTCTTTTTCCCTGTCTTTCTGGTGAGCACACGGGCCCTTTAACAAAATCCTATCCAAAAAAGTAAAGATTTTGCTCCTTTGGTTCTTAAGGTTCTAGTGTTACATCTTGGAAACCACTGCCTAATTCAGTCATGAAAGTTTACGCCTACATTTTATTTTAAAAGGATTATACTTGCAGCTCTTAGGTTTAGGAGTTTCTCTTGAGTTAATTTTTATATATGGTGTGAGGAAGAAACCCAACTTCATTATTTTACATACAAATTCCAGAAGCATTTGTTGAAAAGACTATTCTTTCATCAACGAACTGGCCTGGTATTCTTGTTGAAAATCAATTTATAGGTTTATTACTAGACAACTGACTTCTATTTCATTGATCTTTATGTCCATCCTTACACAACTTCCACAAAGTTTTGAAGTGAATTTGAAAAGGAGAAATTCTTAAGATCTGTTCTTTTTCAAGATGGTTCTGGTGATTTCTGGGCCCTGGGTTTCCACATGAATTTTTTCATTTTTTTTAATCAACTTAAAAAATTTTTTAAATTCTGCCAGAGGGAACTTGTGCTTGCCAGAAAGAGGGAGGAAAGAGAAGAGGAAGAGAGGAGAAAGGCAGAGAGGGGAATAGAAAGGAGTAGGAGAGAGGAGAAGGAGAGGGAGAAAAAAGTGAGAAAGCACCTGCCATGGGGAATAGTCATACCGCAATCCCTTTTTCTCCATCTTCCCTTCTGATAATTTGGGCACGCACACAGTCATGCCTAGGGTGTCTCTCAGGCCTCTGGGTTCAGGACTTGAACCATAGATTGGCCATATAGGATCCAGCCCCCTTAATGACCATGTCACCAGCTGGTCCTCCACATGAATTCTAAGATTAGTTTGTAAATTAAAAAAAGACACCTAGATTCTTAAAAATTTTTTTGGCCAGAGGGCGCATACCCCCGCCAAAGTGTGTGTGTGTGTGTGTGTGTGTGTGTGTGTGTAGCATCCTGCACAAGGGATGGTCAGGCCGAAATCCCTTCTCCTCTATCTCCCTCATTTTGGTATTTTGGGCATGCATGCGCACACATGTGCGCACACACACACACGCGCGCGGCATGTTTCTCAGGCCACTGGGTCCAGGACTGGAACCACATGGTCAGTCATGTCGGATCCAGATGCCTTAGCCACCATGCCATTGGCTGACCTGATACTCAGGATTTTAATAGGAACTATATTTAATCTGTAAAGAAACTTGGGGAGCACAGTCATCCTAACAATATTAAATCTTCCAGTCCATGACCACATGGTATCTTTTAATTTAATTAGACCTGCTTTAAGTTTCTTTTGGTAATTTTTTTTTAATGCCCCAGCTTTTTTAACCAATATTTTTTTTTTTTTTGGAGGGGGAGAGGTTTTTGCTATAGGGCGTGTATGCTCATCAGTAAAACAGAGAGACAGAAAGTGAGAAATCATCCCCCAGAGGGGACGGCCATGCTGCAATCCCTTCTCCTCCATTCTCCTCTCGGGATCTTGGGCACGCATGCACACGTGCCTGGCGTGAGTTTAAGCCACCGGGTCTGGGACTCGAATTGCGGTCAACTACATGGGAATCCAGCAACATAGCCATTATGCCAACTGCTGGTCCCAACAAATAATTTACAAGGAGAAAGTACAAAAAAAAAAAAACAAAACAAAAGAATGTTGTAGAGTAACAAAAACTTAAAATACTAGATGTCATATGTGGACTTTGGATATCAATTTGGTCAAACTGGAAAAAAATCACGTAGTATTAAGTAAAATTTGGACACTGACTAGATATTTAGCAAGAAGGTGCATTTTAAAAGTACACATTGGTGTTGTAGTTATGTTTAAAACAGTCTTAATACTTAAAGATGCAAGCTGAGTTAAATAAGATATCTGGACTTTGTGTCAAAATAATTTTGAGGGGAGTGAGTAGGGGCACACAGAAAACCTACATGGAGGTTTGTTTCATTTACATTCCTGAATTATGTCATGAAAGCTGGGAAGTTTAAGAAAATCTCTATTAGTTATTAGATAAAATACAGAACATTAACTTTCCTGGAATGCTGGCTAAAGGAAAATTCCAAGCCCTATATTCTCAATGAAGTCCAGTATTAAAACTGAAGATGCAGTCTGAAAAAACAAAAACAAAATACAAACCAAAAACCTATACCAAGATATAAGAACCACAGTCAAGAAATGCAAATTTAATAATAGACAAACAGTAAGAATTTTAAAACAAGTCACAAATACCTCTAAACAGAAAATTATTCTATTAGTCAATCCTTTCTGAATTTAGCTGAGTTTTTCTCTTTCATTAAAGTGCTATAAATTTTAAGGCAATCAGTTTCTCTTCTGACAGTGTATCAGTATCATTTAAAGAGCTTTTTAAAGCTCACATTTCCAGAAAATATCCTGGATTTACTCAAACAGAATCTCTAGGGGTTGAGCAAGGGAAATTAAAAAATATTTTTCATTAAGCTCTGCAGTTGATTTTGATAGCCAGTCAGGGTTGAGATATAATGACTTAGGCTAACAGTTTTCCTCATGCTATTACCATATTTTATATACTCTATGCCATTGTAAGACTAAATCAAGCTCAGAAAGGTAGGGGAGAGAGCTTGCTACTTCTCGCTTTACCACTGTGGTTTGACAATGACCACTTACAGTCTCTGTGTAAACTTTTCACTCTCTGTTTGGCTCTCTCCAGATGCAGATTCTTTAGAATAAATAGTATTTGAAGGGATTTAAGTTAATAAAATAATAAAAATTTTAAAAAAAGTTAACTGCCAGTGGGCATGTGTATTCGCTAGAGAGAGAGAAACAGAGAGAGGGGAGCACCCCTCAAAAGGGTATGGTCACACCACAACCCCTTCTCTTCCATTTCTCCATTTTGGAACTTTGGGCACAACATATCTGGAACCATGGCTGGCCATGTAGGATTCAGTTCCCTAACCAGTAGAAAGGCTACATGGCCAATAAAAAGAAAAATTTTTAAGTAAATGAAAAGAACAATTTAGGTAGTTTCTAAGCAGTACAAGGTTTTTATATCAGTGTTAGTGAAGCTAAGACTAAACTAAACTTGCCAGGTGTATAAAAAAGGATAGTTGGGAAGGGGGGGAGGCAAAGGAAAAGTAGGAATAGAAGAAGAAAAGTAAGGAATAGTAAAAATAAAAGTGTCAATACTTATTTTGATGCCACCTATGTTACTATACTTTATCACCCTGGTCTACGTTAAAAATTATTCTTGTTTTTATTTTTGATGGATAAAGGGGAGATTTTATTGAACTAAGTACTCTTAGTTCATTTTCTTTATCTTTAAAATAGAAACAAAATAATTCACTCATTCCCATCACAAATGTGTTGTTATGCTAAGAATACAGTCTAAACTATTAACAGCAAGTTTGAATGCCATGATTAAAGCAATGAATAGTAAGGAAAACTTACAAAATTATCAAGAACAAACTTACCTGGACTTTAACTTCCTGGTGGCTGAGCAGAGGAACCAAATGAGGAACTATTCCAGAATCTATTACCATCTGTATCTGTTCGTTGCCAGCATCCGTAAGATAAGAGAGGGCCCACACCGTATCTACCAATATCTAATGAGTAAAATGAAAGTTCAAATAATTTTGAATATTCTCTCATTTTAGTGATTCTTAACTATACGACTCATCTAAGATTATTCGAATACCTTCTTTCTTCCTTTCTTCTCTCACCTCAATTCATTGGAATTTTCATCTCTATTGTGTTAAACACAATCATATAAGAATGTCTATATTAAGTATGTGCCCCTTTTACCTATTTTAAGGATACTGAGGTTAATTATGGTCTTGATCCTATACTACTATTCAATCTTAATTTACCAAGATTCACATACTACACGGCACAAGAAATAAAAGAAGACATTCTCTTCCCCAAGTGTTCAGGTTGAGGGATAAAAGATCCAAGGATGCTGTGGCTAATGTACATATTAGGTTGTCAGAAAAGTCATGATGAATTTTTCTTTGCAAAAATGTGTCATGACTTTTCCGACAACCCAATAGTCATACTATACGTATACAACATGTATATATGAAATTTCCTAGTATCATTAGTCATATGTCCAAAGTCAATACTCGGGCCAGCAGGTGGCATGGTGACTAAGGTCTAGACTCCTACATGGCTGACTGTGGTTCGAATCCCAAACCTGGCAGCTTGCTTTCTCACTTTCTCTTTCTCTCTCTGGTGAGTACACGTATCCTATAGCAAATTTAAAAATAATAAAAATAAAATTAAACAAATATAATTCATTTTAAAAAGTCAACACCCTAGTACTAGTATTACAGTGTTTAAGCTTTGCCTGTAAAACTGGAGGGAATTTCCTAAATAGTGGAAGTTCCCCAGAGCAGCAGATGAAGACATTAAAAGGCAATTACAGAGGACAGGCAGGCACAATGATAAAGCACTGAATCCACATGGGAAAAGGTACTGGCTTGATGCCCCAGCCCCAGGACCTTGCTGAACACAATGGGCATTCATGCACAAGGGCTACAATCTAGGTTGGCTGAGTGTGAGGGAGGATTGAGGTATGACGACTTTGTTGGGGATGCTTGTGTGTGTGTGTGTGTGTGTGTGTCTCTCTCTCTCCCTTCCCCCAACACCATGGAAATAAACAAACTTTTTTTTAAATAAAGAATTATTCATTCAATTTTATTATTTAATTTGCTATAGGGCATGTGCACTCATCAAAGAGAGACAGAGAAAGAGAAAGCCATCAGGTCTGAGACTCGAACCATGTTTTGACATGTGGGAGTCCAGCCCCCCAATCACCATGCTACCCGTTGGTCTCACAGATAAACCTTTTTTTATAAAAGCAACTACAGGTCAAGCTGTGAGATCTGTAATTTTAAAAAATGGCCTATGGCCTCGGGACCAGCAGGTGGTGTAGTAGTTAAAGCACTGGACTCCCATGTAGTCAACCACGGTTTGAATCCCAGACTCAGCAGTTTGAAACTCATGCTGGGCATGGATATGTGCATACCCACAATCCTGAGAGGAGAATGAAAAAGGGACTGTAGTGTGGCCATTCCATCCGGGGGGGCAATTTCTCACTTTCTGTCTCCCTGTGTCTCTCTAGCAAGCACACATGCCCTATAACAAAAATCTCACTCAAGGGACCAGCAGATGGTTAATGGTTATGTTGCTGGACTCCCACACAGTCAACCACAATTCGAGTCCCAGACCTGATGGCTTAAAACTTACACTGGGCACGTGTGCGTGTGTGCCCAAGATGCTGAGAGAAGAACTGATTGTGGTGTGGTCATGCCCTTTGAGGGGTAATTCTCTCTCTCTCTCTCTCTCTCTCTCTCTCTCTCTGTCCCTCTGGTAAGCACACGTGCCCTATAGCAAAAATCTCTTTCTTTCAAAAAAAAAAAAAAAAAGCCTAATTAATAAAAATCTTTATGCCAGTGGCTAATTACAAAACAAAAAAATTAAAAAGGCCCTATGTTTGATCATCTTTAGTACATTAAATTAGAATTAACAAACTGTTTATTTCTTCCATGAGCAAGAGTAAGAGTCACCCCCAGCCTCAGCCAGCCCAGGATCACGTGTATGTGTGCCAATGTGTTCAGGGAGGTCTCTGTATGAAAACCTGGAACCTTCTAATGTGGGTAAGCCATGATCACAGAACACTCCATTATTGCTGCTCCATATCTGGACCTATTATAAGAATACAGACCCTTTTTGTTCTAGATGGGTGTCAGCAGTTGCCAGAGAGAGAGAGCACCCCCCACATACAATAGGGTATGGCCACAAAACAACCTTCCTCTTCCATTTCGTTATCCCATTAGGAATTCATGCACATACACATGTATAGTTTCAGCTATAAAGATTTTGAAAGTAAAGTTTCAGGTTATTTATTAGTCCTGTGTCTCTGTTAGTAATTATATTATTACATGTTCTTGGTGTTTCTCAAGCTGCCAGCGCTGAGACTATAAATGCACTGGGCCCTGTGGGATTCAGCTACTTACACATAGTCTCTAACATGGCACATGGCACCATAGGGCCAGCTCAAGAATACTGTTAAGGCAAAAAGAAGACATCAAAGGAAAGAATATACAAAAATAAAGTGGTACCTACACATGTGAAACAACTGTTTCAATTTGCAAATGTGGCTACTACTTATTCTGTAATATTTGCATATTCTGAGGTTTGTTGACATAGGCAAAAATTTCAAGTTACTTGCTATGACTATACATAGAAGCTAGACTTCTTTTTGAAGAGAGATTTTTGCTATAGGCTGTGTGCACTTACTGGAAAGACAAAGAACAGAGAGACAGAAAGTGAGAAATCACCCCCTGGGGGGAAGGCCACACCACAATCCCTTCTCCTCCATTCTCTTCTTGGGATCTTGGGAATGCATGCACACGTGCCTGGCATGAGTTTAAGCTGCCAGGTCCAGGACTCGAACTGTGGTCGTCTATGTTGGAGTCCAACGATATAACCGTTATTACAACTGCTCGTCCGTTCTTTCTTTCTTTCTTTCTTTCTTTCTTTCTTTCTTTCTTTCTTTCTTTCTTTCTTAAGGTCTAATGCTAAACATTTCATTAATAAGCTCAGGTCAAAATCATAATTCAGGGGCCAGATAGTGGTATAGCAGTAAAACGCAATGCACTAGGAAACTGACCTAAGTGAGGTTTCTAATTCATGTCTAGAAACTTCCTTGAGTAACTGCCAGGCATATGTGTGGCTGTGGACCTTGGCTGGCTGATGATGAGATTACACTGCAACACTGAGACACTGTCAGGGGTGCTGTTCCTCTCTCTCTCTCTCTCCCATGGAAGAAATAAATATTTTTAAAAAATTACAATTCAAATCAAAGTAGATCTCATTTGTTTTTTGTATTCTAAGGTAAGTTTACTAATAACAGCTACAATGTAATGTCAGTGATGTCAGTGTTTCGTACAGTATCTCGAAGCAGTTTAATTTTTTCTTTAAACAGTTTAATTTTTTTTTTAAACTTCTTTGATAGTTCAAGTAGGAACTTGCTACTGGGCCAGCCAGTGGCTTGGTATTTAGGAGGCTAGATCCCACATGGCCAACTGCACAATTCAAGTCCCAGACCCGGCAGCTTGAAAATCACTCTGGGTAGATAAGCACAAAATCCCGAGAGGAGAAAGGACTCTCTGTGGTACCCCACTGAGGAGCAATTTTTCACTTTCCTCCTCTTTCTGCTTGTCTCTTTCTGGTGAGTACATACACCCAATAGCAAAAACTAAAAACAATCTGCTAAAGCTGTTTACCTAAACCTTTAGACTTTACTTAGTAAACAATATTATCTATGAATCATTTTACTAAAAGTAACAATGCAAACTGGCGACAGAAAGTCTTTTAAGATACATCAAAAGCAGGGAAAATAGAGACAAACTCAATGAGGTAAAGAGGTAAGGAACACAATACATCTTATTGCCAGAGGGTCTGTGCACTTGCCAGAGAGTCAGCAGGAGATGGAGAGAAAGCATGCTGCAATGGAGTGTGGTCACACTACAATCTTTTCCTCCACTTCTCCATCCTGTCAGGATTTGGAGCATGCATGTTGCCTATGAGCAGGAATATTTTCAAGTAGCTAGGACTGAGTTTCAAACTATGTTTAGCCACTTAGGATGCAGCTCCCAACACACAGCAGTTAACCACCATACTACAGGACTGGCCCAAATACAATGTATCTTTGAATAAAGTCAGTCAAGATGTCTAGTTTTCTGGGAGAAGTGTAAACTTTGAGATGAATTATTCTTGCAAATCTTTTAAAAACAAAATATTAAAATTAATATAATCAAAGTACTTGACTATAACAAATCAAAACCAAAATTTATTGACATTTGGGCCAGATTGATCCTACATGGTTTAAGTCTCAGACTTAGTTGTTTGAACACACCGGGCACATGTGCGTGCCCAAAATCGCAAGAGAATAGAGAAGGGATTGTGGTATGAGCTTCCCCCCGGCACAGTGCTTTCTCATTTTCTCTCTCTCTTCTGAGTGCACATAACCTCTAGCAAATTAAAAAAAAAAACAATTTTTTTTAAACAATTATTTTCTTTAACTATATTTATTTTAATTGGACTAGAGACAGACAGAGTGGTTGAGTGAGTGAGAAAGACAGAGAAAAAAGTGAGAAAGCAAGCTGCCAGGTATGGGACCTGAACCACGGTCAGCCATGTGGGAGTCCAGCGCCCTTAACTACCATGCCGCCTGCCTGCCCCAAGGTCCTACAGTATCTGCAGTTAACATTAAAATCTTTAGAACAGAGAGCATGTTCATCTAATACATTTTGTACATTATTTATGTCACTGCTTTGTGTATTACAAATCCAGCTTTAATTTGTTTTATATGCTTTAGATATTCTGGCAAAAAAGGTGTAACTCTGGAAACTGTGAAGAAATGAACACTGGTGGGGCCAGCAGGTGGCGTGGTGGTTAAGGTGCTGGATGCCCACAAGGCCAACTACGGTTCAAGTCCTGGACTTGGAGGCTTGCTTTCTCACTTTCTCTCTCTCTGGTGAATTAAAAAATAATAATAAATAAAATTCTTAAAAAAAAAAAAAAAGAACACTGGTAACCATACTTATTCTTTTTAAAGAAACCACAAAAGCTTTTGATTGTTGCTGCTACATATTTTACTAACAGGTTTTCTCTTATATACTGCTATGATTCGTATGCTCTACCCCCAAAATCATGCATTGAGATTTGGTTGTGATAGAATTAAGAGGGTAAAACTTAATCATATCAGGGGTTGAAAGGGCCTTTGGAAAGAGATTAAGATTAAGGTCATTAGTGAGGGGAGGGAAGAGGATTAATTCCTGGTGGGTTTATAAGGACAGGGAATGTGAAAGATACTCATGGAGACAAAGGATCTGTTCTGCTCTTGCCCTTGTGATAGAATGCTCTGGGACTCTGCAAACCCCCACCAGATGTGGCTCCTGGACCTTGGAGCTCCAAAACTGTGAGTTGCATGTATTTCTATATTGCTAAATCACCTAGTTTCAGGTGATTTTTTATTAGCAACAGAAAGGATAGAACACTCATTCTATTCCTGGTTTCTTAAATACACCAAAAGTTAGTCTGTTTTTTATAAACAGAGCACTTTTCCACTTAATTTACAGTCTCTGAGTACATACTATATGCCATCCATATTAGTAAGAATGAGCACAGTGTATCTGTTATGTTTCAAGTCTTGTCTGCACTGGTTTCTTTTTTCAAATGTATTCAGAGAGGGTAGAGTGGACACAGAGTCTTCACTCTGGACTCAACACCTATCCTTAGCCACCAGCCCAGATCACTGGTAGGCACCCATGCACCCAGCATGCACAGGGAGGCCTGGGACGTGAACCTAGGCCCTTCCCATGTGGGTCCAGCATCGCAAAGTGTTATACAACTGCTGTACTGCTGTGCCACCTTTGAGCCCTGCAGTGATTTTTTCCCCCATTGTTTAAATAACCAAAAGTTATCTGTATGCTAAATGAGCTACTACCAAAGTTACTATACCTGGAAAAACAGTAAAGGTAAAATGAAAGATGTTCATGGTTTGGTATTGGTATATCAACACAAATTTATGCACATAAGAATTAATATCTTTTTCCCTAGTTTTTTTTTTTTTTTTTACATTTTTGTATTTATCTTAATATGTTTTTTAGATTTCAAAACACAGAAGTACTTGGGATTAGCAGGTGGCATGGTGATGAAGGTGCTGGACTCCTACATGGGCAACTGTAGTTTGAGTCCCAGATCTGGCAGTTCGCTTTCTCACTTTCCTTCTCTCTATACATATATCTAATCAAATAAAAAATAAATAATGATGAAGAATAAAATTAAATAATTCTTTAAAAAAAAACACACACAAAAGTACCATCACATACATGTGTTCTCATTGGCCAGGTTGTCAAAACGAGCTTCCATTTAAAGCTCATAACCAAAAACATGATCTTAGTGAGAGATACCACTAACGGCAATCTAAAAATTGTGAATGTGCATTTTTACAACACTCATATGTATGTTATTGTACATATTAAAAAAACAGGCTTGAGCTCTTCAATGAAACCACATCTTATGACATCTATAAACACAGTAAATATAAAATACAGAATCTGTATTATATATTCTGTTAAGTATATACTGACATGATGTCTACTTTTTTAAAGATTTATTTTATTTGTTGTTATTATTTTTTTATTTGACCAGAGAGAGACACAGAGAGAGAGAAAGGGAAAAGTGATAATAAAGCAAGCTGCCAGGTCCGGGACTCAAACCACAATCGGCCACGTGGGAGTCCAGCACCTTTACCACCAAACCACCTGCTGGCTCCAATGTCTATTTTTTTTTTAAAGTTTGAAAATTCATTTCTTTCAAGCGCAAGAACACACAGAGAGAGATAGCACTGCCAACAGGGTCTTGATGCTGCAATCCACTCCCAGCTTCAGTCATCCCTGGATCACAGGCACTCGAGTGCCCAGCATGCAAGCCTGGCATACTCAAGGGGTCTCCAGAAGTGAATCTGGGACTTTCCCATGTGGATCACAGAGCACCATATCTTACCACTGTAGCAGTGTCCAGTCCAACACGATGTCTACATAGAACACATTTTCCCATTGCAAGGGAAGCCCTAGACATACATATGCAAGTACAGCTACATGATAGAAAGCATCTACTCACATTTACGTCTGTGTGATGAATTAAAACACAAAGGGCTGGAAGAATCTGAGAAGAAAAATATACAGATTTAAAAATACACATAGATACAGAACATGAAAACATACATATGTTATATATTTAAAATCTTTTTATTTACCTCCTGGATGGTTTCCATTGGTGGTGGTGGGTCTTTGTGGCGACATAAGTTGACCATAACCCAAGTAACATTTCTTAAGAATGTTATAGGAATAGATGGACTTATGAAGGAAAGTAAAGGTTTCACAACTCCAAGACTTATGACATAATCTCTACACTGGGGCCCATCGCCTGGAGAAAAAAGGATTTTTTAATTCAATAAAATATATTGACAGCATTTTCAGAAACCATAAAGCACAGGGTACAATATGCTGCTTCTGATGTTACCCAGATATACTATTTAGGTTTTTTTTTTTTCTGGCTATAGGGCGCGTGCGCTCACTAGACAGAGAGAGACAGAGAGACAGAAAGCGAGAAATCACCCCCCAGGGGGGATGGTCACGCCGCAATCCCTTCTCCTCCATGTTCTCCTCTCGGGATCTTGGGCACGCACGCACACATGCCCGGCGTGAGTTTTAAGCCACCGGGTCCAGGACGCGAACCGCGGTCAACTATGTGGGAGTCCAGCGACATAGCCATTACGCTAATTGCTGGTTCCCAACTATTTAGCTTTTAAGGTCTAAGTGATAATGACTAAGTTCACAATATAAGTTTTTGAGCAAGAGAATCAACGTAACATTTTAAGGTATTCTTCTGCACATTATTCACATCTTTGTAAGCTGCTTCTGATAAGTTTTAATGCCATCTAAAGTCTGGAAGCCCAACTTCTTTAAAATACTGTGTGGGCAGAGAACTGTTGCTTTTATCTTTTCATCTTTGTGGTACTTTCAGTTTGTTCCTCTATATTTATAGGGGATTGGTTCCAGGACCCTCTGAACTCACAGTGGACACCAAAATCTGAGGATGCTCAAATACCTCACATAAAATGGCACATGAGAGCTGATCTTCCATATCCACAGATATGGAACCCGGGGACACAGATGTCTAAATGTACATCAAACTATTATTATTATTATTTGGAGGTTTTTGCTGTAGGGGATGTGCACTCACCAGAAAGAGAGACAGAAAGTGAGAAATCACCCCCCATGCCGCAATCCCTTCTCCTCCTGGGATCTTGGGCACGCACACACATGTGCCCCACATGAGTTTAAGCCATCGGGTCTGGGACCCGAACTGTGGTCAACTACATGGGAGTCCAGCGACAAAGCCATTATTCCAATTGCTGGTCCCCATCAAAATATTATTAAAGAGGTGGGCCATCTCTGTGGTACTGTGGTAATGTGCTGCTCAAGAGAAGCAGGATCCCACAAGATAACCATAGTTCAAATTCCTAGCCCAGTCCGCCTGGAGTATGTTAGGCATGTGTAAGAGTCTAGGATTCAATGGACTGGAGGACAGGACAAAGGGGATCATGGTATGACCAGACCCTATGGAGGGTGCACATCATCTTTCTCCCATTCTGTGCATGAGCCCACACACTATTATGAATAAAGTAAAAACAAATTGAATACTACCAAAGAGAAAATATTTGTAGAATTTACACTTAGGATCCAATATCAGATCAGAGCATTAAAAGCATGAACTATGGCCCAGCAGGTAGTGTGAAGGTTAAGGCACTGGATCCTAAATGGTCCACTGTGTGATTTGAGTCCTGAATTTGGCAGGTTGAAAATCATGCTGCCCAAAATACCGAAAGAAGCATGGAGGAGAAGGGATTGTGGCATGGTTATCCCTTCTGTCTCTCTGTCTTTCTCTGTCTCTCAACAAGTGTACTCACCCTAAAGCAAAATTCTCTCAAAAAGATACCATATCCATTTTATCTTTTTGTATATAGTCCACCCATGACTATTTAAGTAGTTATAAAATATTTATATGATTTAAATATGTTTTATGCTAGGGTACATTTTAGTTCTCTTTATATCATAGAAAGGAGTAAGAAATAAGGCAGCAAAAACTTAATCTGGTAATTTTTTCCCATACTGGCAGTTCTGAGAAGAGTCTAAAATGAGTATTTTCATATCTCTTATAAACTTTAGTACATTAAAATTTAGTAATGTATAAAATATACTAATATTGTTCCTTATTATTAAAAATCACCATGGAAATGTTCTGACAATCAAATGAGTTAAGCAAAAAGATTACTGTATCTTTCAGTTTTTCTCGAATAAACAACTGTAGAAAGAATAGAAACTTTAGAGGACCAGCAAGTGGCGCGGTGGTTAAGGTGCTTGACACTCCCACATGGCTGACCACGGCTTGAGTCCTGGACCTGGTGGCTTGCTTTCTCACTTTCTCTCTCTCTCTCTGTGTCTGTCTTTGGTCAAATTAAAAGAAATGAATAATTTTCTTAAAAAAAGGAATACATGTATGCAAAAAGAGCGAACATTTTATCTCCAAATACTGTAGAACAACAAAAAATGTTCTCACAGTAATATGTCAGTGTAGCGGGACCAGCAGATAGCATAATGGCTAAGTCACTGGACTCTCACTTAGTCTACCATAGTTCGAGTCCCATACTTGGTGACTTAAAACTCATACCAGGTGCATGTGTGCCCAAAATTTTGAGAAGAGAATGCAGTAGGGATTGTGACGTGGCCCTCCCCTCACGGGGTGATTTCTTGCTTTGGTGAGTGCACGTGCCCTATAGCAAAAACTCTCTCAAAACAAAACAAAACAAGTGTAGCTTCATACTACAAATCACAGTGACATTCCAGATACAGAAATTAAATTTGGCAATTTTCATGACACAGACGTGGTGCACAAGGCTGTAAAACACCACTCTGGAAGGCTGGAAGCTGTGTGGAAGGCCAGGGGCTTGGACATCAAGTGTATCGATAATTCCGGCTAGGTAGAAGGCTGGCAGGGGGGAACTGTGGCATGATAAAACCTGTTAAGGGTACCTCTGTGTGTGTATCTGTCTCTCTATCTCTCAAGAAATAAAATGAACTCACACACACAAAAATTAAAACTTGGCAACAGCTCTCCTAACATGCTCTTAGAATCACATGGAGTGCTTATTAGAACATAGAACTCCGGACCCACATGGTTTGTTTCAGCAGGTCTAAGCTAGAGTCCAAAAATTACACTGAGAACCACTGCTCTAATTATTAGTTCTCCCTTATCTTTTCTAAGTAGCTTTCTAAATTGTACAGAGTAATTTATAGCTAATACTGGTTTTCTTTCTTTCTTTTTATATTTTTGCCATAGAATGTATGTACTTAGTGGAGGGAGACAAGGAGAGAGAGAAAGTGAGATATCAGCCCCTAGATGGAACAGCCACACCACAATCCCTTCTCCTCCATTCTCTTCTGGGGATTTTGGGCATGCATGCCCGGCTTGAGTTTCAAACTGCTGTGTCTAAGTCTTGAACCGTGGTCATCTATGTGGGGGCTCGGCAACCTAACCACGACACCACCTGCTGGCCCCAATATAATGGTATCCTAAGCAATGTAAATGTTTACTCTGCTTACCATGGTTTTACCCTTATGGAGTTAAAATTTCTGAAAGCTATGAACTAAGATATTAATTAAATTTGCATGTTAACCAATTTTGAGCTAGAGAAAAGGGCAGAAAAACAATGCGATGGGAAGAAGAAAGAAATGGAGTGGGAAAATAAGACAGAGGACAGAGACTAGAAAAAGAAACACAGGAAGAAAGATGAGAGACATACATAGTAGTTAACAGCTATTTTGTTTCATGGCCCTTTAAGTTCATAAATGGTTGGCAGAGGGAAAATATGACTATGGTCAAAGCAATGGGGCTAAAACTGTTTAACATAGGTAAACAGAAAATTTAAGTTTGGCATATAAATTTCAGAATACAGATTGCAAAAGATCAAAATATACCAGGTAAGGGACCAGCAGTTAGCGTAATGGCTATGTTGCTGGACTCCCATGTAGTTGACTGCGGTTCGCGTCCCGGACCAGGTGGCTTAAACTCATGCCGGGCGCATGTGCGTGTGTGCCCAAGATCCCGAGAGGAGAATGGAGAAGGGATTGCAGCGTGGCCATCCTGAGGGGGTGATTTCTCGCTTTCTCTCTCTCTGTCTCTGTCTGTCTGGTGAGCGCATGCGCCCTATAGCAAAAAAAAAAAAAAAAAAAAAAAAAAAAAAAAAAAAAAAAAAAAAAAAACCCTCTAAAAAAAGAACAAAATAATACCAGGTAATAACTTTTTATTTTATATTGTTGTGCAGTGTTTCTATACAAGTATATACTCCATGAAGAATGACTTACACATTAGAAAAGGTTTTTTTTTTTTTTGGAGAGGTTTTTGCCATAGGGCACGTGCGCTCGCCAGACAGATAGAGAGAGACAGAGAGACAGAAAGTGAGAAATCACCCCCCAGGGGGGATGGTCACGCCGCAATCCCCTCTCCTCCATTCTCCTCTCGGGATCTTGGGCACGCAAGCACACGCGCCCGGCGTGAGTTTTAAGCCACCGGGTCTGGGACGGGAACCGCGGTTGACTACGTGGGAGTCCAGCGACATAGCCATTACGCTAACTGCTGGTTCCCAGAAAAGGTTTTATTTTTAAAAGTTTGAATAATACTGGGTATTATATCTCCCTGTGAAAGTGTTATAATACTCATCCACATATTATTATCTCTAAGGAATCCTGAGAAAATAAACTTGATAAAAATTAAAAAGAAAAATTTCTGTAAGCTCATCAAGGCAAGTTGTTTTTCCATTTCTACTACTAACTATTTTCATTTACCTAATATATGATAACAACAATTGTTAAATTAGTAAGTAAGCTATATACAAACCTATAATGTTTCCCAATGCCCATACTGCTTGCTCACAGACATTCTGATGGGGTGAATGGAGAAGCCTCAGGAAAAGTGGTACAGCATCTAATAGAAGAAAACAAAGTGATTCTTAGTTGAATATACTATATTCTAAACAACAAAAATAGCCCTTTTTTTTTTTGCTGAGACATCAAAAATTACTAGAATGTATTTGTATCTTCACTAAATGATTTTTATTATTAACATTACTAAATAAATTCTGACTAACGAACTACCTAATCAGCATCAAAATGAGTTTTAACAGACAAATATCAGATTAAGTTCATAAAATTTTGTTCACAGTTGAGTCTGAATTTAATTTCAATTTTAAGATCGATTCCTGATAGATTAAATATTATCTTAAAGTTTGGAAGAATGTTGAAACATTTTTTTCTTTTTCATATGACAGAAGAGGAAAGCAGGCGGGAGTGAGATAGGTACAGAGGGAAGGGCAGTCATTCTTGACAGGATCTCACAGAACTTCTGTCTCCTGCCCCAATTTCACAGTCAGCAAGGGACACACTGCACCCAGACTGCCTAGGCTGGGCTGAGAACAGAACCCAGATACAGCAGTACACTCCCGCCTGCACCACTGTGGCTGGATCTACTAAAGTAACGTAAATACAAAAACTTAAATTAACATCATGGGTCTTTAGATGGGTTAGTGACTCCTGGCCAAATAAGACATTTTCAATCAGAAAGTGATTCTGTTGCTCAGCAATGATGGGAAAGAGGAGTTCATATCTGAACAATAACAAAAAACTCTTCTTTCATCTTTCCAATATTAATTTTGAAAAACACTATTTAAGTATATGTAGATCAATCATACTTACTTATAATAATTCATTTATTTTGCTATATCAATTGACAGATGAGCAATGTTAAACCAAGTCTCTCTAATCTTTGAAGATTAAAATGAAAAGGAAAAAGAATGAAAAGGAATAGTCATAAAACCATAAAATTTACCTAACAGCCAACTTTAAAAACTCTCCCTCCCCACAGAAAACCCCAACAACAAAAACCAGAATCCAAAGTAAACCAATCTTAGTAGCATTTAAGGTAAATTATTTTTTCTAAGTAATATTATAACACAGTATCTCCATAATAAAATGTTTTCTTGAATAAGACCTTTGTCCCCCTTCAAAATTATGTAGGAAATGGTGCTTATGATTTTCACAAACTTAGATAAATATACTTCTTACATATTTAGAGAGTATCTTAAAATTATTAATTTATATGGTAGGAGAATAATATTCATGAAAATATAAATTACTTTCAATAAAATTTTTCCATTTACATCTATTATATTATAATAATATTATAGGAATAATGAAAAGAAGTTTTCAAACCATTCTTTCAATTGGACTACTTTATAGAAGATTTTGTGAAAAGGTATGATAGAGAACTTAGGAAGAGATACTGAGAGGCAGTATGGAAATGGAATAAACTTCGTTTACTGATGTCCTATAAATAAGATGTAACTATAATAATGTAATCTGCTACTATAATTAGAAAATATCCTCAGATTTAGAAAGGATTCAGATGAATTTTTGGAAATAAAAAAATGTCAGTCACCAGAACAATATAATTAAAGTAACACACTTAAGTTGGCCTAGTTTAATAATCTGATGTGCTTATATTATTTTATAATAATCTGATGTGTATATATTCTTTTATAATATAAACAGCTAAGCTGTCCTTTTAGGAGACTCATTGTTTTTTATTGATTTCTTCTTTAAAAATCACAATTTTCTTTGCTAGTAACCAACTTACTGGACTGAACTACCGCTTGAGTCTGTTCAGAGGTTCCAGATGCAATGTTTGTCAAAGCCCATGCAGCTTCGAACTGTAAAGAAGGACTAGAAAAAAACAAAATTTTAAACAGTAGGGATTTTTACATTAGCTCAAATACCTACCGACCATTCCTTTCCTCTAGCATTTTAAATACGTTTGGTTTTAAAAGGTTAACTATCCACCCAACATTTTAAAAATGCAATGACATCTCTTTAGTATAAATAGCATAAACCTCCTTGGACTCATTTTTAGAAAGAATTCTTTATTGAGGTATGTACACATTACCCCCCAAACAGTTTTCTCAAGTCAAACTATCTGATCACACTAGTTTTTGCCAATGTTCAAAGCTTAAGTTAAATTTATCATTCTCAAGTTCCTCTTGGCATTAACATATCTTGCGTCTTCCCTTTGACTTTTAAACTGTATCCCAAAGTCCTTCCCTTTTTTCATTAAAAATCATACTATAAATTCCTGCCTTCTCCAAGATTTTTAATTTATCTTCTATAATATTTTTTAAAAATTTGCTACATGGTGTGTGCATTCGCCAGAGACATACAGAGAAACAGAGAGAGGGGAAGGGAAGAGAAAGCACCCCACACTTGGGGCATGGTTATGCTACGATCCCCTCTCCTCCATTTCTCCATCACACTGAGGCATGCACCCACACAAACACACATACCCAGCATGTTTTTCTAGCCCCTGGGGCCTGGATTCTAACTCTGTGGTCAGCCACGAGGGATCTGGCTCCCTTAACCACTAGGCCACAAGGCAGGCCTCGTTCTAATAATTTTTAAGAAATGTACTTACTTGTCATCTCTTTCAAGACAATGGACTAAAATAGGCAATATTCCAGATTTTATTAAATCATCAATTGGTGGATTTCGATCACTGGACAAAAGCTTCCTGTATAAGAGAGAGATACACAAACCGCTTGTGAAATGTAATGACTACAATATAATTAAATTTGAATTCATATTTGATAGATACTTTGGTTTGAATGTGTTCCCTCTAAATCCATGTGTTAAAATTTGGTGAGCCAGTCTAACAGTGTTTGAGAGGTGGAATATTAATCCAATAATAGTAATAAGAGGTGATACTTTGGGAGGTGATAAATTCATCAGGGTGGGCCCCCACAATCAACTCCTGGTAATTTAATATAAGAGCACAGAGAAACACAGACATAGAAACACACAAACTTTGCCACATGATGCTCTGCACCATCTTGGAACACTGCAGAGAACTCCAACCAGCAAAAGACTCTCAGATGTGGCCCTTGGACCTCCAAAACTGTGAACTAAATAAACCACTCACTATCCTTTATAAATTACACAGACTCAGGTATTTGTTATTAGCAACACAACAGACTAAAACAAAATGGATGACATAAATGTAAATATCCGACACAATCCCCCTCTCTGAAAGTTACGTTTTATAATTTATATAACGCAACCTTTTCTCTAACTGTAAAAAGATCAATTTATAAATTATTACAGAGTTGACCAATAATTGGGAAAACATGAGAGACATGAACCATTTGCCACTTTTACTAGTAAAACTATTACCTCAATAAAGTCCTAAATATGACTTATGTATACAACTAAATATTTGGGGGTGGCTACCCTTTGGACTTAATTTTGAACTCAGAGAATAAAAGTGGACGGACTTCTTCCACATAGTTATTTACCTTGCTAAGAAATTAAGAGGTCACCAAAATATCCAAAATTGTCCATACTAGCAGACAACAAAGTCAAAGGACAAAAGCAAGCAGGCTGTTAGTATTGTGCCAGTATTCATTTATAGTTGACACCACACATTATTTAAAAACGACTCATCCTACTCATTAAAGGTCAGAAAAGCCCACATTCTCATCTCAGCAACTACAGAGAAATGAAAAAAAAAAACAAAAAACAAAAAAAAAAACACGTAGGAAAATAAATATCCAAAGAGATGCTGAGGTGAGGTGAACAAAACAGACACATCCTTTCTTATTAAAAAACAAACAAAACTAGTCCCAATTTTCACATTTTCTCTCACTCATAAAAGAAATTAATAAACTTAAAAGACACAAAAAAGAATAAAAGCATAACATTAAAAAGAAAATGAAAAAATGATCATGGGTCAGCCATGTGGGAGTCCAGTGCCCTAACCATCACGCAGATAGCTACCTGCACTGGTCTCCCACATGGCTGACCCACGATTCAAGTCCTGGATCTGGAGGCTTGATGATCACACTGGGTGCATATGCGTTGCATGCATGCCCCAAATCCCAAGAGAATGGATAAGAGATTTCGGTGTGGCAATCTGGGGGATGATTTTTTTTTTTTTTTCCCTTTCTTCTTCTTCTTCTTTTTTTTTTTTGGAGAGGTTTTTGCTATAGGGCATGTGCACTCCCCAGAAAGACAGAGAGACAGAAAGCGAGAAATCACCCCCTCGGGGGGGATGGCCATGCTGCAATCCCTTCTCCTCCATTCTCCTCTCAGGATCTTGGACGTGCACGCACCTGCGCCCGGCATGAGTTTAAGCTGCCAGGTCTGGGACTTGAACCACAGTGGGCTATGTGGGAATCCAGCGACATAACCATTATGCTAACTGCTGATCCCTGGGGGATGATTTCTCATCTTCCCTCTCACTCACTCTCTCTGGCAAACATACATACCCTATGGCAAAAATGTAAAAAGGAAAAGAAAAAAAAAAAGAAAAAGAAAGGTCTTAATCTAGTCTATCTCAGTTGAGGGTTCCATGAGATCAAAGATCAAGATTTTTTTTTAATTGCCAGAGAATATATGTGCTTGCCAGAGATAGAGATAGAAAGACAGAGAGAGAGATCAGAACAGAATGCTCCCCTCCAATGGGGCATGGTTATGCTGCAACTCCTTCTCCATTTCTCCATCCTGTTAGGATTCTAGGCATGCGTGTACACATGCCTGGAGTGTTTTCCAAGCCTCCAGGGCCAGGTTTTGAACCATGGTTAGTCATGTGGGAACCAGATCCTTGAACTATTAGGTCATGGGGCTGACATAAAGTACATTTTTTTCTTTGCTAAGGGAAGAGTGTGCTTGCCAGAGATAGACAGCGAGGGAGAGAAGAAAGCACCTCCCGAGGGAAATGGTCACACCACAACTCCTTCTCCTCCATTCTTCAGGATTTTGGACATGCATGCACATGTGTCCAGCATGTTTCTCTGCCAGGACTCAAACCATGAGGTTGGTTTTGTGGGATCTGGCTCCCTTAACCAACAGGCCACAGAACTGGCCCAAAGTACAGACTTTAAATTTTAAAAACTTGTGAATTTAAAGTGACAGTTCAGGGCATTCAAACTCAACAAAAATTTTAAAATTTGTCAAGAATTTTATAGTGTAAATCAGAGAACATTTTTTAAAAATTAATTCAGTTGGTTTAGGACTGTTACCTATTTGTCATTAAAGTTAAATTCAATTCACAGGACTACTAACATTGCAAAACAGAACTCATACATAGTTTATAAAATTTAAATATGTCCTCAAAATTTAACTTACCTAGCAGCTTGAACTGCACTTAATTGAATTCCTTGGTTATCACTTGAAGCATTCTATACAAAACAAAACAATTTATAATGTAGATACACAATAATTTGCAGAGTCTAAGAAAGACAAAAAGGTGGGGGGTGGGGGGCAAACTTACTTGAACAATAGCTTCTAGAGAGGTATTTTGCTGGCAAAAAAAAAGAGAAAAAACTAAGTTAAAAAGTCACCTTAAAATTCTGACTTGTGTTTATTTTCCACTGATATTGTTAAGTTATCAGAACAACAATAACTTACCACTCTATAATCGCCATCTATATCTGAGTCTTCACAGATATCTTCATGTGGTACATTCCTTCTCTTTAAGAGATGTTCATCTCTTTTATTCTTAAAAACAAAGAAAAGAAATTCAGTTTAGAAAAATGCTAAATACTTTCATACACATGTTAGGCAATCCTGTGCCTATGGTAAAATATAAAGTGCATTTTAAAACTAAAACTCAAATGCAAAAAATTAACCCAAATTGTGAATTAAACACTTAAGCAACAATAATTTGAGTCTCAAATCCCAAATACCGCATTTCAAATGAACCATGAACTAAGTAAAAACAAGAAAAAAAAAAAAGTTTGACTGAAGAAGATAAGTATAGAGTTTAAGCTAAAACCAATCGTATTAATACATATTTATTTATAAGTACTAAACAATTTTATATACCAGCTGAGAGCTTTTCTTTATTACCTAAAAGCAAAGTCAAAGCAAAAGTTGGGCAGTTCAAAATTAAAACAAAATTAACAATGTCTGACAAAATCACAGGTCATTTAAATTTCACTTAAAATGTCAGGGGCAAATTTATCAACAGTCTCAACTATAACCTACTTTAACATTTACAAAGTTGATGAAAGTTGTAAGTAACTTTCTGGAAGTAACTATTACCTATTAATAGCAGAACTATTTAATGTAACTGTATGACTTATATTTATATGAATCATTACATATTACAAAAAAAAAATCTAAGTTGTTGCTTTCATCTATTTTTGATTATTGGACAAGGTGTATCCTATCAATTTCAATAGCTTATCAAATTCAGTCAACATCTTCCCTTTTTCAAAGGAAAAAGAAATTCTAAGTACTTGAGATTTTAAAAAGTTTATAATTCAGTAAATAAAAGTTATAGGATAGGTTACACATATCTTGGGGGAGAACAGGTTACACATTTAAAATAAAAATGTAATACAGTTACGTGTTGCTTAACAATGAGACTATGTTGAGAATGTACTGTTAGGTGATTTTATTCTTTTGTTAACATTACAGAGTATACTATATAGACTAGCCTACTACACACCTAGGCTCTATCAATCAAGATACACTTGACAAGGTGCTTTACTGGCAACATTAGCAGTGGATATCGTATGCTTAGGGGCCATGATGAACAAAACATTATAGCATTAAGTCAAGCATAAGAGAAAATGATGCAATCAAGATACCTGGCAAACATGACATGGAAGAAGCTGCTGCCAATATGACACAACATACTGTTCCATAATAAATGTTTTCTTAAAAAATGGAATAGACTTCTAAAATAATGATAAATAGTATAGGGAAGACCTAAATCAGTGTTGTTTAATGTTGATATCAGGTATTATATACTGTGCTACATTTTTTATACAACTTAGCAGAGCAGTAGGTTACTTACACCAGCAGCAGCACAAACACATTATACTACTGCACTACAACATTATAACATCGTTGGGCAGTAAGAATCTTTCAGCTCCATTTTAATCTTCTGGAACCACAATTTGTGCAGTCTGTCATTGACAGGAACATTATGTGGCACATACAAAATACAATGTTAAAATTATGCCTGGAAGTACCAATATTAGACTCACCTTCCTTAATTCAACTACAACTTCATTTCGTTGCCTTCTCATAGTCTATGAAAAAATTAAAAAAAATATTTTAGAAATCACCTAAAATTCCACTCAAGAAAACCACTATACAGTCCTAATATTTTTTCTAGTCATATATAAACAAAATTACATTTTACTTATAATTAATTAATGTTATATATTGGTAGATGATTATCTTCGTTTTATTCATACTACAAAATATAGAAAGTCTCTTTGAAATTAGTAGATCTATATTAGAAATCTAAAAACTGTAACAAAGTTTATAAGAAATATAGAGATACAAAGAATAAAGAGCCCATAAAAAACTCATCCTCATCCTCTCATGTACCAAGGACACTTAAAAAAAAAAAATACATGTACAAAGTGAGTAAATTCAGTGGCTTAAAAAAAAAAGGCAAGGAAACCTTCCTGGCCACCCTATCTCTTTCCCTAAAAGTAAATGCTGCTAAAGTTACTATAATTCTGGAACTTGTAGCTATTCTGTTTTTCACCTTATTACTTATTTCTTTTTAGATCTTAGAAATCTTCCATAATGGCATATACACATCTATTTCATTCTTTTCAACAATCACTTAACTGTTCAGTCATGTATTAGGAGACTTCAAAAAGTTCACGGAAAATGAAATTAAAGTATGAGTTTATTTTGGTGCATAATTAAAAAATAAATTCATGTACAGTTTTAAAATACTCTGTATTTTCCATAAATGCTGTGAAGATTCCTAATACTGTGACCCTTCTCTCTCTCTCTTTTTTTTAATACACTTTGATCATTTCACAAGTTACCTAATACATGGATACTGCTCACTGCAAGAGAGTCAAATGGTCAGAAACAACTTAAGTTATGGCTGTTTCTCATATAGGTTCACCTCAGTCTTTAATAACTGCATATGCCAAGACACAGAGGACATAGCAAGTTACAAAATAAGACTTGGATGTTTACTAAACATCTCAGACATATCTAAATCAAACTTTTCATTTTTAACAAATATATCCCACCCCCATATCAAAAATGGCAATTCCACCTTCCAGGTGCACAGACCAAAAACCTTGAAGCCATTCTTGATTCTTCCTCTCACAGTACACGTCCAGTCTGTTAGCAAAATCTGTTGGTTCAACTTCACAAACATATCCAAAATCTAACTATGTGATCACTAACTTCTTTAGTACTACTCGGCCCAAATTACCATCATCTCTTGTCTAGACTACTGCACAAGTAGTCTCCTAACTTGTATTCTTGCTTTCCATCTTCCTCCCCAGTCTATTTGTATCACACCAGAATAATTCTCATAGGGAGGTGGGAGGTGTTTTATTTTTTGTTTTCGTTTTTATTTTTTTTGAGAGAGATTTTTGCTATAATACACATGTGCTTGTTCGAGAGAGAGAGACAGACAGAGAGACAGAAAGCAAGAAATCACTCCCTAGGGGGATAGCCAAGCTGCGGTCTTTTCTCCTCTCTGGATTTTGGGCATGTACGCAAACATGCCCAGTGTGAGTTTCAAGCCTCTGAGTCTGGGACTCAAACCACAGTAGACCACATGGGAGACCAGCACCTTAACTACTATGCAACCTGCTAGTCCCTTAAATGGAAATTTTAAACAAGTGGGGTCAAAATCCTTTTTTTCAAAGAACTGTTAACAGAAGATAATACTTGGCTTCATCAGTACAGGCCAGAAGACAAGCACAACCAAAGCAGTGCTACCAGGAGGTGGAACTGGTCCAGTCAAAGCAAAAGCAGACAGATCAAGAGCAAATGTCATGGGAATAGTTTTTGGGGGAGAAGCTCAAGGCACTTTGCTTGCTGACTTTTGGGAGGGCTGAAGAATGGTAACATCTGCTTACTAGGAAAATGTTTTGAGAAATTTAGCTTAAGTTTTAACAAAAAAATGTGCAGGAAAGCTTTATGATAGCATCTTTCTCCACAAAAATGTTCCTGCTCATTCCTTTCGTCAAATAAGGGTAATTTTGTCAATTTTGATGGGAAATCATTAGACTTTACGGTCCTCATTTCACTCCTTCTGATTTTTCTTTTTTTTTTGGAGGGTTTTTTGCTATAGGGTGCATGCCAGAAAAACAGAGAGACAGACAGAAAGCGAGAAATCACCCTCAGGGGGGATGGCCACATCGCAATCCCTTCTCCTCCATTCTCCTCTCAGGATCTTGGGCACACATGCACACATGTCTGGTGTGAGTTTTAAGCCACCAGGTCCGGTACTCAAACCGTGGTTGACTATATGGGAGTCCAGTAACATAGCCATTATGCCAACTGCTGGTCCCTCTGATTTTTGTTTCTTAACATTAAAAAATATGTTTTAATCGGCAGAGGACTCAAGTGCTCATCAGAGTGACTGAGTCAGAGAGCGAGCAAGTGCCATCTCCTAATGGGGAGTGTTTACACAATTCCTTTAGCTTCATTTTCTCACTTGGTTGGGATCCAGGGAATGCACACACATGCACCTGGCATGTTTTTCAAGTAGCTGGGGCCAAGACTCAAACTGTAGTCAGCCATGTGGGATCTGGTTCCCTTAACCATGAGGGAGCTATAGGTCTGGCTCTAAAGTCTTTTAAGAGGCACCAATTTTTCTTCTGCTGGTAATGTAAAAAAGATTACACTGGCATGGGTTGGTATACTACCTGCCAACAGAATACCTGTGAATTTACATACACACTGAGGCAGTTTGCAGTATTGTGATTTAGAACTTCAAAAGGCTACCAAACTGATTAAAGGCCTATTTATAGACCTAACAGCTATCCAAATAACAAAGACTATAAATAGTGGTGGTAGGAGGAGAAGCAAGAGAAGAGAGAGTTTAGGCAGATTACCCAGAATTTTTACATTTCTTTGCCTGCCACAGAGCTATGACTTTATAAACTCGGGCAAAAGTGAACAAGAAATTGCCAAAAAAAAAAAAAAAAATCCAAACAAGTGAACACAGAAGAAAAAGTGTCACGGGCTAGCCCCACAGCCTAATGGTTAAGGGAGCCAGATCCTATACAGTCAAGTGCAGTTAAAATTCTGGCCCAGCTGCTTGAAAAACACACTGGGTCGTGTGTGTGTGTGTGTCCCAAATCCTGACAGGATAGAGAAAAGGAGCAGGGACTGCAGTTTGACCTGGTGGGAGGTACTTTTCCTCTCTCTCTCTCTCTCTGGTGAGCATACGCCCTCTGGCAATTAATAAAAGAAAGAAAGAAATAACAGTTTCTTGGGGCCAGCAGGTGACACGGTGGTTAAGGGCACTGGACTCCCACATGACTGACCGTCGTTCGAGTCCTAGACCTGGAAGCTTGCTCGTGTGCACATGCTCTCTCTCTCTCTCTTACACACACACACACACACACACACAGTCCCTCTCTGATCAAATTAAAAGAAATAAAGTTCATTAAAATAATTCTTTTTTTTAAATTTATTTATTATTATATCATTATTATTTTTCAGCTTGATCAGAGAGAGACAGAGAGAGAGAGAGAGAGAGGAAGTGAGAAAGCAAGCCACCAGGTCTGAGACTTGAACCTTGGTTGGCCATGTGGGAGTCCAGCGCCCCTAACCACCACGCCACTTGCCGGCCCCAAAATAATTCTTCAAAAAGATATAGTAGTGGAAGACTCCTCCATGGCTCCTGAGTGATTTCTAGTGATTTCTGGGAAAAAAGGGAAATGAAGATCTTTTACTGATAATTCAGCCTCCAGCCCCCAAACTAGAGTGATAGGGAGGCCCACTAGCCTTCTCTCTGTCTCTGTCTTCTCATTTATTCGTAATTTTTCCTTTTTAAAATTTTTTAAGGTATTCTCTTGGCTTTCAGTCCTGCCTTTATCTTGCTAATAATCCCCTTCCCCTTCTCATCTAGGAGAGGCAAGGGGCAGACCTTCAGAAGACTCGTCCATGGTTCCTGAGAATTAGAGATTTTGTGCAGCATGCAAGCACCGCATGGTTTACTTCTTGCCCTTTTTTTAAAAAATTTTTTGGTTGTTTTTAGTTTTTTTTCCTTCTTTTTCTCTCTGTGATGGTTTGTTTGTTTTTCTTTTCCCCTCTCTCTGTTTCCGTTTCTTTTTCTTTTATCACTCTGCTCCTCAATTTCCATGCACTGTGTTTCTAGATGGATCTAAGGGAACCACAGCCAAACATCCAAATACTAGGTGCTAGGGATTAAACATTTTCCTTGCTCTAATGAGGTGTAGGGTTAACATAGTCTTCAATATCCACTGATTCTGCTGCACACAGGGATAAAAACAGAATGGCAAGGAGATTCCAGATCACCTCCTTCTGCATGCTCCTGAAGGCTCAGATTGAACTTCCAAGAATTAGGAAGAAACACACCATCCATCAGATGACTAAAAATCACCACAGGGCCACAAAAAATATGGGAAAGCAAGAAAATACCTCTCCTCCAAGAGAAAAGAATAATTCCTCTTCATCCTCAGACAGTTCAATGGAAACCATGGAAATGTCTGATAAAGAATTTAGAATATTCATAATGACAAAGCTAATAGAGACAGAAGAGAATAGAGACAATGAAGTGTGGAAGAGGCAGGAAAAAGGAGTTGATGAGTTCCAGAGGGCGAGGAAATTCTTGCAAGATCTAAAAGAGAATTACGCACTTTAAAAAAGGATCAAATGGACCTGTTAGAGATGAAGGCTATAATACAGGAAGTCAAAATCTCCCTTGAAAGTATTAAAAGCAGACTAGATCATAAAGAAAATAGAATCTCAGATGTAGAAGAAAAAATTGCTGGCCTAGAACAATCCACCACAAAGACTAAGAAAATGCCCCCCAAAAATGAGAATAATAAACAAGAAATACTAGCTACCATCAAACATCCAAACATCCGGATAACTGGTGTCCCAGAGGCAAAGAGACTCATAAGGTCATTCACTGATAATCTATTCCATGAAATCTTGCAAGAAAACTTTCCAAACCTAGAGAGGCACGTGAAGATCCAGCCCCAAGAAATACAAAGGACCCCAAATAGAATCAACCCAAGAAGACCTTCTCCAAGACACATTATAGCCAGACTGACCAAAACCACAGACAAAGACAAGATCTAAGATTGGCAAGAGAAAAATGGCAAATTACCTACAAAGGATATCCCATCAGGCTAACAGCAGACCTCTCACCAGAAACAATGTGAACGAGGAAAGAACAGGAAAATATATTCAAAGTGTTAAGGGAAAAGCAATTTCAACCAAGAATACTGTACCCAACAAGATTATCCGTCATCTGGGAAAGAACATTCTCAGATAAACAAAACCTGAAAGAACTTACCAACACCAGACCCGATCTCCAAGTTCTCAGGGGAGTGCTATACCAAGAAAACTAAATACAGACACACAGAAATAAAAGTTCAAAAACTAAGACATTACCAACTTAATTGTAGGGAAAAGTCTAGAGTTAAACATTCTATTCCAGAATTTAATTGGGAAGATTGAACCACAATAGAAGCTAAAATACATGAGACTGAACTGGTGAAGTAGTATGACTTTTGACTAAAACATTGCTGACTTTCTTCTAGGCTGTGTTTTCAGGATCTTTGTCCTATCTTGAGCTGTCGATAGATTCATGTACCTACTATTTTAACAGAATCCTAACCTGTTTCCTGGCTTTAAGTTTTAAGCAAAGTTCCTTAGCATTTCTTTGATTTATTAAAGTTAAAACTTCTTTTCTTGAAATTAAAAAAAAAGATAGTTTTTCATTTAACAAACATTAAGTATGCACCCATCACTATGCTAGGTGCTAGGGATTAAACATTTTCCTTGCTCTAATAGGGTGTTGGGGAATAGTACTTTCTTTTCCTTTAATGACTACTTCAATTCCATTATCTGTTAATTCTCTTAAAAAAAAAAAAAATTAATTGCCAGAGGATATCTGTCCTCACCAGAGAGAAACAGAGAGAAGAAGGAGAAGGAGAAAGTACCCCTCAACTGGGAGTGGTCATGCCACAATACCTTCTCCCCATTTCTGCACCCCATCAGAATTCTGAGCATGTACAAACATGACCTAGCATGTTTTTCAAGCTTCTGGGGCAGAGTTCCAACTGCAGTCAGCACAATGGCTCCAGCTCCCTTAACCATGGGGTTGATTACAGGCTGGCCTAGGATTTTTGTAATTGTAAAGAATAGAGATCATCTAGATCATTTCATGTTATAGAGAAATGAGCTGAGATCTAGTGACTTCCCCAAGAATACCAAGATTCATATAGAGTGGACCCAATCTAATATTCTTTATATTTTACTTAATTACTTGCTCATGGTAGGCCTACTCTTGCTGCATACCTTTAAAATAAGCTACTTTGTCCCTTATCATTTTTCCTTGATATATGTTTTCAAAATATTCTTTAATTTTTCTTTGTGAACTTAAATTCAAAGACAGAAAACCTTGACTAAAAGGCAAATTACTGAATTCCTTTACTAAAGCACTATTTTCAAAGCATTCTTATTATGCTCATATACTAAACAGATGTGTACATCTACACAGAAAGCCATTTATTCACCAAACCAATGTTTACTGACTACCCAATATATGTCACAAACATTTCTCAGTTAAAAAAAATAGCAGCAAACAGATGACCTAAATATCTGCTTTCATGGAACTAATACTGTAGTGTGGGCAGACAGACAATAAGTAAATTAAAATGTATATAGTATGAGAGATGGTGATAAATATTAGTGACAAAAATGTAAAGCCAAAAGGGGACTAATTTTAAGTAAAGACATTACAAAGGTGAGTATGCAAGGTTCATTCAGTCCTGATGGTGCATGTTGTTAAGAGCTGCTACTCAGAGGCTTGAGGCTATCTGGGAGGCCCAGCTTCAGTTCCAAGACCAACCTAACACAGGCCAAATGCGGTAACACAAACTTCTGATCCTAGGTATCCGGGATGGAGGGAACAAAACAAAACATGATCAGACTCTGACAAAAATCTCTTTCTTTTATATAAACAAACAAATACATATTTAAAATAATAAAGACAATGAAAGAAAGAAAAAAAAATATGAGTGATTGAGTTATGTGGACAATTGACAGAAAGTATTCAAGATACAGAGACCAGCAAGTAAAAAAGGTCTCAACATGGAAAAAATTGAAAAGGAAGGAGTCCGGGTGGCTTACATGCTACTAACAAAAAGGAGTAGAAAATGGATGGCCAGCCACTGTAAAGATTTTTGCATTTATTCTAAGTGAGACAGGAAGCCACGGTGGTTTTTGAGCAAAAGAGAGAAATACACTGCCTTAAACCAGAAACATTTCAGCTGCTGTGTTGGGAATATATCACAACTGGAGTCTGATATATTTTGAAGATTGAGTCTATAAAATTTGCGAATGGACTAGAGGACTAGACAGGACTATGAAAGAGAGGAGACCATGATGACTTCAAAGTTTTTGGTCCAAGCAACTAAAGAATGGATCTGCCATTACTGTGATAGGGCAAACTGAATGACAGCAAGTTTTGGGGATAGTCTCATTTTTTAACATGCTGGGTTTAAGATCTTACATAATGCATCAAAATGAGATGTCAAGTAATCAACTGAATCTGGAGTTCAAGAAAAAGGTAAGGACTAAAAATATCAATTTTAAAGTTGAAAAGGCATTTAAAACCAGTCGGCACAGGCTGGGCACACATGCGCAGGCAGGCCTAGGATTCTCATGGGACAGAAAATTGGAGGAAGGACTGTGGTGTAACTGGCCCTATTGAAGGCCCACACATGCTTTCTCCCTGTCTCCTCATCCAACCTCGTGCATGCACACATACCTTCTGGCACAAAAAAACAAAAACCAGATGATCCAATGAGATCACCTATGGAGTAAGCATAATCCAAGGCACTCTAACTTAAGAGATAGAGGACTAAGAAGGAATTGTCAGTAAGACAGAAGGCAGTCAAGAATCTGCAAATCTGGAACAAAGTGAAAAAATTATTTTTCAAGAAAGTATAATTATGACAAATGCTGGTGACAGGTCAAATAAGATGAGGGCTAAGAACTACTAGATTACTAAATATACAATTCAATAGTTAATCATCATCATAAAAGATTCCACTATGTCTTCCTCAACTACTATAAAATCTGGTCTGTTTCTGTTATCATGTATAACCCATCCCTGAACATTTAATAAACTTACAAGAGGTAGAGCTTTATTTCATTTCATATGCTACAGTACTACATATGAGAAAGTTACAAAACTAAAAACTGAACTCCAGGGCCAGCCAGTGGCATGGTAGCTAACGCAATTGGATCTCACATGGACAACTGTACATGCACAGTTTGAGTTCCAGACCCCTGCAGCTTGGAAAAAAAAAAAAAAACTGGGTGCCATGTATGTGCATTCCCCAAATCCTGAGGGGAGTGGTATTTTCTCCTCTCTCCTCTTTCCGGTGACTGCCCGTGCCCTACAGATTTTTTTTTTTTTTTTTTTTTTTTTTTTTTTTTTTTAAAGAGAGGTAAGCTACATTTTAACATGCATTCCCATTAACCACTTCTGTAAGATAAACGTGAAATTTTTAAAAACTTCAATCACAGAGGACCAGCAGGTGGCGTGGTGGTCACAGTGCTGGATTCCCACATGACTCATTCGAATTCCAGATCTGGTGGTTTGAAAATCATACTTGGCGGGTATGCATGCATGACCAAAATCCCAGGAGGAGAATGAAGGAGAAAGGACTGTGGCATGGACATCTCCCCTGTGGGGGCGGGGGGAGGGTGATTTCTCACTTTCCCTCTCACTCTCTCTTTGTTTCTCTCAGTGAGACCTATGACAAAAACCTTAATTTTTTTTTCCAACCATAAAGTACTTCAAATAAATACAAATTCATGGAACATAAGTATTAATATTATTATGTGGTGATTGCCTTTTTTAAAAAAAAGAAATAAAATTTTTAAGGTGTTATAAATACTATTAAAATCTCACTCCATCCACAGCTCTTTCCTTCACTTCCTCTTTTTTTTCTGCCCAGAAACTATTTTCCTAAATTTTACTAGCTTAATTCTCATGTTTTTTTTCTAAACTGTATTATCATCATATCAGTAAATTTTATGTTTAAAATTTTTACATAAATGTATCATGCCATACCCCTCTCTAAAAAAATTTTGGGGGGGACCAGAAGATAGAATAATGGTTATGTCACTGGATTCCCACATAGTCGACCATGGTTTGAGTCCTGGACTCAGTGGCTTCAAACTCACGTCGGGTGCGTGTGCATGTGTGCCCAAAATCCCGAGAAGAGAATGGAGAAGGGATTGTGGTGTGGCCATCCTCCCTGGGGGTTGATTCCTCACCCTCTCTTCGTCTCCCTCTCTCTGGTGAGTGCACAATCCCTATAGCAAAAATCTCTCCCCCCACAAAAAAAAATTTTTTTTTCCAGAACAGTTCTAGGTTCACAAGAAAACAATTGAAAGTAGAGTTCCCATGTTCTCCCTGTCACTCCCCAAGCCATCAACATCCTGTTTCCAGAGTGGTACATTTGTCAAAACTGATGAACCTACAGCAATAGATAATTATCAAAGTCCATGATTTAAATTAAGTTTCATTCTCTAGGAATTTTGACAAATATCAAACAGTATTTTCAGTGCCTTAAAAATTCTTTGGGGCCCAGCAGGTGGCATGGTGGTTAGGGTGCTGGACTCCCACACGACTAACCACAGTTTGAGTCCCAGACCTGGTGGCTTACTTTCTCACTTCCCCCCCGTTTGTCTCTCTCTGACTATACCAAGTTAAAAAACAACATTAGGTCACTGGGAAAGTCATGACCTATTTTTCTATGCCAAAATGCACCATGATTTTCCCGACCCAATAAAACAAAATTTCTTAAAAAAACAAACAAACAAACAAAAAAACTATCTTTGCTTTGCCTATTTATCACTTTGTTCTCTCCCATCTCCCCAACTCTAGGCAATCACTTATATTTTCACTATTTCCATAGTTTTGCCTTTTCCAGAACATCATATAATTGGAATTGTATAGTACATACCTTTTAAGTTGGCTTCTTTAATTTAATAATATGTGTTTAAGGTCTTTCATCTGCTTGCTGGCTACTAGTATCTTTTTTCTGAAGAAAAGTTTATTCAAGTTCTTTGCCCCTCCATGTTAAAATAGGGCTGTTTAAGGTTTTTTTTGGCTGAGTCCTAGGAATTCTTTACTTACTTTCGTTTTATTCATGATAGCACACATACATGCATTAGAGAATTACCACTGTGAAACCTTGTCACACATCACGATCGCCTTTCCCCAGGCCTCCAGCTCATCAAGATCTCGAGTATGTGCAAACGTACCCAGCATGTTTTCAGTATGACGTAGGTATCTAAACTTAGGGCTGGCCATGTGACTGCCAGCACTGTAGTTCAGTTTGCTACCAAACACGCCACCAGGCTGGGCCTATAAATTCTTTATATTTTGGATATTAACCCCTAATCTAATCTATCACTTGCGATTATTTTCTATCATTCTGCAGGTTGCCTTTTCACTGTGTTGTTTCTTGGCTTTTTATTTTGATGTAGTTGCACTCATCTATTTTTGTTTTCAAAGCTTTGTTTTTGGTGTCATATCTAAGAAGTCAGTGCCAAGATCAGTGTTACAAAATTCCCTAGTTTTACAGCCTTCAGGTCTTAAGAGTAAGTCTTTAATCCATCCTGAATTGACTTTTGGGTATAATGTAAGGTAAAGGTCCAATTTCATCCTTTTGCATGTGGTTATCACGTCTTCCTAGCACCATTTACTAAAGATACCATACTTTCCCAATGTGTAATTTTAGCACCTTTGTCAAGAGTTTGCATCTGAGCTCTCTATCCAGTTCCACTGCTCTATATGTCTGTCTTTATGGCAATACATACTGCTTTTATTACTGTAGCTTTGGAATAATGTTTTCCAGTCAGGAAATGTAAGACTTCCAACCTTATTCTTTCTCAAGATCATTTTGGCTATTTGGGGGTCTTCTGTGGTACTTTAGGAATCATAGGATTGATTTTTTATTTCTGTAAAAAATACCAGCATGGACACAGCCTGTGGCCTGGTGGTTAAGATGGCTGGATCCCATGTATGTGGCCATGTGGTTTGAATCCTAGACTCTGTGGGTTGAAAAACTTGCCAGCTGTGTGTGTGTGTGTGTGTGCATGTGTGTCTGCCTAAAATCCTGACAGGAGAGTGAAATGGAGAGGAGACTGCAGTATGATCATGTCCCATGAGGGGTACTTTCTCGCTTTCCCGTTCTCTCTCTCCATAGTGTACACATCTTCTGGCAATTTCTTAAAAGAGATTTTTGCTATAGAAAGAGAGACAGAAAGTGAGAAATCACCCCCCGGGGGAATGGCCACAATGCAATCCCTTCTCCTCCATTCTCCTCTCAGGATCTTGGGCATGCATGCACACACATCTGGGGTGAGTTTTAAGTCACTGGGCCCAGGTCTCAAACTGTGGTTGACTACATGGGAGTCCACTGATGTAACCATTACACCGTCTGCTGGTCCCCTGGCAAATATTTTAATGCCCTGTTTTTTTTTTTTAATCCTTTGAAGTGAACATTAAAAAAAAATTATTTAATTTTTATTTATTTGTTCATTTATTTTAATTTGACCAGAGAGAGACACAAAGAGAGAGAGAAAGTAAGAAAGCAAGCCACCAGGTCTGGGACTCAAACCGTGTTTGGCCATGTGAGAGCGTCTAGTGTCTTCACCACGCCACCTGCTGGTTCCCCACTGTGGTTTTAAAAAAGCATCATTTATTTAATTTTATTTATTATTATTCTCTTTTAATTTGACCAGAGACAGAGAATGTGAGGGAAAGTGAGAAAGCAGGTCACCAGGTTCGGGACTCAAATTGTAGTCGGCCATATGGGAGTCCAATACCTTAACCACCACACCACCTACTGGCCTTAGTCACTGTGATTTTGATAGGGATTTAACTTAATTTTTCAACTACTTTGGGTAGTATTGCCATTTAAAAAATATTAAGTTTTCCCATCTCAAACACTGAATGTCCTTCCAGTTACTCATGTCTTCATTTCTTCGAGCAATGTTCTGCAGCTTCCATTATTCAAGTCTTTCACAACTTTGGTTAAGTTCATTCCTAAATATTTTTTTTCAAGCTATTCCTTTGGTAAATAAAATTTCCTTCATTTCTTTTTCTGATTGTTTACAGTTAATGTAAAGAAACAAAGCTCACTTTTGTATATTGATTTTGTATTCTGTAACTTTGCTAATTTGTTCTCATTGGTCCTAATGTTTGTGTTGTGTTGTGTTGTGTTGTGTGTGTGTGAGAGAGATCTTTATGGTTTTCTAAGAGCACGTCACCTGCAAACAGATAATTTCATTTCTTCCTTATTAACTTGGATGCCTTTTACTTCTTTTTTTTTTCTTGCCTGATTGCTATAGTTATGACTTCCACTACTATGAATAGAAGTGGTGAGAGTAGGCATCCTTGCTTTGTTTGTGATCACAAAAGCTTTCAGTTTTTCACCACTGAATAGGATGATCACTGTGGGCTTTTCATATACAGCAAGATAATTTCTTTTTAATCCTAGTTGAGTGTTTTTTTTTTTTTTTGAATCATGAAAAGATATTGAATTTTGTCAAATGCTTTTTCTGCATCAACAAGTAGGATCAAGTGGCTTTTGTTCTTCAATCAGTTAATGTGACATATACATTGATTTTCATATGAACCATTCTTACACTCCAGGGATATATCCCAGTGGACTGTAGTATGTGATCTTTCTAATGTGTTGAATTTGGTGTGCTAGTATTTTGTTGAGAAGTTTGCATCTATATTCACCAGAGACACTGGCCTGGCAGTTTTCTTATAATGTCTGTTTTTGGCTTTGGTATCAAGGTAGTGCTGGTCTCATGGTAGGAGTTGAAGTGTTCCTTCCTCTTTAGATTTTTGGAAAGGGATTGAAAAGGACTGGTGTTAATTCAATTTGAAATGCTGGGTGGAATTCAACAGTGAAGCCATCTGATCCAAGGCTTTTCTTCATTGAGAAATTTTTTAAAATTACTGATTCAACTTCCTTACTAGTTATGTCTGCTCAGATCTTTTTTTTTAAGTTTCTTTCTTTTAAGAGAGAAGGAGAAGCAGCCCCAACAGGGTCTTATGGCATAATCCTGTCTGCAGCCTTTCCAGTCAGCTAGGAGCATAAGCATGTACAAGTCAATGAATCCCAATTTTCCACAACACTTCTAGCACTTCAGAGCACTGCATTACTGCTATACTACCACAGCTGAGCCCAAACTTTTCTATTTTTTCCTATCTTAGGCTTTTGTTTGCTTTTTAAAGCATATTTGTTCCATAAGAGAGAGAAAAACCTAAGACAAACATCCCTAACAGGGTCCCCCACACACTGTGATCCACTCACAGTCTTAGCTGGGCCGGATCACGGGCACACGCATGCATGCACCCAGCGTGCTCAGAGCTGTCCTAAGACACAGACCCAGGACCTTTCCCATGAGTCCAGCTCCAGTACAACAACACTTCCACCTGGCTCCCATAATTCAGTCTTCATAGGTTAAATGTGTTAGTACTTTACCCATTTTTGTCTAGGTCATTCAAAATGCTGACATACAAGCTATACACAGCCTTATGCAATACTCTTCTCTACAACAGCAACTGACAAGTAAAGGCTTTACAAGGAAATACCAAAATATGGATATATAAGTAAGAGTTCAATAAAGGACTGATCCATATTTGTGATTAATGAAAAGGTTACTGAAAACCTGAAGGTTTTAATTCAGCCTGAAATAATAAATAAGAAATGGTAACAAAAGCAAAAATAAAAAGACAAAACTACTCGGTTTTAAACATTAGGTCAGTTAGCTAGTCTGAAGCGGAAGGAGAGTCAGAAATAAAGTTATCTGAACGAGGAGTTTAAAATAAAAAGTTAAGTAATTTCATCAAGTAATTTCGTGGTTATACCTTCATTAGCATTTACACGGCATTCAAATATTTGCTAACATTAAATGCCTAGCTCATTAAGAAATCTTGATTATCTCTTAGATTCGACAGGAAGCCAGTGAAGGTTTCTGAGTTAAAAAGTAAAAATAGGGCTGGTTCAGTAGTCAAGGGGTCAAGGAAACTGAATCCCATCTGGCTAATTCCATGGTTCAAATCCTGGACTGGACAGCTTGAAAAACAAACAGAGGACCAACAGATGGCATAATGGTTACACTGCTAGACCCCAACACGGCCAAATGCAGTTCGAGTCCTGGATCTGATGACTTAACTCATATCAGGTGTGCATGAGTGCATGCCCAAGACCCCAGAAGGAGAACAGAGAAGGGATTGTGGTATGGCCATCCTCCCTGGGGGGTAATTTCTCACTCTGTCTGTCCAGCGAACACAAGCATCTTATAGTAAAAATCTCTCTCTAAAAAAGAAAAACACACTGGATGTGTGTACATGTGTGCATGCCTCAAATCCCGACAGGATGGCAAAATAAGAGGAGAAGGGATTGTGGTGTGACAATGCCCTACTGGAGGGTGCTTTTTCTCCCTCTCTGAAAAGTACACATGCCCCCTGGCAAAATTAAAATAGAAGAAGAAAAGTGAAAATAAATAGCAACAGCTCTGTAGGAAGTTTACTGAAGTAAATGCAGTCTAGTGCAGCCTACCCCACTTAGGACCTGTGTCACAGAGCAGGGAGTGAGTGGTAGGCAACCAAGCAAAGCTTCATCTGTATTTACAGCCACTCTCTAGCACTCACATTACCACATGAGATCCACCTCCTGTTAGATCAGAAACATGAGATTCTCACAGGAGTGTGAACCCTATTATGACTTTGCATGCAAGGGATGTAGACTGCATGCTCCTTATGAGACTATAATGCTTAATGATCTGAGATGAAGCTGAGGTGGTGATGCTAACATTGTGAAGCAACTGCAGATACTGCATGATGGTGAGTTGCATCAGTTATTTCATTATATATTACAATGTAATAATAGAAATAAAGTGCACAATAAATACAAGGCCCTTGAAACATCATGAATCCATCCCCCTTCACCAGCTAAAAGTTGTTTTCATGAAACCAGTCCTTGGTGCCAAAAAGACTGGTGACTGCTGGTCTAGCAGTGCTCATCCTGGGCGATTCTGCCATTCATTAGACAATTTCTACACATCCTTTTGGCTGTCACAACTTGGGGTAGAATGTACTACAAGCATCTAATATTAGGCAGAGGTCACAGATGCTGCTAAATTCTATAAATGCACAAAACAGCTACCAACCACTGTACCAACCAGTGCTAAGGTTAAGAAACATGGCTGTATTCTAACATAAGTTATTCTCATGAGAATCCAAATTAAGCTCAAATATGTTCAGGAAGATATGCACAGGAAAAATAAACATTCCAAAAGATTAATAGTGGTGAGGTTATGGAGGATTATTTTTTTCCTAGAATTTTTACAATTGTCATGTACCATTTCTATCAATCAAAAATTTGACTTTAAAATTCTCATTTAGTCACTAATTGTTTTAATTTTTAAAATTCATAACTATCCAGAAGTGTGCACTCATGTGAGAGGAGAGACAAAGAGAGACACAGAACTCCCCCAATGGGATGCGGTCACATTACAATCCTTCCTCCTCCATGTCTCTATCTCACAAAGAGTACAACACAGACTTGCACTTGGTAGTTTTTTTTTTTTCAAGCTATAAGGGGCAGGATTCAAACTGCAGCCATGTGGGATTGGGCACCTATGCACAGTGCTTAACCACTAGGCCAGCACTAGTCACTAATTCTAATTAAACTACAATCCTGCCTTTTTAAAAATTCTTTTTAATTGCCTCAAATATTTATTTAAGTGCCAATTACATGCCATGCTCTGTGACGAGAATTAAGAATATAGAGTTCTGGGACCAGCAGTCAGCATAATGGCTAGGTCGCTGGACTCCCATGTAGTCGACTGTGGTTCAAGGCCCGGACCCAGCGGCTTAAACTCACACCAGGTGCATGTGTGTGTGTGACCAAGATCCTAAGAGGAGAATTGAGAAGGGATTGCGGTGTGGCCATCCTCTCTGGGGGTTGATTTCTCGCTTTCTGTCTCTCTGTCTCTCTGTCTGTCTGGCGAGTGCATGAACCCTATAGCAAAAACCTCTCCAAAAAAAAAAAGAAAAAAAAAACCACACACACAAACAAAGAATACAGAGTTCCACCACCAGGTGCGTATGTATGCGTGCCCCAAGTCCCAAGAGGAGAATGAAAAGAAGGAACTGCAACATGGCCATCTTCCTTTGGGGGTGACTTCTCACCTTCCTTCTCTCTCTCTCTCTCTCTCCAGTGAGCACATGTGCCCTATGACCAAAACCTAGAGGGAAAAATAAAAATAGAATACAGTGTTACATGAAATAATCTTCCAGAATTGTAGAGTTTGGTGGGAGAAACTAACATAGAGTACATTCACAAACTATCAGTACTCTTAAAGGAAAACAACAGGGAGGTTTAACTTTCCATTAGCTACTCAAAGATAGTCTCTGCAAGTAAAGAACATTAAAGCTTAGTTTCAAAGGATAAAAAATAATGCACAGGGGAAACAGCAGTTAGCGTAATGGCTATGTCGCTGGACTCCCACATAGTCGACTGCGGTTCAAGTCCCGGATCCATTGACTTAAACTCACGCCAGGCGTGTGTGTGTGCGTGCCCAAGATCCCGAGAGGAGAATGGAGGAGAAGGGATTGTGGCATGGCCATCCCCCCTGGGGGGGGGTGATTTCTCACTTTCTATCTCTCTGTCTCTCTCTGTCTGTCTGGTGAGCGCACGTGCCCTATAGCAAAAACCTCTCCAAAAATAATAATAATAATAATAATAATAATAATAATGCACATAGAGGAAAAGGGTTGGGGACAAGCAGGATGCCAGAATTGACAAGAGCAGCATATGTGACTGGACACTGATTGTTAAGAGTTAGAAGAATTAAAAGATGAATGAGAGCATAATAACTGAGGAAGACAGTGAAGTGAGAGGTAGGAGAAATAGACAAGACTGAATTTGACAGGGTCTTGAAGGTCTCAGTAAGGAGTTGGGAAGCTATTCAAGAATAGGACGATTATGATTTGATTTATTTTATTATCTAAAAGAACCCACTAGCTATTTTATGAATTGGGAGGCAGGGGCAGAAACAAGGCAATCGTTTTGGAAATGAGACAATAATGAGTTAATACTAGTGATCTGCCCAACAGTGTGTAGTAGCGCCAGCACGTGGCATGATGCCTAAGGTGCTGGACTCCCACATGGCTGATTGCAGTTCAAGTCCCAAACCTGGTGGCTCTTTGTCTTTCTGGTGACTATATGTGTCCTATATCAAATTTAAAAAAATAATAAAATTAAATAAATTCTTTTAAAAAATAGTAAGTTAATGAAAATTATGTTAAACTAATGTTATTCTTTCAATCTTGTTTAAAAGAAACTGCTTTTTCTTCCCCTTTCTTCAGGACACAATGCATGCACTGTGAGAATGAGAGATGAGCACCCTCCACAGGGCCTGGCAAGCCACAATCCCCTTCTGTCCTCCGCCCATCTGTGCCTGGCTTGCTTCAGGTTGACTGGGCAGAGGACTAGAAGCCTGGTCACTATGTGGGATTCAGTGTCTACTGAACAGGGCGTTACTGCTGTACCACAGAGCCCGGCCTGAACTAACTCTTTCCAGGAATGTTCAGAAAGAAGCGGTCAAAGGATGTTCCTGATGTTATAACAAACCCCTCCCCACCACCACTCTGAATGGTGGTAGCAGTTAGGAGGAAAGCACCTGCCTCAGTAAAAGCCAATCAATATGAAGGCTCGGGAATGTGAAGATCTCATTCAGCTTCAGCATTTATTAGGTCAGATTTTTTTCTCTTAGCAATTTAACACAGAATTACTTGAAGACTATGATGGTCAGTTGTTGAAAAAGATAAAACTTAGTAGTTGATTCAGCAGTTGGCAGAGCAGGACAGTTGAAGATCATAAATTCCTACCAAGATATTCCTATTTAAAGTTATCTTGAAATAATACGAGAACTGATCCCTTAACTTTCCTAATACTCTATCCTAGTTGATTTAATCTAAATAAGGTTATGGTCCTTGTATTCTTAAAAGCCTAATTTGAAATAAGTACCCACTAAGGTAAGATTTTAATTCAAGAGATACTGAAATTGAGACTGAAACATTATTAACTTTCTCACAGGTAAATAGCTAATGAGATACAGTATTAAGCCTTCCTATTCTTAAAGTCAAGCTTTTCCACAAATCTTAAGAGTCATGAGACACAAAACATTTAGAATTTCCTTTCCCTTCAAACTTAAGATACATTTATCATAAATCTGAGCTTGAGAAAGAGAAGGACTCTACCATAACACTAGCTCACAGTGGTTGAACACACAGTGGTCAGTTTAAAACATGAGATCTTAGAGATCTTGACCCGCTAGAATCTAAACTTCATGAGAACAGGAACTTAGCTTGTGTATCTCATTGCTCCAGACTCACTGTTTATAACAATCTCAGATACAGATGCTGAATTCAATATGCAGAAGGATAAAAGGGCCTTCTCAGGATTAGTGAAAGAGCTACTTAAGAATTCAACCTAACCCTCAGGTAGTGAAAAGAAGTCACTACTCCCCATTTCTCTTAAATTTTCTGTGTGTTACCTTTAACAAAGGAGGTTTACTGAGATATAATTCACATAACATATAGTCTACCCATTTAGAGTATACAATCCAGTATTTTTAATACATCCACAAAGCTGTGCATTCATCACTAACTTCAGATGACTTTTATCACCATAAAAAGCAATTCCATTGTCTCTTAGCAGTCTTTTCCCATTTTTGCTTTGTCCCAACCTCTGGCAACTATTTATTTTCTGTCTCTGTGGATTTGCCTATCCTGGATGTTTCACACTGTGATACTGTAAAATATATATCTGGTCCTCAAGCTTGTCTCCTAACATATGGCCCCTAAAATCCTTGGAATTTCTGTATAATATGTATCTTTAGGGATCAGCAGGTGGCGTGATGGTTTAGGCACTGAGTTCCCACAGGGCTGACTGCAGTTTGAATCCCAGACCCAGCGCCTTGAAGATAACACATAGATAAATAAATTTTAAAAACATCTTTAGTATACTAATGAGTGATTGGTGACAAGGAGCTCCTAGATAGCTTCAGGATTAGATTCAGTCACTGAAAAGACTAAGGCATGATTAAAAGGTTGAACTTTCGGGACTAGCAGTTGGTATAATGGCTATGTCGCTGGACTCCCATGTAGTCGACCAGGGTTTGAGCCCTGGACCCGGTGACGTGTGTGTGTGTGTGTGTGTGTGTGTGTGTGTGTGCCCAAGATCCCGAGAGGGGAATGGAGGAGAGGGATTGTGGCGTGGCCATCCTCCCTGGGGGGGTGTGGGGGGGGGGGGGGGATGATTTCTCGCTTTCCGTCTCTCTGGCACGTGCATGCACCCTATAGCAAAAACCTCTTAAACAAACAAAAAATGGTTGAACTTTCAGCATGCCTTCCCTTCTGCCCCCCAACTCTGGGGAAGAAAAACGGATAAAGGTTAAGTTGATCACCAATGGTCATGATTTTAATCAATTATGTCTATATAATAAAGCTTCCATAAAAAAACAAGAGGACAAGGTTCCGGAAGCTTTTGGAAGGGTGAACATGTGGAGATGTCTGGAGAGGGTTATACCAGGAAAGTGCATGGAAGTTCTGTGTTCCTTCCACATACCTTGCCCTATGAATCTCTGCCATTTGGTTGTTCATCTGTATCCTTTGTAATATCCTCTCTAATAAAACAGTAAACATAAAAGTTCTTCTTTTAAAAAATATTTCATTTTATTTAGTCATTTATTTTAATTTGACCAGAGAAAGACAAACAGAGAGAAGGAAAGTGAGAAAGCAAGCCACCAGATCTAGGACTTGAACCATGGTCAGCCATGTGGGAGTGTCCAGTGCCTTAACTACCATGACACCTGCTGGCTCTACATAAAAGTTCTTCTTTGAGTTCTGTAACCTACTCTAGAATATTAATAAAACCTGAAGAGGGGATCTTGAGAACCCAGATTCAGTCAGTCAGTCAGAAACACAGGCTACAACCTGTGCTTACAACTGGCATACAAAGTAGAGCCTGAGCCTTGAACCTGTGATCCAATGTTATCTCCTGATATGATATCAGAACTGAATTGAACAAGATACTCAGCTGGTATGTGCTATAGAACTGATTGCTTGCTTGGTGTATGGAGAAAAGCCCCTCACACATGTGATGTTGTAAGTATTGTGTTGAGTGATTGTGAGAGTACAGTATGAAGAAGTGTTTGGTGTTTATATTCTTTCACATATAAATGAAATTACAATGTATGTGATCTTTTGTGGCTGGTTTCTACTAGCAGCATGTAATGCTTTCAAATTGTTGTATATATCATTAAAGTACTCCATTCCTTTTTTATAGCAGAATACTACTCCACATTATAATGCACTCATCAGCTGATGGATATTTGTGTTGTTTTCATGTTTTGGCTACTATGGATAATGCTGTTATGAGTAGCATGTATGAGGTTTTATACAGATAAATGTTTTCAATTCTCTTGGGTTCCTAGCAGTCCAACTGCTAGGTCAATGTTAATTATTTAACTTTCTGAGGAATAGCCAAGCTATATCCCAAAGTGGCTATACCATTTTACAGTCCCATGAGCCATATGTGAGGGTTCTACATTCTCTACATCCTCACCAACACTTGTTATTTTGCCTATCTTTTAGTTTACTGCCATCCTACTGGGTGTTAAGTGATATCTCATTCGGTTTTGATCACTTCCCTAATAACATGTTACATTTTTTTTTTTTTGGAGAGATTTTCGCTATAGGGCGCGTGCGCTCACCAGACAGAGAGAGACATAGAGACAGAAAGCGAGAAATCAACCCCCAGGGGGGATGGTCACGCCACAATCCCTTCTCCTCCATTCTCCTCTTGGGATCTTGGGCACGCACGCACACGCGCCCGGTGTGAGTTTTAAGCCACCGGGTCCGGGACGCGAACCACGGTCGACTACGTGGGAGTCCAGTGACATAGCCATTAGGCTAACTGCTGTTTCCCACATGCTACATTTTTAAATTTATTGGCCTTAATTAAGTTTTTCATCATTTAAAGATTATAGTCACCAGGCCTGGGATTTGAACTGTGGTTCGCCATGTGGGAGTGTCTAGTGCCTTAACAGTCATGCCACCTACTGGTCCCCTAAAAAAAAAAAAAAAAAAAGTTTTTTTTTTTTTTTTTTTTTTTTAACAAAAAGTTTATTTCTTCTGAGAGAGAAAAAAAGAAGGGCACGCATCCCAACAAGGCCAGGGCCCCCACGCCACAATTTTCCCCAACTGCCAGCTAGCTAGTCCAGATCATGAGCACATCCTCAGGTGTGCAACATGTTCTAGAAGATCCCTGGATGCAAACCCAGGCCTTTTCCCATGCGTCTGGCTGTGCCATGGTCTGGTACCAATATTTTTAGCTTTAAAGGAACTGGGGAAAATTATTCAAGTCATTAAGAGGAAAAATGTGAACAAATACTTTGATGTTACAACATCTGATAAAACAGCAAATCTATAATGAACCCAAGTATATAGATATTTTTATAATACAATGGACTAACAGTCAAAGGTGAAATAAGTAATCAACCACCTATACATCTGTATTGGATAGTGATACTTAAACATTTTGTCTTCAATAGGCTTTTCTGGGCCAACCACGATGCATAGCAGAACACAACATTCCACAATGGTGAGCCCAGATAAGAAGGTCCGGGGTTCATAGTAGAGTTCTTCCCATCTATGTTTCACGTGTTTGTGACCACGACCTGGGCTGGTTGAGGCTGGGGTGTGGATCAAGAACTGAAGATCCTTTAGGGTTGTCTGTCTCCCTCCCCCACACCTATATCTCATGGAAGATAAACTTAAAAAAAAGTCAAGGGGGTGGCCCTAGAGCCTAGTTAAAGGGAGCCAGACCCCACATGACTGATCGCAATCAAAATCTTGGCTCCAGAGGCTTGAAAACCACACTGGGTATATGTGTAGGCATGCCCCAAATCCTAGTAAGATGGAGAAACGGAAGGGAGAGGATTGTGGTGTGATCACACCCAACTGGGAGTGCTCTTACCCTGTCTGGAGAATATGTGCACCCCCCCCTGCTTACCCCCAAAAAAGCCCTTTCTTCCTATTTTTTAACAGGTCCTTCATTCTTACAGCAAACTGATGGGTAAGTAAAGGTACCACACCTCTCCTCATCCTTAACACACATACACTAGATAGATGGCATGTGATCTGGATGGTTACAAAACCCTGCCCATGGTGATTATTTCAGGTAAAAACATGCAATTGAAGCTTGGCCAGCAAGAGCCTGACTTAGACTTTCATGATCATTCTTACCATAATTGATGGCTGATGTGGCTCTGGACTTGCCTGGTTATGAACTTTCCTGGTTATGTAAGTCAGATTTTCACATTACATTTAAAACTAATTTGAGTTGGGTTTCTGTTTTCTAAAACATTACTATTCAACATAAAAATTGGCCATTTCAGTCTGAAACTATTGTACATAACCTTTTTTTTTCTTCTTTTTCTTTTCTGCCAGTGTGTACGAGTTCACCAAAGACAGAATGGAATGTGGTCACCTCCACAAACCTTTCTCCTCCATTTCTTGGTCTTGTCAGGATTTTTAGCACATATGCCTGGCATGTTTCTCAAATCTGTGGGCTTGGATTGAACTGGGCTGCCAAATGGAATCCAGCACCCTTAATTACGTCAGCCCCAGACCTTATTCATTTATTTATTTTAAGGTTTTTGCCATAGATTACTTGCGTTCACTGGAGAATGACAGTGAGAGGGAAAGGGAGAAATCACGGGGGGGGGGGGGGGGGCAGGGGGGGGCGGAGGGGGAGCACACCACAATCCCTTCTCCTCCTGGGATTTTGTACACCATGTACATGTGCCCTGCATGAGTTTCAACTTACCAGATCCAGGACTTGAATCACAGTGAGCCATGTGGGAGTCCAGTGCCTTAACTCCTATGCCACCTGCTGGCCCCCCATCTAATTTTTTAATATCAACTTACCAAAAAAGACTGCAGTATTTGAAAAGAGGTTATTCTAAAGAAAGTCAGAAAATAGTTGGGGGCTTTATATCTACTGAAAAGCCGGGGGTTATATTAACAATTACTTGAAAATCATAAGACTACTATTTAGCTTGCTTTTTTTTGCACTAGTAACAGCTCAAGGTGGCTAGAGAAGTCCAGGGTGAAGAGCCAAGACAGGTAGCAAAACATGACAGGACCAATTAAATACAACAAAACAGAGATCACATAATGCAGGGCTTTCAGGATATAATTACTAAAGTAAATAAATATATAGAATATCTACTTCGAGGAACCACAAAACTAAAACAAATATTAAGAGTAGATACTAGACAACTCAAATTTTTATAAAAGAACACTGAACTAGAACATGATTCTTAGAACTCTGACTTCTGTTAATAAAAATTTAACAAAGTTCCAGGCTTGCCAAAATAAAAGATTACTTAAAATGCAATTTACATCTGCCAGCAAGTGATGTGGTGGTTAAAGTGCTGAACTCTCATGTAGCCAGCCGTACTATGAGTCCCAGACCTGGCAGTTTGCCTTCTCACTTTCTCTCTGTGAATGCATGAACAGTATAGCAAATTAAAAATAATAATAATTAAATACTTCTTCTTCTTAAGTGGAACTCCCAGGGGACTGCCCCATGGCCTGGTGGTTAAGGGAGCTATATCCCACATGGCTGACCTCCCAGTCTGAATCCCAGCCCCAACGGCTGGGGAAAAAACAACACACACACACACACACACACACACACACACACACACAAATCCTGACAGGATGGAGAAATGGAAAAAGTGATTGCAGCAAGACCATGTCCCATTTTGAATGCTTTCTTCTCCTCTCTGTCTGTCTCTGGCAAGTACATGTGCCCTCTGGTAAAATAATATATGCTGTAATTTACATTAGGTAATGTAAAACAATACATTAAATGCAAATTAAGTCTAATATAAATTAAATTTAGAGTAAAAGTGTCAGCCAACAAAATTTTGTTCTAAAAGTGAATAAACAGTAATAGAAAAGTTTAGCATTTTTAATAATCAAGTTAATCATATACTACCAGCAAATTTCTCTGACCGTGAATTATTTTCATTATGGGTACTAAGTAGCCATGAATTAGAGCTGCTTTTTGGTTAAATTTATAATCTTGTGAGAAAACAGTTACAAAATCTACAGAAAGCCTTTACTAACCTACTTTCAACATAGGATTAGAGAAATGAAGTCAGAAACTAGTAATTTGTAACAATTTGGTTGAAGTATGTGGGAGCATTAACATTCAGTAGAATGTTAATGAAGGGAAAAGAAGCCTTCCTCAATTTCTGGATGTGATCTGGACTATGGCACACAGTGGTACAGAAGAAGTTGCAAGCAATATGCTATTGTGACGGAATATAGGGGTTTACCTGGATGTAATCTATAATGAAGTTAGTAAAGCAGAAAGTAACATATTAGTTAACTTTTTAAACCACTAAATGGGGGCCGGTAGGTGGTATAGTGGTTAAAGGCGCTGGACTCCCACATGGGTGACTGCAGTTCAAATTCTGGACCTGGTAGCTTGCTTTCTCATTTTGGGAACCAGCAGTTAGCGTAATGGTTATGTCGTTGGACTCCCACATAGCCGACCGCAGTTCACGTCCCAGACCTGGTGGCTTAAAACTCACGCCGGTCGGGACCAGCAGTTAGCGTAATGGCTATGTCGCTGGACTCCCACGTAGTCGACCATGGTTCGAGTCCCGGACCCGGCGGCTTAAACTCACGCCGGGCGCGTGTGCGTGCGTGCCCAAGATCCCGAGAGGAGAATGGAGGAGAAGGGATTGCGGCGTGGCCATCCCCCCTGGGGGGTGATTTCCTGCTTTCTATCTCTCTGTCTCTCTCTGTCTGTCTGGCGAGCGCACGCGCCCTATAGCAAAAACCTCTCCAAAAAAAAAAAAAAAAAACTCACGCCGGGCGCGTGTGCGTGCGTGCCCAAGATCCCGAGAGGAGAATGGAGGAGAAGGGATTGCGGCGTGACCACCCCCCCTGGGGGGTGATTTCTTGCTTTCTGTTTCTATGTCTCTGTCTGTCTGTCTGGCAAGTGCACGTGCCCTATAGCAAAAACCTCTCCAAAAAAACCCCAAACCACTAAATGAAAGAGTTAGGATTCAAAGCCAGAACTAAGTAGCTCCACTGTCCATATTCTTTTAACCCCTGTACCGTAAAGACTTTTAAGAGCCCGTATTAATTACAAGTGACAGGCATCTGTAAGACACAGGTAACAATAATAAACTAAGGTAGTGATTCTGAGCATGTTATCCACGGTCTTTACGGGATCCCTGAGATTTTTTCAAAGAGTCTGCAAGGTTTAAGTCTATTTTCCTAATACTACTGCTAGGACCAGTCCAGTGGCAGAGCTGGTAGCAAACTGAACTGCAGTGCTGGAATCCACATGGCTGTCCACAGGTTTGGATCCCTGGGATGGCCTGAAAACATATGGGAACATGACAAGATCCTGTTGAAGGTGCCTTCTTCTACACCTCATGAGTGCACACACTCTGCCATGAATATAATCAATACACTTAAAAAAATACTACCACTGATACTTTTTAAATTGTGTTAACACTTGTATTGATACTGCCTAATGGTGGCACTACAGCATGAAGGCAGTAACACCAGTAATATCAACTTCCATAGTAGGAAGACTACCTCAAGGAAAAAGTACACATACAATGGAGTTGTGAATTGAACTAGCCACTTTTTTCATGGAATATCATTTTTTACTTGAAAGAACAACTGACAGAAAAATTACGGTTATTCAGACTTAGTGTCTGGCAGATGTTTTCATGAAAATGAGGAAAGTGAGCCTTATGGCTTCAAGGAAAACAATTCATAGTATTCACTGCTAATGACAAAATTTGGGCTTTCAAGTGAAAATTAGAATTTCAGAAAACTCCTGTGAGTCTGACAGATTTCCAATATTTATAATTTTTCTAAACTGCACGATAACAATAACTGTGAATTTTTTTCATCGTATAATATAATGTGTCAGCATTTGGAAGATCAGTGACATGATATTTTCCAAATGACCCAATACACAATGTTACAACATCAAACATGGGTAAGAGATAAATCTAATATATAAGACAAGACTAATGGATTGTTTTTTAAGGTTGTTGCCACAGGATGTGTATAATTGCTGGAGAGAGACAAATGGTGAAAGGGAAAGTGAGAAATCATTCCCCTGGGGGGGGGGGGGGGTGATGACCAAGCCACAATCCCTTCTCCTGGGACTTTGGGCACACACACACACACACACACACGTGCTCAGCATGATTTTCAAGCTTCCAGGTCTGGTACTTGAACTATAGTTGACTATGGGTGTCCAGTGCCCTAATAACCATGCCACCTGTTGGCCCCCAGTGGATTTTAAAGTAACAGGGTAAAAACAAAAACAAGCAAACAAAACTCACTGATATGGCTTCAGATTCTACAGGACTAATCTTTAAGAAGCTACCATTCAAGGCCAGCTCATGGAAGCTTGGGGAAGCATGGTAACCATGCTGGTCAGCCTGAATACACCAGGCATGCACACAAGTCCCCAGGATCGGACTAGAGGAAGGGGACTGAGGCATGATCAGACCCTGTGGAGGGTACCCCTCTCCATCCTGTGCATGTAGATGCACTATATATCACGAGTTAAGAAAAGAAACAAAACTATCATTTATGGAATTATGGTGTAGTATCAAATAATAATCTCCATAATCATGCTGAAAAAGCTATTAAATAATACTTCCTTATTCAACTGCCTATCTGTGTGAAGGTGGGTATTTTTCACATACAGTAGTCCCTGTTATCCACATTTTCACTTTTCAGTTTCAGTTAAATGGTTTCATTAATTGGTCTGAAAACAGGTGAGTCTATTACAAAGGTATTTTGAAATAACCAGGATATAGAATCAATTTCAGCATCAATGAATGAATAAAGAAAATGTAGTATATATATGCACAATGGAATACTATTCAGTGCTAATGTGTTTTTTTTGCAACAACATGGATGAACGCAGAGGATATTATGCTAAGTGAAATAAACCAGAAAAAAAAAAAAGCAACATATTCCTATTTACAAGTGGAATAAGTACAGAGTAAAACAGAGGTTACCAGAGGAAAGGGAAGACAAAAATAGGACTATGGGTACAATGTTACTTAAGACAGGTTAAATATGGGAAACCAGCAGTTAGCATAATGGCTATGTCGCTGGACTCCCACGTAGTCGACCGCGGTTTGTGTCCCAGACCCGGTGGCTTAAAACTCACGCCGGGTGTGTGTGCGTGCGTGCTCAAGATCCCGAGAGGAGAATGGAGGAGAAGGGACTGAGGCGGGACCATCCCCCCGGGGGGTGATTTCTCGCTTTCTGTCTCTCTGTCTGTCTGGCGAGCGCATGCGCCCTATAGTGAAAAACCTCTCAAAAACAAACAAACGAACAAAAAAAAACACAGGATAAATAAATTCTGGTGTTCTAAAGCACAGCAAAGTATATACAGTTAAAAATAATGGGAACCAGCAGATGACATTAACGCTTATGTCACTGGACTCACAAGCAGTCAACTGCAATTCAAGTCCCAGACCTGGTGGCTTAAAACTCACGCCAGGAACATGTTTGTGCATGTCCAAAATCCCAAGAGCTCAAGAAGGGATTGCAGCATGGTCATCCCCTTGGGGGGGTAATTTCTCACTTTTCATTCTCCCTCTACCCCCCCTTCCTTGTGAGTGCACGCACCTTAGAGCAAAAATCTCTCTAAAAAATAATGTATATTTCAAAAAGCATGAAAGGAACCTGAATGTCTTACCACAAAGATCTGGTAAGTGTTTGAGATGATAGATATGCTAATTACCATAATTTGATCATTACACAATATTATTTGTGTAGTGAAGCATCATACTGTACCCCACAAATGATCATTTGTTAATTAAAATTTAAAAGGACAAAAAGGTATTGAGGAGGCCAAGAGGTGGTGTAGCAGTAACACAAATGAATCCACATGGGATACATGGGTATCCTAGTACCTTCCTGAGAACCATGGGTATACATGCATGTCTGTAATCCCAGCTGGCTGAGACTGAGGGTAGGTAGGTAAAGGCATGACGATCTTGTTGAGGATGTACCCTTCCCTTTCAGAAGAAATGGATAAAACTTTTAAAAATTAAAAAAAAATATGTATATTGAGGGAGAACACATTCAGAGAACTTTATTACAGTAATATTGTTACAACTGTTCTTTTTTTAATGCTAGAGGGTATATGCACACAAGAAAAGAGAAAGAGCGCACACACACCTCACCTGCTACCCCCAACAGAGCCTGGTCCTGTTGTAATCCTTTTACTTCTCTCATCAGGTTTCCTGGGCACATGACCAATGTGAAGCCAGTGGGGCTGAGACTTGAATACTGGTCAGCCATACTGGGATATGGCCTCCTTGCACAGTGCCTCACTGCTGTGCTACAAGTTGCCCCAACTGTTCTATTTTGTCTTCATTGTTGCTAATCTCTTACTGTGTCTAATTTACAAATTAAACTTTATCACAGAAATGTATATATAGGAAACCAGCAGTTAGTGTAATGGCTATGTCGCTGGACTCCCACGTAGTCGACTGCGGTTCGCGTCCCGGACCCGGTGGCTTAAAACTCATGCCGGGCGCGTGTGCGTGCGTGCCCAAGATCCTGAGAGGAGAATGGAGGAGAAGGGATTGCGGCGTGACCATCCCCCCTGGGGGGTGATTTCTCACTTTCTGTCTCTATGTCTCTCTCTGTCTGTCTGGCGAGCGCATGCGCCCTATAGCGAAAACCTCTCAAAAAAAAAAGAAATGTATATATAAGAAAAACGTATATACAGTATGGTTTGGTACTATTTGAGGTTTCAAGCATCCACTGGGCATCTTGGAATGTATTCTTCCGAGGTTAAGAGGGTACTAAATACTTCTACCAAAACAGTACATCACAAAAGACTGAATTCAGAAACAGATATGAAAATTCAGCCATCTTCTCTTAAGTAAAACATTTCATATTTCTTCTAAAAATATATTTAATTTTATTTGTTATTATTATTTAATTTGACAAGAGAAGGAGAGAGAGAAAGTGAGAGCAAGCTGCCAAGTCCAGGACTTGAACTGTGGTCAGCCATGTAGGAACCTAGTACCTTAACCATTATGCCACCTGCTGGCCCACAATAAAGATTTTTCCAAAAAAAAAATTAAACATGGCTACTCTTCTCACTAAATATTTCTGGTTATGGAAAATAAATTATTTTCACCAAATTTTGTTTACATAAAATAACTATTATTTTACATGAATAAATTTTTTTAATTCTTAATTTTTTTTTTTTTTTTTTTTAGAGAGAGATTTTTGCTATAGGGCATGTATACTCACCGGAGAGACAGAAAGTAAGAAATCATACTCTAGGGGGTATGATCACACCACAGTCCCTTCTCCATTCTCCTCTCAGGATCTTAGCCAAGCATGCACTCATGCCCAGTGTGAGGTTTTGTTGTTTTTTTAATTTTTTATTTATTTATTTAAAAAATAATTATTTATTTTATTTATTTATTCATTCATTGATTTTTTTTTTTTTAATTTGACCAGAGAGAGACAGAGGGTGAGAGTGAGAGAGAGAGACGAAGAGAGAAAGCAAGCCACCAGGTCCAGGACTCGAACCCAGGTCGGCCATGTGGGAGTGTCCAGTGCCTTAACCACCACGCCACCTGCTGGTCCCGTTATTTTATTATTATTATTTTTTTTAATATTTAATTTTATTTATTCATTCATTTATTTTAATTTGACCAGAGAGAGAGAGAGAAAGGGTGAAAGCAAGCCACCAGATCCAGGACTTGAACCATAGTTAGCCATGTGGGAGTGTCCAGCGCCTTAACTACCATGCCACCTGCTGGTCCCCCATTATTTTTTTTTTAAAGAGAGATTTTTGCTATAGGCTGCATGTGTTCACCAGAGAGAGACAGGGAGATAGAAAGCAAGAAATCACTCCCCAGGGGGATGGCCATGCCATAATCTCTTCTCCATTCTCCTCTCAAGATCTTGGGCACAGTGTGAGTTTTAAGCCACTGGGTCTGGGACTCCCAACTACTGTGGACTACGTGGGAGTCCAGTGACATAACCATAATGCCATTTGCTGGTCCCAATTTTAATTTTTAAAACGGTAAACATCTGAAGTCTGTGTCAAACTGAGGCTGTGAGTCTGTTATACAGGATGGGATTTGTTAAAGTTGTCAGAATAAGGCCTACTTTAAGAGATATCTAGTGAAATTTAGAAGACAATGAAAGGGTTAAAACTGATTACTATGTTCAGAAACACCTGGCGATTGAGGATAAAAATAAGTACAAGACACCCAAATACAGGATGATAGATTGTGTAACTAACAGATATCATTTGTGAGATTGCTTATGCCCATATAGAAGAGGATATGATAGTCTGCGCAGCTTACACACACGAACTACCAAAATGGTGTGATGGTTGGCCTGACAAACTAGGCTGCAGGATACTGCAATGGCCTGCTGCTGGCCCACAGGCTTCTCAACAGGTTTCACATGGACAAGATCAATGAAGGGCAAGTGGAAGTGAACAGAGATGAGTGCAATGTAGACAGCATCAATGGTCAACCTGATGATTTCATCAGCTATTTGGATGCAGGCCCTGCCATAACTGATAATAATGTTTTTAGGGCCCTGAAAGGAGTGGTGGATGGAGACTTACCTATCCCTTACAGTATAAAACAATTCCCTGGTTATGATTCTGAAAGCAAGGAATTTAATGCAGAAATACACTAGAAGCACATCGTGGAACAGACCGTTTTGTTGCCCAGTTGGAGAAGATGAGGACGCTTTCAAGAAACAGTTCTCGGGAACCAGCAGTTAGCGTAATGGCTATGTCGCTGGACTCCCACGTAGTCGACCGCGGTTCGCGTCCTGGACCCGGTGGCTTAAAACTCACGCCGGGCACGTGTGCGTGCGTGTCCAAGATCCTGAGAGGAGAATGGATGAGAAGGGATTGCGGCGTGACCATCCCCCCAAAAAAAGAAAAAATAAAAAACAGTTCTCTCAGTACATAAAGAACAATGTAACTTCAGACATGATGAAGAGGTATAAGAAAGTTCATGCTACTACAGGAGAGAACCCAGTCTAGGAAAAGGAACTTGAGAAAGAAGTTAAAAAGAAGAGGGGAATCATCCCAAAATGTCCCTTGCCCAGAAGAAAGACTGGGTAGACCAGAAAAAGGCAAGCTTTCTCAGAGCTCAGGAGTGGGCTGCTGAAACCTAAACCAAACAATTTTCTATAAAGATATTCCAGATAAAGACAGTAAACAGAGCAGGAAAAAAAAAAAAAAGTAAATATCCACAGAAACCCACAAACAAAAGCTCTATGAGAGTCTTTAAATATAAAGAGTGTAAATGGGTCTTGACCCCCAAATCTTTAACTAAGGCTATTAAGAACATATAGCCTGATTTTGTAGGTAACCAATATAAAGATGGTTTTCATATTAACAGTAAGTGGGAGTCTTGGATCAGCCTGTGGTGTGAAAGTTAAGGTGACTGGACCCCATGTGGCTGAATAGTTCAAGTCCCAGATCCAATGGCCTGAGAAATATGGTGGGCTTGGGTGTGTGAGGGCATACCCAAAATCCTGAAAGGGGGAAGAAAGGGAGAGGGGGCTGTGACCCTTATGCTCCATGGACTATGCCAGGTGCTTCCACATGAAACCTTTTAATAAAATTTGAAACCACCATTAAAGCTGAGAGAAGTTACAGGTTAAGTCATTCAGCACAAAATTAAGTCATATGGTATAGATTCTGACACATGTAAGTTAAAATCCTTCCCTGTCCTGTTCTGCTTTTAAATCAGAAGCACAAGAGTTTCTTCTTTAAAATGAACTCAGGCCACCCTAATGGCTACGGGTGCCAGATCTTACGTGACAGAGTACAGTTGTGAAGTCCCAGATTCAAAGGCTTGAAAAACATGTGCTCTTATGAGTACCCAAAATCCTGACGAAATGGACAAATGAAATTAAATGGATTACAGAATGACAGCACCCCACTGATAACGACTGTCTTCCTCTCCCTCTTTCTCCTTCTCTGGTGAGTGCACGTGTCCTGACAATTTATTAATTACTCAATATTTCCTTAGAAGATTGAGATAAACGGGCTGGCTGGTGGCATGGTGGTTAAGGCAGCTGGTTCTCCGAGCATGGCCAACTGTGCGGTTTGAAGAAGCCAAGTCTTAGTAGACATCATCTGATAGTTCCTGAAATTTATTTTAAATGGATATTCACATATGCCTTCTTCAACACTTTTGTCTTTCAAGAAAGTTTCCTAGACTCAGCAGCTTGGAAAACATGCCACACAAGTATGTACATGTGCCCAAAATCCCAAAAGGAGAACTATAGAAGAGGGGACTGTAACGTGACCATCCCCCATGGAGGAATGCTTTCTCACTTTCCCTTTCTGTGTCTCTCCAGAGAGTACACATGCTCTCCACAAAACTAGAGAGAGAGAGAGAGAGAGAAAGAAAATGAGAATACAGTAAAAAGCATATAATAGAGACTTCAAAAAGTTCATGGAAAAATATGGAATTAAATTAAGAAGTTATTTTGGTGCAATAAAAAAATTTTAAATCCAGGGGACCAGCAGTTAGAGTAATGGCTATGTCACTGGACTCCCACGTAGTCGACTGCAGTTCGAGTCCCAGACCCGGTGGCTTAAACTCACACAGGGCGCGTGTGTGTACGTGTCCAAGATCCCAAGAGGAGAATGGAGGAGAAGGGATTGCGGCATGGCCATCCCCCGTGGGGGACTGATTTCTCGCTTTCTATCTCTCTGTCTCTCTCTTTCTGGTGAGCACACACGCCCTGTAGCAAAAACCTCTCCAAAAAAAATTTTTTTTTAAATCCATGCAGTTTTAAAAGTTATTTTATTTCATTTTATTTACTATGATTATTACTATTATTATTATTTAATTTGGCCAGAGATAGAAAGGGAAAGTGAGAACGCAAGCCACCAGGTCCAGAACTCCCACCTAGTCAGCCATGTGGGAGGTCTAGTCACACCACCACACCACCTGCCAGCCCCTGCAGATTTTTCATATTACACAGATCCCACGAACTTTTTGAAGACCCGTCTCTATAGGGGTGTTCAAAAAAGTTCCTTCAATCACACTTTTCCTTTGTTCCAAAACTAAGTCAGGGAGTACAGAACAGCAATCGAGGTAAAATTGGATGACATTCTCCTTATACATTATATATATGTTGCTTCCACCTCTAGTGACTGCTGCTCCTGAAAACATTTATAAATATTTTAAGGACCCACAGCTACCATAAAGTAGTAGGGATCAATGTTTAAAAACTAACTGCCTATGGGACCAGCAGTTAGCATAATGGCTACGTTGCTGGACTTCCATGTAGTCGAACGCGATTCGCATACTGGACCTGGTGGCTTAAAACTCATGCTGGGCGCATGTGTGTGCGTGCCCAAGATCCCGAGAGGAGAATGGAGGAGAAGGGATTGCGGCGTGGCCATCCCCCCAGGGGGTGATTTCTCGCTTTCTGTCTCTGTCTCTGACTGGCGAGTGCATGCGCCCTATAGCAAAAACCTATTCAAAAAAACAAAAAAAAAAACCAAAAAAACAAAACACGAACTACCTATATTTTTCTAAAGTAGTTTCTTTTAAACCTAAAAACCCCTACGATTCTTCCCTATTTTGAATATACTGGGTAGTTGTGAAAGTCATGACACATTTTTGCATAGAAAAACATAGAAAATATGTCATGACTTTCCTGACAACCTAATAGCTTTGACATACTAGTGACTATGAAAAGGACATCTTGATTATCTCTAAAAAAAATTATCATTGAAGCAACCAGAAATTGGTTGCCTTGTAAACCAGGAAATCTGGCAGGAAGTGCAAAAGTAAGCATTTAATTTCCAACTATTTTTCTATCAGATATTTCAAATTGACACATGCTTGGACTATTATATGAAAAATTAGACAGTAGTTATTTTAAGTATTGTAAATATGTTCCAAGATTTGTGATGAGAGAGGTCAGTCTCTAAAAGCTAACAAGATTTAATAGCTTAACAATGTTTTTCACTCTGTATACTTTAACAAATCACAAGGCTATTTCCAAACAATAAATTTATTAAACTCTTGCAAACCAAGCAAATTTTTTTAAAAGTTCAAGCTGACTTTGTATGGACAATCGCAAGTTTCTAATTATTTAACACTTCAATATTCTTTTATATTTAGAGTAAGTTTTTTTCCTTAAAGTTGCATTTTTATAAGATCTAATTATTTTTCTAATATTACTTGTACTCTATTTGAGCCTGCATATTCTCAGCACTTCTATAAAAACTATACTGGTTTATTAGAAAGTCTATAAGAGAAGTCCCTCTTACTTTAAAAATTATGAACAAGGTGAGCTTAATTTGCTTTATCCTGACAACTTTTTTATTTCAAGTTTGGTAACTACCCATTTCCTCTGTTGCACTATGCACCCTCTCTATGGTTACTAATTTCAATATCAGTAATCTTCCAGCAGAAGAAGAAGCCAAGTCTTAGTAACATCATCTGATAGTTCCTGAAATTTATTTTAAATGGATGTTCATGTATGCCTTCTCTGATGCGTTTGTCTTTCAAGAAAGTTAGAATGACATTTTAGAAGAGCCACAATGGTAGAATGAAAGCTATGAATCAGTTGGAACATTATCACTTAAAATTACGACTTCAGGAGGGTCACTAATTCCCTGTGCCCAAACTACTGTTAACAAACTTTCCCCATTAATTGTTCAATGTAACTTAAACTATATGTGCACATGGAAAGATAACCAAACAGATGAACTGCAAATAAGAGAATAAGAAAATCTATTACACTGAATCTTATTAGAATGTTCTCACCCAAAGAAAAGCTGAGGGTGATAAAATACTTATTCTTCCAAACACACATAAAGCAGATACCACATACTTCTAGTTTTACAGATAAAAGAACCCTAAGACTGTCATTTCCTCCAAGGTCACAGAAAAAGTTAGATTACATTAAACTAAACTCTTCATCATTGCTTTCTCTTTTTTAGGTTTTTGCATTGAGTGTGTACACTCACCAGAGAGAGAAGGAAAGTGAGAAATCACTTCCAGGGAGGATGGCCACTTTGTAGTCCCTTCTCTATTCTTCTCTTGGGACCCTGGGCCACATGCATGTATAAACACATGACAGAGTGATTCTCAAACCTCCAGGTCCAGAACTTGAACCGTGGTCAGCCATGTGGGAGTCCAGCACCTTAACCACCAGTCCACCTGCTGGCCTCTCTTCATTCCTAAACAAACTATTAGATCAAACCAAAAAAATTGCTGCAATTACATCACTCTATATGCTACCCTCTATATATGTGCTGTCCAATAAGGTAGCCAATAGCCACATGTGGCCATTAAGCATTTGAAATTCACCTGGTCCAAATGGAAACTGGATTTTAAAAACTTAGTATGAGAATAATAATATAAAATACTCACTTTTTTTGAACATGGATTACATGTTGCAATGGTATTCAGGATATACTGAATTAAATAAAATTCATAGAACGGCATTTGTCTACATTTCTTTCCACGAAACAGATGTCATCATCAGACTTAAACCAAAAGCAAGTATTTTCTTAGAATTTGTTGTATTCTGGCGCCAGCAGGTGGTGTAGTGGTTAAGGCGCTGGACTCACACATGGCTGACAAGGGTTCAAAACCTGGACCTGGAGGCTTGCTTTCTCACATTCCTTTTCTCTCCGTGGAGTGTGCATGCCCTATAGCAGAATTTCAAAATAATAATAATTAAATAAACAATTATTTTTAAACATCTGTTGTATTCTACATACTTTAGGTATGTAGTGCAACATAGTGACCGTACTTAGAGAGGGACAAAGTAAGGAGTGTTCTGATAGACACAGACATGGATGTAATTAACAGTTACAAAAAAACAGGCCATTGATGAGTTCTCTGAAAATAATAAAAACATGGTTCTCCACTAGTAAAATTATATGTGACTTTCAATAAGTCACAGTGAGGAGAAAGCCTAACTTTCCATTATAGTCACATCATTTCCTGCAGTAGAAAAGTGAAAAACACAAGTGGATGCTAGAGGACACCAGAGAAGTTCATAAGGCACTACAAACTTCCCAAATAATCTGCCTCATGTGTATTTATAGTTCTGTTTTCACATATCGTAATACGGACTCAGCACTTAATTTGATTTTGATTAAAGCGGTAAGGTCAGGCAGTAAGAAAAAATACCAACTTTAAAAATAAGAGTAATTTTAGACAATAGTCTGGCAATCTCACCAAAGTTAAACAAAGTTTCCATATGATCTAGCAATTCCACTCCTTGGTATATAACAAAAAAATAAATAAATAACCATACAAAAATGTGTACATGAATGTACATACCAGCATTACATATAATAAAGAGTGGAAATAAAGCAAATGTCCATCAGTTGATGAATAAACAAAATGTGTTATCTCCATAGGGTGAAGAAATATCATTCAGCCACAAGAACTGAAACACTGATACATCCTTGATACATGGATGAACCTTGAAAAGTACTGTTAGTCTGCTTGAAAGAAACCAGTCAGAAAAGATCAGAAATTTTATAATTCCACTTCATGGAATGTCCAGAATAGGCAAATCTTGGGAGGGCTAATGTGGTTGCCTGAGGCTAGGGAAGCTGGGATATGGAAAGTCATTTCTAATAACTACTGGTTTCTTTTTGGGTTAGTGACAATATTTTAAGATTAATTGTGGTGATGGTTGCACAACTATGTGAATACACTAAAAGCCACTTTAAATGGGTGAACTGTAAGGTATGTGGATTACATCTCAATGAAGCTGTTAGAAAAATGCATTCAGAAATGTAGAGGGGAACAAAAAGGATTATAGGGATCTGTCAAACACCTACTTGCTATCTTTCTATATTTTGTAACTGGAATTTATCATTTTTTAAGTCCTGTAATTTATGATCCCTCATTCTAAATATTCATATTAGTAAAAAATTTTTTTCATAACATTGTTGGACAAGGTAGGCAAATCTACTGAAAGTCACAAACTGTACATTTAAAAAGCTGATTTTTATGGCATGTGAATTATCTCAATAAAGAGCCAAATTTAGGGATCAGGAAGATCTCATGTTAATCTTAAAACAATCACAGAATAGCCACACCCTCGGACATTTAGTACTTCCTCAAACTAAGAAAACTACTAGAACAGCACAAACTTAAGAGATTAAAATGCTTTATGAAAAGCTCCCCCCACCCCAAGTTACTACTTCTTCAAGCAAAAGTTCAGAAACAGGCTATGGAAATTTGAAGATCTCAGCATAAAAATGCCCAGGGGACAACATAAAAATAAAAAAATAAAAAAAAACAACAACACTTTCTCTTAAAAGCTAAACCCCTGATTCAGATGCATAATGGAAATAGCTTAAAGAAAAGAAGCCCTATTTGCCCAAACTGTTAAAAACAGAAGGGGAAAAAGTCTATCAAAAATTTCAGTGTGGTGTGCTGTGTGTTTACACCTTATGTAGTCTGAGATCAGGAGCAGCTGTATCTAAGACAATGAAGCTTTTTTTCCCTCCCCTTTTAAATAATAAAATGTGATGGTGCCATCGCATAGCCCACCCCATCCCCCACTGCCACCACCAGCAGGTGGAGGGAAAGGATACTGTAGGCTAGAAGATGACAGCTTTGTATAACCCTCTGGACTTTATATGTAAGAATGTAGCTGGTGGTCTCCTCTCAGGAGGGGTCAAGAGATTTGTGAGCCAGCTGAAATACGGGGTATCCTTTGCCTGGAAAAGGGCACACCGTGAGCCACAGCTAGAATGAGCTACTTCCAGAGTAAACCCCAGGCCGCTGGAAAGCACCAGGATGGCATCTCACGCCGGGGGTGTTTTTTTTTTTTTTTTTTTTCCCCCTCAAAGAAGTTGACTCCGGTAGTTTGCTGCAGAGAGGCAGGGGTAAAGCGCGAGTCGAGAAGACCAGAAATACGCCTTCAAGTGGCGACGCCTCCGGCCTCGCTGAGGAAGTTCCGAGTACCACTCGGTGGCCACACGCTAGTCCTCCCACCCTCTGCCGCCCTCCTTCCCGCGGCGCCAGACGTCGGTGCCGGAGCGAGAGCGGTAATCGCCGCGGGGCAGGGGGCCGCGGCCCGACCGGGGCAGCGCCGGCCGCACTCGCAGGCTCGGCCGCACTGGCCGCGCCCGGTCTCCCCGCCGCGCGGCCCAGCCCCTCGCAGCGGCGCCGGGCCGGCTCCGCGGGGCAGGCCTAGGCCGCGCCGGCTGTACCCCGGCACCTGGCTCCCGAGCGGAGGCGGAGCAGGCCCGACACAAACTTCCCGGCGCGCTAGCAGAGGCGTCACGGACGGGCCGGCCCCCAGCGCCATTCCCCCGCGGCCCCGCGGCGACTCCCGCCCCTAGCCCCACTCTCGGAGTCCCGGCGGAGACCGGCCTGAGGCCGCCACCCACCCTCGCCGGCGTCCCCGAGTTTACCTCCAAGTCGCGGCCTTTGTTCTTGAAATTCTTGAGCCGTTGGTTGTCCAGTTTTTCGTTGTCCGCCATGGCCGGGCCGGTGACTCCTTCCCCCGCCCGGGCCCCGCGGGATCCGCCCCAACCACCGCGCCGCACCGACACTCCCAGGAACCGGGCCGCCGCCTGAGCTGTTCTGCCCGCCGCGCCGCCGCTTCCTTCCTCCTCTCACCTGCCTCCGCCGCGGCCTTCTCCTCTCCCTGCCTGCCCCCCCGCCCTAACCCCAGCGCGACGGCAGCTCCAGCGGAGACAACTGCGGGGCCGGGCGGCGGCAACGGCGGCGGAATGTGCGGCCGGCTGAGAGGGGGAGGCAGCCTCGATCTGAGGGCCCCGGCGCTGCGGCCACGCCCATCGCCGCCAGCCCAGCTCGCCGATTGGCCAACCAGGCTCCGGTGCGCTTGACCAATCAGAAGGGGCGATAGAGAGCGGGGGCGGAAAGAGCGAACGGAAAGGGGAAGCGAGCGACGCTGGGAGGAAAAGGCCGGGGGCCGGCCCGGGCTGGCAGCGGAGGAGTGCGGCGGGGGCAGGGCGGAGAGCGACCACGTGCCTCCAGGGAGAGGGGGAGGGAGCGAAAGACTATACTCGAAGGCCGGGCAGCGGAGCCGAGGCCCTGGAACGCGGTGGGACGAGTTGCTTGGCGCTGGTTGTCAGGGCAGCTCCAGACGTCGAGGGTCCAGGTCGAAGCCGAGTTACAGTAACGTTCTTTCCTTCGCCTATGTGCCCGCGCTTCCGGGCGTTCCTTGCGCGCTACACTCGCTTTGCCGAGAGTAGAGCCGCGCCCGTCTCCATCTGGGGTGGAGAACCACCTAGCTCCGTCCCCAGCTCGGGCCCAGCAGGGTCTTGGGCCCGGAGTAGCCGATAACGTGCATTTGGGAGGCGCTGCAAAAAGCTAGAAGGACGGTGGGTGGAAAAAAGAAGGGCCCTTTAGACGAAACTGACTCATCCACTCTGGCCAGGTACCCGCAACAGGTAGGAACTTGGGAAGAATGACGATCTGGTAATGATCCACTGCCTAAGTATTTTGTCTTAGAAAGTTAGGGAAGCTACTTGGCCACAAAGTACTAAGTTGTGGAGGGCGGAGACTGTTACACCTGAATAAGAAATGAAATGAAACTTTGTTGAAAAGGGAAATGAGTTCCAAGGATACCGTCTTTACTGGGAACATCATTACCAGAGGCGGAAAACACAAAGTTACAAAAATAATAGTAGTTAAAACATTTCAGGCACCAGGGAGAAGTGATTTTAAATACATTGAAATAACAATGAATAGACCCAGATGTGTAGGGAGTTGTAAAGTCAGCAGCAACCCTGATCAGAAGTGAGGAATAGAGGGTTTTTAAACAGCGAGATGTGGGGAAGAGACCCTAAATAAACTCCCTCGGGAATTTGGCTTCTCATCTTTTCTTGTCTTTTTTTTTTCTTTTTTAATAGAACTATGTCCACAAGTAAATGTTTAAAATGCAAATGTTTCTTGAAGAAACCTTTTCAAAGTCGAAGTAGAGAAAAAAATTTTGTGAGTTTATCCAACATAAACTACTGCATTCTCTTTGGGAAAAAGGGAATGAAGAGAGCTGGAATATTTAGCAGTTACTTGGAGAAAATGTTGCAGCGGAGGTGGGGTGGGAAGTAAAAATGCAGAGCTCTAGTCTTTAAAGTTCTCAATATTTGTATACTTTCATCTGGGGTGTGGCGAACAGAAGCTATGTCTGGAAAATTTACGCTGAAGGTTAATTTGAATGTAAATTCCACGCAGATCTTAAAATATAAATGATGAAGTTCATTATAAATGGTTATTACCCAAAGACTCATTCTTGTTGAAGTCACTTCGAATTTGCATGCTGAAGTACTGATGTTTTTCTAAATGAATTTAGGATAGGAAAATTTAATTGAAAAGCTGGAATATGTGTGTGTTTTCCACCATTGTAGATAACAGGGTTCAAGAAAAATTACTGATGAATTTCCACTCTCTGATTAGAAGCTATCTTGTGAACACATGTGTGTACATGCCTATGTTGTCCTTAGATTTCTTGATAGCTTTTAAATAGAAATTTATAGAATTGTCTGGTTTTTTTCTGTATCTTCCATCTACAGCCTATTATCTGTGATGATCAAATAACTACCCAAGCTTCTTTCTGCAGCATATGCCTAAAAAAGATGTGGTCACCCAGTTACCAACAGAGAGAAATGCAGTGCAGATAGGAAATAACCACAGCTTGTAATTTTATTAGTTTAATGTCTAAGGAAACTCTTCCTGTCTAGATAGTAAGCTCTCTAAAGTCAGGAGAGCTGAATATATAGCCAGCACCTGGTTGTCCTTGGCATACAGAATGTATTAAATAACTATTGCCAAATGCAAGACCAAATCTAAGCTTTTTTGAGTGTATGTCTTTAAAGTTGAGAAACAGACACTTCTGATAAAAAATGAGGATTGAAGGGCCATTGGGTGGTGTGATGGTTGAGGCGTTGGATTCCCACATGGCTGACCGTGGTTCAAGTCCTGGATGTAGCGGGTGTGCACTCAGAATCCTCAGAGGGAAATGGAGGAAAGGGATTGTGGTGTGGCTATCCCTCCAGGGGGCGATTTCTCACTTTCCCTCTCAGTCTCTCTCTAGGGAGTACACCTACCCTGTGGCAAAAAAAAAAAAAAAAAGAGGAGCTGCTAATTTATACAAAGTTTCTTCTAAGAATTCCCTTTTTTTTTTCTTTCTTTTTTTTTTTTTTTTTTTTGATACCAAAAAGAGTAAACGCATCTTCTCCCTCCCCTATGAGGCCTGGTCATATGGCATAGCACAATCCTTTTTCCATCAATTCTCCATCCCGTCAGGATCCTCAGTGTATGCTATGCATGCCTGGCATGTTTTTCAAGCCACCAGGACCAAGACTCACACCCTGGTGAGTGATGTGGGATCTGGCTTTCTCTGTGCAGCGCTTAACTGCTGTACCATGGGCTTCTACATCCTTCTAAGAATTTTTGATTTGGTGTCTTACTCATTCTAGGGTTAAAGTTAAGGAAAGAATCAAATACATTAATGGAAACCCTCTCTACATGCTTAAAAATAGTTGTGAACACACTTTGGTAAGGCAAACAATTAGCTATAATTCTTAAGTAGTCTGTTTCCTGGCTTAAAGTGTTCACTTGTAATTGTCACTACTCCTTTGCCAACAACTTTGCATGTTCAGTAGCTTTACTTTCAGTTCTTCCCAGCTAGAGTATGGAAGATAACATAATTTATCATAGGGTAAAGTAGTTCTTCAAAGAGTTTGGTAATAGCTCTAAATACAGATTGGCAAGCTAATTCACAAGATGTAGTAGATTTAACTGTGGTTAGAAGTTTTAGATATTTAACATGCTAAACCAAGGAATCAGTAAAATGCAGACTCATTAATAGCATTTAAATATTATCTTAGTTTAGGCTGTTGTAACATTGTCATATGCTGGATGTCTTAAACAATACACATTTATGTCTTGCAGTTCTGGAAGATGTGAAGTCCAGTATCAAGCTACTGGCAGAGCTGGTGTCTGGTGAGGACTCACTTTCCGGTTCTTAGATAGCTTTCTTCTTACTGTGTTGTTATATGTTGGAAAGCAACCAGAGAGAGCAAGTCCTCTCATCTTTTCTTGATCCCATTCTACCCTGTGACCTAATTATTTCCCAAAGGTTTTACCACTTAGTGCCATCCCATTGGCAGTTAGGGTTTCAACATGAATTTGGAAAGGACACTAACAGTCAGTCCACAGGAAGCATAGACTAACAAAGATAACATCTTGCGCATAGGAAGTATACTTATAATCAAATATATAAAACCTATTCTGTATATGAGACATGATTTCAAGTAGGTGATAGAATGTTAGGTTACTTAATATCCTGACTTGTTATTAGTTTTAGTATAGGGAAGATCTAAAATATTATGGAGATACTTGTTTTCAATGTCTCATAAAATTCTCTTCTAGAAAAATAAAGACGTTTTCTCTGTTTTGCAACAGATTTGTGACAGGATTTGTAAAGCCTTACACAAGGTTTTAGTTAATCATTTAAATATTGATTAGTTGCTCAACTGTAATCTCAGAAAGAATTGTAATTGTTAATTATTTCACTTAAGCAGTTTGGAGTATTCTCATGATATGTACACTAAACTGGAGATTATTGAATGTCTCTGATCTATAATATAAATCTTAGGGCACACCTTGGATTATGTGTGATTTCTTAAGCAAAATACTGGGTAATGTTGGTAGAAAAATAAGGAATTTTATGTTACTGTTTCTTACTAAAATATAATTTGTGTTTGTTACAGTGTGCTGCTGCTTTTTTGAGAGAAAAATATTGAACCTTTGATAATATACCTTTATTTTCTCTAAAAAACAAAATTGATCAGGTATTAGGGCATTTAATTTATTATCATTGCCAGACTTTTTGAACTTCTACCTTGGAAAGCTTGGAGAAAACTACTTGTTAATTTTAATTTAAGTACCTGGATAGTGAGAGACAATTAATTTAAAGGCTAGCAATAGATACTAATTTAATTGAGAGAAATTGATCAATTTTTTAGCCTTGTTTTTTAAACATTTAGTTTTGACTGTTTAATTGGAGAAAAACTTAGAATTATAGGCCCAATCTCCACTCCCAAGTTTCTCCCTAACCCTTTTAGGGCATGTGAACTTGCCAGAGAGACAGAGAGAGACAAAGAAACGAAAGTTGAGAAATCAACCCCCAGGGTAGATGGCCACGTGCGGTCCCTTCTCTTCTCTTTTCCTCTTGAGATTTTGGGCGTGCACGCACACATATCCAGCTTGAGTTTTAAGCCACTGACTCCGGAACTTGAACCACAGTCAACTGCATGGGAGTCCAGCAGCATAACCATTACACCAGCTTCTGGTCCCACCGCTATATTTTTTAACTTTGTATTTTTAAGTAATTAGAGATTCACAGAAGTTGTGACTATACACACACACACACACACACACACACACACATATATTTTTTTTTCCCCTCCCACAATATTCTTTACTCAGTCTCCCTCAAGCATCTTGTACAACTATAATATACTATCAAGACAAAGAAATTGATACTAATTTAATTCATGAAGATTATTCAGAGGGCAGGGATGATAATATAATGTAAAGAATATATGAAAATTGGGACCAGCAACTGCTGTAATGGTTACATAGCTGGACTCCCATTAATTGACCATGGTTTGAGCCCTAGACCAGGTGGCTTAAAACTTGAACTGCTGACCATCACCCCAGGAGGTGATTTCTCTCTTTCTGTCTCTCTGTCTCTCTGGGGAGTGCACACGCTGTATAGCAAAAATCTCTCCCCCACTCCGGCCAAAAAAACAAACAAAAACAACTCACACTACGTGTGTGTGCATTTGTGCCCAAAATCTTGAGAGGAGAATGGAGGAGAAGGGATTATGGCGTGGTCATCCCACCTGATGTGCAGGGGGATTTCTCACTTTCTGTCTCCCTGTCTCTGTTTCTCTGGCAAGTGCATGCACCCTATAGCAAAAATCTCTCTTAAAAAAATAAAAAAAGGATATATGAAAGTATTATGGATGTCCATATAGCAAAACCTCTTACCACCCTATACTGTGGTGTATTTTATGACAGTAATAATAATTGTTACCAAATATTGTACACTTACCATATCCTTTTTATTTTTTTAAAGATTTTTTTTTTAATTTTAACTTCATTTATTTCTCTCTTTTAATTTGACTAGAGAGGGACAGAGAGAGAGAGAGAAAGGGAAAGTGAAAAAGCAAGCCACCAGGTCCGGGACTCTAACTGTGGTCAGCTGTGTGGGAGTCCAGAACCCGCAGCTACCACACCACCTGCCGGCCACTACACCTGCCGTATCCTAAGTCTAGATGTTTTATCTGTATGAAATAGTTGATTGTTGTTTTTATTTGTATCTCCACTACTATAAACAGATAACGGTTATTGAGCATTTATGCGACAGCCAGTCTCCTAGGCAGTTTATATATAGTAACTCACTGAATTCTCACAATTCTATGAGGTAAGTAAACTTACTTTACAAATGAGAAAAATTAAAGCACACGGAGGTTTAGTAATTTGCCCAAGGACACACAGTAGGTGGTAGAGCTAGCATTCAAACTGGGCCTGATCCGAGAGCCAGCACTCATAATTACCATGGAGGAACGTAAACTGGAGTTTATAGTGATCTTTTTCTTTTTTCCTTCCTTCCTTTCTTCCTTCCTTTCAAATTGGCAGAGGGCACGTGTGCTCTCCAGAGAGACAGAGAGAGAGAGAGGAAGAAAGCACCCTCCCCATGGGATACAGTCAGGCTGCAATCTCTCTTCACCGTTTTTCCATCCTTTGAGATTTGGGGCACACATGCATTTGTGCCCACTGTGTTTTTCAAGTCTTTGGCACCAGGATTTGAATTGCAATTGACCATGTGACATTTGTCTCCTTTAATTGCCAGGCTATGAGACCAGCCCCATAGTAACCTTTTCAAGGTATATACTATTGGGTTATTGGAAAAGCCATGAGGCATTTTTGCATAGAAAAATATAGAAAAAAAATACATCATGATTTTTATAACAACCCAATATTATTTTCACTTCTGAATGAGGAACCTGAGATTCAGTGAGGCTCAGTAACTTGCCCAAGACCTGTACAGCCAACAAGTGCTGGAGCCCTAGTTTGATTCCAGGTCTGTCTGGTGCAGAAACCACCGTTTCTAATCCGGCCCATTACACAGATCTGGCTGGACCTCCAAAAAGGTCCATTTCTGAAATGCCTAGAGGAGTGGTTCTCAAACCAGAATCCATCAGAATCACCTAGGAAGGCTTAAAACCTGACTAGTTGTCTCTTTCCCCAGACTTTTTTGTTTCTGTAAGTCTGAGATTGCCAATCCCTGAAGTTTGGAAGTTTTAACAAGAGCTCAGATGATGCCGATGGTGTTCTGGTTCCCAGAATATATTTAGAGAACTACGAGACTTGGCCTAACAGAGTTCAGTATAAGGTTATTTTTAGCCTTACGGTAAGGACAGAGTTAACAATAATTAGGCATCACAGTAATAGATCGCATGTCAGGCAACATTTCTAAGTAATGCATATGCAAACTCGTGGTTATATATCTTACTCAGAAAATGTACCATGTAGTGTTTCAAGCACGGAATTTTTACAAGCCAGTAATATCTATTTCCATATTACTTTCTGAATAAATTTACACAATATTTTCCTGGGTTTCTCTCTGCCTCTAGTTTTTCTCTCGAGTGTTTTCTTTGAGAGTATTTATTTATTTATTTATTTATTTTTGTTGTAGGTCACATGCTCTCACCCAAGAGACAGACAGAGACAGAGTTAGAAACTGAGAAATCACCTCCCACGGGGCATGGCCATGCCACAATCTCTTCTCCATTCTCCTCTCGGGATCTTGAGTCTGCATACACACCAGCCAGGCATGAATTTAAGCTGCTGGGTCTGGTACTCGAACTGTAGTCAACTGCATGGGAGTCCAGTGACGGAACCATTACGCCATCTTCTGGTCCCTCTCTTGAGTTTTAAAAACTGTGTGTGCGTGTGTGTGTGTGTGTGTGTGTGTGTGTACATGTACACACACATATGCTTGTGTGTATGACATTCTTTCCAAAGGCTGGCTCCAATGAGTCTGTGAAGTCTATTCTGAGATCTGTGGTATCTGTTTAAATCTCATACTCTGCCACTGCTTTCCCCACTTCTTTGAAGGCTCAGGCCTGTCCTGGTCCTTGAGTTGATTCCCAAAGAGGCAGAATGTGTCTCCATGAACTGTTCCTCTGCTCCTGAATTCCAGCCCAGTTGCCAGGGATTCTGCTTCCCTTCCGCTAGTCTCTTCAGGTCTCTGCCCCAACATGTCCAGTCAGGAGTGGGGACTCTTGTCACATGTGAACTGACCTCCTGGAACCATCTCAGATATCAACAACAAAACAGAAATGCAGACTTAGCTTCTCTAATTTTAGTCCCTGTGGTCAGGGGGATTCCTTCACTATCAAAACACCACCACACAAAAAAAATCCTGTTATTTCTTACAGCTTTCTCATTTCTACTAATGGTCCTATCCCATTTCTTTAGCTGAAAACATCTGATTCATTTTCCTTTTCTCCTGCATCCCATGTTCATTCAGTACCAAATTGTACTGAATACATAGGACATCTTTATGGAATGTTCCACACTCGCCTTCTCTCCACTTCCAGTGTCACCATCTTGTGTTTGAGACCTGTAAGAATTATTTCATAGTTGTGTTAGCTCAGAGTTGGAAGTCAGCGTGACTATTACCTAGTTCAACCACCTGTTCTGTGCTTGAATTCTCATCCCCATCAGGGGTTTTTCCAGTTTCAGTGTTTCTTGAGTCCTTGCCCATTCAGTCTCCAGAAATACTGTTGGAGAGTTTGTCTTGTCAGATACGTATGTGTATATAATAACATTGAAAAGAAAATGTAATATTTAAGATAGAAGAGTTAAGTATGGAGATAACAAAGGGAAGATGCATTAAAAGAGTTCTTTCTGCATTTGTGAAAGATTTTACTTTTAGTAATATCTTACACCTGGATTATAGGTTTGTTTTGAAATTTGAGAACAGTGCTAATCAGATTGGTTTTTAAAAATTCTCATGAATATGAGTGGCTTTAATAACTTTATTGAAGACAAACTAAAACAGGTGACTGGCTTGGATAAATCACATGTAAGTAGGATTCTAATGTGTTTATTTTTTTTCTCTTTACTGAGCATACAGTATATGTGGCATATGGTACCATGTAGACACGCATAATTCTGGAACATGAATTTTAAAATAGTACAATATTGAACACTTAAGGAAACGAAATTGGTCTTGAAATACACACCTCATAGGATTTATCAGCTTTCTATTTATAGTCTGTCACCATGTTATACAAAACCCTGAAGTCTCTAGGAGAACTTCTCAAATAGAATTTTAACAGATTCCCCGGATGTCTGTGATAGCTTCTAGTATGCTATTTAGACTTAGTTACCGCTAGTTACTTTATTATGGACTTCAGAGAAATCTTTAGCCACACTTTTTAATGTTTTTCTCAATCTTTCCACACTATGTTGAACCTGGATACCCTTGTCCTTTCACCTACAAGGTGATTCCAGTACTCCTGAGGGCCTGTTGAAGGTTTGTGTCCATATAACTAAAGAGTATCAGCGTTCAGGAAGTATTAGACCATGATGTGGAGCCCAGTAGATATTAGAATGTCTTGTACTCTTTGTTTTTTGGCTACAGCCCGAAGATCTGCCTAATCAAACCTGATGTTCTACATGGCAGAACATAAGCTACCATACTGATCCCAAATTAGACTCCCCAGGTTTTTAGTTCTACTTATTAATAGCATCAGAGGAAACATCTAACTTGTAGACAGATGAAGTCGACTAATGACTAGTAATACTACTATTTGGTTAATTCATGGCTATCACAGAACTATTTAGAGCAGATGCAAAATATCAAAACCAGATGTCCTAAAAGAGCCTTTCATTTCAATAGATAAGCAATACATGTTTAAGTTTTACATTTAGTTCTTTCTTTCCCTTTATATTATTACTTGCCACATGAAAAGAAGGAAAAAGCTGCCTTGCATTTATCTGTCCTGATAGTCATTAACATGGAGAACTCTTTAAAAGAGTAAGTAAAATTATCCTTGGAATTTGAAGAGCCGTGCATCTCAGCCTCCCCCTCTCTAGATTTGTCAGTCTCTCGGAGGCACTCTTGTGGTGTGTGAAGTGATCCAGAGGGTACGTTGGCAAATGGCTAATCACAGAGCCCTTAGCTGTTCACTCCTTTTAGGGATAACCTCAACACCTTTTGTATTGCCCTTATTATAATAGCAAAAATGAAACAAAGAAGAGGAAAAGGTAAACCGATTTATCTTCGCACACCCACCCATATACAACCATAACTGGTGCATCTCTTATTATATACCTTACAGTGTAATGTATACATGATATATGATGCCCAGTGTATATCTAAGTGTATAGTGTTGAGTATGGTCAGGGCTGGCTTTAAGGACATCCTACCCATGCAGTCACACTGTGCACCATGCTTGATTGAATGCAGTGCTTTCACCATCTTGAAATTCTTTGTTTTTAAACAAGGGGCTCCACATTCTCGTTTTGTACTAATCCTTGCAGATTATGTAGTCTCCTTTGTATAGTGTCGTGTATATTCTTCTAATTCTGTACTCACCCACAGTTGTGGTTTGCCATGTATTCCTTTAATCTTCAAAAAGATGCCTAAGTAATATTTCTATTCTAAATGTAAATAAATGATGTCAGTGTAAATAGGAGCATGCTAGGTATGCCATTCTGCAATTAGCTCTTTCATTTAATGCCCTAGGAACAAGTGCTCCCTGTTAAATTATCTCGTACTTTGTGATGACTGAAGAATACTCTCTGGTTTAGATCTACCATAATTTATTTAATCAATATCCTAGTGATGGACACATATTGTCCTCTGTTTCTTGCCATGGCAAGGAATAAACATATTGAACTCAAGTTTGTTCACCTGCCACACTATTTCTTTTTTTCTTTTTTGAGAAGTTTTTGCTATAGGGCGCGTGCACTCGCCAGACAGACAGAGAGAGACAGAGAGACAGAAAGCGAGAAATCACCCCCGGGGGGATGGCCGCAATCCCTTCTCCTCTGTTCTCCTCTTGGGATCTTGGGCACGCACGCACACACGCCCGGCGTGAGTTTTAAGCCACCAGGTCTGGGATGAGAACCGCAGTCGACTACGTAGGAGTCCAGTGACATAGCCATTACGCTAACTGCTGGTCCCTGCCACACTATTTCTTTAAGATAAGTTTCTAGAGGTGGAATTGCTGAAGCACTAGGTAGGAATATTTTAAAATGTGACACATACTACCTGATTGCTCTTCAGAATTATACTAGATTATACCAGTCTCTAAATCCCACCAACAGTGCACTAGCATGATTGTTGGCCCACGTACTAACTGAGCATAATAACTCAATTTCACCTCTGCCAGTCTGATAGTGCCTGCTATTTCTAATGACCTTAGCCTGCATTATTAGCTCACTAGGATATCATTGATTCTCTAATATGGAATGGCAGTTCATTGAATTAAACATCACTGCACCAATCAAAGTGAGTCTTTTAAGTAGCGAGTTTGTATTGACTTTCCTAGCTAAATATGGGAGGCACTCTAAAGCACCCACCTTTTGTTTCAAATAAGTAAGGATTTGGCTTTCCATGTGTAACATTCAAAGATCCTGTAAGTGCTCAGAGAGCCTCAAGGATACTGAGTCTTTTGCTTTTAACCCCACACTATTAAATTAAAAAAAAAATTTTTTTTTTGTAATGGTTCCATTTTTTCCTAATGTTGTAAGGGAATATTACAAAGAATGCCTGGGGACCAGCAGGTAGCATAATGGCTATGTCGCTGAACTCCCATGTAGTCCACCGCGGTTCAAGTCCTGGACCCAGTGGCTTAAACTCATGCCAGTGGCTTAAACTCATGCGTGTGCGTGCGTGCCCCAGATCCCAAGAAGAAAATGGATTGTGGCGCGGCCATCCCCCTGGGGGATGATTTCTCACTTTCTGTCTCCCTGTCTCTCTCTTATCTTTCTGGCGAGTGTATGCGCCATATAGCAGAAACCTCTAGAATGAATTAAATGAATAAATAAATGTCCATATAAGTATACCCTTTCCCTTCATTCCCTGAAGGTTAGCATTTTACCACTTTTTTTTTTTTTTTGGCATACCTTCTTTTTCTGAACTCTGAGAGTAAGGTGTAGCTAGCTACAATGTCTTTTTTTTTTTTTTTTTAAAGAATTATTTGTTTAACTTTATTAATTACTGTTATTATTATTTTAATTTGATCAGAAAGAAACACACAGAGAGAGAGGGAAAGTGAGAAAGCAAGCCACCTGGTCCCGGACTTGAGCTGCAGTTGGCCATGTGAGAGTCCAGTGCCCCTAACCACCATGCAACCTGCCGACCCTGGTACATGTCTTTTACTCCAGATACTTCAAATTCATTGTCTTGTATAATCACACCTTGATTACCTATTTCAGGGAAATTGGCACAAAATTACTATCTTTATACATTATTTAAATTACATCAATTTTCCCAATTCTCTGTAGAATAAGAGTGGGAAAACCCCCTTGCTCCAGGATTTAAAGCAGGGTCACACATTACAATTAGTTATGTGAGCCTCTCTCCTTTGTTTTTTTATCATATTTTTCTAAAAAATCTTTAAATGGTATAGATAAATACTTTTTGGCAACTTGAATTTTAAAAATCTAGTTGGCTAGCATTTTATGTTTATGTGTTCTAGAGCAAAGTTTCCTTTTAAAAAGGAAAAAATAAGATCCAACAGGTGAAAGAAGTGGCATACCCTAGCCATAAATAATAAAAATTTGTGGCAATAAATAATAAGCTGTGAAAAATGGAAAATTTAAAAAGCTTTTAAAAATGCTCTGGTTGTTAAGAAAAATTGCTCCCAAGCTTTTCTGAAAAGATAGTTTGCCAACTTTGCTAATGGCAACAGATGTTGAGTCTCTAGAGAGCCTAGAGAAAGGGAAAAATTAAACCAATAATAATGAAAAATGCCCTTTCCTAACTCAGTGCTATAGACAAGGGTATTTGTGTGCTTAGGAGGATGACACTGAACAAAATTTCCTTCTCTTGAATCTTTTTTTTTTTTTGGCTAAAAGGTGCATTTGCTAACAGAGGAGAGGGAGGTGAGAAAGCATCCCCCTCCATGGGGAATCTTTTATTAAAACCCCAAATTGTGTGAGGTATGATGATAGGGTAAATTAAAGCTTTGACTGTGGTTTGCATATGAATATGCTCCCTGGAACTCTGCAGGGCAGAGGTCTGGGATCTGCAGACCTGAGATGTCTACACTGCAAGGCGAATTCATAGATAATGAGCAGATGGATATTTTACTGATTAAACAAACCTGCAAAAAATGGCCATTTTGGCCAGCCATGATAGTGCGGCTCTGCGAAGATGACGCCATGTGGGAAGGTTCCAGATTCGTAACCCAAGGACTCCTTATGCACACTGGGCACACACATGCACACCCATGATCCTGCTGGCTGGGGTTGGGGAGGGGCTCACTAAGTGGGAGGCTGTTGAGGGTACCTCTTTCTTTTTCTTGTGGAAGCAATGGATGAATAAATTGAAAAGAAAAATGTTCACTTAGTGTCAGCAATGTTTAAACATCTCGAGTGAAAATGATATCATTATTTGATCATTGTATGAATGAAGAAACAGAAGCACAGAGAGGTGGAGGAATTTATCCAACGTCACACAGCTAGTAGCTGCTGAAGCTAGGAGGATGTTCGGGGCAGGCCTGCAGGAGAGCCTGAGTGAACGGTTTAATTTCATGAATTATTAAAATTGGTAAGCTTCACTTCCGGGCTAGGATCTCACACAGGGAAAATGACTGAGAGGGCATCAGAATTCAGCAGGACAGGTCCAAGGGGGAAGGGAAGGGAAGGGAAGGGAAGGCCCAAACTAAAGTGGGTGAGGGGAACAGAGCCAGAAAACCTCTTGACCAAGCTCTAGTGTTTTTAACAACCAAAGTTATAAAATCTATCTGAAGAAAGTTTCCTGCATAGAATTGAGGAAAACTAAATTCACATAAAAATGAACAGAAAAATATAGGTCAGGGGCCATACGAAGTTATTATAAGGTAAAAGAGAATAAAGAGCAAAACATGTGGACAATAAAATTATGCCAGAAAGACAGGGAAAAGCAGGCCCAGGTCAGACATGAGGTCTTGGTAACACGAAGCTCTGTGATGCTGAAGCCACTTGGATGGTCTCGGCTTCATGTCCCAGGGCCTCGCTGCACACACTGGGAACACATTCACATACCTGCGACCCAGGCTGGTAAGGCTGGGAGTGGACTGCCGTGTGAAGTCTCTGTGGGGAGGAGAGGTGGTTCTTGCTCTCATGAAAGAAACAAAAAATACAAATAAGTTTTTTTAAACAGCAGGTTCGGAACTAGCTCCACAGACGAGTGGCTAAAGGCCGTTGGATTTCACAGGCCCCACTGTACAGTTCAAATCCTTAAAAAGCATGCCAGGCGTGTGTGTGTGTACCCAAATTTTTTTTTTTTTTTTTTTGAGGTTGTTGCTATAGGGTGCGTGCGCTCTCCAGAAAGACAGAGACAGACAGACAGAAAGCAAGAAATCACCCACCAGGGGGGATGGCCACGCCGCAATCCCTTCTCCTCCATTCTCCTCTAGGGATCTTGGGCACGCACGCACACGCCCAGCGTGAGTTTAAGCCACTGGGTCCAGGACTCGAACTGCGGTGGAGTACGTGGGAATTCAGCGACATAGCCATTATGCTAACTGCTGGTCCCATGCACCCAAAATCTTGACAGAGTGCAGAAATGGAGAAGAGATTGCAGTGTGAACATGCCCCACTGGGAAAGTGCTTTGTCCCCCTCCCTCTCTGTCTCTCAGGTAAGCCCATGTGCCCTCTGACCGGTTATAAAGGTTTTCTAAAAAAGCAAGTTTGTGCATCACATTATTCCAAAATCAAGTGAAATGCCATTAAAGAAATTATGAGGACAAAAGATGAAAGAGCAAAATAGATTAGAACTCAGATATGAAATGACAGAAATCAAGAAAGATGAAAAATCACGTGGTTGGAGTACTGCAGCAGAAGAGCAGGATGCTCTGGGAGGCTACCCCACAAGAGAGGGTTCCAGGATTGTATGCAGAGACCGCCTGAGTTCACTGAGCGCCTGTGCACATGATCGGGCTGGTTGAGGCTGGAGGTGGATTGCATCATTAAAAATCTGTTGGGGGGGAACCAGCTCATGGCATAATGGTTATGTGGCTGGACTCCCACGTAGTCGACTGCAGTTCGAGTCCCAGACTCAGCAGTTTAAAACTCAAGCTGAGTGCATGTGCATGCATGCCCAAGATCCCTGGAGGAGAAGGGATTGTGGCGTGGCCATCCCCCCTGGAGGGTGATTTCTCACTTTCCATCTCCCTGTCTCTGTTTTTTTTGGCAAGCACGAATGCCCTATAGCAAAAATTTCTCTTAAAAACAAAAAAATCTGTTGGGGGTGCTGTTCCTTTGTCTCGCTCTGTCTCTCCGGCTCATAGAGAAAGTAAATAAGAAAACTTTAAAAAAGAGAATTAAAACGTACAGGAGCAAACTTTGAGTCCAGAGCTTGACTCTAGAGTTTGTGCACTTAGGACCACATGGCAGGCCCTCGTGCAGCTGCTCCAGGATTATTAATCAAGAGCTGAATTTCTTTACTTTTAAAAGTGGCTTTTAAGGGTCAGCCCATGGCCTGGAGGTTAAGTGAGCTGGGTTCCATGTGACCAGTCATGCTGTTTGAGTCCTAGACTCTGCAGCTTAAGAAACACTTCCAGGTTCGGGAACCAGCAGTTAGTGTAATGGCTATGTCGCTGGACTCCCAGGTAGTCGACCGCGGTTCGCATCCCGGACCTGGTGGCTTAAAACTCACGCCAGGCGCGTGTGCGTGCGTGCCCAAGATCCCGAGAGGAGAATGGAGGAGAAGGGATTGCGGTGTGACCATCCCCCCTGGGGGGTGATTTCTCGTTTTCTGTCTCTATGTCTCTGTCTGTCTGGCGAGCGCACACGCCCTATAGCAAAAATCTCTCCAAAAAAAAAAAAAAAAAAAAAAAAGAAACACTTCCAGGTTCATTCAAACACTTCTTCCAAAATCCCAGAAAGGGAGAAATGGAGAAGAAATTGCAGCGTAACTGTGCCTCATGGGGGGAGGGGCGGAGTCCTCCTTTCTAACTTTCTCTCTCCACTCCCCCACCCCCGTCTTTCCAGCAAGTGTGCTTTCTGTACTTTCTGGCCAAAAAAAAAAAAAAAAAAAATATATATATATATACACACACACACACACACACACATATATATACATGTATATATATGTGTGTGTATATGTATAATAAATGTTGTCAACCAAAGATGATTATTTTAAATAAAATGCAAAAAATTTATTTTAGAATGTTGTGGCTGCTTCTACAGAGAATTAAAATTTAAATCTCAAGTCTTATACTTTCAATCAAAGATCATGGCACCTAACTACATTAAATGTGATTTTGTGAAAAGCGAATACAATTTTTTTGGAAGCCAAACCATAAAAATGAATTTTATAAGTGGCAGCAAATGTCACGATATATTATGGAGACATTATACTTATGTAGAAACTCACCCAAAATGTATTAGAGCAATCTTTTGTAATGTCACATATGCATTATTGTAAATTAGAATTTTGTCATCATAATGGTGTGAGGAATATGTTTAAGAAAAGGGGCTCTTAGCAGAAGAATTGAATGGTAAACTTAGAATCATTATTCTCAAGGTGGGAGAAAATGTGTAATTCAAAAACTGTATCCAGTATTATTGTTATTCCAATAAAAATGAAGAAAGTTAAGTTTGATAAAATCCGTTCAGGCCCAGCTGTGGAGACACATGCTGCTAAGAGGCTGGGCTCTGCTGCCTGGGACCACATGGGAAGCCAGGGTTTGAATCCCAGGCCAGGCAGGCACCTGTAGTCCCAGGGACTTGCAGCTGGCCTGGGTCCTCAGCCTCGGTCCACATGGGAAGCCAGGGTTTGAATCCCAGGCCAGGCATGCACCTGTAGTCCCAGGGACTTGCAGCTGAGGCAGTGCGATTAGGAGCTTGCAACTGGCCTGGGTCCTCAGCCTCAGTCCACATGGGAAGCCAGGGTTTGAATTCCAGGCCCGGCATGCACCTGTAGTCCCAAGGACTTAAGGCTGAGGCAGCATGATTTGGAGCTTGCAGCTGGCCTGGGCAACCTAGCCATACCCTGTCTAAAAAGAGAGCTGGGCATAGTGGTGCATGTCTGTAATCCCAGTGGAGCAGCTGAGGCAGGAGGATTGTGACATGGTAAGACCTCTTCATAAAAAGGGGGGAGGGGGCAACCCCATGGTCTAGTGGTTAAGAGAGCCTGATCCTACATGGCTGGCCATGTGATTGGAATCTTAGTCCTGGATTGAAAAACATAACAGGCACATGTGTGTGTGGTCCCCAAATCCTGACAGGATAGAGAAGTGGAGAGGGGATTGCAACGTGACCACACCCCATTCAGGAGTGTTTTCTCTCGCTTCCTCTCTCTCTGTCTTTGGTGAGCACATGTATCTCTGGAAAGTTTTAAAAAATAATAAATCTGTTCAATTGATGGTAATGTTTGTCCACTTTGAGAAAGCACTTTAATGGGACATGACAAAACATGATAGTGACATAGTCCCTGAGTGTACATCTCTGTGTGGGGATGTGTTCCCTAGCGATAGACAGGTGCACACTTGATATATTCAAATCACCATGGCAGATTGTCCAACCTACAGTGCATAAGTCAAGCTCACCCCAGCACAAATATAAGCTATTAAGGTCAATTAAGGAGGTATTTAAGCTGTATGCAGAGGTTGTGTATTCTGGCATAAATGATCCTGAGAAACTTAATTATTCCTCAAATGTTTGCACCAAAACATCATGTTAAATGAATGTTGTTGAGCCATTTTTAATGCTTTTCCTACATAATTTCTGATCTAGACTTTGGAGCCCTAAATGGACTTTAAAAAGGAAATGTAGGTGACCTGGTTAATTTCTAGTACAACTGAGCCATAGATGAACACTGAGAGCATTAGCCAATTGATCTGATGCCCATTTCCTGGTGAATTTGGACCCAAAGTGAGTCCTGCCTGCTTTTTCTGCCAGAGCCTTAATGTTTGTGCTGCACATAGTCAGTCCCTTCTTACCGGGTAACTTCATGCTTTAGTGACTTCTCAAGATTCTCTCTCCCTTCTTAAAATGCGTTTGCACTGCTCATGGTGCATTGGTTGGAGCTAGGAGATTAGGAAATGAGACAAGTTAACGCAATTCAACTCCCCATTTTATTTAGTGTTAGCAGGTTTAACAATATGTGGTTGAGGTGGGATTAGAACTTTTGATCATAAAAAATATTAGATTTGGGGCCAACAGGTGGCATGGTCATTGAGGTGCTGGACTCCCACATGGCCAACCGTGGTTCAAGTCCTGGAACAGTGGCCTGAAAAATCACAACAGATAATTAGATAAGTAAATAAATAAATGTTAAAAATAAAAGATTAGATTTGGATTTTGAAAAGTTCTATTTATTTTTGGTATCATGACCCTGGAGATGCAGTGAATTAATGTTTTCTTACTGATTATAAAGAGGTTTGGCTTAGTTTTTTACATAATATAGTAGAGAATTGTTTAGTAAGATTGTCAGTAACCTCTATAGACTATTGGGAAAAGCGTTGACCACCTCCAAGACAGATATGAAAAACTACTTAAGTTGTTTGGGGAATTTCTCAAATGTAACTAACTTTGTTGTTACTGTTTTTTTGCAAGACAGAGGGTGAGGGAGTGAAGGAGCAAGAGGAGAGAGCGGATTTCCAACAGTCTACTCACACCACAGTAGTCCTGCCCCAGTTCTCAGTCAGCTAGGATTCCAGCCACACGCCACTGTAGCTGGCCTGCTTAGGTTGGTCCAGGAACCAAACTTGGGCCTCCCATGTGGCCCCAGCTTTGCGAAGGGGCACCCTCCCACTTGCACTGCCGTGGTTGGGCCTGTTGTTTTTAAATTGCAATTTGTGGTTTTTATCAGGTAATGCATGCATGTGATAAAAAATAAATACATAAAATCAAACAGCAGGAGATTAACCACTGGAAATCAAATCTTTTTCCTAGGACCTTCTCTCAAATCTTCAAGTTTCCGTCTGAAGAGACTATTAGCTATCAGTTTCCGTAGCTAACGTTGCTGAACAGGTGGTGAATCACTCCTTTTTGCAACTCAATTTTAGTATTTAAATTTTTTAAAAAATGTTTTTGCCATAGGGCACATGTACATTCCGGAGAGAGCCAGAGAGAGTCAGAGAGAGGGAAAGTGAGAAATCACCTACTTCTTCAATCCCAGGTGAGAGGGAATGGCCATGTCACAATCCCTTCTCCTCCATTCTCTACTCTGGACATGCACCTACATGTGCCCAGTATGATTTTCAAACCACCAGGTCCAGGACTTGAACCATGGTCAGCCATGTGGTAGTCTAGTGCTTTAACCACGAAACCATCTGCTGGCCCAGAAGATTCTTTTTTAAAAAGTCACATTGGACTATAAACCTTAACACTGTTGGAAATGGCTACAGAGCATTGGTTACATAAGAGTCATTAGTGGTATTGCTTACAAGTAAAGTGGATACAATCCAAGATTTAATAAATGATTGCACAATAAAAATTAGAATGCCACTATTGTAGAGTGTCCAATAGTTACCACTCGGGTTACAATTTAACCATGCTAAAGAAAACAAACTGTGGAAACAAATGATAATAAATGAAACACTTACCAGAGATTTGGAACAATTTCATTTTAATTTATAGTTTATGGAGTTTTCCTTTTCTTTCAATATCATAAACTTTGAACGGCTGTTAAAGTAATTGTTATCTTTTATTTTTTTAATTTGATAGAGGGTATGTGCATTCACTGGAGAGAGAACATTAGAAGTATTCTCCATGGAGAATGGTCATGCCATGATCCCTTCTCCATTTCTCCACCATGTTGGGATTTGGGGTACATGCACACACATGTACCCAGCATGTTACTCAAGCTGCTGGGTCTGGGACTTGAACTGCACAGTTGGCCATGTAGGATCCAACTACCTTAACCACCATACTAAGGGCTAGCCCATTATCTTGAATCATATAGGATTTTTCAAATGTATTTCCAGATAAATTAATTTTCTATTTTTTAAAATAATTACTTAAATTAACTTTATTTATTTATGTATTTATTTTGACCAGAGAGGGACAAAGAGAGAAGGTGAGAGAGCAAGCTGCTAGATCCGGGGCTCAAACCACAGTCGGCCATGTGGGAGTCCAGCACCCTTAATCACCATGCCACCTGCTGGCCCTTAATTTTGTATTTTTATAAGCCTAATTATATGTGCTTATCTTTTTATTCACTGCTATCTGATTTTTTTCCACATAAGAAATTTCTGGTCTTTTCATGATCAATAATCTGCTTGTCTTTGATATTTAAATTCTACATTTCTAAAATTATGATGAATATACAGTTCATTGCATTAAACTTCTATCTTAGAGAGACCATAGAGCAGACATTTTTTATGAACAAGTTATTTATATTCTGGATTTTTTTTAAATTGTATTTTGATAGTTCAGAGCCCAATTAGTGTGATCTGAATTATTTGTTTCTTTATTTTAAAAGGTTTTTTTTTGTTCTTTCATGAGTAAGAGTGACAGAAAAACCGAGAGAGAGAGAGAGATCCTGCAATACAGTCTTGAGACCATTCCTAGTCTCAGCTCGCCCTGGCCCATGGGCATGCACATGCTTGGTGTACTCAGGGAAGTCTCAGGAAGTGAACCCAGAACCTTCCCACGTGGGTCAGCCTTGCTGAGCACCACATTTCACCAACTGCACCAGCATCCAGCCCCAAGCACTTTCTAGTGTTTTGCTTTCATAGCCTTGCAAAGAATATCTTCAGACAGAGGTTTTTTTGTTTTCCTTTTTTTTTTTTCCAATCGGCTGCATGCATTTGCTGGAGAGAGAGAAAGAGAGAGTGAGAGTGAGAGAGCGCACCTCCCTCCCCCAAGGAAGGATGGCCATGCCACAATCCCTTCTCCGTCCCCTCAGGATTTGGGGGACACGTGCCATTTTTACGTTTTTGCCACAGGGCACATGTATTCACTGGAGAGAGAGAACAAGAGAGAAAGGAAGATTTCACCCCCGAGGGGGGATGGCCATGCCGCAATGCCCTCTTCTCTGTTTTCCTCTCAGGATTCTGGGCACACACCCACATGCACCCTTTTCAATCTGCTGGGTCCGGGACACACCTCTTGGTGGGGAAATCCATGCTTTGGGTCTTCGTTTGAGGTTAGGGTCCCTTCCATCTCACTCCTGCAGGCTAGATTGGATCCCTCGTTATGCTTCTTTCAAAGTGTTCTAATCTTGTCTTATATAACACTCGCCAGTACTAATTATATGGTTGTGTACTTGTTCATACAATGTCCTGTGAGAGCTGAAAGCTCACCGGTTTTGCCCACATTATATCCCAAGCACTGTGTGTATTGCTGAGGACAATAACTGCTCAGTGAGTATTTGTCAAAAACAAATGAGGGCGATACTAACGCGGAGTACGGTTTAGCTTTAATGTATTGCACTTTTGGGACTAAAGAGCATCTTTAATGAACTCTGACTATGAGAAGTTAATCAGTTATCTTTTCTGAGCATTGACAGCATCTTCTATGGCTTAGCCAGTTTTTTCCTTTCTCTATTGTTTAGAAAAGTCACTGAGTCTAGGGACCAGCATCTGGCGTAATGGCTATGTCACTAGACTCCCATGTAGTCAACCGCAGTTTGAGTCCCAGGCCTGGTGGCTTAAACTCAGGCCGGGCATGTGTGCCCAAGATCCCAAGAGGATAATGGAGGAGAAGGGATTGTGGCGTGGCCAACCCCCCCCCCCGGGGGGGGGTGATTTCTCACTCTCTGTCTATAGCAAAAACCTCTCAAAAAAAAAAAAAAAAAAAAAAGGAAGTCACTGAGTCTGTATCTTCTCTGGCCTTTCACTGGGAGGTTTTATCAGTCTCTGTGAGAAGAGAACCTTCACCGTATATTCACGATTTTTGTTGTTGCAGGACTGGCCCACACGTTTTCCTCTGCAGTTGCTAATCTGTCAGGATAGCACTCCCTGAGTGTCTCTCATCCCTGAGGCTTCTGAAGGGAGCCCTTTAACTCTGGTTAAAGTTCTAGTTATTCCTTCTGTGCCTTGGTGCTTGGACGGAAGGCCACATGCCACTGGGCAGCGATGTCGTCGTCGTCACTATTCGTGGTTTCCCATGACCAGTCTTCATTTATTCCCATATCGTGACATTCCACTATTTAGAAAATTATTTTTATCAGAACAGTGGGAAATTGTGTTACTTTTTCTTCTTTTCCAGCTCTTTTGAAAAATATTGGGTCATTGGAAAAGTTATAATGTATTTTTCTGTTTTTCTGTTTTTTCTATGCAGAAATGTGTCCTGACTTTTCAGACAACCCAATATGAACTAAAATGGTTCTAAAACAGACACTTTGGGGGCCGGCAGGTGGCGTGGTGGTTAAGGGCCCTGGACTCCCACATGGTCAACCATGGTTCGAGTCCTGGACCTGGCAGCTTGCTTCCTCACTTTCCCTCTCTCTCTCTCTGTCCCTCTCTGGTCAAATTAAAAATAAGTAAATAAATAAATAAATTTAAATAAAACAATTCTTTAAAAACAAACAAACAAATCAGATACTTTGGGCACCATTATGACACCTTACCCTAATTTTCACCCCTAAGCCAATTCCCTCTTGTGTAGGACAGACTAAGGGGGCCTCTATCTGGTGGCATTCACACTCAGAGAGATAATGCTGATATGGCCTTAAATTTTTTTATTTACTTATTTATCTATTAATTTGTTGTGATTTTCAAGCCACCAGGTCTGGGACTCGAACCACAGTCAGCCATGTGGGAATCCAGTGCTATAACCACATGCTACCTGCTGGCCCTCCAATAGGGCCTGAATGCCACTACATACCCAGCCTCAGCCAGCCCCAGGTGGACATGTGTGTGGCGGGCATACTCGGGAGGTCTCTGGAGCAAACCTTGACCCTTTTCACATGGGTCAGTCTTGAAGAGCATTGTGTTTTAACACTGTGCCAACATCTGTCCCCTGAAGTGTCTTTCTGGTACACTCTTTTCTCACCCATTTACATATGGGAAAACTTTTAGCATGGAACTTGGTCAAAGTTTTTTGAGATATAGGTATAGTTTCTTCTTCTTTCATGTAGTTATTTGCTGACAAAAAAATACCTAATCAAATAGGACTTTTGCCTTAAGAATCCTCGTGACCTCTTCCCAGGGGTCATATGTATGCCCATTTTCATAAATAGTATCTTTAATAATTAATTCTACTGTATCTGTCTGAGGAAATAGGACCGCAGCTACTCCTTTGTTGATAAAAACTCTCATGAAAAGAACATCTCCCATTCTAGCACACAGTGAAGAACACATAGTTTTGAGGACCAGAAGATGGTGTAATGGTTACGTCACTGGACTCCCATATATCTGACTATGGTTCGAGTCTCAGACCTGGTGGCCGGGCGTGAGTGTGTGCATGTCCAAAGGCCCAAGAGGAGAATGTAGGAGAAGGGATTGCAGCATGGCCATCCCCATTTGGGGAGTGATTTCTCACTTTGTCTCTTTATCGCTATCAGTTTCTGTGGCGACCATACGTGTCCTATAGCAAAAATCTCTCAATTAAAAAAAAAATTACATACTTTAGAGTTATTTTTCTGGGGAAAAAATGGTATCTGAAAGTTTAGTTCCACACCATGTATATACCACGTCAGCAGGATGTCTGAATTAGAATGTGCCTAATCCTAAAAATCGCTAGATGTGTAGTGCTGTCCAGTAGAAGTGTAATGGAAGTTACATATTTAATTTTAAATTTTGTAGAAGATACATTTAAAAAAGAAGAAACAAGTGAGATTATCCTGGTAAAATATTTTCTTTAGTTGATGATATTATTACATTCAACATTTAATCAATGTAGTGAAATTAAAGGAATATTTCCCTTTCTTTTCCCCTTGAGTCTTCAAAATGCCCCTTCTTTTTTTTTCTTTTTCTTTTTTTCTTTTTTTTTTTTTTTTTTTTTACATTCACAACATATTTTAACTTAGACTCGTCATGTTTCAGGTGCTCAGTAACCATATGTGGCTTCTTGACTAATGGATTGGGTAGTATTGCTTTAGATAGTTACATGAGTGTGTTAAACCATAGACATGAAATAACTCACATAAAATTCTGCCTGAGGTAGCTGGATTTTTTGGGATTGAAAAATACATATTATTGGGACCAGCAGTTAGCGTAATGGCTATGTCGCTGGACTCCCACGTAGTCGACCGCGGTTCGAGTCCCGGACCCGGTGGCTTAAACTCATGCCGGGCGCGTGTGCGTGCGTGCGTGCCCAAGATCCCGAGAGGAGAATGGAGGAGAAGGGATTGTGGTGTGGCCATCGCCCCTGGGGGGTGATTTCTCGTTTTCTATCTCTCTGTCTCTCTCTCTGTCTGGCGAGCACACGCACCCTATAGCAAAAAAAAAAACCTCTAAAAAAAAAATAAAAGACAAAAAAAAATACATATTATTGGGAACCAGCAGTTAGCGTAATGGCTATGTCGCTGGACTCCACGTAGTCGACCGTGGTTCGCGTCCCAGACCTGGTGGCTTAAAACCCACGCCGGGCGCTTGTGTGTGCGTGCCCAAGATCCCGAGGGGAGAGTGGAGGAGAAGGGATTGCGGCGTGACCATCCCCCCTGGGGGGTGATTTCTCGCTTTCTGTCTCTATGTCTCTCTCTGTCTGGCGAGTGCACGTGCCCTATAGCAAAAACCTCTCCAAAAAAAAAAAAAAGAAAGAAAAATACATATTATTTATACACGTAAATATAACATCTGAGTGAATAGATAGGTGTGGATCAAAGAAGGCAGCTCTATTAGGGCTCTCCAGAGAACCAGAATCAATAGAATACATGTGTATAGCTCTATAAAAGACGTTTATTGTGAGAGATTGGCTCATGTAGTTATGCATGCTAAGAGGTTCCACAATTTGTTATTTCCAAGCTGGTGGCTTGAGAAAGCTGGCAGGATTTTCAAGTCTGAAGGCCTGAAAAACCAGAGGAGCCAATGGTGTAAATCGCACCTAAGTCTAAAGCCCAAGGGCCAGGAGCACCAACGTTTATGGGACGGAAAAGATGGAAGTCCCAGCTCAAGAAGAGAGCAAGTTTGTTCTACCTCTGCTCTCTTTCCCCGCCACTCTTCTGTATCTTATTATTTTCCACTTTGTAATCCATCACGGAAAAATTTCTTTAAGAAAGTCTATTGGGACCAGCAGATGGTGTAGTGGTTACGTTGCTGGACTCCCACACGGCCAACCGCAGCTCAAGTCCTCCGTCTGGTGGCTTCAAACACACACTGGGCATGTGTGCATGTGTGCCCAAGATCCTAGAAGGAGAAAGGAGGAGAAGGGATTGTGGCATGGGTGTACCCCTCTGGGGATACTTTCTCACTTTCTGTCTCTGTCTCTCTGGTGAGCGCATGTGCCTTATAGCAAAAATTTCTCTCTCAAAAAAATAGTCTATTGATCTACCTTATTTATTAGTATCTCTATTTTTAATTTAAAATTTTAATTATCATATTTATGGGTTACTATGTGATTTTTTTCAGTACAAGAGTACAGTGTATAATCATTAAATCAAGATAATTAGCATATCATCATCTCAACCATCTGTCATCACTTTGTGTCAGAAATGCTCATGGAGTGGTGGTTAAGGCAGCTGAATTTCATATGACCAACTGCATGGTTTGCATCTCAGACCCAGTGGCTTGAAAAACACATTGAGCACATGTGCATGTGTGCCCCAAACCCCAAGAGGACAAATGGGAAAGAAGGGATTGTGGTGTGACCGCTCCTATGGGGGTTGCTTTTTCACTGACTTGGGTGAGCATGCATACTCTCTAGTAAATTAAAAAAAAAATCTTTTTATTAAACTGTGTTGAAATATGCAGTGAATTGTTAACGATAGTTACTCTCCTGTGCTTAGTAACACTAGGGTTTGTTCCTCTTTACCTTTCTGTTCTGTCCTATGCAAGCCATCAATGGATTAGATGACATCTGCCCACCTTAGTGAGAATGAACTTCTTTACTCAGTTTACTGATTAAAATGCTTATCTCTTCCAGACATATCCTCACAGACATACCCAGAAATAGCCTTTTGGAAGCTCATCCCTTAGCTCAGTCAAGATGACACCTGAAATTAGCCATCACAGGATCCATGATAGTGTGATCTGATAAATGTGTAGTACATGTGTGTACCTGCTCAGGAGTGACACTAATGTATCTTGATGTGTAGATTTGGTAAACATGCTATGGGGTGAATTTGAACCAGCTTGACGACAGGAGCAGTTCCCCGGCTGGTAGATTAACCTGTCTGATCTCCCTGTGTATTTCTCTGCTTATCTCATACGCAGCAATGGTCACTAGAAGTTTGAAGGAGTCAAGCCTTCCAGTTATATTTGTGGCATCTTCTGGGAGAAATCATGTGTGCACTAGAACATACGGATTGCAGGCCATGCCCATATTGCAGCTAAGACTAAATCCTTCACCAGTATTAGATTTTTGTTTTTGAATGTTTTTATTTATTTCTTCCATGAGAGAGAGAAAAAGAGAGTCCCCCACCTGCAGCAAGGTCCTCGTGCTGCAATCTAGGCTCAGCCTCGTCAGCCAGAATGACAGGCACATGGGCATTCGCCTGGTGTGTGTGGGGAGACCTCAGGACATGAACCTACGACCTTCCCACATGACTTTGGCATTGTAGCTACTCCACTGTGGCTGGCCCAGTGTCAGCTTTGGATGGAGTCATGAGGAACTTACAAGGCTAAACTTGGTACTCCTGTCTGATTCCATTTAGGCAGACTATAGAGTTCTCACAAAATGTTACGCTCCCCTTATTGAAAGTAACTGTGATTTTTCTTTCTTTTCCAGATATTCTGCTATCCTAATGATATTTGTTAATATTGCTACTTAATGAGCCAGATAGAAAATTCTTACTCTGAACTTAATGAATTATTTTTTTCAGAAAATTTTCATTTGCAAGTTCTGCAAAGGAGAAGTGAAAGACTTTATCTGGAGCTGTTGAATACTCTTGTATCAGGCACTGTCGATTTTTCAGTCATACAGAGTTAGAGTGTTCCTCAAGGGTTGTCCAGACTCATGGCTCCACCTTTTCCTCCTTGATGTAGAAGAACCATGTTATGTATCTCTTTTTTTGTTTGTTTGTTTGTTTGTTTCTTGAGAGAGAGAGAGAGAGGTACCCTTGACCCTCAACAGGGTTTCAACATGCCACCATCTTCCCCCAGCCTCTCAGCCAACCAGAATCATGATGAGGGCAGGTTCATGTGATGTGTCCAGAGTGACTTGGGCCTCCCGTGTGGTTCCAGCAGCGCATAGCAGCATCCTGCCAACTGGGCCGCTGTGACTGGGCTGAATATCTCTTAAATATTGGTGATAAGCTTGTAGGCGTTTGTTTTGCCATATTTTAAGTATGCTTGACCATTTTGTGATTTAACACATTTCTTAAAGAAAGAGTATATGATGCATTCTCTGATTTCTTTGCATTAATAAAGGGTTTCTCAACCTCAGCATCACTGACGTCGAGCTGGGTAATTCTTTGCTGCTGAAGGTTCTCCTGTATTTTATAAGATCCCTGGTCTCTGTTAATTAGATGCCAATATCTTGTGTGTGTCCTCTCTATTCCCACAGTCAATACAAATTTTAGGATCACATCATCTCAAGTTCACATCACCTCAAGTTCCTGCTCCTCATAATGCAATTTTTCCTCATACAAGGAAAAAGAAGCACCAGCAGATGGCATAGTGGTTACGTCTCTGGACTCCCACATGGCCGAGTGTAGTTTGAGTCCTGGATCACACTCGGCACATATGTGTGCACGCCCAAGATCCTGGGAGGAGAATGGAGGAGAAGGGATTGTGGTGTGGCCATCCTCCCTGGAGGGTGATTTCTCACTTTTCTTCTCTCTGTCTCTGTCTCTGTCTCTCTCTCTGTCTCTGTGGCAAGTGCACACACCCTAAGGTAAATACCTCTTTAATAATAATAATAATAATAATAATAATAATAAAGTTACATTTATTCACCACCTTTGAGACACAGAATCTCGTCAATAATTTCATTTATCTTTGGGTAATGTTCTTTTTTTCCCCCTCCTCTAGTTAAGTCATGTGGTGACAGCAGGGACATATTTCCTGGAAAGTTCCTGTGGTGTGGTTGTTCATTTCTCCTGGCTGTTTCAATGACTGTGCAATGTCATGGTTGGTTCCTTGGCCCGCCCAGACATTCTGTAAGCTAACCAATATCCTGCAATAAATCCCTTTCTGCTTCAACTAGTCAGAGTATACTCTGCCCTCTGCCCAAAGCCAGAACTCAAATTAGTGTGTTTTAAAACAGACAACAGCAGGAGTAACAGAATCTACCAATTTTGAGGCAGGGGGTACGGTGGAAATTTGAGAATCAGAGACCATGACCATGTGACCTCCCTCCCAATTTGATCCTCAAACACTGAAATTTGACGTACGTATATTAAATGCCTCCTCTGTTAGTGCTCTTGTGAAGGTCATCAAAGCTTTCTTGATATAACCTCATGGCAGCTTTTGACCCTACTGTCCACTCAGCATTTTTCTGAAAAGTCTTTCTTTCAGTTTGTATACACAGTCTTCTGGTTTTCTTCCTTCTATTTGTTTGCCCTCAGTATTCTTTGAGGGGCCCTTTTTCTCTCCTGCAGGTTCTTTAAAGATAAGTATCCCTCAGTATTCTATAATGAACCGCTTCCCTTCTTATTCTACATATTATTCAGGGGCAATTTTAGATTTTCTGATATTCCCATGGCTTTAATTATCACCTGTATGATGCTGACTTTAAAATTTAGTTCTGGGGCAGTCACCTCTTCTAAGCACCACGTGCAATCTGAGTATCTCTATTGCAATAGCTCATAAGCATTTTAAACGCAGTATGGACAAAACAGAACTCATTACCTTCCTCCTTCACCTCCTCAAAACTCCCTCAAGTTAGCAAACCACTCCGTTGTTGTATTCTTGATGCTGGTAAATGGCACCACCGTTCCGAGGGTTGCTCAAGCCAGAAACAGGACACCGGCCATCATTCTTCTGTTTCCTTTCATCAGTCAACCAGTCTTCAAGTCCTACCATTTCTTCTTCCAAAATAGCTCTCATTCACCTCTACCGCCCTAGTTTTAGATACCATCATCTCCAGCCTCCCAACAAGTCTCTTCCTTCAGTTTCATTTCCTTCTAGTTCATTCCTCACTTTGAAGACATACTCAGAACACATGTCCAGTGCTGTCTTTTCCCTGTCTGTGGAATTCTATCCTACCCCCTTCCCAGAACTCGCAGTTACCTCCCGTGGGTTGGCTGCTCCAGTGTCCCTTCGTCTGGCATGCTGTATGTCTAGCAATGCTGAACTTCTCTCAGGCCCCAGAAAGTGCTACCCTTTGTTGTCTTTGGCCCATGAAACAGTGTGCTATTCTTGCTCTCTGGGTGCTAATCTCAATTTAGATATTATTTTCTTCTGTAAGTCCTTTTTGTCTGCATTTTCGCTTCTGTTTCATTTTAAACAGCAGGAAAGTACCTTCTAATCCTTTTGCAATACATTTGTAACCTGCAGTTGTAACCCTTGATTTGCTTTTCTGTCTTGCCCCAATACATCTAGCTCTGTGGAGGCAAGAGTTAGGTCTGTTTTGTTTATTGTTGATGGTCCCTCAGATTCGTTGGCCTGATTTCGAATTCCAGGTAATGGAATCATAAAGTATGTGTTTTGTATGTGTGTGTGTATGTGGCTTCTTTTTACTGAACATCATGAAAAGTGTCCTTTTTCATTGCTATACTTTCTACGTTGTACAAATATGTTATACTTCATTCATTCTATTGTCAAAGGACATTTCACTTGCTTTACATTTAGAGTATTACTAATATTCTTAGATACTGGTTTTGGTAGCAATAAGTACTCATTTCTGTTGTTTTGGGGTACTTGTATATTTTTTGTTGGGGAGAAGGTACGTGTGAGCGATCCCAACAGTATTTTAGAATCTACAGTCACCTCATTCAAACTGGAAGTTTGAGCTTCTACAGGGACCCAGTGGTGGCAGGCAGGCTGAGGTTGAAGTGACCGGCATGAAAGGCCATGTGGAATGGTAGGTATGGTTCAGAACTGAAGTCAGATAAACCTAGGTCATCTGGTGGCATGCCTTCAACCACTAATTACTCAAATCTTCCCATTGTTTCATTTATAAAATGGAATAGTACCTGTCCTATCTGCCTGTCTGGGTGACTATAATAAAACCAGCTAGAATTTTTTAAATGATAAACTTTATGTGACTATCAGTTTCTGTCATGGCAGTAAATGTAAGTTTTTAATTCTTATTTCCTCTAGAGTAACATTTATAGTCACTTAAGCTACAGGAATCTATTAAATCTGTGTTAACAGTGGGAGTCATTATTTTCTCCAGGTAGTTTTTGGATATGAATCAACACCACCATCTGTGAAAGGAAAAAGGACACCGCAGTTTGTATATTCCCAAACATCTTTTATCTGAGAAAATTGGACAGCACTATAGTGAGTTCCTGGAGGGGAAAGGGCAAATAAAATGTTATCTGAATTTTTCCCTGAATTTTTTTCAGCTTGTCTCCATTCATGGATGGCTGGATTTTTACCCTGACAGTTTTGGGTGAAATCTGGTTCGAGGAGAGGAAGCAGACACCACATTTCCAGATTTTAGTGTTTTCCCTTCACGTAGGGAAGCGTCTTTTTCTGGATTACCGAGCTCAATGCCAACTAGGTCACGGTGTTGGGCAAGGTTGGGGGTGACAGGGAAAGGGGCAGGGCTGTTTGCTCAGTGCCTGCTCCACAGCGCTGAGCTCCTGCTGTCTCCACCCTCACTCTAGTCTCTGATCTTCCCTCTCCGTCCTTTGTACCTATTTTCTTGGCTCATTTATGATATTTTAGTAACACCATCATGGAACTATTTTTACAAAAAAAGTGTATGATAATTAATGTGAAAAATAAGTCATTTTTTTCTTTTCTTCTACTGAATCTGCATGAAATATTTCTCTTTCCTGGTTTCTGTATTTAATCACGTTCTAAGTACTGATTGCTAAATCCTCTTGCTTTTTAACCTGTTAGATTGAAATGTAATTAAGATGAATTTAGATTAAAATGAAGAGTTTTCATATACCCCTCACCCAATTTTCCCTAGTCTTAGCATCTTACATTACCTTGGAAATTTCTCATAACTAAGAAACCAACATTGGTACTATACTGTTAACTAAACTCTGGGCTTTATGTGGATTTCACTAGATTTTCCACTAAGGTCCTTTATCTCTTCCAGACCTCATCCAGGGTACCACATTCCATTTAGTCATCGTGTCTCCCTAGCCTTCTCTGATCTGAAACATTTTTTCAGACTTTCCTTATTGTTCATAAATTCCAACAGAGTAGAGAAATGGGGGGAAATGGATTACAGTGTAACCACATCCTACTGGGAGAGATTACTCCATCTCCTCCTCCCTCCCTGGCATTGGCAATTAAAATAAATGAAAGTATAGACTCATGGGGAGTTGCAAAGACAGTACAGAGAGATCTCATGTCAAGAGCGCTCACTTTGTTCCCCCAGGCATTACATCGTAATTATAGCACAACAGCAAAGCAAGGAAACGGCCATTGGTACAATGTGTGTGTTTGGTCCTGGATCACTTTCATCACATGTAGGTTCTTGTAACCACTATCACAATCAAAATGATAACTGCACCATCAACACAAAGATAGCCCTTGTGTTGCTGCTTTATCCCTCTCCCTATCCCTTTCTGCCCTCTCTCACCACCAGCCTTCCTCCCCTGGCACCTGTTTGCCTTTAAATCCTTCCAGGTTAGTTTTGGAGGTTGGACTTCGTACGGAAGGTGTCTGGGCTAGTACAGGAATGTCTACAAAATGCGTAAGTTTGGGATGTAGGTCTGGAGTTTCTAATGTAGTAGATCTGGAATGAGGCAGAAATAAGTATATGTATTTATTTATTTAAAGTTTACTTATTACATGAGATAAAGGGAAAGACAGAGAGAAAGAGAGAAATCCTAGGCAGGTCCCCATGCCATGATCAACCCTTAGTCTCAGACAACTCAGGTCATGGGCATGTACGTGTGTCCCTGGTTTGTATATCCTGCGTGCACAGGGAGATGCCAGGACATGAAGCCAGGACCTTCCCATATGGGTCCAGCTGTGCGCCCACCAAGTTACCTCCTGGCCTCAACAGGTGTGATCTTTAACAATTTCTCCAAATTCTGTTCCCTGCACAAATTAAGAACCATTGCTTTTTTTCTTTCTTTCTTTCCTTTTTGGATTTCAAGGTCATAGGCGATATTTGATCATTTCAAATTATGACACGTTATGCAATGCTCATTCAGCATCCCTTTCTCTTCTTAATACCATTTTATGATGTTGCCACTCCCATTACCACTGCCCTCAAGGACCATGATTCTCATGTATTTACTGAGTATCTTATTTTTTTTTTTTTTTTTGAGAGGTTTTTGCTATAGGGCGCGTGCGCTCGCCAGACAGACAGAGAGAGACAGAGAGATAGAAAGCGAGAAATCACCCCCCAGGGGGGATGGCCACGCCGCAATCCCTTCTCCTCCATTCTCCTCTCGGGATCTTGGGCACGCACGCACACGTGCCCGGCGTGAGTTTAAGCCGCCGGGTCCGGGACTCGAACCGCGGTCGACTACGTGGGAGTCCAGCGACATAGCCATTACGCTAACTGCTGGTCCCAGAGTATCTTCTTTTTGTACGTGTTCTTATAAAATGTGTGTAGTTCTTATCAGTGCGTGTAGTTATCGATAATAAAAATGACATTTGTTTATACAGCCCCCAGTTTGTTACACAGCCCTCTTTTTTCTAGCCTAGAAATTAAGACTTTTTTAAGAATTATTTTTTTATATTTAAAATTTATTATTATTATTGTAATATTATTTGATTTGCTATAGGGCATGTATTCTCACCAGAGAGAGACAGAGAGAGATTGAGAGAGAGGGAAAGTGAGAAGGCAAGCCTCCAAGTCTGGGACCTGAACCAAGTTGGCCATGAGGGAGTCCAGTGCCTTAACCACCACACCACCTGCTGGGCCCCCCAAAGTAATAGCTTTTACAGTTTAGAGCATTTGAGGTTCGCAGAAAAATTGAGTGGAAAGTAGGGAAAGGTCCTGTATACATCTTCCCCCAATTTTTTTTTTTTTTTAAGAGAGAGATCTTTTGCTATAGGGCACGTGCACTCACTAGAGAGAGAGAGAGAGAAAGCAAGAAATCACCCCTCCACCCAGGGGGAGATCACCATGCTACAATCCCTTCTCTTCCATTCTCCTCTCAGGATTCCGGGCACGCACACACACATACCTGACATGAGTTTTAAGCCACCGGATCCAAACTCAAACCATGGTCAACTATGTGGGAATCCAACTATATAACCATTATGTCATCTGCTGGTCCATCCCCCAATTTTTCCGACTATTAACATTTTGCATTAATGTGGTAACTTTGTTGTATGAACAAAAATATTTGAACCTGTATTTATAGATTATTATTAACTAAAGTCTGTGGTTTACACTAGAGTTCACTGTGTTGTTCACCTCTACAGGTTTTGACGAATGTATACTGTCTCTACCCTAGAATATCATAGAAATAGTTTCACTGGCCTAAAAAGCTTCTGTGGGCCAGCAGATGGTGTAGCTGTTATACTACTGGATTCCCACATGGTGGACTGAAGTTAAAGTCTCGGACCTGGTAGCTTGAAAATCACGCCAGGCATGTGTGCATGCATACCCAAGATCCTGAGAGGAAAATGGAGAAGGGATTGCAGCATGGCCATCCTCCCTGGGGCTGGAGGGGGGGTGGTTTCTAACTTTCCCTCTCACTGTCTCTATCTCTGTTTCTCTCCAGCAAGTGCATGCACCCTAAGACAACAACCTCTCAAAACAAACAAACAAAAAAACTCCTGCACTAGGGCCAGCAGGTTGTGTGGTGGTCATGGCACTGGATTTCCACATGGCCAACCAGGGCTTGAGTCCTGGACCCAGTAGCTTGAGTTCCAGACCCAGTGGCTTGAAAATCATGCCAGGCACATGTATTTGCCGTGCCCAAAATCCCGAGAGGAGAATGGAAGAGAAGGGATTGTTTCACAGCCATTCTCCTGAGGGGGCGTTATTTCTCAATTTCCCTCTCTCCGTCTCTCTCTGATGAGTGCATACACCCTATGGGGGTAAAAAAATCCCTTGCACTGCTCTGATACATCTCTCCTCTCCTCCCAAACCCTTGGCAACCACTGATCGTTTCAATATTTCTGTAGTTTTGCCTTTTTCAGAATGTCATAGGGTTGGAATCACATGGTATATAACCTTTTTAGATTTGCTTTTTTTATTCAGTAATATGTATTTTAGGTTCCTCTATGTTTTATTCTTTCATTTTATAAAGGTTATTTATTTCTTTCTTCCACGAAACAGAGAAACAGAAAGAGAGAGAGAGAGAGAAAGAGAACAAGAAACAGACACTCTCAATAGAATACTCACACCAGGTCCACGAGCAGCCTTAGCCTGCAGGATCATGAGACGCGTATGCACTCGGCATGGGCAGAGAGACCTTGAGGTGTGAACTCTAGATATTCTCAGATGGCTTTAGCATGATGGAGCATTTGGATGAGCACTGCTCCACCTTGGCTTGCTCTGCAAGTAATTTTGTATCTTTATAGCTCATTTCTTTTTATGTTGGGTAATAGTCCATTGTCTGGATGGACCACAGTTTGTTTACCCAGTCACTTATCGAAGGATATCTTGGTTTCTTCCAAGTTTTGGCAGTATGAATAAAGCTACCATCAGCATTCTCATGCAGGCTTTTGCATGAACATGTTTTCAACTCATCTGGGTAAATACCAAGGAGGGCCATTGCTGGGTCATACGGCAAGAGTGTGTTTAGCTTTGTAAGAAATGGCCAGTCTGTTTTCCAAAGTGGCTGTACCATTTTACGTTCCCACCAGCAATGAATGAGAGTTTCTGTTGCTTCACATCCTCTCTAGCATTTAGTGTTATTGGTCTTTAGATTGTGGCTAATTCTTATTTTTATTTTTTTTGTAATTTGCAACAGGGTGTGTGTGTTTGACAGAGAATGAAAAATCACCCCCCTTCCCAATGAGGGACAGTCATTCCACAATTCTCTCTATTCTGTTTCTCCATCTTTCGGGATTTGGGGCTCACACATACACATACCCGGCGTGTTTTTCAAGCCACTGGGTCCAGGACTCGAACTGCACCATCAGGCCATGTAGGATCCAGTCATCTTACCCACCACACCACCGGCTGGCCTGGATTTTAGCCATTCTAATAGGTACATAGTGGTATCTTGTTGTTTTAATTTGCATTTCCCTAATAACATAGGACACTGAGCATCCTTTCATATGCTTATTTGCCATCTGTATGTTTTCTTTGGCGAAATGTCTGTTCAGATCTTTTGTCATTTTTTCAATTGAGTTGCTTGTTTTCTTAATGTTGATTTTGAGTCCTTTGTATAATTTACATACAAGTTCTTTATCAGATATGTGTTTTGCAAATATTTTCTCCCAGTCTGTGGCTTGTTCTTTTTTTTTTTTTTTTAATTCTTTTAACGGTGTCTTTCACAGAAATGTTCGTATTTGAATGAAGCCTTACCTTTCGATATTTTCTTTCATGAATTGTACTTTTGATGGTATATCTAAAAGTCACTGTGAACCCAAAATTGCCTAGATTTTCTTCCACATTATTTTATAGCAATTTTATAGTTTTGCATTTTACATTTGGACCTATGATCTATTTAATTTTCAGCTTTTTCATGAGATTTTATGGTATTATGCTTTTAAGATCCATCCATTTTCCCATGTGTACATTTCATCTGTGATTTAATTACTCTATGTCTATCTCTTTGATATGCATCTGCGAGTTAACCTGTCTGCTTTCTGTGTGACGGACTCCTAGCTTGCCCCCAACGTCTTGTCACTACAAATAACGCTACAATAAATATCCTGATACCTGTTCCCTAATGGACCTGTATAAAAATTCTTTAGATACGGGAACCAGCAGTTAGCGTAATGGCTGTCGCTGGACTCCCATGTAGTCGACTGCGGTTCGCGTCCTGAACCCGGTGGCTTAAAACTCAAGCCGGGCGCGTGTGCATGCGTGCCCAAGATCCCGAGAGGAGAATGGAGGAGAAGGGATTACAGCGTGACCACCCCCCCTGGGGGGTGATTTCTCGCTTTCTGTCTCTGTGTCTCTCTCTGCCTGGCTGGCGACCTCACACGCCCTATAGCGAAAACCTCTCAAAAAAAAAAAAAAAGTTCATGTGAAAAATTCTTTAGATCCATACCCAAGTTTGGACTAACTGGGCCATGGAATATACTCAGTTGAACTAAGGAGGGACAGGTTGCTCTCCAGCATGGTTGCACCGTTCTGCACTCCTGCCTATAGCTTCACATTCCTCCCGTATTAGAAAGCATTATCTTGCTTCCTGATTTTTGCCAGTCTAATAGTTGTAAAATACCCCATGGTTATTTAAATTTGTATTTCTATAATGACCATTGATTTATTACAGTGTAAGTTCTGATACGGGCAATTTTAACATTGTAAACATGCATTGATTCTGATCATTACTAAATTAATTTCCCTTTTAGAAGTATAGAACTCACTGGGGACCAGTGGGTGGTGTGGAGGCTAAGGCTTGGACACTCCCACATGGCCAACCACAGTTCAAGTCCTAGACCTGGTGGCTTTCTTTCTCTCTTTCTCCTCTGTGTGTGTCTCTCTCTGGTCAAATTAAAAATAAATGAATAAGTAAATAAAGTTAAATAAATAATTTTTTTTAAAAAAATTAAAAGGAGCATAGAACTCACTCTAGGGCTGGTCCTGTAATCTAGTGGTTAGGCAAGCCAGATCCCACATGGCCAACTGTGCTTTGATTACCAGCCACGACAGCTTGAAAAATATGCCTGACATGTGTGTATGTATGCCCCAAATACTGACAAGATGAAGAAATGGAAGACAACGGATTGTAGCGTGACCATGCCTCATTGGGGGGTGCTTTATAACCCCCCTCCTCTGTCTTGTTTGCTCTCTCTCACTGTGTCTGCACAAACCCTCTGGCAGTTAAAAAAAAATCACTCTATTATTACAAAAGCCTCTAGATTATATAACATAAAATTGAAATAACCTGAGTAGTCTTTTCTTGTTTAAGAAGTAAAATGATGAAAAATAAATACCTCAGATTTACTCTATGAATAAATATAAAAAGAAGAGGGACTAGCAGGTGGCATGGTGGTTAAGGCACTGGACACTCCCACATGGCCAACTGCGGTTCAAGTCCTGGACCTGGTGGCTTGCTTTTTCACTTTCTCTCTCTTTCTCTAACCCTCTCTCTCTGTGTCTCTCTCTGATCAAATTAAAAATAAATGAATGAATGAATAAACAAAATTAAAATAAATAATTCTTTTTAAAATTTAAAAAATATAAATATAAAAAGAAGAATTTTCAATGTCTTACTTTAAGAACTTTAGGGGCCAGGTGGTGGCATAGTGGTAAGACAACTGAACCCACATGGGAAGGGCCTGGGTTTGTGTCCTGGGCCCTTTCTGATCATAGTGGGCACATACATGTGCCCATGATCTGGGCCAGCTGGGACTGGGTATGGATGGTGGCATAAAGACCCTGTTGGAAGTGTCTAACTTTCTCTCTCATGGAAGAAGTAAATAAACTGAAAAACAAAGCAGCAACAACAATAAAACCTTGAAACTCAACTCGATCTGGTAATTAAAGGAGTCCAGTTGACGTGGACTTTTGAAATAATATTTGAATGAGAGGTAAGTAACCCTTTTAAAGCAAATACACATACAGGCCAAATGACTTTTGAATACCAGCTGTCTTAGAAGTGAAATGCTGCCTGAGAAAGGAGCTTCCTGACACTCAATAAATAGAGGGCTTTTCTGTGAATGGAAACAAATGTGTGCTGAAATATGGGAGCAGATACTACAAGACTCCAAACCTTATTATACACATAGAGCCTGGATCACTGGAAATTTTCTTTCCTATCTAATTTTAAAACTCTTGACTTGTCTTCAAAGTGAAAAAGAAAGCGTTCATTACAGATATTCCATCAAGGTTGCAGTTCTTTGATTTTATACTTGTGAGAACTAGTTTGAAAGTAAGCTTTCAATTCAATTCTTTGAATTAAACTGAAACAGAAAACTGCACCCAAAAGAAAGGGTCACCATCTAAAGGAAGATGCTGAAAGTTGACTGTCATGTGAGGATGTCCTAAGACCCTAAGGTATCTCCTGAAAAAAGAAATTCTGTCTTTGTTAATGAAGCTGTGAGAAAATGGCTCCTTCAACGTTACTGGAGAAATGTGGGACAACTATGAGGCATTTTGGAACTGTTTATCAAATTTTCATATGCATCTTCCCTCGGATTCCTGGAAATCCTGTTCAGTTTTGACTCAATTTAGAAGCTACTTTTTCCCAAAAGGAGCTGGATATAAATCTCACCCAAAACCTCAGTTTGGGAAAATGCAGAATTGGTTGGAGGCAGACAGAGAGCTGTGAGTGTAGAAAGCAGTACTGATTCTGAGCAGTAAGAAAGTGATGACAATGGGACCGGCAGGTGGTGCGATGGTTAAAGGCACTGGATTCCCACATGGCTGACCGTGGTTCAAGTCCTGGACCTGGCGGCTTGCTCTCTCACTTTCTCTCTCTCTCTCTGTCTGATTAAACTGAAAATAATAATAATAATAATAATAATAATAATAAAAATAAAGTTAAATAAAAATAATTAAAAAAAAAAAAAGAAAGTGATGACAAGACCAGCAGATGACGTAATGGTTACGTTGCTGGACTCCCACAGGGCTGACCGCAGTTTGAGAGCAGGACGTGGTGGCTTCAAAATCATGCTGGGTATGTGTGCATATGTGCCCAAAATCCCAAGAGGAGAATGGAAGAGAAGGGCTTGCAGCGTGGCCATTCTCCCTGGGGGGGGGGGTGATTTCTCACTTTCTGTCTCTCTGTTTCTCTGTCTCTCTGGCAAACGCACATGCCCTGTAACAAAAAACTCTCTAACAAAAATGAAGCTAATGGCAAGTCCAGTACAATATATTCAGGGAGAGCTAAACCCATAACCAAGGAGATGTTTTATTAAATATCTGGACTTTTGAGAAACTTCAGATGCCAATTTTGAGAATTCTTTTAAATAGCTTTGAGGAAGCAGTTGTTCCTGGGAAAACTAGTGTGATAAAAATGAGGAAGACCAGTTAAGCCCAGAGACTGTAGAAAGTGAAAGCAATTGAGAATAGAAGTATTTCCTAAAAATTCCCACCACTTGTGAGGGGACATTGAAATCGGAGGCCAGAATGCCTCTGTGCAGTAATTGATGGAGTATTAGATGGAAGTATAATTAGCAAGCTATTGGGGTTTTGTTTTGTTTGTTTGTTTTTGCTTTGTTTTTGCTTTGGTACTGTGATTCAGTCTGTTTCGATGGGTCTTAGTATTTTTTATAAATTGTTTTTAGGTTTTTGCCCTAGAGTGTGTGAGCTCACTGGAGGGAAAGTGAGAAATCACCCACCAGGAGGGGGATACCCAATCCCTTCTTCTTCGGTCTCCTCTTGGGATTTGGGGCACATACACACACATACGCCTGGTGTGATCTTACAAGCTGTTGGTCTGGGACTCAAACAGCAGTCAGCCATGTGGGAGCTTAGCACCTTAGCCACCACGCCATCTACCATGCCACCACTTATATTACTTTTTATAAAGCCCCAAGTCAAAGAATCCCTCCAGTATTACTGCAGATAATGATCCAGGCCCAGTAGATCCTCATCAACAATTGTAGACAGTGGCCCGTTTGGAGTGACCAGTTGACTGTGACCCCTGAAGCCTGAGGCCCAAGTGGTCTGTCTGGTGTGCTGCAGTTACAACGGCCCTGGGCAAAAGTGATGTTTATCCCTGTAACTGGCCCCACAGGAAAACACTACTTTATGTTTGGTGTATTCTGTTCCAGAGGCAAGTGTGTATGTAATTTACTTTAGAAATAGTGTTATATAATGAATAATATTTTTAAAATTCCTGTGCTCTAAGGGCTGAACAGTGGCATGCAGTAAAGTGCAATGCTCTGTGAAGGTGACCCATAGGGAAGGTTCCAAGTTCATGTCCAAGGCCTTCCTGAACAAGCTGGGCTCAGGGCTCATGCTTGCCAGTGATCTGGGGCTGAGGGGGCTGGGTGGATTAAGGCCTCAGGATGCTGTTGGAGGTGCTTGCTCTCTCTCTCTCTTTCTGTCTCTCTGGTTCATGGAAAAAAGTAGATTTTTAAAAATCACCACCCTAATAAAAGGCAAGCAAGAAATTAAATTTTAAAAATGTTATGCTCTAAAGCAGTGGTTCTCTAGCATCGTTGTGCGTCTGCACACCTAGACTGCTATTAAAGCACAGGTTGCTGGTTCCCACACTAGACTTTCTGATTCAGCAGCTCTGGAGTGGGGCCCAAGAATTTGCATGGTAAGCTTCCACTATCTGGAACATTCCCATGGTAAATTTTTATTCCTCGTAATGCAGAACATTTACCATGTATTGCCGGCTAACACGGAAAGCAGAGTGCTGTTACAACCGGCCCTCCCTCTGTCCCTGCACCAAGGGCTCTTGCGACTGCTCTGCTGTCCTTCCTCCAACCTCCCAGCAACACCCACCTCCAAATCAGACTCTGAAATGAGAATCCCTCTTGACTTTCACTCTTCTCTTTACTAATTTCTTTCTTCTCTGTCTTTTATTTCCTGGAACTAATACATGCGAAACAATTGTGAATAATACATCAAAGAGTATAATTGAACAATTGTGTTTTAGGAGTTCAAAGATGGGGGCAGTCAAGAAAGACCCATGGTGTGACAGAAACGAAAGCATGACCTTGACAGAAGGCTGCCACTGGCTGGTCATGCAGGATACATTTCCGACCAAGGCAGTATCTTGGGCAAAGGCCCAGAGGCAGCACAAGACAGACAGGCCTGAGAGGGGGTACTTGGGAAGACAAAGGAGGAAGGTTGAACAGGAAAGGTGAGGCTGGAGAGTCAGGCAGAGTTTGGTTTACTTAGCAAAACATGGGATGGTGCTGAAGGCTTTATAGTGATTAAAGACCTGTTTTGGCCTATTAATTAGGCAATAGAGTGTGTGGAGTGGCTTGACAGTGGAGGCTACTTAGCAGGCTGTTCAGGAAATTCAAACTATACGAGACAGTACTAGGCTCTTTCCTAACGACCTGAAAGGTGTGTAATTCACAGTCTAAGACATCTTTAGAAATGATTGCTTCAGTGTGTCTGGGCAAGCTGGACCATATCACGTTCTGCTCATTTTTGTCAACTTTCATTGTCACTTATAGTTTTGCATATAATTGTTCTAAATGGCATATCAGGGAGGGCTTCAAAAAGTTCATAGGAGGGGCCAGCCCCACAGCCTAGTGGCTAAAGAAGCCAGATTCTACATGGTTGACCGTGGTTCGAATCCTGGAGTGAAAAACAAGCTGGCACATTTGCACGTGTGCCTAAAATCCCAACAGATTGGGAAAATAAAGAAGAGAATGAAGTGTGACCACACCCCACTGGGGGAGGTGCTTTCTCCCTCTCCCTCTGTCTCTCTGTTTCTCTCTGGCAAGTACACATACTCTCTGGCAACTAAAAAACTATTTTAAAGTTCACGGAAATTGTGTATTATGAAAAAAACTATGCACAAATTTCAAAATTTTTGCACCAAAATAAAACTTGTACATGAATGTCATTTTCTATGAACTTTTTGAAGTCCCTTCATGGAATATGTCTCAAAGTATTTTTTTTTTTCAAGCTTAAAATTGTTCTCTTTGCATCTCACAGTGTTGGTTATTACTTCCAAACTAGCCTTTACTTTCCTTGTTCCACCTCATTTTCTCATCCCTCCAAGTTTTTTCCTTTCTGTCTCAATAAATTTTCTCATTTGTTAATCTAAACCTAAACTCTCTTTATGTTCTTTTTCTACCCAGCTTAGTTTAGAGGCAAGCATTTTCTTTTGCCCAATGTTCAAACTCACTAAAATATACAATGACAGATGGTTTTTTTCCCTCAATGTTGGTTCCACTTAATTTATGTCAGATCTGATTCATAGATCATCTCGGAATAAAAACAGGATATTTTCCTTGTTTGAAATACAATATCATATAACCTATGTTATATATGTAACACACACTTCCCTAGACCAGACTGATGAAACAGCAGCATGTCTTCATCAGCAAAATACAGAGACCCCAGGCATCAGATCCTGCCCAGACCCATTCTGCTGCAGACGGTGTCCTTGCGGCTCCTGGCATCCTCATCTGCCCTCCTGATACCTGCCATGTGGTTCCCTCCACCCCAGCACTGGTGTGTTCATGGCTCCATCGGGGTTGCCACTCTTCCTCTCTTGATCTGCCTTCTTCCTCAGCCCCAAAGCAGACTTGCTTGGTGCTCTGTGCTTTCCAGGGTCTTTGTTCTTCATTATTGTTCCTTTCTAGGAAAAAAGCAGGAGCCTGGAGGCTGAGCGGAGGAGCAATCACAGAGACACCTCACCTCACGGCCGTCCTTTCTTTGATGGCTTCCAAAGTGTGCAGATGAAGCACATTTCCACTCTCCTGTCAGGAAACAAACAGAATCGTGAATCACACCGTGTGATTTCTGTTGTTGATTTCATAAGCAGTGGTCAGTTTCTTTCTTTTTTTTTTTTTTTTTTATTTGAGAGATTTTCACTATAGGGCGCATGCGCTCGCCAGACAGACAGAGAAATAGAGACAGAAAGCAAGAAACCACCCCCCGGGGGGATGGTCACGCCTCAGTCCCTTCTCCTCCATTCTCCTCTCAGGATCTTGGGCACGCACGCACACGCGCCCGGCGTGAGTTTTAAGCCACCGGGTCCAGGACACAAACCGCGGTCGACTACGTGGGAGTCCAGCAACATAGCCGTTACGCTAACTGCTGGTTCCCTCATTGTGATTTTTATACTACAAAAGTTTGTCCTGGAGAAATTTGGAAATGATGGGGTACAGTCCCCCAAACCTCCTGCTTCTTAGCTCCCCTCTCTCTTAGAAGTGATACACAATGCCTCAGTGGGTCCAGGATTGTCTGTGGTTTCTGGTTACTCAGTCAAAATTCATTCATAACTCTACGAGGTTATGCTTTGGACTTATAGTTAGAGCAGAGGATGGGGACCAGCAGTTAGCATAATGGCTATGTCGCTGGACTCCCATGTAGTCGACCGCGGTTCGAGTCCCGGACCCGGTGGCTTAAACTCACGCTGGGCGCATGTGCGTGCGTGCCCAAGATCCCGAGAGGAGAATAGAGGAGAAGGGATTGCGGCATGGCCATCCCCCCTGGGGGGGTGATTTCCTGCTTTCTGTCTCTCTGTCTCTCTCTGTCTGTCTGGTGAGCACACACGCCCTATGGCAAAAACCTCTCCAAAAAAAAAAAAAAAAAAAGAAAAGAAAAGAGCAGAGGATGTAAAAGAATGAAAACAAAGTAAAGGAAGACAGGATGAATAGAGGGAAGGAGTGTAAACTTTTCTTGGGAAACTGGATAAGTGCTCAGTGGAGATACTAGAGCTATAGTGTACAGTGAAAAAGGGATTAGAAAAGGTGAATACATTTCTGTTAATACTAGTTCAGGAGAAGTGACTGGGCCCAATAAAAAACAAACTAAAAGAGGCAATACCTCTGTCTGAAATCATTCCTGCCACCTACAAGAAGCCAGATCCAGGAGCAAACTGGTAGTCTCCTTGGAAAAATCTACAGTAAGGACAATTGGGGGTGGGGGAACAGCAGATTGTGTAGTGGTTACATCACTGGTTCCCACCGTCCCAAGATCCCTGGAGGAGAAAAGGAATTGTGACTGGTCATCCCCCCCCCCCCCCCAGGGTGATTTCTCGCTTTCCCTCTCACTGTATCCCTCCCCACCTCCCACCCCTATGAGCACACATGCCCTCAGGCAAAAACCTCTTAAAAAAAGGAAAAAGAAATTCAACTGAGTCTTTCTGAGAAAAGCAGGGTAACAGCAGAGGGGAATGAAGCACTAGAAGCACATACTAGTACTTCACTTAAAGATGTTCTAGATGGAACTGTTACTCAAGGCCTGGACTACACAAAAATGGTGGAAAGACTGAATCTCCTACTGGGGAGGTACTGATTCCCACAGACCAAGAGAAACATAAGTAATGAAGCATCGGCAGTCATTCAGCTTAGTAGTCTGCTGAAATTTATTCTTTTGCTGAATCAACTGTGATGACTAGGCCAAAATCCCTTCTGGAGACAGATTTTACGTCAATTTCAGAGCAAGAAGCAATGGCAGCACCCTTTATGGCTCAGCCTGAAAAGACCTGCTCGCAGCTTGTTGACAAGGCCTGTATTCAGTTGGGAGGGCCGGAAACATGGAGTTCACAGGAAACATGATGGAAAATTAGACATTATAAGTAAACAGAAAGGCAGGGCTACATCAAATAAAGCCTACTGATTTGGGCTGCTACCAGTGTACGTTTCTAACTTCGCAAGAGGGTGGTAATGTCTCAAATGTGCTTGTCTTAGCAAGAAGATTATTTGCAGACTGACTAAATATGTAGATACGTGGTGTTGAAATGAACTACTAGATGGGAGATTGAACCTGAGTAAGTGCAAATTCAGAGAGTGAGTGTCGATAACTACTCCAGATGGGCATCCGAAGGGTTAAGCCAAGTCATTTTCTTGATTGGATCTCTTTCCATTGAATCTCTGCTAGGTTCTTTGGCAACGGTAATTCTGAGCTTTTTTCTAGATTTGGTGATTCAGGAGCCCGTGTTGTGGTCGTCTTTTGTGTTCTGTTAAATCTTGGAGCCTTTAAACATGGGATACTAATAGCGGAGGCACATCAACTTCTCAACTCCTAAAGGACCTGCTTCGTAGACACCAGTAGAAGGTGCAGCCCCGTTCTACCTGGCACCAAAAACCTTCCTAGCTGAGATGAGGCAGAATAAGAAATTGGGGAGAGTAAAATTTAGACTTTGATTTCTTTGGATTTTTAACTCACAAGTACTTGAGAATGTGATTTGGGACTTTGACCTCTAAAATCTTTGAACTAATTTGCATGGACATTTAATTTTTAACTTTAACTTCCTCCCAGGGAAGTCCATTTAAAAAGGCAGTTAATAATGAAATCTGGGACTTTGAATGTTATTGGCATTTTTATTATTGGACTATTTTTATGTTGTTGTTTTCATCTCATTTGATAAACTGTATTGAATGTTCTGGCTAGACATAGTGGGAAACAGAACAGAGGAAGAATTTCCAGCTTCTGATGCAGGCTTTAGAATTCATTTAATTAGTTTACTCTTCTGGCCCATTTTAAACCCAGGGTTAAAAATAAAACAGTGGCCACCATCATCTCAGAAGAACTGTAATTAGCGTTAAAGGAATAATATTTTGAAAGTGGGACCAGGATTGCCTGGGTAGATTTTTAATCTTGTCTCCCAAGAAAGACAGCCACACCACTAGTTAGTTAATGGTTAAACCTAATGGAGAAAGAGAACAAAAGTCCGGGGAATGTTGGAGGAGGGGAATCTTCTTTCCTGTGACTTGCTGGCAACTTTCCTGCCTCTTTCCTTCTTCAGTCACTCCTCCTGGAACTTGTCACCTTTATAGCCAGTACAGTAGGACTGGACAATGCCAGTGTACTTCCCCACCCCTGCCTTCCTCAAGATCTTCCTGCCTACCCAAAACGTGTGTGCCGCCCTATTCCTCCATGCTGTTAGTATTACAGGAGAGGCCCTCTCTGCTTGCATGGGGAGGCTGGCAGTGACCCATGCCTCCTGGGACCAGGCAGGAAGCCTGCCTAGCTGTGGGCTCACTACTAGGGTACAGTCCTACCTACGGACAGATGAGCGAGCTATCAATATTAAATCTATTACTGATGAGATGATATTTTGATCTTCATTTACCTGACTTCTATCTTTCAGTTGATTTTTGGCTTGGGGTGGGAACATAGATGTCAATTATTGGGCTTTCTCCACCTCTATTAGAATTACTATAAATTTTTGGAGGAGGAGCTGACAGGGCTTGATGATTACTTAGATATGGAATATGAAGGAAAACGATAAACCAAAGGTGATTCCTAGGTTCCTGCTTTGAGTGACTAGGTAAATAGTGGTCCTCTTTAATGGTATAGGAACCGTAATTCTAGTTTGTGGTGAAAACGACTAGTGTGTGTTGGGAGAGGCCACGTATGTGGTGAGTGATTTGTTGAGGAAGGCTGCACTATTGTAAAAATGACTTAGTAGGGGTAGACTGGCTTAGAAGCAGGGAGAGTAAGTAGGAGACCATTGATATAGTTCAGACAAGAAATAGGGGAGATAGAGAAATGTCAAAGTCATTTGGGAGGTAGGATTAATAGAACTCATTGACCAGTTGATAAGGATAGAGAGAGGAGGAGAAGTTGAGGCAGATTTCAAGTTTTTAAGTTTATGAACTTGCTCACCTAAATAGAACATGAGGTAGTTACAAAGACATTAATTTTAGGCCAGTTTATGGCATGATGGTTAAGATGGCTGGATCCCACATAGCCAATGGTTACAGTTATGGTCCCAGACTTAAGAATGGTGTTGGTGACTTAAGAATCATGTTGGGTGTGCGTGCGTGAGAACCCTAAAAGAAGAGAGAAATGGAGAAGGGATTGTGAAGTGACCATTCTCCATGGCAGGATGGGGGGTGCTATCTCACTTTCTCTCCCTTTCTCTAATCTCACAAGAGAGCATAAGGGACCCTGGCAAAAAAAAGAAAGATGTTAATTTTATATTGGGTTGTCTGAAAAGTCATGATGTACTTTTTCTATGCAAAAATACATCATGACTTTTCAGACAACCAATAGATTCTGATTTTTTTTTTGAGAGGTTTTTGCTATAGGGCACATGCGCTCACCAGAAAGACAGAGAGAGACAGAGAGACAGAAAGTGAGAAATCATCCCCCCCGGGGGAGGGATGGCCATGCCGCAATCCCTTGTTCTCCATTCTCCTCTCGGGATCTTGGGCACGCACGCACACGCACCTGGTGTGAGTTTAAGCCACCGGGTCTGGGACTCGAACCACAGTCAACTACATGGGAGTCCAGCGACATAGCCATTACGCTAATTGTTGGTCCAAGATTCTGACATTTTGAATATAACAACTTCTTAAGTCACAATAAAGGGATCCAGAGTATAGGGAAAGAAACATGGAAGGATACATCTTTCTAGAGGCTGAGTTCAAGAGAAAACAACCAATAAACAACTATCCCAAACCCTCCAAAGCAGCAGCAAAGATACATGCTTTTGGTTGAGGTGGTTTTGCTTTTGGACATGATGCACTATGCAAGGGATTGCCAAATGTATTCTGTAAGGAGCCAGATAGTAAATATCTTAGGCTTTGCAGCCCTATGGTCACTGTTCAAATTATTTAACTTTGCTATTTTAGAGCAATAGCAGTCATAAACAATAAAGAAACGAAAGGGTGGAGCTGTGTTCCAGTAAAACTCACAAAGTAAGGGATGGGCTGGACCTGGCTCGTAGGCCCTCGCCACATCTGCTGACCTGTGCATTTTACGTAATATCTTACATGTGTGGTGAAGTTGCCTCCCCTCGACTCTCAGTAGAAGGCAACGGCTAGTTCTAAGACTAAGTTAATAAAAGGGGGCCTCACAATTTGGGAGGAAAACAGTGCTCTTTTGATCAATAAGTTAGAGTCATTATAGCAAGGGGAATATGACTCCCATATACGGACCTGGTAATAGCCGTTGACAGGAAATTAGCTCTGCTGTGCAAGCTCTCTGAATTTTTTAATGGTCTGGCCAAAGTAGAGCAGGATAAAAGGAAAGAAAAGAAAGAGGAAACAAATCTCTCCAGCCCATGTCTTCTGTTATCTCCACCTTCAGGTTATTCCCTGCCCTCCCACCCAGCAGTAGGAACAGGTGGAAGAAAGAAAGGCTTTGCCCATGCCAAGGGCTGAGAGGACTTGCAGGCCAGAGGAGGAGGCCAAGGACCTGCTGATGGTGGGGAAGTGCCACTCCTGGACAGGAGAGGTGGGGACGCAGACGTTGGAGAGGAAATGAAAGCACACTGAGGGTGGGGCCCGGGGGTGGGCCGTGAGACATGAGGGGGCTATGAGAACACTTACCACTGCCAAGGAAATTTCCAGAAGGGAATGCCCTCAAGGTCTGGGTGGTGAGTCCTGTGCTCATGGGCCATGGTCAGGGAGGAAGCACTTTGGCAGAGGGCAGTGGCGAACTTCTTCCCACTACTAAACTCATACCATTTGGAATCTGTCTCTGAAAATACTTGAGTTAAGGGTTTGACATGTATGTGTGTGCATATGTGTGAGTGTACGTGTGTTCCCTTGGCCAGAGAAAGGCATCCACATCTTCCAGCCCCACCAGTCAATAACAGGTACGAGAGACACTGAATGGTATAGAAGAAAACAAAAGGAGTCAAGAGAATTCTGAGATACTAATCTTAGGATTCTAAAACCACATTCTTGGAAAGGATTATAAGAGAGCATGGACCTAGTCTTATGTCTCTAGAAAATTTAGCATTTCTTAATAGTGTGTCTGGTGCATTCTGTCTCAATTATCCATTCCAGTATTTTTTCTTTCCTGTACTGTAGAAGTTGTCTTCTTCCTCCTCCTTCCCTTTCCTCTTCTCCGTTCTCTTCTTCTTCCGCTCCCCCTCCTCTTCCTTTTGTCCTCCTCCTACTTTTCTTCCTCTGTTTCTTTCTTTCAAGAGGGGGAGAGAAAGACAGAGAGAGAGAGAGAGAGAGAGAGAGAGAGCAAGCACTCTAACAGCGTCTCATGCCACAATACCTACACATGGTTCCCAGCCAGCCAGAACCATGGGCACATATGCACGTGCCCAGCATGTACTGCCCAACTTGGGAACTGGACCCTAATCTCCCATGTGGCAACCACAGTGTACCACCGTGGCTGGGCATGGAAGTTCTTTCTACCCAGTAGAAATCGCTCCCCCTTTATGTTCTCCCATTTTTCTCTTATTTGATCTTCTGTGCTATATATAAAACAAAACAAACTCTTGAGAACACTTTATAGTTTTTAAGACACAGCAGAGGATCATTTAGTAGGGCATTTGAACGCTAGGAACATCCAAACACCAGAATGGGGATGATGCTTCCCTCTGGCAGTGTTGGCCCAACCGCCTGTATCACTCTACAGGCAGCTGGAGCTGGTGATAGTGGACAAATACAAAATAACCTGGTCGGTGTCTATTTCAGGTGAAAGAATCTTATACACTTTATGAAATAAAGGTTATTTACTAAAAATACGATTGCAGAATAATAAACATTCAAAAAGGAAAAGCACTGCAAAAGCAAGCAGACATTGATGAATCTGTTCAAATGAATGTCACATTCACATTTCCTTTGGTTTTGCCAGAAACAAGTTCAACAAATTCTGCTAGCAATTCTTGGTCACAGTTCTTTCTGGAAACAGTAATTGCACAATAAATAAAAATGGTTTACTTTTAAAAATTATTGCATACTTCTTTTTGGAGAGCTATTTTAAGGGAATTAATATGCATTATAATTTTTTTAGTGTGAGAATTAAAAAGCATAATCTACTTATTGTTTTTAACATCACTAAATTTTTAGAGTTTTTCTTAATGTGCTAAAATGTTTTGTTGTTGCTCTCATGTAAATTTAGATAATTTTTCTTCTTGCAAAATGACCACAATTTTTTCATCTATTCTTCACTTGATTTACTTGTTATATAAAAATTTCTCTAAGTCATATGAGACCTTAAACTTATATGTTTATTTTGATCATTAAACACATGCTGAGGGACCAGCAGTTAGCGTAATGGCTATGTCGCTGGACTCCCATGTTGTCGACCGCGGTTGGTGTCCCAGACCCGGTGGCTTAAAACTCAGGCCGGGTGTGTGTGCAGGCGTGCCCAAGATTCCGAGAGGAGAAAGGAGTGTGGCATGGCCATCCCCCCTGGAGGGTGATTTCTCACTTTCTGTCTCTCTCTGTCTTTCTGGCGAGCACATGTGCCCTATAGCAAAAACCTCTCAAAAACAAAAAGCCATTTAAAATCAGATTGTGTGTAAGTAAGGCTATGCTAGATCATACCATATAACAAAGTAACCCCTGAACCTCAGTAGCCTTACATATCAGAGGTTTATTTCTGCTCATATCATGTGTTTTTTTTCTTTTGTTTTTTTCTTTTTTTGGAGAGGTTTTTGCTATAGAGCGCATGCGCTTGCCAGAAAGACAGAGAGAGACAGAGAGACTGAAAGACAGAAAGAGAGAAATCACCCCCTCCACACCACAATCCCTTTACCTCCATTCTCCTCTCGGAATCTTGGGCACGCACGCACATGTGCCCTGTGTGAGTTTAAGCCGCTGGGTCCAGGACTCGAACCACGGTCGACTACATGGGAGTCCAGCGACATAGCCATTACGTTAACTGCTGGTCCCACATGATGTCTTTTATTTGTATCACTGCTGGCCTCTCTTCCAGAGTCTCTCAAGGAGCTGGCCTGATGGAGACTGACGTTTTGTAGCTGCATCACCAGAAACAAGAGGCTGCATCAGGAGAAGAGAGGGCTTCAGGGTCACACATCAGCTCTCCAATGCTTTGGCCCAGAAATAACACTCCTGGTGTTTACTTGCTTAAAGGTCTTTTATTCTATCACAATGTTATTTTGAAATTAAACTATGTAAAATCTTGACATTCACTTAATCTAGAACCTTCTGGTTGAATGATCGCTTTAATTACATCACCCCTCATCCACCTTTTCTAAGGCAAACTCTAGCTTCAATGACCTATGAAGACATTTCGTTGCAGACTGAAAACTCAACTGTAGTTCATTTAAATGGGAAGAGAGATTAAAAAGCCCAGGTGATCATTGCAAAGGCTGGAGGAACAGGTTCTAGACAGAGCTACCACCTATCCCAGAAGGAAACTGTCTTTGTCACAGTGGGGAAGCTGTTTGCTCCAGCCACTCTCCCAGACCATGACGTAGAAAACAGCCTTCCCCCCCCCCCCCCCCACACCAGCACAAAGACTGGCTGACCCTGCCCGCTCTCCTGGGGGCTGCCCTTGGTTCTAGAAGCTGGAAAGATGAGAAAATACTAAGTTTTACAACTTACTTTGGGAAGACAGGGTACACAATGTAGGGAACTATCAAATGCAAGGTGATTTTTCAAGATTTGGGGCAGTCACAAATAACAGATGTTCCTTTACTTTTCTTTTATAGAACCCATTGTATTGTACTTATAATTTTTTTCTGTTATGGAAGTAATATAGCTAGAAATAAGAAAGAAGTGTTCATATTGCCACCACTCTAACATAGCTACTGCTATTAGGTCCGTCTATTTCCTTTTTATTCTTTTTCTGGGCAGAATTCTTTTATATAAAATTATGCAATGATGAATATTGATTTTTGAGTGAAATATTGAATACAATACTTTCTCCATGTTGCTGTGTTTCAAAAATAATGCATTTTAGTGGCTATGCTATATTGTGATAGTTGGAATGGTTACTATGTAAATATAATATTGGGTGAAAATTCATGAATATACTGAATATACTTTTTTTTTTTTTTTGGAGAGGTTTTTGCTATAGAGCACGTGCGCTCGCCAGACAGAGACGTAGAGACAGAAAGTGAGAAGTCACCCCCCAGGGGGGATGGTCACGCCGCAAGCCCTTCTCCTCCATTCTCCTCTCGGGATCTTGGGCACGCACGCACACGCGCCCAGCGTGAGTTTTAAGCCACCGGGTCCAGGACGCCAACCACAGTCGACTACGTGGGAGTCCAGCGACATAGCCATTACGCTAACTGCTGGTTCCCTACTTTTTCTGATTACAATGGTATGTTTATTCTTTTGGCTATGTTGCAATTAACTAATATCTTATAGTTACATTATTATCTTTTTTTTTTGCCTTATAGAGATGCAATCCAACATTTCATGTAGACAGTAAGAAGAATGTGAATTTGCAGACAATTGCTTTTAAAAACATAGACTTCAGAGTCCACTCAGAGGAGATACCCAGAGTAGTCGAATTCATGAAAGTAGAATGGTTGCCAGGCACTGGGAGAAGGGAGAAGAAATATGGAATTATTGTTTAATAGGTATAGAGTTTCAGTTTGGGAAGATGAGAAAATTCTGGAGGTGGATAGTGGTAATGATAGCAAGAATTATGAACATATATAATGTCACTCAACTGTACACTTAAAAATAGGTAAAATAATAAGTTTTATGGTATGTATACTTTAACACATTAAAATATTTATGTATGTATTTATTACTAGAGGGTACATGCACTTGCCAGAGAAAGACAGGGAGAAGGAGAAAGCATTTCCAGTGGGGTGTGGTCATGCCACAGTTCTTTCTCCTCCACTTCTCCTTCCTGTAGGAACTTGGGGCATACATCCACACATGCCCTGCAAGCTTTTCAAGCTGCCAGGCCGTGTCTCAAACCACATTAGGGCCTATGGGACCCAGCTCCCTTAACTGCCAGCCTACCAGATTGGCCCTAATATTTTTTTTAAATAAAAGAAGTTATAGGCAAAAAAATGAACCAATGAAGGCTTAAAAAATACTTCCATTCTTCAGAAAAAGGGACTTTTAGTATGTATCATCCATGCTGGCAATGAGTCTGCCTTTATATGTCCGATAGTTTTGAAAAATTCTAAATAGCAGTTTGGTCATATGCCTATGTCATCATAAATTTAATGTAGTTTCTAGCCATCATGTACAGTAAAATCCAGTATTTTTTTTTTTTTTTTTTGAGAGGTTTTCGCTATAGGGCGCATGCGCTCGTCGGACAGAGAGAGACATAGAGACAGAAAGCAAGAAATCACCCCCCAGAGGGAATGGTCACACCGCAATCCCTTCTCCTCCATTCTCCTCTCGGGATCTTGGGCACGCATGCACATGCGCCCGGCATGAGTTTTAAGCCACCGGGTCCGGGACGTGAACCGCGGCCAACTACGTGGGAGTCCAGCAACATAGCCATTACACTAACTGCTGGTTCCCAAAATCCAGTATTATTAAACTGTATCTTCCCCCTAAAATCACATGCACTATAACCTTAAGAAAAATCTGTTTATTCATTTGAAATATATGTTCATATTAATCCATTTACTATGTTAAAGAACTCTGCCAGACCCCGTGTGAGGTACACATATGATTCTTGTTGAAGAGACATTTAAAATCTCCTATGAGGATTTTTTTTTTTAAAGCGGTAGTATGTTGGAATGTCTTTTAAGTTTGATTCAAAGGCACTAAAAGACTGGATTGATAGTCAAGAGAGTTGACTTTGGGAAGACAGGATACACAATGCAGGGAATTATTAAATGCAATGTGATTTTTCAAGATTTGGGGTGGACACAAATAACAGAGGTTCCTTATACTTTTATAGAATTTATTCACAATTTTAGCACTGACTGATTTTGGACAATTTACCCACACTTCCTATGTCTCAGTTTCCTCATCTTCAAGGTTATTAAACTTATGTGAGAATGCAAATTTGTCATGTATAACATCCTGAAAATATCCTGTAGGCTGTCGTAGTTCTCTGTTTAAAATACACTGAAAAATGCACGAGTATGCCCAGATGCACATACACTCGGACATATGCACTCATGTTAACTCACATGTGTTAATGCAGCTGGATCTCACAGGGCCAGCTGTGCAGTTCAAGTCTCAGGCCTGGTGACTTGAGAAACACACCAGGCATGTGCGCATATGTGCCCAAAATACCGAGAGGAGAATGGAGAAGGGCCCCATTCCAGGAGCTCATTTTTGCCCCATGCCTTGCCCCTGCAGCAAGTGCACATGCCTTATAGCACAAAAAATCAAAAACAAAAACAAACAAAACAAAACTTTAGTCCATTTTGAAAGTTCAACAATGAACTTTTAAAAATGGAGGCAAAACTTTTCCCCAAAAAGTACATAAGAACCATGGGCTGGTATTTTTATGTTATGTGCTTGGAGTCAGATGGGCCAAATATTCCAAAGCAGTTAATAACAGCTCGTACAGGGACTTGCTGTATCCGATTTAGCACCAAGTAAAGTAAGATAAATACGCCTTGGAAGATAGATCCGGGTCTTTCCGACATCTCTCGTATTGTCCACTCCTCCCAGGCCATCAGCACACAGCCTTGTTGTCAAACTACAGAATCTAAAATGATCTAGACTTTAAAATGACTGCTCAGATGACCCCAGCACAGTTCCTTCTCCTGAAGATGAGTGGCAGTGAACACTGGCAGGTATCACTTTCGTTGATCAGGAATAGAAAACTTCAGGAAACTCAAACTTCCTTGGCTTTTTTTAATCTATCATGTAAATTATTTTTATTGCCACACCTGTTTACTAATTATACTTGATATATATGTCAAGGGAATTTTCCCCAGGCATGCCTAATCTGTTTTCATTTCCTGATGACACAGTACATGACTTTATGGAGAGCCACAAAGAGAGTAAGATCTTCTCTTGCTCTTTAGTAAGAGAATTTCTTTTTGTACTATAATTTGTTACTTATCAAAGTCATAGCTTACATTTGGATCATAAAGAGAAACTGGCAAGTAGATCCTAAAACACACATTGTTGAACCTGAGTAACATCTGGAAACATAAGACATTGTGTTTTTGATGGAAAATTAATTTAGCGCACATGCCCTATAGCAAAAAAAAAAAAAAAAATGAACTTTGATACTTATTCAAAAACTTATAATGTTGATTTATAACATAAATTGTATCTTTCAGTACATATGTATTTTCAAAAGAAAACAAGTCTATGTTTTTTTTTTTTTTTTTTTTTCTTGTTTGGAAAGGTTTTTGCTATAGGGCACGTGTGCCTGCCAGAAAGACCAAGAGAGACAGAGAGACAGAAAGCAAGAAATCACCCCCTATGGGGGATGGTCACGCCACAATCCCTCTTCCTCCATTCTCCTCTCGGGATCTCCGGCACGCATGCATATGCACCCGGCGTGAGTTTAAGCCACCAGGTCTGGGACTCGAACCATGGTAAACTACATGAGAGTCCAGCAACATAGCCATTACGCTAACTGCTGGTCCCAAAACAAGTCAATGTTAAAACAATATTTCCTATAGGTTAACTGATAGGTTTTTATAGCAAACTAAAGTTAGTGAGTAAACCGAAGGTGTGTATTAACAACTAAATAAATACAACATATATGGCTAATCTTTAAGTTTCTTAGAGTAAAGGCAGCAGTGAGTTTGTATCTTAAAACACCTGTAAATCCTTTTGCTTTTTTGTCTGGAATTTTACAGATATAAACCATGTCCCACAGTGCTAGAAATGTCTTTTTTTGGCATCAATTTATGCAAAAGCCTCTGTTGAGATATTTTCCCCAAATGACATGTAATTTTTAAATGTGGCTCCAGAAAAATATGGAAATCTTGCTAACCACTATTTTTACTAAACAAAAAAGTCAGATTCCCACCAATTGCTCTTTTAATTTTGATTTTTTTTTTTTTTAAGTTTAGACATCTCTGCCGTTTTTGAGGTGCACGCCCATTGAAGACAGCTGGCTAAAACTAGATTATATTAGATGAATCTTAGTGTCTGAAGCATTTGGTACATCCTTAGAAACCAGAATAAAATCAGTAGAAATAACACATAATTGTCAGATTTCATACATGCTAGAGTCTTAGGAAAAGAAGCCTTTAAATGCAAAGATGAGGAGGGTGTGCTGAGATTACTGGTTGCACACATTCCTCACCGAGTAACTGAGGCTTTTGGTTTGTGGAACTTTTATGTGTCGGAGGGTGTATATACAGGGCCAGATCTCGTGGGCTTCTGTTCTGGAGAATTGTTTCTAACATCTCTTTTTTCCAGTAATATTCGAAGGACTGACTCTGGCCTTCCTAAGACTTCAGTCTCTTGAAAACAGTCTCTGGTTTATCATCCTCGCGCTGAATGAGAGGCTCGCTGTTCAGACCGTCCATGCCCACAATTTTAGGAGGGTTGAATTCAATGTTGTAGACTCAGCTACTGGCCACACGAATCCAGCGAGCAGCGACAGGGCACATTCAGGTTAAATTTCTGTGTCTATTTGGTAAGTTCTGTCCAGGGTTTCTGCCTGTGGAAGTGTCCTCTGAAAACCATCCAGCAGCCAGCTGTATATTGGGTGAGTTTTCCAGCTCATGAAGGGCCAGCGCCAGCCGAGTCATGACATCATCTGGGACGAGCTTCCCTTGGTCGATGAACGTCTTGGCTAACACACCCATTTCTGCGCCCTGCGTGTTGTCTCGGAACAAGTCCCCGCTGGAGAGGTGCTTCAGTTGGAAGTGTTTGGTGACGCGTGACCACACAGTGCCCTTGCCCGGGACCCCCATGACCCCTGCACGCAGAAGCCGCGCAGACGCCCGCATGGCTGCAGACAAAGGCCTGAGACATGCGGACAGTGGGGCTTCGACCTTGGTGGCGCGCACACCTTCTCCCGGACCGGGGCTAACCGGTAGCACCGCAAGCAAAAGGCAGCTGCAGGGCCTAGGCGCTTCTGGAAGTGAGGCGCTGGCCACTGGGACCCAGAGCCTGTGTCTCTCTTCTATTATTGTTTTGTTTATTTTTGTTTGTTTGTTTTTTGGAGACGTTTTTGCTATAGGGCACATGCGCTTGCCAGAAAGAGAGAGAAAAAGAGAGAAATCACTCCCCAGGGGGGGATGGCCACGGAGCAATCCTTTCTCCATTCTCTTCTTGGGATCTTGGGCACACACCAACACGTGCCCTGCGTGAGTTTAAGCCAGCGGGTCCAGGACTCCAACCTCGGTGGATGACATGGGAGTCTAGCAACATAGCTATTACACTATCTGCTGGTCCCGTACTGTTGTTTTTAAGTGCCTAGTGGACAATCAGGCTGTGAACAAGACACCCTTAAAATGTAATCTCATTTAATCCTCACAGCCAGCAGTGAGGGAGGTATCATACTGTTGCGCAGATGAGGAAACCGAGACTCAAAGGTTAAGTAATTTGTCAAAAGCCATGTGGCCCACAAGCTGCAGGACCAGTTTCTCAGCCCGTTCTGCCTGGCTCCAGAGTACAGTACTTCCCATCACAACCTGTTTTGTAGATATCTACCTCACTGACTTAATTAATATTGATTTTCTTTTTGTTGTAGTAACCTTATCTGGACTAATTTTTCATATCCAGGTAACTATTTTTGGGTGTGGTCAAATCTAGCCCTATCAAGAAGGGAACTGAAAGTGATTTTTGAAACAATTAAAATTTAAAATATATTCTTAATTAAAATATATGGATATTTTGGGCCAATTATTTCTAAACTGCTAGTAAAATTCTAACCTTACTCTTTTAAAAATAATTTTATATTTAATCTTATTTATTATTATTAGTTTTAAATTTGCTACAGGGCACATGCACTTACTAGAGAGAGAGAGAGAGAAAGGGAAAGTGAGAAAGTAAGTTGCCACATCCAGGACTCAAACCACAGTCAGCCATGTGGAAGTCCAGCATCTTAACCACAATGCCACCTGCTAGTCCCATAACCCTATTCTTAATAGATAATATATTGCTATATACAGTACACACATGCATATATGGACTGGCAATAGTAGACAGCATCATTATTTTGGACATAATTTCCACTATATTCTGTCCTTTCCCGTGTATCTTTCTAAAATGAAGTAAAGAACTTCCCCCACCCCCAAACTCTACTGCTTGAAACTATTTCAGTCAGTTTCTCTCTGGGTCTCATTCTCAGGTGAACCTCAGATGGTGTTTATTTTTTATTTATCTTTTTTCCCTGAATTTCTTTTGGAGGATAGTTCCTCTTTAATCTTTGTTCTCTAGCATGCAATTAGCTCACTAGGCTTGCAAAATCTTTTACAATTATTGTCTAATAAATTCTTCCAACAGCTTCTGGAGAGGCCAACATTCTACAGAAAAGCAAAAATGAGATGTAAGTATGTTTCATTTTCGTGGCCAGAGTGACACAGTCTTCCCACAAAGGGAGAAGGGAGAGCAGATACTGTCTTGAATTATAGGACAGAAACTCTACCTCTTGAATGATGATGTTTACAGTTGTATTGACCCTATAATTGTAGAACAGTCCACTTCCCTTTGCAAACGAACTCTCAAATGATTAAGGTATCTTTTTTTTTTTTTTTGGTAGAGATTTTCACCTTAGGGTCTGTGGACTCACCCAAGAGAGAAAGAGAAAGAGAGAGAGAAAGAGAGACAGTGAGAGAGAAAATGAGATATCCCCCTCCACTTCCCAGGGGAGGGATGGCCATGCTTCAGTCCCTCCTCCTCTATTTTCCTCCAGAGATCTTGGGCACACACGCATGTGCACTTAATGTGACTTTCAAGCTACCAGATCTGGGACTGAACCAGGCAGGGTCAGCTATGTGGGAATTCAGTGTTTTTAAGGTATCTTAAAAAACAAACAAGCAAACAAACACACTAGAGTTCTCAATCACCACCCGGAATTTGCTTCACCTGATTTGCATTACCTTTCACATGTTTGCCTGTAAGGTAAGTGATAAAAAGTTGCTTTAGCATTTCATCTTTAATTTTTGCACTGATTTCAAAAGACATGGCTCTTTAATGTGTAGTAAGCTTCTTTGCCACCATCTTGGCTTGCTCTTTTAGATTCTTCTATTAACATGAGACTTGAAGCTAAATAAGAAGTATGAGAAAGAGGTTGCAGCTGTCCCCATAAACAATGACCTCCTGTATCTGGCTTCTAGCCAAATCTACCTGAACGCAGGTCTCTGTTATTAAATCAATATTTTCTGATTCATTTTATGGTTCACTCTTGGCAAGAAGAGCTTCCGTGTTTTGACCTTTCTGATGAGTAAGCTCAACATGTCTTTGGTTTGGATGAATAATTATATCGCTAAGAGAAGGTAATAAATCTTTGCTATCTGACTAATAAATAAGGCTGTGAGTTTTATATTGGATTTCTCAATGTTTTTGAATTTAAGTCAATAAGCAAATTCTCTTGCATATTATAAATGAAATGCCAACTTTATTTAAAATTTTATGTTAGGCCATATGATAATTGGACAGTAATTTTGAACAGCTATAAAGGAAATGAAACACCAGCAGAATGTATTTAAGAAGTTGTGTCATTCTGTATGTTCAGAATCAGAAAAATAAAATTGCAGTAACAGAAGCAGTAGAACGTTTTATTTGTTAAAAATCTGAACAGTACTCTTAAGATTGATGTACTGGTAATTTTGCAGGTGGAGTATTTATTAATTTCTCTGAGGCATAAATTTAAAATGTCAAAAGACATGATTTTATTACTTGATTAATATTGGCAGCCCCCTTTGCAATAGATTTTTCTCTGAATTATCATGTAAGGATGTTTTCTTAAAATTACACATAATAATATTTTGTTTAATTTAATCTTTTGCATTAAATTATCTCTAAAAATATTTAAGGTTAGTTGTCTTGTGAAATCTAGATTAAGTGGAACAAATGTATGCAGCTGTGAAATTTAACAAACATAAATATATAGAACATACATAAACATGAATTCAAACATTTCTGTTTGACAGCTCTGATGTGATGTTCTTTAGTCTTGATAGAATTAATTAGTAAAGAAATCAAAGTAGTAAAATGGTGTTTCTGCCACCAGTTCATTGACTCACCTCTTGGCACAGGAAGTGAGGCTGTCCACATGGAGCAGTCACTGGCCTGGGACCCAAACGACGATGAGTCAGTTAGTGTCTGTGCGCTGGGTCTCCACCCATCAAATGTCTTAACGGTATTTTTAGACTTGGGTGGATTTTTAAAATACTTTATCAGTACTTATAAAATGCTTCTAAGGTGGTAAGTCCTAAATGTCTTTAGATCACAATATTCAGGGTAGATAGAACATTTAAAAGCTGCTTTCATGTTCGAATGGGTTTCTTAGGATGGGGAAACTTTTAAAGTTAAATACAGAGGCATTTGGAGGAAAAACTGCTATGTCAGGCTCCTTGCAATAGTATGTCAGTCTCTAATGGGTCTCGTACAGGCTTACCCACTCTACTTGACATCACTTGTTTTAATTCTGTGGAGAGTTCATAATTTTATTTTTAAGTTTGTTCATTTATTTCTTCCATGAATGTGAGAGAGAGAGGGAAACAGCACCTCTGACAGGGCCCTGATGAGGAGATGCACCCCCACCCTCAGCCAGCTCCTGGTCACGGGCACTCGTGTGTCCAGCTTACCCTGGGAGATCTCCAGACATGACCCCGGAATCTTCCTAAGTGGGTCAGCTTTGCAGAGCATCATGTTTCACCACTGTACCATTGTCCAGCCCCTAGATCTCTCTCTCTCTCTTTTTTTTTTTTTTGATTTGCTATAGGGTGTGTATACTCACTGGAGAGAGACACAGACAGAAAGAGGGAAAGTGAGAAATAACCCCCCATGAAGAGGTGTTGGCCAGGCTGCAGTACCTTCTCCTCCAAGCTCTCAGGATTTAGGGTACGCGTGCATGTGCACCTGGCATGTTTTTCAAGCCACTGGGTCTGAGACTTGAACCACCCAGTCAGCCATGTGAGATCCAGTGCCTTAACCACCATACCACTGGCTAACCTCATAATTTTACTTATATTACTCTGGAGAATTCATAATCAAATTATGAATTTCAAATTATTTATTAATAATTATTATTAATTATTTATTATTATTATTATTCATATGATTTATTCTAATATTACTTTTGTACCATCCAGTTCTTAAGGGTTGTGGGCTTACCAGAGGAAGACAGAGAGAGAGAGAGAGAGAAATGGAAAGTGAGAAATCATCCCCTAGGAGGGATAGCCATGCTGTATTCCCTTCTCCTTCATTCTCCTTTTAGGATTTGGGGCATGCATGCACATGTGCCTGGCACGATTTTCAAGCTGCCAGGTCTGGGACTCAAACTGTGGTTTGACTATATGGGAATCCAGCTCCTTAACCATCACGCCACCTGCTGACCCCAAGCTGTGGGTCTTTTACTACCAATGCTTTGATCATCACGTCGCTGATTGCTGAGACGGCCAATGTTTTCGCTGACCTGGTTTCTTGTATTTTATCATTTTCTCTAACAGGTGTCAGCCATGAGGATGACTTTTCCTCTCTAACCCGCCTTTACTTTATTAACAGCCATCTGAGAATTTCCAAAGTTAAACAAACAAGAGGACAAAACCTCAAAATCCTAAATATTAGCAGGCATATAAAATTATGTGATCACTAAAGTCTCTTCTAGGTCCAAAGTGCTATAATTCTACAATTTAAAGGGGGAAAAGAAAGCCCTCCTGGCAGTTTCTGCTTCCCCCGCCCAGTGGATAGTAGGTAGGGGAGTCTGCTCTGGTATTTTCAGTGGTCTCCTTGTGTTCAGTGAGGACGTGTGTGTGCAGTGAGGCAAGGCTGTCCACACGACATACATGGAGGGCCTGAGGGCTGGAAGGATTTTATTTCCAGCTGCGAGAAAGCCTGGAGGTCTAGGCTGGGGCGAGGAGAGTAAGACCTCTGGGAGCTGCTCGCTCTCGGTAGCCTTCCTACATTTTGTACCCCAGGAGTCCTGATCCTGGTACACGGTCTTAACAAGGTACGTACCAGGGAATCCACAACCAGCCACGACCTAGGAATGTTCTTTTTTTTTATTTTTCTTAATTGCCAGAGAGATAGAGAGAGGGGACAGGCATCCTCAAAGGAGGCATGTCACACTGATGTCTTTTCTCTGCCATTTCTCTGTCCTCCTGGGATTTGGGGCATGAAGGCACACAAGCCCAGCATGTTTTTGAAATGGCCAGGGTTGGGATTCAAACCATGGGCCTCCGTGTGGGATCCAGCTCCCTTGACCACTACGCTGGCCCCCTAGGGGTTTTTGAAGCACTTAGTGCAAACTAGAGAAGTCACTCAACTCAAGCCAAGAGCTAGGATGAAGTGCTTTGTAATTTCCTGGGCACTGTCTCTGGCCTCTGGGCACTAGATTCCAGCAGTTTCACAGCCCCGATGGCCTCCCACCATCCCTCACTCTTCCAGGGCACCCACAAACTGGGAGGCACAATTCTAGGGATCTATTTGGAAATAGCAGAGAAGGAAGAGGTGTGGAAGAAAAAGCAAGATCAGAACGAATTACGTGTACAGAGGCCTGGCCACACTTCCTCCTACATCCGCATTCCCTCTGCTGGCCCAGCGAGGGTCCTTGAGTCCTCCCTGCCAGGTGGCTTGAAAGCCACGGCCGCTCCTTGAAGGGCCCTTCTACTCTCATAGTAGTTACTGCTCCCCTTCATGCAGATCCGGGGTAGCGAGACCTGTGTTTTCAATTCACAACACTGAACTTAAAAATTGATCGCTGCACCTAAATTTCTCTTTCAAGCTTCCATTCTGACAGCAGAAATGTAGTTTGGGAGACTGCAGATACACTTACTTCTAGTTTTTTTTTTTTTTTTTTTTTAAATCTTCTGAGATAAAGTCTGTGAATTCAGAATGTCCCCTGGCCCCTCTGTCTACCGGGGTGACTTCTGAGCTTCCAGGGGACTGGAGGCGAAGTGCTGGGTTCTTGCCCACCGAGCGCTCCCTGGCCGGCATTCAGTGCTGATGTCGCATTCCCCATGTCTCCAGTCCTCAGTCCTGGGGCTGGCAGCTCCTTACCCTGACTGCGAGGTGAACCCTGAGCCGCATCCTCACCACTCAGAGATATGGAAAACCATTGGGACGTTCTCGTAAGCTGTGGAGAACTGGGGGGTGGAGCTGGGTTAGACTTCTCTGGTTGCCTCTTCTCTTTCCTGTTTACTCTGGCCCTAAGTGAGAACTGAGAGAGAGCCCTTTCTCTCAGATCCCCAAATTACCTTAGGATTCTACCGATCACGGTGACTCCTTCCTCAATTGCCCACCGGGGACCCCAGTGCCGCTTGGTGTTAGACTCTCATGTGAGCTTTCTCTGAAGCCTGGAGAATCTTCTCACATTGCAGTGCTCAGCGCCGTAGCCACAAGTCACACACAGATACGAGTTCTGGAAATGTGCTGGTGAGAATGTAGCCAATTTCAAACTTAGTACAAACGATGGACTGTAAACTTTAATAATTTTTTTCTTTCTTTTTTTTGGAGGGTTTTTTGCTATAGGGCGCGTGCGCTCACCAGAAAGACAGAGAGAGACAGAGAGACAGAAAGCAAGAAATCACCCCCCGGGGGGGGAGGGATGGCCACGCCGCAATCCCTTCTCCTCTGTTCTCCTCTCAGGATCTTGGGCATGCATGCACATTGCCCAGCATGAGTTTTAAGCCACTGGGTCCGGGACTTGAACCGCGGTTGACTACATGGGAATCCAGCGACATAGCCATTACGCCAACTGCTGGTCCTACCATTAGTAATTTTAATACAGCTTACATGATGGAATGGTAACATTTGGGAAATGCTGAATTAAATAAAACATTACATTTTATACCTACTGCCATTTGTTTCTTTTTCTTTTTAAAAATATGACTACTAGGAAAAATTAAATTGCACTGTACTGTATTCCTTTTGGTTAGAATTGATCTACCAGTTTAAGGAGACGTTATGGGCTGAATTATGTTCCCCCCAAATTTGTAGGTCAAAGCCCTAACCTCCCATGTGACTGTATTTGGAGACAGGACCTTTAAGGAAGTCATTATGTTGAACTGAGGTCGCAAGAACGGCACCCTAATCTATAGGACAGCTGTCCTTCTAAAAAGAGGAAAAGATACCAGGAACTCCTGCACAGAGGAAAGCCCGTGTGAGGACACAGGGAGAAGCCATTTGTCTGCAAGTCGAGAAGGGAGAGTTCCCCAGAAACCAGCCCTGCCGGCACCTTGATCTTGGACTGCCAGGCTTCAAGTCTGTGAGGCCAGAAATTTCTGTTGTTTAAGCCCCCCTCTCCCCAGACTGGAATTCGGTTATGAAGTCCTTGCAGATTAATACAGGAAGGAAAATTTATTCTGATATCATGAAGCCACCCCAAATCAAATGTTTATGACAGTAATTTTAGCTTTTGATCCTCAAAAACCCATCCTCTTAGTCTGTGGTCTGTGCCAGGAATTAAAAAAAAATCTTTTGAAATTCAAAAGCTGAGGGGACATTGACGGTCGTCCTGTCCATTATGACCCTCCTCCTCCAGAGCCATAGAAGCAGCTGCCTTCTGTGACGAAGTTGAGGGAGAGGGCACGGAGTCAACGGGAAGGATGGACGACGACAAATACATCGTTCATACGGACACAGCAATCTGCTGTGACAGCCACGTGTCTGCCTTTCCCTGTGCTGTTGAAACCCCGGGGGATTTGATTGCATTTCTTTTGTCATTTATTAATCCATTCTGTGTTTAAAGGTCCTAGCTCCAAATACAAGCACAGGTTCATTTTGGGTACTGTAGGGTGCATAGCTGTCAGACAGCATTCGCACTGAACATTCAAGGACTTTGAAAGACACAATTCGCAGTAAAGGAACTGAAGGTGTCACAGCGCCTGCGTGGCAGGAGAGGGAGGTGGCTGAAGGTATGAAACGCCTGCTTTCTGTGTCACGGTCACCCAGAACACTTCGTTAGCTGTGGGAGAGACCTTGTTGCCCACTCTCAGCACACACTGCTCTGTCAGGAGTCCGGTGATTGCTGGTGTAACAAGGATTACACACCTGGCGGTGATTGCTGGGAGCAGCCGCAGGTCAGAAAGCCAAGTCACACACTTGAGGGACGTGGCTGGCTTCTGCCATCCTTCGCGCTTCTCCGATTCACAAGGTACTACTGGGTCTTAATGCTGATCTCCCTGCTTATGAATGTGTTTACCTCTCTGTGAACCTCCAGAGGGCAGAGAATGATTGCTTTCATCTCTGCAGACTCTTTCACAATGCTTAGCATACAGTGGATGCAAAATAAATGGAATTTTGCAAAATAAATACATGACTCTAACCAGTTCTGCCTTCAGATCCTCTCGTCAGCATTTCTCTTTCCTCTTATCCTTCCTGACCTGTATACAGGTCAAGCACTCTAACTCTTCAATCTGTTTGTTTATTTGTTTTCCCTTCAGTTTTTGCTATAGGGTGAATACGAGTGTGTACAATCACCAGAGAGAAAGAGAGAGAAGGGGAAAGTGACAAATCACCCCTCAAGGGGATGGCCATGCCTCAGTACCTTCCCCTCCATTCTCCTCTCAGGATTTTGGGCACTCTGCATATACACACACACTCACACACACACACACACACACACACACACACAAACACACACACGATGTGATTTTCAAACCACCAGGTCCAGGACGCAAACTGTGGTCAGCCATGTGGGAGTCCAGTGTCTCAACCACCACACCACCTGCAGGCCCCATTCTAGCGTATTTTTCAAACTGGCAGCACCAGGATTTGAACTGTGGTGGACAAATGAGGGATCCAGCTCCCTCTGAAGAGCGCTAACCATTGCACTATGAGGCCGGCCCTCCCACATTCTTTTTATAGTTGCCCCCAAGTATTCCTTCACACATATATATTTAAAATAGATTTTACTTCTGCTTGATTGTTGCTATATACGTTATTTTAAATCTTTTACTGTTCACTGTTCTAAACCACGTGGTTCCTCTACATACTTCTTTGGACACATACAAATAGTTTCTTGTTTTGTTTTAATGTTAGATCCTTCAAGTGTGACTTAGTGGACACAGTGAGTGCTGGGGACGATGCTGAAGAGGGACTTTCTCAGCCACTTGCTACACAGTCTCTCCTTATTTCTAAATGAATGGACTTGTACACTGTACTAGGGCAGAAGCACAAACAATTACATAATAGTTTGTTTTATAAGTATGATGGTTCCTCTTTTTTTTTTAAGTTATTCAGCCTGGGCATGGGGGCACATGCCTGTAGTAGCAGCTACTCAGGAGGCTGAGGCAGGAAGATGACAAGTTCAGAGTCGGCATGAGTAACATAAGACCGTGTTTCAAGAAGAAAAGAAGTTCAAAGAATACAGATGAAGCAAAAATCTCCTTTTAATCAAGCCTCCCCAGAGGCAACCGCTCTTACCGACTTTATGTTTATCTTTTCAGATTTTTTCCCTATTTATGAATGTACATATACCCATAGAAGTATATAGTTTCTTTTTGTGGGTAGATTTTAACATAAATGATATTATTCCTACTGTACAAGTTTAGAGTTTTGCTTTTTTGTCTTAATGATACCTCTTACGGGGCCAGGTGGTGACGCAGTAGGAACACAATGGACCTATCTAGGAAAGGTCCTGGGTTCATGTCCTGGGACCTCTTTGAGCAACAGCAGACATGCGTGCACTTATCCGTGACCCAGGCTGGCTGAGGCTGGGGTGGATGGAGGTGTGAAGATCCCTCCATCTCTCTCTCTCTCTCTCTCTCTCTCTCTCTCTCAGGGTGCCTGTCTCTCTCTCTCTGTGCGTTTATCTTGCTCCCTCATGAAAGAAAGACATAAACTTGAACAAAATACCTCTTAGAAACTTTCCATGTGCGAGATGGACACCTATGGCATTACTTTTTATTTGCTACACTGTATCACATGACATCCGCATGGGCCAGAAGAAGACAGGCTGTGCAGTGGTGACAGACCAACCTACGATCTTGGAAGCTCATGACGAGAACTGCTCATTTTCACGCTCACGCTACCCGTCCATTGGGACCCAGGCAGGTAGAACAGCCACGACAAGAGCACTGACGGTCACGGTGGTGGAGGGGACAGATCCACTCTAAAAGGCCTCACGAAGGCAAGGGAGTGCTCTGGGTCAGAAGTACACCTGTTTCTCCTATTCATTACTCCTTGGCCAGAAGCAGCCAGATGGCCCCACTCAACCACAAGAGGCAGGAAATGCCGTCCCCCTGTGTGCCCATAAGGGGAACGAGATTTGCCTGGCAAATAGTACTAAAGACCACCTCACCATATTGATGGTCTGATATTTTTAAACAATTATTTTATTTTATTATTATTACTATTATTATTATTACTATTACTTTGACCAGAGAGAGAGAGAGAGAGGGAAAGTGTGAAAGCAAGCTGCCAGGTCCAGGACTCGAACTGCAGTCAGCCATGTGATGAGAGTACAACACCCTAACCACCACACTACCTGCCAGCCCCTATAGTCTATTTTTATCACTCTGCTTGCTTAGGTTTCAATCTTTATCTCACTGGAAATTCTTTTTTTTTGTTTTTTTTTTTTGTTTGTTTTTTGAGAGGTTTTTGCTATAGGGTGCGTGCGCTCGCCAGACAGACAGAGAGAGAGACAGAGAGACAGAAAGCAGGAAATCACCCCCCAGGGGGGATGGCCACGCCGCAATCCCTTCTCCTCCATTCTCCTCTCAGGATCTTGGGCACGCACGCACACGCCCCCGGCGTGAGTTTAAGCCACCGGGTCCGGGACTCGAACCGCGGTTGACTACGTGGGAGTTCAGCGACATAGCCATTACGCTAACTGCTGGTCCCTCACTGGAAATTCTTTACAAATAGTATGTCTGGTTTCCAAATGCACAGTAAATTTTTCCAACACTGTAAGTTTAAAAGTTCCCCAGTTGGAGCCAGCAGGTGGCCTGGTAGTTAAGGCGCTGGCCTCCCACATGGCCAACCGAGGTTCGAGTGCCAGACGTGGCAGCTTACTTTCTTACCTTTCCTCTCTCTCTCTCTCTCTCTCTGGTGAGCGCACACGTTCAATAGAAAAATGTAAATAATAATAGTAGATAAAATTTAATAAATAATATATTTTTTTAAGTTCCCCAGTTGTGAAGCCCCTTACTTATTAAGAATTATTTGGCGTGAAGCCACAGAGACCAAAATCAACAACAACAATCCCTAATGGGTTCATCAAATTAGAGACTCTCTTTGTTTTTTATGAAGACTCTAAAGGGAGGCAGTGCAGGGACAGTGCCTATGAGGTCGTCAAACACCCAGCCTCTCTTGCCTTACTGGTCAGCTGTCCTCAATACATGGCCACCTCTACCTACGAAGGAGAATTGGAGATGGAGGATTAAAACTGAAGAATAGTGTGTACTGCTGTCCCCAGTGGATATATTCATGTGTGTGCACAGTTGTTTCTGCATTTCTTTTCATGTTTTTATTGCCAGAAGGGGTGTGTGGTTACCAGAGAGAGAGGAAGCACCCCCCTGGGGTGTGGTCACACCACAGTCTTTTTTCCCCGTTTCTCTATCCTGCCAGGATTTGGGGCCTGCATGCACACATGCCTGGCATATTTTTTAAGCTGCTAGGATCAAGATTCAAACCACGGCTGGCCATTTGGCATCTGGCTCCACGTGTGTGGCGCTTAACTGCTACACTGTAGGGCGGTCCTGTTTCCGTACTTTCTACTTGGCTCTGGTTAGTTATTTACTTATTTATTTATTTTAAATTATTGCTTAGTTTTCATGATTGTTTGGGCTATTTTGTCCATTTTCTCTTTTGTGTCAAATTTTGATGACCTTGTCAAGTCTTATTAAAGCACTGACCTTTTAACTATGGCATTTCTCCTAGAAGATCTCTTTCCCCTCTTCTCAGTAAATGACACCCTCATCCTCCCAGTAGTTCATTCAAAAAACCCTCTGAGGCTTCCTGAGCTCTATCTCACCCACATCTGACTCGTTAGCAAGTCCTGTGACTGCTGGTCCCAAGTTGTATCTTGAATCTGATCACGTCTCACTTCCCCTTCCTCGACTACCCTAGTCTGAGCTGCAGTAATCTCCTGCTAGGACTACTGGGAGACTACCCTAACTAGATTTTTGCTTTACTTATTTTTGGGGGGAGGGGTGAGGTTTTTGCTATAGGACACATGCGTGTGCCAGAAAGACAGAGACAGCGTGTGCCAGAAAGACAGAGACAGAGACAGAAAGCGAGAAATCACCCCCCAGGGGGACGGCCATGCTCAATCCCTTCTCCATTCTCCTCTCAGGATCTTGGGCACGCATGCACACATGCCCAGTGTGATTTTAAGCCACTGGGTCTGGGACTCAAACCACAGTTGACTACATGGGAGTCCAGTGACATAGCCATATGCCAACTGCTGGTCCTGATTTTTGTTTTATTTTTAAGTTTTTGCCTTAGAGCACATGCACTCGCTGCAAGAGACAGAAAGAGGGAAAATGAGAAATGACCTCCCAATGGGGGACGGTCTCGCCACCATCTCTTCTCCTCTATCCTTCTCTTAGGGTTTGATAAGGCATGCACATGTCTGGCATGCTCTTCCAGCTGCTGGGCCTAGGACTTGAACCATAGATGACCATGTAGGAGCCCAGTACCTTAATTATCACACCACTCGCTGGCTCGCCTAACTAGGTTTCCTGCTTGTTCATTTCCTAGTCTCCTTCCCTATCAGCCCATTTGTCATACAGCAGCCAAAATGGTTCTCAGATGGTGTCACTTCCCTATGTATGACCACTAAATGGCTTTCCAATTGAATCTAGAATAAAATTTAAGCTGGGCCAAGAGTCAAGATAAATATTTTGTCTTTTATAAAAGTCACAGCTTAATCTTACCTATACTTGAATTTTATAGAAATCACATCACACAATATTTACTCTTTGTGCTTAGCTTCTTTGGCTCACATATGTAATATGAACATATTATGTGATAATATTACATAGTCAGCTATGTGGGATCAGCCTCTTCTGCTTAGTACTTAACTCCTGCACTGCGGGGCCAGCCTATATACAGTTATTTGTTTGTTTATGTTATTTTAGAGAGATTTTTGCTATAGGGCCCATGCACTCACCAGAGGGACAGAGAGAAAGAAAGTGAGAAATCACTGCTGGGGGATGGCTGCACCACAATTCCTTCCCCTCTGTTTTCCTCTAGGGATTTTGGACACGCACATACGCATGCCCAATGTGAGTTTGAAGCCATCGGGTCTAGACTCGAACCACAGTCAACTACGTGGGAGTCTAACCATTATGCCATCTGGTGATCCCTACAATTATTTTTTAAGACCAGTATTAAAGATTTATGATATTTTTCACATAGGCCCTGTGCATATATTAATGAGAGTTCATTACTAGATATTTTACAGTGTTTGTAACCATCGAGAATAAAATCTTTCCCAGTTTCCGCTGACTGAGAAGATTGCTACTTATCTTTGCATATTGACCTTGTGACTTGACAACAGTAAGCTCATTCTATTGTGAGTTTTGTGGATAGACAGCCATGTCACCTGTACATTTTCTTGCCTTTCTCTCTGACTTGGGACTGTTGGATAACTGTCTTATATTTTTGGGCTCCTTAAATGTTATTTAAATTTATAGTTAATGATAGGGTCAGCAGGTGGTGTGGAGTTTAAGGCGACTGGATCCCACATGGCCAACTTCATGGTTTGAGTTCAAGTCCCAGACCTGGAGGCTTGAAAAGCACACCAGGAGTGTACAGATGCCTGCCCAAAATCCCAAGAGGAGAATGGAGGTGAAGGGACTATGGTGTGGCCATCTCCTCGGTGGGATGATTTCCCACTTTCCCTCTCTCTGTCCCTCACTGTCTCTCCTAGAGAGTACACATACCCTATGGTAAAAATTTAAATCAGTATTTAATGACATTTTCACACTACAAATTTACATATTTAGTACTCTGGATTACAACTGAGAGGTTACATTCCTCCTCTTAGTGAAAATTTTATCTGTTATCTTAGGTATGTCAGATCTCAAGTTACTATGAATCTTGAATGACAGGATTCTGGAGACCATTTGCATGTGGATAGGAGAGAAAGTTATCAGTAGACGTTTGGAGAAATGCAAGAAGATAATAACCAAAGCTAGAGAGAAGCCTGTTTAGGTCATTAGCTGGCCGGCTGATGCGGGCCAGCTCGCTCCTGCTCTGGATCCAAGGAATGGAAGAACTCCTCCAACCAGAGATGGGACCTCTGAGGGAGAGCCGATGTCAAGACTCTCTGCAGGGTCCTTTCTGCCCAGCACTTGACAAGAGGAGTATTCCAAAGGAAAAGAAAGCTGTGGCCTCTACGAAGGGCCTTCACAATCTGGACTTCCTAACAAAAGTCCAAATTTCCTGGAGAATAGTGACTTCTTTGTTCCTAATCAAGTGTGACTCACTGGGCCTCAGAACGAGCACAAGTGCAGACTCCTGGGACAGCCCCCTGGACCTGAGTCCTGGGCTTTCTTAGCAGCCTCTGTGCCCACCTCCCTGCACCTGGCACGGTGCTCGGCCCATGGTAATTTATAAATGCCTATCATAATTTGCTGGCATAAACATATTTTCTGAATGAATTAATTTGATCAATCATAGAATTAAAAAGATAAAATGTTCAATACTGAATTCAAAAGAAAGTCACATGATACAAGGGGGTCTTTGAACAGTTTATGGAACACTTGTATTGTAGAAAACCTACTAATGGATGTCCAAGCTTTATCATCAAAATAAACTTGCACTTCAGTTTCATCTTTGCAGAAACTTTTTGAAGCCCCCTTGCATAATCTTTCTGGGACCCTTAGATTTTCCTTATAAATATTTAGACTTTACACTGAGTATAACTATTTTTATAAATACTTTCATGCACTTGTGTGTATATTTCTGTCTTGGCAAGTATTTAGTACAGGATTGGTATGGAGAAAATTGGTGGGGCACCCAGAGTGGACAATAATGAAAAGTTCATACTCAACAACCAAGAAGTTTTCTTTTTTCTTTTCTTTCTTTCTTTCTTTCTTTTTTTTTTTTTTCGAGAGACTTTTGGTATAGGGCACATGTGCTCACCAGAGAGACAGAAAGTGAGAAAACACCCCTAGCCACACCGCAATCCCTTCTCCTCCATTCTTCTCTCAGTATCTTGGGCATGCATGCATGTGTGCCCGGTATGAATTTGAAGCCACTGGGTCTAGCACTCGAACCGTAGTTGACTACATGAGAGTCCAGCAACGTAACATTACACCTTCTGCTGGTTCCCAGCGACCAAGAAGTTTTCAGTGGTTACCTGGAATTTATCCTAAAGGTTAAGGATGCTAGTTTTGGAAAGGGTATAGCCAGTGTGAGTAGGGTACCTATTTAAGTAAGGGGCTGGAGTGCAAGAAATCTAATTACCAGGAGTGAGTTTAACAGTAGGGACTGGGACTAAGTAAAAGGGCTAGACTTAGTAACAGAGCCTAGTTGTTAAAATTAGGATATTGTGTTATGATGGGATTATTGGTTAGGCTGACTCTGTGCTGGGTCTCAGAAAGAAAAATTGGAGCTGCTTAAGTGCTTGTCTCAGATCAGGGCTGAGACTAAGGTTAGCTTCCAAAAGAGGATCACGTGGCCTCTTTTGGAAGTGAGAACTGAGTCATATTAATCATATTAATCTTTTTTATGGTCATTATTTTTCTTTCATTTTTATCATAGGAAATAATTATTGTTTAAAAAGATAAGAAAGAAGAGAGTAAGGGAATAATTTAAAATTAATTAATTAATTAATTAAAAAAAAACCACACAACCCTGCCCTTAGTGGTCATTACATGAGCATTTTCAATTTACAATAACTCGTTGAGATGTATATTTGTGAGGTTTGCATTTTTCTATGTATGTCATGTACTTCAATTTTCCAAAAATTTACTTTAAAAAAAAAACATAAAGAATTTATTCGGACCAGCAGATGGTGTGGTGGTTATGTTGTTGGACTCCCACATGGTCAACTGCAGTTTGAGTCCCAGACCTAGTGGCTTGAAATTCACACCAGAGGTGTGTGCGTGTGTGCTCAAAATCCTGAGAGAAGAATGGAGGAGAATGGATTGCGTTGTGGCATTCCCCCCCCCCCCCCAGGGAGGATTTCTCACTCTCTGTCTCTCTGTCTCTTTGTCTCTCTGGTGAGTGCACATATCCTATAGCAAAAATCTTTTTAAAAAAAGTTATTGTAGGAACCAGCAGTTAGCGTAATGGCTATGTCGCTGGACTCCCACGTAGTCGACTGCGGTTTGTGTCCCGGACCCGGTGGCTTAAACTCACGCCGGGCGCGTGTGCGTGCGTGCCCAAGATCCCGAGAGGAGAATGGAGGAGAAGGGATTGCAGCGTGGCCATCCCCCCTGGGGGGTGATTTCCTGCTTTCTGTCTCTCTGTCTCTCTCTGTCTGTCTGGTGAGCGCACACGCCCTATAGCAAAAACCTCTCAAAAAAAAAGTTATTGTAAAAAAAGTAGGGAATATTTCAAAACTGCATAAGCTAAGCAATTCACACAACCACATCTTGAATCTTTTTTTATTTGTGAAAAATAAAGATAATGAGATTAAAATGTCACTTTCTTCTAAGAGATAGGTTTCTGTTATTTCACTTGGTCAGAACATGGTAAAGCTTCTAATTTTGGAGTTTTTGCTTCCCATCTCTGGTAAGAGATTAAAGAAAATGTTTCTTTCATTTCTGTATTTTAAAACAAAATTTCTGTGATACTACAAAGACTGCCAGTAACTCTCCCACAATCCTGCCTTTATTTGCATAATCTTAGAATGATTTAAGCAGACACACACCTTGCCTTCCCTCAGGTTTGGCTGGCTGGGACAAATGAATCCATAAATGTTTTGGGACAGTGGGAATGGATATTGAAACATTTGCAGACTCTCATGAAATTTAACAATAAGAAAGAAGTTATGTCACTCCCATTCACAGAGGACTCATAATTTCATTTGCATATAGTCATCCACAATTTAACCTTCATTTGCTTGGCTATCCTGAAGGCAGGGTTCAATTAATCAAATGGAAACAGAGTGAAGACATATGTATGACCATTCTCTCTCTCTCTTTTTTTTTTTTTTTTTTTTTTTCTGAGAGGTTTTTGCTATAGGGCACGTGCGCTCGCCAGACAGATAGAGAGAGATAGACAGAAAGCGAGAAATCACCCCCCAGGGGGCATGGCCATGCTGCAATCCCTTCTCCATTCTCCTCTCGGGATCTTGGGCATGCACGCACATGCGCCTGGCGCGAGTTTAAGCCACCAGGTCTGGGACTTGAACCACGGTCAAGTACATGGGAGTTCAGCGACATAGTTGCTAGCTGCTGGTCTCTGTATGACCATTCTCTTTATCAACAAGATAAAGTAACAGATCTTCTTAGTACCAATGGTAAACCTCATACAGAACATACTGTTGAGCTGTTCTTGTTTGTTCTAGAGAGATTTTTGCTACAGGGTGTGTGTGCATGCTGCAGAGACAAAGAGAGACAGAGAGACAGAAAGCTAGAAATCATTCCCCAGGGGGGATGGCCATGCCATAGTCTCTTCTCTTCCATACTCCTCTTGTGATTTTGGGCATGCATGCACATGCACCTGGCATTAATTTTAAGCTGCTGGGTCCGGCACTCGATCTGCAGTCGACCACATGGGAGTCAGCGATGTAACTATTACACCATCTACTGGTCCCTGAGCTGTTTTTTTTTTTTTTTTTTTTTTTTTTTAAAGTTTGTTGTAGGGTGCATGCACTTGCCAGAGAGATTCAGAGAGAGAAAGAAAGCGGGAAAGTGAGAAATCACCCAGCAGGGGGTATTGGCATGCTGTAATCCCTTCTCCATTCTCCTCTTGGGATTTTGGGCATGAATACACACACGTCCAGCATAATTTTCAAGACACCAGGTCTGGGACTCATGGGGTTGACAATGTGGGATCCAGCCACTGTAACCACCATGTCGTGGATGGCTAGCCCATACTGTTGAGTTTAATATGAAATAAACATTAAACCTGCTCAAGTGGTAGTGCAGAGTCCCTGAATTCACCGTTGGAAGTAGAATCTTACCACATGAACGTAATTATTTCTCTATATTACTATGAACTATAGCTCATTTGATTAATTTATTTTAATTACGTTCTTTTTCAACATGGTATCTGAAAAATTTTAAACCTAGAGGAATGAATGGATGCATAAATGAATGAATGAATAAAAATGGTATTTCTGGAAGCAGAAGATGGCATAATGGTTATGTTTCTGGACTTCCATGTAGCTGACTGCAGTTTGAGTCTTAGACCTGGCGACTTAAAACTCACGCTGCTAAACACACACACACACACACACACACACACACACAAACCAAAAACCTCACATTGGGCATGCATGCCCAAGATCCCAAGAAGCAAATGGAGGAAAAGGGATTGCGGCGTGGCCATCTCCCCCGGGGGATGATTTCTCCCTTTCTTTCTCTGGCTCTCTCTTTCTCTCCAGCAAGCACACATGCCCTATAGCAAAAATCTCTCTGAAAAAAAGGTATTTCTGATTTCTGAGATACAGTGAGTTGGTTAAAAACGTAATATCTTGGGACTGGCAGGGGAAGTGGAGATTAAGAAGCTGAACTTCCAACATGACCGATGTGGTTTGAGTCCCAGACCTGGCAGCTTGCTGTCTCATTTTCCCTTTCTCTCTCAGTTGGTCTCTCTCTGGTCAAATTGAAAAGAAAAAAAAATATAATGATAAATAAAATTAAATAAATAATTTTTAAAAATTAAAAAGTTTATGTAATTTCTCCGTAAGTGTACTTCCTGCACCTAAAATAGTCTGATTTTTTAAAATAATCTTTAGTTTTGATAAAAATAAAATATATACACTATGTATGTCAGTATTGTTCTTTTAAAAATCATACTATCAAGTATTGAAGGAAGTCTTTCAATGGAGATTTCATTCTTTAGTTTTAGAAAATGGTCCCACATTGTTTTTTTAATCATTTCCTCTCTTGCATATTTTCTGTTCTCTCTGGAACAGATCCTGTAAGTCAGATACTGTGATTTTTAGGTGGTTGTTCTTATCTTTTACTTTTTTCTTTAACTTCCCGAAAGATTCCTTCAATTCTGCCTTCTGATCTATTATTGGTCTTTTAAAATATTTGAAATTTGAGTTTTTAATTTTCCGGAGTTCTGTTTTTGTTTTCTGAGCGGCTTTACTAATCACATCTGTCTCTTGTTTCAGGATGTAATACCATCTCAAATCTCTACAAAATTAACTAAAACCATACAACTTCTCTTCTCTTCCCTGCATTACCTCTGTTTTATGTTTCCTTAAAACATTTCTTTTTTAATTCTAGTCCGTTTCTCTCGTTTGTATTGCAGGCATGCTATGTATTAAGTATAGAAATGTCTGTGAAAACTGTGTACCCGAGCAAAGTTTGCCAAAGGCCAGTGTGGTTGTATGTAGGTTAATAGAATGTCAAGGTAGGCATAAGGTTGTGGACACTCCCAACTGTCATGACGTGAGGTTTTATTTTTCTTCCCCCTGAAATCACTCCATTTCTCTAGGAAGAATACTCTAGGTTTTTGCCTGGGGACTGAACATCTTGTGGCTGAAAGATTGCACAGCAGAAGGATGTGTGTGTGTGTGTGTGTGTGTGTGTGTGCGTTTTCTGTTCTTTATTAAGACTTTTAGTTACTTCCTGCTCTGTTTTTAGCCCTTTCTCTCACCCCTTCCAGAATACTTCAGCTATTCTTTCCTTTTCGCATTTAGAACTTTGCCATCCCTGGCACCTGCAGTCTTTCTCCTGTGCCTCAGCACTGGCAGCCTCGGCTTTATCCCATGACATCAGTCACCATTTGTCTTCCAGCTATTTTTCATCCTCCAGAACTTTGTTGAAATCGCTCACCCTCTGGTGGACTCTGGTTGTCCTTATGTATTTTTAAGTTCTTTTTATTACTTTACCAACATTTTGGTGCAGAAAGAAGAGGCATTCAATACATGCATTCAACTTGCCATCAGTAGCCAGACCATCTGCTTAATTTATTTTATTTTTGGAGAGGTTTTTGCCTGTCCAGAAAGAGAGAGAGAGAGAGAGAGAGACAGAGAGACAGAGAGACCCCCGGGGGTGATGGCCACCTCTCTTCTCCTCTCAGGATCTTGGGCATGCACGTACATGTGCCCAGCATGAGTTTAAGCTATCGGGTCCGGGACTCAAACCGCGGTCAACTACATGGGAGTCCAGCAACATAGTCATTATGCCATCTGCTGGTCCCCCTATCTGCTTACTTTAAAAGTGTTTGTGTTACAAAGTTTCCCCTGGAAATTTGGTTTGGTGACTAGTATAAATTCTCTGCCTAAATTAAAGAAGTGATTCTCTGAGACGATAAGAGTAAGGTCCAGATAACCTTGGGTGGTTTAAAGTTTCCTACTGAGTAATCAGGACCAGGGGAGAGTATTTAAGATATTCCAAAGGGAGTGTGAGATAAACTCTCTCATCACAATGTAAGGAACCTGGTTACTTATTTACAGTTGAGATAAGATAGGCAAATAACTCAAGAAGTTCTGTGAAAAGCATGACAAAACATTTAGTTAGGATTAAAAGTTTAAAAAGTCCTTTCTAGTCCGCTGTTAAGCCTTGTTGCTGTGCACATCTGAACCTTTGATTTCCTCCTCATTTCTAGCACCCCAAAGAACAAAACTGTGGCATCACTGGGCAGGCCCCTCCTGGTCCTGCTCATTCACAAAGAATTTCCCCTTTGAGCCACGAAGACATTGGCTGGTTATTCACAAAACAGATTCCTGGGGATTGGCTGAGACTGCAAATAAAATACTGTTTACCCGGAATCAAGTTGATAAGCCACAGCATAAACGTACATAGATTCCTGCTCCTAGAATAAAACATGAAGCATTCGCTCTCTTTTTCTCCTAACGTTTTCATGCAAGACCCAGAAAGGACAAGTCTCTAGCCAAAAGAGACGGTTTTCAAGGATAAAAAGAGAAAAAAGCAGCAGCCTAAAATGGGTCTACTGAATTCTAAAAACCCCAAAGCCAACCAAGCTCGGATTCTTCTCCTGGGACTCGACTCTGCTGGGAAGTCTACTCTTCTGTATAAATTAAAGCTTGCTGGGCCAATTATAACCATCCCGACCATCGGCTTCAACGTGGAGATGATCGAGCTGGAAAGGGGTCTTCCGCTCACAGTCTGGGATGTTGGAGGACAGGAAAAAATGAGAACCGTTTGGGGCTGTTACTGCGAGAACACCGATGGGCTGGTGTACGTCGTGGACAGCTCGGACCGACGGCGGCTGGAGGACTCTCGGAGAGAGTTTGAACACATTTTGAAGAATGAGCACATTAAAAATGTGCCTGTCGTCCTATTAGCCAACAAACAAGACGTGCCTGGGGCCCTGACCGCCGAGGACATCACCAGAATGTTCAAAGTTAAGAAGCTTTGCAGCGACCGGAACTGGTACGTGCAGCCCTGCTGCGCGGTCACAGGCGACGGGCTGGCCGAGGGGTTCAGGCAGCTAACCGGATTCGTGAGAAGCCACATGAAATCAAGAGGAGACACGCTAGCGTTTTTTAAGCAACTGAAACTGTGAAAAGGGCCAGTCCTCAAGAGAGACAGTGATGAAATTAAAAGGGTAAAAAAAATTTTTTTTTCCTTTTCTATGCTGAGTGAGAAAAGCAAGCTATTGAGTTGGCAAACTTTCCCAGAGATTATGTTTCACCTAAACTCAGTTAAATGGCTCAGAATAATATCTAGAAAGTATTTATTGTTGGCCAGGAACTTCAGCTAACTATGTGGGAACGATCATTAGAGAATGAAGAGCAATGTTCTACAAAATGTTAGCATGTTGGATGGTTCAGAATGGTCATATTAGGGTCCAAGTAAGTTATGGAATTATTAATTTTAAATGACCATCAGAACAAAGTTTAGCGTAATGTCTGCTAAGAGAATCAGAATTTGTTCAGACTGTTGCTAGCAGGATTGAATTTCCGGTATTGAATTTCCACCACGACCTCATGTAACTGGGTGATGTGAAAAATCAACTTTAATTATGGAGAGGAAAACGCTCGATGTTATTTTGCAATTCTTATTCCCTAAATAAAGCTTTTCTCTGGATTCTAACCCCCCCCCCCCTTTTTTTTTTTTAAATCTCTGGCTGACAACTTCCTTTAGCAAGTCTTAAACAATGAACTGCAGACCTTGAATTGCCAGAGGCTGTGTTCTCTCTCAGGAAATAGAAGTGTAGTAACTAAAAGCTCTGGGGATTAGGGTAGGCCTTTAAGTTTAGGGCAAGATCTGAATTTATGGCTCAGCTCCAGGCTCAGCTCCCAGACCTGCTTCCCTAGAGTTCAGTGTCACCATCACTACTTGGGAACATGCGAACAGCTCATTCTACTGGTCAAACAGGTACCAGACTCAGACTTTGATCTTAGCGTGCAATTCAAAGGGGCAATACTGGGAAGCTGGTAGCCAGAGTGGGGCAGTCGGTGCTGCTGCAAGACGGTTTTTGGCCTTGGGAAATGGGAAATGTTTTATGCAGAAGATGGCGGATAAGTGTCGGTAACTCCCTGGAACCCCTGGAAGGTGCAGGTTGGTCACTGAAGTCCCGGTCACTAGGAAACTCTCCAGAGGCGCTGTGAAGGGGTTGGTGAGTGGAGAGGGCAAGGAAACTCTGGACAAGGCCAATTTGGGCTAGGAGCGGTCCTCAAACTGCCACAGCAGCCCCTAAAATTCTTAACACAGAGGAAAATAAAGGCACAGAGCGTAGTCGCTGGTTCCTTTCACGGTTTTCATCTTTCATGCAAACTATGATTTGTCCAACAAAGATCTGAGAGCTTCTTTCTGTGCTATGATATGAGGTGGCCTTAAATAACAAAGTAGACGTACAAGTAGGTAATAGTTACCTTTATAATATTAGTAGTTACCGAAACGTGTGCATGCCAGGCATTCTATTATATTAAGCACGCTCATGCATCTCATTTAATGTTCACAACTGCCCTAAGAGAAATAGGCATTATTTTCAGTTTTATAGACGAGAATAACAAGGTGTCAACAGAAATAATCACAAAACACTACTTGGCATTTTCACTGAGGGTAGCAGAGCCAAGATTCAAATTCAGCTGTGTCTGACTGGAGGTCTGTGTGGTTAATTGCCCTGATGCTGTTTTACAGATAAGGTAAAGTCTTTGTCTTCAGCGAGCTTACAAGATAGAATTAAGAATAAACCCAGGCCCGATTTACATTGCTTTTATAGATGGTTCTTAGAAAAATAAGCCAGGCAGAATAAATTAAGCACAATAACAGATATATAAGAAACATGTTGTAAGACTGGCAAAATATTTCTGATTTCAGGAAGATGAAGGCAATTTTCAATTATTATAGCTGATTTTTTCCTAAGATTTTCTTTAAAAAAAGAATTATTTTACTTTATTTGTTATTGTTGTTGTTGTTATTATTATTATTATTAATTTGACCAGGGAGAGACAGGGAAAGTGAGACAGCATCGCCAGGTCGGGAACTCTAACCATGGTCAGCTGTTCAGAAGTCCAGCACCTTAACCACTGAGCCACCTGCTGGCTCCCACGGTTTTTTGTTTTGTTTTGTTTTGAGAGAGGGTTTTTTTTTTGTTACAGAGCCCTTTGTATTTGCCAGAGAGACAGAAATTGAGAAATCACCCGCAACATGGCCACGCAGCAGTCCCTTCTCCATTCTTCTCTTGGGATTTTGGGCATGCATGCACACACACCTGGGGTGAGTTTTAAGCCACTAGGTCTGAGACTCAAACCATGGTCAACTACATGGGAGTCCAGCGAAGTAACCATTATGCCATCTGCTGTTCCCAAGTTTTTCTTAAGTTTTAAAAATACCAAACCTCAAATATGTACTTTCCCTCACAATTTACCCATATTTTTAGTTGACTCATTCTAATAATTTTTTAAAAACTGGTTTTGTCATAGGGCATGTGCGCTCGCCCCAGAGAGACAGAAGGAGCGAAAGTGAGACATCACCCCCCTCCTCTCCCATAGTCATGTCGCAATCCTTCTCCTTCATTCTTCTCTTGGGATTTTGGGCATGCATGCACAATGTGACCAGCATGATTTTCAAGCCGACAGTCTAGGACTTGAACTGTGATCAGCCATGTGGGAATCCAACACTTTAACCACCACACCACCTGCTGGCCCCCATCCTATAATCTTATAAACATTTTTCTTTCATGACTGAGAGAGGGAGAGAGAAAGAGAGAGAGAGCCCCAACAGAGTCTTGACGCTGTGAGCCCCGCTCAGCCAGCCCCAGACTATGGGCACACACATGCCCGGCTTACTCGGGAGTGTCTCTGGACACAAATCTGGAACCTAGCCATGAGTATCAGCCTCACAGAGAGGACGTTTCACTGCCACGCCACTGTCCAGTTCCCAGCCTACTAACATTAAAATGAGAGGTCACTAAGTTACTTCTATAGACAATGTCTTCTGGTGTTCCTGAGTATTTTGGTCATCTGAATTAAGTCAAGTCTCTATGGCCAGTCTTAGCTTGAAGTAAAATTGTAAAAAAACAGTCTGAAAAAAATATAAAAAGCATTTTAAATGTTCACTTCAGAAAGTCCCTGGAGGTACGTAGTGGGCAGGTATTCTACATCGAGAGCAAAACTTACGACGTAGCTTTATCCTGTCATGGAGACGTTTCCCCCATCTGGTAGCTGTTCTTCCAGGTCTCTGCTGAAGCTGTCCCAGAAACTTCAGTCCTCTCATGCTTACTCACTTTCTTGAGATTCAGTCGTTTTTTCCCCTTCAATTGCTGTTTTCTTTTTTATGTTAATTTCACCAGTTTTTCCTTTTTTCTGGCATTTCCCTCTGATTCTCTCCAGGATGCTCCTCTCCTCTTTCTAACACACACACACACACACACACACACACACACGTACACTCTTCACTCTAATCTACTAATAAAGCTCAAAATTGAGGGAAGGGAAAAAGACTAGGCGGATAGTAGCAAAATATTCCCCAGCAGGTGAACGGAAAGATGCTGTGAATATTCATGCCTTAATATTTATTATCACACATTTTATTTTACTTTTGTGCATTCCTTCCAGGCATTTCATCTGCATATTTTAATTTAAAATATATTTTTTTAAGTTTATGTTTTTTGTGAGTAAGAGAGACAGAAAGAAAGAGAGAGTCAGACAGAGTCAGCACTCTGAAGGGTCTTGACCCCGCACCACCCCCGCTCAGCCAGCCCTGGGTCGTGGGCATACAGGTGCCCAGTGCACTCCCGGAGGTCTCAGGACTGGAACGGGAGTCTCCCCATGTGGGTCAGCCTCTTAAGAATGTCACATTTTGGGACCAGCAGATGGAGTAATAGTTACGTTGCTGGACTTCCACGTAGTCGACCGTGGTTTGAGTCCTGGGCCCAGTGGCTTAAACTCACGCCGGGCATGTGTGCACACATGGCCAAAATCCCAAGAGGAGAATAGAGAAGAAGGGACTGCAGCATGGCCATCCCCCTGGGGGTGGTGGTGATTTCTTGCTTCCTGTCTCTCTGGTGAGCGCAAGCACCCTATAGCAAAAATCTCTAAAAAAAAAAAAAAAAAAAGTGTCACATTTTACTGTTGTGATGCTGTCTAATTCCTATTTTATTTATTTTAAAACAAATTTTATTGTATATATTTGGTTTACAAAGTGATATTATGGAATACATAGAAGTGGTCAAATGGTTACTTCAGTGAATCAAATGAGTGTATCTATCACCTCACATGGTTCCTTTATGTGTGTGTATGTGTGTGACAAGAGCAGCTAAAATCTTATTTAACAAAAAAAGCTCAAATCCATACAATTTTCTTCTGTCATGTATCTGTAACAAAGCAAAACTTGGATCAAAACTAGCACATTACCAGGAATCTGATAACAACCAAGAGTCTACCTCTTCTGGTGTCCTTTGGCTAAAGATTTAAAGAGTAAATCTTAAATCTTAGAGATAAAAGTAAATATTAGTAAATATCTGTATTTGATTTTCTCAGTATTCGAGGTGGAAAAAGTCCCTGCAGGATACAAGAATTAAGAGTGGTAAATAAATAAACAAAGCAGCAGCATTATCAGATGTGTATTAAAATTAACTTGTCATTTTCAGAAGCTGAGCATTCACTATGTTCTGACGGGGAACACAGGGAGTTTCACCAAACCAAGGAAGACTGGGGGTTTAGATGGAGCAAGTCCTGTGGTTCCAGTGCCCTGTAGGTGGCACTGCAGGGCAGACTCAGAGGCTGAATCACTGCAGTGAGTTGAGTATGTGGAGGAAAAGCCCAGGGATGCATGTTGCCTGAACTCTGCAGACCTAGGAGTTGGTCTGTTTGTTAATGAGCTTTCTCTCCAGACAGCTGGAGAGGTTGAGAGAGACAGAGACAGAGACACTTCTGTGGCAGTGATTTTTTTTTTTAAGATAGAGATTTTTGCAATAGGGCATGTGCACTCACCAGAGAGACAGAGAGAGAAAGAGAGAGACAGAAAGTGAAAAATCACCCTGCAGGGGGCATGGCCATGCAGCAATCCCTTTTCCCTTCTCTCGGGATCTTGGGCATGACATGAGTTTCAAGTTGCTGGGTCTGGGACTTGAACCGTGGTTGACTATGTGCGAGTCCAGCGATGTAACCATTATAGCATCTACTGGTCCCTTCCTTGTCAGTGTTAATGAGTATTTTTTTGAAATAGATTTTTGCTTTAGGGCAGGTGCGCTCACTGAGGAGACAGAGAAGGAAAGTGAGAAATCATCCCCCAGGGAGCATGGCCACACCACAGTTCCTTCTCCTCCATTCTCCTCTCGGAATTTTGGGGAGGCACGCACACATGCCTAGTGTGAGTTTCAAACCACCGGATCTAGAACTCCAGCTGCAGTCGACCTTGTGGGAGTCCAGCAATGTAACCACTACGCCATCTGCTGGTCCCTTCCTTGGCAGTGTTAATGTGTATTTTAACATAATAACATAAACAAATCATGCCACAAGGATTCCAGTCCACCCAACTTTTAGCAAAGTGTTGACTATTAGCAGATTAAATTACTTCAAGCAGAAGAAAACACATTTTACCCTGAAAGTGCCATGCAGATATAAAAGATGGTTATTAGAGGGTGGAGTTGTATGAATAATATTTTCACAAATGTTATCTCATTTTGTACTTACGAAATCTTACGAGGAGGGCATGACAAATGTCATCAACCCTATTTAAGGATATGTGAAAAACATTTAAGAAGCTACCAATCTATTCCTCCAATTGCCCAGATTTAAGGGGAAAAAATCCACATGTGTAAACATCATGACACAATAAATTTAGCAATAATGTAGCACATACAGTTTCCCATTACCTGTCTATTTCTTGAAGCTGGCTATGTGGCCTAGGAGTTAAGGCAGCTGGATCCCACATGGTTGACTGCAGTTAGAGACTCAAAGCTGGTGGCGTGAAACACACACCAGGCGCGTATGCATACACGCCCAAAAGCCCAGCAGGAGGGAGTAACAGAAGAGAAGGGATTGTGGCATAACCATTCCCCAGGGAGGATGCTTTCTTGGCTTGCCTTCCGTCTGTCCCTTTGTCCCTCTCTCTCTCTCCTCCTCTTTGGTGAGCACAAACACCCTCTGGCAAATTAAAAAGAAAAGCAGAGAAAAGCTGCAGTTTGAATCCCTGGCCGTCAGCCTGAAACATGCCAGGCACATGTGTGAGTGTCCGGGATCTGACGGGCTGGAGGACTGGAGGACGGGTTTTGTGATGTGCCCAGACTGTGGAGGGTGCTCCCCTCTCTTTTTCCCTCTCACTCTCACTTGCTCATCATGAATAAAGGGGAAAAAATATAAAAGATTAGGTAGAAAAAATTTTTTTTTAAAAAAGTCAAAACTATAGAGCAAGGTATATTCAGAGAAGTCTCGCTCACATCTCCATCCATCCCATCTATCCTGACCTTAACCATCCTTATTAGTTTCACAATTATCTTTATCTTTGCAAAAATGAGCAAACGTATTTTATTTTATTCTAATTTTCTTTTTTTTCTTTACTCAGAAGGTTGTGTTTTGTACATGTAGAAGAAATAACTTTAAAACGATGTGCTTCCATTCTCACTATCACAGTAAAGAACAGGGAAGACTCCTTAGTGCAACAAACTTATTCTCATACATCTGTCCTCAAGGTCGACATAAGGTAGCATTGTGTTTCTAAATCAGGGCGATTTCCTTCCACTTGAAGCATTTTCCTACTGAGTTCGATGTACCTACTTTAACTGCCTATTACTGGGTAACACGAGAAATGGTGGTGTCAAAGTACTTTCTTCTCTTTACCCTGGGATAAGCCTTAGTATTTGCATAGCTTTCTTTCTGCTCTTATTTTCAAGCGAAAGATGTATTTTCCGCTTATTAGAAATGTAATCCTGTGTAAAAAAACCTGTTCCCAATTTGTAAAACCTACTCCCCACATGTGTATGTATACATACACATATGTAAATTTTTTGTAATCTTTTTTTTTTTTTTGAGAGGTTTTTGCTACAGGGCGCATGTGCTTGCCAGAAAGAGAGACAGAGACAAAAAGTGAGAAATCACTCCCCAGGGGAGATGGTTGAGCTGCAATCCCTTCTCCTCCATTCTCCTCCATTCTCCTCTTGGGATCTTGGGCACGCACGCACACACGCCTGGCGTGAGTTTAAGCCACCGGGTCTGGGACTCGAACCACGGCTGACAACATGGGAGTTCAGTGACATAGCCATTATGCCAACTGCTGACCCCCACATATGTAAATTTACATAGCAAATACAAAGTTCAGAAGAGTATTTGGATTGGCTATATTATAAATGACTAGAGTTCCTTATAGTGCTCGGTATTTTCCAAATTTTGTACAGTAAACATGTGTTACTTTTATATTAAGGGGTAAAACACATTTAAAGAAATACATTCTTTTAAAAATTGTTTATTTTATTTTAATTTACATTTAATCGCATTTATCTTTACTGTACAACATTGCTTTTTCTAGCACGAATACTGTGCATGTCAGTCAAGATAAAGACATTACTGTATACATTATCATCAGCTAATAGCTTTTCCTTTTTTTATTTTTAATTTCAAGAAAATAGTTTTGTCTGGCGAGCGCACGTGCCCTATAGCAAAAACCTCTCCAAAAAAAAAAAAAAAGAAAAGAAAAGAAAAGAAAAAAAAAAGAAAATAGTTTTCATTTTTGTGTTTTTTTAATGTATTGCTTTTCTTTTTCTTTCTTTAAAAAATATTTTATTTAACTTTACTTATTTATTTTAATTTGCCCAGAGAGAGATATAGTGAGAGAGAGAAAAAAAAAGTGAGAAAGCAAGCCACCAGGTCTGAGACTTGAACTACAGTCGGCTATGTGCGAGTCCAGTGCACTTAACCACCACGCCACCTTCTGTCCCTGCTTTTCTTTTTCCTTGTGAATTAAACGTACCTTTTTCCCCCATCTCCCTCCCTCCCATTTCTATCCTTACTTTCTTGAGTATCTATCATTGCCCTCCCTGCTTCTATACCTTCCAAACTTTCAGCTTCTGCCATAGAGCGAAAATACATTGCTTTTAAAAGCAGTTTAAGGGCTCATAGAAATCCTGAGTGGTAAGAATGTGTGGCCCTCAAACTGTGGTTCCAAACCCATTCCTCTAAAATAACAAGGAATCTTTTCAAAGGTCAGAAATATTGCATGTATGAACACATGGGGGCACTATATCCAAGTTTTAATAATTTAAGGAGGCAGGAAAAGAAAGAAACAAAAAAATCCAAACAGCTAACCATGTGTTGAGACCTCACTCTAGGCCTGGATCTGCTCTAAGCATTCATATGCATTAAGCCTCATATGAACTCTGTGGGGGCAGTCCCAGTATTCCCACTTAGAGAGAAGAGATTTGAGACGCAAAGCCAAGTAGCCATATAAGATCGTGAAGAGTATTTACTGTCGTTTTTTGTGTCAAGCTTCCACTATGAGTTGTTTGGTGAGAATTCTATGCTATACTCTTATGCAAAGCTTTTATTCTCTCTCAAGCCATGACCTACTTCACATTATCAAATGTTCTCTATTGCTCTATTCAGAGCTGAGAACAGCTGGAGAGCAGAGAGTGGACATTTAACAAAATTAATTTGTCATTAGAAATGTATCATTAGGGGCCAGCAGTTAGCATAATGGCTATGTTGCTGGACTCCCAAGTAGTCGACCGTGGTTCGTGTCCCAGACCTGGTGGCTTAAACTCATGCTGGGCGCGTGTGCGTGCGTGCCCAAGATCCCGAGAGGAGAATGGAGGAGAAGGGATTGCGGCGTGGCCATCCCCCCTGGGGGGTGATTTCTTGCTTTCTGTCTCTCTGTCTCTCTCTGTCTGTCTGGCGAGCGCACGCGCCCTATAGCAAAAACCTCTCCAAGAAAAAGAAAAAAAAAAAAAAGAAATGTATCATAAAATCGGGGCCGGCAGGTGGCATGGTGGTTGAGGGCGCTGGACTCCCACATGGCTGACTGCGGCTTGAGTCCCAGCCCTGGTGGCTTGCTTTCTCACTCTCTCTCTCTGTGTTCCTCTCTGGTCAAATTAAAATAAGATAAATAAATAAATATGTAAAAATATATATATCATAAAATCACAGAGAGTCTGGGAAAAAAGGGAAATATAAATTTCTATCAACATTTTGCTGCATTTTTGGCAGTCTTTGTTTTTCTTCCATGTGTGTACATAGCCAATAAATTATTTTAAAATTTTTATTTAGTTTTAAATGGCAAATAAAAACATGTTTTGAAATATGTATACATTGTGAAATGGCTAAAGCAGTTAATGGATGTACGTGTAACCTCACGTATTTATCATTGTGTGTGTGTGTGTGGTGAGAACACTTAAAAATCTATTCTGAGTTGGGGACAGCAGGTGGCATAGTGGTTAAAGCTGTTGGACTTCCACATGGCCAACCATGGTTCAAGTCTCAGACCTGGTGGCTTACTTTCTCACTTTCCCTCTCTCTTTCTCTCTGATCAAACTGGAAAATAATAATAATAATAAAGTTAAATAAAATAGTTCTTTAAAAAATCTATTCTGAGTAATTTTCAAGTGTCTAATGCGTTGTTATAAACTATAGTCACATATTATATAATGGGTCTTTTGAGCTTATGCCTCCTGTAACTAGCTGAAATTTTGTATTCTTAGGTCAACATCTCTCTCACCCCAACCCTGCTGCCCACCATACCCGGAAACCATCGTTCTACTCTCTACTTTTAAGAAGTAAACTTTTTATAGATGCTACATTTAAATGAGATTATATGCCATTGAGACAATATATCAATATATATGTCTCAATATATCATTTTTGGTAATTTGACAATTTACTTTTTTCACCTATTATCACATTCATACCTTGTACATCTTTACCATGCTATTATACATCCCTCAGAATCATAATTTTTCAGTGTTACGTTATTTTCAATGAAGTAGATATAACATAGCTTTTCAACCATTTCTCTACTATTATTGGTTTTACATTTGGTCAATTGTTCAAGATGTAAAAAATTGAGCAACAAGTATCTGTACTGCCTCCAACCCTATATTTATTCCTTCATTTAGCAAATTTTGACTGAATAGCTAACAAAGGCACTATGTTATATACTGGATTTAGGATTTTCCTCTTGGGATAGTCTTGCAAGGTTTTTGAAAAGTGAGAATATTCTGTATGCCTCAGTATCATTGTCAAATTGCTTTCTTAAAGGTTAATTTTGGATTATTCCAAATAGATGTGTTAAAAAGAAAGAGGCATGAAAACTTTAAGACATTAAAGAGTGGTGACTCAAGTATTATGTGTGGAAGACAAAGTAAGTAGATAAATCTGGCTGATTTCAAATTACTAGTGACATGAAAAAGGTAATGCCAAATATATAGTAGTTTTTAACCAATTGTTACTTGAAATTCAGAAGCAATAAAAAAAATGTTAAATTTTACTTTAAACAATGAAAGAAATTATGGCAAGTACCATAAAGAAAGTCAAAAGACAACTAGGAAATTGGAAGCTAATATTTACTACATGTATATATATTAAATATTGGATCATCAGAAAAGTCATGATGCATTTTTGCATAGAAAAATAGAAAAATACATCATGACTTTTTTGACAGCCCAATAAAGGACTTATGTTCCTTACAAAAGAACACTTAAAAACAAGGAAACAAAAGAATCAAAACCCTTCAGAAAAATGTATAAAAAACATGCATGCCCTTAGTAAATGATATTCAAATGACTGTAGGTAAATGAAAAAATCTTCAGCTTTTTTTCTTGCATTAGAGAAATGCAAATTATATTACATTTAGATACATTTTTATCCATCATGTTTGCAAAAATGTCTGTTTGATGAAATATTCTGTAACTCTACTGGTGAAGTGGGAAATGAATATTCTCATATGTTGCTGGTGGAATACAAAACAGTGTGACCCCTGGGGAAGAGAATTTGGCAAAAATCGAACGAATCTAATCTACATTTGTGTTTACCTTTTAATCCAGAATTCCACTTGTAGGAATTTTCCCTGAAGATACACAACCACAGATCTGAAGCAACATGTGTACAAGGTTATTCATTGTAGCATGATGTGTAATAGCAAAATATTGGAAATAACCTAAATGTTCTTCCATAGAAGACTGTTTTTCCCCCTTCAAGGTGTGTTTCTGGAGTGAACTACAACTCAATCAAACAAAAGAATGAGAAAAAGACATACCGGAAGGACCAAGAGAAAATGACAGCCAGTAGCAGGAGCATATCCAAAGCCCAGATCTTGTCTATTTGTTTTTTGTTTTGTTTTTGTTTTTTTATTATAGTGTGTGCATTCACCAGAGAGACAGAGACAGAGAGAAAGAAAGAAATCACCCCTGCAAGGGGGATGGCCACAGTGCAATCCATTTCCTCCATTCTCTTCTCGGGATTGTGGGCATGCACGCACACATGCTGGTGTGATTTTCAAGCTGCTGAGCCTGGGACTTGAACTGTGCCATCTCTGTGGGATCCAGCCACCTTAACTTCCACGCCACCTGCTGACCCCGAGATCTTGTTTCCTAAATGATATCTCTAAGGAAACAGAGCTCCTTGGTGAAATGGCAATTCAGGTCTAGGGAAGGTAAAGTATAAAGAGGTCTGAAATATCTTGTGCTGGAGAACAAAAGAACCCAAAGACTGAGAGAGACTACTAAATGTAGTCAAAAGACAGACACTGGACGTGGTGCAGGGGGAAAACGCGATGCTCCGACAGGCTGGGCCATATGGGGAAGTTGTGGGTTTGTGTCCCGACACCTCCCTGAGTGCACTGGGCACACACGCACCCGTGATTTGGGGCTGGCTGAAGCTGGGGGTGGGTCGTAGCATCAGGACCCTGCTGCGGGTGCTCTCTCTCTAGCACTCATGGAAGAGTTAAATAAACTTTTTTAAAAAAGTTGAAAGATAGGACCAGCAGGTGGCATAATGGTTATGTCGCTGGTCTCCCATGTAGTCAACCATGGTTCAACCTCCTGGACCCAGAGGCTTAAAACTCACACCAGGCGTGTGTGCGTGCATACCCAAAATCCCAAGAGAAAAATGGAGAAGAAGGGACTTCAGTGTGGCCATCCCCCCAGGGGGTGATTTCTCGCTTTTTTGCCTATCTCTCTCTCTCTCCAGCGAGCACACACACCCTGTACCAAAAAATATCTCTCTCTCAAAAAAAGAAAAAAAGTTGAAAGATACACACCAGCAAAGGGTATAATGGTTACATCCCTGGACTCCCACGTAGTCGACTGCAGTTCCAGTCCTGGACACTGCAGCTTAAAACTCACACTGGGCACATGTGCGTGTATGCCCAAGATTCTGAGAGGAAAATGGAGAAGGGACTGCGGCATAGCCACCTCCCTGGGAGGATGTTATTTCTCGCTTTCTGTCTCTCTGCCTCTCTGTCTCTCTGGCAAGCACATGCACCCTACAGTAAAAATCTGTCTAAAAAAGAAAAGAAGTTGAAAGACAAATGTCAAACTGAGAGTTAGTATTTGCAATATGTGATGAATGAAAACCAAATGTTCCTAGTGTAAACATTACATTATTTGTATATTGTTAAAGCAGAGAAGAAAAAGATTTTGGTTAGAGCCAGTCTGTGGTTCAAGTGGCTGGATCCCACATGACCGCCGGCACAGTTGATGGCTTCAAACATGCCATGAACATGTGCATGTGTGCCCAAAATCTCAAAAAGAGGAGAAAGGATGGTAGAGCGGTCATTCTCGGTGGGGATACTTTCTTGCTTTCCCATTCCATCTCTCTCTCTCTCTCTCTCTCTCTGTGTCTCTCCAGTGAACACCTGTGCCTTCAGGCAAACAAACAAACAAACAAAAAACAAAGAAAAAGAAAAACAGGGCCAGCTGGTGTTGTGGAAGTTAAGGTGGCTGGATCCCACATGGCCGATTGCATGGTTTGAACCCTGGACCTGGCGGTAGAAAACACACTGGGCATCCGTGTGTGTGTGTGCCCAAAAGCTAGAGAGGAGAAAGGACTAAGGTGTGGTCATCCCTACTTGGGAATGCTTTCTCTTTCTCTCTATATCTTTCCATGAGTGCATACGCCCCATGGCAAATTAAAAAAATGAACCTGTTTAGCCTTCTTGATATCTCTAAGAAGCTACAGGGTAGAAATCCACACCAGCATTGCTCCAAAGCATGGTAGTCTTCACAGGTCACACATCTGTTTCATTCCAGATGTCTGGTCAGTTCTGTTTACACCTGTTCTCCTGGTGTAAATGGTAACAGTGCTCCTTTTCACTCTCAAAAGTGTCTCAGTTTGGACAATAAATTATATGCTTACCTATTTCCAGGAGTCCCTGATGCATTTTAGGGAAGGCTTCATTTGACTGATGTTGAGAGGTAAGTGTCAAGAAAAAGACAACACAGAGTCTAAAATGTAGTGGGCAGAATAATGCACCCCCCCACACACACACACACAAGATGTCCATGCCCTTTCCCCTAGAACTGTGGATATGTTATCTTACTTGCTCAAGGAAAGGCAGTTAAGTTAAAGACATTGAGATGGAGAGAGTATCTCGGATCATCCAGGTAAATCCAGTCTAATTATACAGAACCTTAAAATCAGAGAAATGTTCCCAGCCAAGTTCAATTAGGAGGAGGCGACTCTGAAAGATTGCTCAGGAGAGACACAACATTGATGGCTGAGGAATAGAATATGGGGCCCTTGAGCCAAGGAATGTGGGCAGCTTCCAGAGGCTGGGAAAAACAAGGACACAGGTTCTCCCCTGAGAGCCTCCAAAAAAGGAATGCAGCCCTAGTAACGCCTATGGCACTTCATAATAATGCTTTTGTGTTTTTTCTTAAGCCATTAATTTTGTGGTGTTTTGTCATAGAAGCCACAGGAAACTGATACACTAAACTGAGGTGTTGGCTTTTATTATTATTTTTTAACATTTTGCCATAGGATGTGTGCACTTGCCAGAGAGAAAGTGAGAACTCACCCCCCATGGGGGGGTGGTCACACCACAATCTCTTCTCTATTTTCCCCCTGGGATTTTGGGCAGGCATGCAACTGCACCAGTGTGATTTCCAAGCTGCTGGGTTAGAACTCCAAGTGCTGTCGGCCATGTGGGAGTCCAGCTCCTTAATTACCATGCCAACTGCTGGCCCCACTGACTTTTTTTTCTTTTTTTTTTAGGTAGACTCTTACTTAGCTAATCCTACTGCCTCAGCCTCCAGAGCCTGGGACTATAGGCATGCACCCACACCAACTTTATTTTTAGACAGGGTGTCACTTTGCTGTCCAAGTCAGCCTCTTGATCCTCCCATTGCTGGAGTTAAAGGCACAGGTCACTAAGACAGGGATCAAATTTACTTTTTTCCACCATCATAGGCATCAATCAGATGGGGCATGTTACACTGTGGTAACCAACCACCCCCAAAGTCTCAATGCCTCAAAAGCAAATTTTTTCTCTTATGGATCAGTAGAATAGCTGTTATCCTAACCACTGAAAGATGCAGGTTGATGAAGCTACCACTATTTCAAAGGTAGACTGTTACTAGACAAGAGGGAAAGAGCTCTGGATGGCCTTGAAGTAGCAACTAAATGCTGTGTCTGGAAGTTAAGGGGGTGAGGGTAGGAGAGGGGTGGGTCACATTCACTCATGGCTCATTAATCAGAAGCCATGATGTATAAGCCCATCAAGTGCTGAGAAGGAGTAAAACCAAAAACGTTTAGTGAGCTAAATGATTATTAAGCATTAATAAATATTAAAAGAATAAATTCAAGGGAGAAATAGAGGCTATTTGTTGAGGCCTCATTTAGGGGAAACAGAAAACAGAAAAGGAGTAAGAGATGGATTCTCAGATGTGCAAGACATGAAAGAACAGTTCGAGACTAGATTTTCAGTCTTGATGAGTGTAGAAGGGTGATGTCAGTGAAAAAACAAGATGAGAGGGTGCACGTTTGGGCATGTGCCTAAGAGCATGCTTGTTAGCGTGCAGCTGAGACACATGCGTTTGGCCTCACCTTTTGTTTAATTAAGATTCACAGGCCAGCAGATGACGCAATGGTTACGTTGCTGACCTCCCTCATGGTCAGCTGCAGTTCAAGTCCCGAACCTGGTGGCTTGCACTCACACCAGGCGCATGTGCGTGCGTGGCCAAGATCTCAGGAGAATGGAATGTTGTAGTCAAATCAGTGAGAAATAAGAGGACATCCAGACATAGCCAATTTATTAGAGTTTTATTGCCAGCAGTTTACAGGAGGATTCATGTCCCTCAAAGACTCAGTGACCCTGAGTGAAGGGAGAGGGGTGCTTATAAAGGCAAAAATCACAATCATTTTTGGGTTGACATGATGATTACAAAAGAAAATGAGGAAGGGGTGAAGAGGAAAGGAAGTGGGGTTCCTATGCCACAGCAGTTACAGAAGCTAAATTAAGTAGGTTAATGATTTCTAAGGGCCAGCAAGTGGCATGGTGGTTAAGGTGCTGGACACTCCCACATGGCTGACCATGGTTTGAGTCCTGGACCTGGTGGCTTGCTTTTTCACTTTCCCTCTCTGTGTGTTTCTCTTTCTGGTCAAATTAAAATGAATGAATGAATAAATAAAATTTTTAAAAATTAAATTAAAAATAATTTCAAGGGCTCTCTCCACACCTTTGTTTAATGGTCCCCAAGGCTCCCGGCAGGGGTCTGGTGATTGCTGATTGGATTGCTAAGGAACGCTAAACAAGGTTTCCATTAGTTAGCAAAGGCAGTAGGGCTATTAAGCACTCTATTTACTCAGCAAAAGAAGGCAGTATAAATATAAGGTAAAGTTCAAAGATAGAGGTGCTTCTGCATCTGGAGAGGATTGTGGCAAAGCCATGCTTCCTGGGGGGTGATTTCTCACTTTCCCTCTCACTATCTCTGTCATTAGCGAGCATATGAGCCCTAAGGCAAAAACTTCTAAAAAAAAATTCAGCAGTTCATCTCAAGGTTTTTGATCAGTGCACTCTTCATACTTCATGCTCAGGCCTTGGAGAACCAGCTAGAAGTGAGACTCGGCCTCTGGTCTGGGATTTGGGGGTGGGAAGGGAGGCTGATTTGTCACGTGTACGGCTATGGAGGAATTTTAGGGCCCTAGAAGGCAGTTTACGTGCACTGCCACATTTAATCTTGAAAATATCTCATGAGTAACACACGGTTATGCTCTGTCCATAGAGAATTATTAGGTCGTCTAGAATCCAACTCTGCTATGTCATCTTGTGCAAATTCATTCGCTCGCCCGAGCCTTCGTCTTCCCATTTGCAAGGAAGGACCTACCTACATACACCGAGCACCGTGAGGACGCCCGGGAGGCGGAAGCGCCGCACACTCCAACATTCCGGCCAGACCTCCTGGCACGCAAGCCGAGGCGCCCACCGAAGTCGGGGTGAGGGGCGGGCTAGGTGCCCGAGCAGCGGCGCAGCGGGGTGACGTCACGGCCCATCCCGCGCACACCTGGCGCGGCCGGGGGTGGGCGCAGGCCCAGAGCGCTCATTAGACCTGGCTCCCGGCCGCGCGGTGCGCAGACGTCACGCCTAGGCGGCGGGTGCTGCGCGCTGACGTCACCGCGTGGACGTTCTCGTTCCTTGAAATTGGGAGGTTTGATGATCCGTTGCTATAGTGAGTGAGCTATCAGCCTCGGTGACCGATGGCTTTGCCCTCCTGAAGGACTGTCTGAATCTGGGGAGCGCCGTATCTGACGGTCGCCATGCGGGTGCCGCCTCTAGAACAACGTGACCTCTGCTCCAAACTTTGTAAGAGTTAGATGCACATGTTGCCTTTCCTCCTTTCCTCCTCGTTCTTCAACCATTTCCATCTAGTAAAGATTATTTTGTAAAAGGTAAAATCAAAGCTTTAGGGACCAGCAGTTAACGTAATGGCTATGTCACTGGACTCCCACGTAGTCGACCTCGGTTGGCGTCCCGGACCCGTTGGCTTAAAACTCACACCGAGTGCGTGTGCGTGCCCAGGATCCCGAGAGGAGAATGGAGGAGAAGGGATTGCGGCGTGGCCATCCCCCCTGGGGGGGTGATTTCTCGCTTTCTGTCTCTGTGTCTCTCTCTGTCTAGCGATCACACGCGCCCTATAGCAAAAACCTCTCCAAAAAAAAAAAAAAGAAAAGCTTTATGGAAATATACAAATATAAAATGAACACCGTGTCAAAGGATAACTCAGTTAATGGGGGAATGAGTGAAATTCTATAACCATTTCAAAGAATCTTTAAAAAACTTTTTTAAGAATTATTTTCATTTAACTTTATTATTATTATTATTTATTTTTTTTTTTAATTTTTTTTTTTTCCCTGAGAGACAGAGAGTGAGGGAAAGTAAGAAATCAAGCCACCCCAGGACTTCAACCACAGTGGGAGTCCAGCACCCTCAGCCACCTCACCTTCTGCTGTCCCCTGTTTCAAAGAATCTTAGTCACAGGATTTCTTATTGAGTTAGTGAAAATGTTGCGGAGTTACATAGAAGTGCTGGTTGTGCAACAGTTTGAATGTACTAAAAGCCACTCTAAAACCAGGGCTAAAATGGTGGCTTTAATGTTAGGAGAATTTTGTCTAAATAAGAAATACATGTGAGAAAATCCCAGCATAAATATGCAGTAGTATTCTGAAAATTTATGCCTTTTCTGTCATATCTACCTTTGGATCCAGTGAATCAGTGAGTTCTTTTAATTCAGCTTTCAAACTGGATTGATTTTTTTTTCCAGTTTCACAAACACCAATTTAGCTTCAGCTGAAATCTCGGATCTCTGTTATCCATCTTATTATTATAATTTTTTTTTTTTTTTTTTTTTTTTTTTTTTTTTTTTGCTGAACAGTCCATGTGCTCCCCAGAGAGAGAGAGAGAGAGAGAGAGAGAGAGAGAGAGAGAGAGAGAGAGATTGTACCCCAGGGAGAATGGCCACACCGCACTTTCTTCTCCAGTTGCCTTTTGGGATTTGGGGCACATAAGCACACCTCCTGGTGCAGTTGGGTCCTGGACTCTTAACTGCTCAGCCAGCCCCTGGGTTCCTGTGCCTTAATCTCCACCTCACTTGCTGGCCCTATTCATTTCCTACTGAGGGCTTTATTGGTTAATTGTCACAATAAAATATCTAATTCTTTAAAACAAGCACTTTTTAGGTAAGATTACTTTGCATGAAAATTACCTTGAATTAAAAATGGCAATGAAATATTTTCTATGCTTAATTTTCTTTTCTTTTTTTCTTTTCTTTTTTGAGAGAGACATTTTTGCTACAGGATGCATGCACTCACCAGAGAGACAGAAAATTAGAAATCATCCCCCAGGGGGATGGCTACGCCACAATCCCTTCTCTTCCATTCTCCTCTTGGGGTTTTGAGAACACATGCACACTCGCCCAATGTGAGTTTCAAGGTGCTGAGTCCAGGACTCAAACCACATTCAGCCACATGGGAGTCCAGCACCTTAATCCTTATGCCACCTCCTGGCCCCATGCTTGATTTTCAAATGATACTATTGAAGATTTTCTGTTCGAGGATGCTAGCACTCTTTTTAGGTTGATAATCCAATTTAAATTATTTAAAATGAAATTATTAAAAACTCATTTATTTAGCAGGCATTTTTTGCTTGTGTCTTTGGGTAGGCTTTATGTGGGATACCACAGGATTCTAATATCTGATGGAAGCAACATTTGAGCTCCATCTTAGATGAGTCAAGTGAAAACAAAAATAGGTGAAAGACAGAGAAAGTGGTACTTAGACAAAAGTGTAAATTCAGGTAGTGTTCTGGAAGCAGACTACAAATGAAATTATTGGACAAGCCAAGGTGGCCCAAGTGATATGGTGGTGTTATGCAAAGCTGGGGCCACGTGGGAGGCCTGGGTTCAGATCTTGGACCAACCTGAACAGTCTGGGTATGTTGGGTATGGCGCTACAGGCCTATAGTCCTAGCTAACTGGGAGACTGGGGCAGAGGACCTCAAAAATGCCTTTCTCTCTCTCTTCATCCTCACCATCACGCTTACACTCTCATGAGAAAAAAGAGAGAGAGAGAGAGAGAGAGAGAGAGAGAGGGAATATAAATAGATAAGCTGGAAGAGCCAGCAGGACCCAAATCGTCAAGGTCATAAAGTTGAGAAGTTTGGATCTTATTCCATGTGGGAAGCCAATGGACCATGAGTGACATGGTCTTCTGTTGGTATTGGATAAGATTGTGACTGATTATGCAATGTTACCTAAGTAATGGGCAAAAATAAATCTCACACACTTAACAAAATCTATATATGCCAGGCACTAGTAGTTGATTACAAACAAAAGAAGTCTCTAATAAATAAGAATTATACGTTAGAACTGAGTGAGATACTGAAGCAGGATGGAAGCATGAGAATGGAAGTGGGCATGGGGCCTGCAGCATCTGCCTGTGTACTAGAAGGAAAACCAATCAGGGCAGAAAATTCCCTGCCCAAGATAATATAGATAGAAGATTTCCAGTGGGGAATATCTAGCTGATTAAGCCACATTTGATAGAACCAATGAGATAAAAGAGTGGGCCCAGCCACATTTGATACAGCCAATGAGATGAGAACAATCAGTGGGCCCAGCTTATGATCAGCTGACCCGATTCTGTTCCTTGGAGCAACTCTTTCTCACACTCTGGTCCGGTCTCAGGAGTGTTCGCTCTTAACTGTTGCTATTGTCATGTTTCGTTCAATTCTTTGTCCAGCACACCAAGAACTTGGACACCACAGAAGCCATCCTGCAGCAATATTAAAAAGATTTATTCATGTATTTTTCAGTAATCATTTCTAGGGCACCAACCATGAATCAGGCATATAGCGGGACTCCCAAGCTATCTTCAGTTTGTCAAAGGACCTAACAGGAAATCGTACACTTCCCCTTCCAAAGGTTGAATAGGATGATTAAAATTTCTGTTTGTTTGCTTTGGATTGGAATTTATGGGAACACTAATAGTCTCAGGATGATCAGAAGCTCTGATAAGATGATACAGATATCTGGGTTTTTAAAAATGGAAGTAAAATTTAATGTAGTTTGCTAGGTAAAATTATTTACAATGTGGAATTACTGATGAAGGGAAGGAAAACATTCAGGGGAGAAAAGTAATGAAATTTGCAAAGACGTATCCAGTAACTCTCAAGCATTTTAATGAAAGGGGCACTGTATCAACCCTTGTGCCTCAGACATTTTCTTTATTTTTTTAAGGGATCAACCCTTGTGTATTTGTCTCTCACCTTGAGCTCTGCAGGAGGGAAGGCAAGGTCTCTGAGCAACTTTGAATGCCCTTGGCAGGGGAGGAGAGAGCCTAAAGGTAAACCTGGTCTAGCTGGTCCTGGTGGGAGGGTTCATGCCTTAGTGGGAAATTCCTTGAGATCTGAAGAATATTTCTATTTGAAAGGAGGGAGGAAAGAGGGGCTACTTGATCTTACTGCAGATGACTGACTCACCCAGAGATAACAACTGAGCAACCCAGATGTTGTGAAAGACCACTTGGCCGTCCTATTTCAGGACCACTTTAATTACATCATCTTAAATCTCTTTCCTTTAAAAATCCCTAGCCTTTTGGGGCCAGTAGGTGGCATGATGGCTCCCACATGACTGACCTTAGTTCCAGTCCCGGACCTATTGGCTTAAAATCACACCAGGCGCACGTATTAATGTGGCCAAAATTCTAAGAGAAGGATGGAGGAGAAGGGATTGGGGCATGGCCATCACCCCCCTAGGGGGTGATTTCTTACTTTACGTCTCACTGTCTGTCTCTGTCTCTCTTTGGCAAGTGCATGTGCCTTATGGCAAAAACCTAAAAAAAGGCCCTAGTCCCTACCCTTTGGGGCTAATAGAACTCTGCATCGGCCTCTTTCCTCCTTTTAGAAAGGGAATAAGCCTTTTTCTATCCACTTACTCTCTGAATGTGTGAATTCTTTCTCAGCCATGACACAGATCACCCTAACAAAACTCAGGTCCTGTTTTTACATAGTCTCGTTCATCTAAAAGCCAAACCTGCTCTTCCTCCCCTCCTTTTCACCTCAGTGAAGGCCTCACTGTTCATTCAGCTAGGAAACCTAGAAACTTGGGCATCGTTCTCAATTCTTGCTTCAATTTATTTCCCTTACCCAAGCACAAATTAAACTATTGACTCAACCTCTGAAACTTTTCTAGAGTGTTTCCCTCTTCGTTATTCACAATATTATGGCTTTCCTTGGTGTTATGGGAGACACTTTTCCTCCAGTCCTCTATGGCTTTTTTTTTTCCTTTGTTTTGCCGAGTAGGTGGAATCAACAGACTGACTGTTAAGCGGACCAAGGTCTACGTGACCCTGTCTAAAAAGATAAATTATGCATAATGCATCTGGGAAGAAAACTTGTCATAGTTGTCAAATTCTCGTGTGATGTCCTTGTCCGTTCAGAAGTTATGCTTGCTAGCGCTTTCATTTTTATTGGAAAAGAGGGAGGGCCGTGTCCTTCAGTGTACTGAATGAGCTCGAGAGTTGTTAACTGAATCTGCCTCAAGTGGGGCAAGCAAGGTACGATGGGATGTCCCCACAGGCTCGCCATTCCTGCCTGAGGAAAAGCCGTAACTGTGGTCAGAACCATCTTCCTTTGTGGACGGCTGGGCCTGGTTGTGTTCAATGCAGAAATGAGATGGTAATTACTGCCTAGCATCGTCTTAGATAGAAAAGTTTATGAATATTCTATGTTTACTACCATCTCTTTGAAATTAGCAAAAGCAAATCAAGGCCGAGTGCAGTGAGGTAGAAATTGTAGCGTTTTTAACAACCGTTTTCTCTCTTTATATTATTTGACACATGCGTATAAGCATTTTAAAAATTTTATGTGAAATTCATTTATGACTAGGAATCCTGTGTTTTTGGCAACCCGAGTATTGATACAGTTAACATTCATAATCCTCAGTATCATATATAAATGTATTCAGAACAGCAAAAAATAACTTTTTAGGGTGCTAATTTTTCTTCTGTCAAACAGTAATTTTGTAAGGCATGAATTACACACAGCAGTACAAAAAACTAGAATTCCTCTTCACATAATTCTAATAAGTAATAAAAAGACATACCAGTAGGATCAACTTTCTTTAACAAATATAAGCTATATACTCTGAACAAAGAATTAAATATCATAACTTAGCCATCAGGAAAAGTTGTGCAAGTCTTTGAAATGGCAAGGAAAAAAGTGATGTCTTCTGTTTTGTAGATCCTTCTGGATTATCTCAGTCTTTTATTTTATTTGGGCTTTTTTTTAGAGAGAGATTTTTGCTATAGGACACATGTGCTTGCTGGAGAGACAGAGAGGCTGAAAGCAGGAAATCACCTGCCAAGGAGAATGGCCATGCTGCAATTCCCTTCTCTTCCATTCTCCTCTCGAGGTTTTGGACACATACACACACACACGCACACACACACACACACACCCAGCATGTTTCAAGCCACTGGGTCCCGAACTCCAACTGCAGCCATCCACCGGTCCCTTATTTGGGCTATTTACAACCCTGTAAAGATAACTGAGAACAATGCAAATGATTATTATTATTATTATTATTTTTGGAGAGGTTTTTGCAATCGCCAGAAAGACAGAGAAAGACAGAGAGACAGAAAGCGAGAAATCACCCCCCAAGGGTGATGGCTACACCACAATCCCTTCTCCATTCTCTTCTCGCAAATGACTCTTGTCCATAAGGGTGCAGATAAATTCTGCCCCAGTGAAGGGTCAATTGGTTTCTTTCCCTGCCCCTGTGGAAAAAGCCAGTTTTGCTTCTATTTGTAGATTTATGTCAGCGTTCCTTATGATTGAGCTAACTCTCCGTGGCTGCACCACTATCTGGCTCCAAAGCTGGCAGCGGATCTTACCCAGAATAAGGACCAACTCTTAGGAAAGGAGGGAGGGTGGAAAGGGGCAGGAAAGCCTGCAGCACCTTCTCCTGGATGCTGACGCACCATTTCTGCTCCGCTCTACTCACTTCCAGACATTTCCTCTTCAGAGACATTTGCTGCCCTCTCTCTGTGTCCCTGCCCTCCGTGAGCCCTGTCCCTTTGATGCCTCAGTGGCATGTAGGGACTGTATAGTGACAGAACAAGGAGAATTTCAAGAAAAGCATGGACAGCAACAATTTGGATGGTGGGCGGTTCTGACTGGATGCTGTGGAAAGGAGCTGAAAGAAGAGGAATAGCCATGTGGGCACCAAGCATGGCGGATAGGTGGCTCTCTCTGAGTACTGAGGCAAACTGTGGCACATTCCCCAGTGACGGCCGCATGACAGCACGTTTGCTGCTCACCTCATGAGCCCGCCTTCCGAGCTGCCCTGTCCGGAGCCTTTGCTGAGCAGTCTCAGGGGAGACGAGGCAGACACTTTGCAAAGGTCGTGAGCCCCAGTGTGGAGAGGATGCAGGGCTCAAGAGGGTGGTGTGGGTGCAGATCTGTGATCTAGCACCTGCAGGCACACCAAACTGAGGCCCGTACTTGGTGAGGGCAGGGGCATTTCCTAACTCCTGGGCTGCCCTGTAATTTGCAGAACCCTGAAAGTCCATTCCACCAACCCCTAATGAAAGTTGCGGGTGCCCAAAGAGTGTGTGTGTATTAGTTGTTTACTTTTTTAAAAATTTTAATTTTAATATTTTTTTATATTTTTGTCATAGTGTGTGTGTGTGCTTGTCAGAGAGAGTTTGGAAAGTGAGAAATCACCCTTCAAGGGGGGGATGGCCATGCTGCAATCCCTTCTCCTCCATTTTCCCCTCAGGATTTTGGACACACACACACACACACACACACACACACACACTGGCATGTTTTTTAAGCCTCCTGGTTTGGGACTTGAACCGCAGAGCTGGCCATTTAGGATCCAGCACTTTAACCACCATGCCACCTGCAGGCCCAACTTTTTATTAATGCGTTATTATGTATTGTAATATATCTATTTCAATATCTGTGCCTTCAATTCTCCAAATAATCCTGCAAGGCAGCTCTCATCAGAAACAGGACTTGAACAGCTCATTAGTTGTCCAGATACAATTTGAGGGTGGCTGTAGCCCACGGAGTGCCTGGAGCCACATTAGTGTGTACTGCAAAGCCCCAGCTCTTCCCAGTGTTTCCTTGCCCATCCCTGAACCCTCTGCATGTGTTTGCTCCAGTCTTCAGCAGAGGCTTCGACAGGAAGAGATCCTGCTTTCACCTCCTACATCTAAATATCCTACCTGAGCCCTGGTCTGGGAAAAGGCAAAGTCCCAGGTTTGTGCCCGAGAACCACTCAGCCACAGCCCTGATGAATATGTTATCAGTTACAATCTCTATTCTCAGCCGTTTAGGGCAGGGACCACGTACTGCCTGCACACAGAAGGCATTCGGTAAATATTTGTCAGAGGGAATGAATCCGTTACACGCTGTCTTTAAATTTTTCACATTTAGGAAATAAAACCATGCAATTAATTTTCAGCATTAATAAATATTGGTTTATTGGGACCAGCAGAAGGCATAATGGCTATGTCGCTGGACTCCCATGTAGTTGATTGCAGTTCGAGTCCCGGACCTGGTGGCTTTAACTCACGCCGGACACGTGTGCATGTGTGCCTAAGATCCCGAGAGGAGAATGGAGGAGAAGGGATTGCAGCATGGCCATTCCCCCAGGGCGTGATTTCTCACTTTCTTTCTCTCTGTCTCTGTGTCTTCCTGGCGAGCGTACATGCCCTATAGCAAAAACCTCTCAAAAAAAATATTGGTTTATTAATGATGAAGCAAGTTGAAAATTAATCCAATAGCAGAATGTATTGTAGGACAAGATAATGAATTCTTTATTCGCTGTAACAGATTCAGATACATATAGGTAGAGCCTTTAGTACAATCATAAAATCTTGCAAATAGAGTAAGTACATGCTACATTTTCTGAAATTATGTAACGACACATGCTCATAATAAAATTTAAACAACACAGAATTATGTATGGCAACAGTAAGAACCTTCTTTAACATCACCCCATCCAATCTATCTTCCCTCCCCAGAGATAAGTGCAGTTAATGACTCAGTGTGTCTCTTTCAAACATTTTTATGCATTTATAAATATGCATAGTGATTTTACATAAGTAGGATTATGATCTACATATTGTTTACTATCTGTCGTTCCACTGATCACCTTCCTACTTCAGTACGTTTAACTCCGTTTGCTGGTTACATAGTGGAAATAGCCCATAAATTATTTAATCATTCACTGATGTGTTGTCAGGGTGTATCTGATTTTTGGTCTTGTGACAATTCTGCATTAGCATTATTATGTGTTTGTGCATACCTCACATTGGCCTACATTTCTGTAGAATAATTCTCTAGAAGTGACACCACTGGGTTAAATGATTTAGGCATATAACATTTTGAAGAACACTACTGAATTAATCTCTGAAAATGATATATCTTCAAAATCATGCATCAATTGGTGGTCCATGACTGATGATTTGTATAGATGATTGACATGTCCATCAAATGACTTGAAAGTCCCTTGCCTGGGGATCAGCAGTTGGCGTAATGGCTATGTTGCTGGACTCCCCCATGTAGTTGACCATGGTTCGAGTCCTAGACCCGGTGGCTTAAACTCATGCCGAGTGTGTGTGTGTCCGTGCCCAAGATACCGAGAGGAGAATGGAGGAGAAGGGATTGTAGCATGGCCATCCCCCCAGGGGGTGATTTCTCGCTTTCTGTCTCTCTGTCTCTCTCTGTCTTTCTGGCGAGCACACATGCCCTATAGCAAAAACCTCTATTAAAATAAAAAAAAGAAAAAAGAAAGAAAGAAAGTCCCTTGCCTGAATTCTTACTAATATTATTAGCAATAATTTAGATTTTTCCCAGCTTTAAGGATGAAACAGTAATATCTCATTGTTGCTTCATTTTTTATTTTCCTGAATGCTACTAGTGAGGGTGTGCATCTTTTCTGAAGCTTCCTGGACATTCACTTTCATCACACATGAATTGCCTGGGCATGTCTTCAGGAGGTAGTTACCACCATCCTCCTGTAACCAGTGGGGCAAAGACTGGGGCAGAGGGTTTTAATGAGAGTGTGTGTAAATTATCCAGGATTTTTTGCCTGATACTCATCCACTCTGGCTTCCAAGAGCTGGGAGGTCTGAAAATGTGTCACATGACTATCAGGAGTGTGCTTTAGCCAGTAATTCTAAGCTGTGGCAGATAAAGACACTACAAATTGGGATTTGAAAGTTGAATTACTACTTCTAAAAGCAGTAGGGACCCACATCACAGGTAGTAAGTAGAGTGGTATTAATTCTTCACATGTATACTAGCATATTGCTAAGGTTTTAATCTCTGATTAATTAGGAATGGGTACAGTTGGAGAGCCATGTGTTGGGAGACCAAGTCGCTGCCTTGCTAAATCAGTATGCAGTCATCAATAATCTTTAGGATTGTGGAGTGGGTTATTCACTTTTCACCACATAAGATGCCTTGGGGAAAAATAATGATAGTTTTATGTTAGCTAAAGGTTGCTCGGAAAGCCAGAGGGCCTTGACAGCAGCAAGTAGACATATCTATAGACTGTACTGAGTATCAGGCTTAGATCTGGTTATAAGGGTGTATTATGCTTTGGATAATGGTTTGGGTGCTGATTGAATCGTGGAGGTGCTGGTCGCACAAATAGATAGATTAATGCTGTTTCATGGGAGAACCGAGTTCTAGCTCTCATGAGAAAGGGTTCATTTTCATAAGAGTGGGTTGTTATGGAAGAGACCTGTATTTCTCTGTATGCACCTGCCGATCTCTCTGCTTCGGTTAGCCATGTTTAGCTGGCTTAACAGCTCTGCATCTTTGGGCTTTCTAGCCATTAAAATTGTGAATCAAATAAGCCTCTATTTCTTTATAAATCACCTAGCCTCAGGTATCTCTGTTAGCAGCACAACAGCAGACTAAGAGTAGCAGAGCTGCAAAGGGCATGAGGTGCACAGCCTCAACAAGGCACAGTACATCACAGTCAAGGCCCTGATACGGAAAGAAAGGGACCCTGAGACCTGGGGTATAAATACTTCAGTGGATGAGTCTGAGAATCTTTAAACTTCAGCTTTCTATGACTTCTCCAATCTATCCTAAACACCTCTTCCCCTTAATAAAAGTCTCTGTTGGGACCAGCAGTTAGCGTAATGGCTATGTCGCTGGACTCCCACGTAGTCGACCGCGGTTCGAGTCCCGGACCCGGCGGCTTAAACTCACGCCGGGCGCGTGTGCGTGCGTGCCCAGGATCCCGAGAGGAGAATGGAGGAGAAGGGATTGCGGCGTGGCCATCCCCCCTGGGGGGTGATTTCCTGCTTTCTATCTCTCTGTCTCTCTCTGTCTGTCTGGCGAGCGCACGCGCCCTATAGCAAAAACCTCTCCAAAAAATAAAAAATAAAAAAAATAAAAGTCTCTGTTGTCTAAGGGGTGTGCAATGACCTTACATGAGGCACATACTCATATAATGATGCTGGTTCTCCTGAAGACTTCCCCGCCGCAACCTTTTGTTACCTCTGGGCCTGTAACAAAGTCAGTTCAAAGCCCAGTTTTAGAAATAAAATATTAACTCTATTTTTGGAATAAATACTTAACACACTGAAGGAACTGCAGAACCTCACTAATTCATATACATAAGAAGGAATGGAGGGAAATATGCGAGTGGATCTTGAAGGTGTTTTTCCAGTGGGAAGAGTGTACAATAGCCCGGGAAAGGACAATTCATTGACGTGGGAGCACTCACCTACGATTTAGAACTTGATGTCTGGCAGGCAACACTGGAATAATTGGTTCAGTGAGTTTTCTGTGATGGCTCATGAACCCTGGGCATGATAAAGGCCTGTAGTAAACAATCTGGAGTTTCCAGAACTTCTTTGGCATGGTATGGAGTTGGCTCTTGGTATAGGCAATTTCCAGTAGATTTATTAAGTAATGTCTAAGAACTCATAACCTGTGTGCCCCAAGAGGGCCAGACACTCTCCATTCCGAGGTAATAGGAATGCACTGGTAAGCAGCCACTGGCATTTATTTGAAAAGCTTGGTAATCACTACTTTCTGCAGGCTGAGTAGTCCCTGTTCCTGCAGACAGTGAGAGAAACTGTCATGAAACGGGGCTCCTTAATGTCAATGAAGATGCTGGGATTCTAGGCAGAGGCTAGAAGACAGCACTCAAGCATCAGTGACCAAGCAGTGTAGTTACTGCAGCAGGGCCAGCGTGGCAATCGGGATGTCTCAACCCACCATAGCTACAGAAATGGCTAAAAATCATTGTGTGTCTAGATGTGAGACATGAGCATCCAGCTAAGGTTTTGCTTAATTTTGTGACATTAGCTTTATCATTTGTGTTAAAATAGTACTTAATCGTATAAAATTTAATGTATATAGAAAATTCCTCAAAGGAGTAATGTTTTCACCAGAGAATTACCACCGTTACCATTATGGTTATTATTCACATAGATATCTTTCTGTGTTTGTGTTTATAATTTTGCACACATGCTATTTGGTTGTATGTGCTGTTTCTGTAACTTCCTTTTTTTAAGCTCAATGATCTGTAGGCATGCTTCCTTCTCAATGAAAGTAAATAATAGAGAATTTTAATTCTATAAGGATAGTATGACATGGTTTCATGAACCTAGACTAGACCACCCCAAATTCCATCAATTTCTAGCTTTGTGAAAGTAAATTCAACTTTCTGTATCTCAGCTTCCTCACTTTTAAAGTGAGTTAATAATAGTACTTACTTCTTGAGATTATTGTGCTGATTAAAGAAGTTAACACATAGATCAATGCCTGACAAGTGTTTCCTGTTTTTAACTATTGCTTTACAGTCCTAATAATGAACATTTAAATTGTCTTCTTTCTTTCTTCTTTTTCCTTTTTGCCGGAGGGCACACAAGCATGAGAGAGAGAGAGAGAGAGATATCCCTCCCTCCCTCTCCAGGAACCTGGTCAAGCCACTTCCATTTTTATCTCCACTTCTCCATCCTGTCAGGATCCTGGGCACACATGTGTGCCTATTGTGTCATTCAAGCTATGAGGGAGGGAACTTGGGTGCTTGGTTGACCTTGTGGGGTTTGGCTTCTTCTGCTCAGGTTTAATGGCTGTGCTAGGAGACAGGCCCTCGCTCTCCTTTTTCTAAACTTATATAAACAATCTGTAGTGAACATTCTTGCCCCTACATCTTCTTATATTTGTGTGACTATTTTATTAAGAAAATTCCCAGAAATAATATTTCCAGAGGAAAATCATATCTTTCTTCTGGAGTAATATCTTTTATTACTTATTTATTTAATTGCCCAAAGGGCACAGGTACTCATGAGAGAGAGAGACAGAGAGAGAGAGAGGGAGAACACACCCCCAGTGTGTTGTGGTCACACCGCCAGCCCTTTTCCATTTCTCCGTCCTGTCAGAATCTTGAGCACACATGCACCTGTGCTCAGCTTGTTTTTCTTTCTTTTTTTTAAAGAATGATTTAACTTTCTCTTCTTTCTCTTCTCTTTTCTTTTCTTTTCCTTCCTTCCTTCCTTCCTTCCTTCCTTCCTTCCTTCCTTCCTTCCTTCCTTCCTTCCTTCCTTTCTTTCTTTCTTCTCTTTCTCTCTTTCTCTCTTTCTTTCTTTCTTTCTTTCTTTCTTTCTTTCTTTCTTTCTTTCTTTCTCCTTTCATTTGACCAGCGAGGGACAGAATGTGAGAGAGAGACAGGGAAAGTGAGAAAGCGAGCTACGGGGTCTGGGATTCAAATAGCTGTCGGCTATGTGGGAGCCTGGAATCCCTAATTACCACGCCACCTGCTGTCCCCACTCAGCTTGTCTTTCAAGCTACAGGAACTGGGACTCAAGCTATGGTTGGTCATGTGGAATCTGGCTTTATTACCCACTAGGCGACAGGGCCTCCTTGATTGCTACTTTTCCTGTTTTTCAGAATTTAAAGTTTCTAGCGTGAAAATCACGTCTTCCTAAATTATACTTTAAAATATGACATGTACTGTTATCTCTTTTTTTATTCCTGTTTAAGTTCAAACAGGAATTTGAACTTGGGGAGAGGGAAATTAGAGACCAGGGCTCAGATTACCATTTGGTGTTCTATGACTTTTAAATCACTTCTAATTCCATCCCCTGTGTGTTCTGGCATGCACACAGAATCTTGGTCAGGCTCTTATGTTTAGAACAAGTGAATAAGATCAGTGACCTTGTATAATGACCACGACCCTTTAGAAAGAGTTGTTTTGCAACATGACCCAGTAGCTTAATGGATGATATCTGAGTCTTGAGAAAAAATATTTCATTGACCATCCCACTTTGGCATCCAGAAGTGGCATTTAGTTGCTTCTTCCCAGTTCTCTCATCCATGGCTTAATCGATCCTTAATTACTCCTCGTCGCCGTAATTGCTGGCTGGGTTCCCAATCCATGGCTCCTTGACTCGGAGTCTGTGAACCACTGTTGATTTCTTTCTAGAGAAAGGGAGCTTAATTCGTCGACTCTATGTTCCATCTTTGTTTCCTGCCCCTCTGAAGAAATCTCTACCTTGACCCTTAGTCCTTTTCCTTAAAATTTAATGTTCTATTTTCTTGGGGTATTTTCTTAGGCTAATCCCTCAGTGCCTCTTCTGTAGAAGAGCCCCGATTTAGGGAGAGTATCATCCATTCCGTTTCTTTGCATGTGCTCTAGTAGACATGAGCCTGGGGAGATGAAGTCAGATATCCAAATTGATTAAAAATGGTCTTAATTCATGATTTTATGAATTCATTCTTCATTCATGCTTCTGTGTATGCTTGCACATGGGTGTCATTAATTTGCTTAGTCATTATGCAATTATTCATGTATAAAATACTAATGTGTTCTGTATGCCTGCATTCAGTTCTCATATATTCATCTCAGCACTTATTCATTCACTCACTCATTTATCCTTTAATTCATTCAGTTATTGAATCTGCTCATTCTTTCAACACAATTCATATATATATATATTTTCCCCCCCAGATAGTGATTGTGTTTGTCAGAGAAAGACAGGAGAGAGGGAGATAAGAAAGCACTCCTCCCCCCAGGGGAAATGTCACCACAATCCCTTCTCCATTTCTCCCCTACTTTGGGATTCTGGGCACACATGCCATATAAACCCTGAATGTTTCTCAAGCCACTGGGTCCAAGACTCAGACAACACAATTAGCTATGTAGAATCCAACTGCGTTAACCACCAGGCCTCAGAATCGTTCCACAATTTTTATATATATATATATTTTTTTTTTTTTTTTTTTTTTTTTTTTTTTGTAGAGGTTTTTGCTATAGGGCGCATGCGCTAGCCAGAGAGAGACAGAGAGACAGAAAGCGAGAAATACCCCCCAGGAGGGATGGCTACCCCGCAATCCCTTCTCCTCCATTCTTCTCTCAGGATCTTGGGCACGCACGCACACGCGCCCAGTGTGAGTTTAAACCACCAGGTCCGGGACTTGAACTGTGGTTGACTACATGGGAGTCCAGCGACATAGCCATTATGCTAACTGCTGGTCCCCACAATTTATATATTTAATCATTTATTTGTTTATGTATCTCCTCTATGTATGTTAGGAGGCAGAAAACCAATGGTGCATTAAAATTAAGATAATTTAAGGGAATTATTTACAAAAGCATGAGCGGAATGCAGGAAAACCACAAGGCCAGGAACAGCTGAGCCCTTGACCACCTTTGGGTATAGCAGTGCAAGGGGAAACATAAAGTGAGACTGTATTGAGGTGTGAAGTAAGCCCTGACGGGAGAGATCTGGGCATAAACACCATAAACACCAGGGTCTAATTCTTTCTCTTGCAGATCAGGAGCTCACCCCGCCTCCCCCGCTCCCAGTACTGCCTGAATGGAACTGGAGGAGAGTATGCAAGAGAGGATAAAGGCAGTCTACACTGGTCAGACTCCTGGGACACAGCAGGAAAAAGGTGGGTGGAGAGTGGATCTGGAGAGGCAAAGGAAAGACCTCACATACCTCTGAGCTTCTGGGACTGGCCAAAGCTACATCTTTCCTATTACTGTTATCAAAAAGAACCAGCAGGGATGGAAGATTCTGGTTAAGAAATGATTTCCACAACACAAAGCCACTTAGAGTGACCAGCCTGGCTAGACATAAATCTTTTCACTTATGCTCTTTTGGAAAAGTCTTTTGGGTTTCTATACTACCACTGCCCAGGAAAGGTGCTGGCTTCTGTGACAGTATTCCATTTTATTGCCAGAGGGCACATGATTTCACATGCGCCTGCGTGCTCACGAGAGAGAGAGAGAGAGAGAGAGAGGGGGGGGGGGGGGAGGGAGGGAGGGAGGGAGGGAGAACCCCGCGAAAGGGTATGTCAAGACCACAATCCTTTTTCCCCATCTCTTCTTCCCATCAGGATTCCAGGCATGCACACACATGTGCTTGCCATGTTTTTCAAGCCACTGGGGCTGGAATTCAAATCATGGTTGGCCACGTGGGATCCAGCTCCCAATGCACAGTGCTTAACCACTACCATGAGGTCAGCCTGGTGACAGTATTTTAACAACATAATCACAGCTGTATATTGTGTCGGGATGACTATACTACATACCTTGAGGACACAGACCAGGTCTTGTTTTATATCTCCAGATCCAAGCCAGGGTTTGGCATAGTAGAATAAATGCTGAATGAAAGCATGAATGAATACACAAATGCTTGAATGAGAAGGTGATAAGGAATTTCAAAGGGAACATTGTAGAATCTTGAATTACTTTCACTATACCACAAGGGGGCAGCGATTATCATGGTCCAATTTTCTTATGTGTGGATTTCAGATATGCTTCCTCACTGCAGGTCTTATGAAAAGATATGACACAGTACATTTTATTTTAAAAAGTATTAACAAAACATGTGTTACAAAAATTTCTTTTTTATCGCCAGAAGACATGTGCGCTCCCTAGTGAGAGAGACACAAAGAAAGAAAGCAAGAAAGTGCCTCCCACCCTACTCCCCCATGGGGTGTGGTCACACTGTAATTCATTCTCCTCCATTTCTCCATCTTGTCAGGATTTGGGGCATGCACGTACCGGCACCCAGCTGGGGCATGCTGGAGCTGGGACCCGATCATTGTTTAGTCATGTGAAATCCAGTTCCCTGTACACAGTGCATAACCACTGCGCTACAGGGCTGGCCCTGTGTTACTAAATGTATGAAAGAAATCAAGTCTGATCTTTGTGCAAATGTTAGATAACAAACCAATTACATTCGCCCTGGGTGATAGCTATGTCGTCTCCTTACTCGAAATCTTACTCTGCCGATCTTTCTCATGCACCTGGCCCTGTCTCATGATCTCAAAGCTATGAAGTTCCACAGGTTCTATTATGGTTTCTCGGGTGCTTTGCTTCTTTGCCCTCTTCTTTCTAGCCACTTCTGTCTGGGCAAATGGCATGCCTTGTGCTTTCTTGCACTGGGCTATCAATGCTTGAATTCATTGTTTCAGGTCATACTAACTTCTGGAAAAGGGAGGCATTTTTAGAAAATGATCACTGAGTGTTTTTAGAAGCACAAGGATGATGGTATCCCAGTGAGATCAATAGTACCTTAGTTTTCCTAAAAGTACTTCTAAGTCCTGAGTGTAACAGAAGTCAAGAGCATCATTTCTGCCAAAAAAAAATCTTTTTCAGTTGTATAAATCTTGCTTGTTCTTTTACTATTTTGCACTTCAGCAAAGACTGTCAAAACTTGTCTACAAATTTACCAACAATTATGGATTTAGGATAAATTTTTCCCTTTATGTCCAAGAGATGAAGAAAAAGAATATTGAATAAATGGAGACTTTTTTAAAAAAAGTTTATTTATTTATTTCTTCTGTGAAAAACAGAGAGAGAGAGAGAGAGTACCCCAACAGGTCCTCACTCTTTGATCCACCCCCAGCCTCAGCCAGCCCAGATCATGGGCTCATGCACAGTGAGTCTAGCATTTACAGGGAGACCTTGGGAATGAACGTGGGCCCTTCCCATGTGATTCTGTGTTGCAGAGCAATGAGTTACCACCGTACCCTTGCGCTCACTGCGGAAGACCAATATAAAGACAGGGGTGACTGACTGGACCAGGCTGAGTTGAGATGTCTGCCTTAGTAACAGAAAAGAATAAGAAAGGCAAGAAGAATAGGAAGGGAATAAAGAAGAGAACGAGACACACGTATAATTGCTTTTGTGTACACTTGACAATCGGCAGTGGAATAAGTGGGTAAGAGATTACTTCTCCAGAAACTCCCAGTCTTTATTCAGCTGCTAAGGAACTCACACTTTTTAACACTGACCATCCTCTAGGACTTATATTATTTTTAAAAACTGTATTATTTATTAATGATTTATTTGTTTATTTGTTTAATAAGAGAGAGAGAGAAACTGAGAAAGATCTTCAATGGGGTCTCATGTGATTCTTCCCCAGCCTTTCAGCCAGTCAGGATCATGGGCATGTGTGTGTAGCAACCCAGAAACTGAAACCTGATCTTCCGTGTGGCTTCCAGCACTGCAGAGCACTGCGGTACTGGGGCGCCACCACTGGCTCATGTGTTTAATATTATGTCATTTAGGCTTTACAACAGCTCCATATTATAGTACAGTACTTAAAAATCATAAACATGACTCTCAGCCAAAATAAACATGTAAAAAATGTACTTGTCTCATTAATAAAGAAAGAAACTGGTAAGATGTCAAAGCTTACATCCAAGAGCATTTAAGGAACGGGATAATTTAAAACTATTTAGAAAAATTGAAAGAATGTTAATGTCCTACAGATAAAAAATTGTAATCTTTAGTATTTTTTAAAACTTCTGGACAGAATTCTACAAATTAACATGTAACTTTGTAATGGGACTCTGACCCAGGAGCAAATAGCAAAGGCAAACATATGTATATTCCCCTAGAAAACAAATAATCTTGTTAAATCGTGACCCAGCACAATGTTGAAAGGACATGAAGTCATCCTTTTTTATTTCTTTTTCTTTCTTTCTTTTTTTTTTTTTAGAAATTTTTGTTATAGAACATGTGTGCTCACCAGAGACAGAGAGACAGAAAGCGAGAAATCAGCCCTGGGGGGATGGCCATGCTGCAGTTCTTTCTCTTCCATTTTCCTCTCAGGGTCTTGGGCACCCACACACACATGCACAGCATGAGTTTCAAGCCTCCAGGTCTGGGACTCAAACTGTGGTTGGCCACATGGGAGTCCAGCACCTTAACCACCATGCCACCTTCTGGCCCCTCTTTATTTCCGATATCAATAATTTCTTGTTCAACTTCCATCTTTTTTTTTTTTTTTTTCCTCTGTAGACCAAGAAGTCCATGAGGCCAGGCACATGCTCTGGGTCTTCAGCACTGTGAAAGCATGCAAACACACAATGTGTAGTAATAGGCACTGAGCATGCAGAGAATGAGTATCTGTTTCCCTGAATTGAATTGTGTTTCAGGGATGTTAGTTACTTCCATGAAATCAAATAGCAGATAAGTGGCAATTCTCAGATTTCTCCCAACCTCTCAGAAAGTACGTCTACTACTGGATTCTTAGGGCTGCTGTAATAAATTATCATAAAGTAGGTACCTTAAAACAACAGAAATGTACTTCCTCACAGTTATGGAGTATGAAAGCAGGGTACTGGTAGGGCCATGACACCTCTGAAGGGTCTGGAGAAGACTCATTTCCTGCCTTTTCTAGCTTCCTATCCTCGGTACTCCCTGGCTTGGAGCTGCGTCACTATTTCCTGCCTCTGTCTTCACATAGCTGTCTTCTATGTGGGTGATTAGATTTAGGTTAACCCTAATCCAGTTTAATCTTTTTACTCTATTTTATTTTTAGATTTTTGCCATAAGGTGCATGTGCTTGCTGGAAAGAGACAGAGAAAGACAGGGAGGGGGGGAGAGAGAGAGAGGAAGAGAGAGAGGAAAGTGAGAAATGCTATCCTGGGGGCATGGTCACACTGCAGTTCCTTCTCCTCCATTCTCTTCTTGGGATTTTGGGCACACACTCACATGTGCCTGGAATAAGTTTCAAGCTTCTGGGTCTGGGACTCAAACTGCAGAGTCAGCCATGTAGTCCATTGCCTTAACCGCCATGCTGCTTGCTGGCCCCTGATTTTAATTTATATCTTTTTATTTTTTTTTTTAAAATTTGCTGGAGAGCATGTGCTCTTACCAAAGAAAGACAGAGATAAAAAGCACCCCCCAGTGGGCCAGGATCATACTACAGTCCTTTTACCATTTATCCCTCTTTTTGGGATTTTGGGCACGTTTACACACACACACACACACACACACACACACAGAGTCCAGTGTGTTTTTCAAGCTGCCAGAACGGGGACTTGAACTGTGGTAGGCCATGTGGGATCCAGCTCCTTTAACTCCTAGGCCATAGGACTGGCTCTACTGTATATCTTTTTATTTTTTCACTTTGCTATAGGGTATGTGCACTCCCAGGGAGAGAGAAAGAGAGGGAGAAAGAGAGTTTGGGAAAGTGAGAACGTACCCCTCTCTCAGAAGGGGAGACCAAACTGCAATCCCCCTTCCTCCACTCTCCCTGGGTATTTTATGTATGCGTGCACACATGCCTGGTGTGTTTTTCAAGCTGCCAGTTCTGGGGCTTGAACCACACGGTCAGCCATGTGAGATCTGGCCGCCTTATCCACCACACCACCTGGTTGGCCCCCCTAATTTATATCATAACTAATCTGCAAATACCTTATTTTCGAAGAAGATCACTTTCACAGTGAAGTACTAGGGATTAGGACTTGAATATATCTTTGTGGGAGACACAGATCACCTCATTACAGGACGCCTGGCTCTGGAGTCAGGAGCTCTTGTGTTTGAATTCCTCTAGACTATTTAGTCCTCTGAGCCTCTTTCAGCTTTATCTGCAGGGTTTCTGCTTCGCCAGGTGCTCGGGAAATCCCTGTTCTTAGCCAGGTGGAATTTCAGGAGCTTCAGGTACTGACCATGATGTTTTGCATCAATAACCGTTTCGATCTTGTATCTCTAGTTCTAATAATAAATCCCTTTCATGTTCTTTGAAACAAAGTTTTGTCTTTTACCAGGTGCTAGTAAGTGGATCCTTATCTTTTTCCTGTCCAGGAGGTCAGTTTTTCTGGGACCTGGTCCATGCCCTGTTATTGTCAGAGTGCCCTGGTGGTCTTAGTGCCAGGTAAGCAATGTTAACTGCTAGAGAACAGGGAGAGAACAGACACCTCACTCTGACTAGCAAGGAGAAAACTGACCTGGGCGACTTGCTCCTTTTTGCAGTTGGCCTCTAATTGGCCTCGAATTCCCAAGATGTGATCAACAGATTTTTTTCTTGAAGAGATTTTTGCCTTAGGGCACGTGTGCTCACCAGAGAGAGAGACAGAGACAGTGAGAGAGAAAGTGAGAAATCACCCCTGGGGGTGATTTGATTGTGACCATGCCACCATCCCTTCTCCATTCTCCTCCTGGGATCTTAGGCACACATGCACATGTGTGTGGTGTGGTTTTCAAGTCACCAGGTGTGTGACTCAACCGCAGTCAGCCATTTGGGAGTCCAGCAACGTAACCACTACGCCACCTGCTGGCCCCCAGTCAACCGAATTTTAATCTAGGTGGCTATCAGTGACCCAGGCATCTTAAAAGGTATCAGCGAGGTCTTTGGGGTTTGGAGGAAGCAGCAGTTCTCAGCACCTGATGGGTGTCGAGAGCAGTAGTCTTCAAGTTTTTAGCTTAAAAATTCTTACAATTTAATTTTGAAAAGTTATGAGTCCCCTCACATGTTTTTAAGGTAGCATCTAAACTTTTTCACCTTAAGTTTAATTGTAAAAGATATTATTTGACATTTTGTAATCTATTACTGTTTAAAAATAAAACTGTTCCACCACTGGTAAGTGTCCAATATAATCTAAATACTATAATAATTTGATATTCACTATCACATCTATACAGCTATATATTTAATGAACAAGGTCCTACAAATGGTGAGAATTTTTGCCTTTTTTTCCCCCTCAAGCTTGTATTTCCACTTGAATTCTTCTGCAGGCATAACTCTCATGTTATACATTTTTAAGCACAAAAGTCTTTTATTGTTTACTCTGTCCTACTTTTCTGAAAAAAAGAAATAGAAAATTAAATTTTAAAATTGTCTCATTGTTCGTAACCTGAGAAAGTTCTGAAAGTTTGCCAATTTTTCTTTTGAGTTTAGTTACTATAACTTTTATTAACACACAATTGAAACAACATGCAGAACATAAACTTTATTAAATTAATACTAAAGAGAGCAGCAGATGGCATAATGGTTACATCACTGGACTCCCACCTAGTCAACTGATTCGAGCCCTGGACCCGGTGGCTTAAAACTCAAGCCAGGTATGTGTGCGTGTTTGCCCAAAGTCTTGAGAGGAGAATGGAGGAGAAAGGATTATGGCGTGGCCATCCCCTCTGGGGAGTGATTTCTCCCTTTCTGTCTCTATCTTTCTTTGCCTTTCCTTGTCTTTCTGGTGAGCTCACACTCCCTATAGCAAAAATCTCTCTCTAAAAAACCAAATTAATTAATAGTAAATATGCAGTGTATAATTTTATTGGACATTCAATTCCTAGTGAAATGATTGGTTCTTCCCATTATTTTATGTATCTATGAATAATTACTACATATTGCCTGAATGAGACAGTTCTGTGTTAATTCTATTACTCTTTTTTATTCTGAAAGATTAAAATGCTAAGAAATATTACTCATATGAATAAATAAATAATAATGGAAGGCATTATGTGAGAATGATGCCATTTAATCCTTTCTCCTCCTACTGGATTATATACCAAAGCATAACAATAAGTAATTATTTAAGTTCACCTATTACCTGGCAATTTAATAAGGTCCTTTTTTAATTTAGTGAAAGAAATGAATTGGAAATCACATGACTTGCAAAATGATTTGTTGTCCAGTGATCAGAGAGCATTCAGTTTCTTGGACCAGCAGGTGGCATGATGGTTGAGGCACTGGGCTTCCCACATGGCTGACTGCAGTTCAAATCCCAGACCTGGCAGCTTGCTTTCTCACTGTCTCTCTCTCTCTCTTTCTCTCTCTCTGTGGTTCTCTGGTGAACTTGTGGGGAAAAAGGTCATAAATAAATAATTATTTTTAAAAAAGCATTCAGTTTCTCAGATTTTTAGGAAATATATTTGAAAGGCTTCACCAAGACTTAACAAATGTTTATTAATTTTATTTATTACTCTTTCACTTTGAGATACCTTGATTAACTCAATATAACCAGAGAGAACTGAGAAAATTGAAATACTACTTATTTCCTATATTTTGACTAATATGATCTGTTTTATAAAATGTTTCAGTATTTTCATATCATTTAAACATATTTTTATCTACCTTGGAGCTGAAAATTTTCTTCATTCAGGTAGTAGAGGGCTTACCATATCACTGAAACATGTTTTCATCTATCTTGGAGATGAAAATTCTCCTCACTCAGTAATGGAGGAGTCTAATTGCAAACCAGTAGTCGTTGCTGATCCCATCAGGTCCACTCCAGCTTCCTAGCAGAAAGAGTCTGACCTCACTCTTTGGCTTAAATATAGGGGTTACACATGTCAAAGAATAAAAAACTATTGGGAAAAAGTCGTGGAACACATTTTACAAGACAGATTACTGAAAGCAGTCAAAATTTAAGTGATGTGGAACCAGCAGTTAGCGTAATGGCTATGTCACTGAACTCCCATGTAGTGGACCTCAGTTTGACTCCTGGACCCGGTCGTTTAAACTCTCACCGGGCACGTGTGCGTGCGTGCCCAAGATCCCGAGGAGAATGGAGGAGAAGGGATTGTGGCGTGGCCATCCCCCCTGGGGGGTGACTTCTCGCTTTCTGTCTCTCTGTCTCTCTCTGTCTTTCTGGCGAGCGCACATGCCCTATAGCAAAAAGCTCTCCCCCCAAAAAAAAATAAATAAAAATTTAAATGATGTAACTCTAACATAATTAATTCATCAATGTTATAACAAGTTATAAAAAAGTAATAAATCAAAACACTATTTTTCATTACTTACTTTATAATGTGGTATAATTTGCAGTCTAAAATATTATTTATTTATGAGAAAGAGAAGATGACAAAGAGTATGCTCAGATGCTGGTGTTCAGCTTTTGGGATAAACTAAATAAGAGTCATATAAAATTAGAATTAAGTTCATTAAATTTGTTTGGCATTATGATGAAGCTTTAAAAAAAATCTATGTATTTAAAGAAAAAGAAATGTAAATAGTACTGCTAAAAATAGTCCACCAGTTACCATACTTAAAAAACAGAAAATACTAAACAGTAAGATGAAATAAGATCATGATTATTATAATTGCAATAAATATTTCATCATATGACTTGATGAAAACAGACTAGAACTCCACAGTAAATAATATGTATAATCCTAAAAAATTTTTGTCAACCTTAATATGTAATTTTTATCCTCTAAATCTTTAAAAACTTGGTAGTTAAAAAAAAAAAAAAAACAACTCAGTTACATTAAAAGTCAGTTAGAGACCAGCAGATGGTATAATGGTTACGTTGCTGGACTCCCACATAGTCGACTGTGGTTCGAGCCCAGTCCAGCTGGTTTAAACTCTCCTGTTACTTCTCCTGTTTGAATTTCTCCCTCAAGGATGAGTTATTTTATAGTAAAACTTTGAAAAGTAGGCATAATCCTATTTTTGTAAAATAAAGATAAACTTGTTTTCCTCTGTGCATTGAAAATGCACAGGACAATAGGAATTATTGTTAATAGAGGTTAACATCTCAGTAAGTGGCAACTCCATTTTGCCAGTTGCCAAGCCCCAAACCTAGAAATCATGACTCCTCTCTTTCCCACCTCATGTTCAATCCCTTCAGAAATCCCGTGGGCTCTGTCTTCAAAATGTACAGAACCTGACCATTTCTGTTACTGCCCTGATCACAATCCAGACCTTCTAGTTGGTCTTGCTGATTCCACCCTCGCCTTCCTGTTGTCCATTCTCAGCACATAAACCAGAGGTTCAATCATGTTTCTCCCTTGCTCAGAGCCTTCCAGTGGCTCCCATCTTGGTCTGAATAAAAGCCCACCCTTACAGTGGCTTTTAATGCTCTAGATGATCTGTCCACCCTCCCCTGCCTTCGCCCTGTTCACTCCCCCCATGTTCATCCCTCTCTGCTCACCCTGCATTTCTGCTCTTTCCAATCCCTGGGCGTACTCCACCCTTCAAGTCCTTCGTCTGCTGCTCCCTCTGCCTGGACCGCAATTCCCCTGCCAGATTCCCCACCATCCGCTTCACTTGCTTCTCCCGATCTTTAGGTCCCTGCTCAGATGTCAGGGCTTTAGGGACACAGATGGACAGTGCTAGGGGAGGAGTGGGCTTGCTGGGAGGGGTGATTGGAGGCCAGTGGTGGTGACAATGGAGGCAGAGAAGTGGATGGATTCAAGGACCGTTTATAAAGCACAGTCTACAGGCACTTGGATTTGACTGGCTCTGGGAAGGGGTAAGGTGTTAGGGTAGAATCCCCAAATTTAATAGGAAATGACTGGGCGGAACAAGGCTTGGATGAGACACTGTAGAGCAGGATTCTGGGAGATGTTCTTTTTTTATGTATGTGTGTGATGAGTGACTGGTAAGACAGAACTTCAGCTTTGTTTAAAAAAAGATAATCGTCTTTCTCTGGACACTTTCGTGCTGAGGACACTAGACAGTCTGGCAAAATCTATGAACACTTTCCTCTCAGACTGACATTAAAAAATAATTATCATTATTATTGTTTAATTTTCTATAGGGCATGTGTGCTCACCAGAGAGAGACAGAAACAGAAAGAGAGGGAAAGTGAGAAAGTAAGTTTCCAGGTCCTGGTCGAACTGTAGTTGGCCGTGTGGAGTCCAGCGTCCCAACCACCCCAGAATAACATGTTTAAGAGTAAAAAATTAAACACATGGGGACCAGCAGATGGCGTAGCGGTTATGTTGCTGGTCTCCCACATGGCTGACTGCGTTTTGAGTCCTGGACCCCGTGGCTTGGAATTCATGCCAGGCATGTGTGCGCATATGTCCAAGATCCCGGGAGGAGAATGAAGAAGGGATTGTGGCATGGCCATCCCCCTGGGGGTGATTTCTATTTTCCCTCTCAGTGTCACTCTGGTAAGCACACATGCCTTAAGGCAAAAACCTCTACCACAAGTAAATAAATAAATAAAACACATAACTTACAAGAAAATGGATTATACTGAAATATTACAGGTCTGAGAACCCCACATTACAATTGCCTCTGTGGAATAGCTCCTCTTTGAATCTTTCTCCTGTGCCTGAATGAAAACAGTGCAGGATGAATGTGCACGTGCTGAGGGAGGGACAGGGACGCAGGTGACATTGTTAAGAGCACAAAACCACCAGGCAGGAGGTCGCCGCTCTCACAGCTGTCCTGAGTGGCAGCAAGAGAAAATCAGAGGCAGCTAGCTACCCACGAGGACACCACCCTGGCGTTCGGAAGCAGCAGGATATTTCTGCCTGGCGTTCCTTGGCCAGATGAGAGGGGCAAGGAGAGGAAGCCTCAGGAGGGAGATACTGGGGCCTAAGTGATTACAGAGAAAATTAAAAAAGAGAAGTTACTGCGGCTGTCCCTCAGCCAGATGAAGTGGGTCACACCTGTTGCATTCATTTCTGAACTGTTTGACTTTTATTTAATTTTATTTATTATTATTATTTAATTTGCTATAGGACATGTGTATTTACCAGCGAGAGAGAGAGAGAGAGAGAGAGAGAGAGAGAGAGAGAGAGAGAGAAGAGAGAGAGAGAGAGATAAAGTGAGAAAGCAAGCCACCAGGTCTGGGACTAGAACCACGGTCTGCCTTTGGGAGTCCACATGGCCATGTATAACTTTCAGAAAAATAAGAGTACACAGAATTTTCCTTCCATTCCATTGATGACATTGTTTCATTAATGTGACCAAGATTCAAATATTTTTTAAAGAATTATTTTATGTATTTAATTTTATCTATTATTATTATTTTTTAATTTGACCAGAAAGAGAGAAAGAGACAGTGAGAAAGCAAACCACCAGGTCTGGAACTTGAACCATGGTCCGCCATGTAGGAGTCCAGGGACTTAGCCACCACGCCACATGCTGGCCCCAAGATTCAAACATTTTAGGCCTTTTGGCAGATGTGATATCTGAGAGAAAATGAGCGTATACTGGATTTCCTAGACCCGGGGGGACATCTCTGTCAAAAAAAGGAAGTGGAATTTTCGTATATTCTTACCCTTCAGACATATCCCCATGACTCCAGTAGTGTAAACTCGTAATCAATGACCGGAGCGTAGGGTGCTCAGGAGACTTTCTTGTTATGGACTCCTGATTTGAGGGATCCACAGGAATAAGCTATACCTGGGGACACATGTCTCCAAACTGTGCCATCTCAAAAGATTCAGGAGTTTGCGAAGCCAGCACGAAAGTTTTAGACAGTAGAAGACTGAATTTGGAGCAGAAGTGGAGCATAGCTGTTTTATTTAGTTTTACATGTTGGACTTCGCATGCCTTGAACAGAAGGCTTGAGGCTAAAATAATTGTGAAGAAAACAGCACTGGCGTTCATCAGTTATTGGAGAAGGAGTTAGAACTGGGAGAAGCCCTCGCAGATGCTTCCGACTCTCTGTCTAGTCCACAGGTCAAACTTGTGGCTACTCGAAGCACAATCAGGTAGACAGCCAGTGAGGAGCTTTCCAGGTGCCAGAGAGCGCCCACCTGCTGCTGGGTTATCAGTACATCACTGAAAATGCAACGAGACAAAAGCCCGTTATGAAAAACTTCTCTGGGGGACAATGACTTCCCGTAGTTGGAACACACTCAGTCAAGCAAGTGTTCATTAAATATTTACTGAGAGCTTTTTACTTGTCCAGCCTTGTTCTGGATGCTGGGATAAGCAGTGAACAGAAAGTCAGATCTGCTGTCTGGAGACCACGTTTTAGTGGGTGATATCGGCGATAGATAATGAATATACAGGCCAGCCGTAGGGGCACGATGTAACACAGCATTCTGTGACATTGAGACCATTTGGGAAGGTCCTGCGTTCATGTCCCGAAGTCCTGTGCATGTCAGGTGCGCAGGTGCCCGTGATCCAGGCTGGCTGTGCCCGGAGTGGATCATGGCACACAGGCCCATTGGGGAATCTCACTCTCTCTCCCCACTTCCTGTTTCCTTTTCTCATGGAATAAATATGCATATAATTTTTTAAAGTGTATTTTATTCATGATAGTGCATGTATGTGCACGGGGTGGGGGAGTGAGGGACAGAAAGGAGGAGAAATGAGGAGGACAGAGAAAGAAAGGCACTCTGGGTAGTTTGGTCATGCTGGGATCCCCTTCTCCCAACCCTCCAGTTTCTCAGGACCTTGGACACCCAACACACCCTGGTGTGTTTCAGGTTGACTAAGTGGGGAATCGACCTATGTTTGGGCACGTGGCTTCCAGCACTGCAGTTTAGTACATTACTGAGGTGGGGCCAATAAATATACTTTTAAAAAAGTCATAAATATATTAAATTTTGGGTATCGACAAGGGGTATGAAGAAGAATAAGACAGATAAAGGGGACGGTGATGGGAAAGGTGCATTTTCTAGCATGGAGATGGAAGGCTTTTCTGTGAAATTTTTTTCTTTTTTTTTTTAAGAATTATTTATTTAAGTTTATTTATTCATTTTTAATTTGACCAGAGAGAGACAGAGAGAGAGAGGGAGAGAGAAAAAGTGAGAAAGCCAGCCACCAGGCCCAGGACTTGAACCATGGTTGGCCATGTGCGAGTGTCCAGTGCCTTAACTGCCATGCTACCTGCTGGTCTCCGGCTTTTCTGTGAATTTGAATTGTAGCAGAGATCTGGAAAGGCAGAGTTGCAGAGCAGCAGGAAAATATATCAGAAAGAGGAAAGAGAAACACAAGCCATGAGGCAGGAACCTGCAGGACAGTTTGAAGAATAGCAGAGGCCAGGGCGGCTAGCGGGGAGGAAGAGCAGGGCAGGAGATGAGGTGTCCCCACTGCGGGAATAAGACCCCAGCCATGTTTTGGTCTTTCGAGAATGTCAGACTATTGGGTGGTGTAATTTAGCATAGCAAAGCAGTCAGGTCAAGGGATGAGAACAACTCATGCTAGCCAAGCACCCCGAACGTTCTCTGGAGGTGAAGAACCAGTCGTGGGTCCCCAGATGGCCCAAGGGTCTTCCTTGAAGAGAAGGAGATGTTGGACCTGTTCCTGGAGTCCCACAAAGGCTCAAGGACGGGTGCTGAGGCCGAGATGAGGCAGTGAGTCTCAGCACAGTCTCAGGTACCACACGCACGTCTCTCGGAGTGGCTGGGAGTGATGTCCTCTAGTCATGGTGCCAGAAGTGAATGGCAAAGTGACGTTGGGGAGGGTTCCTTTTCCACCCCAAGGTGGGCAGAGTGTCTTAGATTAGCACCTGGGTCTAAGATGAGCTCAAGGCCAGTCAGTCCTCTGCTCGGGTGGACCAGCATGTCCGGAGTTAACAGACCTGGGGGTATCTGTTACTTTTACAGAAAATTGCCATTGTGTCCCTTTAGCTTGGCAGGCAGAGGGGGGAATTGGGGTGTACATGTCACCTGTTTTATTGCTCAGTGCAGTCTCGTCATTACAGAATCCATTTCGTGTAACAGTGCTCTCTCCGTGAGGTCAGGAAATTTATCAGGTGGTGCATGTGAGACCTGCAGGAAACTTGCTCAAAGAGCAACAAACCATTGCTCGAGTGCACTCTGAGGTGTGTATATAAGTTCACGTAGTTTGTTTTCTGAGTGAGGCTTTAGTTTCACTGAGTGGGGCATGCAAATTGGGGGCCTGAGCTGTGCCTCTCAGAGTGGGGAAGCCATGCTAAGACTGACACCTGGTATCATCCTTCTGGATCGTTCCTGTACATAACTCTCAGCCTCTCTAGTCAATGGTGACCCAGTACTGAAAGAACAGAGAATTGAAGATGTTTGAAATGATTAGCTTGCCTAGCTGCCCAGTGTGCTGATGACCAGATAAAATGACAAGGGTCTGAAAACTTAGAAAAGGGGAACGTCTCGGGTTGGCCTTCCAGCGGTGACTGGTGAGTCCTTTTTCACGATGCCATTTTTTCAGACTCTTCTGCCTCCCTACATTCCTTGTTTAAGATCTTTTGTGATTACATTTGGACCTGCATGGATAATCAAGAATACTCTCTTTATCTGAAGGTTGGCTGTTTAGCAGATGGAATCCCATTTCCCACCCCAATTCCTCATTGCCCTGTAACATAACACACTCACACACCCTGTGGATTGGGATGTGGACAGTTTCGCATGTGTGAGGGGAGAGGGGTCCTTCTTTTGCCTACTACTGTCCCACTCTGTAAGTGCAGTGCAATCTCCTTCTTGTGGTCTTTAATTTCTTTCTTTCTTTTTTTTTTTTTGAGAGGTTTTTGCCATAGGGCGTGTGCGCTCGCCAGACAGACAGAGACAGAGAGACAGAAAGCAAGAAATCGCCCCCCAGGGGGGATGGTCACGCCGCAATCCCTTCTCCTCCATTCTCCTCTCGGGATCTTGGGCACGCACGCACATGCGCCTGGCGTGAGTTTTTTTAAGCCACCAGGTCCGGGACGCGAACCGCGGTCAACTACGTGGGAGTCCAGTGACATAGCCATTACACTAACTGCTGGTTCCCGGTGGTCTTTAATTTCTATTTCAATGTTAATATTATTGCATTTATGTTGTTTAGAATAAATTGCCCCGGGGCCAGCAAGTGATGTGGTTAAGGCACTGGATTCCCAGCTGGCTGACTATAGTTCGAATCCTGAACCCAGAGGCTTGAAACTCATGCCGGGCACATGTGCGTGTGTCCAAAATCTCAGGAGGAGAATGAAGGAGAATGGAGAAGGGACTGTGGTGTTAACCATCCCTCCTGGGGGGGTGATTTCTTACTTCCTCTCTGTCTCTCCAGTGAGTGCATGCACCCTAGAGCAATAATCTCTCTAAAAATAATAATAAAATAAAAATAAACTGCCTCAAACCGGTTTTGAAAAAGGGGCAATGAAAGCTCCAGGAGCTGCAGTGGAGCACGGTGGCTGCAGGCCCGAAGCTCTGTGCCCCCACCAGGGTGAATTTTAAAGCTGCTGCCCGAGGTGAGGTCCAGGCTGGGGACTGGGGGCTGGGGGCTCACGCCACCGTGCACCCTTGGGTGGCCTCAGGAATGGCTTTGGGTGGGTGTACTCCTGGAGCACTGACTGCACCAAGAGCCATCACTTATTCACTAGATAAGGCTGAGAAGTGAGGGGAGGACCGGCACTTACTGAGTGTCTCATTGTACACCAGGGACCCACTGTGTTCTTTAGGTAGCCCTGGATCATGGGCAAGCGCATGCCTCTGTATTCAGGGGTTGGGGGTTTCCTCTGGATCGAACCAGGAGCCTTCCCACATGGAATTGCCTCAAAGAGTATTACGTTTTATTGATGCACTTTGGCCCCTCATTCTTTGTTCTTGAATCCTCCCCAAGGTCCAGTGAGGTGAGTCTCAGTATTATCAACCCTATTTTACAGATGGGGAAGCTGAGATGACTAAAGTTAACTGTTTTAAAAAAAAATTGCCACGTACCCTCCAGAGAGAGAGAGAGAGAGAGAGAGAGAGAGAGCGAGCGAGCATCCTCCCATTAGGATTTGGGTACACATGCACATGCGCCCTACATGTTTTTCTAGTCCCTGGGGCCACAGTTCAAAATGTGGCTGGCCATGTGGGATCCATCCAGCTCCCAATGCACAATACTTAACAAGATGATTAAATACTCAAATTTTTCCTCTATTTTTTTTTTTTTTTTTTTTTTTTTTTTTTTTGGCTAGCGGATGTGGTTTTTAAGCCGCTGGGTCTGGAACTTGAACTGCACAGTTGGACATGTGGGATACAGCTGTCTTAGCCATCAATGCCACCAGCTGGTCCTCTTCATTTTTTATTTCTTTTTTTTTTTTTTTTTTTTTACTTTTTTTAGGTTTTTGCTATAGGAAGTGTGCACTCGCCAGAGAGAGAGAGAGAGACAGACAGACAGACAGAGGGAAAGTGAGAAACTATCCCCTGGGGAGTGGCCATACCACACTCACTTCTTCTGGGATTCTGGGCATGCATGTAAATGTGTCCTGAGTGATTTTCAAGCCTCCAGGTCTGGGACTCAAATACAGTCAGCCATGTGGGAGTCCAGTGATGTAACCACGATGCCACTGGCTGGACCCTCTCTTCATCTTTTTAAGCTAACTTTTACTCCAAGTCAAGGAATTAGGTGTGTGTCTGTGAATCCAGACACTCAATAAATATAATATTATTAGTGGAATAAGTCGGCAAATTAATCTTAATTACAAGTAGTGAAGTTTACAGAGGCTCAATAGTGAAGGTGGGGAGGGGTCAGAATAGGGCTTCAGTCTAAGACCCTGAGGCTCCTGCTGTCCCCACTTCTGGGACAGGGGTTGTGTGATGTCTCCATTTCACAGTTGGGCTAACGAGGAGCTCTCAGAGGACCGTGGATGGACAGATGGAAGGTAGGAATCTGCAGACCCATTGAGTCTCCCTTCTGGACTTCATTCCAAGATAAGAAACAAGGACTCTTTGGAATTATAAAAAAGATATTTGGTCTTGGTCCCTGATTCCTGGCAGAGTTTCTAAAACCCTTGGAATTTCCTGAGTTATGGTAAGAGTGCCTTTACTGGGGACTAGTAGATGGCATAATAGTTACGTCGCTGGACTCCCATGTAGTCAACTACAGTTCGAGTTCTGAACCTGGTGGCTTCAAACTCATGCTCGGCGCATGTGCATGCATGCTCAAAATCCCGAGAGAATGGAGAAGGGATTGCAGTGTGGCCATCCCTGCTGGGTGGTGATTTCTCGCTTTCTGTCTCTGGCAAGCACATGTGCCCTATGACAAAAATCTCTCTCTCTCTCTCTAAAAAAAAAAAAGTGCTTTGGGGTACTACTGAAGTGACTCTTAGCTGAGCTGCTCCAAGAGAGCATCAAGATGGATGCTAGTCACTAGAAAGACCAAAGCATGATTTGAAGGTTGGAACTGTCAGCCTCATCTCCAACCTTCAGGGATGAGTGAGGGGTTAGCAATCGAGTTAATCACAATGGTCAGTGATTTAATCAATCATGCCTGTGTGATGAAGCTTCCATTCAAACTCCTAAATGGCAAGGTATAGAGAGCTCTGTGGTTGGTAAACACATGAGGTGCTGGGAGTGTGGCATGTCCCTCCCCAGAGGGCATGGGTGCTCCATGCCATGTCCCTCCCACCCTTCACTTTGCCTTATACATCTCTTACATTTGGCTGTTTGTGAGTTGTATCCTTTATAATAAATAGATGATAGTAAGTAAAGTGCCTTCTTTAGTTCTATGAGCTGTTCTAGAAATTATGGAAGGGGTTGTGGGAACTGCTGATTCTGTAGTCAGTCTGTCAGTAGTGTGGGTGTCCCAGAACCTGAGGTTGGCATCTGCAGTGGGGAAGTCCTGTGAAACTGAGCCATCGACTTGTCGGACCTGATGTTAACTCCAGGTAGTGTCGGAATTGACTGAGTGGCAGAGCACCCAGTTTTGGTGTCTGGAGTATTGGAGTACTGGTTGGCATGAGGAAAAGACCTTATATTTGGTGTCAGAAGCATTGTGACTAAAAGCAGCTCAGGATCTCATACCTTTTTTTTTTTTTTTTTTTTTTTTTTTTTTTTTGGGAGAGGTTTTTTGCTATAGGGCGCGTGCGCTCGCTCGCCAGACAGACAGAGAGAGACATAGAAACAGAAAGCGAGAAATCACCCCCCAGGGGGGATGGTCACGCCGCAATCCCTTCTCCTCCATTCTCCTCTCGGGATCTTGGGCACGCACGCACACGCGCCCGGCGTGAGTTGTAAGCCACCGGGTCCGAGACGCGAACCGCGGTCGACTACGTGGGAGTCCAGCGACATAGCCATTACGCTAACTGCTGGTTCCCAGGATCTCATACCTTTAACAAATACTAATAATGGACAAACTCTGTGGTGGTGCAATGGAGTTGTCATGGTTTTCTGCTCCTGTTCTTTCCACTTTCTTTTTTTAGAGCAGGCAGTCCATTTTCCAAAGTTCCATTCCATTCCATTTTCTGAGGGAAAAAAAAAAACAAAAACCAAAAACCAAACAAACAAAAAACCATACTGAATTGGCCACCAAACTCGTTGTCTATTCCTGCTTTACAAGTTACTTAAAAATTTGGTGGTTAAATACATAAAATGTTTACTATCTCATTGTGTCTCTGGGTTGAAATCTGGATGCGACATAGCGGGGCACCTCCGGCTCAAGTTTATCAGGTTGTCTTCTGAAGGTGTGGCTTGGGGAGGGTCTACTTCCATACTCTCTCATGTAGTAATTGGTAAGATTTGGCTCCTCATGGGCTGCTGGGCTGAGGTGCCTTTGTTTCTTGATGGTTGGGCCAGGAGGCCTCCCTCAGCTGCTTGCCATGTGGGCCTCTTCACAGGTTACTCACAGCATGGCAAATGGCTTCTCTCAAAGTGACAGACTGTGTGGGAGGTTTCCCATCCTGGAAAATCAGGGTTTTTGTAACCTAATTTCAGAAGTGACATCTCATCCCTTTTGCTATTTTCTATTGCTATTTTCACTATGTCCAGCCTACACTCTGAGGGAAGGGACTGTGTAAGTGCATGAATATCAAGAGGAGAGGATTACTGGTAGCTATTTTAGATGCTGCCTATCACAGCCACCACCTGAGAATTTTTCTAGCTGAAGCATCAATTTAAAATGCTGTTGAGTGCCTTAACCATCACGCCACCTGCTGGCCCAGTGTGGCACATATACAGTATGGAATACAACTCAGCCATAAAAAACAAGACCCTGGTGTTAGAAAGAGACAACTATGGAAGATTTACTGCTAGGTGAAGTAAGACAAACTATTAAAGAGAGGCACTGTATGTCCCCAGTCAATATAAACCAAACGTCAGCACTGTATGGCAGAAACTGAAATATTGGAAGGTATAAAGGCATGGAGAGCAACTGTGGATACTAAAGACAGTATGGGAGGAGGATGGAAAATGGGGAGGGTGAGAAAAAGAAAAGCAAAACATTTAAGTGACATAAAAATGGAAAATTGTTGGTTGATGATAATATATGTGGTAATATCTTCGACTGACAGTGTATTCATGATGGGAAACTTCATTTGGTTTGCTGTAATGATACACAGTGATTGAATGTAAAATAAATAAAAAAGAAAAATAAATAAAATGCCATAAAAGAAAATTACCTGACATCACTACAGTCAGTTTTAGAATCCATCCAGTACATGTGGACTCGAAGAAATACGTGTCTGTTTAGTCCTGTCAAAGAGAAAGAAACCTAGAGGAAGGGACACTAGAGAGCCATGCACTCCAAAAGCAACAATTTTCAATATATTGTTATTAAACTTTTGATTATAAAATATAAATTGAATTCCGTCAAAGAAAAGCCATAGGATACAATTGTTATTACTCTCTACTACAATAATTTCCAACAAAATTTCTCTATACTTGATTTATTTTTCCCCAAAGAGTTGGTAATTGACATTATAAACAATAAAACAATGGAAAGGCAGGAGATGTGTGTTGAAATAAATGGGACCTAAGAATATGTTATTAAAAAGGTGAAAGTATTAAATAAAGCAAAGCTAAATTCTCCACTACTAGAACCCATTCTGGGGCAGCAGGGAAACTACCATACTAATTAAAATAATAGAACTGAAGAAAATCGTACATCAGAACATTCATAGAAATCCACAGTGTATCTTTGATTATTGAAAGAGCAATTTAAGGCAGAATAAATAAAGGGCAACAAACGTACTTTTTATAGTGACTGATGATATTAAAAAAATAAATAAGTATTATACAAATGGCAATATCTCTGAAGGCATAAATATCCCTTCTATTTGGATTGTTTTTTAAATGGTGGTTTAGTGTTTACAACTTTTCTGAAATAATTATTTTTATTACTTTCCCTTTTCTAATTTCCACTTCTTTGGCTTCTTTTATTTTCTCCTTCTAATTTTTCCTGTTTGTCATTTCTTAAGTTACTGTTGGTTAAGCTTTGCTTTTGGCCTTAAAAGTATCACTAGCATTTCCATTAATAGTTGCTGAATCACAAGTATCTGAAACAAATCTTTTAGTTACTGTGTGGTTCCCAACTTCTTTTCCTCGGGAGAAGATATTGAGAAGATAATAACTTCCATGTCTGATATACTTGCTTGGACAATGGGTTAACTGAGCATTCTCTTCTGTTCATATCTCTGATGTTGAATTAACCCAGGTCCAGGACTTCGTGTTTTAATGTTAAAACATTGATTAGGCGTAACAGTTCTGATACAGCTATAGGTAATAATTTTAATTTTTTTTTTTGGAGAGGTTTTTGCTATAGGGCGCGTGCGCTCGCCAGACAGACAGAGAGAAATAGAGAGACAGAAAGCGAGAAATCACCCCCAAGGGGGGATGGCCACGCCGCAGTCCCTTCTCCTCCATTCTCTTCTTGGGATCTTGGGCACGCACGCACACGCGCCCGGCGTGAGTTTTAAGCCACTGGGTCTGGGATGTGAACCGCGGTCAACTACGTGGAAGTCCAGCGACACAGCCATTAAGCTAACTGCTGGTCCCAATAATTTGAATTTTTAACAATTTTATTGAGGTATATTTGACATGCAATAACCTGAATTTTAATGAGGCTGATTCTAGTGGTGGTGCAACAGTAAAATTCAATTCTTTGCAAGGTTGATCCACATGGGAAAGTTTGGGGTTTACACCAGAGACCTTCCTGAGTATGCCAGGAGGTTGCCCATGGTCCAGGGCTAGCTGAAGCTGGAGGTGACTCAGTCTTTGGGTCCTGTTGGGGTGCTATCCCTCTTGCTTAAGGAAGAAATAAATACTTATGCTTAAAAACAAACCTGATTTTTTTTTTTAAGAGAGATTTTTGCGTGTTCTTGCTGGAGAGGTAGAGACAGAGCAACAGAAAGCGAGAAATCACCCCCTAGGGGGATGGTATGCTGCAATCCCTTCTCCTCCATTCTCCTCTCGGGATTTTGGGCATGCATGCACACACGCCTGATGTGAATTTTAAGCTGCTAGGTCCAGGATTTGAACCACAGTCAACTACATGGAAGCCCAGTGGAGTAACCATAAATTATGTCATCTGCTGGTCCCACAAACTTGAATTTTGATATCACTTTTTTCTTTTTGTTATATGATTGCACTACACATTTTGATAGAGAAACTTCTCTCAAGGTAGAATCTGAGCAAATTTATGATAGATATTTGAGAATAACCTTGGTGGATATGGCAAACAGATTTAGTTGCCAGTGCAGCCTTGTTTACAACCTTAACTTGGAGACCAGCAGATGGCGTAGTGGTTACATCACTGGACTCCAACATGGCTGACCATGGTTCGATTTTCCGGACCCAGTGGTTTAAGAATAGCGCTGGGTACATGTGGATGCATGCCCAAGATTCTGCGAAGAGAATGGAGGAGAAAGGATAGCAGTGTGGCCATCCCCCCAGGGGTTAATCTCTCACTTTCCCTCTCACTGTCTTTGTTTCTTTCTCTCTGGCAAGTGCACACACTCTAAGGCAAAAAGTTCTAAAATAAATAAATAAGAACCGTAATTTGGACCAGACGATGGTGCACTAGTAGCACAATGCTCTGCAAAGCTGTACCCACATGGGAAGGTCCTGGATTCATGGCCTGTGTTTACATATACACAGAGGCTGGGCTGGCTAAGGCTGGGGGTAGATCGTGTTGTGAAGACCTTATTGGTCATCCCTCTCTCTCTCTCATGGAAGAAATAAACTTTTTTTTTTAATCTAATTTTTGTTTAGATTATCAGATGAGAATGCACATAGCTAAGGTGGTAGCTCTCCTGAGTCCTAAAATGTAAATTACCATCCACCCAGTCCCATTCATTTTTGCTTTTGTGTAGGCAGGTGATACAGTCCTGGTTAATGAGATGGGAGGCAAAGTCTGCAGGACAGTTCTGAGAAAAATACCTTTCCATCCCATTAGCTATCTAGGAACGACAAGAAGCTAAGTCAACCCACTGAGGATGCAGAGTGAAAAGATAAGGACTCTAGGTATTTAATGATCTTGCTGATCTGCTAAATAACCAACCCTGTATCGGGCCTCTCTCTGAATTTCTTGCTGTGTGATAGTGTAAATAACTTTAGTAAAGCCACTATACTGCATGACAACAGGCAGAACCATTCACATTATGCATCGTGGTGATTCTGGGTCTTCGTTTGTAAGCCATTTCAGAGAGCTGGTCTATTGCTTGCAGACAAAAACATTCTACCTCATAAAACGGGGCAGATGAGGTTCTAATATTAAGAAACTACTTCTGTGCCCCATTGCAGAAGACTTATTACAAAGTCGTAAGTTACAAGTAACAGAAACCGCAACTCAGACCTAAAATGGAAAGAATTTGTTGTCTCAGGTAAATAAGTCTAAGGCAGGGTAGGCTTTAGGTATTTTGATCAAGGTATTCTTGATATCATTGACTATTTTCCTCTGTGATTTTCCTCAATTCTGTCTTCCCCATGTGTTGGTGCCTTCTGATTAGTTTTCTTCATTGTGTCAAAAACCAGTAATCTGCAGTAGTTTCAGCCTCCAATATCCACATCCCACCCTTCAAACTCTGAGCTGTCTGATTGGCTGGGGAGTGGAAATGCTCTCACTGGCCTAGCCTCAGTTCCATGTACTGTCTCAGGTACAGGGGATAGGATCAGTTATCCTAGAAACTCACAGGTTTCTAAACAGCAAGGGGAAATGAAACACTGGGACCCAACCATAAAGTGTCCACTCCATGGGTTGAAGATTAGAAAGGAAGGAGACTTTTAAAACCTGTGTTTGGAATTTACATTCTAATTATTCCTGGAAGAATGTGAGGTGCCAGGCCAGTGGATCGCCAGTAAGACCTGGGATCTGGTTAGCGATCTCCTGGAACTAAGGATAAGCCTAGTTATCTGAGCGCCTCTGCTAAGTCGTGTTTTGAACACTTGTGAGATAGGACTTCTGTTTATTTCTAGAGCTAGACGGCAAGGCAATCAATAGTGATTTAAAGCAGCTGCTTCACGAGAAATGTCAAACTCTTTGCTCTTTAAAAATGTTAATGGGAAATTTCGAAATCTGTGAACTCTTTTCAACACCTTCACTTGTCCGAGATCCAAAATTACTAGTATAAAAAAAGAATGCACTGCAATTCAGTCAAATCCAGACACTTCCTGGCACAGCTGCCATTTACACCAGAAAATGAAGCAAAATTGGCAGGATATACAACTAGCTATTTGCAGAGCATCTGAAATCCGCAGTCTCTGTTTGCACAGATTCCTGGCCAACGGTGTTCAGTGGCAAAGCATGGTCATCTGAGAGCCTGGCTTAGGTACTCATCACGCTATAAACCTTACACTTATTTCACACCTGCTTTTGAAACCTGGAAATAATACTAACTTGTTTCCCTGATGGATTTGGCAAAAATTCCAACACACTGTATAGAATTATAATCAGAGCAAATCTACTCCGCAAATTCATCGGACATCTGTAATCAGCAAAAAAGAGAAAATGGTGATGTGTACTTCGGAAAAGAGTCTGATGCCCTCAGAGGTCCTTGTCACTTTGATGAGAGCGGCATAAGGTAGGAGCGGCAAAGCTCTGAAGTTCTGGTCCCAGGGTCTACTTGTCCGGAATTCTCCCCTCAGAAGCATTCCTTGCCAGGTGAGGTTATCCATGCCCCAAGCTATAGACTGCTACTTTCTCTGGGAAAATCATTCTACAAGCTAATTGCTTTTATTATGGAAATGTATTCCCCCAACCAAACTGCAAGGATGATTTTGAAAATTCAGTGTGGTGCACTGTATATATAAATAAGCTGCTTAGGAGGAGGGGAAAGGAGGCAGCCAATAATACTTCCTTACCAATGCTTTGAGATTGTCCATGGTTTTGGCCATTAACCTTTTATTTTTTTCTTGAATTTCTAGAAAAGACAGTTTGGGCACTCTAAATAATCATAGCGGTGCTGTGTTCACACTGTAAGCAGAAAGCGCAAGTAATGGAAAGCATTGGTATTTTTCTAGCCATAAACTCGAGCTCTCCTCTTTCCTGTATGAAAAAGGCTATATAGGGTAGTCGTTAAGCGCTTGGATCTCAACCAGACTGTCTGAATCCTGGGGCTGAATCCTGGCTCTGCCATTTGGTAACCGAGAGACCTTGGATAGGCTATAAACTTTTTGTGCCTTGGCTTCTTTATCTGTAAAATGGGACTAATAACTGTGTATCATATAGCTATTAGAGGATTAAATAAATTAGCTCATGTAGAGAATTTAGAGCAGTAAGCACAATTTAAGCATTAGCTATAATTATTTATGAAGTTTCACATACATTTAGTGAAGGGAGTTTTGTTAGAATCCCAAGATAACTAAATCAACATGTACTTCCAAATTTTATTTGTATATAATTATATGTGTGTGTGTGTGTGTGTGTGTGAGTGTGTATGTGTGTGTGTGTGTGTGTGTGTGTGTATCTGTTAGAGATTTTTGCTATAGGGCATGTGCACTTGTCAGCAAGACAGAGGAAGACAGGGAGACAAAGGAGAACTCACCCCCTAGGGGGATGGCCAAGTTGTGATCCCTTCTCCATTCTCTTCTCTAGATTTTGGGCATGCATGCACACATACCTGGCATGAATTTCAAGACTCTGGGTCTGGGACTTGAACTGTGGTCGACCACATGAGGGTCCAACACCTTAACCATTATGCCACCTAGTGGCCTCTATATATGATTTTTTAAAAACTACTTTTTTTCGGGACCAGCAGTTAGCATAATGGCTATGTCGCTGGACTCTCACGTAGTTGGCCGCAGTTTGAGTCCTGGACCCGGTGGCTTAAACTCACGCCGGGCGCGTGTGCGTGCGTGCCCAAGATCCCGAGAGGAGAATGGAGGAGAAGGGATTGCGGCGTGGCCATCCCCCCGGGGGGTGATTTCTCGCTTTCTGTCTCTCTGTCTCTGTCTGTCTGGCGAGCGCATGCGCCCTATAGCAAAAACCTCTCCAAAAAAAAAAAAAACAAAAAAAAAAAAAAACTACTTTTTTTCTTGTTCATAATAGGATGCATGTATGTGCATGAGAGGGAGAGAAATGAGCACCCTCCACAGAGTCTGGTCACACCATGATCCTCCCTCCAGTCCTCCAGCCATTGGATCCTGGACACTTGAGCACATGCCCCGTGTGTCTCTGCTGATTAACTGTGGTCACCCTGTGAGACCTGGCTTTTCCTGAGCTGAGCATCACTGCTGCTAGTGTGATCACAGAGCTGGCCCTAAACTATATTTTTGCAGAAAGAGAGAGAGAGAAATGAGCACAAACTATCTGCTTTAAAAGTCATTTAAGAGACCAGCAGAGGGCATAATGGTTATGTTGCTGGACTCCCATGTATTTGACCACAGTTTGAGTCCTGGACCTGGAGGCTTAAAACTCACGCTGGACACGTGTGTGTGCATGCCCAAAATCCCAAGAGGAGAATGGAGGAGAAGGGATTATGGCGTGGCCATCCCCCTGGGCAGGAGGATTTCTCATTTTCTATCTCTCTGTCTCTCTGGCGAGCACACATGCTATACAGCAAAAATCTCAAAAAAGAAAGTCATTTAATTATCTTATTTAAAGATGACTAGTATACTATTAGTTGAATGTAATTCAGCATATTATATAAGAAGTAGTGTTGGGGTCGGTGGGTGACGTGGTGGTTGGGGGCACTGGACTCCCACATGTGGCTATCCACGGTTTGATCCTGGACCTGGTGGCTTGCTTTCTTGCTTCCCCCCGACCTTCCCTTGCTCGCTCTGTTCCTCTCTGGTCAAATTAAAATAAAATGAGTGATTGAATAAATAAAGTTAAATGGGATGATTCTTTAAAAAGAAAAAAGTAATCTTTATTCTGTATAAGTATTCTAAAATGTATATTATTTGAAGGTTCTACAATTTCATGAACAAATATTTATTGAACTACCATGTGTGAGACCTTGTTCTGGCATGAGGTTGATGGGCAATGTGTGTATGTGTGAAATCCTTACTTATGTGGAGCTTATATCCTGGAAAACACAGAGAGTAAATAAATAAATGGTATATCAAGTGATGATATATAAACCAGAATCAGGAGTGGAGAGAGATGTGTGTTATATTCACTTAAATATGGATTCCAAATATTCAGTGTGGATGACAAATTTGACTTTATTTTTTCTAAAGCATCTCAGACTAAGCAACAGATTACACTAAAGGCAGAACTAGGACATCCTCAGAGACACTCGAAAGACCCTTAGTCTAGGGTTTTTGTATAAAATGATGTGCAAAAATTTGCATGCCTAGGTCTTTTTCTCTGGGGAGTGTTGGATCTCTGTATGAAGTGTCCCTGACCTTGCTAAGGGTTAAGAATCACCACGTTAACATAAAGTGTCTTAGAACCTAGAAATGTTCTTGATTTTGTTAAGACAACAAAAAACAAAACTCAAATGGGCAAAAATGTTATGAAAAGTTACATTTGTTTTTCACTGTCTTTATTTAAAAAGGGAAGTATAGAGAAAAATCACTTTTTTTTTTAGGTTTTGTGGGCATAGAACTATTTAGAGAATAATTAATTAGCTGAATTAAAGCTGAGGAGCTAAGTCTGAAAGAGCTTATTTTGAGGGCGGCTTGTGAAAAGTAGCAGATAACTTCATAGGAAAGCAGCTGCTTGGCTAGGAGATTATTCTGAAGAACATGCACCACACTGTATTATAAGCTTTCTATTTCTGAGGCAGTGTCAGAAATTCTAAGTAAAGAGTCTCTAAATCGGTAGTTCTCAACTTAGAAAGTGTGTTATTCTGGGTCTTCTGGGATTCAATGTGAAAAGATTTTATCAGGGAAACACCCGTGTGAGAGAAGGTGGGGAGGAAAGGCAGGCGTCTGGGAGAGCTGTCGAGCTGTGATGCAGGCTGATGAGGATGAAGACGGAGGGAAGGCGAGATGGAAACGAACTCCACCACTCAGCAGTCTAAGGAAGTCCCACAAAGCTGGCAGAAGTCCTTGAGTCAAAGTCATGTGTCAGAGAAATCCCTGTCTCGCAGGATGGGTGCTGCCTGGGTACTTAGTGTCTTGCAACACTCTCTCACTGACTGGAGCAGCCTTGGGAAGCCTGACCTCAGCACTAGCTCGGAGATGGTGAGTGCAGACAGTGATGGCAGTGCAGGCTCTTAGCCAGTTACGCTCAAGTTGAAACTGGAGTGGTGCAGTCTTACGGCCACAGGGTGCTCACTTAGGGCACTATCTGCATCTTCCACCACCCCAGCCCCAGCCCCTTTGCCCCAGGGAAAGATGTCATTAGCAAGGCTGGTCCAATAGCCTAGTGGTTAAGGGAACCGGATTCCACATGGCTGCCTGCAGTTTGAATCCCACGATAGTCTGAAGAACACATCAGGTGTATGTGTGTATGTGCATGCCCCAAATCCCAACAGGATAGAGAAATGGGGAAGGGGGGGTTGTGGCATGGCTGTGCTCCATTGGGGGATGCTTTCATCCTCTCTCTCTCTTTTTTCTTCCTGTGTCTGGTGAGGGTGTATACCCTCTGGCAATCAGGAAAACCAAACCAAACCAAATAAAAAACAAACTTAAAAAAAAAAAAGAACAGTTTTAGGTTCACAGTATAATTGAGTAGAAGGTATATGGAGGGTAGACTAGATTTCCCATTGATCCCCCACCCCCACGTACACATAGCCTTCCCCACTATCACAACCCATCCCAGAGTGGAGTATTTGTTACATCAATGAGCCTACATAGATCCATCATTATCACACAAAGTCCACAGTGTACGTTAGAATTCGCTTTTGGTGTTGTGCATTTTATGAGTTTGGACACATTTTTAATGACATGTACCCACCATTATCATATCAAATAGAATAGTGTTGCTGTCTAAAAATCTTCCTTACTCTGTCCCCACTATTCTTTTACTGTCTCTATAGCTTGGCTTTTTTCAGGAAGTCATATAGTTGATATCATACAGTACGTAAGCTGGTTCAGATCGGCTGCTTTCACTTAATCACATGCATTTATGTTTCCTCCATGTCTTTTAATGACTTGATGGCTCATTTCTTTTTCAGTGCTGAATAATATCCCATTTTCTTGATATACTTTTTCATTCACTTACTAAGAGGCATCTTGGTTGCTTCCATGGTTTGACAATTACGAATGAAACTGCTAAAAATATTCATGTGTAGGTTTTTATGTGGACATAAGTTTTCAACTAATTTGGATAAATACCTAGGAAGGCAATTGCTGGATTATCTGGGAAAAATGTTTAGTTTTATAAGAAACTGCCAAACTGTCTTTCAAAGTTGTTCCATCTTGCATTTCCACCAGCAGTGAATGAGAGCTACTATTGCTGCACATTTTCTCTGGCATTTGGTGGTGTCTGTGTTTGGATCAGATTTTGGCCATTCTAAGAGGTGTGTAGTGTGTTTTGAGTGGTAAAAATGGGTGAATATTCATGACTCTTAGGTGGATGTACAAGAGAGCAGCAGGATAGTGAACGCCGACACAAGGAGAGCCAACCTAAGCATGAGAATATGTTTCATTACAGAAGGGCTGTCAACCCCTTTTGTCTGACTGTGCAACTGGGCAAGATGAAACAACCATTGTGGGAATTATATTCTCTCTATTCTATATGTGTGTGTGTGTGTGTGTGTGTGTGTGTGTGTGTAATTTTATTTGCTATAGGGCATGTGTCCTTTACAAGGAGAGAGAGAGAGAGAGAGAGAACCAGAGAACCTCTAGGGAGGATGACCATGCCTCAATCCTTTTTCCTCCATTCTTCTCTCAGAATTTTGGGCACAAATGCATGCATGCCCAGCGTGTTTTTCAAACCTTTGGGTCCAGGACTTAAACTGCACAGTCAGCCATGTGGGATCTAATTGCCTTAACTACCATACCACCTGGCTGGCTCAAGTGCATATATTTTTGTTAACAACATTGGTTGGTGTGTAGTTGTAGACTTAAGAGTGATTATATATTAAAGGTTCATCTTTCTTACTGCAAGCTCCATGAATATAAGAGTTGTGTCCATTTTGCCTGACACATAGTAGATGCTGAATAAATGATATATTTTTAAGGAGATAAATGAATAAATGAATGATCTCCTGCAGTGTTGGGAAGGGTAGGAAAAATAGCTGGAGGCATGTATTCTTGGTGCACAGCAGATCCTTATGCGCATAGAGGAATAAAAAGATTAGTTGCCTGTTCTAAAAATGACATAAAAGGCACAAATTATAAAGGAAAAAGTAGAATTGATTTAATAAAAATAAAATATAAACAACAAAACCCAAAATTCAGTAAAGGTCCCTATATTTTAAAACATAAACAATGGAAAAGTAAATGACAAAGAGGAAAAAATATTTGCTACCCAAATGATAACCTTAATACATAAAAAGTTTTTACACTTCAGAAAAAAAAGACAAACATCCTAGTAGAAAAATGGACAAAGGACTGTAATTTTGTAAAGATGTTTGTTTTTGTAAATATTTTCCCTGTCTGTAATGTAAGCATGGTCTTAAAGTAAAGTGAGTAATGGTGCAAAAAATCAAAATCTGTATGGCTTAATATTTTCTATCTGCTAGTAAAATCGATTTGTAACTAACCAGGGATAAATTACTCTTTAACTTTTTTCTTTCTATTGCCATCCACAATTCAAAATCGCTTTAGTTTTATTTATTATCAACAATAGTAGAGACTTTCAGTGGACCCGACATGATTTCAGAATAACTACTTCCTTCATTCACTAACATATGTTTATAGCATGCCGCCATGTACTGGCGCTTATGTTACATTGGAGAGTATAAGACATGATTCCTGCCCTCCTGAAGCATACAGACTATAGTGAGAGTGGGGGAAATAGACATTAATTTAAAAAAAATCAGAACAAATATAGACATACAATTCTGATGTCCCTTCAAATAAAAGTACAAGTTGCCAGAAGAGGGGGGCAAGAGGGACCTCACTTGGACTGCAGGGTCAGGAAGGGGTCTTGAGATAGTGATGTCTGAGCTGAGATCTGAGGGAGAATCTGGGTAGGAAAATACTTTTGGGAAGGTGAGCATTCCAGCCATATGGAACTGCATGAATATAGGTCCTGAGTGGAAAGGCACTTGGTGCTTTATAGCAACTGTAAGAAGAGCATGGCTGAAGAAGACGGGCAGAGGAAGCAGGTGGCATGGAGTAAGGCTGAGAAGGAGAGGAAGGCCATATTAAAGATGTTTATCTTTACTCTAGAATCAATGGGAAGTCACTTAAAGGTTTAAGAAAGATTATTAAATGATTGAATTTCCTTCTTTAAGAAAAGGCATGTGGCCCTGCTGCAGTATCACAGTGGTAGCACAAGGCTCGGCAATGCTGGAAGCCATATGGAAAGTCAGGGTTTGGTTCCCAGTGACATGGACACACTGTGTTTGTGTACATTTGCCCTCTATTTTAGCTGGCTAGGAAAGACTGGGGGTGGGGGTGGATTGCAGTGTGAAATGCTGTTAAAAATACTCTCTCTCAATTAACTTTTTTTTTTTTTTTAAATTGCTATAGGGTACATGTACTTGCTGGAGAGAAACATACATATATATATATAGAGAGAGAGAGCTAGAGAGCTAGAGTGAAAGTAAACAATCAAGAGAGCATCCCCTAGGGGAGATGGCCATGCCACAATCTCTTCTCCATTCTCCTCTTGGAATTTTAGGCATGCATGCACAAATATCCAGCATATTTTTTTAAGCCGCTAGATCTGGAACTTGAATCATGCAGTTGGCAGTAGGAGATCTGCCTTAACCATTGTTAAAAAAAGTTAAAGATTTCTGATTTTCTCTTATTTTTATAATTTCAACCCTCCTCTACAAAGTTTCTTCTCTGGCTGCTTTATATACAGTGCAATTGAAAGAAGATGACACTGACAATGGGTAAGCAAATTGGAAGGCTATAGCAGTGGTCTAGGTGAGAAATTGTGGTTAGCTGATAATAATGATGGCAGAGGTGGAAAGTATGCATGTATTAGTGTTATAGCTAGCTTCAGAAGGTTCATGGAAACATGTATTATGAAAAACTATGCATAGATTTCTAAGTTTTTTGCACCAAATTAAAAAAAAAAGTTATTTATTTTATTCATGATAGAATGTGCACATGCAAGAGAGAGAGAAAAACAGGCACCCTCACACCACAATCTCCTTCCTATAACCCTCCTGTTTGTTGGGATGTTAGGTGCTGGCATGTGCTTGGCTTGTTCCAGGTCCCCTGGGGATCTGAGCCCATTGTTGCCATATGGCTTCTGGCACTGTAGGTCGTCAGCATACTGTCTGCACCACCCAGCATGGGCCTAAGCTTATACTTTGATTCTATTTTTTATAATTATTTTTTGAAATCCACTAATAAAATCAACAGGATTTGGTGATTTGAATATGGGAAATAAGGAAGATGGAAGAATCAAGAACAACTCCTGTCATTTCTGGTTAGTCTAAGTGAATGGTGGTGCCATTTACATAGACAAAGAACCGTGAACTTGGTTTTGAATGTGGTAACATTGACATCACTTTGGCAGAGTGTTGAGTGGGTAGTTCCTTTTGCAGAAGCTCAGGAAGAGAGGTCTGATTACAAAAATGCATTCAGGAGTCTATAGTGTAAGGATAATAACTGATGTCTTAGGCATGGATGGATATAATAGAGTGAGAAAAACGGGCCTTTAGCTACATCTTGAGAAAATTCAACACTTACGGGGATATACTTTCTTTCATTACTTCTTGTATGCCCTTTTTGTTTTTTACTTTAAAATTGTGTTAATTTTCATTCTCATAATTGAACAAAATTTCTGATTTTCTGTTATTTCCTTAATCTCATATTTTCCCTCTATCCCTTCCTTCATATATTTTCTCCTTGAAGTGAACTACCTCAAAATTAGGCCATTCATTTTTGGGTTATTACAGATTTCAGTAGATTATGTTCGACTCTAACTGATTTGCTTAGGTTTGATTCCATTGGTTGAAATAAAACAAATTAGTAAATCATCCTGCAAGGTGAGCAAAGAAGTAGAGCATTTGATTGCCCAACCATAGACTTTTTTACATATTGTATTGCTTCCGAGATTTTGCTACTCTCTAAATAGACATTGTGAGTGATATTAAAGCATGATGAGCCTTCGCAGTGTATGTCATCAGATGGTAGAGATGATAATATCTCAGTATAAACAAATGTATTATCTGGCACAAAAAGTGCAGAAGGAAATGAGATGAGAAGACCAAGGGAATAGCTGGAAAAATATATGAAGATTTTGGCCCATGAGTTAATGACTTTTTTTTTTTAGTAGAAGACTTTCTTCAGAAGGAAAAATTATTTTGAGGGTAAGAAAAATTTGGCAAAGAGATGTGCTTATAGCTTGCTGAGTAGAATCAGAAAAACAAAACCAATGCCTATAACTAGAAGTTGTGAAAAAGGAAGAAGTCTATGAGGGTAAATAAGGAACAAGTGAAAACTAGATTCTGTCTCAATAATAATATACTTAGTATTCCTCCCCTCTTTCTCTCCCTGTTCCCCAGACAGATTTAAAAAAAATGCAAAGAGATCTAGATTATTTGTAAAGAATATCTTCTGATAAAAAAGTCATTAAACATTGTATATATTAGGTTCAAGAAGAAAAGCCCACAATTCTCTTTTCTAGGTGTCCTTAAAAGAAAAAAAAATCATCTTTCTTTTAAATATAGCTTAATTCCGATAAACTAAATAAGCAATATAAAATAAAAACTTAACAAACAGAAAATGACTAGTCATTCTTCACTCTCAGGCCCTTGATAGTATGAAAAAAATACTCAAAGAGTTATTTTCCTTCTCACTTAACTGAGCATTCACTTCCTTGACTCTTTTCAGTAGATTTATTGGGAAAAAAATTACAGAGTAGTAATTGATTAACGCCACAGCATAATCTTAAGATGTGAGTGAAATGTAAAGTACTATTAGAGAAAATTTAGGATGATAAATCATATGGGCAAACAGATTAACTAGACCCATACTGGTGGTTATTTTGATGTTTTGATGTCATATAAGAAAACAAACAACCGCTAGGGATACATGTTATATCAGAGTCCAGTGCAGGAATTAAAAACAAACAAACAAACAAACAAAAAAAAACAAAAAAAACTGCTTTAGGTACTTTGAGCAGAAAAATATTTAATTCAGGGAATTAGGTACACAAAAGTATTGTAAGGGCCTATATAGTAATGACAGTTGGGGTTGTCATTGGTCAGCTGCCTGACTTTCACAAAACTGGAGACTGCAAAGGGAACCTGAGGCAGCCCACTCAAACACTCGGTTTACCAAAGCTTGACCACTGGCCGGTAGAGATGCTGGAAGAATGGTTTCTGCCTCTTTCCTGCCTTTCAAATAAAGCAAATGGTCATGTCATCCATAGAACCTAAATTACATTCAAAATCTGAGCTGCAAGGGATTCCGAAAAAATTTCCATGATTGGAAGGGAAAGAATTTAGAAGGGAGTAGAAATGGTCATTGAGATACAACTAGACAATATCTAGAACATGCATATTCCTCCACAGGAAATAATTTTCTAACCCATTGTTAAACATGGGTGCTATTAAAAACTATATTGCAGGGTTGGCTCATGGTCTAGTTGTTACATGAATCATATCCCACATGGCTAAATGCATAGACCTGGTGGCTTGAAAAATATGCTATATTAAGTCCTACCAGGATGAAGAAATGAAGGAGACGGAGAAAGAGAAGGAATTGTGGTGTGACCAATCCCCATTGGGGTGCTCTCTGGCAAGCACATGTGCCCTCTGTCAATTTTTTCTTTTTCTTTTTCTTTTTCTTTTTTTTTTTTTTTTTTTGCTATAGGGAGCATGGGATTGCTGGAGAGACAGGGCAAAACCACCCACTGGGGGGCATAGCCACCTTGCAATCCCTTCTCTTCCTTTCTGCTCTTGGAATTTAGGACACGGACTCATGGGAGTCCAGTGCGAGGTAACCATTATACCATCTGCTCATCCCAGAAAGCAAGTGATCAGGTCCAGGACTTGAACCACAGTAGGCCATGTGGAAGTCCAGCACCTAACCACCATGCCATCTGCTGGTCCTGACAATTTTTTTTTAATTACATAAATGTGTAATTAAGTATACTGTATTAAAAGCAAAGGTAATGCTTTCCTTCGGGCAGTTGGGACGATGGTGGGTATTCACAGAGCGTGCTTACCAAAAGCAGCTGACCGTCTCCCAAAACAAGAAGAGGGTCCTGCTGGGAGAAACTGGCGAGGAGAAGCTCCCAAGATACGACAAGCACATCGGTCTGGGCATCAAGACTTTCAAAGAGGCTGTCTAGGGTACCTGCATTGACGAGAAATGCCCCTTTACCTGTACAGTCTATGCGAGAACGGATCCCGTTGGGTGTGGTGACCAAGATGAAGATGCAGGACCGTTGTCATCTGCCGGACTGACAAAGGACTACCTCTACTACATCTGCAAGTACAGTCGCTTCGAGAAGCGCCACAAGAACATGTCTGTGCACCTGTCCCCCTGCTTCAGGGACGTCCCAGATGGGTGACATCATCTTGGTGGGCGAGTGCCTGCCCCTGATCAAGACTTTGCGGTTCAGGACCAGCAGTTGGCATAATGGCTGTGTCGCTGGACTCCCATGTAGTCAACCGTGGTTCGAGTCCCAGACCCAGTGGCTTAAACTCATGCTGGGTGCGTGTGTGTACATGCCCAAGATCCTGAGAGGAGAATGGAGGAGAAGGGATTGCGGCGTGGCCATCCCCCCTGGGGGGTGATTTCTTGCTTTCTGTCTGTCTCTCTGGCAAGCACACGCCCTATAGCAAAAACCTTTTCAACGTGCACCAAGAAGCGGTTTCAGAAATTCTGAGCCTGGGCACCTGCCCACTACCCCCCCCCAAATAAAGTTATTTTCCCACCCCAAAAATGAAAAAATAAAGGTAGCAAGTACTAAACATACATTACTTCCTATTTTACTACACTTTAATAGTACTTATTTTCTTAAAGTCATTTACATGTCTTTTATCTGTTTGATGGAAAAACTATACAACATTGTGCTAGCAATGATTTCCAACTTCATGTTCAGTAGTATTTTCTTTAAAATCAGCCATGGGATGGGGGCCAGCAAGTGGTGTGGTTGTTAAGGTGGCTGGATTCCTACATGGCCGACTGTGGTTTGAGCCTTGGACCCCGTGGCTTGAAAATCATGCCAGGCACGCTGAGCATGTGTTCCCAAAATCCTGAGAGGAGAATGGAGAAGGGATTGCCTCATTGCTCTGTCTGTCTCCTCTCTGCTGAGGACACGCACCCTATGGCAAAAACCTAAAAACAAACAAAACAAAACAAAATCAGTCATGGTGGGAATATTTATACCACGGAAACTGGCAAACGTAATAGATCTGAGTCCTTCCCTCCCCTCCCTATAGAGCAGGTGATTAGACATTTATTCACACACCACTGGTTAAAAGTATTAGAGAAGTTATGTAATAAGGAGGAAAATAAGGTTATTAAAAAGTTTTCAGGAAGCTAAAAATAGGATGGTTCACGACCAACAACAACAAAAAAATTTAGAAGTTGAAAAGAGACACAGATAATCAGAATTCAGTACAGTAAATAAAATATTTGTTATGCCTGACTTTGACTAATGCTTGTCATTTAGAATCTTAGAAATGATATGATTTATGGTGCTCCCGCCTGAGGCTAGGGCTATCTGGGAGGCCCTAGTTTGGATCCTGGACCAACCTAAACCTGTAATCCTGGCTAACTGAGAAGCTGAGGCAAGTAGATCCCAATGGTAAGACCTTTTTAGAAAATACCACACCTTTCAGATCAGCAGATGGCATAATGGTTATGTCACTGGACTCCCACTTAGTTGATCACAATTCAAGTCCCAGACCTGGCAGCTTAAAATTCACGCTTGGTGCATGCATGTGTGTCCCCAGATCCTGAGAGGAGAATGGAGAAGGGATTGCAGTGTAGCTTTCTCCCCCAAGGAAGGAGGTGATTTCTCCCTTTCTGTCTCTCTGTCTCTCTCTGTCTCTCTGGTGAGCCCACACACCCTACAGCAAAAATTTCTCTAAACACACACACACACACACACATTTCTCTCTTTCATTAAGACAATAAAAAAGGATGAGGTGAGGAGGAATATAGATTTTTGTATCAAGATTGGAATTTAAGGCATCTGGTCAAACTCTGGCAGTTCCAAGTCATGTATGGTCCAAAGAGTTCTTTATCCTTAGAATAGCCATGGCAGGTTTGTGATAGAAAGCCTTTAAAATTCTATCATTTGGGAAATATCTATGGTGTCACAGGGACATGTATTTTGAACAGGTGGAAGGTAATTGTGAGTTTTTTTTTTTAAGAACTATTTTTGCTATAGGGTGTGTGTGCTTGCTAGACACACACACACACACACACACACACACAGAAGGGGGGGGGAGAGAGAGAGAGAGAGAAAGAAATCATACCCCTCCTATCCCCCAGAAGGATGGCTACATCCCTTCTCCTCCATTCTCCTCTTAGGATTTTGGGCATAAATACACACCTGCCCATTGTGAGTTTCAAAGCTGCCAGGTCCAGGACTGAAACCACAGTTGGCCATGTGGGAGTCCAGTGCCGTAACCACCACACCACCTGTTTTGAGACTTTTAAGGAGTTTCTCATCAGCATAGGAATGACTGGAGACAAGAGATTATTGCTAATTTGCAAGCAATGTAGTGGTGAGTTAAGAGTTATGGCCACACAATAAGAAGCTATCACAGGTGGGGCCAGCAGGTGGCATGGTGGTTAAGGGGCTGGACTCCCACATGGCTGACCGCAGTTTGAGTCCTGGACCTGGCAGCAGTTTGCTTTCTCATTTTCTCTCTTGCTCTTTCTGTTTCTCCCTGGTGAGCACACCTGCCCTGTAGCATTAAAAAATAATCATCAATCAATCAATCAATAAATAAATAAAATTAAATAAATAACATTTAAAAATGTTGCAGCTATTACATGCAGCTTAGCCTTAGGTACTAATGAATGAATGCTGGAGGTTACAGAGATAGCATAAAACCCAAGAAAGAAGAACTTATTAGAAAGTGCCATGGAAATAGGAAAATTTTCTAACTTTACCTCTCTGTAATCTTGGTTCACATTTTTTTTAATCATAGAAATCTTTACCTCAAGTATCATATATAGAAATCAGTCCTAAAATGATATTTTATGCAACTAAAGACTTCCCTATAGGCCTATCATGGGTTCTACCAAGAGAAAAAAACGGACTTTGTGTATAATCTTATATTCAGACTACTCAAATTCCCAAAGTTATTTCTTTTGGGGCCTCCAATATAAAACAAATGTTTTTCAATGGAAACCATTTGGTAAACAGGAAAACTGAAGTGACTCTCAATTATTTTCAGGGCGCCACCAGAATTTGGTATAAGAATAATGTATTAACATTAGTTCACCTTGGTATAATACTAATGGATATAAAGCTTGAGTTAATTCCAACGGTTCTCAAGGGCCCTATTAAGGCAAGAGACAGGGAGAGTAAATCTCCAGAAAAAGGCCCACGATAAAGACACAATAAGCTTTACCCAAGATGGAGTCACAATCGCTAAGTTTTAACAAACAGCTGGGTGCATTAGGGCTCAAAGCAACTATAGCTCAGTGCACCAGTTCCTATTTGCTAACTACATCCTAACAAGAAGGACAGACTGATAAGCTTTGCTGACCTCACAAAGAATGGGGTAATAAATCACCCAGACTACCATGCAACCATTTTCTGAAGCTTACTTCCTGATCAGAGAGCCAGCCCCATTTCTCAGATGGCTAACAGATAAAAAACCCTCGAGAGTTCCAAGTTGGCAACCCACTTTTTGGGACTCCTCCCTGTCAGGAACTTCACTCTCCTTTAGTAAGCCTGGCTTCACTCTCCCCTTTGTTCGCCTGCATTCTGTTATAATTATTCCTGAGTGTGAACAGAGAAACCATTCGCTGCTGTTTGTGCATATCCCACATCACTAATCTTGCTGTTCTTTCAGACTACCAGAGTTAGTTGTGTTCTTGAGGGTAACTTAATTTTTTTTTTCTTTTTGAAGTGCTCTAAAAAAAAAAGTATCCCTACCTCCTATTAGAAACAAAATTTTATCTTCCACTCGTGCTATTTCTTGCCGTCATTGGGTACACTAGAAAATAATTATTCAATTATTCACAATGCTTCACAGTATAAATTGGCTAGAATATTGATGTGTTAATTAGAATTCAAAAATTTAGAAATGCTTTAGATTAACATTAGAATTTGGAAAGTAAGTTTGAAGATTATCAGAGAGAAGCCTAGGGCAATTAGATGAAGGATTCTTAAGATAAGTATGATTTATGCAAACAGATTTGGTGCAATGGTATAAAAGTTTTATTCAGAAAGCAAGCATCTTGATATATCTCTATAGTTATTATAAAAATTTGGTTTGTAGAAAACATTATGCTTTTGGAGTCTAGCAAAATAAAATCGTATTGTACCAGAGCATAATTGGTGTCTGTCACAATAGTTCCTCATCTGACAGAATATATGAGATATTAAAAATAAATCCAAATTGATATGCTGTTTATTTAAAATGATGAATTTTTCTTAGCTGTATTACAAATCATTCATTTTTCCCTTAAAGGGCATTTAAAACTGAAGATTTTTGTTAAATTTTTTATCCAGAAAGGTTTTATGAAAAGCATTGAAGATTTAATATGGTCTAATAGTTACAATCATAGTTAATTTTTTTTTACTAAAAGGAACAATATTAAAAATCACTTTTAAGATAAGATTTTTATTTCCTCTTACATTAAGGGGCTTTGATTATACTGTTGGTGTGAGTGTAAATGGGAACAATGTATTTTCAAAGACAATTTGGTCTTAAATTGTAAAGTTGAATGTTTTCAATTGCTACTAACCAGTAATTTTACTCCTGGGTATAGGCTCTAAAGAAACTTTTGCTGTACGTGTGCCAGGAGGTAGTACAAAAATAACTCATGAAATCATGGATCATAATAGCAAAAAATGTCCATAGAAGGAAGATAAATACATAAATTGTGGAATAGCCACACAATGAAATATGAAATAGCAGTGAAAATGATTGAACTATAGCTACCTATAACTTTTTTTTTTTTTTTTTTTTTTTTGGAGAGGTTTTTGCTATAGGGCGTGTGCGCTCGCCAGACAGACAGAGAGAGACAGAGAGATAGAAAGCAGGAAATCACCCCCCAGGGGGGATGGCCACGCCGCAATCCCTTCTCCTCCATTCTCCTCTCGGGATCTTGGGCACGCACGCACACGCGCCCGGCGTGAGTTTAAGCCGCCGGGTCCGGGACTCGAACCGCGGTCGACTACGTGGGAGTCCAGTGACACAGCCATTACGCTAACTGCTGGTCCCCCTATAACTATTCACAGCAACATAGGAGATTAGAAATATTGGGTCATTGGGAAAGTCATGATGCCTTTTCGCATAGAAAAACATAGAGGACTACATACAGTAAGATAGGGACCAGCAGTTGGTGTAACGGCTATGTCATTGGACGCCCTTGTAGTCAACTGCGGTTTGAGTCCCAGACGCGGGGTGTGTGTGCATGTGTGCCCAAGATCCCGAGAGGAGAATGGAGAAGGAGTTGTGTCGTGGCCATGACCCTGGGGGGTGATTTCTCGCTTTCTCTACAAGATGGTGAGTTTTCTGGTGAACGCACGTGCCCTATAGCAAAAACCTTCCCCCCCCCCAAAAAAAGATACTATTTTATAAAGCTCCAAACTAAGCAAAACTAGAAAACATATTATTTAGTGATAGAGGCAGATGTAATGAAGTTATTATTATTATTTTTTTAAAGACCAGAGGATGACAAAACAGAAAGCTCAGGATAGTAGGTTACCTGTAGAGGACAGGCAGGAGGTGGGGTAGGGAAAAAGTCCTGACTGCTACAAAGATAATGGTCACCATCCAGATGTTGACTTGGGTGGTGTGTTCGTGGGTGTAGCACTTCATTATAATACCTGCAAGCCCTCTTTATATGTATTATTTAAAAGGTTATACATATATAGATGTATATTGATAGACTATTTGTGTAAGAGTCCAAATCAATATCCAGTACAAATCTGTGTGCAGATGGCAGGAATAATTTACAGACACAACTCAAACTGATAATTGGAAAATTGAAAAGTATGCAGAGAATTTCTATGTGTATAAAGGTTTCATTTAAAATTTTCCTCAGGGGATTTTATAACATTCATCATTAAAAGGTTCAGTTTGATTTTTATAACTTTGTACAAGCTGGCAAAAACAAACATCACAGAGCATCATCATATTGGAAAATAGATTTATTTGGTTATTGAACTCTGCTGTAAAGATTTTTTAAACATAAGAGTTTAACTCTGAAATTTTTTTCTTACAATAATTTATTTTTCTTTCTTTTTTTGAGAGGGATTTTTACTATAAGATGTATGTGTTCTCCAGAGACACAGAGAAAGATGAAGAGACAGAGAAATAGAAAGCAAGAGTCACCCCTCTCCCGAGGGGAGGATGGCCGTGTCACAATCCCTTCTCTTTCCGTCTCCTTTTGGGCACACATGCACATGTGTCTGAGATTCATTTCAAACCTCCCAGTCCAGGACTTGAACTGCAGTCAACCATGAGGGAGTTCAGAGACATAACCATCATGTCATCTGCTGGTCCCAGAGAATAAATTATTTCTAAAACCTATATCTGAGTTCTGTATATACCTGCAAGGCTGGCATGAGTTAATTCCATAGTGGAAAATGATAAGTATTGGGAACTATTTTATCACTCTTGCTCCTATATCTTAGGAACACCTAGAACTGTCATTAGCTCTCTGTTCATTATGTCATGTAATGATAAAATATTTGTATAATGCACATTGTATTGTACCTCTTTGCTCTCTGTGAAATTCAGACACCATTTTACTTGAACAACAGAGTTTTTAGACTGTAGACAGAAGAGCACTTCACTTGCACCTGTGTCAACCACACAGGTATTTTCAATGGGTCAGGTAAATACCCATAGTTCAGTGCCTGTCCCAAAGGCTAAAATCAGAATTGTAAAATAAGAATCCACATATTCTTCATGAAATTTCTGTAGCCTGTTGGGTCATTGGGAAAGTCATGATGCATTTTTGCATAGAAAAAAATATGTCATGACTTCCCTGATGACCTAATAGATCTCCAGAAATGTTACTAGAGAAGTACAAAAATTAGACTAAGCATGTCAGTATCACTGGGCGATCAGTGGAGTACTGAACTGGTGAGCAGAACTAAGTTTGAGTTTCCAGTCTTTTATATACTGAATTGTGACCTTCACTTAACATCTTTGTGCTTTACTTTCTTCATATTTATAAGCAGGGATAATAGATACTGTAGCTTCACCAGGGGATTGTTATGAGAATGGAAATAAGTTGCTATACATGAAACAAAACAAAACAAAAAAAAACCTTTGTTTTTGGATAAGCAGAAGTGAACAGTCCCAGGCTGAGTGCAGGCTTCTTGAAGTGGGCATTGAACATGGGAATTGGTGGAGAAAAGAATAACTTACCAGTTAGCTTAGAATATAGACACAGGTGAGCTTTAAAGGAAAATACAAGAGAGCTTCAAAATATTCACAGAAGGGGGCCAGCATATGGTGTGGTGGAAGCTGGATTCCCACGTGGTTGACCGTGGCTCGTGTCTCAGACCTGGTGACTTGAAAATCATGCTGGGTGCATGTGCCCAAAATCCCAGGAGGAGAACAGAGAAGGGATTGTGGTGTGGCCATCCTTCCAGAGAGTGATATGTTACCTTCCCTCTCACTGTCTCTCTGGCCAGTGCACATTCCCTATGGCAAAAACCTTTAAAAATATTCACAAAAATGTGTATTATTAAAAAAACTATGCATAAGATTCATGGAAGATGTGTACTATTAAAAAACTGCATGTAGGGACCAGCAGTTAGCGTAATGGCTATGTCGCTGGACTCCCACGTAGTTGACCGCGGTTCGTGTCCCGGACTGGTGGCTTAAAACTCACGCTGGGCGCGTGTTCGTGCGTGCCCAAGATCCCGAGAGGAGAATGGAGGAGAAGGGATTGCATCATGGCCATCCCCCCTGGGGGGTGATTTCTCGCTTTCTGTCTCTCTGTCTCTGTCTGTCTGGTGAGTGCAAAATCCTCTCCAAAAACAAACAAACAAAAAAAACAAACAAAAAAAAACAAAAAAAAACAAAAAAAACTGCATGTATTCCTTTTATTTTTTGCACCCAAATAAGCATGTAATTTAATTCCATTTTCTATGAACTTTCAGAAGTATGCTGGTAATTCACTGTTGCTACCCTTGTCCAGGAAGAAAGTTCTTCCCACCAGCTAACCCTGAGCATAGAGGCTCCCTGATCCCAGTCAAACCAATGTCTATCCTCTCCCAGCAAATGATAGTCACTAGAGGAAAGACCTTTATATTTCTCTGTTATATTAAAATTCACAATAAACTCTAGCAAAAAGCTCATTCAGGCATTTTTAAAAATTGCCATGTAAACTATATAACTTTTTTACTAGAAACAGAAAAATGTGTATAGGCTCCGCTTGATTTGATTGAATTTCATGTGAGTGGACTACTTAGGTGTAAATGTGAAAGTATATCTCCACAGAATCAGCAGGATATCTAGATTAATCAATTATTTAATCAAGTCACGTCTTGGTAGTTAACCTCCAGAGAGACCATTATAGTAATTGCCCTTCTTTACTTAGGTATGGGGGAAACGGAAGTCATTCCTCTCATGAGTGTTTTGCTGTCACCACTATAGAGATGACGCAGACAGACCAGAGGGGCCTAGGAACCTGGAATTTCATAGCCATCTGTAAGTTGCCTTGGCCTCCGAGAAGCAGATTCATGTACAAAAGACTGATACACCCAAAAATGATTTGCCAGTTTACAGTAAGAGCCATTTTAAGCTTATCTTTATAACATCACTGATGCATTACTTTTTTTTATAGTTCCTAAATGCTTTGGTCTTCATTATCTCATTGAGACCTCTTCATTATTGAACAAATTGATCTCATTTGTTTTAAACTGTTTCATTTTCCCTATTTATCAAGTGGAAAATACAAAAAGTGCAAAGGGGAAGGAGATGTCGAAAATAACATTGTCAACAGTTCTTCATACTTACCTCTTTTCTACACAAGTTTATAGTATTGTAGTGTATATATGCCTTTATTTATTTATTTTATTTAATTTTATTTCTTCCATGAGGGAATGAGAGAGAGCGAGGTAGAGAAACAGCACCCCCAACAGGGTCTTGACCCCTCGAAGCTCCCCCGCCCCCCCCCCCCCCACACACACACACCTCAGCCAGCCCCGGTTGTGGGCAAAGGGTGCCTGGGTACTTAGGGACACCTGATGAAAACCCACAACCTTCTCATGTGGGTCACCCTGGCAGAACCTCACATTTTACTGCTGTACCACTATCTAGCCCAGTATGTGCCTTTTCAGAGTTTTAAGTTTTCACTTAAAAAAAGGTTTATTTTAATTGTATTTATTCATTCATTTATTTTAATTTGATCAGAGAGAGACACAGAGACAGAAGGAGAGAGAAGGAGGGTGCGAAAGCAAGCCACTAGGTCCGGGATTCAGATCGTGGTCAGCCATATGGGAATATCCAGCGCCTTAACTACCACACTACCTGCTAGCCCTGAGTTTTCACTTTTTTCTTGGTTCTGAAGTTTTGTAGAAACTTTGGAAAAGTTGTGGAAAATAGACAACAGTCAAAAGCAGAAAATGAAAACCACATACAATCTACCATGGTAGTTAACTACTGTGAACATTTTGGTGTATTTCTTTCTAGTTCTTCTTTTTTATTGTATTATTATCACTTTGAAAAGCAGTCGTTATCATACCAAGGCAGAAGTGCTTGGAGGGGACAGACACGCGTTTGGCTGGAATGGGGCAGCCTCTCTGCACTGGAAGAAGCAGATCAGCACTCTTCTTTCTGGACAGGGATAGCGAGAGTGAGTATTTGAAATTCACCTGCTTCCGTGTTCTAAGCCTCTCTTTTCTCCTACCAGTTCCCATCTTCCAGGCCCGCAGACACCCGCCCATCCCTGACGGCTGCTGGAAGCCCTCTCTCCTCTGCGGGCCGTTCGCCTCGACTTATCAAGAGCTCCGGTCCCACGTCACCTTCTGCACGGGTGAGAGGTGATGGGAGGCCGCTAGGTCGGCGCTTCAAAGGGACCTTTAAACCTGAATGCCAGAGTCAGAGCCCTCGCCCCGGCAGGGTCAGATGCTCCCGGGGCCCACTTGGAAGCTCCGTGTCTCCCTGTGGAAGGGCTGCGACCAGGGCAGGCCTTCGTGACGGCTGAGTCCCCAATGCCAAGGCCGCTGGCCGGTCTCGGAGACCAGCCCTTCCACATTCCCAGCGAGGTCCTGATCAGAGAGCACGTCCACGTGGTTTTGCGTCTCCCCATTCTGCTGTGATCGGGTGGAGAAGGCTGCGAGGCCCGGGCTCGCTCTCTGTCTCTCGGGACCTCGGAGCAGGCCTCTGCTGCGGAACGCCGCGGTGGCAGCCAACGACCGGATCCCCTCTCCGTTTCGCTTTGCGAGCCGGAAGAGGTGCGTCCCTTCTCGCTTGCCTTATGCCTGGTGGAGAGGCGGGGGGAGACCGCACTATTGTGCAGCCTGCCGGAGGGGGGAACGCTCACGTGCAGCTCCTCGCTCCCCAGTGAGCAGCAGCGGCCCCAGGAAACCAACGATAAGGCTGTTAGCGGGAGTATTTTATTGTCCCAGGAGCCCGCACAGGGGGCAGAAACGACCGTCCGCCAGAGCTGGGCGTTTGACGCGCCCTCTCCTCCCCCCCCTCCTTCGCCCCGACCGCCTGGAGCTGCAGGCGCGTGCCAGCAGCCGCCGAGCGGCCTCAGCCTCTGACAGCTCGGTGGGAGCACCTCGGGGTCTCGAGTCCCGGCTCAAGGGGCGGGGCGGGGCGGGGCGAGCACGCTCGGGGCGGGGCGAGCGCGAGCCGGGACGCGAGGAGGGAGCGCGCGAGCCGAGCCGAGCCGAGCCGAGCCGAGCCGGGAGGTTCCGGGGAGAGGCTGGCAGAGCCGGGCCGGCCGCCTGCGGCTCAGCGCCGATCGTGTCGCGTCGCCGGGCTCCGAGTATCCCCGCCTCTGCCCAGGCTCCCGCAAAACTTTTATTCTCTGGGGTCCCCTGGGGTGTGTGAAGGAATCGGAGCGCTCGGCCGTTTCCGCGCTCTCCGCTGCGGTGACCGAAGGGACGTGCATCCCTTGCCCGCCGGGCTCCCGTGCCTTGCGCCTCCTCACCTGCTGATCGCTCCCCGGAGCCGCGAGGGGGCATCCCCGGAGGGGCCGCGCGGGCGTCTGCGCCCCGGAACTCTCCCGCTCACCGCGGCGGACCCGCCCGGCGCAACTTTAACTTGATTCCTCTCGCCCAACCTGGACACCCGCGATCGCTGCTGCGGCGGCTGGTTCTGCCGCTGCCGCGGAATCACAAAGGGGCGCGGGTAGGGGAGGCGGCGCGGGCGGCAGGCACGGGCCTCCGGGCGGCGGAGGCGAGGAGACAAAAGGGAAACTGCCTCAGCTCGCGGTGCCCGCTCGGATCAGCCTGCTGTGTGCTCCTGCCCGGCTCCGCGCGCCTCCTTCCCCCACCCTCGGCTGCTGCTCCGCCTCCCTCCCCTCGGGCTGTCCCCGCAGTGCTCTGGGACCCGGCGAGCCTTCGGGGCGCGCGTCGCTGCTGGTGGTTGGGGCTCTAGCGATAATAAATGATAGAGGATACAATGACTTTGCTGTCTCTGCTGGGTCGCATCATGCGCTACTTCTTGCTGAGACCCGAGACGCTTTTCCTGCTGTGTATCAGCTTGGCGCTGTGGAGTTACTTCTTCCACACGGACGAGGTGAAGACCATCGTGAAGTCCAGCCGGGATGCCGTGAAGATGGTGAAGGGCAAGGTGGCTGAGATCATGCAGAACGATCGACTCGGGGGGCTCGACGTGCTGGAGGCCGAGTTTTCCAAGACCTGGGAGTTCAAGAGCCACAACGTGGCGGTGTACTCTATCCAGGGCCGGAGAGACCACATGGAGGACCGCTTCGAAGTTCTTACGGATCTGGCCAACAAGACGCACCCGTCCATCTTCGGGATCTTCGACGGGCACGGGGGCGAGGTAGGAGTTCCCTAAGGCTTTGTTTTTCATGTGTACGTGTATGCGTAAACAACAGGACGTCCTGTGCGCAGTGGGGTAGGACCCAGGTGCGAGGGGCGTGTAGATGACCTGGTACCTGTCTGGACCGATGGGGCTCAAGTTGCCAAAAACACTGTGGATTCAGATCTCTTGCGCCTGGGGGTCCAATTTAGGGGAGAGCGAGACATCGACAGCCTATTTCGTGCTTCTTAATGTGAGGTTTCCGAGGCCGGAACCCAGCACACGACTGCTAGTTTTGCGCGGAGAATTAATGGTATATCTCCAGTCAAGTTTGGCCCTGGGCTTCAGCGCCACTGTTGTAGAGGGTGTGAGGCTGAACTAGACACAAAGACTGAAACAGTATCTCTGATGCTCTGTTAGGGAAAAGATACTCAATCTTCAGAGCAGAGGGGTTCGGCGAGAGTGAGGGAAGCTGTGACTCCCCATCGCCTTTGCCCTAGGGAGGGAAGCGGGGGGGGGGGGGGGGTGGTGGTGGGGGTCGGCTTTGCGCTCCTTCCCAACTCCATCAACTTCGCACGCGCAATCGGGCCAGCAAACGGAGGAGCCTCGCTGGCCTCCTCCTTTTAGCTGGATCGCGGCGCGGGACGGAGAGACTCCTGGCCTTTGCAGAGGTGGCCGTGGCAGCAGAGGAGGGACGCCCCCACCTCACCCCTGCGCCCTGGCGCATCCCTAGCTTCTGCGCTCCTTTGTTGGGGCTTCATCTGAGAACAGAAATTGGGGCTAGAGGCCGATTCCGGTCTCTCTCGCACATTTCTGCGGCACCGGCTTGCGCGCTGGGGCTCAGGCTTCCCAGAGGTCGGAGAGGGTTGGCAAGGGTTGGCTTCGTCCTTCAACAACAGCTCAGGGGGAGTGGCTAATGCAGCTCCAACCCAGTGCTACAAAGAGCACCAGGCTGGTCACCTAGTTTCTTTCAGTTTGGCATTTTGTAACTATTTTGTTGCTACATACATATATATATGTGTATGTATATATACGCACACATGAAAATATGACAGTACACACACACACACACACACACACAAAGCATACTTTCTCACCCTTACCCCCGCACTTTTATATCACCCCCTACCCCATTCAACTTTAACACCCCCTCCCGCGCACGCGCCTCTCTTCTCGGTCCTCTGCTCTCTGGGTGGGCTGTAGGGAACTGTGAGGAATGTCACTCTTTCAAGCCTTTGCTTGTTCTTTGTTTTGGAGAACATGGAGAAAGCTTTCAGTTGTCTCTCTTATCTGCATTCTGCACTCACCACTGTACTAATCTTTCCAGGATACCGTGCCTACTTGTCCTTCACTTTGCCAGGAAAGGCGCACTTCCTAGGAAGACTTATTTCGTAGAGCTGAAATCAGTTTTAGCTGTTGTCATTCGCTCTAACCCTTTTTGTAGTCTGTCTTTCAGAAGGGAATTTCTCTCTGGTTATAATCTTGTAGGCTCCCGTGTAGAGTTCTCCCCTTGGTCACAGGGCGGGTGAAAGATACGTTTATTGGGGGAAGAAGTTCTACTCCTGTGGGCAGAACCACACCTGAGGGACGAAGCTGCCAGTATAGTGACTAATTCATTTTCTTGTCTTGTCAGAATGTCTGTATTTTCATTTTATGTGTCCAGACTGTTGTAAATCAGCTAATATTTACTATATAGTTTTATATTAAGATTGTTAGGAGGTGACAATTTGCTTATGGTCTTAGAAAGCAGTTTCACCTTTCATGTAAAAGTCTCGATGTAATATTTGTGTTGTGAAACGTTCAGTTGTGCTTATCTGTGTGCGATGTGTTGGCATGCTTTGAACCTGCGTGTGTTAAGGGATTGGCTGGTTTTTGTTTATTTACTTTTAAGTTGATATTTTAAAACCTGAAAGTACAGATCTGAACAGGCTTCAGATTGAAAAATTTCCTGTACTGTCTTGTAAATGTACCATCCAGAATAACAGCATGATAAATACTCAGATTTCACTAAAAGTATCTTACATTTACATAGCTTTTCATTACATTTTGAAACTAAAAAATGAAAGGATGGCCATTGTTAGCCAGATCAGCTTTGTAGCTTATTAACTCTGGCTTTATTTTAGGACAAAAGAAGGAAAGTGCTGGGAAGAAGTTGTTTATTTGCTTATAAGAGTGTGATAATAACAAATAATATCGATTAATTTCTTTCTGGCTTTTTGTTTGCATATTATTTAAAGACAATCCCACTATCTTAATTCATGTCTTTTGTGTGAATTTTAGCTCCTTTAACATTCACCAGAGGGGGGTGCCGCTGTTTGATTTTAGTACAGATAACAGTTATCACCTTCCCGAAAAGAGGAAGCTTTTTCTGAACTCTCTACTACTTATTTACAGGTTGCTTCTAGAGTGGTACAGAAAATAAATGAGTTTAATTTCATTTCTAATAACTCATACTAATAAGATAGGCCAGAAAAACATCAGGGCCCATCTACAACTGTAGAGCTTTTTAGATTCAGATGATCCCTGGTGTATCCTTGGGTACCTATTCCATCCGAGTATGTACCCATTTCATCCTTGTATATACTCATTTCATCCTTGCGTACCCATTTCATCCTTGTATATACTCATTTCATCCTTGTATATACCCATTTCATCCTTGTATATACCCATTTCATCCTTGCGTATCCATTTCATCCCATTTGTTTAGGTGAGAAGCTGATTGCTGGAGAAGTTGTGAACTTTCTAAGGCGGCTAATGCTTAGTTCAAGGCCTTTGGTTTGTTGATCTTTGTGTTAAACCACTGGATGTATTGGTTTGCCTATTTATCCAGACAGATAACACCTTGGGGACACAAGAGTGAGTGACACATCACCCCATCTTCAAAAAATTTCAGCCTAGTGAGAGAAACAGACTCACAAAACAAATATTAAAGTGTGGAGTGCTTAGGGTGTTACGGGAATTCAGAGGATGGACATTTAAATCAGACTGGACACAGGAGGCCTTGGGAGAAACACCTCGAAGGCCATATGAGAAGCAAAGCTTTAATCTGAGATCTGGCTTTGAGTCTCTGTTCTGCTTTATACAGTCTTTCTCCCCCATCTGCTGGGAATAAGTTCCAAGTCCCCCAGTGGATGTTTGAGACTGTGTGATTAGTACCAAATCCTATGTTTGCTATATTTTATCTTATACATGCATATCCATCATAAAGTTTAACTTATAAATTAGGAATAGTAAGAGATTAACACTTGCTAGTAATAACAGAATAATTATAACAATATATTGCAATAAAAGCTATGTGAATGTGGTCCCTTTCTCCCTCAGTCTCAGCATACTTATTGTACTATACCATACTCACCTGTTTTCAGACCACAGTTGATTGTGGGTGACTGAAACCATGGAAAGTGAACCCTGCATGTGGGGAGACTACTATATTAGTTGTGACCTTGAGCAAATTGCATAAGCTCCTTAATCTGAGAATTTCTGGTGTGGTGGTTAAGGTGGCTGGATCCCACACGGCTTACTGTGGGGCTCGAGTCCTGGATCTGGTGGCCTGGAAAACATGCTGGACGTGTGTGCCTGTGGGCCCAAGATCCCCACAAGAGAATGGAGAAGGGTTTGTGGTGTGGCCATCCCCCGTGGGGGAGTGCTTTCTCTCTCTCTCTCTGGTGCTTTCTCTCTCTCTCTCTCTCTCTCTGTCTCTCTCCAGCAAGCACACACACTTTGTAGCAAAATTAAAAAAGAAAAAAAGGTAATAGTGCATGTAAGGTATACCCTCGTTAGGTACATTATACCCTGTCTAAAGACATTTTTATTGGCAAGAAGGATATGGATAAAGAAAGTGTAAAGACCAAGAAGTCTGCCGTGTTGGGCCAGGTGACTTGAAAATCATGCTAGCGTGTGTGTGTGTGTGTGTGTGTACACCAAATCCTGGCAGGATGGAGAAATGGAGGAGAAGGGATGACAGCCTGACCATGCTTCATTGGGTGTGCTGTCTCCCCCTTTCTCCCAGTTTCTCTCTCTGTCTCTGGTGAGTGGACAGATGCTCTGGCAATTAAATAAGAAAACAAGAGAAAAAAAAAAACTGGGTCAGAAGTCAGAGCAGGTGATGCCTGATATTCAAACAGCTGTTCTCATATACTTCCTTTGTTGGGAGAATGTGCCCCACTACCTGACAGATTTGCATAGAAGTTTTAGTAGTATTAGCATAGACGATCACTAAAATGATTTAAAAAAAACAAACAAATTTGCTACAAGGTGCATATGCTCATTAGAGAGAGACAGAGAGAGATAGTGGGCAAGTGAGAAAGCACCTCTGGGGGGATAGCCAAGCTGTAATTCTTCCTCCTCTCTTCTCCTCTCAGAAGTTTGGGCATGCATTCACATGCGCCCAGAGTATTTTCCGAGCTCCTGGTTCTGGGACTTGAACCACATGGTTGGCCATGTGGGACCCAGCCACCTTAATCATGATGCCACTGCCTGGCCCATAAATAAATGTTTTATTTTAAAGTACCAAAGTCTCAACTGTAGCATAAATATGTAGGGATATATATATATATTTATACCAAAGGGCTGACAGTTTTCTTTTTCTGTTTTAGGACCCTTATTAATTTCAAACAGCAAAATACTGTTTTCTCATTTGTTTATAAAACTGAGTTGGGGGAACCAGCAGTTAGCGTAATGGCTATGTCGCTGGACTCCCACGTAGTCGACCGTGGTTCGCGTCTCGGACCCGGTGGCTTACAACTCACGCCGGGCACGTGTGCGTGCGTGCCCAAGATCCCAAGAGGAGAATGGAGGAGAAGGGATTGCGGCGTGACCATCCCCCCTGGGGGGTGATTTCTCACTTTCTGTCTCTATGTCTCTCTTTGTCTGTCTGGCGAGCGCACGCGCCCTATAGCGAAAAACCTCTCCAAAAAAAAAAAAACAAAACTGAGTTGGTATGTTTAGTTTGATTAGATTGCTAGCTACGTGTTTCCATTTCAGAAGGCCACTAATACATTATTCTCTTAGCCAACCTTGAGTCAAGCCCAGGCTTTGGTGATAGCTATTTATAATCTGTTTTTAATATAAATCTTCAAAGGCAAAATTTACATAAACAAGGGAAGCTATCAGTTTGGTTCATGGAATTATAATATCTTTTTATAGCTTTCTTTTATAGTTCTAGGCTCTCCTTTAAAAAGTACAAAACATTTGTAGTAAATATTCATATAGATAAAAATCATGCATACTGATAAACTAATGTCCTTTCAGTAAAACTGAAATCTGTGTTTCAAAAACTGTAGTAACAAAATGAAGATATAATCCTTTAATTCTGAAAAATGAATCTGCAATTCTTGATCTCTCTGGAGGTATCGTGTCTTTCTTCTTTTTCTTCTTTCTTTTTTTTTTTTGGAGAGGTTTTTGCTATAGGGCGCGTGCGCTCGCCAGACAGACAGAGAGAGACAGAGAGACAGAAAGCGAGAAATCACCCCCCGGGGGCATGGCCACGCCGCAATCCCTTTTCCTCCATTCTCCTCTCGGGATCTTGGGCACGCACGCACACGTGCCTGGCGTGAGTTTTAAGCCACCGGGTCCGAGATGCGAACCACGGTCGACTACGTGGGAGTCCAGCGACATAGCCATTACGCTAACTGCTGGTCCCTTCTTCTTCTTTCTTGTTTCTTTTTTTCTTTTTTTTTTTTTTAAATTTCAATTTATTTATTTGCATTCATTCACTGTACATCATTACAGCATACAAAATGAGATTTTCCATCCAGAGTATGCTGTATATTGTCTCAATCAAGCACATCAACAAACATGTTATTGTCAGCAGATGATCTTCCATTTCTTGTTTTCTGTATGTTTAGCTTCCCCCCCCCATCCTTGATTCCCTATCTCTTACCCTCTGCCATCTCCTATTCTCCTCCCACACTGTCTCTGGTATCTATGTTTGCTTTCTATAGTGTTTTCCCCCCACATTTTATTGAACCACCAAAGACCCTAATCAATCCAGATACCCTCATAGCAAACACAGGTGACATACACATTTCCATGAACCCAAGTCTAACTTTATGAATCCTATAAAGTAGCACCTAGCTGGAACTACATATCCTACTGCAGTCATTGAATATATATATATATATTTTTTTTTTTCCTGAAACTTTTTTTTTGTAACTCAATTTACATCCCTTACCTAAGCATCATCACAGCACACAAAATGCGATCTCCCATCCAGTACACACTGCATAGTGACACAATCATGCACATTTTAAAAAATTTTCCATTTCTAGTTCCTAGAAATATTTCCACCCCTCTTTCTGACCCTCTGTCCCTTCCCACCCTCCTCACACACCACCTCTGGTGTCCACAATTGTCCTTCATTCCCTTCCCACCCACATTGCATTGATCACACAATTTCCTACATAATCTAACTACTTTCAATGGTGAGTTCACTCATTACTACTAAGAAAACCAGTTTTAACTTAAAGAAATGCCAAGGAACTTTGCTTAAAGCCAGGAAACAGGTTAGGATTCTGTTCAAATGGTAGGTACATGAACCTATCAGTCTCATGTGCTTTTATCTTCTGTTCTGGTTCAATTTTCCTGTTAAATTCTGGTATATAATATTCAACTCCAGATTTGTCCCTATAAATAAGTTGGCCACTTTCTTAGTTTTTGGACTCTTATTTCCGTGTGTCTGTGTTTAATTTTCCTGATACAGCACACCCTTGAGAACTTCTTGGAGATCTGATCTGGTGCTGGTAAATTCTTTCAGGTTTTGTTTATCTGAGAATGTTCTTGTCTTTTCTTCCCACCTGAAAGATAATCTTGCCGGGTACAGTATTCTAGGCTGAAATTGCTTCTCTCGTAACACTTTGAATATATTTTCCCATTCTCTCCTCGCTCGCATTGTTTCCGATGAGAGATCTGCTGTTAGCCTGATGGGATGTCCTTTGTAGGTAACTTGATGTTTTTCTCTTGCCAATCTTAGTATCTTGTCTTTGTCTGCAGTTTTGGTCAACCTGGCTATAATGTGTCTTGGAGAAGATCTTCTTGGGTTGATTCTATTTGGGGTCCTTTGTATTTCCTGGGACTGGATCTTCGAATGCCTCTCTAGATTTGGAAAGTTTTCTTGCAGGATTTCATGGAATAGATTATCAATGCCCTTATGGGTCTCTTCACCTTCTGGAATGCCAATTATCCGGATATTTGGACGTTTGATGGTATCCAGTACTTCTCGCATATCATTCTCAAATTTTTAGGCCATTTTCTCAGTCTTCGTGGTGGATTTTTCTAGGCCAACCATTTTCTCTTCTACATCTGAGATTCTATTTTCTGAATGATCTAGTCTGCTTTTAATACTTGCAAGGGAGATTTTGACTTCTTGTATTATAGACTTCATCTCTAGCAGTTCCGTTTGAGTCTTTTGTAAAGTGTGTAATTCCTCTTTTAGATCTAGCAAGAATTTCCTCATCTCCTGGAACTCGTCAACTTCTTTCTCCTTTCTCTTTAGCAGTTCATTATCTCTCTTCTCTTCCATCTCTGTTAGCTTCGACATTATGAATGCTCTAAATTCCTTATCAGACATTTCCATGATTTTCACTGAGCTGCTTGTGGATGAAGAAGAGTTACTCTTTTCCCATGGAGGAGAGGTATTTTCTCATTTTCCCATATTTCTCGTGATCCGGTGGTGATTTCTTCTCATCTGATAGATGGTGTGTTTCTTTCAAATTCTTGAAGTTCAGTCTAAATGTTCAGGAGCAAGCAGAGGTGATCTAGAATCTCTTTACTGTTCTGTCGTGATCGCTGGTGCAGCAGATTCAGTAGATGTTGGGGAATATTTTAACCCTATTAGTATTTTGATGTTTAGCTACAGTGCTCTTAGATTCATCTAAGAACACATTGAATGGATATTGGAGGGTGGAGAGACAAGAAAAAGGAAAATGAAAAAGGGAGAGAGAAACAACAACTAAAAGAGAAAAAAAGACAGGAAAATAAAAAAAATTGTAATTACTGTTCTTTTTTAAAAAAAATATCACAAAATAGAAAACCGCGTGGTGCGAAAAATCTAGTTCGCTGGCGCCATGTGGAACCTTGTTCTGAGGGCCTGGCTTCTTCTGCCTGGGGGAAGGGACCAGAACAAAAATTAACAAGATCAGAGGTGGAACCAAGAGCCAGAGAAAAACTGTGCCTTTTAAAAAAAGTGTAAAAAGGAAAAATTACAAAAAAAAAAAGGGAAGGCAGAAGCAGGGAGAGACAGGAACTGAGAGACCGAAAGAGAGATAGAAGGCTGGGGGTGTGGTGGAGGCTCCCTACCGCTAGCTCGTTTGTTGGAGGCTGAATTATCAGTAGAAAATCTTCATTCCCTGAAAAATCTAGTTCGCTGGCGCCATATGGAACCTTGTTCTGAGGGCACTTTCTTGTTTCTTGAGAATAGGGCTCAGTTGAATGAAACCTTAGCTGCCTTCATCTTTTCTAGAATAAGAGAGGGGCTATGGTAGTTGAGGCTGTGACGAATGAGAGTTAAGCTACTTCCCTCCATTCCTAGAAGACATGGGAGTCCTGTCTGCGGAAACCTTGGAGCTTCTGAGAGTAAGCTTGGGGCCATTTCCTACAATGGTACAAGAGGTACACTGTATTCACTGATCCCAAGTGAAGAGACACCCTTTTCTAACAAGGGAACTGTGTGCAAAGGAACTGTTTGCTCCCCCAAGCTAGGCCTCTACAATCTGCAATAACTGGGAACATTTTTAGTTTTAGAAAGGTGAAAGACACCACATTTCTGAGACTCACAGTCTTCTCGCAATGCCGTCCATCATCAGTGCCCTCCTTCTGATCTTGTGTGAGCAGCTGACAGGTGATCTGTGTGTCTTGGTTACTAAATCAAAGACCAGTTACCATCGCGCATCGCGACAGTGAACCCTGTGACTTCTCTGGAGAAGGGAACACTTACTTGCATTTGCTTTTCAACATTAATATTCCAGGTTTTGGTTTTGTGTGAGTGGGGGTTTAATACCCTAAAACCATAAATCTTAAATATTTCAAATTATATTTTTAACAGGAGAGTATCTGTTCAGTACTCTTAGACAGCAAAGTTTTTTTATCTAAAACACTTTTCTTAAAAAATTTTTTTTAGTTATGGGCTTGCCATAGGAAAGAAACTGTTTTATTCTGAAATATATATATATATATATATATATATGTGTGTATATATATATATATATATATATGTATGTATTTAAATTTAGTAAATGTTTTTATGTATCTTTTAAATGAAGTAAATCAGCTTTCAGTTAAATTAATCAATGGGCATTTTCTGTTCAAATAAGTCTCATATTAACACTCTCAGGAGTTCATGAAAATGGAGATGTAGTAGGATCTTTTGGTCATACTATTTATCTTTTGTTTATTTATTTATTTTTTATTTTTTTGAGAGGTATGTGTTTGCTATAGGGTGCATGCACTTGCCAGAAAGACAGACAGACAGAAAGTGAGAAGTCACCCCCCGGGGGGATGGCCATGCCACAATCCCTTCTCCTCCATTCTCCTCTCAGGATCTTGGGCATGCACACACACACGCCTGGTGTGAGTTTAAGCCACCAGGTCTGGGACTTGAATTGCAGTCGACCACATGGGAGTTCAGTGACATAGTCATTATGCTAACTCCTGGTCCCAATACTATTTATCTTTTTGTGCCCTAGAATAATGAAGGGAATTTTCTATAGCACCTGGTTTGCCCAGGTATATGATAAATACGACTGTTTCAGAGTTTGGGATTAATAAAGTTTTTACTTCCCTTTTTATTTTAACACTTAGATGCTTTTAAAAATTTCTGATTATAAAGAGGATACATTTTCTCTTTAGGTAGATCTGGCAGGGATTTTGAATTGTCATATTCCAAATATAGTGCCTAACGTTTTGGGGCTATATGAAATGTCTATTTTTAAATACTTTCATCACGGAGATTCCACTCTGTCCCTGGAGATTTTTTTTTTTTTCCTATCGATAATCCTTTCTTTCAGGGAGTTCATCTTTATTTGTGAAGTAGGTCTTCATGGTTTAAGCCTGTTTCTCCTTGTCTGGACTTAATGGAGATAAATTAAGATTAGGTTTTACCATGTTTAAAGTCAGTAAGACTACTATAATTAAAAATTTCTTTCCCCTCCCATATTAAATAAGTACACTGAAGTTCTGTAGAAGCAGTTATCTCAAAAAGAGAGAGAGAAAGTAATTTCTACCAAAGACAGAGTACTTTCTAGACGATCAACAATGGCTCTTCTTTGTAAAGAGCTCATTTAACAATACAGAAAATGTCCTCTTCCAGTTTTACAGATTGGTTGTTTTTGTCTATTTTCAATTTATTGAGAGAGGAGGAGAGAGAGAGAAGAAGAAAAGGAGGGAGGGAGGGAGGGGGGAGGGAGAAAGAGAGAGAGAGAGAGAGAGAGAGAGAGAGAGGCACACAACAGGATCTTCATGCTACAGTCCTCCAAGCCTCTCTCCCCGCCCCCAGCCCTCCAGCCAGCGAGGATCATTGGGCATGCTCTCTGGTATGCTGGCATGTTCAGGTAGATCCTGGATATGAACCTGGAGCTTCCCATATATAGCTTCCGGCATCGTTCAGCAGTACCTTACTGCCTGTGCCACCATGGCTGGGTCTGGTTTTGTCTTTTATTTCCCTTGTCAGAGGCTTCTGCTATGGGTAGATTAAGTTCTAGATGAACTCTAGGTGGTTCATTATTTGGAAGTTTTTGGTTGCAAGCAGTGGAAAAGTTAAGCGGAAACCGCTTAAACAGTAGGGAAAGTTACTATCTCACCTAAAGAAAGGCCCAGAAATGGATTTTGATCTAGCAGCAGTTCAGTGACTTCAAGGCTATTGTTCAGTGTCCCAGAAATTCCCTTTGCTTTTCCCTCATGGTTACAAGATGCGATGCTTAAAATCTCTGCAGCCATCTTTGTACAACTACATCCAGAAAAATGAAAACTCTTTTCTTCTTTAAGCCTGAGGAAAATCCTCCTGAAAAGTACTACTCACATTTCTTAGGTGAGAGTTATGTCCCAGAACTGTGCCTAAACCACTGACTTGGTCATGGGAGTATCATCAGCCTGATTAACTCTGATGTGTTGTCATTTTCCTTGGATCTGAGGAGGGGCCCAGTCTACTCTGGAGAACATGATGGCCTGAAGGGTGAATGAGACTGGAGTTTTGTTAGTTAGGAAGGAGAGTAACGTGGAAATGGTTGTTGGGTGGGTCACAGAGGTGGAAGAAGAGAAGGTGGCCTGGAACATTCTTTGTTCTACATATTAATGACTTCATTGGAGAATGTTGCTGTGAAATGTGTAATACCAACCTGGGGGGGGGGGGGGGGATCAACTTCAGAGAACTTTAGAAAGGGGTAGTTCACCTTATTTTTACATTGGGTTGATGATGGTTGCCTGAGAGCAGAGCTTTGGATTTTGCATTTTAGGGACCCTAAAAGTCTTAAGAAACTACTAATAGATGTTCTAATTCAGGTTTTCTTTCTGTTCTGTGTAAACTAGCAGTAAGGAAGGGTCTGAATGGTTGGAGAATAGCAAGGTATTAATATTTCTCTACTATCTGACTGTGTATTCAGTACAGTTAATGTTATTGATGAATGGGGAAAAGTTACAGCAGTCGTTTTCTTGGCTGTCCATTCTGTTTTACTGTTTTCTGTTTTAGACAGTGAATTTGTTGGTCAGATTCAGTAAGATTTTTATCCTTTTATTATGAAGTATTATAAGTTTTATTCTTTTGTTTTAAAATAAAATAATCTATTTCAGGCCAAAGACAGGACTTTTGGGAGAATCAGGTCTTTCTTTCTTTCTTTCTTTCTTTCTTTCTTTCTTTCTTTCTTTCTTTCTTTCTTTCTTCTTTCTCTCTCTCTCTCTCTCTCTCTCTCTCTCTCTCTCTCTCTCTCTCCTCTCCTTCCTTCCTTCCTTCCTTCCTTCCTTCCTTCCTTCCTTCCTTCCTTCCTTTCTCTCTCTCTTTCTTCTTTCTTTCTTCCTCCCTCCCTCCCTCCCTTTCTTTCTCTCTCTCTCTCTCTCTCTCTCTCTCTCTCTCTCTCTCTCTCTCTTCTTTCTTTCTTTCTTTCTTTCTTTCTTTCTGTCTCCTCCTCCTCCTCCTTCTCTCTCTCTCTCTTTCATTTGCCAGAGGGTGGAGAGCATGCTGGAGAGAAGCACAAAGTCAGAGAGAGTAAAAGTGAGAAAGCACACCCTATGGGGAATGGTGATGTCACTATCTCTTCTCCACTTCCTCCTCCTTTTGAGATTTTAGGCACACATATACATACACCTGGTGTGTTTTTTTTTTTTTTTTTTTTTTTTTTTTTTTTTTCCAGTTTTTGCTAAGGGGCACTTAGGCTCACTGGGGGGGGGGGGGGGGGAGAAAGGAGGTGAGAGAGAAAGGAAGTGAGAAATCACTCCCCAGGGAGAATGGCCACGCTGCAACTCCTTCTCCTTTATTCTCCTCTTAGGACTTTGGGCACTCGTGTACACACACCCAGTGTGTTTCTGAAGCTGCTGACTTCATGGTTAGGACTTGAACCATGAAGTTGGCCATGTGGGACCCAGCACCTTAACCACTGCACTGCTGGCTTCTCCCACCTGGGATGTTTTCTAAGCCACCAGGTCTAGGACTTAAACCGTGTGGTTGGCCATGTGGGATCCAGCTGCCTTACCCACCATGCCACCAGCTGGCCCAAAATATTTTGTACTCTCTTTGGGGGATACAACCTGGCAGTGTTGAGGCTACAGTGAAAAGGGATGATATAAAATTCTCCAGATTTTTCTGCAGGCCAAATGAATATACTTAGAGTAAATTCATTTGTGAGAATGCTATAAATTGATTGCAGTGAGGCCATTTTTTCTTTCTTTCTTTTTTTGGTCTGATTATTGCCAGTTTATAAAACACTTACTAAATTTCCTATTTAGTTTTAGGAGCTTTTCTGGTAATTTGTTCTCAACTTTTAAAAAAATTTTTAAAAGGACGTGAGTCATATTGTATACCAATAAAGTATTTTGTCTCCTACTTTCTAGATAGTTGTACTTTGTGTTTTTGTTTCCTGTGTTAATTATTCATTATATTAATTAGAACTAACAGATCAGTGTTTCTTAATACTGATGATTGCGGGTGTTCTCATATTCCTGTATTAGAGATTATTATAAAATTCTGATGTGAAAGGAATATCAAATGGATTCAGTTTATGGATAATAGGGCTGAAGTTTCTTTATGGATATACTGAAAGATGGAAATCATTTGAAAAATAAGAGCCAAAGAAGAAAGATACAGTAGTAATTAATAATTCAAGATCCAGTAGTAGTTAATAATCACAAGGATGGACTAGATGTTATTATAGCTGTCATGCTGAAAACCTTCATGCATTGATTACATGAGAAGAGCAGTGTCTTTTTTCCTTGGGAAAATGACCATCACTAGATTCATCTTGAGAAACTGTCCTAGAAAGCATTAATCTAAACAACAGGCAGAATGTCCTACTACTGGACATCAGTTCTGCAGGTTGGGGAAGACCTAGCATGGTAAATGCAGGAATCTTACCTCTGGTTCCAGAAGGATGGCCTAGAATGTGAGATCTAGAATCATCTTGCTTTCGCCCTTTTCACTAGGTTTTGGTGAAGGTTGTTCTTATTTTACTTAGGACTTCTTGTGCATAAAGTCCTTGTCCTAATTTCTACCACCTGTCCTGTAAGGAAAATGTAATTTGTTATGGAAGAGTTTCCATTGCTTATGGAAGAGTTTCATACTGTTAGTGAGCTTAGGTCTCAAGTTGGTGTAACACAGAATCATGTCAAAATTTCTGTTGAGGCCTAGCCATAGAGCAGATGCTGGTAGACCTGCTTCTTGGTGGATTGAGGTTACATGAGAGGCCCAGGTTCAACTCCTGGCCCACTCTAAAAGTCAGAGTTGAGTACAATGATGTGCACCTGTAGTCCCAACTACTTGGGAGGCTGAGGCAGAAGGACTGGGGCATAGTGAGGCTCTCTATAAAAAAATTTCCTGGGGCCAGCAGGTGGCATGGTAGTTGAGGCACGGACTCCCACATGGCTGACCGTGGTTTGAGTCCCAGACCCAGAGGCTTGCTTTCTTGCTTTCCCTCTCTCTCTGTCTGTCTCTCTGGTAAGCACACATGCCTATAGCAAATTTAAAATAATAATAATAATATTGAGTTGTCTGGACAGTCATGATGCACTTTTGCATAGAAAAACATTGAAGAATGCATCATGACTTTCTCAGTGACCTAATATTAATAAATAAAATAATTTAAAAATAATTATAATTTTCCCTTGAAAGATCCTTCAAATTGCCCTTAAAGAATAATATAGATGATTGCCTCTCAATTCATCACAGCCATTGATTATAGACTGCCATTGCTCCTCATTATTTGTCTCTTAGTCTGTCTGGTAATATGTGGTTTAAAATGTATAATATCCAAATGAATGCATAGAATAGACTAAAGAATACACATATAAAATACAGGCTTACAATATTTTAAATGATATAAAAGAATATCTTGAATTTGTGTAAATTTGTGAATGGTACTATTTCACTGTGCCTTCTGTAAGATAATAGAATAAGTAATTGAAGAATATCTTGAGATTTTCAGACAGTGATAGGAACTTTTTTTTTTTTCTAAAGGGCATACTATGTATTTCTGTGTGTGATTACTTGAGAACGTTTAGTCTCTTACAATTTTAAAGATACTACGAAGCAGAATAAATGTGATGTTTTTGTAGTTAGGAGTAATTTGTCCTGATTTTTTTTATTTAAAATTTTTTTTAGAGAGATTTTTGCTATAGGGTGTGTGAGCTTGCCAGAGAGACAGAGAGACAGAAAGCAAGAAATACCCTCCCGCCCTCACATGGCCATGCTGCAATCCCTTCTCCATTCTCCTCTCAGGATTTTGGGTATGCTCGCACACGTGCTTGGCATGACTTTTAATCCTTTGGATCTGGGACTCAAACTGCAGTCAACTACATGGAGGTCCAACAACGTAACTATTATGCCATCTGCTGGTCCCTGTCCTGATTATTATTATTTATTTATTTATTTATTTATTTTTGGGAGAGGTTTTTGCTACAGGGTGCGTGCGCTCGCCAGAGAGACAGAGAGAGACGGAGAGATAGAAAGCGGGAAATCACCCCCCCGGGGGGGGGGGGGGGGTATGGCCACAGTGCATTCCTTTCTCCTCCAAGATCCTCTGGGGATCTTGGGCATACATGTGCCCAGCGTGAATTTAAACCACTGGTCCGAAACTGGAACCGCGGTTGACATGTGGGAGTCCAGCGACGTAACTGTTACGCCATCTGCTGGTCCCTGATTATTTTTAAAGTTAAGTTTAGGAAGACAATGATAATGCCATATTGAAAGCTTTATTTTTGATCCAAGTGCCAGCCATGGCTGTGTCGCCAGATGGAACATAAAAATGGGCACTTAGCCTGGTAATCTATACTCATAGATACATAGAGAAAGTTTATGTTTGCGATTTCTTTCTTGCCTGTGTCTTGAGACTCTGGGGATTTTCATCTCCAAAGGTTTTAGAGGAGACCTAATTTGGTAATTCTAACCTTTCCCCTAGTTTCCTGGCAACTCTTCTGAGCATGTGATAGGGTACATTCAGGCCTAACCTGTTTTGGTAAACGGCCACTCCTGGGTCTGTCGAAGAGTGAGACTCACCAAGCAGCTAATAATTCTTGGAAATGAGTCTTGTATTTTTAACATGGAGGAGATCCAAGTGGCTGCTGCTGAAGAAATCACATGGGTAAAGAACTGAGATGCTGACAGTGACCAGAGAAGCTCTCTGCACCTGTTCAACATCATGGAAACATCATGGAGCTACATTGAGACAGAAATTGTTTATCCCCAAAGGATTATGTAATGCAAACAGATTTTGACATGAAAGAGTACAGGCAGGCGTGTATTTTGGAAATATTTCTTAAGAGGGACTTCTTTGATGAGAAGACAGCTAGTTGTTTTTTTTTTTTTTTTTTTTTTTTTTTTTTTTTTTTCCCCCTCTCAAAAATGGGATAACAGAGGGAGTGCCTGGCTAATGTTCCTACTTGGCCAGAAGTCCTTACCTCCAGCTTCCATGATCACTTATTTTATGGTGATAAGGACATCCATTTAACAAAACCCCACAAAACTTAACATCAATAAAATATTAGCTAATACAAAGTACATACTCAAATTTTGTCAGTTTTCCTAATAGTTCTTTGTGAAAATTTCTTTAAATTTTAATTTGTCAGTGGGTGTGTATGCATGCAAGAGAGAGAGAGACAGAGAGAAAGTGAGAAAGCACCTCTCCACGGGAGATGGTCGTACCACAATCCCCTCTCCTTCATTTCCCCCTTGTTTTGGGATTTTGGGTGCACAAGCACAAGTGCCCGGCATATTTTTAAATCCCCTGGGGTCTGAGACTCAAATTGTGAGGTTGGCTGTGTGAGATTCAACTGCCTTAACTATCATGCCACCAGTTTGTCCCTAGCTGTTCCTTTTAGAAATAGTTTTACTGAGGTATGATATATATGATAAAATGTCTATATTTAATGTACGTAATTTGATCAGTTTTGTATATACGCATGAAGCCATCACCATAATCAAGATGAATGAATATTTCCATCACCCTGAAAAGTTTGTTTATGCTTTTTCGTAATTCATGTCTTCTGCCCATCTTCTACCCCTCTCTTCCATTCCTAGGTAAGCATTAATTTGCTTTCCGTCAGATAGATTAGTTTGCATATTGTAAAATATTATATAAATAAGTATATACAATATAAAAGGGCTTTATAAAGTTGGAAAAAAAGGGAATTAAATACATGTCTATTTTGGTACAAAAATATTTGAAACTCATGCATAATATGTTTCATAACATGTATGCATTTTTATGAACTTTTTGTAGACCTCTTATATGTATTCCTTTTCCTGACATTCTTTTCTCCTCTAAGCACAATGATTTTGAGATTCATTCAAGTTGTTCTATCTATCAATAGTTCATTTATTTTTATTCCTGAGTAGTATTCCTTTGTATAGATAAATCAAAATATATTTATTCACTTGTGAGCCATTTGACTCATTTGGACATTTGATCTGAGTGTTCACCTGTGAACATTCATATGCAAGTCTTTGCATAGACATTCATTTCTGTTGGCTAAAACCTGGGGGAAGAACGGTAGCTCAAATGGTAGAAAACTGCTTAACTGTATTCCAAAGTGATGCTACTGTTTTATATTTTTATCAGTAGTAAATGAGAATTCCAGTTGCTCCACATCTTCATCAAAATTTTAGCATACTGGAAGTGTGAAGTGGTATCTCATTGTAGTTTTAATTTTCATTTTCCTAATGACTAATGATGTTGAGTGTATTTTCATGTAGTTTTGTGAAGATGATCCTCTTTTGAAGATGTAGAGAGGAATGGTTATGAAAATCTTGGTTATCTTATTAAATCTGATGTTTGTTTTTGTCTCTATGACTTGAGTGAGAAGAGACAGAGAAAGGTGAAAGTGGGAGGGAAAGTGATTGGACATGACCCCCTTTAACTACCAGGAGAGAGGTCCGGGCCTGTGACCACTCAAGATGGTTTGTACGATCAGATTCTTTTGATTGTTTACCTTGTTTTCTCAAATTCCAGATTAAAAATCTGAATGAGAGATCTCTTCAAAAAGTGAAAAAGTGTTTTATACAAAGACTGTATACACTGCTTCTGCTTTCTTCCTACTTAACTCATTTCCTTTTGTCTTATGATACATTTTGAGGTTGGGTTTTTGAAAGTCTCCTGAGGCCCCATAATTACCATGTGTAGGCCTATTTTCAGCCCTCATCTTCTTTGGCTTTTCTGTAGGAGCTGCTTTTTGATCATCTCTGTCTTCCAGTGACTCATCTTCTTGACCTTAGTGATATCATGTTATGGTTTTGTCCCCCAAAGATTCATGCTCTGAAATTTGGTCATAATAGGTTGCGATTGATCCCCAAAAGTTCATGTGTTGGGACTTGGTTGTGTTGTAAAGATATTAAGTGAATACTTAATCCCTTCATGATATCTTAAGGGGAGGCCTTTGAGTGTGATAAGTCATTAGGGTGAGGACTTCATGATTGCATCCTGGTATCTGTATGAGGAGGGCAAAGGAGGCAGAGGCCACAGGGCTACAGGGAAGAATAAGGAGAAACGACGACAGTTGCTGCTCAAGATCCTGCTTTCTGTCATGTTGTAGCCTTACTAGAAATTGGCCTTTGGCCTCTGGCCCTCCAACTGTGAGCTGAAGAAAACTTTCTTTCTTTGGAAGTCACCCAGTTGCAAGTAATTCTATTAGCAATGCAATGATAGAGTTAAGACACTTTTTTTATTTTTATTTATTTTTTTATTTTTTATTTTTTTATTTTTTGCTGCTCTCTGACATCTTTGAGGGCTTCACTTCCTTCAGAAACCTGGATTTCAAGGGAGGCTATACTCAGCATGCTGATCTCATTTTGTTTCTTTGCATCCGAATCTTTGCAGCTTCTGTGGATGCAGCTGTCCTCTCTGAGCACAGAGCTCCCCTTCCCATTCATAGTCCACATCTTTATGTGCTTAACATGTTTTTTCTGGTTAACATACTTGATAACAACCTGAGACCAAATTTGCCTCCTCTTCCTAGATTAGTTTTTTTCTCCAGGGTTATCACTTCCTCTTGTGGTGTCCTTCTTTTCCCAGTCTCCCACTCTTTTTTTTTTTTTTTTTTTTTTAAAGTTTTTGCCATAGGGTGATCACCAAAGAGAGTGAGAGGGAAGGTGAGAAATCACCTCCCAGGGGGGATGACCATGCCATAATACCTTCTCCTCCATTCTCCTCTTGGGATTTTGGGCATGCATGCACATGTGCCCAGAATGAGTTTCAAGCCCTGGGTCCAAGACTCGAACTATGGTCAGTCATGTGGGAGTCCAGTGACATAATCAGTGTGCCACCTGCTGGTCCCGGCCAGTCTCCCACTCTAGAAACTACCATGTCTTCTTTTGCTTCTTCACTCTTCATGCAGTCTATACTTGCCATCTCCATCTCCATCCTTGTGGTCATCTTCCTAGCCACCATGCTGAGTCAGGCTTTTACCACTTCATGCTAGGACTGTGAGAGTGGCTTCCTAACTGCTCACTTCATCTCTGATCTCTCTATTTAATGATGTCTCTAAGAGATCAGTTTTCTTATTCTACTGAACACCCTCATTCCTTCCTTTCTTGCTTGCTTCTGGTGTGTGTGTGTGTGTGTGTGCTCACAAGTGTGTATGTGTAGTATATATTTAGAAATAGTCTCCGTGATCTTCCCATCTCAGCCTCCCAAATAGCTGGGACCCCAGGCATTCACCACCTTACCTAGCTTTTTAGGGTGGACAGGGAATCAAACCTGGGCCTCCCATGTGGCCTCAACTTGCCAAGCAGGAGTGTCCAGTGTATACTACTGTGGCTGGGCCCTTGACATCATTTCTTTTTCCACAGTCTTTGATTTTTAGCATCCCTGATTTATTTCTCTGAAATTTATTGTTTTTTTGGTTCTCATAATAGGATTTCTGACCATTTTATTTTACTCAATCTTATCTTCTGTTGCTCCCTTATACAAAAGTCTGCACTACAGCAAGGCTAAATACCTGATGGGTACACATGCCCATGGCTGCTGCTTTGTTAACTCCATTTTGTTTTTTTGAGGGAGTTCTTATTCCTCTTTCCCCTAGCTATTTCTTGTCCTTATTTGAAGATCGCCTCAATTTTCAGCTCTTTATGAAGTCTTGCTGGGTCATGTTAGCTTTATGTAATCATTCCCTCCTTTGAATTTATGGTACATTATAGACAATCAAACACTTTGCTTTATTGTTCATTGTTAAGGTACTTTTCTCTTCCAACCAGAGTTCAATTTCCTTGAGTTTATATCTCTGCTAAGTCCCTATGGGGTACCCTGCACTGTTCTAGATGGTCGTGTTCTAATGATAATGGTATTTTACAATAATTCTGTAAAATTATGATACCTAACAAATGAAAAGAAGGTAAGTCTCAATTGCTACCATTATATCTTTTGGAACCCAAAGAGCTTTGCTCATTCTGATTGTTCAGTGCCCACTGCGTGCCATGTGTGTTCATTGGTGTTCTCTTACTGAAGCCTCATAGTCTTCGGAGGCAGCTTTCTGCATTTGGGGAAACTGAAGCTCAGATTGCCCTGTGGCCAGGGTTACCCACTGCTGAGTGGCAGTGCTGGCAATAAAATATCCCCATGGCTCTCTATATTTCCATGTCTCCTTAATCTCAAAAGCATCATCTTTCGTGCACCATGTTATTTTTTTGCTGTGCGCTGACAAGCCTGGCTTTTCTGGTATTCATATGGAGTCTATACCGTTAGTACTCAGTTTCTAGCACTGCTGATCAATTATCTGTGGTAAAGATTTCAAGTTCTTGGGAACGGAACTAAGTTGAGGAAATAATGCTATTTATTTATACAGTTTACTCATATTTACTCTCTTTATTTTTCTCATTACCTCTTTTTTTTTTTTTTTTTTTTTTTTTTTTTTGAGAGAGATTTTTGCTATAGGGTGTGTGTGCTCACCAAAGAGACAGGGAGAAACAGAAGGACAGAAAGCAAGAGGGGATGGCCACACAGCAGTTCCTTCTCCTCTGTTCTCCTCTTGAGATTTTGGGCACACACACACACACACGCACATGCGCCTGGCATGAGTTTTAAGTCTCCAGGTCTGGGATTTGAACCACAATCGACTATGTGGGAGTCTAGCAATGTAACTATTATACCATCTGCTGGTCCCTTCTCAATACCTCTTAATGTGTGCAGTGTGTGGTCTATCCAAAAGGCTTTTTAAATAATCAAGGAAAATGCAGATTAAATATATAGAATTCCAGAGGTCATCCTAGGTAATGGTTTCCATCAGTTTGATGAGTAACTCTATTTCTGGCAGGAGTTTTGAGAATTGAGGCTGGCTCTCAGAGGAAGCTAAACAACATTTTCAGATTTGACTCAGTCTGCCATTCAAAAGGTGCTTATTATTTGGTTAGGAATGTTATGGATTACAGTCCATTAGACATGCTTCGATTTTCAAACGTAAGTACAAGAACACGTCCTAGAGCTCAATTGAAAAAAAGTTCAATTTATAGTTTCTCTCCCCAAAGCATCATGGAAAATAAAATTATACATAGTATTTAGTATTAAAGGCTAGGGGAATGTAAATGAACAATTTCAGCTGCCTGGGGGCAGAAACAGTGACTCATAGACTTGAGATTTGAAAGTCAGACATTCTTGGTTTGTCCTGAAAGAAGAGTCATCAGTTGTGTGACAACAGAAAACAGCTTATCAATAATGTGAGAATAACTTAGAAAGGAATAAACATTGCCAACTTTATCTGATTTTTATCTAACATCTTATCCATATCTGTAGCTATTTATTTCCTTGACATAAATTTTTTTTTCAGGTTTTTGTCATAGGGTGTGGAGTGCTCATCTGAGAGAGACAGTGAGAGGAAAAGTGAGAAATCCCCTTCTGGGGGGAGGCCACGCTGCAATCTCTTTTCCTCCATTCTCCTCCTGGGATTTTGGGCACCTATGCACACACACCTGGAGGGATTTTCAAGCCGCCAGGACCAGGGCTTGAACTGTGATCAACCTCATGGAAGTCCAGCGCCTTAACCACCATGCCACCTGCTGGCTCCACTTTGACATTATTTTTTGAGCTAAAAGAATAGTATTTTAGAAAATGTCCAGCATGAAGAATTTGTAGAATTCTTACATATGAAATGACATTGTCTGCTTGGGGCACCTTATTAATCACATTGAAAATGCAAGTAACTAAATTCTTAATAGATTAACACCCAGTAGTTCCCCCTTTCCTCTCTCTTTCAATTGTGGGAAACAAAAAGTTGCTTTGTATGTACTTTTTTTTTTCTTTACCCTTGCAATGATCACTACAGAAAAGGATGATCTTACAGTATGAAATATGATGTTTCTTTTTTCCTTTCTTTTTTTAAATTATGGGCTCTCATGCAGACTGTTTTCAAAGAACTTATGCAGACTATTTTCAAGGAACTTAGAAGACTACATCATATAACTTACAGGGCATATACTATAAGGCTATATATTTTTTTTCTGCAGTAGTAGTATACTGTGTTCTCCTCAACACAACTCTATGATATGTGTGCTATTGAGTTCCATTTCCAGTCCTCCACAACTAGTGTCTCTAACTGTTCATTCTATTCTCATGTGCCATGGGCACCCCAAATGTTATTTAGGGATCTAAGAACCAAGGAGTGAATTGGATTGGCTCATTGTATTCTCCCCTGGGATTCTGCTTATAGATTTTGTTTTTTGCATTTTCACATGGTTATGCTGTGCTGGATTAGAAATGTGAAATTTCTTCAAGGGTTCCATGGAACTTCTCTTGCCAGTGTTGATCTAAACTGTAAAAACATGTTTGCCTTCTTTCAGTTGAGTAGGAGTTATGGCCATGAATATTTACACTTATCTTATGCCTGTGAATTTTTGGTCAGTTATTGTTTATCTACTTTCATATATACTCTACTATCGTGGTGCCTTTTAGAAAGTGGGTATCCCATAAATAGTAGTCTAACTAATCTTTTTATGGAATCAAAGAAAATTAGTGCTACAAAGGGTCTTCGGTAGTCTAGTTCTTCTAGTTTGAAGATTTAATCTAAATAATTTTTTAAAAAAAATTATGTTGTAGCATGTTATAGGATTTCCCTCCTTTTTAAGGCCAATTACACACACACACACACACACACACACACACACGTATATACAGCATATAACATACAAAAACTATATATATTTAGATTGTGGTTAGCCATGTGAGATCTGGCTCCTTTAACCATTAAGCCACAACACTGGCTCTATTTGCCCATTTTTATTTTTTACATTTTTTTAAAGAATTATTTTATTTAACTTTATTCATTCATTTATTTCATTTTTAAAATTTGACCAGAGAGGGACAGAGCAAGAGAGAAAGAGAGAGAGGGAAAGTGAGAGAGCAAGCATCCAGGTCCAGGACTTGAATCGTGGTCGGCCATGTGGGAGTCCAGCATCCTTAACCACCACGCCACCTGCCGGCCCCAATATTTGCCCATTTTTAAATGGGATTATTTATTTTTGTTGTTGAGTTATTAAAGTTCTTTATATATTGTGGATATTAACCCCTTATCAGATATATGAATTGTAAATACTTTTTCCCATGTTTCTGATATATTTTTGTAACTTTTTGTTTTGTTTTGTTTTTGCTATAGGACATATGCACTCACTCGTGAAAGACAGAGTGTAAGAGAGAGAGAAATACCACACCCCCCTCAGGAAGTGGCCAAGCCTCAGTCCCTTCTGTTCTCCTCTGGGATTCTGGGCATGCACACATAAGGCCTGGTGTGATTTTCAAGCTGCCAGGACTCAAACTGCAGAGTTCAAGTGGGATCCAGCCACCTTAAGCTCCATGCCACCTACTAGCTTAGTTTACATAATTTTTTATATTGATATAATTTCAAACTTACGGAAAAGTTGCATGACTAGTACAAGGAACTCCTTTATACCTTTTATTTAAAGAAATCCACTGTTTTTTAAGGAAGCATCTGGGTTACTTACCATTGTGTTGAGCCAGTCTAAACGCAATGAGTTACTTGTGGTTCTGGGAGAGGTAAAAGTATAAACACGTTCCCTTTCACAATATACAAAACAAATAAAAATGTTGATAAAATAGAAGGTACAAATGAGAATAATACAGAAAAGCACAAGAGTGAGAGGGGCCAGAAGTAAGAATAGTTTGAGTTATTAGAACTGGAGGCTCATCCTAGTGGTTCTCAACATGGTTGTGTCATTTGTGTTTCCCACCTTGCCTTGGGGATTTCTAGCAATGTTTGGAACCATATTGCTGACTCAACTATGGGGAGTGAGAAAGCTGGTATCCAGTGGTAGAGGCCAGGGATTTCTCTTAACATCATACAGTGCACAGGATCGCCCCATACAGCAAATTATCTAGTCCCACATGTCAGTAGAGCCAAGACAGAGAAACATTTTCTTGTCCCAGAAATCAGACTTTGCTGAAAACTTGTCTTGAGAATTGTTTTTTTTTTTTTTTGAGAGGTTTTTGCTATAGGGCTTGCGCGCTTGCCAGAAAGACAGAGAGAGACAGACAGAAAGCGAGAAATCACCCCCCAGGGGGGATGGCCACGCCGCAATCCCTTCTCCTCCATTCTCTCAGGATCTTGGGCATGCATGTACACACACCTGGCATGAATTTAAGTCACTGGGTCTGGGACTTGAACCAGGGTCAACAATTTTAAAGGCTTAGAGCCACATGTTTTCTCAAATCCATCTAAAGCTTGGATAAAACAGTGAAGACCAGGCTTGGCAAATAATTAAGGTATGAAAAAAGTATTTTTTCCCCCTCTTTTTCTGTACATAACCCATAATATAAGTGCTTAGTTGATCTGTCTACTATAAATTTTCTATAATAAACAGTCTAAAAATGTTTTTCCTGGTTTTATTTTGTCACAGTCATTCATAGTTAATGTGTTTCTGTTATTACATTCTATTTTCTTTGCTATTTTCTGCTATAAAAATACTCTGTAAACTCTGAAAAAAGCAAACATTATTATACAAAAAATCTTGATGCATAGAGGAAGAAAGGAGTGGTGTGAGAATGTGAGTCAAATGACTTCCTTTCAACTCTCAGTTCACTGTGGAGAAGCCGGGCAGTCCGTACTGCTTTATCACTGGACAGAGAATACAAATCACATGGGCTTTGAAACCTTATACGAGATGTGGATTTGTATCCAGGCCAGTCCATTACTAGCTGTCTGACTGTGGGAAAGTAACTTACACTCTCTGAATTCAGCATGTTGCCCTTCACCTGGGGGATAATATCTGTTTCACTATGTGAGGAGGGGTGGCAGAGTACAGCGGTGGAGGTTGTTGACGCTCACACCTAACTGCCTGGCTTCAGATGTTCCCCTTGCTGCCTTTCGGGTGTGTGCTCTTCGGTAAGTTTCTCAACGTTTCCAGGCCTCAGTTTCTTCATCTGAGAAATGAGATGGACTGTATTAGTGTTTATCACATAGGGCCGTTTGGACATGAAATGGAGGAGTACGTGTAAGGCACCTAAAGTGTGCCCGTCATGTAAAGACCCCCTATTTGTCTGGCAAGTAGAAGGTGCTTGATAAGATAGTTTTTAGAAATTTAAATTTTAGTAGCAGATAGTTTGTTTTAATAAAATACCATTGTAATAAAATTATTTTAGCCTCGAAGGTTAAATCAATGTGGATTGATCCTAAGAAGTCTTCAGGAGGGACCATCAAATGGCATAATGGTTATGTCATTGGACTCCCACGTAGCCAACTGCAGTTTGAGTCCTGGACCCAGTGGCTTAAAACTCAACGCCAGGTGTGTGTGCGTGCATGCGTGTAAGTCCAAAGTCCTGAGAGGAGAATGGAGCAGAAGGGATTGTGGTGTTGCTACCCCACCAGGGGGTGATTTCTTGCTTTCTCCTTCTCTGTCTTTCTGGTGAATGCCCTATAGCAGAAATGTCTCTTAAAAAAAGACGTCTTCAGGCTGCTAAAAAGGAAAGTGACCCTACATTTGCTTCCTATTTGTACCTGGCAAAGACTCCTTTGGATTTTTGTTGAGAAATGTACTTAAAGAATTTCAGGCCTAGCCAGATATCTGTAGAAGCGTAAGGGTATGGAGTGGTGAGGCAGGTTTGGGATAATAGTAATGTCTTTAGTCCAGCTTTCATGAAAGCATCCTTGGTGGGAAGGTAGCAAAGAGGTAGCAGGAAGTGGCATGGAGTTTGATTTTCCCGTTTTCGTCCCTGGGATGTGGGCATATGTTAGAATGGGAGAAAGGGCCTTTCTTTCCTTCTTGAAAGCCTGGAGGGTTTAGACTCGGCCAAAGGTAACTTATGGTTGAACAAAATGTCAGGTTGTGCTAGTTCTGGCCAAGTATAGGATTATAGGAAGACATATTTATAGGGCACACGTGGTACAGTCTTTTCTTGAAATTTAAGAATATAGTATCTTGCCGGGACCAGCAGTTAGCGTAATGGCTATGTCGCTGGACTCCCATGTGGTCGACCACAGTTCAAGTCCTGGACCAGGTGGCTTAAACTCACGCCAGGCGCATGTGCGTGCCTGCCCAAGATCCCGAGAGGAGAATGGAGGAGAAGGGATTGCAGCGTGGCCATCCCCCTTGGGGGGTGATTTCTTATTCTCTGTCTTTCCGGTGAGCGCACGCGCCCTATAGCAAAAACTCTCTCAAAAAAAGAATAAAAAAAAAAAAAAGAATACAGTATCTTGCCTTAAGAGAAGGCATATAGGGGCCATCAGGTGGCGTAGTGGTTAAGGCACTGGACTCTCATGTAGTTGACTGTGGTTCAAGTCCTAGACCTGGCAGCTTGAAACTCACACCAGGTTCATGCCCAAAATCCTGAGAGAAGGGATTGCAACTTGGCCATCCCCCTTGGTGGGGTGATTTCTTGCTTTCTGTCTCTCTGACGAGCACACATGCCCTATAGCAAAAATCACTCTCTCTGAAAAAAAAAAAAAAAAAAAAAAAAGAGAGAGAGAAGGCATATATTAGGTCATTGGGAAAGTCATGACATATTTTTCTGTTTTTCTATGCAAAATGCATCATGACTTTACTGATGACTCAATATAAGGGTTTAGCACAGTGCTTGGCATTGTATAACTTTATTAAAAGTTAGCTATTATCATCACTATTTATTTATTTATTTATTTGGAGATTTTTGCAATAGGACATGTATGCTTGCCAGAGAGATAGACAGAAATTAAAAAATTATCCCTCCGCCTCCAGGGAGATGGCCACACCACAACCTCTTCTCTGTTTTCCTCTTGGGATTTAGGGCATGCACGCACACCTTCCTGGGGTGTTTGTTAAGCTACCTGATCTAGGACTTGAACTACTCTGTTGGCCATGTGGGATCCAGCTGCCTTAACCTCTGCACCACCTGCTGGCTCTCCCTTTTAGTTTTTTAAAAAAAATTTTAAAAGATTTATTCATTTTAAATTTTATTTATTATCATTATTCTTCAGTTTTGATCAGAAAGACAGATAGAGAGAAAGGGAGTGAGAGAGCAAGCCGCTGGGTTCAGGACTTGAACTATGGTCAGCCATGTGGGAATCTAGCATCCCAACCATTATGCCACAGGCCAGCTCCTCTCCCTTTTATTTTGTTTTCTAGTTTTTACCTTTTTGGAAATACACACATAGCTTCATGGATTCGTACAAACCAAACACACTCATGCAATCAACACCCATCTCGTGAAACCATATTTTATCAATGTTCCAGAAGCCCTACCCATGTTCCCTACTTGTCACCATCCCTTATTTTTAGGAAAAAAATCCTTTTTTCCTTTAGTGACACTCAGAGACACTCATGGCTTTATGTGAGTTCTTAATAGCTATGGCTAACAAATATAGCCTTAGGGATGGCCTTTTTATACGCTTTTATTTTCTTACGCTTTAAAAAGCATGTCTCCTGGAAAGAAATTTTAGTACTGTAGGTTGTTACTTTTAGACATGGATAGACTGAGTGATCTTGCAGATTTCCTCTCCAAATAGGCGATGTGTTCTTTGCTTTTATTTGTCTATACTATAGAAATGTATTGAAACCAAAAAGTTATCCATTGTACTAAAATAAAAGGAAAATGGCATAGCTGCACAGACCTCTTAGATGTCCTCTCTAAAAGCATTCAGCATTCAAAAGAGCTCAGAGAACATGAAAGGAATTCTGTGGTGAAGGAAAGCTGCACTCATCTCCTGTTTTAGAACGAGGTGACCAGGCCAAAGGACTGGCAGCTTCTAGAAGTGGTGGACTGTGGCGTGTTTACTCTGTTTTTGTCTGGGCATATTTAGAAAAGCAATGGTAGTTTTTCAGAAGGCAGCTTCTTAGAGGAAGAATGAAGATTCAAGGGTCGAGTTTGAGCCCTTCATATATTTTCTTTTTGAAAGCAAAGCACAGAGCACATTAATTCTGAAACACCCTAGGCATTATTAGCCTTGCCTCGTGTGTCTTAACTTCCTGTGCCCAGCTCTGGCTCTGCTAAACGACTGGACATATTTTCAGGATCTCATTACTTATTTTTGGCTGGTGTTTTATTCCTTGAGTCTTGTTTATTGAATTAGTTTTTAAAAATTGAGATTAGAATTCACATACCATGAAACGCACCTCTTTGAAGTGTAGAGTTCACTGGTTTTTGTGACATTCATAAAGTTGTACAACCATCACCGCTGTCTAATTCTAGAGCATTTTACTCACTCCATAAAGAAACTCCATACTCATTAGCAGTGACACTCCCCATTTGGTTTAGTTTTGTCAAATGAATGTTGCCATTATTATCTTCATATCACAGAAGTCTTTCCTCCACAGGGTGTCATGACAGTTGTTTGACCTTTTGCATAGAGGTCCAAATTCTGTTCTAGAGTTGATTTGGTGGCAATTTTCAGCACTGCCACTACCTCCATGTTCACTTACATACAATGGCAATAGTTTAGTTATGATCACTTAAGAAAGTTTTAGTGCATGACAGACAGTATGGTTCATACAAAACTGAGCATAGTAGAGATTTCTATGTGCCAAAGTCAGTCTGTGCTTTAAAAGTTCAGTGTATACTGAGAGATATTTCAGATGACACGATGTCAAAGAGTGTCTAAACTTCCAGTGGATATGGAATCTTCTAGAAAGGAGACCAAAACAGGTTGGTTTCCCTGTCCTCACCAAGCTTTGTCACAGATTGCACCCACAGGACAACAAGGCTATGAAGGCAGACAGCATGTGTCTTGGTCTGGTTCTTCTTTTTTGTGCATTGCTAACAGAAGTATCTGAAACTGCATGATTTGCTAAGAAAATAGGAGTTTATTCACAAACTCAAAAAAAAAGTTTAATGGATAGACAAGTCAATTCTTCTGACCTCTGTATTTTTACTTCGATTTGATTTCTGAATTTGTATTTCTATTTAGGTGATTTCTGAAGGACTGGAATTATTCCTAAACAAGCATAATTAACTTAAAAAAACTCACATAACTTTTTTAAGGTTTTTGCTATAGGGCGATTACACTCACCAAAGAGAGACAGTGAGAGGGAAAGTGAGAAATCACCTCCCAGGATGGATGGCCAGGCTGCAATCCCTGCTCCTCCATACTTGTCCTTGGATTTTGGGCATGCACGCACATGTGCCTGATGTGATTATCAAGCAACTAGGTCCAGGACTCGAATCATGGTTGGCCATATGGGAATCCAGCACCTTAACCACCACTCCACCTGCGTAGATTTGGGAAAACTTTTGAATTTGTGTTTTTATTATTTCAAAAGTCGTATATGGTAGTTTAAAAAAACGTTTAAATGCATAGAGCTTAGAAGAGTTGTCAAGAAAAAGGATTCTTTGTCATTCTTCTTATTGCATAGAGTTTATGTGTTAGGTTTTTAAATCCTAATCCTATAATTTTACTTAATTTTAAATATACCTCAGAAATGCTGTGTATTGAATACTGTTATTTTAGGATATAAGACTGTTTAAAGTTGACAGAAAGCTTTATAATTTTTTGCCTGTCACAGTGGCGATTGCTAAGATAAACTCCTAGTAATTTTTCTTAAAAATTACCTTGACCTCTTCATGGGCCAGTGGAAGTTCTGAGAAGCAATGACAATGTATATACTTCAAGAGCTGGCTCTGTCTGTCATTAAAGAAGCCTGCATGTGTCTGGAACCCTTAAAGACACTTCTTGCCTCAGAGCAGGGTTTTTTTCCTTTCCTTTCCTTCTTTTTTTTTTTTTTTTTACAGCTTCGGGACAAAATGATTTCAAAATTCACATCTGCATCTTTTCAGACGTGAATATTTCATCATGGTGATGGTGCCTGCAGTTAAACTTGCAATCTTTTGGTAGTAATTCTCAGAAAAAGAATGGTATTTATCATGTGCTATGTCTCAAAATTAAATAATGAAGTTATCCAACGCTGTGGTTGAAAAAAAAAATTCTGTGATTGACTGGGATTCGCTAGCAAAAGGAAGTGCTTACCATGTTCCTGTCCCCTTCTGGACATTAAAGGCCTCTCTCTTTGCTTTCTTCAATTCTGCATTTCTGTATTATCTCTCAAAGTTTCCCAAAGCCTCTTTATAATGATAAGGAATGCTTAAATTTAGAACTGTGTTCTAGGGAATCAGGTGTTGGACTGAAGAAATATCTTATAGGTGGAAGAGATGACTCTAGTAGTAAGGTTTTCGAAGATACTAAGAAAGGATTTGGAATAGAATTATAAATTTACTTTGGGTCAGCCGTAGCCAAGAAGATTGTAATATATATGGACTACTCCTTAGGTTGAATTCAGCTATTGCCTGAGTCTACTAGTGGATTTATCATCTTTCTTTTTTTTAAAATTGTATTTATTTATTATTATTATTTTATTTGACCAGAGAGATTCAGAGAGAGAGAAGGAGAGTGAGAAAGCAAGCCGCCAGGTCCAGGACTTGAACCACGGTCAGCCATGTGGGAGTCCAGCACCTTTAACCACCACGCCACCTGCCGGCCCCATGGATTTATCATCTTTTAAACTGTAATAATGTTTTTATTCTATTAGGTTAATTTACAGCAAGTTAGTAATTTTAGGATATTTAATCATGCTATAGTTGCTTTTAGAAAAACATTTCTATATAGCTATAGATATTTACAGGTACTGGGACCGTCTGTGGTGAGGTGATTAAGGCCACTGGATCCCGCATGGCTGTGTAGTTTGAATGCTAGACCCAGCAGCTTGAGGAAAACATGAAGCACATGTGCATGCTTGCCAAAAATCTAGAAAGGAGAGTAATGGCAGAGAAGGGATTGCAGTGTGACTGTTCCCCAAGGCAGAAAGCTTTTTGACTTTCTCTCTCTTTCCCGCTCTGTCCCCCCTCCCATGAGCACACATACCCTCTGGCAAAACATTGCAAAAAGGATATATGTGTATATTTTCACTGTGCTTTTTAATGGTTTAATACTGTTCTCATCTACCGTGCTGTTTAATTCACATATAGTATCATTTACCAGAATTTTGTGGTTTTTGCAGTGTGATTTGATATTGATAATGGACTGGAAAAAGTTGTAAAGAGCCAAACAAACCATCTTCAATAGTATGAATAGTTTATCAGGTTTGAGAGTATCTTGCAGAAAAATTTTGGAACTTTAATGGATATTAGATAGCACTTGCTGTTGAAAGAGAAAATGAAATTAAAAAAAAACCTAAAACACACACACAAAATGAAAAACCACCAGATAGTATAAAATAAGGTCAGGTTACCTATATGCAGTTTTCCCAGTAAAACATAGAAGAATTTGTGGGATCTGATGCTCACTTTGTGTGTTCAACATTCTGTAAAAGGTTGGAATTAGTATATATTGTTTTCTTTTAATTGCTTTTTTGTTTTGTTTTGTTTTTTGAGAGGTTTTTGCTATAGGGCGTGTGTGTTCGCCAAAAAGACAGAGAAAGATAGAGAGACAGAAAGTGAGAAAATCGCCCTCCAGGGGGAATGGCCATACCGCAATCCTTTCTCTTCCTATTCTCCTTTTGGGATCTTGGGCACGCATGCACGTGTACCCAATGTGAGTTTAAGCCATCGGGTCCGAGACTTGAACTGTGGTCGACTACAGGGGAGTCCAGCAACATAGCCATTATGCTAACTGCTGGTCCCTAATTACTGTTTTTCTTAACGTGCTCTCTTACCCAAAGGTAAATTCATTTCCTTGTATAATCACCTTGTCAAACATAAATATATCTCAACAAATCCTTACGTACTCTCGCTATCTACATTAGTAAGTACTGAATTTCGTGTAGTCAGTTGGGGAGTTGAAAGGCAAGTACTTCTATTTGTCTCAGACCTAGGGGAAGAATTGGGAGATTGAAGAAAAGGTGTGTTTCTGGCATTGGAGACAAAAGCAGTGATTGTTTTGGAAAGAATATTTAATCAAGAAACTACTCCGACCAGAATATCTGGCTCTGTGGTTTTTCTGAGGGTGACTGGAAATTTCTAAGTGGTTTGACACAACTACTAAGTTGTTTCTTGTATTTGAAGACAGGTATTGGAGAGTATGTTTTATCCTACCCAGTTTATTTTTTCTTATTTCATCCAAGCAAGATGTATAAAGTGCTTACTCTGTGCTAGGTATCCCAGATTTGTGGCTCAATCACTAGAACTGTGCTTAATGCTCTAAGTATCCAGATTTTTGGGAAGAATTGAAATAGTTCATTTCCTGGAATCTTTTGAATGTTCTGTATAATTTAAGCTTTGTAAAAGACACAATAAATTATTATGTTATTTATTTCAATAGAAATACCATTATTTAAAAATAAAACTTGGTAATATCCAGTGACAGTGGTGCATGCTGCTAGAAGACTGCTCTGTAGGCTGGGACCACTTGGGAGGTTTCCTTCCTGATCCACCCTAAAGGCTGGCCAGGGTGGTATATTCCTGTATTCAGTCATACACCAAACATACAGGGAGGCTGAGGCAGAGGATCGTGACAGTGGGACCCTGTCTTTAAAGAAAGGAAAAGAATAAAAACAGCTTTTTTTTTTTTTTTTTTGGTACCATAAATCTGAAAATAAAGTGAAAACTATATTGCTTTTAGGGACCAGCATAATGGTTATGTAGCTGGACTCCCACATAGTCAACAGGGTTTCGAGTCTCAGACCTGGCGGCTTAAAGTCACGCCAGGGGTGTGTGTACATGCGTGCCCAAGATCCTGAGAGGAGAATGGAGGAGAAGGGATTGTGGTGTGGCCATCCCCCCCTGGTGGGGTGATTACTCACTTTCTGTCTCTCTCTGTCTTTCTGGTGAATGCATGCACCTTATAGCAAAAAAAACAAAACAAAACAAAACAAAACAAAAAAAAAACAAAAAAGAAAAAACAACAACAACAAAAAACTAAAAAACACCTCTCAAAATAAATAAATAAATAATTTCCCCTCACAAATAAAAAGCGATATATTTTTTGGTACTATAAATCTGAAAATAAGATGAAAACTGTATTGCTTTTATTTTCAAAGACAGGGTCTCACTGTTGCTGCCCTCCTGCCTTAGCCTTCCATCTGGGACTACAGGTGTGCCACCACGCCAGGTTCTATTTTAGACAGTCTGTCTCACTACGTTGCCCAGGGCAGCCTTGAGCTTATGATCTTCTTTTGGGATAGAGTGACAAGAGTCAAGCTGCAAGGAAATCAGAGATGGATGACAGAGCCTACCATGGTTAGACCAGCTGTATCTGGGTCATATAAGTATCAGCATTTAGATTTATCTATGTATGGGGGCCAGCAGTTGGCATAATGGCTATGTCACTGGACTCCCCTGTAGTCAACTGCGGTTCAAGTCCTGAACTCTGTCTTTCTGGTGAGTGCACATGCCCTATAGCAAAAACCTCTCCAAAAAAAAAAAAAAAAAGATTTATATATGTAACAACTTTTGTATTTTCTCATCCATGTTAGTTTTAAAGGGTATACATTTGATTTGGAAAGGAAATTGTTGAAGATTATGTTAGTCAGGTTAAGCTGATCTGTTAGAGTTATTTTTAGGTTGTATTTGTTCAGTGTTTATAGAAGCTCTAGAAGGTTTCTTTAAGCCAGCTCTCAGTTTAATTAGAACGAACTGTTTTGGCCAGTACAGAGAATCAGAAGGCCTTCGACTTGTGAATATTCACACTAGCTTACAGTATCTTCATTCATTGTGCCAAGTGAGCTCACAGTATTTTCCTTTATTGTGCCCAGCTCAATTAGCACTACTCTGTCTTCTGGTCTCATTCTCAAGTGTTATCAGGCCAAGATCACAACCACATTCACTGTACTTGGCATTGTACTAGACTCCCAGTTGTCATGAGACCACTTAAAGAGAGTCATAAAAGAGCAATTGGGTTTATACATCAAAGGAGGAGTGGAGAGAGTAGGCTTAGAATGAATTAGTGTGAAGTCATGTCACTTGAACTATTTATTAGACCTTTTTCTGGCCTCTATTTCTTCATCTGAACCAGTAAATAGGGATAATAATAATAATATGTACTTTGCTGAATTTTTATGGAGATTTTACAAGATAACGTATCAGAAGAACCTGGAACATAATTAGGACTTAATAAATTTTTAAATTCTTTTAAAACCTTATATTTGAGTCTTATTGCATGCTTTTCCTTAAGTCTATTTTCATTTCATTCATTTAAAACCCATTCATTTGGGCCAGCAGGTGGTGTGGTGGTTAAGGCTCTGGACTCCCACATAGCCTACCATGGTTTGAGTCCCAGACCTGGTGGCTTAAAAACCACAATGGGCGCATGTGCACGTGTGCCCAAAATCCTAAGAGGAGAATGGAGGAAAAGGGATCTCTCTCTGTATCTCTGGCAAGTGCACACAAAAGCCTAAAACATAAGTAAATAAACCATTCATTAAGCACCTATTCTCTGTCAATTACTGTTTTAGGGCCTGGGATTGGAACAGTGATTAAGACAGGCAAACTTCTAGTGCATGTGAAATTTGCATTCTAGTGAGCTGGTACAAAGAGGTGAAAAACAAACTAGAAAATATCAGGTGGTAATTAGAAATGTGATAAAAAATATAAACAGGGAGGAATATAGAGTGTTAGAGGTGCTTGTTTAGACTGGGCAAACAAGAAATGCATCTTGGGTAAAGTGACATTTTACTGATACCTGACTAAAAAGGAATGAGCTATGTTAAGATCCAGAGGAAAAAGATTTCAGGTAGAGAAACAGCTGGTACAAAGGGAGCTTGTTTTATTCCAGAAAGAGAAGGATATATTTAAACAAGCGCCAGATCTGGTGGGAGCTTATGAGCTAGCATCTGGACTTTAGTGTAAGGGGAATTTGGAGTTCACAGAGGCCTGAAATCTATGGGTGTGTGATAATTTATGGCCGAAATGTTGTAGTAGCGGTGTAATGTCCAGATAATGTTCATAATAGTACCTTGTGGGGATAAACAAGAATGAGAGCATTATTTTAATGTAGTGAAGTAAGTGGATTAAAAATTAAGGTGAGGTCTAACACACATAACTAATTTTTGTGTTAGCTAATGAGAAGTGATTAAAGTAATATGCTCGTATAATTAACATTTAATTATTTTTCTTAGTGCCATTTAGCTTATAATAATTCTTCTTTGGATATTGTGGCATAATATGAAAAGTTATGACCTTTTAGGTAATAAAATTGTACTGAACATCATTCATATTTAAGGGTGACTTAGAATTAAGATAAAGGCGTATCCTTTTTTAAAAGGAATTACTCATTTTATTTATTCCTTCATTTATTTTAATTTGACAAGAGAGAGACACAGAGAGAGAAAGGGAGGGGAAAGTGAGAAAGCAAGCCACCAGGTCTAGGACTCGAACCATGGCTGACCATGTGGGAGTGTCCAGCTCCTTAACCACCAGGCTACCTACTAGTCCTGATTAAGGTATGTCTTCTTTTTTTTTTTGGAGAAGTTTTTGCTATAGGGCACGTGCGCTCTCCAGAAAGACAGAGATAGAGAGACAGAAAGTGAGAAATCACCCCCTGGGGGGATGACCACACTGCAATCCCCTCTCCTCCATTCTCCTCTCAGGATTTTGGGCACACACCCACATGTGCCTGGTGTGAGTTTAAGCCACCGGGTCTGGGACTCGAACCACAGTCAACTCAATGGCAGTCCAATGACATAGCCACTACACCCACTGCTGGTCCTGGTATATCTTTTTTTTTTTTTTTTTGAGAGGTTTTTGCTATAGGGCGCGTGCGCTCACCAGACAGACAGAGACATAGAGACAGAAAGCGAGAAATCACCCCCAGGGGGGATGGTCACACCGCAATCCCTTCTCCTCCATTCTCCTCTCGGGATCTTGGGCACGCATGCACACGCGCCCGGCGTGAGATTTAAGTCACCAGGTCCGGGACGCGAACCACGGTCGACTACATGGGAGTCCAGCGACATAGCCACTACACTAACTGCTGGTTCCCAGTCCTGGTATATCTTAAAAATAAACTTTTGGGTTGCTCAGTTCAAGTGTTGGACCCGGCAGGTTGGAAAACATGCCAGGTGGTGTGTGTGTGTATGCTCAAAATCCCAAAAGGAAGGAAAAATGAAGAAGAGATTGTGGTGTGACCATCCCCTGGCGGGGGTACTTTCTTACCTTCTTTTTCTGTCTTCATTGAGCACATGTGCCTAATTTGGCAAAATTTACAAAAAAAATAAACTTTTAATTTGAGAATAATTTTAAATTTACGGGGAAATTGCAAAGATTTAAATTTGTGGAGAAATTGGTGAGAAAGTGCAGAGAGTCACCGTATATTCTATACCCAGTTTCCACACCAAAATCTTACATTGGCATGATATATTCAGTAGAATTAATGAGCTGATACTGATATGTCATTGTTAGCTAAAGTCCGTACTTACAGTACATTTCTGGTGCTAACGCCCTGGATTTAGTACACACTTAAAAGGTAGAGGGCAAAGTCTTCCATGTGACTCTTGTCATTTCTGACACCAGCTGCAAACTCTGGGGTGCCAGGCCACTGGTGTTTCTGACCACCGAGCTCCAAATTCAGATGTTTCTACTAACCCTTCAGTTCAGCACATTTGCTCGAATGATGTAGAGAACTTAGCCAAAGTGTTATGATTACAGTTTTGTTATAAAGGACTAGTCAGTGAAGAGCTGCATGGAGTCAGTTCTGGGTTGCTGGGGGGCGGGGGAGGGAGCTCCTCAAATGTGAGCTTCTGTGTCCTCAGATTGCATCACTCTTTTGGAACATGATTACCAACCAGCAAATCTTGTAGTAGAATCTCCTTCAACTTGGATTTTTCTGATGTTTTCCTCCTGTTTAGATTGCGGTTATGGTTTTTTCATAGGAAGATCACAGAGTTCAAGTCCGATTTTTAGGATGTCATACAAGATACATTACCAGCAAGTTGGTCACTGCCGATGTTAACTTTGGCCATCTGGCTGAGGAGGTGTTTGCCCAGTCTTTCCTCTGTAAACTCGCTGCCCCCAACACCCTTTACGTACTGCACTGGATGGAAGAAGTTAGGTGCAGCCTACGCTGAGAGTGGGGAATTATGTGCTCTACCTCCCTGAGGACTAGTAAGATAGAAGTGGTTTTTTAATAGGGAGGGGAAATTGAAATTTGTAGATCATTAAGAATTTGTTAACAGTTTTCAAATGATAGAAAAGTGGAACTGTAGACCTGGATGGGACCTTGCCTCAGATAAGCTAACACAGGGGTCCCTAGAGTTAGAGAGGCACAGTTCACAGCTGGAGAAAGGGGTTTCAGTAACTGAAGTACTGGGTTGGCACACTTCCGTCTGAAATGTTACTGTCCGTGGCATGGGAGGTGACCTGTGGTTGCTTACCTTGTAGAATAAAAAGCTCCCTTCCTCACTGGCAGCCTTCTGATGTGTTGAGAATAGAAATATGGTGAGCTGCTCCTATCTTTATAAAGGAGTGTACAGTGTATGTTACTTAATTTCAGCTCAGTAAAGTGATGTGCCTGTTGAATTCCAGGAAATTGAAACTTTTAGAAGTTGAACTTTGGAAATTTCATTAATTGTTTTTATCAGGGCAGATTCAACTTTTGGCATATGGGAGGATTGTTTGAATGTACCACATCCATTCCAGTTCTGTGATCTGAGATGTCAGTTACTCGTGGAACTACTTAGAGAGAAAATGAACCCCATACTAGATCTGACATTGGGTGAGTGGGGAAAAGCGCATTTTGAGTTGGCAGAAAGATTTGAGGCCCCTACTGTGATTGGTGTCCCCATGGCCAGTAGCTCTCCTTGTGATTAAATTCTAGCTTTGTCATATGCAAATAATATGAAATTTTAGGTTAGAATATTCATGGAAAAGCATTTGGTATGAGGGGAAAAGCTGTTGTTCACTTTGTAGTTTGATTTGCATCTTATTACTATTTCTTCAAGTGCTCTAAGCAACAAGCAAGCAACATTTGTAACATCTAAAAACACTTAGCCCCTTTTGTCCTCATTAAAAAGCACGCGTTCCTAATGGACTGATTAATCCAAACAATACCCTCTGAGAGCAAGATTGTTATTCTCACTTTTTGGAAAGAAGAAGCCCAGCGGGTAATGGTGAAGTGATCTGATTTGAGGCAGTGGCTGAATTGAGGGGTCATTAGCCTGGGTTGGCTTGACGGGGTCTATAGACTGAGCCTGGGAAAAACAAAAGCTGCAACTTCTGCTTTAGCAGGTGAACCTTACTCCCGTGCCAGGGAGACGACTTCCAGAGGAAGAAATTCTACTACTTATGCCCTGGACAAGCAGGTGAAAATGTAAGTGCCATCCAGATAGCATGTTGTAACATGTTGACCTGCACTCTGCAAAGTTCTGATCCATCAACAAGTCTTTTACCCCAGTCATTTTTCCAACTTTACCATTAAAAAAAAGATACTTCCTCCTTTTTTAAGTAACTCTGGACTAGAGTTTTCCAATCTTAACACTTTTGACCTATTGGTCCCTGTAATTCTTTGTTTTTTCTGTAGCCTGTTGTGTGCACTAGATTATGTCCGGCAGTGTCCCTAGTCTCTACTCATTAGATGCTTATAGCAACCTCCATCTTCCAGGTCGTGGTAAATAAAACTATCCCCAGACATTGCCAGATATCCTGTTGGGGGCACAGTTGGCCTTGGGTGAGAAATACTACTCCAGGGTTAGCACCCTGCAGATCCCAGTTTTGATTATGATGTATCACTCATCAGTGCCATGCATCACCATGAACCTGATTTTCTCTGGCTGTAAAATGAGGGATATTATCTGTGCCTTTTAAGATCACGTGTCTAGATTGAGTCCAGAAGATAAAACACCAATGAGTATCTGTATACAGAAATTTACCTGGATAGAGTATTGAGCAGTTTCAAAGTAATCCAAATCCCATCTCTAAGTTAATTACATTTCCCCAAGTGAATTTAAACTATCTTCAGTCACTGCTTCATTTGATTCTTGTTTATCTTTTACTTTTAGGAAAACTGCAAACTCCCCCCAACACATACCTCTTATCTCTTTGTGAAGCCTCTCAAGGCTCCTCCAGCAGTTTCTGTCTACAGCTCTTTGATCTCCCAGTGGCTTTGCTAACCAATGCTCACTGCTAGTGATTTCAACTCGGTGTTTTTTTTTTTTTTTTCCCTCCAGAGAGAGACCTGATAAGGCTGAGCTCAGGGAAATCCTTTTACTGATTTCCCCTAAATCTGAACTTGAAAATAGAGACAGGGAATACTTTCTTTCTAGTAAGGGAACCAACCAGCAACTAGGGACTTATTTCTTTCAGCCTCTTCCTGCTAATTCAAAGCTGGGAGCCTAGGAAAACCCTGGTCTGGGAATACTAACGAAGTACATTTCTACTACTTTCTTTGAACATTTTATACACATTTTACATAAAAAGTATATGGTGTTTGCTCAAATGCCTTTATATTAAAACAGCAAAGCAAAGGAAAACCTGAAAGCATTTCTTGCTTCAATTATCTTCTCCTTTTGAATTTCCACGTATACATTTTTTAATTTGCAAGAGGGCACATGTGCTCACTGAAGAGAGAGAGAGAGAAAGTGAGAAATGACCCCCCACGGAATATGGTCATGTTGCAATCTCTCCGCCAGGTCTGGGACTTGAACCGTGCCATCAGCCATGTGAGATCTAGCTGCCTTAACCACCATGCCACAGGCTAGCCCTTAAACTTTCATATTTAAACCTCCTTTTTTTAGAGGTTGCATCTGCAGAGGGTGCTTGGGGAAATGGGGTACAATGAGAGAGGAGGTCCTTTTGTTTATTCTGGGTCATCCAGGTTACTTAGGGACCTCCTCTCCCACCGCTCTCTCATGCTCACTCTCCCTGCTCTTTCTAATCCTTAACACTCCAGATATGTTCACACCCCAAGGCTTTTGCATTTGCTATTTCTTTTGCCTAGAACACGTGCCCACGGATAGCCACAGAACATGCTCCTTCACTTCTTTTAGGTCTCTGTATCCCCTAGTAGAGGGGCCTTCTCTGACCTCTGTATTTACATGAGGACTTGCTCTTTATTTTCTGGTACTTCCCAACTCCCCTAGTCTCGTTTATTTCCCTCCATGCCGCTCAGCGTGTATTAGCTTATTGTGTCTGACGTACCGTCTTTCCCCCCACACTGGTAGATAAGCCGCATGAGGATAGGGAATTGCCATATCCTCAATACTGGCCTAGGACCGTGCTTGGCCTGCATTTAGAATTCAATAGACATTTGTTGAATACAGAAATAAATGAATATTTTTTTTATCCATGTCACATTTTCCATGAGTTTTTCAAGAAAACGGTGTGTGTACTGATTTTAAAAATATTTACATTATTTAAACTGTTTCTTATTGTTATTATCTCAAAACATGATTCATTTTAGAGGTGAGCATTTTTAGCCTTTTGGTATTTTATATTACAATATGATTTCTTCTGAGGCTTTTTCCCTTTATACAGTTTTAATTTTAGAGAACTTTTAATTGTTTCATTAACATTCCTGTCTGTAGGTCATTGTTGTGTGGTGAATTGGGAAAACAGGGAGAGATCTATGTTCTACTTATATCAATTCTTTGTGACCTTCAGCTGATTTTGACCAAAGTCAAAATCTTTGGTCCTTTTTTTAAAAATGGAATAGTTGAAAATACATGACATATCAAGGTAGATTTTCTTAAAAACCTAAAATGGTATCAAGTATGTTTTATGGCAAAAGCCAGTGAGCTGATGTGGTTTGGAAAACCTTCCTGCTGCTTAAAAAAGTTTTCTTTGCAGGGCCGATAGGTGGCATGGTGGTTATAGTGCTGGACTCCCATATGGCCAACTGCAGTTCAGGTCCTAGACCTGGTGGCTTGCTCTTTCACTCTCCCTCTCTCTCTCTCTAGTGAAATTAAAACAAAAATAAATAATAATAACAACATATAAAGTTAAATAAATTTTAAAAAGTTTCTTTGCTTTTTCTGAAAGAATAACCTGAAATATTTAAACAAGAGTTGTGGTCATTTTTATTTTTGCAATTCTGATGATAATTACACATACCAGCCAGGTGATTTGCCATATAGCTTCAAAACTCTTACCTAAGCTGCTGTTTTATTTCAACATTATTGGATTCTTCACCTCTGATCCTGTACCCAAACTCTTTTGGGTTAATAAAGTACTTTGACAACTGGAAGTTCTGATATCCTTATAATTCCATACCTTTCATATTTTCTATATTTTTGTTTCAGGTGGGAAACAATGATAATAGTTTAAACAACATGTTAAACAAACTTAGATAAGATAGATTAAAAAAGATAAGATACATTAAAAAATGAGCTAACTCTTTTTAAAAAGGATTATGTATTTTATTTTATTTATCATTATTTTAATTTGACCAGAGAGAGAGAGAGAGAGAGAAACTGAGAAAACAAGCCACCAGATCTGGGACTTGAACCATGGTTGGCTATGTGGAAATTCAGCATCCTAACCACTACGCTACTGCCGGCCCCAAGCTATTGATAGTTCTTATGTCCTGTTCTTTTTTAATTTTTTATAAGACTACATAAAGTTTTCATTTTCTATTTATTTCTGTGTATAAAGTCTATTCAGAGAGTGCTTTGCCATAGGTAAGCTTCTATAATTTATTTGAGAAAACAGACATATAAATATGTCTGTTTTTTATTATGGAAGTAACGAAATTTACTAAATCTTTACTGATAGACATAAGGCAATTTTTAAATATCGTTTTAGGGGACTGGCAGTTGGCATAATGGCTCTGTTGCTGGATTCCTATGTAGACGATTGCTGTCCGAGTCCCGGACCCTGAAGTTTAAACTCATGCTGGGTGCGTGCCCAAGAACCTGAGAGGAAAATGGAGGAGAAGGGATTGCGGCGTGGCCATCCCCCCTGGGGGGTGATTTCTCACTTTCTGTCTCTCTCTCTCTGGATGAGTGCATGCGCCCTATAGCAAAAAGCTCTCCAAAAAGAAGAAAAAAGAAATATCCTTTTAGTAATAATGAGAGACAAAGCAAAAATATTTACCAGACTATTTACCAGGATATCTGTTGTACCAACGAAGACTCTCTCAAACATTGGTGGTTTTTATCTTGAAGGTTTATCCATTTTAGGGCCAAACTCTAAATATGAACATAAAACCTTTGCTTTGAAGGACATTTTACCCTTGGAACATAGTAAAATTTGTTAAGCAAATGGATTTTATACATTGGAGGGCTAGAGAAATAGTAATGCTTCAATTCTGGCAACAGGGACAGAGAACACTGTCTAATTGAAGAGGATCAGTCCACTGGCATTCGTGATGAGTGTGTACAGCAGGATCATCTCTTCCTTCTAAGTGTATCAGCGAGTGATTCAAATACGCTTGTTCCCATGTGCCCAGGGGTTCTGTGCTCAAGTGAGGAAACTTGGCATGCCGTCTTCGAGCAGAGCAGTGCCTGGCTGTTTGTGCCGAGGTAACCTGCCCTCTCTTGACTTTACTCAGGGGACACTTGCCCGCTTTTTTTTTTTTTTTTCCCCTTTGCAAACTGTGTCCGTGCCTCTAATGTATTTCTGTTTTTGTATTTTTCCTCTCCCAGTGTCAGCCTCAGGTAATCCAACTCTCCATAAAGTGTGTTGACTTTTGGAGTTTATATTATCTGTAGATGAGACACGTTGTATAGACTCACATTTCTCACTCCTGCTTGGCTCATTGTCACATACAGTTTGAACTTAATGTAGTCGTTTCCAGCCTTCTTCATGTCGCTTACTTTCAGGCACTGTCTGGTCTGAGCTAGAGCTGTTTCTGTCCGCGGCTGTGGTTGCTGGGAGAGCACCCCACCCTTGCCCCTGCCCCTGCAATCCTTCAATTCAGAAGTGCTTTGTTCATGATTTCACAGAGGCATCTTGATGGCTAACTCGTGTTCTGCTCTTAGACATCTTGTCTTAAGAGTTAACAATAAAACTCCTGCTTCCTGAACTGTTGCCTTACATTGCAAAGGCTCATCTTAGTCTTTTTGATTTCACAACGTTTCAGAAAGTTGTTGTTTTTTTCCTCAACTCTGTCTTGATGGTTTTACCCTACTTTCTCTCATCCTGGGTCCCCAACCCTACACCAGGTGTTCTCTGGAATCTGCGACAGTGCCTGGTTATGCGATTAGAAGAGAAGGGTCTGGCCATTATGTGGCTAGGTTGTGGTCTGCTGTCTGAGAAAGTGTCTTGCAAACCTACGAGCCAGAGTTTAAGACTGAGGTTTCAAGATGCTTAAGACTGAGGTTTCAAGATGCTTATGCAGGTCAGCAGCCTACTCTGAGAATCCCTTCCTTTTTATAACAGTAAGCAACAGGTCTCAGATGATTGTGAGAGGTGTTAATATTTATTGAGCCTTGTGCTGGGAGGCACTTCATCATCATGTTCTTGTTCCATCCCCAGAACATTCTTGTGGTAGAGCAAGAAAGTGTAAGATGCATTTAGGAAAACATGCATATGAATACACACACGTGCATGCGTTATTTATACTGTAAATTCTGAACAGGCCTAATCATGTTACATCAGAAGACAGGGTGATATTGTAGAAAGAGCATGGGACCAGCAGATCATGTAATGGTTACATTGCTGGACTCCCATGTAGTTAACCATGGTTCGAGTCCCGGACCCGGTGGCTTAGAATTCTTGCTGGGTGTGTGTGTGTGTGTGTGTGTGTGTGTGTGTGCGCGTGCACATGCTTGCGTGTCCAAGATTCCAGGAGAAGAACAGAAGAGAAGGAATTGCAGCATATGCCCCCTGAGGGATGATTTCTCAATTTCTGTCTCTTTGTCTCTCTGGTGAGCACATGTGCCCTATAGCAAAAGTCTCTCTCTCTTAAAAAAAAAAAAAAAAAAAAAAAAAAAAAAAGCATGGGCTTTGGAAAGTCATACAGAACTGAGTTAAAAAAAAATCATAAGTCAGGCCAGTTTAGGTAAGACCTGATGAAAAATGTTCATGTTATTGAAACATCCTTTGAGTCCACTAAGGTGACTCCATTTTCTTGTTCAAAAACAATCTCTTCTAATGACTTTTACTGTTATTATTTTTTTATTGAGCTAGTTGATTAAGCATGACAGTTGATGGAGAACAAGTTTTCAAGTCAAGGTTTGAGCCTTCATTTTCAAGTGTATTTTTCCCTTTTCTGCCTTCAGAGACCTTTTTTGGAGTTTACATAATATTGAATCTTTAAAAAAAATATTTGAGAGACCCTTAGCATAGAGATCATTAAATATAATTTAGGCTTTCAAAGGCCATTTCTCTGTCAAAGAAAGGACCACTGTTTTTTGTTGAATTATAAATGTTATTGTGTAATTTTAAGCTTACAGAGATTCTAATATTTCAAAAGTTCAACAACCCGTCTTTGAAAGTCAGAATGCCTGAGAGAATCCCATTTCCATATCTAAAATTAGAAATGACATGCAGAGAATACAGGCATTTTACCAGACATGATAATTATATGTTTTCTCTTTTGGAGAAAACCTGAAGAAAAAAAAATTAAGCAGTTAGCTTTTTATTAAGTAAATGGTCTTTCTTTGGACAGTACTAATGTCTACTTATTTGATTTGAGAATTAGTTGTAGCTATGTTTCTGTCAGGTATTTCTTACTGCTGCCTATTTTTGGATAGAGAATTTTATTTTTCTCTAATCAAAGCTATGAGGTCATACAGTGCTCTCATTTGCTGATTTTGCTAACAGTAAGCTACCGTGTTTGTGAAATATACCTTTGCCGAATTTAAGCCAAGTGCCTTTTTATAGCTCTTTTGTGTACCTTCATGTTTGCTATGAAGGGCACTAACGCTCACTCCAGCTTTGCCTGTGGCTTTACATGGAAACTAACTTCTTAGACAGTGTGGGGAATTTACATTTGCAGTGGCCCCTGTAGTGTCTGACAACTAATCATCATGTGCATGGGACCTGCCTTCCTCCTCATGTTTGGGAAATTGACCTTGGGGAAGAGATTGGAGCAGGATCCAAATGGAGAAAGCAAAGTCCTCTCTGGGGACAGAGTGACCTTCTCCCGGCATCTGGGTTCTCCACCCCTGCTGTCAGGCTGCCCTGCTTGGGGAGCTGGCTGTGTTCCCAGCCTCCAGAGAATTGCTGCCCAGAGCCTAAAGCCCTAGCCCAGCTTGGCAGATCATCTGTGATTTTTGATTACCACCTCTATGTTCCACCAGCATATGTAATTCAGAACTGACTGTAATTTACATCACCTTGAAGCCAAAGTGTGGTCTTTACCTGCATCTTAATATTTACTGAATTGTTTTTTTCTCCCCTGACAGTTAAAACTCAGAAGGTCCTATATTGAATGTGAGAAATGAAAAGTATTTCAGAACATTGGAATTTTGACTAGCATTACTGGGCAGGGAAAGCTTTGCACTGTTGAACACTGCTATTCAATTTCACCTTTAGAAATGTGCTTGAGCTTAAATGGGACACTACTTAAGTAGTTTTCTGTAACTACTAGTGGAAGGGTGTAGCCCGTATCTATAGCCTAGGCAGGATCTGGCTTGTATACTTGTTTATTTGTCCTCCTTGGCATTTAAACACCTATAAATTTCACATACAGACCAGAATCTCAACATCCCTTGAAAATCTGCAAAATGAGTCAATATTGAGCCTACATTTTTGAGTTGGCTGGAGGCCCTCTACCCTTGGGTGGGCTGTCCTTCATACCAACCGTTTACATTATTAGCCTGAGTCCTTAGACACCCTGACACACCTCACTACCCTGATTTCCTTATGTGTTCACATCCACCTTCTACCTCACCTGTAAAGAACAACTTGCTATGAGGAAGAGGCCTTGCTCTCTAGCCTGGGGACCTTGGCTTTTCTAATATCTTTTCTTGAAATGCTTTTCCTCACTTCCTCCTCCTGGTTGACTCTTCCTTAGCCTATAAGGACTTCATTTAATCACAGTACTTGGAAAAACCATCTCTGATGCCCTCCCTCTCTGCCTGGTGATGTTAGATACCTCTCTGCAGAAGGTCTTTCACTGCTTCCTGTGTGGCCTTGGCTCTAGCAGTCAGCATACTGTACATTAGTTGAGCTACTTGTCTGTCTCCCCTTTTGATGAGGGCCTTGAGGGCAGAGTCTGTCCTGCATCTTTCAATTTATCCAGTTACTCAAAATTCTTGGCACATAGTCAGCTCATAATACATTTTTTTTATTGATATTTCAATATCATCTAAGGAGTGGTTCTGTACCTTACCTGCACATTAGAATGACCTAATGTGCAGGTAAAGTTAAAGAGAAAATCTCAAGATCCATGTTGTACCCTAGGCCAAATACATCAGAATGTATTTGGGCCCAGTCATCAGTAGTTTTAATTTTTTTCTTCCTTTTTGTTTTGTATTTACCATAGGATGCATGAACTCACCAGAGAGTAATGGAGTGAGGGCAAGTGAGAAATCACCCACTTGGGGAATGGCCACACCACAATCCCTTCTCTTTCATTCCTCTCCTAGGATTTTGGGAACACATGTACATGTGCTTGGTGTGATTTTCATGCTGCAAGGTCTGGGAGTCAAATCACAGGTATGTGGGATTCCAGTGCCTTAACTACCATGCCACCTGCTGGCCCCCAGACATCAGTAATTCTTAAAACTTCTCTGGTGACTTAAGTGTGCAGTGGTTGAAAATGGTCTAAGATGTTTAACTTGGGTAATTAAGAAAAGCAAGTCATCAAGATTTAGTTTGGGGTTAAAATATTTGGTGATGATTTTAGGAAAATCTATGTGAGATGAACGTTTTTACTTAACTGTGGTAGTAGCACGTGGGCATTCAAGCACATAGGCACTGAGCTTCAAGAAATCAGTTTCTCCAACAACAGTCAAACAATTTTGCAAGCTATATTGGTGATGAATAGCTAACCAGCAATGTTATGTACAGTACATTAGCAGCTCTTCCTAATTTTGGTGGTTTATGTTGTGTAGCCATGTACCATTTTCTGCTTTGCTGTGTTTTTATTTAAATTTCAAGTGGCACAGCTGGATAGGAGAATTAAGTTCTAGTGTTCTAGAACACAGTAAGTAGTGGACAGTAAGTTATTGTATACTTCATAATAGCTAGAAGAGAGGATTTTCAATGTTCCTAACACAAAGAAATGATAAATGTTCGCGGTGATGGATATGCTAATTATTTTGATAGGACTGTTACATACCATATACATGTATCAAAATATCACACGGTAATATGTACATTTATCATGTGTCAGTTAAAAGTCAAGAAATCAATCTCAAGCAGATCATTTTCCAGGCATTCTATAAATATTTATTTAATTGACTTAATGATTGTACATATTTGTGGGGCACAGTGTGAGTTTTCAGTACACAAAGATTATGGGTAGTGATCAAATCAGGATAATGAGCATTTTAGCTATTTTGAGCTATGCAATAAATTATTATTAACTGTAGTTACCCTACCATGATACAGAATATTAGAACTTATTCCTCTTGCATGACTGATTTCATATCTGTTAACATTTTCCTATTCCTCCTGTCCTCTGACTTTCACAGTCTCTAGTAGCCATTCTTCTACCCTAGATTCATGAGGTCAGTTTTTTTAGTTTCCACATATGGCACCAACCACTTTTCTGCTTATTTTTCCTTATTTTATATTGAGATTGCTAGTTGGAATAAAGATAAAACAAAATATTAACTGGTTCTGGTGTGGAATACACCCTTAGGATCAAAGCTGTTTCAACTTAGTGAAAACTATCACAGCCGCATTGTCTAATAACTAAATGATCAGTCCTGAGTGTGTGATTAGCTTGGAGAGGGTTCAGGGTGAAAAAAATAAAAAGAAATAAATGAAGGAGGTAAGGAAACCTTTGTGAATTGAGAGTGTCTTTATGTTGGAGAATAACTGACTAAGGTAAAAATAAATTCTGTATAGGCACTTTTTTTTTTGGCGGATGTTAATTTTATTTCCATTGAAAAAGAGGTAGAAAGTATTTGGTTTAAAATAAAGGGTGTTTTGGAGATTTATGTCAAAGAGTCAAGTTTTGTTTATGAAGACTATTTGATAGTGGTATTACGTGTTCTCTTTTCTGGGAGAGTATTATGAAGAGGACTGACTACTGTCTGACCAGAAAACTTAAGATTTCTTTCATGTCAATGGAAAGTCTTTCAATGAATCTTCTGTACTAGAAACAAATGATCTTTTTCCCTTTGCTCGTTTATCTTGTTGAGAGTAAGCTGATTTATCTACATGGAATCCAGCAGTCTACCTCGTCAGTGTAGTTGCATAGATTTTCTAAGCGTATTCTGCTTCTTCACCTCCGCTTTCCTATTTGAAGCTAGGCGGGGTATCTGGCTGATCCAATCTCCTTTCACCAGGCTTCTCCTCCTTGTAGGGTGGGGATGCCCAGCTTGAGGAGAAGCAGCAGACATCTTACTAACATGGTAGGGTGGTGTCAGTGGCTGCCTGAGGAGCCCTGGCCCAGAGCTGGGTCCTCACTTGCCAGCCCACCTGATTCCTGCTGGCTCATTCCCATAGCAGCCAGTGGCATCACGAGCCTGGAGGCAGAAGCAGCCAGTCCAGAAGAGCCAGATCTGAAGCTCTGGCCAGCCTGGCTGTCACCCTCAAGCACCCGAGGACACTAAGATATAATCGCGTGCCTTTGAGACAATAGCTTCCTTCACAGGGGGGAGAAGGGAAGCGATTAATCAGTCAGCCTGGTGCACTTGGCTGGGTCCTCACAGCACAGTGAGTTGAGGTTGAATTTTGAACTCCAGTCTCCTTCCTCTTGCATTTGTAGGGCAGCCCCTTTGCAGAGGGGAGAGGATGGTTGCAGGGGTGGAGGGGGGGCATTCTGCCTTCCTGGACACTTGTCCTGCTTGCTCACCACTCCTGCTGTCGGCTTCCTTCCCTTCCGCCCCACATGGTCAGGAACCGGCTTCATACATTTGGTCAGATGACTTGTAAAGAGGTGGCAGCAGTCCACAGCAAGGCGAGTGCTGGCAGCGAGGGCAGGGAGGGCTGCCAGCCCTAATGTCGGCGAGCTTGGCCCCATGTCCTTCCCGGAATCTGCTCCCGGGGCCGGCTCTGCCAGCGTGAGGCTGCTGTTTGGAAATACAAAGTTCTGATCTAATTCTGGCCAAATGACATTTTTTTCTTGAGTCACTTCTGCTATGATCTTGATTCCTTCTGTTCTCTGGATTTTGGAGACTTTGTCTCCTGTGAAGGTCATTAGCATCGCCGTGGTCATGTTTGGTAAATGAAGAAGTGGAAAGCTGGCCGTATTTGCCATGGCTCCAAAGTCAACATTTCCAGGTCCCATCTTGTAACCCTGTCTCTGCTCCCTCTTCTTCCCCACCTCGTTTCTCCCCAGACGGCTAAATCAGTTTGGCTCAATTTGGAACCAAAACATTATATTCAAATTTTATTTCCCTAAAGTTAATTTATTTCTTCCACAATGGAGGAGAAAGAGGGAGAGACGGGGGGGGGGGGGGGGGCACGGTGGGTGGGTGGGGAGAGAAGAGCGAGCGAGAGGGAGGCATTTCCAATCTGATCTCCATGCTGCAGTCCCACCCTCAGCCCCAGCTAGCCACGATCATGGAAACATGCGTGTACACGCACATTGTGTAGTGTACCACTGAGTGTACCGCTGCACCACTGTGGCTGACTGGGACAAATTATATTTAGACAGCTTCCGTTCCTCACCCGGTGAGGTCTAGCGGGTGTTTCTTGACTGGCAACCTCCTGAATTCTTGGGGTGCCAACGAAGTCTCAGCCCTTTCCCCGCATTGCGCCCTGCTTTCTAGCCTCGTGTTACAGCACTGGGTCTTGGGGTCTGACTTTGGGAAGACCATGGGTGCCAAGCATGACGTCTTTAGCAGTTATGACACCTGTGTTCTGGCTTGCTCATACCACCTCTCCCAGGGGACAGGAGAGTCCTGGTCTGAGCTTAGAGGCCTACTGCTTACCAATGCCACCGGCCTCTCTGACTCCTGAATGTCACCTATTCCATGCTGTATTTTGGTACTTTTTCTTTGGGAGATGAAGCCTGATGGAATGAAAGGGGCAGTTTGATCTCCAGCAGACCCAGCTCAAATGCTGGGTCTGGCATTTCTTACTTGTGAGGTCTTGGGTAAGTTTGTCTCTGAGCTTCAGTTCTTCATCTGTAAAATGGGGGTCCTAGTTCCTGTCTTAGAAATTTGTGGTGATTATATGATTTGCTGTATATAAAATACTGATACTTAGCATACTTCCAGGTGCTTACAAGTAAGCTTCATATCTGAATTCCTTTTCTTGCTCTGCTATCTCTGGTAGGTGTCTTGCGACATGACAGGTTGCTGTGGCCTTTATACACAGGAAAGCACTTTCCCTGCTTCATTGCACCTCTGTAATTGGCTTTTGCAGTTGATCACTTGTCCCAGTCTCTGTTAATGTGTATTAGTAGGTCTGTGGGCCAGGTCTTCTTCCTGACTCTCCTCGAGGGGGGTTTCCTCGAGGGGGGATTATGTAATTGGACAAAAGGGGCAAGGTGCAAGACGGAGCTATTTTCACTGCTCTCACTCCTGCCTCAGCTCGCTTCCTGTTTGTTCTGTGATTAAAGTCACCCTTTATATATTTACCTGTAAGATGGGTAGATAGTTCCACATGTAATGAACTATCTTGTGAATTAAGTTCCAAGTCTTTGGAATGTGAGTCTTCTGGTTTCTAGCTTGTTTAGCTCGGCAATGAAAATAACATTAGTTGCTATTAAATCGGTCCCTAGTGGCTGTCTCCTTTTTCCACTCTGTAGCTACCAAGTAGTTGGGCGTGAATCAGTGGAGTTGAAAATTTTTAGCCAGAGACACTTGGACCTGGCACTCAAGTAGTATTGCTCAGACTAGTGCAGAGATCAGCCAGCCAACCATAGGGCACACGGTCAGCGTTGCTTATGGCTGACCGGGGAACAGATCCTGGGTGCAAGTCTGGTACCTATAGAGAAAATTAAGGAGGTCATAAACCGTAGATCATTTGCCATGCATAGCACACCCTGAACATCATTTAAAATGCTCTGCAGTGAACAAGCGAGTGTCGATGAACTGGATTCACTTTGCAACTGCTGTTAGGTTGACTCGATGCTTATTGCAAGTTTCAGGGGGTGTTCAAAAGCCTGTTTTACAAGCGTCATAAAGTGAATGGAAAATATTTTCTATAATTTCAAATAATAGAACCCCAGAGGCCCTTGATCATATTGAAAGAGTCCATGGTCAGCTTAAATCCCCCCAGGTTTCTGTTCATTATGAAATAGCCCTCCGAAACAGTTCTAATGAGGCTGAAGAAAGCATCGATTTTCAGTGACAGATTAATGCCTAAGCTGGAATATGCAAAGACGGTAAGGTGTTGATGGGATCTAAGTAAGGGGCTGCTCTTCCTCACACTTAATAATGGCATGTGTATGTAATGACTAGACTGGGTACTGGTCCTCTTCTGTCTCCCTCTTCCTCCCATCCTGAGATGAAAAGCGCTATAGTAAATCAAGACATTGAAGCAGTGCTACAGTTCTTATCTGTTGGAATCACTGAGCTTTGCTTAGTGTTTTCTAACACAGAGGTCAGCAAGCAGTGGCCTGTAGCCAGTTTTTGTGCAATCTCATGAGGTAGAAATGATTTTTACGTTTTTAAAGGTTTGGAGATAACACAAATACATATTCAACTGAAAACCCATGTGACTTGCAAAGCCTAAAATAGTCACTATTCCCTATGAGGTCAGCACAGTGCAAGAGTGGAAAAGGTGTGGGCTTGAGACACCTTTCCGTGTCTGGACAGACGTGATTCTGAATCCGACTTCGTTAGTTTCCACCTGAAAATCTTGAGAAAATAACTTACACCTTCTAAGCCTCCACTTCCTCAGGACTGTTGAAACTCCGTGTCTTGCATTTAGCGACTTATAGGATCATAGCAAATGATAATTTTTCAGTTGAAAAATAGCAGTCCACTTCAAAGTCCATAGGGAGCTGAGAAAAGATTGCAGTAGGCCTGCCTGCAAATGGGCTAAGGGGGAAGAAAGAATGTGGATGCCCAGGGCATGCCAAGTATTTGTTTTGGCACTGGTGGCATCATTTATTACTCTAATCCCTAAGCAGTTTCCGCTGGACTGAGGTGATGGTGGTATTACTCCAAGTTTTGTTTTTTTAATTTTTTCCTTTATTCATGAAACAGCGTGTGCTCATGCAAAAGAGAGAGGGAGAGAGAAGCAGCCTCTGCAGGGATGTGTTTGTGCCATGGTCTCCTTGTTCTAGCTCTCTAGCCTGTTTAGGATCCTGGCCACTGACATGCACACAAGGCATATTTTATTTTATTTTGGAGAAGTTTTTGCTATAGGGTATGTGCGCTTGCCAGAAAGACAGAGGGAGACAGAGAGACAGAAAGTGAGAAATCACCCCCCAGGGGGAATGGCCACGCTGCAGTCCCTTCTCCTCCATTCTCCTCTTGGGATCTTGGGCATGCACACACGTGTACCTGGTGTGCACAAGCATGTGTCCAGTGTGATTTTTCAAGTCACCGGGTCTGGGACTTGAATCATGGTCATCCATGTGGGAGTCCAGCGAGGCCACTGCTTTACCATCTACAGGGCCCAGATGATATTTTTTAAATACCTTTATTTATGTAACATTTTTTCTTTAGGATAGAATGCCTTTGTTAAAATGTTACCTATATGTTCTGTAAGGATATCCCTTTTGTTCTTTTAGATACTTGTAATAATTTTGTTGTTGTTGTTGTTACCAGTATTAAGAGCCAAATGACATTTTTCTTCCTTAAAGTGGCTTGAGAAACCCTGGTTTCTGGATATTACTATCTATTTTATGTATTATGTATATATTTATAATTGCCTCTAAGCAATTATAAATGGCTAACATGGTAATTTTTATGTTATGTGTATTTTACCACAATAAAAAACATTTATTTTAATCTAGTAATCTCATTTTTGGGTTTATATTCACAGGAATGGAAATCAGTATGTTGATAGTGATCTGTATTTGCATGGTCATTTAGCGTTTGCATAGTCATGTTAGCCAAGATATACAAGTAAACCTGAGTTTCTATCAAGAGATGAATGGATAAAGAAAATGTATACACACACACACACACACACACACACACACACACACACTGGAATATTATGCAGCCTTAAAAAAGGAAGGAAATCCTGCCATTTGGGACAACGTGGATGAAACTAGAGGACATTATGCTGAGTGAAATAAGTCAAGCATAGAAAGACAAATAGTTTATGATCTTACTCACATGTATAATTAAAAAAAAAGATCTCACAGAATTGAGTAGGAAGGTTGTTACCAGAGGCTGGGCTGTGAGCAGGGAGGAAGAGGGATAGAGGAAAGGGGAGGTGTTGATCAAAGGACACAAAGTTTCAGTTAGATTGGAAGAGTAAGTTTTAGTGACCGATTGTACTATTAGGTTGTCAGGAAGGTCATGACATATTTTTGTTTTTCTGTGCACAAATGCACCATGACTTTCCTGACAACCAAATACATGGTCACCTCAGTTTATAATAACACGTATTTTTAGATTGCTAAAAGAACAGATACTAAAAAATAATTGCTAGAGGGCATGTGCACTTACTGGGGAGGGGGAGAGAGAGATGCAACCCCTTTGGGGTACTCTGCAATTTCCTCTCCTCCATTTGTCTTTTTGGAATTTTGGGCATGCACATGTGCCTGGTGTGTTTTTCAAGTCACCACGTCCAAGACTTGAACCACACTGTCAGCCACCTTAACCACCATGCCAACTGGCCCCTAAAAGAATAGATTTTAAATGTCCTTGCCACAAAAAAAGGTAAGTTGGTAAGGTGATGGGTATGTTTTAGCTGAATTAATGTTTCTATAGCATATAGGTAGATGAAAACATCACATTGTGTCCTATGAATATACAGTTATTATTTGCCAATGAACAATACATTTTTAAAATCCCATTTTTTTTTTTAAAGTTTTTGCCACAGGGCACATGCACTTGCCTGAGACAAAGAGAGGGAAAGTGAGAATCACCCCCCAGGGTGGATGGCGATGCCACAATCCCTTCCCCTCCATTCTTCTCCTGGGATTTTGAGCATGCATGCAGTGTGCCCACTGTGATTTCCAACGTGTTAAGTCTGGGACTCGAACTGTGGTTGGCCTTGTGGGAATCCAGTATTTTAACAACCATGCCACCTGCTGGCCCCCAAAACCCATTTCATATCTCCCAAATTATGGAGAGTCAACAAACTTCCAGACTTAAATCATTTAATAGCTGTTATCTTTTGGTTGTTTTAATTTTCTTCTTGTTGGTTTTACATTTTCAAAGTTAAAAAAAATAAACATCCATTACTTTTATAATCAGATAAAAGTAAAAACAAATTAACAAACAAAACTTTTAGCCTTGTTCTATGAACACTAACAAATTCTTTTTACCTTCACACATCCTCATAGCAAATTCACCCAATGATTATATTTCATTAATGCATTTCAAACATACCTATTTGTTTATTTACTTACTTACAGTTTTTGCTATAGAGGGTGTGTGATTACGGGAGAGAACAGACAAAGAGAAAGGGACAGTGAGAAATCCCCCTCCCCTGCCCCCCACCGGTGATGACCACACCCGCAGTCCCTTCTCCATTCTCCTCTCAGGATCCTGGGCATGCACGTACATGCACCTGGTGAGTATTCCAAGTCGCTGGATCCGAGACTCAAACTGTGGAGTTAGTTTGTGGGATCCAGCCACCTTAACACCACACCCCCTGGCCAGCCCCAACACTTTTATTTTTCATCCCCATATATTATTCTTTTTTTTTTTTTTTTTTTTTTTTTTTGAGAGGTTTTTTGCCATAGGGCGCGTGCGCTCGCCAGACAGACAGAGAGAGACATAGAGACAGAAAGCGAGAAATCACCCCCCAGGGGGGATGGTCACGCTGCAATCCCTTCTCCTCCATTCTCCTCTCGGGATCTTGGGCACGCACGCACACGCGCCCGGAGTGAGTTGTAAGCCACCGGGTCCGGGACGCGAACCACGGTCGACTACGTGGGAGTCCAGCGACATAGCCATTACGCTAACTGCTGGTTCCCCCCATATATTATTCTTTAGTGACGCTTGTCTCCAAGATTCAGAAGTGAAGGAACTGAGCGTGAGTTAGTGGAATAATCTACACACACTGTACATCTAGAAATCCATTCTAGAAAACAGTGTTTTCACAATTTGACTGTTGATCTCTACGTTGGAAATAAGTCAAAGGGGACAGTTGTATGCTCAGTTGGTACACGTCTGAGAAACTGCTTATAGATACTGAGAAATGGAAAGATTGCTTTATTCTCAAGGGTTTTGTCTTTTAAAAACTGTGACTGGCAAGATGTGAACTGGAATAGACACACGAGAGTTAAATTGAGGAAATAGTTGGAAAGAGCTCACAACCTTTTACCTCCAAGAAGGGGCCTCTTTTCTCCTACCTAGCATCTCATTCCATTGCCTTCCTCTGAAGAGCTGTGTCTTCGTGCCTGTCTGGGCAGCTGGTTCCTGGTGGGGTCTGAGCGGTGGATACTGCCCCAGTCCACGCTGGGCCTGGAGCACCGGGCAGGAGGACTTGAGAGGCGCCACTCAGAACTGGCCCACGCTCGGTGGCGTCTGTGCCTTTCGTTGAGGCTCTGCAGTCACATCTGCCTGTCCTTCAGGACCTGGCTCAGATGCTCTTCCAGGAAGCTGTCTCACATCTTCCACTCCAGCGTATTACTCTGCCTTCTCCGAAGTCTCTCCGTGCAGCGTTTCCCAAGTTCTTTTGTGAAGGGGTAAACAGATGTTCGTTGAGAGTAATGCTGGTCAAACGAGTCTGAGAAATCCCTGCATATCGGAGCTTCTCCCTCTTGGAGAGTCTGGGTGCATGTTAACATACAAAAGGGTCTGAGAAACCTGATTAATTTAGGGTTAAGAACCTTTTCATTGCAGAACTTTTCTCCGGAAGGAATGACTAGCTTTTGAGGTTGTCCTACTTGGACAGCCTACAAGTTGTCCACATAGGTCCACGATGACCATTCTTTTAAGGAGTAACTGCCCTATTCCCTATTGATAGAATATCTGACATTCTACCATTGGAAATTATTTCCAGGGTTTTTGCTGAGCTCTCAATTTCTGGGATATACAGTATGATCAAAGAGAAGGGGAAGGGTGAAGAGTGATCATGCATAAAGAGAAAATAGACTTTAACTAAACGAACCAAACATTTTTACATTTTGCCTAGGGCAAGGCTCTGAGTAAGGGCACATGTCCAGTCCTGTGGACAGACACTAGAGTGGTGAAAGGTTATAAATAAACCGAAAGGAAGAAAAATCCTTAAGTGGAAATACTCAGCTGAAAGTTACCCTCCTCACACTCCTCTACTTTTGCGTGTGTGTGTGTGTGTGTGTGTGTGTGTGTATAAATAGCCTTCCCTTTTACATAGATCCCCCCAACTACTTTCCCTTCAATGATGGAAGAGGCAGAGGAAAAGAAAAGTTTAAAAATATCTAGATTTAATCAAATTGATTCTCTTCTCTTTCTAAAGAGTAAAAAGTATTGGGGACAGGTAGAAATGAGTGGAGTGTGCATTACTGTGTGTGTGGGTGTGTGCGCGCACACGTACGTATTTGCAATCAACAGTAATTTTGTTTCTTTGGGTAAAATCCTTATATTGAGACTAAATATTTTTAAGTGCAGTGAGAGTTGCTTATGGTTGTTTTCTGTGAAAAACAGAATATTCTATGAAATGAGAAGGAAAATTCACTTCCTTTTAAAGATGTAAATATGGCCTATAAGAAAATGAGTTAAAATGTGAGATTTCAGAAAGGCAGAGAATCAGGTTTTTTTTTTTTTTTTTTTTTTTTTTTTTTAACTCAACAACATTCAGAAGAATATGAAAAAGATGTTGAGTATAAGACAGTGGTAGAATGGTTATGAAGAGAAAAATGTGAGGAGACAAAGCGAATACAAAAGAAGTCCTAGCTATGGTTCGAATCTGCAGTTAGCTCTTGATCTTGTAACTGCTCGGATACTTTCAATCTGTGAATTGTTTGGATGTGTCTGAAATGGAAGTGCTCCTAGCACCAACTCCAAGAGTGGAATATATTCCAGATTAAGGAGTCTGAGGAGTCTCTGAAGGTTTTTGGAGAAATGAATGACATAATAACTTTTGTGTTTTAGCACTGATCAATGCCAGAGGTTGATGTGTAAACCAGATCAGAAGACAGGCAAGATTTGTTGAAATGTGATATAATGAAAACTTGAACTAGAGCTATGATATCGGTGAGTAGAGAGGAAGGGATGACTGTGAAGATTAGAAAGGCTCAGATGGGGTGACGACAGGAATTGGATGTGTGTGTGTGTGATAATCTAGAAGCCCTGACTTGCAACAGGTGCCTGAAGTGGAGGCAGTTGTGTGGGTCTGTCCTCAACCTCCAAGTAGATGGCATTGGAATTGAATTAGATCAGAGGAGGCCTAGCTGGTGTCCACTGCAGAATTAATTGCTGACTTGCTGATGGAGGGTAATTCCTACACATTTTGGAATCCACAGAAGTCATCTGTGTTGTGAGCATATAGTAGGAGAAATTTTTTTCCTACACAGTATGATCACCAGCTTTGAGATATTTTTGCATTGCACCCACTTCAAAGATTGTATCCTCAAACTGTGGTAATACATGGGAAAAGTTTTAATAGTCAAACTATTTTTCATTAATTGCTTTACTTTTGTGGTGGCACTTTTCTTTTTTCTTATTTTTTCAGGTCATATCCTAATTTTTGCTCCATCAGGAAAGAGTTCAGTACCATAATGGACTAAGGGAGACATAATAAGCAAAGGTGATTGAAGTGACAGAGAGTTGTGGTGCCATTGATGCAAGACAGACAGGTCGAGAAAGAGAGCTGGTTTGATTGGGGGAGGTATATGGTTTGCAGAAAGTGAGTTCAGTTTTGGACATGTTTATTTTAAGGAGACAATTAGCCAAATAAGTATCTTCTCTTGACTGTAACCTGGAATGGATAGTAGAGACGAAGGGGAGATTTGGAAATCAACTATGTGGAGCTGCTGGTTAAAACCATGGAATACGTGTATTCATTGTTTTATAGGATGATCAAAGCACATAGAAGGAAAGAGTATTTAAAGAGAGATGGAATCATAGTGTAGGAAAATGGAAATGTACAAGTTAGGGGAGCTCAAAGACAAAAGAGTTGGAAGAAGAAGTTTAACATTGTCAGAATCTGGAAAGATATCAAAATGAACCAAGCAGGGACCAGCAGTTAGCGTAATGGCTATGTTGCTGGACTCCCATGTAGTCGACCACGGTTCGCGTCCCGGACCCGGTGGATTAAAAACTCACGCCGGGTGCGTGTGCGTGCGTGCCCAAGATCCTGAGAGGAGAATGGAGGAGAAGGGATTGCGGTGTGGCCATCCACCCTGGGGGGTGATTTCTCGCTTTCTGTCTCTCTGTCTCTCTCTCTCTGTCTGGCGAGCGCATGTGCCCTATAGCAAAAACCTCTCCAAAAAAAAAAAAGAAAAGAAAAAAAAAAAGAACAGTATTCAATATTAAGGAAAGTTTATGGAATCTAGACAAAACTGCAGCTTAAGAAATGTTCATGGTGAAGTTGAAACCAGTGTAAACCTAATGAAAAGAATAGCTAGGACACGTTTTGTGTGAATTCAGCACCTCACTAGGATCACTGGGACAGCGTGTTTGTTTGGAAGCCTTTGTCTAGTATTTGCGACATAGCCCTAGTAACTGGAATGCTTTTGATCTGATGTCCAACTGAGTTATTGAGCTCACTGCCCTACATTTTTGTCAGTTCCTTACCTTACTTAGTAGTGCTTCTAGTACATCAAAATGTGGGCTAAGATAATTGATGGACAGCTTAAAAAACTTTGGAAAATAATCTAACCTACGGAAAAATATAGCAATGCTATTAAAAATCCGATTCCACTTGCTAGAGTGATTTTCTTTTTCCTCGTCTTCTAACTTCCATTGGCCTTGTTAGACTGTGTTTCTTCTGTAGTCATTTTGTAGCATCATCTGATATGTTTCTGGACAAGTGAAAACAAGTCTTCCTTTGTTCACCTGCACGGCTCTAACTTCTGTTATCCTGCCTTTTTTAGTGAGTATTCAGAAGTTTTACTTTCTTGGGCTGACTCTGGCCTGGTGGTAAAGGTAGCTGAAATCCCACATACACTACCACACAGTTTTTTTTGTTTTTTTGTTTTTTTAGAAAGATTTTTGCTGTAGGGTGTGTGCGCTCATTGGAGAGACAGAGAGACAGAAATCAAGAAATCATCCCCTGGGGGCGGGGGGAAGGGGCGGCCATGCTGCAATCTCTTCTCTTCCATTCTCCTCTTGGGATTTTGGGCACGCACCCACACATACCCGTTATGAGTTTTAAGCCCGTGGACTCGAACTGTGGTCAACTACATGGGAGTACAGTGGCATAACTATTACATCATCTGTTGGTCCCCAATGCACTTTCTTTTTAATCATCAGAGGGCATGTGTGATCCAAGACAGAAACAGAGAAAGAGAAAGAGAGAAAGCATTTCTCAATGGGGTGTGGTCATGCTGCAATCTTTTTTCCTAAAGTTTTCATCCCATCAGGATGTAGGGCACATACTCATGCACATGTGCGTATCTGGCATCTTTACAAGCCACTGGGGCCTGGTTTTGAACCTCTGCTAGCCATATGGGGTTGGGCTCCCCACACACAGGGCTTATTAACTGCTATGCTATGGGACCAGCCCTGATGTGATTTTATTTTTAAGTGGAGATAATATAGAGTTCACATAGGAGGTGGGAATAGACTAAAGGTGAACAGACCAATTAGAGGTGGCAGTCAAAGTGAGAGATGATGTGGCATAATCTTAGCAATGACAGAGCATGAAGAACCAGATGGGATTGGATTTACAAGAGAATGCATTATTGCATTGTCATCATGGAACACAATTACTATTCAGCTACTCTTCACATGTGTTTAGATAAAGTAAATGACAATGAACTCTGTGTGGAGTGGCCAGATCTGAGCAACACAATGGTGACCTTTAAACACATGCAGAAACACAGTTCTTTGGGCTGTTGCTGCAAGGCTAGCTAGAGAATGCCATACACTGCAAGGTGGTATCCGTTAAAGGAAACTATGTGTTAATCAGAAAAGGCCCAAGAAGAGAAAACTCCTATAGGACTGCATGGCACCAGAGGTTTCACATCTTCAGCCGATTAACATCTGAAAACAACTGACTTTGCATTCTGCTTCCTATTCCCCCCCTTTTTTGCCCTATAAAAGAATAAACCTGAGAAAGGCTCTGGGCCACCTGATCCTTACTTTTCTCTACATGTGTGTCTTAGCGTGTTTATTTCTATATTTATTTCTAATCCGCCACTCCCACTGAGAACATACGATCAGCTGTATGGATCATGTAAAAATTATTTTTGGTTTTGTTGCTTTTGTGCTTCAACATTTAGTGCTACAAAGCTAGAGAATCTCAACATTTTTATTTCACATTTAAAATTTCATTGTAAAATACTTAAGACAAGATACATACAAAAGAATGTAAAATTTAATGCATTAGATCTCCTACTCACTACCCTAGTATGAGAAATTAAATATATTAGCTCCCATATTTCACCTCTTAATTTCATTTCTCTTGAGCCTTAGTACTAACTCCAATATTTAAATTTCTGCTTATCATTTCCTTATTTAATTTTTTTTTTGCTACATTCATATGTATCTCTATAATATTGCCTTATATGGTCTTTAATTGTCCCTTGGCAGCCCTGGTTAACCCAAAATTGTTTATGAGATTATTCATCTTGATGTATGTAGCATTTGTGCACTCATTTTCACTGCTGTTCCTTGTGTGATCTATTTATCTCTTTTCCTTTTTAAAAAATTTGCTATAGGGCACATGTGCTTGCTGGAGAGAGACAGAGGGAGAGAGAAAAGCACCCCTTAGGGGGGATGGCCATGCCACAGTCGCTTCTCCATTCTCCCCTCAGGATTTTGGGCAGGCACCACACACACCCGGCATGTTCCAAGCTGCTGGGTCTGGGACTGGAATCTCAGTCACCATGTGGGATCCAGCTGCTGTAACCACCACGCTATTGGCTGGCCCCTCTTTTTCTATTAATGGATGTTTCAATGTTTTCTATGTTTTGGTACTACAACCAGTGTTACTATAAACATTTTTGCACATTCTTCCTTGTGTACATATGCAAGATTTTTTAAGGATGTGTTTATGACTAGAATTGTTAAGTGATTAGATGTATACACCTTAATTGTTACTAGTTATTACTAAGTTCTCCAAATTGGTTGAATCAATTTATTTATTTATTTATTTGGAGACGTTTTTGCTATAGGGCACGTGCGCTCACCAGACAGACAGAGAGAGACAGAGAGATAGAAAGCGAGAAATCACCCCCCAGGGGGGATGGCCATGCCGCAATCCCTTCTCCTCTGTTCTCCTCTCGGGATCTTGGGCACGCACGCACACGCGCCCGGTATGAGTTTAAGCCACCGGGTCCGGGACTCAAACAGCGGTCGACTGCATGGGAGTCCAGCGACATAGCCATTACGCTAACTGCTGGTCCTGGTTGAATCAATTTAATACATTCCCATTGGTAGTGCATTATAGAGGGTGTTCCTGAATTTTCAGTTGGGAAGACAGCCTATATTTAGTAGGCCAGTGCTTCTCAACAGGGTCTAGGTAGTATGTAATATGTAAGATGTGCCCGCTTCCTTCCTCCTGGCTCTGCAGAGAACATGTTGTGACCCCTTAGTGTGTAAGTGTGGTTGGTACTGGGCACAGGAAAATTTAATGATAGAAAGTCTTACTTTGTGAGCCTAACTTGCTTTTTGATAGCTATCAACCTAGTGGCTAATTGATTTAAAGGCTTATTACTATACTTGAAGCCTTTGTAATCCTTCATTTTCATTCATTTTGTTGTGTTGGTTATACTGCTTAACCCTAATAACTTTTTTATTTCTGCAGTTAAAAAAATGAAATGTATTAGAAGCCTTTTCTCCAATGTCATTGTCACATACTGTCTAAAGTAATGGATTGCAGTTTTTATATGTAATCTTAAGAAAATTGCTTAGCTAGCATTTTAAAAGACAGGAGTGCTTTAATATATTGATAATAAAACCTCAGAAAAATAAGTGGGTTTCTTTGGAAATTTTAGTTTAAAATAGTGCAGCTAAGAATCCTGCAGTGAACCTTGGATTCTGCTTCTTGGCCCTGCAAGGTTACTTATGGTTCGTTTGTCTGTTTTCCACCTTCATATATATATATGTGTGTGTGTGTGTGTGTGTGTGTGTGTGTGTATATATATATATATATATTTTTTTTTTTTTTTTTTTGCTATTGACTTTTCTCCTATTTTCATTGTATTTGTTGGTTTCTTTATCTTTAATATATTGAGCAGAGTTTTGGAAGACGACAAGACTAAATGTATATTCAATGTGCTTTGTTTTACTTCCTTCTTTTAATAGTAACAGTGGACCAGTAGGTGGTGTGGCGGTTAAGGGCACTGGACTCCCACATGGCCTACTGCAGTTTGAGTCCCGGACCTAGAGGCTTGCTTTCTCACTTTTTTTTTTCTTTCTCTCTCTTTCTCACTCTGTCCCTCTCTGGTCAAATATAAATAAATAAATAAAGTTAAATAAAATAATTCTTTAAAAAAATAGTAACAGTAGTGTTATCTATTGAGCCCTTACTATGTGTCAGGACTGCACTGAACATATTATCTATGTAATTCATTGAATTCTTTTGATAACTATAGGAATAAAGAGGCAAAGATGGGATCAGAACTAAAGTATGGTGGCCCAGCCCTGACGGTGCAGGTGGGAGGGTGCTTCTGCATGATGCTGAAGCCGTGTGGGTGGCCCAGGTTAGTTTCCTGGCTCAGCTGAAAACAGGCCTGGTGTGGTGGTGTGTGCCTGTGGTTCTAGTTGACTGGGAGGCTGGGGCAGCCACGATCGCAGCATGGCAAGACCCTTCAGACAAAAATACCCTTACTGGGGCCAAAGAGTGGCATGGTAAAGGCACTGGACTCTCACATTGCTGATTGTGGTTCGAGTACTGTACCCAACAGCTTGCTTTCTCACTTTCTCTCTTTCTCTCTTTCTCTCTCTCTCTCTCTTGAGTACACATGCTCTATAGCAAATTAAAAAAATAATAAAAATTTAAAAAGAAAAAGAAAAATACCCTTCTCTCTTTCTTTCATAAAAAGCCAAACCAGAAAAACAAAACAAAACAAAACAGAGGTTTTTCTGGTTGTAACGTCTCTTCTTCACACTATATCATAGAGCTACTAGGCTTTTTATTTGTTTGATTTAAAAGAAAAATTTAGAAATGATTTATGATGCTCTGTAGACGTGTTTATTTTTTGTAGCACTAGTTTTTAATTGTAAACTACTTAAGAGTAAGGACAAATCACCCGATGTAATTGTCATTCTTTTGAACTCTTTTCCTTCTAGCTTCTGTTTCCAAAAGCTGGCTTCTTGGCAAATCGTCAAATGAAATATCTTTGTATGAAGAAATCAGTGTTCTTTAAATGAAAATATGATGTTATCCCAGGATTTGGGTTCTGCAGAAGGAGTCATTTGAACAAACTCAAATTTTTAATTCTCTGTTGTCTTTGCTCCTTATAGGATATCCGCCATGATTAGAGTCCTTAAAGGGAAAAGTCCTTGGAGATATTTTTAATATATTAAAATTTAAAAAGAAGTATAGCAAGAGTGTTTCTAAGTCAGTCAGAAATGAAAAGAAACTAATGGCCACTGTGTTTACATTCTATCTGCAATATGGATTTCCTTATGCAGCAAGGAAAAAAATCATCTTGAATATGTCCCTCTTCTATACTCATAATCCTGAACTACAGGCCAATAAATCAAGATGCTGCCCTGCTGGCTCTCAGCTTTCAGTGTCACTGTGCCATAGGACGTTTACTACCCCACAGGCTGTTTCTCTGGCCAGCTTTGGTAGGGACTACCTATCTGGCCTTTGTAATTACTCAAGTATGATTAAAATCAAGAGGGTAAGTAATGCCTCCCAGGCTAACTTAAACCTCAGCCTGAACTGTGTGTTCCTCTCAGGTTTTATTAAAGGTCTTTACTGAGCAGCATCCAGACTTTAGATACAGCTGCCAGTGAGACCCTGTTACGTGCTGGGTGTTGGCTGGGGCGTGGTAGGCAGCCTGGCTTCCCACTGCTCTGTTCTGAGATGGGGTGGTGAGCAGTATCTCATCTTTGGGTTACATGATGCTCACGGCGCTTGGGCAGGTGCTTCTTAGGGCCGGTCTTACTCCTGGGTCCCAGAGCTGCATGCTCTTCACTTGGATGCCCAGCACGTCCTGTCTGAGTGGCGCCTGCTGTAGGGAGCTGATAAACGGGTGTAATAGTTAATAGGGTCTCCACTGTGATTCATCCGGCCATCTGCAAACTTCATGGATCGAGTCCTCTGTCCTCAGAGTTTTTCAGACTCCACAACCTCACGGCTCTTGGCCTCGCTCTCCGTGGTGAACTGCAGTGCACCATAGCAGGCCTCTGACCCCGCAAGCCTTCCCAGGTGTCCGTGAGGCAGAGACTGCCTGGTCAAACAGTGGCCAGCTTTTTAGCATAAAGCTCTACACTGCCCTCAAGAAAGCCGTCTCCTCTTCCCCTCAGAACCACAGTGGTCAATTCCCTTCTCACCAAGAGTATTCTGTGTCCTGGTGGCTAAGATAATGATTTCTGTCCTGGTTGGTGTAACTTGGACTTCGACTCCAGAGTAGCCGTCTTCAGCCAGCTCTGGAGGGAGAAACTCACTCAGTTCAGCCCTGAAGATGCCATCAGCCACAAAATTCCTCTTCTTGAAAATTTGCACTGTCATCTTGCTGAAAGGCTAGGGCTGAAAATTTCAATTTGTGCATTTGGTATTTAATGTCATGCCATTGTCTTTAGGCTCTTCAAAAGTCTTTTTAAAAAAAAATTGCCTATTTATTTCCAATAATTGAACTCCCTTCCCAGTTTTATTGAGGATCACGATAGTTATTACGAGCAGTATAGATTAGAACGCATATTTCAATTTTGAAATGTTATCGAATAGAAATTACCTGACTGCAAGTGGTTCTTAATGTAGTTCTACGGTGGTGAAAATGTATTAGTGGTGATGAGGACGTGCACGCATCCAGATCTAAGGAGAGCTGACCACACATACTTCCCCGCAATTATTTAACACAGAGCTGAGTGGCTATTATGTTCACGATACCGTCCCAGGTTCTGCTGCATAAAACTGAATCTTAGTTTCAACTAAGAAAAGTGAAATGAATATTTCTGAAAGGCAGAATTTTTTTTAAAAAAGGACTGTAGTTAAGGAAAATGAGATCAAAAGGAGAAAAGCCTATACCAGCTGAGACAAAAAAGGAATATGAAAAGTAAATCTTACGGGACAAAGTAAAAAATAAGTCACCACTCATAAGAGTAAGATGGAACTCTCTTTTGTTATCTCAAGAGAAAAGAAAAGAAGCCAGCTTTGCATAAATTAGTATGCATAATTTATACAATTACCGGACTCCTGGAAGTTTGCCAGTATAGCTTTGATGAGAAGAAATTTAGGGAAGTTCTTACTTCCAGGCCAGTTAATGATGTTTTCTGTTCTTTATGTAGTTAGTAACTTTCTTTGGTGTTCTATTTTACTCTTGATTACAGATGTCTGGAATAGTAAGGGAATTTAAAAAAAGGTTATATGTAATATGTTAGTGTGAAGTAATGTTCAGGATCTTAATGTGTTGTGCGAATATCTAATGATCGTATTTTTATCTTTATATATAATGATTCCTTCTTATAATATTCATACTTATGTTCTATGTAAAATATTAGTATAGAAATAACTAGACGTAATCAATATAGCAACAATATTAATTGCTACGATTTCTTAAACATTTACATGTGTCAAATCCTCTTCTAAGCACTCTTCGTATATTAATTCATTTTATTCTTTTTCTTTTATTTTTTTAAAGAGATTTTTGTTATAGGGTGTGTGCGCTCGCCAGAGGGACAGAGAGACAAAAAGTGAGAAATCACCCCCCCCCCCCCAGTGCAATGGCCATGCCACAATCCCTTTTCCTTCATTCTTCTCTCGGGATCTTGGGCACGAATGCACATGTTCCTGGTGTGAGTTTTAAGTTGCGGTCCAGGACTTGAATAGCAGTGGAATATGTGGGAGTCCAGTAATGTAACCATTACACCATATACTGGTTCCAATTAATTTAATCCTTACAAGAACCTTATGAGGTAGGCTTATTAGTATCCCCCATTTACAGATGATGAAAATGAAGGATAGAGAGCTTAAGTATCTTGTTTAAGATCCTGTAGCTACCAAGGCTAGGAGTTAAGTCTGAGCACTTTGACTTTAGAGCTCTTGACAACAGTGCTATTCAGTATAGGTGACCAGGTCTGATTTACTCTAAAGTTATTTGAATTATTGTGGACATAATATTAAGAGACCAGGAAGACTACTGCTTTTATTATGCAGTTTATATCTAGAGAGGATATCAATGAATTTCAAAAAGGGTTACTTATGAGTGTGCAATGGATTGATTATCTGTGTTCCCCCAATTCATAGTTTGACATCTAATCCCTAAAGTGATGGTATTTAGAGGTGAGACTTTGGTATGTAATTAGATCATGGGGCTGGAACCCTCATGAGTGGAATTAGTGTCCTTTTTAGTAGAGGTCAGAGAATTAGCTTTCTTTCACCCTATGAGGATACAGTGAGAACGCTGGAGTCCGTAACCCAGGTGAGAGCCTTAACCAGGAAGTGACTGTGCTGACGTTCTGATCTCAGGCTTCTGATCTCAGGCGTCCAGCCTCTGGGACTGTGAGAAATAGATTTCTGGTTTTTTATACGCCACTCAGTCTAGGGTAGTTGGTTAAAACAGCTCGAACTAACACCGAATGCTTATGAAAGTACTGAGTGATAAGGCTGATGGTATTTTGAGTGCACACTGGGCGCTGTTAGTGTGTGATTAGGACAAGGCATTCCCTAATGAGGGTCATGGGCAGGAATCCTGTGGGTGTCAGCTGGCTTGTTCTGTGGGAGAATCTGCCCTCGAACCCTAGCCTCGCCTGACAACGGTGGGCCCTTGGGCACCAGGAGTGCCAGATGAAAAGGTTGTGGGTGGATCATGGCACCTCCGTTACTTGGGCGTGGCCCCAAGTCAAAGCTCTGTGACTGGAAGCCTCATTGGCAACTGTTCAGTTGTATGTCTGCACATACTCTGTGCCTAGATTTAGATCTTTCAGAACAAGAGAGCAGGAAATGGTTGGCCTGTAGTCTCTCTCTCTCTCTCTCTCTCTCTCTCTCTCTCTCTCTCACACACACACACACACACACACACACAGAGAAAGTTTTTTTTTTTTTTTTTTTAGTCTCATATTTATCATCTTCCTGCTTTGGACCTCATTTTATTTTCTTCAAACCTGGGTTTTTATTTTTGAAATTCTTTCTTTCTTTTTTTTTTATAAGCAGTGATTTTTATTCATTAATAAACTAAAAGCCTATTTTCAGACGATTCTTTCTCATGTACCCTACATGCTTTACTTAGTAAGCAAAGCCCCATAAGGCCAGGCTTCAGCTAATCCTCAGACTCTGACCCTTCTTCATCTTGACTAATCTGGAAGTAACGAAGTTCGTAAGTCTCCTTGTCAGATGCAACCACACGAAGCCAATCACGAAGGTTGTTTTTCTTAAGGTATTTCTCGGTGAGGTATTTCAGATACCTTTTAGAGAACTGTTTCTCAGAAACAACTGTGATTTTATTCTCGAGGCGTTCAATGTGAACTACATTTCCAAGGTTGCCAGTTTTCCCATTGACTTGAACCTTTTCCCGCAGAAACTGTTCAAAATTTCCAGAGTCAAAAATTCCATCTTCTACTGGATGAGTAAGGTCCAAATTAAACTTCCAGGTTGACTTCTTAGGCGTCTTGTCTTTCGGCGCCATCTTGGAAGCCAGCCGTGCAGTCAGAAAGCTTGAAATTCTTTCTTTTGGGGTCATATTTTAGCTTAACTTTCCTTAGTTTGGAATCCCATTTTATGCTCCAGTGTCTAGGACAATGCCAACTGACTCAACTGGTTAAATTATGTAGCAAAAATATTTTGTGTTCAGCTAGGCCGTGTGTAACATTCTTATATCCTGATGTGCACTGGCTTGTGTCCCTTACTTTTGACACACCTTTATAGGAAATTAGGCAAATAATAGATAAGTAGGTAGGTAGGCAGCCACTTACCATGGAATAATTTCTATGTCAACATTTTCCAGTTGAAAACAAAGCATTGGAGAGCCTAAAGTAATAGGACTGTTTTAAAAGGTTTTTGCCGTAGGGTCCATGTGCTCGCTGCAGACACACACGGAGAGAAAGAGAGAGACAGGGAGAGGGAAAGTGAGAAGTCACCCTCTGGAAGGATGGCCACACTACAATTCCTTCTCCTCCATTCTTCTCCTGGGATTTTAGTCATGCACACACGCTTGCCCTGTGTGTTTTTCAAGCCATCAGGTCCAGGATTTAAACTGTGGTTGGCCATGTGGAAATCCAGCGTTGTAACCACTATTCCACAAGTAATAGGACCTTAACAGGCCAAAAATATGTCAGTAATAATGCTTTTATTAATAATATTGATAAATTGATCATGATGACATACAAATTATAGGTGGAACCATATGAAATTGCCAGTATCAGATTATTGTGACCAATAAAAATGTCATTTTCTTATGGCTTAACTTGAAGTGCTTCTAACCGTAGCAGCTCAGTTGTATTGATGGCTTATTCTATGTGAGGACTCTGCCAAGTGTTTTTGGTTATTGCCAGATATTCTAGTCCCATGAGACAAGTGTTGTCATTTCTTCTCTGTTATACGACAGACAGGTTAGAGAAGTTAAGTAACTTTTCCAAAGTCAAGCAGCATGCTTAGCCATTGTTTAACTTTCTTGTTACTTTTCCTGGTAGTCGTGACTTGAGCCAACAGAATATGACAAGATAGGAAAAAAGGAAGATAAGAATATTTGACTGTGGAAATAGTGTCAGATCTGGCACATCAGAAAATGTTTATTTATTTTTAGAGAGATAGAGAGACAGAGATACAAGCACTTCCAACAAAGCCTTCATGCCATGATCCTCCCCCAGCCTCAGACAGCCCAGATCACAGGTGTGCACACATCTGGCTTATGCTGGGATACAAGTTGGGGATCTTCCCATGTCAGTCCAGCATCACAGAGTGTTGTGTCCCCACACCACCACCTGGCCCCAAATCTGATAAGTTTTTGAGCCAGTTGTGTTATGAAGAAAATGATCATCAGAGAAGAATTGCATAAAAAGCTCTCCTAGCTTCTTTTTGGCTCTTTTATTTGTGAACACTTTACACCTATGTCCAGTAACTGCTGTAAAACAGGCCAGGGTGCAGCCAGCTTCTACATATGAACAAGGCTGTTATCATTTCTCATTTTGGTTGCTTTTTCCAACTTTCACATTCTTTAGGTGAGAACTTGCCTTTCTGTTTCAGTTCTTGGAACACTACTGCTACTAGCTGATCTACATGGATCTGATCTCTTTCTGCCTAGACTTGTGGTACCTGCCAGACTCTGTGCTTCAAGAATATGCTAGTTTTGCCTCTCCTGGTTCGCCTGACTACCTATGCCTTGACTTGACTGTTAGGAGTCTAGTATTTTCAGATAGGGCACCACTGTAGGTAAAAGTATAGTCTTGACTGTACTCTGAGATGAGTCAAACTGTTAGCCTCTTATGGTAAACATTGGAGTGGGTTCAACCCTTTGTTTTTGTTTTTGTTTTTAATTGCCAGAAACCATTTGTGTTTGTCGGGGATGAGGGGGAGAGAAAGCACCCCTCAAGGGAGTATGGTCACAATGCATTCCCTTCTTCATTTCTCCATCCTGGTGGGGGATTTTGCATATACATGTCCATGCACCTGGTGTGTTTTTCAGGCCACTGGGCCAGGATTCAAATCACATGGTTGGCCACATGGGATCTGGCTCTCTTAGTCTTCAAGCCATGGGGCTGACTCCAAACCTTAATTCTTAAAAGAACAGGATGAACTAGAGCTTGGGCTTTAATGTGGAATTTGGTTCATGGCTCAGAATATGGTTTGGGGTCATTGCAAGTCTTAATGATATTATTTGTTTTAATTATTTTTTTATTATACTTTTTAACATCTTGAGAGGCCATTAGAACAAATGGTAAATCTAGTGTAGTAAATAAAATATTTTGTGTAATGAATGAATGTGGAATATACTAATAGAAACCAAAGAAATTGTGTTTGAGTATTGAGTTATGGATGAATTTCTTTGGCAGTTTTACATGTTAATTGCTAAAAATATATCTGCACATTTTATGTGATTATACTTACCATGTACAGATGAATTCTCTTTCTGATAGAATCATTATTCAGAGTCTATTCAGATTTATATTATCATTTTGTCTATTAAAGTTCATTTTTTTAGAGTAATGTGATCTTAGAGTAGGAAGTGAATCAAATGTGGAGATGTTATCTCCTGACATTACTCAGTCTGGTTTTCCTTATTTAAAAGTACTGTCTTTAAAATAAAATGTATATTTACGATACTCATTGAAACAAATTTATTAGGTAACGGCAACACTCTTTGGGTTAGAAAACAGCATTGAAAAACCTGACTTAGTTTTTATCACTCCCAGGAATTTTCATTAGATCCCCTGTACAGAATAATCAGCTATAAATAGAGATCAGCTAATTTGATGAAGAAGCTGTAGGTCTGCAGATAATTGAACAAATATATCATGGTTTAAAAAAACTCACTTGAGATGACAGTCATAGTGAATAGGGCAGGGCAGAGAAAAAATGGGGAAAGAAAAGGAAAAGAAAATATAAAGAAGCAGTGGTGGACTTGTGTGTGACAAAATGCAATTCCACCAGCCTACTTAACACGTACTCACTAGAAGGCCCTTGTTTTTCTCAGTTCCTTTTGCTTGAGTGCTTTTCTTTCCCACTTAGGAAAGCTCCTCCTTCCTCCCTCATGGTCCTTTGGCCAGAGACTAATGTTGCTGAGGTTGTTGAGGAAGTAATGGAATTTTGGATCTGCCAATGTAGTCAGCCTCTGCAAGGCTGGCTTCCAGCAGAAATCCTCTTGTTATCCTCTGAGACCCTTTTCACTAGCTAATTAAAAAAAAAAATTAGTGTTTAAAAAGGCATCTTTAATCAGCCATAATATTCCTTCTTGTTACTCTCTCCTTTCCCTCTCTTTTAGGGGTGTGCATACCTTGATATACAAAATGCACATCGTCAAAGGATTTTGATATTAGAATATACATTGTGTGTGAGTGTGTGTGTGTGTGTGTGTGTGTGTGTTAACCTCCAGGGGTAGGAGTTACAGAACTGGGGAGACGTCTACTTCTGAAGAAGACACTTGGAGAGGTAGGATAGAAGGTGTGTAAGTATGTGGGTTGATCGCAATGCCTGACAAGGAAAAGGCTCTTGGACTGTGTTTTCACACAAGCCTCTTCACAGTCCATCCACTTGACTGACGACTGAAACAGACGAATGTGTGTGGGAACCATGAGGGTCACTGGGTTAGTACTTCCTGATACTATGTAAGTGTGGTGCTTAAGCATCTCTACTAATAGCGAGTATTAAGCTACTTTAAGCTGTAAATAGCAGGAATTAAACTACTTTACTTACACATGTATTTGCTTGACTGTATTTGCCAATCCTAAGTCATGACACGTGATCTAAATAAGTGTGACAGTGTATTTAGAATTGGGACTATCCATGGAATTTATATATCTAGCATGCATTTAGCAAGGTCTTATTGAGGGCTTTCCATGTGCTAGGCATTATTGTGGGTGCTGGGTAGGTAGTGGTGACAAAATAGGAGAAAATCCCTTATTCTCTCGAGGGGGAGGCAGACAATAAAGAGTTAAGCAGTTTGATAGTGGTAGTACTAGAGAGAAACCGAAGCATAGAAGGAAGGTAGCAAGTATTGCTGGAGGTTGGTAGAGCTGTGGTTTTGGTGAAAGGTGGATACGTTCACAGCTGGGACCATGATGACGATCCGCCCACGTGTTCTGCCCAACCATGGCTTTTGAGTTTCCTGCATTATTTCCTTAGACTCCATTACCTGCTCAAACCTCAAGAAAATAGAACTTTCCAGCACATAGAGGTAGAACCACTAAAAATAAAAACAAAACAAACACCAGAAACACCTTTTATTTATAGCAGGTTGCCAAAATGGACTGAAACTACTAAGTAGCAAATATCTATATATGCTGAGAAAGATGCACAATTTTAAAACAAACAAACAGGCCCAGCCACCGTGGTGCAAGTGGTAGAAAAGCTCTGTAGGGCTGGAAGGATGGAAGATTTAGTGTGCTTTTCAGGTTCACCTGTCCATGCTGGGAACATGTATGTGCCAATGATCCTGGCTGACTCAAAGGCTGGGGTCGGGTGGGGAAGATCGTGGTGTAAGATGCTGTTGAGGGTGGTTTTGTGAATCTCTTTCTGTCTCTCTCGTTCATGAAATAAATAAATAAATAAATAAATAAATAACCTTAAAAAAAAAAAGGGTCAGCTCCATGGCCTGGTAGTTACGGCAGGTGGAAACTATAAAGCTGACTGTGTGACTTGAGCCCTGGATCCACTGGCTTCAGAAGCATACAAGACACATGTGTGTGGATGCCCAAAATCTTTTTTTTTTTTTTTTTGGAGAGGTTTTTCGCTATAAGGCGCGTGCGCTCGCCAGACAGACAGAGAGAGACATAGAGACAGAAAGCGAGAAATCACCCCCCAGGGGGGATGGTCACGCTGCAATCCCTTCTCCTCCATTCTCCTCTCGGGATCTTGGGCACGCACGCACACGCGCCCGGCGTGAGTTTTAAGCCACCGGGTCCGGGATGCGAACCGCGGTCGACTACGTGGGAGTCCAGCGACATAGCCATTACGCTAACTGCTGGTTCCCGATGCCCAAAATCTTGAAAGGAGGCAGAGATGAAGAAAAAGGGATTGTGATATGAGCATTCCCCATGGAGGGTGCTTTCTCCTCTCCCTCTGTCTCTGTTTGTCTTTTCTTTCTGGCAAGCACATGTGCTGTCAAACAAAACTAAACAAAATAGAACAAGTAGGTGGCATGTGGTTCAGGTGGTAGACTTCCACATGACAAACCATTGTTTGAGTCCCGAACCTGGTGGCATGAAAAATCACTCTGGGTGGGTGTGCATGTGTGCCCAAAATCTCTGGAGGAGACTGGAGGAGAAGGGACTGTGGCATGGCCATCCCTCCGTGGGGGGTGATTTCTCACTTTCTCTCTCACTGTCTCTTTCTGTCTGTCTCCGGCGAGAGGACATGCCCTATGGCAAAAATCTAAAAAACAGGGCCAGCAGGTGGCATGGTGGTGCTGGACTCCTACATGGCTGACCACGGTTTGAGTCTTGGACCTGGTGGCTTGCTTTCTCACTTTTCCCTCTCTCCCTCTTTCTTACTTACTCTTTTCTGTCTCTGGTCAAATCAAAATAAGTAAATAAATAAAGTTAAATAAGATAATTCTTTAAAAAAAATCTAAAAAAACCTCCAAAAACCTGCCCCTAATTCAAACTCTGGAATCTGAATCTCTGTGCCTTCATCAGAGTTGTCATTCTTAACTTAGTTAAGGAGACCCATGATTAGAAGGAAGCAGTTATTCTGGGAGGGGAAGTCACACAGTGAGTTTACGTAGTGTTTTCCTAGCCCAAGGCAGAGCAAGCAGTGGAAAGCTGTTTCCAGTCTCCTCGATGTATGGACCATGCCCTGCACTTGCTGCCACCTCTGCCTATATCGTTTCCTCTACCTGTTACTTGGGTTTCTTTTACCGAGAATACCCTCCCTCCTTGTACTTGCTTATCCAAATTCCACTCAGCTCCTGAGGACAGACCCAACCTTTTACTTCTGTTTCCATGAGATCTGGCACCAATCAGTGCTCAGTAAATGCGTAATAAGTAATGGAGACAATGAGGTGAAAGAGAGGAGTACAGTTGGCATGTACCTAATTCATGTCTCCATCCACAAATCGTTGTTAGAAATGGCATTTCCAGGCTTTGTCCCATCTCTGCCTTGTCTGAGACTCTCCTTTTTTTCCACATTCTTTTGATTCAAACAGCAAAACTGGCCAACTCAGTGACATAGGATTAACATGCTGCTCAAGCGATGACGGACCCTTAAGAGAAGATGGTGGGTTTGGTTCCCCAGTCGACCTGTACACGCTGGGCTCATGCACCTTTAATCCTGGCTGGTCGGGAAGGTTGGAGGTGGGGGAATTACAACACAGACTGCTGTTGAGGGTATTTCTCTCTCCCTATCTCTTTGTCTTTCATTCTCAAAAATAAACTTTAGAAAAAATGAAAAACAAAAAAAGGTGCAAAACTATAGTTAAGGGGAACTGGCAGACAACTTACACAAATGCCAGAGATGGAAGCTCTTGGGACTTTGTGTTTCTGAGTGGACATCAGCTACAGTTCGCTCTCTTCCCATCTCCCTCTACAAAATGGCTGATTTTCCCTTATCAGGGCCTTCTGTTTCCTTCTTGCCTCACTAACTCCCTTCTCCTCCTGCAGGTAGACAGACTGGAACAGGATTTCATTTGTAGCCTGTCAGCTCTTCTTGTCAACTGGCAGAGATATGGTTGAGTATTAAGAGGGGTTTGGGAGGTGGAATTATTAAGGGAACAGCAGCTTTGGTTTATCGAGGGGTGGGAGGTGGGGGGATGAATTCACAGATATTTTCCAGTTCATTAAAGAGAGCAAAAATCCCAGGCTTTGAGCTCATTGGCACACCTTTCTAGGCCTGTTCTCCAACACATTAGGGTGTCCTTCACACATGCTGCACCTTAACCTGCAAAGGCACAAGCTGGCAGCTGCTTCTCAGCCCTGGAAAACACAAGTAGATTGGCCTGTCACATAAACAGGGCTGAAATCCTCAGGGCAGTTGAGAAAACAAGAAATCCCCACAGCCTGGCATGACAAATCTTGGCTTTGTGAGTTGACTTTGTTCTCTGCTTAGATGTTTCTTTGGGTGCAATAGTTTTTAACTTAGTTTAAAACAAAACTTAAAGATTTTCTGTTGTTTTTATCATCATTCTCATCATCCTGACAGTCATCGTCAGAGTCGCTATTATTGAAATCAGCTCTGAGCCAGCCGTGGTTCTTATGCTTTATGTGGATTAACTCATTTAATCCCCGTTAGCCCTACCAAGGAAGTATGAACTCCGAGCTTTTCGTGTAATCTAATAGTATATAAGCAAGGAAAACCATATAAATTTTCTTGGTGGAACTATAAGCTTTGAGGTAGGGTAAAGCCATGGAAGAGAAGATATTTGTAAACTGGAGTATTTTATATTCTTTCTGCTCCACCCTAAAAATTTGCCATTCAGTTTTCTAAATGAATCAGAGAAGTTTGGATTCACACAGAAAAGAAACCAGTCAAATTCTAATTATACTATCTATTGCTTTTAAAACTAGACTCTAAGGACTTTTCATTTATTGGCAAATTTTATTGTCTGAAGATTGGCATGAGATGATAGGTCAGATTCTATCTTCAGTCTGCAATTGCACATGCTGCTCTAGAGAAAATTATGACCTAAAAATTGTACTCAAAATTTTAGTTTTTGGTGAAACATGATGCTATACACTCATTCAATTTCAAGACTAAATAGTTTAAAAATAACCGTAAGTGTGCTATTTGTAAGCGTGCACAAGATTACTGCAGTAGTAGACTTAAGAGTATTTAAGAACTATTTAAACCAGCTTTCTAATTGCCCACTTTAGCAGAGATTATAAATCAACAAACATTTTTCCGAATTCCTTTTCCATGCCAGGAACGGTGTTAAATGTTGGGGATGGAATTCATTTGAACAGTACCAACTGCAGCCTGCCACCTACCTTGGACAGCACCCAAGAGGGTTTAATACGGGATACATTAGCATGCTTTTCTTTTCTTTTTTAGAGAGATTTTTCTATAGGGCACATGTGCTCACTGAAGAGACAGAGAAAGACAGAGAAAGAAAATGAGAAATCACCTCCCAGGGGCATGGCCATGCTGCAATCCCTTCTTCTCCAGTCTCCTCTCGGGATTTTGAGCATACACGCACACGTGCCCCATGTGTTTCAAGCTGCTGGGTCTGGGAACCAGTCGGCCATGTAGGAGTCCAGTGATGTAACCGTTACACCAACTGCTGGTCCCATCATGTTTTTCTTTACACTCTTTATATGTTGCCAAGAAGAACTCAAGTTTTTCATTGTGGCTGCATGATTAAAAATGAATTCAGGTGTGGTCTGAATGATATTTTTAATTAAAGTTAGTGATGAGTTGGGGACAAGGGAGTATTAAGTGTGGTTTGAATGTGAGTTGATGGCAGTAGAGGTTTTGTTCATATATTTTTTTCTTTTTGTCAGTAATCCTTTGTAATGCCCCAGTAATCATGATGTAATTTGAGTGGAATTAAGCTTAAACAATTCAAAATTTTGTAGTTGAGATATTCAAATATGATTCTAAGTTAATCTAAACCAGCTAGTATGACCTCTGCTACACAAGGCTGGTGTGAAAAGGGCAAAGGACCGGTGGCGAGGGCGTTCTGCATTGCTAGCTCATGGGAACTAATCAGGTCTCCCCCATAGTAATCTGTTGGGCCACCATCTCGGGATCTGTGAGACAATGAGCAGAAGTGTAAGAACTCTAGACTAAGTCCCAGCTCCTTCTTATTTATCACCTGTATTGTCTTAAGAAAGTTTGAACTCTTTGAGGTTTGCATTCCTCATCAGTAAAATGGATATGATAGGTATTATACTTGACAGGTTTTTGTGAGGATTAAATTTTAAACTCCTAGCACAGTGCAGACGTGTTCCAGACATTGCTGACTGTGTCTTCTCAGCCTCTAGTGATCCCTGGCTGGGAAATGCGCTAGAATGAGTAGTCCGTACTGTTCTACAAGTACTACACTTAGCTCTCGGTATCCTTGGGTTCTGCATCTGCAGATTCAACCAACTACAGATCAAGAGTATTAGAAAAAAATTGGTTGTGTCTATACTGAACATGTACAGATGTTTGTTCTTTTCATTATTCTCCCAGCAATATGATATAATGCTATTTATGTAGTGTTTAATTTTATTTGGTATTACAAGTAACCTAGAGCTGAGGGAGGATATATGGGAGGATGTGCATAGGTTATATATGTCCTGGAACCAATCCCCTACAGATACAATTATATTTATGTAGTTAATGATAGCAACTAGTTTTTATATTGATTGCAGTTTGGAATATAGTAGTTTCATTTTTAATTAGGTGTAAATTCAATCTGCCTTTACTTATTGAATACCTTCTATGCATCTGGCTTTGTGCAATGTATTAATGATATAAGATGAATAAAGAATTCACTTTTTCAAGAAGTTCATAGTCTATTAAGGAAAAGTAATGAGGCATTACATAGTCAGTGTGGTGTGGTGAAATGTCTTACTCTCTGAATGGGTACGTTGGTAGGTATTATGAAGGTAGAGAAGAATGATCAAAATCTGCCTGGCTAGGTAGGGAGCTCAGAGGTACTTGTTGGTGTATTTACCTGGGTCTTGGCATATGGTAGAGTTCAGAGAGAGACAGAAAGGTAGTATGGAAGAGAAGAGGCAGCCTGAGGACTCATGGAGAAGAAACGGTGCCTGGTGTATTCTTGGAATATGAGGAGTCTAGTGTGGCTGGATTAGAAAGTATCTGGGATTTTACAAGTGACACTGGAAATATAGCTCGAGTCATACCTTGTTCCTAATTTAATGAGTTCTAAAAATAATGTTAATACATTTAAAAACTTATAACAGGTTGAACATTCCTTTTTCAAAATACTTGGGATCAGAAGTGTTTTGTATTTTGAATTTTTTTGGATGTCAGAATATTTGCATATATATAATGAGATATCTTGATGATGGGATTCATGTCTAACATGAAATTCACTTATGTTTCTCATATACCTTATACATAGACTAAAGGTAGTTAGTTATATACAATATTTTTTTATATTGTAACATTTTAACTGCAACCTACCTTGTCAGGCAAGGTGTAGAATTTTCCATTTATGGTGTCGTGTTGGCACATAAAAAGTTTCAGATTTTGGAGCATTTTGGATTTTCAATTTTTGGATGTTCAGTCTGTATTTTAAAATTATTGTACATTCATGGGAAGTAGTCGACATAGTGTAGAGAGTCTCTCGATCTCTTTACTTAGCTTCTCTCAATGATAAAATCCTATAGTAAAATATTAAAATCAAGATATTAGCATTAGTATAATACTGCTAACTAGACTATATAGAACTTCTCAGTTCTTCCCAGTTTTTGCATGTGCTCATTTGTGTGTGTGTAGTTCTGTCACCACAAAGGGACTCCCTTGAACTCTTCATTTACATTCACGCTCCTTCTCCATGCTAGCTCTGCTCCCTGGCAACCACTAATCTTTCCTCCATCTCTAGTTTTGTATAGGGGATGTTATTAAATGGAATCATACAGTATGTAACCACTGAGATTGACTTCTTTTTCACTGAACACAATGCCCTTGAAATCCAGCCAAGTTTTCTCATATGAAAGTAGTTTGTTCCTTTGAATTTCTCAGTATTATTCCGTTCTATGAATGTCCCCGAGTATGTTTACCAATCACCCATTGAGGAACATTGGGCTGTTTCCAGTGTGGGGTTATTGTGACTTAGGCTGTCATGGTTTTATGTGTGAACATAGGTTTTAATTGCTCTGGGATAAATGCCTAAAAGTACAATTGTCAGGTCATAAGATACGTAAGTACATGTTTTGTTTTATTAAAAAACTGCCAAACTTTTTCAGAGTGGAGTTGTTAATGTTTGGGAGAAATCTCAAACCCATGGTGTGTGGGTGTTTGTAGTTTGTCTTAGGCATGGATTTGCCTGGGGTTTAGTGGTCAGTTCCTTATCCCGGGAGCAAGCTCCTTGTCCCCACTGTGCTTTCAGCATTCTCTCTCGTGGCCTTACTGGTGAGGGTGATGTGATGGTGTGGTCCTGGGATGGTGACGGTGGTGTGGTCCAAGAAACACAGGCCAGAAATTCAAAGTACTTTCAGAACTCAAGTTTTTTACTCATATTCCTAAAATAGCATGACTGAGATACATGGCACACATCAATACTTCATATAATGTCCCTTTGCCCTCTCTTTTCAGCTGCCTCTAAACCTATGACTGTTTTATTCCCCTTCTCCAGAATACTCTTTCATCAGTCATGCAGTTTATTCTTCCTTACTTCCTGTACTCTCTTACCAACTGAACTCCTATCTTATCCTATTTCCTCCCAAGAATTTCCTCTTCTCATTTTTGCTTCTTGTAAAGAAAATCTACTGACTGTTTTCATCCCTAGTCCCACCACTTGGCCAATTCTGCATTATATATAGTTTAGAAACATATGGAAAATCATGACTTTTTTTTGGGTTGTTGTTGTTGTTAAGTTTTTTTTTTTTTTTTTTTTTTTTTTTTTTTCGGGTATGTGTGTTTGCCAGAAAGACAGAGAGACAGAAAATGAGAAATCACCCCCCAGGGGGGATGGCCACAGCACAATACCTTCTCCTTCATTCTCTTCTTGGGGTTTTGGGCACACAAACACACACACACACACACACACACACACACACACGTGCCTGGTGTGTTTCAAGCCTCTAGGTCCAGGTCTGGAAGTGTGGTCAAGTACATGGGAGTCCAGCTCCTTAATTCGCTATTATACTACCTGCTGGCTTCCAAGAAATATTCTTCTATTTTTTTTTAAGTGCAAAAATGCATCATGGCCTTCCCAATGACCTGATACTATTATTTGAATAGGAAATATAATTAGTTTTATTTGAAAACGTTTTTGAGAGGCATTTTCTTCCTTCCATACTTTCATGTTGCCTGAAGTATCTCCACCCTTACTTGAGATCACAGTGACATTACCCACATGGTATCTGAGGAGGAGAACTCAGATTTGCTTTTGGATACATCCCTTGACTTCTTACCCTTCTTGGTGCTGGTCAGAAATTGACGTGTTTATCTTTTCTAGAACTTGTGTATCTCTCCAGGTATCTTGTTATAGTCGTACTCCCCCCTCTCCTTTATCTGTGGTTTTGCTTTCTAGAATTTCAGTTACCCACAGTCAACCGGTTATAGTTACTCATGGTTAACTATGATCTGAAGATAGGTAAGTACAGTACAGAACAAGATATTTTGAGAGAGAGCCCACATTCACATACCTTTTATTAGTTTTATTTTTCTGTTAGAATCATTCTATTTTATTATTTTTATATTGTTCATCTTTTACTGTACCTAGCTGGTAAATGAACTTTATCAGAGATATGTCCATATTGGAAAAAAACATAATATATATAGACTTTGGTACCATCTGAGGCATCTGCTGGGGCTCTCGGAATGTATTCACCGTGGATACATGGACTATTATAATTAGAAATATGTGATTGGCTCTACCTGACAGATGGGAAGTCTGTTGCTCACTAGCAGTCCTCCCAAGGAAACAAAGCTCTGAAGGTTTCCAGATGTATTTTTAGGAAGTAGGAAGCTGCTCTTGAATTTATTGCTTCTCTTTGGAAAGAAACAAAGGGAGATACAGCTCAGCAGCATGGATGGTGAGCAGGAGAGGCACTTTCTGCTTTAGTTCTGGTCTTGTAGCTGTCTAGGAAGAAGTATGTGCCTTTGAGCAGTCAGTTCACTCGATTTTCTTCATTCTGTAAAATGTGAGGGCTGCATTAAGATTTCTCAAACAAAAATGTTGGTATCTGTGATCCACAGGTGTAGGGAAGCTCAGTGAGTTCCTTAAAGGCACGTGATTCACCTGGGGCGGAGGCATCCCACCCTCTTCCACCATTGGGTCCCTGTAGCACCTGCGTGTATGTGCGTAGTAGATTAGCTGAGTAGAAGCTGGACACTCTCTATGCTTCCTAAAGACTCCTCATTAATTCATTTTCAGCCAACAAAACAATCTTGGTTATTACTATTTACATTCTAAGTATTTTTAGATTTCTGAGACTGGTTTGTTCCCTTTATGGCCCATCAGTGAATTTTTTCCAGTTTCATGTGATAAAAATTGAGGAAGCCCTAAATAATGTACTCCAAAACCCAGTGCAAATTGGAATTCCACTTCTCTTTTTAAAGAGACATTAGCCCTACAGAAGAAAAAAGGCGTAGTTGCTGTTTCATCTTAAAAATCAGTTATCTTGGGGCCAGCAGATGGTGTAGCAGTTACATCGCTGGAGTCCCACGTGGCCTACTGCGGTTCGAGTCCCAGACCCTGTGGCTTTAAAAATCATGCCGGATATGTGTGCCTGTATGCCCAGAACCCCGGGAGGAGAGTGGAGGATAAGGGTTGCTATGTGACCATCCTCCCTGGGGATGATTTCTTGCTTTCCCTTTCTTCCCTTTTTCCATCTGTCACCCCCACTTCCCAAAAACGCAGGTGCCCTAAGCAAATACCTCTAAAACCCTCCGAAAGTTATCTTACAATTTAAAACAGCATTTTCACATCAAATTATTTGAGCTCCACGTTTACATTTTTTTCCTCTTTGAGTGCCACCCCCCCTTGTTATTTCCTTAATATTTTTCTTAAAATTGATTGGCATTATTTTACTTAAATATACTTTAAGAATTTAATAACTGTGGACTAATAGGTTGATTTATGATATTATTTCCAATTCATTTAAAAGTAATTTTATTTAAAGTAATTATATATATGTGTATATATATGTATAAATAAGTATATATTTTATATATTTTATATATATGTGTGTGTATATATATATGTGTGTATATATATATATATATATATGTGTATATATATATATATGTGTGTGTGTGTGTGTGTGTGTGTATATATATATATATATATATATATATATATATATATATAAAAGCATCCTTGTACCATCCAAAACCTTCTTCCATGTATGTGTATATAAGCTTTGGAAAACCTTGCACAAGACCAACTTTTGAATGGTGAGAGAAAGGAGGACTAAAAAGGAAACAACAGTGATATTGTTATAAGCTTATAAGTTATATGGATAAGATTGAGAATGGAAACAAGAATTCATCAAGACAAATAAATGAATTTCCTTGACTTCAAACCCCTGTTATTGTCAAGGAGATCTTGTGCATGTGCATAACAAAATGACATTCCATTCTGGGACTAGAATGCTTGCCCCCCTTTTTTATGCCTCTTGCATCACTGAATAGCACTGGGGTCATAGGACCATATAGATTTAAATGTTATATTGTACGCCTTGTCAAGAAGGCAAGTCATTGTGTCTGGGAATGGAATGCTTGTCCTTGTTGCAGGAAGGTAAATAGAATCAGAAGCAAATGAGATCAGATTCTAATCGCCAAGCAAAGGTCAGGAACTTTGGAGGCTGGAAAACAGGTAAGAGATAACAGAAGGTGTTAACCAGCAGATGGCACTGGTTAAAGGCTGGCTCCATGGGCATGTGACCTTGTGGTTATATGGGTTCCCACACTTAGAAAGGCTTTGTACTTTGTGTAATGCTCTGTTGTTATGGTCTTGAAATCCTAATAATTTTTGAGCAAGGGACCCTGAATTTTCTTTCTTTCTTTTTTTCTTTTAGTTTTGCTATAGGGTGCATGGACTCACTGGGGAAATATATATATATATATATATATATATATATATATATAGAGAGAGAGAGAGAGAGAGAGAGAGAGAGAGAGAGAGAGAGAGAGAGAGAGAAAGAAATGAGAAATCATTTTCCAGGAGGGATGGCCATGCCGCAATCCCTTCTCCTCCATTCTCCTGTAGGGATTTTGGGCATACACACATATATGCCCAGTATGATTTTCAAGCCTCTGGGTCCTCTACTCAAACTCTATAGCCAGCCACCGTAACCTCAATACCACCTGCTGATTCCAGGACCCTGCACTTCATTTTGCACTGGGTCCTGCAAATCACATAGCCAGCCCTTGGTGTGGAAAGGAGATGCTTATAGAATGCTTTGTGGTTTAGGTTAGAACTGGAATAGTGAGAACAAGATAATGAGTCGCAAGATTTCAACTACTAATTGGTGATGTCTCTTCTGATTGACCTGAGCTCAGAGATTAAGGAGTCCAACATGGGACTTTAGGATTCTTTTTGCTTTAAGCTCCTAGACAGGCTTGCTGCCTTCCTGCCTGTCTAGGAGATAGTAGAGGGAATGGCAACCTATTCAAGGAGAACTTGGGCAGTGCAATGAATTGACTCCTAAGAACTTGAAAAAAATCTTGTAGTAAGATTGTTCTCAGCCTAGTTGTGCTGGTGCATGGGTCATGTGGGCGATTGTGGTTGGGTTCTCAGGTCAGCCTGTTCATGCTGGGTGTGCATGGGTGTACATGCCTGTGGTGGTGGTTCGCTGAGAGAGCTGGGGGAAGGATCGTGGTGTGAGACTTTGCGGGGACGCTTGTTCTCCTCTCACCCTCTCTCATAAAATAAACCAGTGAATAAACAAATTTAAAAAATTGTTCTCCTGCTGGCTGGGGGTGCTATCTGTGCATCCCTGCAGCTGGAGCTGGACTCCCACATGACCAACTGTGGTTCAAGTCTCAAATCTGGTGGCTTACTTTTTCACTTTCCTTCTCCTTCTCTCTCTCTAGTCAAAGTAAAAAAAAAAAAAAAAAAAAAAAAAAAGTTCTCTATTAATTAAGTTATAAAACCAGCCCATAGTGAATCAAGTAGGGGCAAGCATGTGGATACCAATCTAGGGCAGCTATAAGATGGCAGAGAATGGTGGGCAGTGGGGATGGTGCTAAGCACCAGAGGATGCATGGCCCACTTATGGGAAAAACTGTGTTCAACTTCAGCCTGTTGTTGTGAAATCATGTTCAGCCATTTTATTGTCCAGCATGGCTAAAAATCATTCAGGCTTTTTAGTAGTAGCTGGAACTCTGGATTTGTTGACTATGACATTTTCCAATTAAAAACAAAAGAATATAAAACTGTGTAGAATAACTAGAACATATCTAGGTTGAATTCATTTCACTCCTTAAGTGGACTTAAAAAAAAAAACAACAACAAAACTTCTTTTCTAAAGACAAACTTGGGAAGTGACCATTTATGTTACGTTTTAGGGGAGGGAGCAGACCACAGCAATGTGAGAAGTTAGGGTAGGAGGTCCAATGGACATTGAGGATTATGATACTGAAGGAGCTCCAGATGTTCTATACTGGAAGAGTTCAGGGATTAAAAGGCGATTGGTCCTCCCCTCCTTTGGGAGAGAGAGAGGAAGAGAAAGAGGGGAAGGGAAAGAGAAGAAGGGAGAGAGAGATCAGTATCTCCAGAAGGGCCTCACTGTGCTGTGCGATCTTCCTGGTCCAGGCTCGCCGTTAGCAGGGTTACAAGCACGCGCAGCTGTGCCTGGTGCGTTCAGGTCGGCCTGGCCACCAAACCTGGGCTTCCCATGTAGCTTTCAGCCTTCTAAGTGGGGGTGCTATCTGTGCATCCCTGCAGCTGGGCTGGAATTTGCTTTTGAGAACTTATTTTGGAGCTGTGTCTGTGCAGCAAACTCACACCTTTGCTTAGGTTGTATGATCTACATCATAAGAAACAGCCGAGCTTTCAAATATGTTTTTCCCACATCTTAGATAAGAATGGGGGGGGGGGAGGCAATTGCTTGTTTATAGGAATGAGTAGAAGGGTTTTAGGGCTGCTAGGAGTTAAAGAGGAGTAACAGCTTCTCATACCCTCAGCCAAGTCTTTTGCCTTGTTCCAGCTTATCATTAAAACAGGGTTATCATTATTATCAGATGGACACGTCAGACTTTCTTAGCCCGATGCCATTAAGCATATGTTCATCCAACCATTTTTCCACCCTGATTGTGCGTTTACCTTCTAAATGCGATATGGCTTCCTGAGTGGGTCTGCCAGTGGGACATAATGGGGAGGTGCTGCAATTTAGAAGATAGGTGCTTCTGTGACTATAGTTAATGACAATTTAGTAAATTGGCATTCTGGTGGTGTATAGCTGTTTTGTGACTGTGATTACTACGAATGTGCCAGGGAAGTTTGGAATCTCTTTGCTGAACTGACATACTCAGTTTTGTACTTGTGCAGCCCAGGGCCAGACCTTAGAGTGTGGCAAATTAGCCAAAGTAATGAGTGTCACTTTGGGATGCCCTTGGGAGGCCTTTCCCTAAGTGACATTAAAAAAAAACAAACAAAAAAAAACCAAACTTGAATGTATGCATCTTTCCTATTTGGATTTCTTTAGTAATAGAGATGAGACATATGTTCTCTGAAAACAAAGGCTGAAGGACAGCCCTGTGGAAATGATATGCTACCCTCTTTCTGCATATCCAGTCAAGTTAATACCTAAAATGAACTGTCACAGCATCTGAACCTGGAATTGACTCTGTGTGGACCCCAGGGCAGAAATGAAACTTGAGAATTTGGGTGTACATATTGTGAGTGAACCTCAAGTTTCCAGTCCATGGCTTTTTAAATGTGTTTATTTCTTTTCCAGAGTTCACTTCTTAAATGGAACTTGGAAAGTTGTTTATTAATATTATTCCAGAGCCCAGAACTCATGGCTAGGACTCAGTGAATATAGTATAAATCTGTATAAATCTCTCGCTTTATACAGATTTTTTTCAGAGGATCAAAGTTTAGATTATAATGTAATATGGATTTTTTAGACACCCATGTCATTTTTTATGATTCTAGACTAAGGAAAAGGAATACGTAACTGTATTTTCAAATATGAAACAGTGATTGGTAGTCCAAACCAATTGTTTATTTTCAGCGTGTAATAACAACAGTGAGAGGAAAATTGATTAGTATTCCTAAAACAGCAGGAAAATGATTTCTGCCCAAACATTGATTAGTCTGTGAATGGGCTTTCTTAAAATCCTTTTCTTCCATAGACTGCAGGGTGCAGCACAGTTATATTTTATGAGAGTCAAGCTTGAGAAACCTACTTGCCATGACTAGACTTATTGCTGCTTTTCCCAGCAGGTGCAAATAGTGTGGTCTCCCCTTTCCTGGCTTGATAACACATTAGAACTTCTTTTGTTTTACTTTGATAAAGAGACTAGAAGACTATTCTCTTATGTAATATGTGGACACAACAAGATATTGGAAATTTCTGATGATATATATTTCTCCCTTTGGCCTATAAATTGCAGTTTGTTTGGCATCTTTGCAGGAGTATTTTAAAGTCCTCCACAGTGGTGCAGTGATAACAAATGCTCTACCATGCTGAAGTCACATTGGAAGGTTTCAGTTCATGTCCAGAGGTCTTCCTTAGGGAACGGTTGTGTAAGTGTATGCTTGTTATCTGGGTGGCTTAGTCTGGGAGTGGATTCTGGTGTACAGACCGTGGGGTACCTCTTTCTCTCTCTTTCATGGACAAAAACATAAGTAAATTAGATGAAAAATTCCTTTTAGCTGATACTCAGGTAACCTGAATTGGTTCCTGGTTAGATGTTATGTTAAGTAAAGGGAGAAAGAAGATTGAGGTCTTTGTCCACATGGAACTTATCTACTTGAGGAGTTAAAACATAGAATCAAAATAAACATTAGTTTTAGAGGAGTGGTTTAGAATATACATCACTTGGTATAGGATTTCAGAGGGACAGAGAATTTTATGCATCCCGAGGTAGTTGGGGAGTATTCATGCTGGAGCCAGGACTGGAGCTGGTCCTTGGCTGTGGGATGAGTTTAGCCAGATGGACAAGGGTGGAGGTTGCTCATGATATTAGCAGAGATGGCCTGCTTTTTCAACAGTGAGTAGGCCTCTTTGTCTCTAATAGGGAACTCATAAAGGGAAAGAATGAACAGTGCTTCCAGGGTGTGGCATTCCAATTCAAAGTGGAAAGAGTTTTGAACGCCAGGCAAAGGAACTTGGACTTTATTTTACAGAACATGGCTAAACAGCGATGGTTCTTTCTATAAACCTGGAGGGATTAGTACACACATTAGGAAATGGCTTTGCAGTGTAGTTAGAGCAGAAGCAGCGAGCAGCTGTAAACCCAAATACCTTGTGATGGAAGACAAGGGTGAAAAGACTGTGCAAGATTTGTGTTCACTTCTGTGGGGATATAGGTAGGGTTAGCCACTTCGTTTTCATTCTTCTCTTTACTTTTCCTTTCCTCTTTTAAGGCTGGTATAAAGCCCCCTTTTTCAATCTTAAAACGCATCAATTCAAATTTGACCTTTCTTACTGTGTGATGGTTTGAAACCCAAAGCTATTTTCAGTTGTTCCAGATTGTCACAAGAGTTTGATGTCCAGGTGCCAATTGGAAGGGCCAAACCTGGCCTGTGGAGGATTGTTTTTAAAATCTGATTCTAAATTAAGCACTTTGGGACAGAAAAATGAGATGTGGCCTAGTTCTAACTCTCCATTTAACTCAAAGTATATGTATTTTTCTTCTCTGCCTAAATATTTGTCTGGCTCTTTCACATCCAAAAAGCATCCAACTCAGAGCTAAGAATATTTAGATTCCTCTTTACTCCTTCATTTTTTCCAGAGTGGTTTTTGGCTTCTATTATATTTTAAAAAGTATAAAGACATTTCTTCAAATATTAGGTAATAATTCTTTGATTGGTTTGTTTTAAATTCCTGGCTTTTCTTTTCTGCATCTTCTTGTTATTATTTGTTTACTCCTTTTCGGTAGAGTTTTTCCATTGTGATCCTCCTGCCTTAGCGTCCTAAGCGGCTGGGACCCAATTACCCGTGTTTCAGGCTACCCGACTGGGCTGGGAATCAAACCCTGGCCTTTCACGTGGTCTCAGTCTGCCAGGTAGCAGCGTCAACCAGCATATGCTACTGTGGCAGGGGCTCTATCCTATAACCTTGCAAATGATTGATGTGGAATTTAATTTTTTTTTTAAAGTGTGAAGTCTAAATATTTAGACTTTAAGTATTTAAAATTAAGTTCTAAACAACAGTGTCCATATTAGCAGAGGAGTTGTGGTTACAGGGAAATAGAGCACAGTGCAAACTTGAGAGCCAGAAAAACCATTTTCAAATTCTTTCTTAGCCACTCACTCCATGGGTGACCTGAGTTATCATGTGACTGTACGTTATTTTTTGAGTTCCTTGGGTAGAAGGAAGTTAAAGCAAGTTCATTTTTTCTCTATATAAGCAGACTCTATTCTAAGACTTACTGTGACAGAGTAATTCAATGTAATAAAAAAATAGATAATAAAAAAAAAACACACAAGTAGACTTATTTTTTTTAATTTATTTGCCAGATAGTGCTCATTGGAGAGAGACAGAAAGAAAAAGAGATAGAGACAGAGACAGAGAGAGAAGGTGAGAAAGCAACCCCTCCATGAAGGATGGTCATGCTGTAATTCCCTCTCTTCCATTTCCTCCTCCTTTTGGGATTTTGGGCACACATGCACACACACCTGGTTGTTTTTCACTGCCAGGTCTGGGAATCAAACTGAGCTGGCGATGTGGGATCGAGCTGCCCTAACCACCACACTGCAGGCTGGCCCCACAGATAGACTTTGAAGGGTATATGTTAGCCTACAGACCTTTTGGGACATGCTAAGATACAGAGTGGAGGAAATAGAGAAAGTGCCCAGGCAAGAAAGGGAATTGAAGATCATGGCTCCTTAAGTTCTAGGCTCTTATCCTCTCTGACCCTCAGCTTCTTTATTTTTAAAATGAAGAGTAATATGGGACCAGCAGATAGCATAATGGTTATATTGCTGACTCCCACTTAGTCGACTGTAGTTTGAATCCCAAACCTGGCAGCTTAAAACTCATGCCGGATGCATGTGCATGTGTGCCTAAGATCCTGAGAGGAGAATGGAGAAGGGGTTGCAGCATGGCCATCCCCTCAGGGACTGATTTTTCACTTTCTGTCTCTCTGTTTCTCTCTCTCTCTCTCTGGCAAGTGCATGTTCCCTATAGCAAAAACAATCTCTCTTAAACAAATAATGAAGGGGACCAGCAGTTGGCATAATGGCTATGTCACTGAACTCCCATGTAGCCGACCACAGTTCAAGTCCTGGACCCAGTGGCTTAAATTCACGCCGGTGTGTGTGCGTGCGTGCCCAAGATTCCGAGAGGAGAATGGAGGAGAAGGGATTGTGGTGTGGCCTTCCCCTGAGGGGGGTGATTTCTCACTTTCTTTCTCTCTGTCTCTCTCTGTCTTTCTGGTGAGCGCACTTGCCCTATAGCAACCCCCTCCCCCCCCCAAAAAAGGATATTTACCCTACAGAATTGTGATGAAGATAAAAATAGATAATTTAGTACCATGCTAGACTTGTACTAGCCACTCAATAAAACAGTAGCTGTTATTATTGTGGGATTTGGATGAGTTTAATTTAATTGTTTTTGTTATTTTCAGCTGTGCCACTCTTTTCCCTACCACCCTAGAGGATGTGAATATGCTCAGAGTTAAGAATTCTAGAGCTAAGAGAAAGAAAAAGAAAAAAAAAAAAGCCACCAAAAATAAACCTTAGAATCAGAGTAGTCTTTTAAGGTACCCAGAGGCTTACTATATGGTACTTACACTCTATCCCATTAGCTAAAACTTAGTCACGTGACTGCAATGGAGGCTGAGAAGTGTAGTCTCTTTTCCGGGTAGTCATTATTATGGGAGGGGGAAGATCAGCTTTTGATGGATAACCAATAGTCTCTGCTAAGACAGTCAGTGTCCCTCTGTGACTTAGGCTAGTATCCTTGTGGAAACAAACCAATTGTGATGTTTTTCTCAAGGATATATAGATAAAATTATCTTAAATATTCTGTATTTGTTTCTATTTCACTGATATTCTTAGTGTAGAATATCTTACCCTCAGTTTTAATAGAATTGTAAATCATTTTGACTTTCTAATTAAAGAGGTTAAGATTCTGTTTGCAATCATTCAGGCTAGCATCAGTATTATTCCTTTTTATGGTAGTGAGGTCTTAAAATTTGGGACCTGATCTTTTTGAGCCTCACCCTGAGGCCTCAAGTGATATACACTTTGTGCCAGTTTCTGCTTGGCAACCACAAAACCTGGTACTCGTTATTACTTTTAGAATCGCAAGGATCAAACTCATTAAAATATATATGGGGCCAGCAGGTGGTGTGGTGGTTAAGGCACTGGACTCTTACATGGTCGACAGTGTTTTGAGACCTGGACTGGTAGCCTGAAAATCACGCCGGGCACATGTACATGTGTGCCAAAAATCCCAGGAGGAGAATGGAGAAGGGATTGGGACATGGCTAGCCCCCAGGGATGATTTTTCACTTTTCCTCTCACTTTCTCTTCTGTCTCTGGCAAACACACATGCCATAGGACAAAAACCTTAGAAATATATACAAATATATATATGTATACACACACATACACACGGATGGAAAAGTCATGACACATTTTTGTATAGGAAAACATAGAAAAATGTGTCATGACTTTCCCACTGACCAATATATACACCACAATCACAGCAACAATAAATATATAAAATCAATCATCATGTGTCTGAAAATAATCACTTTATATATCTACATCTTCTACTATTCTTAGAGCTCATCTCTATTTTTTCTGCCTTTATTCTTATAATTTTTTCTTATCATCTGTCTGTTTGGGTCCTTAAACTGAACTTAAAAATATTTATTTTGAAATAATTGTAGATTCATATGTAGTGGTAATAAGTAATTCAGAGATCTCATATACTCTAGTTTTCCCCACTGGTAGCATCCCGTGTGACTGTAGTGCAAGTATCATATTGAGGAAATTGACTTTGATACAATCTGCAGTTCTTACTCAGATTTCGGTTTTAACAAGCACTTATTTTGTGTGTGTGTGTGTGTGTGTGTGTGTGTGTGTATGTACATGTGTGTATATCCTATGTAATTAAAAAAATAATTCTTGGGCCAGCCAAGATTCCACATGGTTGACTGAGCGGTTTGAGTCTTGGACCTGCTAGCTTGAAAAACATGCTGGGCACTTGTGTGTGTGCCCAAGATCCGAGAATAGAATGGAGGAGAAGGGATTGTAGGGTGGCCATCCCACAATTGATTTCTTTCTTACTTACCCTTTCTCTCTTTCTCTGTCTCTTCAGTGAGCTCACATGCCTCATAGCAGACATTTAATACAAAAAAATCGTTTTTTGCTAGAGGGTGTGTGCAGAACAAGACATAGAGGGGAGAGGAGAAAGCATCTAGCACTCCCCTCACACACACGTAACTACCAAAGGGTCATAGTCACACCACAATCCCATCTCCTTTTCTTTCTCCTTTCAGGATTTTGGGTATGCATGCACTTGTGACAGGTGTGTTTGTCAAGTCATTGGGTCTAAGAGTTGGATGTGTGGTCGGCCATGTGGGAACTGGCTGCTTTAACCACCAGGCCATGACACCAGCCCAGTTCTGTGCGGTGCTTATCACCTGTATAGATTCATGTGAGTACCACCACAGTCAGGATTCAGAACCGTTCCATCAACACAAGGCTCCTCTGGGTTACTTTTTTTAGTCACAACCATCTTTCTCCCTTTGCTCATCCTTGTCCAGGAAACCACCAATCTGTTCACCAATCTGTTCTCCATCTTTTGCCATTTCAAGAATGTTGCTATCCATGGAATCCTGCAGTTACGTTACTCTTCTTTCCTTCCTCCCTCCCCCACCCCTCTCTCTTTCTTGCTTTTGTAAACATTTGGGACTAGGGATCACTGTTCAAGTCTCATACAGTCATCACAGAGAGAAGGACCAGGTTCTAGAAACCTTCCCTATCTCACAGAGCTGTTTATGAAAATACATACTGTATGATTGTCTTTTTTTGTTTTTGTTTTTAATTTGTTATAAGGGTGTGTGTGCTTGCTGGAGCGAGACCTAGAGAGAGGGAGAATGAAAGAGAGAGGGAAAGTGAGGAAGCACCTTCTGGGGGAATGGCATTGTCATAATCCCTTCTCCATTTTGTTCTAGGGATTTTGGTCACACGTGCCTGGCATATTTTCCAAGCTGCCAGGTCTTGAAATACTTAGTTCCCCATGTCAGATCCAGCTGCCTTGACCACCATGCCCTTGGCTGTCCTGATTGTCCTGTATTTAATTGGAATATTTTTTGAGATAAATTGTGTATGTAAGCTTTTAAGATTTTTTTCCACTTAGCTTGATTCCCTTAGGATCCATCCCAGTTGTTTGTAGCCATAGTTCATTCACTTTTATTGCTGATGAGTATTTCATGGTACGCACATGCTGCAGTGTGTGTAGCCATTTACCCATTGAAGGATACTTGGGTCACTCTCAGTTTTTGACTGTTACAAATAAAACTGTTATGAACATTCCTGTAAGGTGTTTTGTGTCAACATAAGTTTCTTTTTTTCTGTGTGTAAATGCTCAAGAATGCAACTGTTAGGCCAAATGAGAAGCATGTTTAGCTTTGTAAGGGACTGTCATATTCTTTTCCAGAGTGACTGTACCAATTTACATTTTTTACTAGCCAAGTAGGAGTGATCCAGTTTCTCTGCATTCTCTGAATCCTCACCAGCTTTGATGTTATCACTTTAAAAAAATATTTTAGCTAATCTGCTAAATGCATAGTGATAATAATCTTATTGTGATTTAAATTTGCACTTTCTTCATGGCTAATTACATTCACATCTTTTTGTGTGTCTATTTGCCATCTGTATATCTTCTTTGGTGACATGTTTCTTCATGTCTGTTGCTCGTTTTTTAATTGAATTGTTGTTTTACTGGTGAGTTTTGAGAGATTTATTTTTTTAAATTGCCAGAAGGCACATGAGCTTGCCAGAGAGAGACAAAGACAGAGAAATAGAGACAGAGAGTACCCTACTGGGGCCTGATCATACTGTAATCCTTTTTCCTTTATCTCCCCATCCTGTGAGGATTTGGGGCATGCATGCATGTACGTGCATCTGACATGTTTTTTTCGGGCTGCTGGGACCAGGATTTGAACCAAGTTTGGCATGTGACATCTGGCTTTGTATACACAGGGCTTAACTGTTATGGTATGGGTCTGGCCCTGAGTTTCAAAAGCTTTTTTTTAAAGAATCATTTTATTTAAAGTTATTTATTTATTTAAAATTGACCAGAGAGGGACAGAGTGAGAGAGCAAGAGTGAGAGCGAGAGTGACAGGGAGAGAGGGAAAGTAAGAAAGGAAGCTGCCAGGACTGGGACTCGAACTGTGGTCAGCCATGTAGGCGTGTCCAGCACCTTTAACCACTATGCCACCTGCCAACTCTGAGTTTTGAAAGTTCTACCTCCACCCCAAGATTTTTGCCATATGGTGCATGTGCTCACCTGGAGAGAGAGAGAGGAAGGGAGAAAGAGGGAAAGTGAGAAATCAGCCTCTCCCTTCACCCCTCCGGGAGGATGGCTATGCAGCAATCCCTTTTCCTCCATTCTCCTTTCAGGATTTTGGGCAGGCACACACTTTTGCCCTGGTGTGATTTTCAGGCTGCTGGGTCCAGGACTTGCACTGCACAGTTGGCCATGTGGGATCCAGCCACCTTAACCTCTGAGTAAACTGCTGACCCAAAAGTTTTAAAAATATGTTCTCAGTACTTGTCTTTTGTTGGATATCTGATTGTAAATCTCTTCTTGCAGTCTGTAGATAATTTTTCCATCCTCTTCACGTTAATTTTTTGTAGAACAAAGGTTTTAATTGTCATGAGATACAGCTTACCAGTTTTTCCTTTTATAGATTATGCTTTCAAGATTGCGTCTAAGAATCCTTCGTCTACCCTAGATTATGAAGATAATTTTCCTATAATTTTAAAAACATCTTTATTGAAATACAATTCAAGTACCATACAGACCACCCGCATAAAGTGTACAGTGCAGTGGTTCTTAGTTAAGTTCACAGAGTTGTGTAATCATCACCTTAGTCAATTTTGGAACATTTGCATCCCCTCCAAATTAATGAATGAATGAAAATGGTATCTCTGGGATATATCATTTCTAAGATATAGTGAGTTGGTTAAGAACTTTTTAATTACCAGAGGGTGTGAACACTCACCATAAAGAGACAGAGAGACAGAGAGAAAGCACTCTCCCAGTGGGGCATGGTCATATCACAATTCCTTGCCCACTTCTCTATTCTGATGGGATCTGGAGCGTGCATATACATGCACCTGGTGTGTTTTTCAAACCTCTGGAACCAGGATTTGAACTGGTTGGCCATGCAGGATCCTGCTCCCTTAACCACTAGGCTATGAGTCCAGCCTGTCTTTTTACTTTATTGATGGTATCATCTGTAGCACAAAAATTTTTAATTTGAATGAAACTCCGTTAGTTACTTACTATTATTTTTTGTCTCTTGTGTACCTTTGGGTGTTATGTCTAAGAATCCATTGCCAAAGCCAGGTCACATTGTTTTCTCTTTTACTCTTTCTTACATTTGAGTCTGTGATCCAGTTTGAACTGATTTCTGTCTATGATGTAAATGTTTTTTAATGTTTTTTTTCCTAACAATTTTACAGCTTTATATTTAAATCTATAGTATATATTTGAGTTAATTTTTATAAAAAGTGTGTCAACTATGCTAGCTGACATTTGTTAAACTGAATTTAATTTTTAGGTTGAAATGTAAGTGCCCTCAGGGTCAGCAGGTGGTACATTGGTTAAGTTGCTAGACTCCCACATGGTTGATGGTTTGAGCCCTGGACCCAGTGACTTTAAAATCACGCTGGGTGCTTGTCCGTGTGTGTGCATGCATTCCAAAAATCTTGAGAGGAGTATGGAGAAGGAATTGTGATGTGGCCATCCCTCTTGGGGGGTGATTTCTCTCTTTCCCTTTCTCTGTTTCTTTTCAGGGAGTGCACATGCCCTATGGCAAAAACCTAAGAAAAAATGTTAAGTGCTCCTATGCAGTTGGACTGGAAGCTGGTTTTCCTTTTGAGAAAGAGGTATATTTGAAAATAGAAAGTAGAGATACGGAGAAAGTAAGAAGTATGTGTACTGCCTCAGCTTTTGCAACAGCAAAGAGAAGATAATACTTATTTCTTGCAAAAATAAAAATATGAAGATTAAAATCAGAACTATTCTGATTCAATTTTTTGCTATAAAGGTATTTTATAATACTGCTTAAAAGACTTACACATGGAATAGTATTTAATAAGATTGTCTTCTGATAAAGAAAATGGAAAAGAAGTTTCTCCTTGGGGGTGAAAATATATATACTGTATTATTTTAAAAGTTCTGAAGTCTTCAAGCTAAGCAATGGACCACACTAAAAAAAAAAACAAAAAACAAAAAACAAAAAACAAAAAAACCCAAAAAACAAAAACGACTCGGGGACCAGCAGGCGCCATGGTGGTCAAGGCGACTGGACTCCTACCTGGCTGACCACGGTTCAAGTCCCAGATCTGGCAGTTTTCTTTCTCACTTTCCTTCTCTCTTTCTTTGTCTTTCTCTGGTCAACTTCAAAATAAAATAAAATAAAATAATGACAATGAATAAAATAAAATAATTATTTAAAAAATCAAAATAAATTTAAAAGTTGAAGAGTTTATTTTTTTAAATAAAAAGACTCATTTTCCATATTTCAAGTCTTTTTTATCTGAAACTTTGGTCATTCATGGCTTTTATTAGGTTGTTTATGAACAGTTGGTGGACATACGGTGAAGTCACACCTCATTAATGGAATATAAATTTTCCATGTGTTTTTGTTGCCTCTTTGCAGTTATTTTGCTTTAAGACAAACTTTGGTCTTATAAAAAGTCGGCCTTTCTGTTTTGGGAAATTCTTTAGATACTTTATATTTGCTTTAAATTACACATTGTCTCTTAAGTTTTACAGTCATACGCTATATCTCATGGTTTTCCTTTGAAAATTTGTATCATTAAGTTGCTCAATTTCAAAGACGTACTTCAAAATATGATTAATACAAATGAGATAAACCTTTAAAAATGCAATTTTGTTATTGAGGCTAGCCGAATAACAATATTCCCATATATATTCTCAGTGGGTTAAAGTTAAATTAGTCAGTTAGTTAAAAAGTATATCTTGACAATGTGCATAGTGCTTTATAATGCTCATTAAAATTTTTTAAATGGCATATAATTTTATAATTCTAATACAATAAAACACCTTTTAAAGCTTACAATTTAGTGATTTTTAAAAATGTGTTCACAGAGTTGTGCAACTGTCACTATCTCAGAATGTTTATAATGTTGATCATTCATGAATTCCGTATGCTTTATTTTTACCATGAATAGTTTTATATGTTTGGCTTCCTTCAAAATAGATGTGAGGTGGTTAAAAGACTCAGTTTAATAAGGTCAGTATGCTATAAGTGACCAAAAATATCAGTAGACAGGTAGGAACAAATAAGCTAAAGACGCAAAATGAAACCAAGGTAGTATTACTGTTAGACAAAATATGAAAATCCAAAACTCTGAAGCTGGTAGTATTTCATTTTCTATCAGGGTACTAAAATTATTTTTTCTAAAAACAATCAGATTACACTGCTTTCCTCTGTAAAGCTCCCTCTTGATTCTCATAGTCAAAAGTCTTATTTCAGGGCAAGATGGTGGCACAATAGTGACAGTTAGAGTCTGTGAGGCTAACCCACATGGGGAGGCCCCAGGTTCGCATCTGGAGACCTCCTGGAACACGCAGTGAGTGTGGGGACCTTGTTGGAAGCACCTGTTTGTTTTTTCTTTCACTTGCTCTCTGTTTTTCTCTGTCTCTCTCTCTCTCTCTCATGGATGAAGTGGATTGTTAAACTTTAAACTAACCAACCAACCAAAAAAAACTAAAAAACTCCCCAAAAGTCATGTTTCATGTTAATGTCATTCAAGGTCACATATATTGAAACTGGTAGGGGGGGTTAGAGTATGTTGGGGGATTAACATGGTGTATCTTGTGGTATTGATTTTGCCTAAAATTTTTAGAGAAAAGTCAATATTTAATATTCATCTGAAAACATACTATAAAAATAGATATAGCATGGAATGGAGAATTTGCATGAAGTACAACCTAAGACTTCAAATAAATGTGTTTGATCTCAATTGATAAGAAGCATGATCTCAGGAACACTTCCACCCTTCCTACTGTCCATTCTCTCGTTTCAGTAGTGATTCTGCCTTGGAAATAACCGTGGGGTTCTTCCATACTAAACCAAGTCGACACACAAAACAAAAGCAAAGCAACTCACTAACAAGTCAAACCCACAAACTCCGTAGCTCCCTTCTAAATCCTCAGATCGGTATGAAATCCCTTTATACTGTGCTAAACTTCTCACCCATCTGGGTCAGTATGGTCCTTTATGGATTCTTTCTGCTTGGGTAGCACCCCACCCCCCTAATCCCTAGCTACTTCGGTCTCTCGGATTCCCCCCATTCCTGCAGTCCTAGCTCATGTGAAATTTCTGTACAGGTGTCCCCTGTACAGAAGGTGTCCCCCTGCTCCCTAGCCTCTGTGGTAATTAATTAGCACAGTGTATTAGTGTGAAACAGGTTAGGTGGAGAGAGAGGGGTAGTGGGTGCATATTCCTTCTTAACTGTAGAATCCTCAAAAGCAGGCCTTCCTTTTCATTCATCTTTACATCCTTGGAGCTTTGTATTGTTTCTGACTCAGAGTAGCTATTTAACAAATGTTTTCTTGAATTGATGAATGACATTTACGAAGTATCACAGTGCAGATAATTTTGTTTATTTGGGGTTAGTGGATTTATTTGTGTGTGTGTGTATTTCAGAATAAAGTTTTTGTACATGTTAGTCCCTATCCAGTACATTGTAGTAAGGCCTCTACTGCCCATCAGAGTACTGAAATTATTCTTGCTGGGTCAACAGTGACCCAGTTTCTAAACCTAGTGGACCCTTATCTCTATTGCTAGCTTTTTGCTGCATTTGACACTATTTTAACTTTTCTGCTTTTGAAGCTGTTTATGTTCTTATTTTGGGAACAGTGTACTCTCTCGATATCTCCTCATATCAGCCATCACATCTCTACAGACTCCACTTCCTCTGATTGAATTGTAAGTGTTTCTTGGTGTCCCCAGCTCTATCTTTGGCATCTGCCCTTCTCTACACTGCTCTGAGGCATCTCAGCCACTTTCTGACTTTAATTCCAGATTGGGGATGGGGGATTACAGGGGACCTCGTTCAGCTCCTGTGTGTGCAGCTTTCTTATGTCTGCAGCTGCCCCCTTGGCATTGCTACAAGAATAGTCCAAAGCTTCAGAAACTTCTTTCCTGCTAAACTAACTCTATATTCTCTCACTTTCTCATCTGGTGAAACCACACATCTACTCAATTACTGATGCTAGCAATCTGGCAGACTTTTAGGATTCTCTTTCGTTACTTTCCTCTTCAAATCGACCATGAAGACCTCTCAATATTTTTCCCTGCGTGCTTTGCAAGTTAATTTTATTATTCCAAAGCTATTGCCTTTTCTCTCTAGGACTGTTGCAGGGAGGAGTGTGCACCTGGGGAGAGGAGAAATTGGTACTATCCAGCCCTGTTACCTCATCTTCAACATCACAATAGTAATTCAGGACTTATCAATGACGTTGACATATATGAAACATAAAATATTTGTGTTTTCTGGTTTTGACACTTCAAGAATTACTCTATATTTTTCTCAAGTACATATGCAGCATTTATTGATTTATACCTGAGAATTTCTCTATTGGCCTGGATTGCCCCTGAATTCTTTGGAATACCTTCAACCAAGAAAGACTTAGGTCTTTTCTAGAGCCTTATTGGGGAATGTTCTCCAGGCCTTCTCTAACATTCAGCATACCCTGCCACTGAATGGCAGGCACAGGTGCCTCTAGGAGACCTGTATTCTCTGTCCTGCTTCAGAACTTGGGCTAGAGTCAGAAGCTGATTAGGAGAAACAAACTGCTGCTTCTCTTCTGTATACTTACATTCAACACTCATACCATTCCTTCACTTTTGGCCACTAAAATATGTGAATATGTATTTTCCCCATACCAACCATTTTTGACACCATCTAGGTGTCCTACAGTATGACTCAATTGTACCTATAGGTAGTATCAGATTTCATAGGTTAAAGACTTAGTCATTCAAGATTGCTCCCACTTCAGACACCATTTGCAAATCCACATTGTTACCTGTGGTTCTGGCTAACTGGCTATAAATCAGAGGCCCCTTCATCTGGTTTGATAATTTGCTAGAATGGCTCACAGAACTCAGGGAAACACTGCTTACGATTACCTGTTTATTGTAAAGGATACAGTTCAGGAACAACCAGTACAAGAGATTCATAGGGCAAGGCTTGGGAAGCTTCCGTGCTCTCTCCAGTTGTGCCACCTTCCCAGGACTTCCAACATGGACATTCTCACTGCTTTATTTCATTTTTTTTCCCCTGGAGGCTTCATTATGTAAGCATGATTGATTAAATCATTGATCATTGGTGGTTAATTTCCAGCTCTTCCCTTGTCCTGGACTTTGGGTGATACTGTTGAAAGTCCCAACATTCTAATCCCATGGCTGGTTCTCCTGACAGCCAGTCCCCGGGCAGAGCCTATCCAGAAGCCCTCAGCCAGTAGTCATCACTCATTAGCATACTAAAAGAAACTTACGGCTTTGGAGATTCCAAGGGTTTTTGAAGCTGTGTGCTAGGGAACTGGAGTAGAGACCAAATACATATTTATAATGTCACAGAGCTAGTTACTGTGTTTTCTGGGTTGGGCTGGGAACACTTCTGCTCAGCCAGCTCTCAGGACATGGCTCCATATCATGACTCACTGCTGATTCCATGGAAGGAGGGTGCTCACTTCGCTTTAAGGAGGATGCTGCTTTCCTTATTGTTCTCTCTGTGCTTCCCACACTGGTCAGGGAATAGTCACCGCTCCTCACCCTTCCCCATCATTCTTGCAAGGGTTTCTATGTCCCTTCAGTCCCTCAGTGCCTATCCCAATCTAAAAGGCTTCCTTGTAAATATTGGCATTTGGCATATTATTTCTCTTCTCTTCCTCCTGTCTCAAAGGGTTTGAAGATATGATAGATGTTGAATTTCACTTGTAGTCAGAATTAAAAAAAAAAACAACAACAACAACAAGCCAACGGAAGACTAGGGTAATGGGATCTTGTTGTTTAGGAAACTATAGAGGTAGCTTCTGCCATTGGAGGTGATTAAAAATTAAAGATAGTACTTGCTTCCGATTAATCTCTGTTTACTTACATAGATGTATTTTTGATTGTCTGTCATGTAGGGTTAAGAAAAGGCATCAGAGCAGTGAGTCTGTTCTTTTCTTTGAAAAATTGAAGGCCGTGTCCCAATTTGAGGCCAAACTGTGGTGAAATAGGTTATTTAAATGCTCTCCCCCCCCCCCTTTTTTTTTAAAGAAGTAAATTACCTCTGCCAATAGATTCCAAAGCTGCTTGGTGGAGGTAATTTTCTCCAGTACAGTGCTTTCCAAGTTGAAATAAATTATTTCTTTTAAGAAGTTATGTCTTCCTGGAAGAAGTAAACATTTCATCTTAGAGAAGAATAGCTATTAAAATATTGAAAGCATTTGTTGAACCTCTAACATGAAGTTTCAGTAGGGAAAGGAAAGAGGTAATTTTTAGAGAACAAAACTTTTTTCAACAAGCATATTCTGGGTAAATTGCTTCGTAGGAGCGTTAGTTAGCTAGAAGGAAAGGTCTGATACTTGGCGAATGAAGAGAGGCAAGCCAGGAAATGGGAAGGAAGGAGAGAAGTGAGAAATAACTCAGGATACACTCCCTTATTCCTTAGAGTTGAGCCTTGCTGTGAAACAGGACCTTCTGTTATCTCTCCTTTTTTTGTTAAGATTTATTTTTATTGAACTAACTTACTTAATTAATTTTAATTTGACTAGAGAGGGACAGTTTGAGAGAGAGAAAGAGAGCAAGCTCCCAGATCCAGGACTCAAATCGTGGTTGATCATGTGGGAGTCCAGCACCCTTAACCACTACGCCACCTGCCAGCTCCCCTTCTGTTCTCTTTCAAATGTAAGTCCTGATTTTGCTTTCCATAGAGAATGAGTTCATTGTTGTTTTTGATATCATGTCAGTTTTTTCCTCTTAAGGACTAGATAATTAGAATTCTCTGATGAAGAAAAGGTCCTATGTTCTGCTTTAGAGAGTATCATTTTCTGAACCATCAAGTGTAATTCAGCTTCAATCTTCAGGGCAAATGACAATTAGTTAGGATGTATTAAACTCTGTGAATTTAATGTTCATGACAAGTGTTTCATAAAGGAAGATGCTTGCTATTATCCTTCCTCAGAAGGAAATTGTTGATAAGACACCATAGTGAGAAGTAAGATTTATGGCAACATCAGAAGCCAGAGAAGCTGGGCCAGTTGAGCATGCAGGAAAGTGAGGGCATTCGGGACAATGGGTTTTTCTTGTACAGTCTCCTGTCTCTCCCCTGGCCCCCCAAGAAACAGAGAAAGAAAGAAGAAAGTAAGCAAAATGACATTTTTGTATAGTCCCGCCCTAAAAGCAATTAAGGGAAATGCTTACTCATAAAAGCAATACTGTGTTTTAATGATTCATGTTAATCCTTGACAGAGATAGTTCAATGTGAACGGATATCAGTGGGAGAGCTTCTGCCTGTTCTTTCTATATTATTTTCCCCTCAAATAAAATGCTCACATTTGAATAATTGATTGATTCAGATCAGAGCTGGTTAGTATTTTTGTCTTGACCTCATCTATCCAAAGGATCTAACCCAAATGCAAGTCAGACCCTTAGTGTGAAGAAAACCAGTGCTATAGAAGCAGGTGAAATTCATACAGCTGATTCTTATTGAAGGAACGGGCTGGAAAGGTCCCAGCATCACAATGAGTGTACGGTCCCCAACTATACTTTTAATATTGCACTTTGCCAATTTTCCTCCTTGTACAATTGGTCATCTCTTAAGGCATTTCTGGTGGTTTACTATAGAATTTATGTTTATAATACTGTCTATATTCTATTTCCTTGAAGTTCACCAAAATCAGTGTCATTTCTCCAGTTAACCAAAACCAGATATTTTTAGGGTACTGTATAAGCTTTCTGTGGCTGCTCTTACAAATTACCATAAACTTGGTAGCTTTAAACAATAGGAATTTATTCTCTTACAGTTCTGGAGGTCAGATGTCCAAAATCAAGGTGTTAGCCCGGCCACATTCCCTATGAATGCTCTAGGACACGTCCTTTCCTTACCTCTTTCAATTTCTGTAGGCTTCTGGCATTCCTTGGCATGTGGCTGCATGACTTCAATCTCTGTCTCTGTGGTCACATTGCTTCTTCCTGTTCTGTTTGAAACCCCCCCTTTGATTACATCTAGGGTTCCCCTAGATAATCCAAGGTAAACTTTTTTCAAGATCCTCAGTCACATTTTTTGCCTTATAAACCAATGTCATAGGACTGGTCCCATAGCACAGTGTGTAAGTCCTGTTATAGGGAGCTGGATCCCTATGGCTGACAACAGTTCAAATTCAGGTCTTAGAAACTAGAAAAATATGCCAGACATGTGGGTGTATGCCCCAAATCCTGATGGGATGGAGAAATGGAGAAAAAAGGATTGTGGTATGACCACACCCTATTGGGAGGTACTTTTATCTCTGTCTTTCTCTGTCTCTCTTGTACACATGATCTCTGGCAAGTGGAAAAGAAAAAAAAGAGACTGTCATAATCTATCTAAAATCTTGAGTAGATGTAGATATAGGTGAAAATACAAACTTTTGTTTTTCCCAGTAATTAACCTAAATTTAATTATTCATGCTATGGACTGCACTTGTCAAATAAAAAACAGAAAATCTGAGGAAAACAATCCCAGTGTCATTTATAGTTGACCTTGGTCAATTATAAAACTACAGAAATATTAGGCCAGCAGGTGGCATGGAGGTTAGAGTGTCTGGATCCCATATGGTCAATTGTACAGTTTGAGCCCCAGACCTGGTCGTTTGATAATCACTGGGCACATGTGTGTGCGTGTACAAAATCCTGAGAGAAGAATGGAAGACAAGGGATCGTGGCATGGTCATCCCCCCGGGAGGTGATTTCTTATTCTCTCATTCTCTCTCTCCCTCTCTGTCTAGCAAGCACATGTGCCCTATAGCAGACTAAAAGCAAAACAAAACAAAACAAGTACACAAATATGAAAATCATTAAAATATTAATATTATCAGGTCCAGTATCTCTGGCGCGTTTGGTAGCATATCAGACTAGAGCTGAAAACCACATGCCAACTGTGGTTTAAGTTCCCTGGCATGGCCTGAAATTATGCTGGGCACAGGTATGCGTGCCCGGGATCCTGGTTCACTAGATCAGCAGTTCCCAACCTTTTTGGCACCAAGAACCAGTTTTGTGGAAGACAATTTTTCCATGGACTGGGGTGGAGTCAGGGTGGTTTTGAGATGATTCAAGCACATTACACTTATGGTGCATTTTGTTTCTGTTATTACATTGTAATATATAATGAAATAATTATACAACTCACCATAATGCTCTGAGCTTGTTTTCTACAACTAGATAATCGTATTTGAATGCCTCTTATGAGAATATAATGCTCCAGGAGGTGGAGCTCAGGTGGTAATGTGAGCAACGGGAAGTGGCTGTAAATACAGATGAAGCTTTGCTTATTTGCTTGCCATTCACCTCCTGCTCTGTGACCTGTTTTTAACAGGCGATGAACTAGTACTAGTCTGTGGCCAGGGGTGGGGGACCCTTGGGCTAGAGGACCGGAGGAAGGGGATCATGGTGTAATCATACCCTTTGGATGTTCCTTTTCTCTCTCATTCTCATATACACACAAGTGCACTATTATGAATACAAAATATTAAAAATAATTTCTACCATAGTTTTATACCTCAACGTATTTACATGGCAAGGAGTATATCTGAGTTATACTGAATGAGTGTTGGAAATAATTGAAGATAGTTGAAATAGTTGAAAATAATTTACTTGGGCTTAAAATTTAGTCAGTGAAATAATCCATAAGGTGCATACGTTTGAACAAATTGAAAGGACTATTTTGATACAAACTATTCATGAAATGAAAGATAGTTTGCATTGACTTTGTTTCCAATTTAATTTATTTTGACAGATGCCAACAAAATATTTCTCTTTTTCATATAGAATTCAAAAAGAAGAGAGCATGTAATGTCAAACTTTAACTTTTCTTGCCTATAACTGATTTTTTCTTATACAAATGAGTATTTATACCATAATCACGAATCCCTGTATATTAGTTGCTGTCAGCTGGGTCAAGTTCTTGTGTACCCAACTAAGATTTACTGGATTTTCAAGTGTTGTTGGCATGCTGAGCAGGAAGTGCCAAATTCTTTAGAGAGAGAAAGAACTTCTTTCAGATCTAGAAATGTCCTTTGTATGTAAATCACTTAGATATCTTGACCCTATTTTGTAGTTCCGTTAGTTTTAAAATGAAGACTGACTGGAGCCTGGGGAAGGTTATCCTCGTTGCCCGTGTTTACCTGAAATTCAGAGATCTCATCTAGAAAGAATCAGAGCCAGTTGGTTATAACTCTGGGAACCGTCCCTGGACTCTTGAGTAGGTGTTGTTTTCCCAGTCCTTCTGTATCAGGTAAAGAGTGGTGGAATGTCCAAGGTAAGGTCTTTAGAGCATGTGCCTGTCTGGGCGTCATGAAGGGCATCTATAAGGGACAGTGACAGTTAAGTGTGGAACCGTTAATTAACTCCTAATCAAAGGAGGCCTTGAATACTAGATTTGAAAGTTTGGTTTTTGTTCTTTCTCTGATTTAATCTCTATTCATTTACTCTCTCTGATTTAATCTCTATTCATTTCTTCTTACTTCCTTTTTTTGAGAGGTTTTTGCTATAGGGTGCGTGCACTCGCCAGAAAGACAGAGAGAGAGACAGAGAGACAGAAAGTGAGAAATCACCCCCCCAGGGGGATGGTCATGCCAAACTCCCTTCTCCTCCATTCTCCTCTCGGGATCTTGGGCATGCACACACACGTGCCTAGCGTGAGTTTATGCTGCTGGGTCCAGGACTTGAACTGTGGACTATTACATGGGAGTCCAGCGACATAGCCATTACACCAACTGCTGGTCCCGTACTTAGATTACTTCTGCAGGTTCTTAAATAGTATTTCCCTCTGTATAGTTTTCAACAAATATCTCAACTTCTTTCTGAAAGCATATTTTGGCATTTGAGTCTGTTTCCTATCCTTTACTTGGCCAAAAGCAATAAACAAAATACCTGGGTTCTGAATTTTAAAAATTTATACTACTTTAAAAGAAAGAGATTAATATTCCTGATGTTACATTTCCTTTTAAAAAGCAGCCTTTTGTTTCCAGACAAAAAATGGAAATTTTGCTTCTGAAAGGTCATGGTTTCTTCTTTCTAATTACATTCTTTAAAATCCTGACAATGTGGGCCCTGAAAATTATACCATTGTAACTTTTTTTTTTAAAGTTTGTTTATTTCTTTCATGAGCAAGAGAGACAGAGAGTGAGAGACCCAGAGAGACAGAAAAATGGAGACAGAACTTGAAGATCTTGACACAGTGATCTACCCTTAGCCTTCAGCCAGCTCTGCATCATAGGCAAGGGTATGCCAGTGTACACAGGGAGGTCTTTGGACTTGAATCATGAAACTTCCCATTTGGGATTGCCTTGAAGAGCTTTGGGTTTTATTGCTGTGCCTCTGTCTGGTTCCCATATACCTCTGTAACTATTAAGTGTACTTTTCATAAAATTCAATACATCTTCTCCTTAGCCCCAATAGTCTTTAGGTTTAAACTATTGTTTATAAAAACTATAGGTTTATAGGGACCAGCAGGTGGTGTGGTGGTTAAGGTGCTGGACATTCCCACATGGCCGACCACTGTTCGAGTCCCGGACCTGGAGGATTGCTTTCTTACTCTTTCTCTCTCTCTGTCTCTCTCTGGTCAAATTAAAATAAATGAATGAATAAATAAAATTGAATAAATAAATAATTATATATATAAAAAGAAACTATAGGTTTAGAATCAGGAAAACAATTTCTTTGATATCCAACTATAATCATTTTGGTCATGTCTCTGGCTAGATTACCAAGGTGACTTAGCTAATAAGAGGTGTAATTAAGATAGCTGTCTTAAGATGTAATACAAAGAAATGGTCATCTCTTTATCTTGCAATCGAGATCATTGAATTGAAACTTCATATATTTAATGGTTCTTTGTGTAGACTCGATTCATTTAGAGTCGACTGTTTATTTATTTGTTCATATTGGGTATTTATTCTATTTCAGTCTTGTAAATACAGAAGTACAAGGCGTGATCCCAGCCTTTATGGAGGTTAAGGGCTTGTGGGAGAGGCAAACATATAAACAAATAATTACAGTCTAAAATAATAAATGCTATTATAGTGATAAGACAAAGTCCTTTTTGTAACTTAAACTCAGCCACATTCCCTGCAGGTCATTTTCCTTTGTGAATTTTTCTCATTGTCCTCAATCTGTTTCATATACATATATACATATATATATATATAGCCTGTTTACTCTTATGTTTCAGATTTTCCCCATTTGAGTATGAAAGCTCTTTGCTTACTGTTTCCTTTCTTGACTCTTGGTAGCCCTGTACTATATTTTAGGTTTGCCTTTAAATGTTAATGAAGAGTTAAATTATGTGACTCATTCTTTGTGAAACACTTAGGAGTCTCAGCTGATATGTAAAATGATGAGTTCTACTGTCCTGAGAGACAGTATATGTGGTTATATATGTGGTTTATTTTTTAGAATATGAACTCAGGTATGTATTTTTATGTATATCTGCATATGTCTAGGAAGTTGAACAGTGCATCTATTTTAGGAAAAATAACTTTCAAAGTGGCTTCAAGTATAATGCATCATGGTAGTATCTTATCTCCTTACTTTTGTATTTGTTTCTTCTAATGAGAGAGAATATATTAGCTCCTCACAAGTGGAAATTTCTCCTTTTACTTCTTTTTAGTTATATTTGAGTAAAACATACTAAGCTTAAGAGAGTGTTGAATAAAAAATGAAGCATAAGTAAATAAAACTGAAGAATGACTATGCCCATGGTAAAAACATAATTCTGTTTAAATTCTGAATGAATTTCTAAAAGTTTGAGTATAATCCTAACTCTCTGACCTTGGCACTTCATTTCCCCCAGAGTTTAGGATAGCAAATATTTGTTTTGTCTGTTCAGCTTTCATTTTTTCCTATTTTTGGTGGAGTTGCCATTTTCCCATTTTGGGGCCGTATTGTTCATTTGTGACCCAGTCCAGGTCAATGACGTTCTACCTCCTCTGACCACTGTGGCTGGGTAGGGTGGGCAGGTGACTGAGACTGGATGGATCCGAAGTCAACTTCTGGTCTTTGTCTGGAGCAATTAATGGAGGAAGCTTACTTTCCAATAGAGTTCCTAAGTAAGTAGGATGGAAAGCTGGAATTGTGGGCACCCTCCACAAGGAGAGAAGTAGGGAAAGAGTCTATGGTGGAAAGTGCACCTACTACATGACTTTGTAGGTATTTAGCCAATAAAGCCTTGTTAGTGTTATTTTCTTATGTCAGTCTGAGTTGTCCTTTTTATATTACGTGCAAGTGGTAGGGTTCAGGTTAATTCACTTGGATGAATTAAACCTCCAAGACCTCCAGTTTCCACATTCTATGAGTCTCTCATCTGTGCAAGTTGGATTACTTTGATTAAATGAGAATAGACAAATGCTAACTGGATATTCTAGAGAGGAGTAACTCCTCCATCTAAGAAATTTCTTAGATGGGTGAAGAGTAAGTAGTTCCATACTTTTATCTCATTTATTTTTAATTCATCTTGTATTTTCATGACTTTTACCCACCATTGATCTAGGCGTATTCATTCTGACTATATCTATTAATAAAATTAAAATCTTGCTTGATACTAAAACTGATAAGCAAAAATTAGCCTTTTTTGAGTCATATACAAAATCGGAGCCACACTGATCCTATGGTTAAAATGTGCACTTTGTGATAATGACTTTTAAAGACTACTACACGAGAATGAGAAAAAGGAAAACATACAGGGATGCCTGAGCCTGATAAAACTATTAAATATTTGTGAGAGGGTTTAGGAAGTAGCGAAGTAAAGTGGGAAGAATGTGGATGCAGAAGCCCCCCGGTGTGAGTCCTGGATTTGTCTCTTATTTAGCTGTAACCTTGACTACCTCATATTTCTAATAGTTGGGTTGCTGTGAGAATGTGTGATTGTAATGTATATGAAAACAGTTTACACGTAAAACCTGAGGAAGGACTGAAATAATTTAGGAATGAATGAACCTCACTATTCCATAAGTTTCTCTAATGAATTTGTAGCAGGAGCAAATTCTAATTCATTTCAAATTCTAAAATTCACATTAAGGAGTTCAAACTTGTTTAAAAATAAAGAAGTGTGTGTTTGTCATCATTTCCAGGTACCCTTCTCCAAACCATTTTCAAAACTTTGTTCTTTTCACTTTACCCCACAAGCAATATAAACACACCTTGTAGACGCCAGCCTATTCCTCATCTAACATCTGTTGCCACATTTGTCTTCCTAAAAATACCATACCCTAATTACATGAAGAAGGCAGCCAAAAATGGTGGCTGGTAGAATAAAAGATAAGAATGAGTAAAAATATATCTGAGAGACTGAGATGGTGGTTGTATAATAACAGGAGGGTCCGATTGGTCAGGGGCTAATGATATGACGTTAAGACATCCACTTGGAATCATTGCACAGAAAGTTGAAGATTTAGGAATAGCATGTAGACAGTGGTGTTCTTTTATAGATTTGTAAGTTACAAAGTCACTGAACTTTCTGTCTCAGAGGGACCTGTCTTAGCTCAGGCTGCTGTAACAAAAGTCCGTAGACTGGGTGGCTTAAATAACAGACATTTATTTCTCATAGTTCTGGAGGCCGGAAGTCCCAGATCAAGATGCTGCCAGATCCCAGGTCTGGTGAGGGACCTCTTCCTGAACTGCAGATGGCCACAAATGATTTGCTGTATTCTGAGAGAAATCATGTATCTTAGATCTCATCTTTTAAGAATATTAATCCCTTTTAAGAGGACTGTACTCTCATGACCACATCACCTCCCAAAGGCCCCACTTCTGAATACTACCACATCAAGGGTTAGAATTTCAGCGTATGACTTTTTAGGAGGCATAAACGTTCAGCCTACAGCAGGCCTTTAGACATCATTTGGCTTTGGATTTTTTTCAGATAAGAGAAGTTGTATCAGAGCAGAAGATCACATGGTATATTGTTAGTAGCACAACGAGGAACAGAATCTAACTCTAAAGCCAGTGTTTTTTATTCTCCAACCTACGGTGCCACTGTGTATCAACCCAGAGATTAATGGAAGCTGTAATAATAGAGTAAGGATTATGAGGGCCAACTATGTGCTAGGCAGAAGTGTGGGTAGCCTAAGAGGAGACATGAGGAATGTGCAGGACGTGACCACCAGAATAAGACCAGGGTCTTTATCCGGACCTGGCCTTGGGTGGCTGGATTGTTATGAGCAGAATGTCTTGGGATTGTTTTTAACTGAATGTTCCAAAATATTGTTATAACAACCTGATAAATTCAGTAAGGACTTAAAACCTTACGTCACAGAAGTCTCTGGAGTGTGTATAAAACTAGCAATAAAGTACATTCGGTGCTGACCAGTACTGACTGGGAGTCCTCCCATTTCTATCCTGTCTTCTTGTCTTTCTTTAATCCTCACCCCCCAATTCAGGAACTGTTTGCCATCGGCGGGTCTGACACAGAAGCTAATGTAATTTCCTATTGTTGGCTGGATACAACTCTGAAGATACTGATGGCTTTGACAGGAAAAAGCCAAGAGATTGGACTATCCAGATAGGGTGGATAGCAACAGGGAAAAGTGGCTGATTAAGTGCTTTAGTGACTTACTAAAAAAAATACTGAATTATTCTTATTCTCACACCAGCTGGCCTTAAAGGCATTGTAGTGTAAATATTGGGTCGTTGGGAAAGTCATGACGCATTTTTGGATAGAAAACACAGGAAAATCCATCATGACTTTCCCGATGACCTAATACTTATTTAGAACGTGGGTTTTGATGTTAAATAGTCCTGTATTTGATTCCTGGCTCTGTTATTGACTGTCTGAAATACCTTTGAACCTTAGTTTCCTCATTTGTAACGTGGAAACAATAAGGACCTCTAAGGTTCTTGTGTGTATTGATGATTACATTCATTTCCTACTGCTGCTATAACAACTTACCAAAAGCTTAGTAGCTTAAAACAACACAGTTTTGTTATTATAGTTTGGAACTCAGACATTTGAAAATGGCCCTTACGGGGCTAAGCAAGGTGTCAGTACTACTGCCTTATAGATGTTTTAGGGGAGAATTTGTTCCTTTCTTTTTCCAGTTTCTGAGATTTTTCCGCATTCCTTGCCTCACAGGCTCTTCCCAGCAATGGCGTTACTCTGACTTCTGCTTCCCTGGCTCCATTTTCTCGGACATTCCTGTCTCCCTTTTATGAAGAGGCTTGTGATTGTATTGGGTCCAGATGCAAAGTCCAGGAGAATATTCTCATCTCAGGGTCCTTCATTGCATCTGCAAAGTCTCATTCATGTAAAGTAACATATTCACAGGTGATAGGATTAGGATATGGATATCTTTGGGGGACTATTATTAGATACTGATCCTAATAGAGATATTGAGGGATAGTAGTAACTACTGCTGTTAATTTTTACTTGCTCCCTAAATGACTTCTGGTATATTGTCAAAGAGAAAAAGTTCACCTATTCCCAAAACATATAAGAAGAACAGTGTTTGACTAACAAGGGACTTGAGCTTCTAGTTTGATAAAACGTTTCTTCTTACCTTTCTAGTTGAAAATGGATCCTTTAGTCCCTTTTGATCCAGACATTGAAAGACTTGCAAAATGCGATTGTGTTTTCTGGTATAAAGCCACCCATCAATCTAGCACAAGTGACTATTAGGAAAGTTGAGTGAGGCACCAGGGGGAGGTGAAACACAATAGGTGGGTTTTGATTTAGGGTGAGATAGAGGAATTGTTTACAGCAGAGTTAGCATCCTATTTGAATATTTTTTTTGAAGAGATTTTTGCTATAGGGTGCATGCGCTCACTGGAGAGAGACAGAGAGCGAGAAATCATCCCACAGGGGTGTTGGCCACGCCACAGTTCCCTCTCCTTCAATTTCCTCTTGGGATTTTGGGTAAGCATGCACATGTGCCTGGCTTGAGTTTCAAGTGACTGGGTCCAGAACTTGGTCAACCAGCGGTTCTACCACTAGGAGTCCAGTGTTGTAATCATTATGCCATCTGCTGGTCCTGATATTTGAATGTTAAAACAACCAGTTTGACTCGGTCCTGGTGTGGTAGTTTTATACAGAAAATGTGTAGGAAGTTTTAGTCCCCATCGCTGATCACACACACACACACGCACACACACACATACACAGTTCTGAAACTGCAGTACTGCTGAATCCCCAAATGAGTCTTAATTTTTGTGGAAAACTATGGATAAAGGTGGAAATAAGAAAATATGGGAAAGTAGTAAGAAAAAAAGCTTGAATGCAGTGGCAGCAGAATAAAATGATTAGCAGCTTTTTAAAAACACCAGCATAAAAGGATACTCCTTACTTTAATTTTCCTTCTAATTTACTAAAATTATAGGTCTGTTGAGAAAAAAAAATAAAGAACAGACTGTCATTTTTCTTTAAAAACACAAATGAGACAAATTGTAACACAGCAGGAAGATACTCTGCTAATTTTGACAGCCACTAAGTGTATTCATTTACTAGTCTTTTTCAGACATAATACCTGTGTGGCTTTTATTTTTCCCAGACTTTCCACTAACACATTTTCACATATTGGGTGTTTTTGTCAGTTTATGACAAGTATAAATAGAATTTTTTTCCTTCCACTTCAAATAAAATACCACATAATTAAACAGCGACTTCCAAAGTCACTAGAATTTTTAAATATGGACGTGGAGACCACATTTCCAAACACTTCATACCAGATCAGAAGCCCTCAGTTAATTGGTGCTTTCGCCTTCTAACCTCACGCAGCCTCTGAGTCCCCAGTGCTGTCAGCTAGGTTCTCTCTCCTGGGCAGTACCTGCGATTTCCCCTTCTCCCACTCACTCAGTACCTTTTGTTATTAAATCGTTGTTTCCTACAGAAAGTCTGCTTCATCCATCATCGCTGTTCTCTGGAGAAAGCTTTGCCTCATCACTCAGTGGTGAAACACGCTGCCATTTGTTACGAAACCTCCATCCCCACATCCTAGCCCTGCTGGAAGCCAGGGTGCTTCTGTGAATAGTGTCCAGTGCCTGTACAAAGTGGGACTCTCAAATTACTCGACTCTGAGGAAGGTGCTGTAAATCGGGTAGTACATTGCTGCCGTCTGAACTTCACCAAATTATAACCAATAAATTCGGTTATACAATGAGCCGAATTCTTCAGTGAGATATTCCTTCTGCTTGACCCTCGTGTCCCATTCTTGGCTGTGACCATCCCTCCTCCAAGTACCGCAGATATGGTTCTAGAGTATTCATGGTCTGCTGCAAAGCCCCTTACGAGTCTGAGAACTTGGGCAAGAACATTTATTCTGAGAGAAAGTTAGTAAGTCTAACTGGATATTTGAGGTAGAAAAACCAGCGGGTGAATGTCGGTAGATAAGGAACTCTGGGTAGGTAAAGAAGCTGATTTAAGCAGTTCCCGAAAGTCTTAGAATCTATCTCATTTCAGAACATGTTATTAGATTTTTTTCTCATCTTATATGGGAGTGGAACCTGACTCTTTTTCTCAAAGTCGTCCTAATGAGATCTTAGAACCTCCTCCTCTCTTGTTTATCTCGACAACTATCTACTTCTTCTCTATTCCAGAAGGGACATGTGAAAGGATATTTAAGTTTAAATTAGAATATCAGAGAAACCCATTTATCTCCCTTTAATCACAGCTGGTTTCCAATCTTTATCCTTTCAGGAAATATTTTTTTGAGCATATACTGTTACCAGGTGCCAGGTATAAATGAATGAATAAGACAAGTCTTGTCCTCATGGATAACCACCAGGACTGACATGGTGCCATTTTCTCCCAAGAGGTTCTTCCTGTCCTCAGGGAGGTGCCTAAGGATCAGTCTTCATTGGGGTATTAGAGTATTTTCAACAGGAAATAAAGCATAAAGGGTTGTAGAAATTTTGGGATGAAGTATCGAGATTTTCTAGGAAGTGTATATCTTTTGAGTGAGCAGAAAAAATTGACAGTCCATTCAGAGTTAAAAGTATAAAGAAATGCATATACTAAAAAATCAAATTATATTTATTAAAAAATAGTTTAATTTCCCAGGTGTCCAAACTTCAGGTAAAAGTCCAACTCTTTTCATCTACTGAATGTTGCCTGCAGATGAAGACAGCCCATTTAGGAAGTTTTATAGGTTAGTACAAACTAGCCCAACAGAAAAGGATTAAAAACATTTTAAATTCTAGTATATTTGTAATAGTCATAATTTGTTTCTAATGTATCCAGTTCTGATACAAAATAGCAGAAAACAGAGAGCTGGAATGTTCTGGAAAAGTAAGAAAAGTAAGCCTCTAAAGTGGCTTCAATATAAGGACTAATGAAGAAGATGGACTTTCTAGAAAGACAAAGTCTCAGAGAAAACAGAATTGGTTTATGAAATCATAAAGTATGTGAATAGGGCAATTATGAACTTGTTCATCAATTTCCGGAAACATTTTAAAGCTTTGAAAAAGTAATTTTAGAGTAGATAGAAGGTTCTTGGAATTGTGTTTATTGTTGGTCTTAAGGTCACATGCTGTACATGTTCAAAATCCTGAGAGAAGACTGGAGGAGAGCGGATTGTGGCATGGCCATCTCCCTTGGAGGGCGATCTCTCACTTTCCTTCTGTCTTTCTCTCTCCAGTGTGAACATATGCGCTGGTGGCAAAAATCTTTAAAAAAAATATTTTGCTGCAGTAGTAATTAGCCTCCTTGGATTAATTTCAAAATGGTTCTGCCTTTTTTTTGTTTTGCTTTTAATTTGCTAGAGGGTGAGTGTGCTTGCTGGAGAGAGACAGAGGAAAAGAGAAGGAAAGTGAGAAAGCACTCCCCATTAGGGATGGTCTAGCCACAATTTCCTCCTCCATTTCTCCTTTCAGGACTCTGGGTAAGATGCATAGGGCCTGGCATGTTTCTCAAGTCCCAGGTCTGGGACTCAAACTGTGCTGTCAGTCATGTGGGAGCCATGCCACTGGCTGACCCTGTCCTGCCTTTTTTTTTTAAGAATTATTTTTTAAACTTTATTTATTTAAATTTGACCAGAGAAGTAGAGGAAGAGGGAGAAGGAGAGGGAGAGAGAGAGAAAGTGAGAAAGCAAGCCACCAGGTCTGGGACTTGAACTGTGGTTGGCCATGTGCAAGTCCAGTGCCCTTAACCACCATGCCACCTGCTGGGCCCCCGTTCTGCCTTTTTAAAGAATTTAGTTATAAGGAAGGCAAATGGATCTTTTAGCAGATTTTTAAATACAAGTAGGAAATTCTTTATCTCATCAAGTAACATAGACTTATCAAATGAATAACTATTAAGTAGTGAGTGCTGGATTCACAGTGGGTTATTCCAGAATAGATAATGTTAAATGTGTATCCCTTAGGATCAGAAATTGTCATGGAGGGGAATTATATTTTTGCTTAAGATGTATTTAGGTGTTTCTGTCAGAGGCCAAATACCAAGCCGATGGTTGAGCTTGGTTAGGCATCTCTTAGGCCATCATGAGCTATTAGAGCTGGCGAGACTTTCCCTCCCCCTACTGGCAGAGTGTTTTCCTCCTCTTAACAGCCAGAAAGTTACTTGGTTAAAGTTCTTCTGAATTTCAAGAGAGTGAAACCTCCTACTTACAAAATAACCCGCTTTGTTTTTGGCACTATGGAGAATGGTCATGCTCACTCTTTGAGCTTTTAATATTAACGGATGGTTTATTCATGAGGCATTTTGACCAACTTACATTTCCTTTGTTAGTTTTATAAATGATAAAGGTCATTAGAACTGTTTGCTCGATTTTATCATTTTAAGCTAGTGAGGCCTCAGTCCACAGAAACATGACAAACCTTTATAATTTCATTCTTCTTTGTTGGCAAGATCCATGTCCCAGGCACACTTTATGACTTATTCACATTTTCTTTAGAAATATTAAGCATTTAGTACTGACTTCCTACTATTTTAACTAATGATATGCTCATGATAGATGAATAATACTGAAGTAATGGAGCCAGCAGATGGCATAGCTGTTACGTCGCTGGACTCCCACATTGTAGATCACGGTTCGGATCTCTGACCGGTAGCTTGAAAATCACACTGGCTGCATATGAGTGCGTGCCCAAGATCCCAGGAAGAGGATGGAGAAGGGATTATGGTGTGGCCGTTTCCCCCCAGAGGGGATAATTTCTCACTTTCCCTCTCAATGTCTCTGTCTCTATGTCTGTCTCTCTCCTCAGCGCATGTGCCCTAAGGCAAAAACCTAAAATAATAATAATACTGAAGTAATGTATTAGCTAGAATAGAGCTAAATATAAGCTATATTTAGTTTAAGAGATCCTTAAAGGTCAAATGTGGTATCTATAGTATTGTACTAAGGTGGGATAATGGCAAACCATCTCTCCCCAAACAAATAATGCATTCCCCTTTATATTTTGGGTTATCTTTATTCATGAGGCATTTTGAACAATTAACATGGCATCTGAGTACTTCTATTGTTTTGATACATAATCTCAGACTAATTTTGTACTCAAAAAGCTTTTTTGTCATTGCCTTTATAGTCTCAGGATCGATTTATCTTACAACTTTTCAAAGACCTGAGAAGAAAGATGATCAGCAAGGAATGCGTAGTTACTGGAAATTACTCGATTGTTTTTGAATTTTTAATGAACTCTTAAAAGTACCTGTAGCCATCATTGATTTAGTAGGAATCTTTAAATCAGAGTCCCATTTACTATTTTGGCCTAAAACCAGTTCTGTGTTCTGTCTTTCTACATTATGGCAAGCAGGCTTGCTAGTTGTTTGTGTGTCTGTCCTTTTATTTCAGCGTTCGAAGGACATATGTCAGTGTTTATTTGGGTTCCCTGTCCTTCCGCTCCTGACTGTACTGTGATAATGGTACTACATTTTTATTAACTATAGGTAGCTTTCCTTGACAGTTCACATTTCCTGGCTTCATTCCCTTTTCTCCTTTTCACTTACATGCTTAGCTCTAGAAAAACATTTTGTCCTGAATGAAGTATTTTTTAGTCAATAAGGCAAACAGACAAATGTTTTGATGAATGGCTGGTAACACGCAGCTGACACAGTGCAGTTGGCATCATGCTGTCATCCTAAAGGTTAAACAGCTGTGCTGAAGAGCGTCATTTTGAGTTAGTCTTTTTAATTTGGGACTCTTGGAGGCTGAGCTCCATGACAGACTGTCTATGACACTGTAACATATTTAACATATTCTCAACAACTATCAGTATTCAGGCTGAATAACAAAACCACTTGGCTTCACTCTGGATTACATTTTGATTGTCGAGAAAAAATAAAATTAGTTTTTAAAAAAGTAAATAAAATTAGTTTTTAAAGCAGACTATGAAGAAATATCTGCCTCTGATGGAAGTTGAGAAGTATTACGTAAGCCTCAAAGGGTTATTGTAGATTGGCTTCTAAGACTGAGGAGTTAGAAGCATCCCGTTTTAATCCCCTGGAACCCAGCCACATGCGTCAGACTGAGCACTCTTAACACCTGATACCTTTTAAAAGGGTCAGAGACCTGTTTTTCTGTGCACAAATATGCAAGTCATATCTATTGCCTGTCCCCTCTACTCTCCCTGCCCTGACCTCAGGGAAGGAAGGTCCTGGCATTTTTATACCTGGAGATATAGGTGACCGGCGGGATGCAGCATTGGTGGGTTGGTGGACAGTAGCTTGTCTTCAGGGCACCCCGGCAACTCCTCAGTGTTTGGGGAGCTGGAGGATCCAAGTCAGATTGACCTGTGCAGCATGACCGGAGCATTAACTCGGTGGTCCTGGCGCGTGTCTGGTTGTGAAAGACCCCTCCTCCAGATGCACTTGAATCAAAGCATGAGGTTTATTTTTCATCAACTTATTTCCACCTAAAACCCACTCTGAGAAGTAGGATTTTTCCCCTTCGTTTTAGGTTTATAGGCTGTTTTAGACAGGGTTTTGCTGTCTTGCACTCTTCCTGACTCTGCTTCCTCAAGTCAGTGGGATGACAGACACACAGAAAACTGCGCCCACCTTTCTGAGTGGGCCAAGAGTAGAACCTGGACCTCCCCTGCCTGCTGAGCGGCAGCAGCCGGCATGTGCTGCTGTGGCTGGGCTGGGAGTGACTTTTTCTCTTTTTTTAGTTTGTTTTATTCATTAGACAGAGCACGTGTGCACGCATATGAGAAGCACCTTGGGTAGGGTATTGTCACGCTGTCATTCCCTTTCCTCAACCTTCTGGCTCCTCAGGATCAAGAGTGTCTTCATGGGCACTGGCGTGCTTTTAGGCCAGTCCCAGGATCTGAGCCCACAGTCGCTATATCACTTCCAGTCTTGTAGGACACTGGCATTACTGCCAGGTGACACCTGCTGGGCCTGGATTCTCCTTTTTCAATGTAAATTCTTAATTTTAGTAAAGTAGACAGAGTATACTGACCCTTAGGAATTGAGTTTGTCTTTTCGGTCATGGTTTCAGGTATCAATATTTTATAGGACAGGTTATCAATATTTTGGGTTAGACACATTTACTCTTTGAATCAAAACATATTAAATATGACAGTTCACTTTCTCTTTTCCATAGGAGAAAACTGCAGACAGAACTTTAAGGAATCTCCTACACAGCATACAGAAACATTGATGATTCATGAAATGAAACACCTCTGGCCTTAAGAGTAGTAATTATCCGGCCAGCAGGTGGCATGGTGGTTAAGGTGCTGAATCCCACATGGCTGGCTCCGTGGTTCGAGTTCAAGACCCAGTGGCTTGAAAAACATGCTGGGTACATGTGCAAGCATGCTCAAAATCCTGAGAGGAGAATGGAGAGAAGGGGCTATAGCGTGGCCATCCCCCCTCCCCGCTTCTCTCTCTCTCTCCAGCATACCTATGCACTCTGTAGAAGAAAAAAAAAAGTGGTAGTTATTCTTTTGAGTTTAAAATTTCAAGATCTAGGGAACCAGCAGTTAGCGTAATGGCTATGTCGCTGGACTCCCATGTAGTCGACCGCGGTTCGCGTCTCGGACCCAGTGGCTTACAACTCACGCCGGGCACGTGTGCGTGTGTGCCCAAGATCCCGAGAGGAGAATGGAGAAGGGATTGCGGCGTGACCATCCCCCCTGGGGGGTGATTTCTCGCTTTCTGTCTCTATGTCTCTCTGTCTGTCTGGCGAGCGCACGCGCCCTATAGCGAAAAACCTCTCCCCCTGCAAAAAAAAAAAAAAAAAAAAAAAAAAAAAAATTCAAGATCTAACCCCTTGTTCTCAGGGGAGTATCTTTTATTGGAATAAATTTTCTAGAATTATACTGTGATCAGAAGCTGAATAAACCTCTGAACTTGGAATCTGGACTTCACTGCACCTGCTCTGAGAATCTGCTTAAATTACTCAGCTTCTCTAACCCTTGCTTTCTTTACCTGCACGATGACTTCAGGCTCACAGGGCTGTTGTGAGGCTTACATGAGCTTACATTGGTGAAATGCAGAATTGCAGTGCCTTGGACAGAGAAGATTCTTCCCTTTCTTTCTTTTCTCCAGCCTAAATTAATAGCTGGACTTTTAGGCACATTAGAGTAAAGATAGAGCTATAAGATTATCATGATAATTGCAGTAGTAATAACATAACTCTTTAGAAAAAAAAAAACTTTTCTTTTTCTTCTTTTATAAATTTCCTATTCACATCCTTCGCCCGTTTCTCTATTATTTGCTTAGCTTTGGTGTGATCTGTCAATGCTGCAAGTTATTAGGATATAAACCTTATGTTTGGCATAAAGTAAATGTCTTTCTGGTCTTGCTTTTTAACAGTGTATATATATTTTCTGCCATGTTCTTAAGAAGTTTCAAGTTTTGTTTTTATAGTGTCAGATTGATTGTTTTTCTTTGAATCTAAGAAACATCAATTGTATGACAAATATCGATTTCAAAGTTGTCAAAATATGTAAAAAAAAATCTTAGATTCAATGAAATAGATTATTAATCAATTCCTTTATCCTCTCCTCTCCTGTCCTCTCCTCTCCCCTTCCTTCTCTTCTCATTTCTTTCCTTTCCTTTCTTCCTTTCTTTCTCGCTTATCCCCAACCCCTTCCCTCCCTTCCTCTTCCTTTCCCTTCTTTTAGACAGGGCCTGGCCATGTCATGGTCCCTGTGCTGGGGCCTCCAGAGCAGCTGCCTTATGGTGCTCACTGTGCCTGACTCTGCAGGGTGAGCCAGGAATCGAATCTGGGCCTTCCTATGGCTTCGGCTTCCTGAGTAGCAGTGGCCTCCGCATGCTCTACTGTAGCTTGGCCTCAATTTTCTTGTTTTCAATAGTGCCTGCCTTCGGCATGTCACGTACGTGTGCGTATGTACAAATACTTGTATGTATGTATATTGGGCCTCATTTTCCATACTCTTTCTTTAAGATATTATTGCAAACATAGCAGGGTAGGGGAGAGTTCTCTCCAGACAAGAAAACTCTAGCAACAGTTCAGTTGCATAGCGCTTAGAGTGTACTTCTGGCCTTGCTATAGGATGTTGTAACCTGGCTCATCATGGTTGCTTCCGCAATCTCCGCTCTGTCTGTCACTGTTACTCATCCCTCCTGATACCTGTCTCTGTGGTAGCAACAAGTCAGCATTTGCTCTAAGGGTCGGGATTTCTTATCAGCACCTTCCGCACCCCGTCCCGACTTTTACTATGTTAGAAAGGTATGTGCGTGTGATGGGGAGGGGCAGCGGGGAGGAGTAAAGTGTACGATGCTGACAAGTAGAAGGCTGTAATGCCAGGTGAAGTCTGTCAAGGCAGAATGCTGTAAGTACCCCTTCACAACTATGAAAATAGGGCGTGCCACCTTCCCTTCCAAAGTAAGGTCAGTCTAAGGGCAAGGAGAAATTGTTCCCTTGATGTATTCCGAGGATATAAAAATATGATACAAGATTGTTTATTTGGGAGCCAAGATACCAGAAGCATCCAGTGGTTGAGAAATTATTTTAAACTTATTATACTTAAAAATAATAAAGCCACGGGACCAGCAGTTAGCGTAATGGCTATGTCACTGGACTCCCACGTAGTCGACCGCGGTTCGTGTCCCGGACCCGGTGGCTTAAAACTCACGCCGGGCACGTGTGTGTGCGTGCCCAAGATCCCGAGAGGAGAATGGAGGAGAAGGGATTGCGGCATGGCCATCCCCCCTGGGAGGTGATTTCTTGCTTTCTGTCTGTCTCTCTCTGTCTGTCTGGCGAGCGCACGTGCCCTATAGCAAAAACGTCTCAAAAATAAATAAATAATAAAGCCACTGTAATAATTGAGAGCCACATGCTCTGGTCTAGGGTATGGGTAGTCTTCTCTAGAAAGTCACTAGCTGATGACGTCACAGTAACCTAAGCCCCACAGCACAGGCAGGATGGAGGGAACGCAGGTGGACACTCAGCGACATTGCTGTGTCTCTGTGGTGATTTATGAACTAGGACAATTCCTGGTCACTTCTAGGTTTTGGTAGGCAAAGCCAGTGAATATAAGCCTTAAAATTGTAGTCAGTTGTTCTGAAACTGATAATTAGACTCATTGAGGTCCTCCCACACAAGACAGGTCTTTACACACAATTTATGAAAACAGACTAATTAGTAGTGAATTATTCAAATTTCTCTTCTGTAATATTTCGTTTAAACAAATGTCGTAGCATGGTTTCAGCTCTTTGCAAATCCTGAAATAGTAATAATAATAATAAAAAATGAAGAGAGCTGTGGAAAAGAGTAGATATTTTTAAATCTTGGTAGACAAGTGAGACTTGCCCACTCATCTATTGAGCATACCTCTACAATTCCTCAGAAATTAAATAGTATGACCCTTTGATTGAATCCAAAGCTGGAAATTTAAATAGGTAACTTCAAAGTAATTGGCTTGAAATCCAAGTATCTATTCTGGGATGCCTTAGAAATATTTTTATTCCCTTTTTACCCCTGCTGTAAAATATATATAAATGTCAAGATGTGTCATTTTCAAAGTCCGCTGTTACACTTCTCTTAACTATTTTCTTATAATTGGCACTGTTCAATCCTTTTTGGTAAAATTTGAAATTGAGTGGAAAGAGAAGATAGTTGAGAAGAATCAAGAAGTATATGACAGTGGGATCTTAAAACCAAAACAAAAAAGGTTAAAGGGAAAAATCTGCTCTATTTCAGAGGAACAAGAGTAGAAAGGTGATATATCATCAAAAAGATGTTCATACACATGAAGTGTTCTATTCTAGACTTTGGGGATTAGCTAGTCTCCATCTCTGCTAAAAGCAAAATAAAAGGAAATGGTTTTAAGTCTGAAATGTAACAAAGTTAAGAATATATCGGGACATTGGGAAAGTCATGATGCATTTTTGCATAGAAAAGCATGCCATGACTTTCCTGAGAACCTAATACAATAGAAAGAATCATCTAAAAATCCTTGTTTGTTAAATATTTAAGTACCTCAGCTATTGAAACAAGACTAACTGTAGGAGGTTGTAGAATCCTTAATCTTCCCTGGATAACTCTAAGGTGGTGTAGGATGGTTAGGTATATTTCAAGGTTATGGCTGAATCTCAGATTTAGTCATTTACTTCATTTTAGCAGATTCTGTAGTTATTATGTGCTTATATCCCTTCCTCTGTCTCATGTACTTCTCTTCTTTTTTCTTTAATTTGTATAAAATCGAAGATTATTTCACACTTAGGTGTCATTTAAACATTTTTTTTCTTATTAAAAAATCACCCTTTTAAAAGATGTAGTTAACACTGTCTATTCAAATAGCGTAACTGAAACATTTTTACTGAGCAGAAAATATCCACTTTTGTGATTTAATTAAAGCATTCTTTTTTTTAATTGCTTATTTTTTTTTTTTCCAGCACAGTTCCTGAACGCTAAAGCTGTGTTATGTGCAATACAGATCTTTTCTCATCTTACTCAGAACAATCTTTTCCAGAGAAAATAAATCTTTGCTCAAAGTGTAGTGTTGAAAGGTGACGCGGGCTTTTAGTGTGCACTGAAGCCAATCGCCGGCAGCCACTCAGTGGTATGAGTATACTGGCCATTTTCTGTCACTTTTGGTGGGGGTGAGAGAGAGCAAATTTTATGAGGCATCTACGTTTTGGAGGAGAAGGGTTTAGGGGTTTATTTATAGCATCCAACTATCCAGAAGAAATGAATCAACAGATATTCGATATTATTTACCCAAACATCAAATAATCTATTACTGTTTTTCTTTTCTTCTTTTGTTCTTCTCTTCTTTTCTTTTTCCTTCCTTCCTTTTGTCTTCTCTCCTTCCTTCCCTCCTTCCTTTCGATTTTTGTATATTTTCTGTCTTCCATCATTTTAAAACTTCAGCAACATCAAGAACAACTGATATTTTTATTAAGCCCTTGCCCCATGCCACATGCTAAGGACTGGTGATACAGCAGTGGACAAGCCCTACCAGTCAGGTCTCCTGCCGTCATGGAGGGTACAATTTCTCCATTGTTTTGGCTCACTTCCATGACAGGAAAGAGGCCAGAATTACCGACATGTAGTACATAAGTGTTGATTTTATATTTTTATGTATTTTAAAATTTTTGCCATAGGGCACGTGCACTTGATGGAAGGAAAGAGACAGAGACAGTGAGAGTGAAAGTGAGAAACCCCTAAAAGAGGATGGTAGCATCACAACTCCTTCTCTTCCATTCTTCTTCTGGGATTTTGGACACGTATGCACGTGTGCCCAGTGTGATTTTCAAACTGTGGGTCTGGGATTTGAACTGTGGTTGGCCATATGGGAATCCAGCACCGTAACCACTACGCCACCTGCTGGCCACAATGTTGATTGTATTTTAATTTATCGTTAAGTTATATAAGAAAATCACTAACTATACTACTAGTTTTACACATTCAAGACTTACCTAAAGATATTAACTACACTGTTTAGGATTTTGGGAAAATCAGTCACTTGTCTGTCACATTCACATTCAAAAGTTTGTGAGGGATTTATGTAGTTTTTCATCTTGATATATGGGTAATAGCTAAGATGATTTAAAAAGAAATCAATGTACAAAATTTCTTTTCATATGAACAGCTACCTTGACTTGGAAATCTTTTCTTTCCATTGCTACAGGGTTTCTCTCTTCCTACTTCCAGTAAAGCTGAGGCAGAATCTTTCTATTGTCAAGGCTGTCATAGGTATTCTAGATTCTAATGGGCATCCCTCCCCCTGAAAGCCACGTTACAAATGGTGCCTGTATTCTGTGAACAATACCATTAACTGCATGCATTTTTAGACTACTTAGACGCTTATGTGCTAACCTGACAATTTCGTCATTGTTCAGAAAGTTTTATTATAAGTTCAAAGCAGTTGACCTATAGGTAGATTGTCCTTGCCCTGGGTATAGAGAAGCTCATTCTGTGTGAAGAGAGAACAAGCACATTTCTATTTGTGGGTCATCCATGGTGGGGACCTTGCTCCAATAAAATTTTCATCTCAGTTAATTCAATACACGTCACTATGAAAAAATGAATTTGCATCATGGATTGAGGATTTGGCCTTTATTCCAGGTTAAAACCTGGTCATTAACTCGGTTCTGGTCTTATCCTTTACTGCCAAAAAGAGGATGTGATTTTTCATATTGAACTCACAGAGTACTGTTAGTTTTCTGCGTATATCAGACATGTGCTGGGCCTTGAGGTATCCAGCATTTGAACCTCTGTTCTTATCTGGGGTGAATTTTTTGCTCTAAGGACCTTGGTGAGACGCAGGATTTCTCTTCCAGAGGGGTCAGATCTCCTTGACCCTGAAAGCTAACCCTCAGGCCAAGCCAATCAGAATCACTCACTCAGAATTTTGAATCTGGAGGCCATAACTCAGAGATGCAGACAGTCTTTTCTTGTTAGGGAAGGTGGCGTTGAGGGAATCCAGAAGCTGCACCGCAGCCACAGCACTGGCGATGAGGACAGTGTGTCAGCCAGACTCCTCTGCGGTGGTTCCCGTTGCCCAGCCTCCTCTCAACCTTCCTTTATTCTGGCTCATTCCAGATCAGGCTCCTGCTTTCCCTTCGAGTCTTACAGTTCATCATCTCCTTCGGATAAACTTTGTTTTTTGTCTTTTAGCCTGCCAAAGTTGGTTTCTGTTGACTGTAGCAAAGAACCTAATCCACTGTGAAAAGTAAAATAACCAGGCCAGATCGTATTGTCCAGAAATGGTGCCACCCATGTACGTCCTGCTCTATATGCCTTCTCACGGGTCCCCACTCTTCCAAGGAGAGGCCAAGTTCCCAGTCCTTACAGCTGGTGGAGCAGTAGAAACTGATGGCATCGATAACGATGAGTGAGTTCCAAGGCTGGGCCTTAAAAGGTGATACAGCTTCCTCCTAGTCCTCCTTCTTTCTTATAACGTGTGCCCTGGGACCCCCAAGTCCAAATACCCCGAGTCCTCCATGTCGAAGAGTTCACATGAAGAGAGAGAGTTAGACGGGGATGCCAGCTGTTCGAGCCCCCAGCTGTTTGAGTTTTCCCACTTTAGGCGCTAGGACAGACGTGTGAGCAAGGAAGCTGTCAGATGATATCTAAGCCCCAGCCTTTGAGCTAGCCCAGCTGACGCAGAGTGGAGCAGAAATAAACTGTCTTCTTTGAGCCCTTGTCCAGATGGCAGATTCATGAACCAAATAAACATTGCTATTGTTTTCAGCCACTTTGTGTTTATTATGTAGCATTGTGTATCTGGGATAATGGCTGTTAGAAACATTCTAACCAGAACAACTAAATTATACTATCTCTCCCACACTCATGCCTTCATTCAGATTCTTTTTTTTTGTTTTTTTAATAATTACTTATTTATTTTTATTTCTTATTATTTTTAAAAAATTTGCTATAGGGGAATGTGTGCTTACAAGAGAGAGAGAGAGAGAGAGAGAGAGAGAACAAGCCACCAGGTCTGGGACTCAAACTAGTCTGCCATGTGGTAGTCCAGCACCTTAACCACCATGTCACCTGCTGGCTCTGTGTCTTTAGATTCTTTTTTTTTTTTTTTTTAATTTTTTTTTTTTTAAGTAGGAAGCACCATGAGTCCTTAAGCTTAACATTTTTATTTATTTTTTTGGAGAGGTTTTTGCTATAGGGTGTGTGCGCTCGCCAGACAGACAGAGAGAGACAGAGAGACAGAAAGGGAGAGATCACCCCCCAGGGGGGATGACCACGCAACAATCCCTTCTCCTCCATTCTCCTCTTGGGATCCTGGGCATGCACGCACACGTGCCCTGAGTGAGTTTAAGCCACTGGGCCTGGGACTTGAACTGCGGTTGACTACGTGGGAGTCCAGCGACATAGCCATTACGCTAACTGCTGGTCCCATGTGTCTTTAGATTCTTAAAAGATAGGATTATTGATGTGAAATGGTCTCCTTTTGTATTTTACAATTCAAGAGAGTGGTATTCGGTCTACTGTAAAATTACTTGATTGGAATACCATTAGAGAGCTTCATTGTTGTTGGAAACCCAAAATATCAAGGCTGTCTTTCAGACTGAGATGTTAAAAATGCTATTTTTCTGGATATTTTTTAACAGCCTTACAGCTGATTCCATTATGGTCATGACAAGATGTTGCTTGGCAGTCTCCCATGCAAATATGTCTTTAAATGTAAATGCATTCCCTCTGTTGAGACCCTAACATATCTTTAAAGAAGCCATTTGAACAGGCTGCTTTAATTTTGGGTTATTTTGGGTTAGATATTCCATCTAGAAGAAATTTAGAAATGAAATGATAGCTCAAAGTCGTTTAGGATTTGCTATGTACTGGGCACGAGGCGAAGTACCTGCAGGTCTTCTCATTTAATCACCATAACCATCGTATGAGGTAGAGTCGGGATTTGAATCGAGGACTGTATGTGAATCCAGTGTCAATGTGTTTACCCAGCAAGCTGTACAGCCAGAGTGGCTCTGAGTGACACTTCAGCATTTTAGCTTCTACGCTTCCTCTTGGTTTTCCCGATTATCTCTCAGGCTCCTTCTGTCCCGGGCTACACACATAAGCTCTAGCCCATTTCACACATTCCCTTTTAGGTCAGGCGAGGATACACTGTTCATACCTTCTCCCACTGGCTGTAAGTCCTAGTCTTGGAGTATTTAAAAGGGCTCCACGTACTCTGTCAGGGGAAGTGTGGAGACAGAAGATCTCTGGGGATTTTAGTGGTCCTAGTGGCACTTCGTTTCCATCAACTCTTTGGATCTTGCTTTTTTTGTGGGAAGTGTACAAGTTATACACAGATAACACACAATTTAGCCTTCACAATGACAGCAATCGTTCCATGTGTAAAGTAGAAAATTCCCGCTACTAATACTTCAGGTTTGAGTGACTTGTGACAGTAATTCAAGGATCTGAGAGGTACGAAGGGAAGAATTTAGAGACCGTTCTGGTTCTGTGCGTAGGCCTGGGTGTGCGCTCTCCCTGCCGCACTCATTAGTGTGGGTTGATGGCAAAGTGCACTGCCCTGGAGTTGAAAGAAAACAAGAAAAATTATATTGCTGTTGGATGAGATTCTGATTACTTTAGTGTTTTGTGTGGACATCATGCCTCACTTCATCAGCATAGATGATTTACAGGAGAAAATTAGTAAACAAGATGTTAGAAGAAATTCTTATCTGTGCTCCTCACCAAAGCCCAATCTCCTCTTTGAAAGTGCTCCTGTATATTACTGCAGACCCTATGCTATTACCGTATGCCAGCACCACTGAATTTGATATTCAGGGGAATTGATTTCCTAGCAAACAGCAGAACCCTAGAAACTCAGTAATCCCATATACCCTGCTTCGAGTTATCAGAAGTCCTTGTAATGCAGAGGCTCAGTGTGGGCACAGCGACTGGTTGGAGCATCGTATTGAGGTGTGGCTGGTGCTGATAGGGTGTCTTATTCTCCCTCATGACATAGAAGGGAATGAAAAAAGGCTTCACGTTGTTTTTGAGTCTTACACAGAGCAGCCTGAGCCTACCATGTGACAAAAAGCTTTTGCTATTTTTATATCCTTTGGGAATGACTTTTGCACCTAGGCAACCAATCATAAGCTGAGAACCTCTGACTACAGAGGAAAAGGATAGTTTTACTAATTAGCCACAAAGAAAGGGACATGGCCACATTCTAGAGAGTCTAGGTTTGCAGGCATACAGCCAAGGACAAAGCTTTGTGTTTTGTTTTAAAGTCTCATGTTCGCTCTGGAGTTTCACTGCAGAGACCTAGATTTAATTTGAATACTTTTTCCAAGGACTATTTATCATTACCCGTATATGCCGTGGGCATAAATATGTCCTCAAATTCAGGGCTACAAGAAAAATTCACAATACAATTTTTTTTTTTTTTTTTTTTTTTTTTTTTTGGATAGCTTCATTTCCAGCAGTGGACCTTTTCTGTTCCTGTCAGGCTGGAGAGAAACTTGACCTTTAGCATCTTGAGAGTTATTTCCATCCCCAAGTTCATGGCAAGCTGGGGATGGCGGTCATTTCAGCAGAGACGCCTCTTGTCTCAGGGTGCACGTCCTCTTCAGATCTGGCAGCTCTTTGTTGCTTTCCGGTTGTGCCTGGCTCATAGGAATCACTTTGCTTTTAAGAGGCTGGGCTCCAGGTTCCTGCCGTCTCCTCTCCGTAGGCCAGTACACACTGGCCCAGTTGGACCGCGTACAGATAATTCAGCTGACACATGCACCAGCATACACAAACAAAAGGTCTTCTAAGCTTTACCAAGAGTCTGAGTTCAGAGTTTCAGTGAAAGGTTACTGGGGCTGCTGTAAGTGAGTACCATGGATTGGGCAGGTTAAACAACAGACATGTATTTCTCACAGTTCTGGAGGCTGGGAAGTCCAAGATCAAAGTGCCAGCCGATTCAGTTCCCAGTGAGGCCCTCTTCCTGGCTTGCAGATGGCTGTGCATTGACATGGCAGGAAGAGAGGAGTGCATGAGGACAAGCCTTTTGGTGCTGCTTCTGCTAAGGAAGCTAATCCCATCATGAGGGCCCCACCGTCATGACCTCAGCTAAACCCTCTAAAGATCTCATCTCCAAAGATCATCACACGAGGGGTTAGGGTTTCACCATGTGGGTTTTGGGGGGGAGCACAGACATTCAGTCTATAACAGGGGCCTTGTAGATTAGCTTGAAGAATTTACGGATGTACTCACTGGAGCAGCAGAGGAATCTAGGAGACATCTCATTCTAAAGCATGCAGCCTCTTTTTAAAAATAGCAGGCCCGCGGGACCAGCGGATAGTGTAATGGCTACGTCACTGAACTCCCATGTAGTCGACTGCGGTTCGAGTCCCGGACCTGGTGGCTTAAACTCACGCTGGGTGTGTGTGCGTGCGTGCCCAAGATCCCGAGAGGAAAATGGAGGCGAAGGAATTGTGGCGTGGCCATCCCCCCGGGGGATGATTTCTCACTTTCTGTCTCTCTCTGTCTTTCAGGTGAGTGCACACCCTATAGCAAAATCCTCTCTGGAAAAAAAAAAAAAAAAAAAAAAAAAAAAAAAAAGCAGGCCCACAACATGGAAAGCACAGGTGATCCTTTCCATCATATTATGGAACATCTTTGCACGTTCAGTTTTTTTAATTTTTTTGGAGAGATTTTTGCTATAGGGTGTGTGCACTCACCTGAAAGAGAGAGACAGAAAGCGTGAAATCACCCCTCAGGAGGGATGGCTATGCCACAATCCCTTCTCTTCCATTCTCCTTTCGAGATCTTGGGCATGTATGCACATGTGCCCAGTGTGAGTTTAAGCCACCGGGTCCAGGACTCGAACTGTGGTCGACTATATGGGAGTCCAGCGACATAGCCATTATGCCAACTGCTGGTCCCTGCACATTCAGTTTAATAGGATTCATGCCCAGTATTAACAGGACACATCTGAACACGTTTAATTTATTTCTGCCAGTTGAAGCACGCTCCTGTGGTTAGGTCCTCTCCAGGAACTACTGCTAAGCCCCCAACATTGATTAAACTCGGAACCCATGCCCTTAGCAACTAAGCAGCTAGTTCCATTTGCTCAAGGACAGTGAGGACACCCTGTGTGCAAGGGGAAATATTTACTTTTTATGCTTTTCATGTAGCAAAGAATGAGAACACAGACAAAACAACATTTTCATATTAAGAGTTTGAATTTAATTAACGAACCTTCCCATCTGTATGACCCCTACTGTGTGCTGCGGAGAAAGAAATGCCGCCCCCTCCCCCATTCAAGGTTGCCAAGTCTTGGGGGGAAGATTTTATGTAAATTTAAATTTGTTTTTGCTTGGATTACTCAGATTCTGAGGCTGAGCATTTCTGTTCCAGGAATGAATGAATCCTCCCTAGAGACTATAAATGAGAGGACTAAGGCCTTTTATTCCTAGATCATAACTAAGGGGAATAGATACCTGAAGTGGATGGGAGTATTGTATTCAAAAAAGGGAGGCTTTTCACCAAGGCCCCCTCCCCAGTTCCTGTCATTATAAATGCTCATTATGTTTCCTTTCGCTCATTAGCTCTGTAGGAAGTACTGAAGGGTAAGGGAAAGCAAAGAGAACCAGAAACGAGAAAGAAGCTTTGCCCCCAAGGACCTTTTAAGTTAGCTGGAGAATGTATACACATGAAAATGTTTAGTAATAATGATAAAAAGCCAGAATGACTGGCAGGTAGTACATTTCTTTAGGATATTGGTCAATGGAGTCAGAATCCCGTGAAATGCTTGCTCAAACAGACTTCTAGGTCCGACCCACTAGAGTTTCTGACTCTGTAGGCCTAGAGTGGAACCTAATAATTTGGATTTTTTTTTTTTGCCGTAGGGTATGCGCATGTGCTAGAGAGATGGAGAGAGGGAAAGTGAGAAACCATCCCTCAAGGGGAAGTAGCTATGCCACAATTCCTTTTCCTCCAGTCTCTTCTTGGGATTCTGGGTTCACAGGAACACGTGCCTGGTATGAATTTCAAGCTGCTGGATTCAGGACTCAAACCATGTTTGGCCATGTGGGAGTCCAGTGCCTTCACCACCACACCACCTGCTGGCCCCAATAATTTGTATTTCTCTAACAAGTTCCCCAGTGATGCTGATTCTGTCTATCTGGAGACCACAGTTTGGGAATTGCTGCTCTAGGGGAGCAGGGAATAGAATGGTGACCACAAAGGTGTGGTTGTTGTGCACCGTGATGGTGCTGTCTGCTGCAGTTACCCCTGCTTCTTTCTTCTGGCCCCATTTTCTTTTAAAGGCTTTTGCTGTAGGATGTGTCTTACTGGAGAGACAGAGAGAGAGACAGGGAGAGAGAAAGTGAGAAACCACCCCCAAGGGGGATGGCCAGGTTACAATCCCTTCTCTTCCCTTTTCCTCATGGGATTTTGGGCATGCACATGCACCCAGTGTGATTTTCTAGCCGCCAGGTGTAGGACCCAACTGTGATCGGCCATGTGAGAGTCCAGCGCCTTAACCACCATGCCACCTGCTGGCCTTTCTTTTGGCCCCCATGTTAAAAGAACAGCTCATAGCACTCTTCAAAATATTCATTTTTAATATCACAGGCAGAGAGCATGATCTTCCCTACTATTAGACAATTTTCCACAAGGAGAGGAAGTTTATACTATCTTCTTGGCCATAGTAGGGAAGAATAATATTCTTGTTTTTGCTTTGACCTTTTTAAAAATTATGATTATTATTTACCGTTATCCTACTTGCCACATCTATTCCTACATTCTCTGATGTACATTAAGAACTTCATCAGCAGCCAAATGCAAATAAGAAACAGGAGTTTTCAGATTTATAGCCAATTAAGTTAAAATTAAGGAAATGGAGAGGAGAGAAGTTCAGAAATGATGTGGGGTGAAGAGTTCAGGAAACAAGCTTCATTAGAAAGGCTTATTTGGTGCTTTGATGAGCACTGGCTGCTCAGTGTAGACGTTTCTCGTCCTCTGGATGGGGCTTCGCCATGACGTCTTACTGCTGTGAAGTAGGTTTCATTGCTATTAAGTTAGCAGCAATCTAAACTACTCTGCGCTCAAGCATGTGTTCCTACCACTTCGTATTACCAAGGAAATAGCATTCTGAAGATTTTTTTTTTTAAAAGGTAAGGAATCCTTACATTTATGTAAAAGTTTCTATCAAATAATAGGACAGACAGAATACAAATTATTCCTGTAGTATCTCTGTTCTTTGCTTAGATCAGCTCCTAACCTGACAATAATTTAACGTGACCTCATCAAGTTGACTTTGGGGATTTCAACCAGACACAATTCTCAGTTCCTCTTCCCATCCCTTCCACCAAGATTTTGCTGTTTAAGCCCTTTCTGCATTCTCTCCTGATGACACAGTCAACCCCTTTTTAATGAATACAGTGATAATAGGATGTTGGGATATAGTACAACTCCGTGTTTACTTCACAGAACACTAGACCTTTGTTTTACTTTATGCTAATTTTTAAATGGTTGGCTGCATATGATTTTTGATTTAGAAGGCAGCTTGCTATTTTTCCCACTTTTGCGGCAGTATTTAAAAAAACAACTCTCTAAGATAATGTTCTTCTATCTTGAAGAACATCAATGCGTACATATAAGTAAGCACTCAGGAATACTATACTATGATGTTGCAAACATTTTAATTATCAGGATCGGACAGTAATCCTTTTTGATATGACGATACGTGTCTGTTACTTCTAAGAAGATTGAAGGCCTCGTTCCAAGAGAGGGTACCATTTCTTTGAAATGTTTTCTTCCCTTTTTTTTTTTTTTCTTGATGGGTCAATGACTGATTTATGTTGTCAATTTCTGGGTACCTGAGTTACTGATTTTTTTTTCCTTCTTAATTCAACATAGGAACAGAGGGTGAAGAGAGAGGATGGGGTGAGGAAGTGTTTTGAACTCAATTTATACATAAGTACTGCTTTTGGCCAGAATCTTTTTTAGAATAATTTTAAGATACCCTTCCTTCCTTCTTTCTTAATATGGTAGAATCTTCCACTATGACTCATTCATTTCTGGTTTTTGTTCTCTTAACACTACACTTTAAGTGATTTCAGAATATTTCAACTATTCTCCCTAGTGTTTTGAAACATTTATTTCTCATTTTAAGAATTCCTGATAGGGTTTTTATGTCATTGTACATATCTAGTGACCTTACTTTCTTACAATTTGTATCTTATCTCCCAAGATGCTCCTTGAACCAGTCAGGTAATAGATATGTATTCCATGTCATTAATCTTTGAATAGGGGGATGGGGAAAGATCATCTGCCTTATATACATGGTTGAATATCACTTAAAAATTTGATCTTAATCTTAATTCCCCAAGAGCCATGAATAATACTTTCAGTACTGGTCGATGTAATGTATTTCCTCTACAATTATTTATTAGAGGAGACATCCTCCTGGATGTTGAGAAGTCTCTGATTTCTGTTTTTTCTAGAACATTTCCCAGGCTATCACTTTGTCACAGAGTAAGCACTTAATTGCAGTTTGAATAAATTGAGGGAACAAATGCAAAAATATGTCAAGTTTGAGGCAAAGTATGCATCTTTTAGTTATAAGTTCAAGATGGTTGTTAAACTCTAATATTAAAAATAGGCAAAACTTTTGTCTTTATTTTACTTTGATTAATTTTTTTTTTTGAGAGAGATTTTCGCTGTAGGGCACGTGTGCTCGCCAGACAGACAGAGAGAGACATTAGAGACAGAAAGCGAGAAATCACCCCCCAGGGGGGATGGTCATGCCGCAATCCCTTCTCCTCCATTCTTCTCTCGGGATCTTGGGCACGCACGCACACACGCCCGGCGTGATTTTTAAGCCACCGGGTCCGGGACGCGAACTGCGGTTGACTACGTGGGAGTCCAGCGACATAGCCATTACGCTAACTGCTGGTTCCCCTTTGATTAATTTTTGAATGGGTGGTATAATCACGATGTGTAAAAGTAAAAAGGTAGTATTGTTTTAGTTTTCTCCCATGTTGTAATTGGGTCTAGCCCATTCTATTTATGACTGCATCTTCACTTAATTATATCTGCAAAGACCAGATTTCCAAATAAGGTCACATTCATAGGTATCAGAGGTTTGGACTTGAATCTGTCTCTTTTTGGGTACACAGTTCTACCTACTACAGATATAAAAATACAGAAATGAAAAGTTTCACTCTCACTGTTATCTCCAGGTTTACTTGCTTGCTCTCCACAGAGGTCACTAGTGTTATTTTAGCTTATTTTAAATAACTGTAGCTAGTCTAAAAATGATGTAAGGCAGAGAAAAATCTCATTTTTCTCTTAGGAGAGTCAGCCAGTTCTCATCTGTTTGGTTCATCGAAACTTACTGATTTTTAGTCTTCAGTTTGTACCTTGTCCTCAGCTGGGTTCAGAGTTGCAAAAAAAAGGTGAAACGTTCAAGTAGAAACTAAATATAGCACGCCTATATTAATCATTGAAAGGAACATATTCTGCGTGCACGTGACTCCCTCATTAAATGTCAGACATTGTGTGGGCGGCACTTAATCATTCTCTTGCTGGCACAAAGTAGATTGTTACGAGTTTTAAATCTCAGTAATATTAAACCTTAAGTCATTTGGTTGTGAGATTTCTTCCTTACAGCGTGTTATTAAATGGTTTTGAATAAATCTGTTGCTATATATGTACTCTATTATGGAAATTATGCTGGTAAATAAAAACTTTTTGTGAGACACTGCAATATTAAATGAGATGAAATGTATGAAGGATAGCGTGTTCCATGATACTTAACAAAAGTATATGTTAATATCTTGTGCCTTCTAAAAACTGAAAATATATATACAAAAAGTATATATAATGTGGCCTAGTCGCATATTAACTGATCTGAGAAGTTTTGCAGTAAGCAACTACTATCTGTCTAACTTTGTTTAGCCTAAGGTTTCCCATAAACTTTTTTTAAATAAACAAAACAAACTTCTTTCTGTTACTGTTGTTTTCCAGAATATACTTTGTGAAAGGAAAGTCTATAAGCTGAAGGTAGGGTTAGGACTTCGAGTCAAAAGTCAGGCCGTGAGTTAGGGCAGAAAGACATAACTGATGGTTATGTAAAAAAAAAAAAAAAAAAGATTATTGTTTTAAAAGATAAATGAACTATATTTTTAAATACACTTTTTTTTCCCTTCAGTTTTGCCACTGGGCACGTGTGGTTGCTGGAGTGGAAAAAGAAAGAAGTGGGAGCAACAGGAGACACCCCCCATGGGGCGTGGTCATGCCGCATCCCTTCTCCTGTCTTCCGCTTGTCAGGATCTTGGGCACACGTGCACACGTGCTCAGCATGTTTCTCAAGCCCCTGGTCTGGGACTGGACCATGGGCTCGGCCATATGGGATTCCACTGCCCCAACCACCACGCTACTGGATGGCCCGTGGTTGGGGTTTTCAAAGGCGGGAGAAGCTGGCTGGTTGTGAACAGTTATGAAAGCCTAACAGTGAGCAGCACGTTGGGGTCGAGCAAGCAGAAGAGCAATGGCAGAAGGTGGGAAAGGAAAGCTGTTTAAGGAATAAAAAGTGGCCTCACTTCTTCTGAGACAGTAGAGATGAAGCAGCCATTTAAACTTTGTGGCCTGTGTGCTACAAGGGACCTAACAGTATTGCTGGTTTTAGCAGGACTGATGGTGGCTTTTGAGTAGACTGATGCGTTTAATAATTGCTGTGACATCATTTCCAAGCAAATATCCTTGTGCTTAACAGAATTTAACTTTTGCTGGATGGTTACGGTGCTGAGGTGCCACTACATATATTTTAACGTGATACACATTTCCCCATACAATGGAATATAGCCATTTTCATAAATATTTCAGGATCTATTTTAGAGATTTTTGCTATAGGGTGCCTATGCTCTCCAGAGAGACAGAAAGCAAGAAATCACCCCCCGGGGGGGATGGTCATGCTGATCCCATCTCTTCCATTCTCCTCTCGGGATTTTGGGGCACACATACACAGGCACCTAGTGTGAGTTTTAAGCTACTGGGTCCAGGACTCAAACTGTGGTTGACTACGTGGGACTCCAGTGATGTAACCATTATGCCATTTGCTGGTCCAATATTTCAGAGTACACTTCTGTTGGAGTGTACTCTGCTGATGTGCAGGATCAGTCTCATGAAGGGAGATTAAGTGTGTCATTTCCTCAGCTGATTAGACTTCTTTTCTTCTCTGAGCTCATGTTAACAGCTCCCCAAAGATGTCCGCTTCCCATGGCTGTGTCCTGATTACCTGTGGAACGCCTTTTTCTTCCCATCATGCCTCCTGGCATATCAGACCCTTGCTGGCATAGGTGTGGGGCAGGTGCTCAGAAGAGCAGGACTTATTTAGGCTCCCTGGCGATTCCAATGATCTCCTCTTTGCTTCTCCAGCCTCCCATTACCTAAATCCACTCCTTTACTGACGTGTCCTAAAGTATTAAAAATCATTCTTTCAGTTGCATGAACAATTTAGGGCATTTTTCTAATCCCTAATTGCTATATTTTTGCAAGAAAAACTTTAAAAAAAAGTTTTGAAGGGGCTGGTCCGTGGCCTCGTGGTTAGGAGGGCTGGCTCTTACATAGTTAAGTGCAATTCAAATCCTGGCCTCAGAGGCCTGAAAGGCATTCTGGGCATGTGTGTGTGTGTATGCCCCTAATCTCAACAGGTTGGAGAAAGGGAGAAGAGAGTGTGGTATGACCACACCCCAAGGGGGGGTCTTTATCCTGTTCCCTTACTCACTCTGTCTCCGGTGAGTGTATGTACCTTGTGGTGAATTAAAAAACAAAACAAAACACAAAAACTGTAAAGAAAAATTTAAATACAAACATATAAGCACAGGTAAAATAGGTTATAGGTCACCTCTAAAATAGCAGCAGATCATTGGAATAGAGTGTAACATGCTTGGGTTATTATGCAAAAGGAATCTGTTTTAGAACTTAGAAGTTTATTTCTCAGCCTAATTTACTTTTGTTCGAATATTTTAAATTCACATTACTGTGGTTTTCAAACCTAACCATGCAATATGTAGAAACCGTGTTGCTTTAGGGCTCAATGTTATGAAATGTAAATAAAACAAATGCATAGTTTGGATCAGTGTTGGCAAGGATATGCTCTGCAATGGATATTACTGCTTTTTGAATGATATTTTTTTTCAGATTCTTAGCACTTTAAAACAAAAATTTATTCATTTCTTCTATGAGAGGGAGAGGGAGACAGAGAGAGAGCCAGTCATACACACCCAGCAGGTCCTCAGGCCTCTTTCCACCCCAGCCCCAGCATCCTGGATAACAGGCGTGCGCGTGCCTGGTTAAAGGGAGACCTCCAGATGCGAACTCGGGACCTTCCCATATGGTCCAGCACCACAGCGTGTTGTGTTACTCCTGTACCACTGCTACTGGCCCTAGATTCTCAGCCCTCAGAGACCAGAGAGAAGATAAAATTCATATTTTTACTACATGCTATCATTTCTAGGAGTGAGGGGGATAACAATGAATCATTAGATTTCTGGAATTCATTGATAATGGGGAGTAGAAATTATTTTTCTTTTAGCTGCATAACTATATTTTTATTCATAGATTTTTTTTTCTTTGAGAGAGATAGAGAGACACAGAGGCAGAGACAGGCACCCCAAATAGAGTCTCCATGCCATGCTCCACCTGAGTCTCAGCCAATCTGGATCACAGGCCTAGGGTGCCCAGGGCGGTCCTAGGATGTGAACCCAGGACATTTCCCACGTGGGGCCGTGTGCTACAACTGTGCTACCTGGCCCCTGTATTTATTTTTTGAAACTAAGCATTTGGTATCTTGACAAAGATCCCCATGCTAATTTTTTCTTAATAGCTTCCAGGTAGAATGATACAATGAGGGGACTTTACAAAGTTTGTGGAAAAATAGAATTAAATTGAGAGTATAACTTGTTGCAAAACATTTTTTTTGTTTAACAATTTTGAAACTCATGCATAGTTTTTTCATAATATGTATTTCCATGAACTTTTTAAAGAACCATAAACGCACAAGCACATGCACGCGCACACACACACATAATATATTTGATTGCAGTTAGAATACTATGTTGTGTAATTATTGCTTGTTAAATGTAGTATCATGAGGTAGACCAAAGAAGCCTGTGTGCAGTAATTCTCAGAAGCAAGATGCCTTTACTTCTTGACCAAGTACCTCAAAATATATTGAACTTGCTTTCCTCTCATCTTCAAAATGCATGTATTTCCTGTTGGAAAAGATAACGTCTCTCCATATATTTTTGATGGCCCCAAATTTTCTCTATATAGAAGGCAGGGAACCAATATAGGAAAATGCCTAAAGGAATGTATATAAGTTGCCAGAATTTATACCTTCTGAGATGTTTCTAAAAGCATCATAAATAGCATAGCATGAATGCCTTCCCTCCAGCTGAGCTTTCGAAATAGCTCACTCAGCATTTTTGTTAAGTAATATCCCTGGGACATGAACCAAATAGCATTTCCTGTTCAATCTCATCTGTCATTTTCCTGATCCTACAAACCGGTCTCCAGATGTCAAAATATGAAGGTGAAAGTGAATGAAATTGTTTTTCTATCAGAGCTCCCTAAATCAAATAGTCCACGCTTATCTCTTACCTCCCATCCCCCAATAGATTGGTCAGTGGTCCTAAAGAAAAGGTTTGACTCTGCGAGTTTATAAATCGCCTTAAAGTTTTAAACAAAAATTATGCTATCCTTGGAGCCATTTTAGCTGAGTTATATAATTTGCTTTTATAAAGTTTGCCAGAGCAAAATCATGATGGGGCTTGGATAATCATTGTGACGAATACTTCTAGGACCTCTACAAACACTCACTGACACCCTGTTGCTATTTCAGTGTCTCCACATTGCATTCTCGTAGTTCATATTTAGATTAGAGTGAGGCCATTGATTTCTGTTTTGATTGCAACCACTTATTATTTGGAGTACGAGACTGGAGGAGGAAACGTGTGGGAAGTGTACTTTGAAACACCAAAGCGCTACGTTATGTGTTGGTTTTTATGTTGGTTTTGTGGGGGATTGACTTAACCTGTGCTGTGTGCATTTCAGGTTTTTAAATGTGCAAGTTTTATTATATTCTATTAGGGGAAAATGGCTCATGCAGTCTTTTGAATCACCTCTCATATACCCAAAGCTTGAAAATGAATAGATCCAAATACTTGCAGAAAAGAAAGGCCCGTAAATATTACCTCAGATCAGAAATGGAAGCCTACAAAGTGAGATACCTTGCCCAAGAGCACAAGCCAGTTAGTGGCAAATCTCAGATGGGACTTCTCAGGTCCCCAAATCCCCAGCTTATGTGCATTCCTTAGTTAAGTAGATGAGGAATTTTATTCAGCAGCAATGTCAACAACCACAAAGCATGTTTGTTTTGCTCGTTTTATTAGTATACTCCTGGGGTTTTATTTGTTTGCATAAAAAATACACTCTATAATAAACCTGCCTTTATCATTTTTCTATAATCTGACATCATGATCCATTTTGAAGTGTGAATCTACCGATTTTGACACTTTGGAGGCTCGTGATATTCCATTTTACTTTATAAGAACTTATTAACTTATTTTTAATCTGTTTTTATTTCATTTTTGCTATATTATATCTCTTTCACTTTTCTGCTTTTTATTAAATTGTGTAATCTGGAACATTACTGAGGAACATGACAGACTCAGATTGCTTCCTCACATTGCTCGGCTGGTGGGAAAAGCTCTTGACATTGGAAGACATGACGAGTTCTTTCTGAAACAGTTTATTTTATTTTATTTTATTTTTTTGAGAGGTTTTTGCTATACGGCACATGCGCTCGCCAGAAGCACAGAGAGAGACAGAGACAGAAAGCAAGAAATCACCCCTGAGGGGGGATGGCCACCCACAATCCCTTCTCCTCCATTCTCCTCTCGGGATCTTGGGCATGCGTGCTCACGCACCTGGTATGAGTTTAAGCCACTGAGTCCAGGACTTGAACTACGGTCGACTACATGGGGGTCCAGCGACATAGCCATTATGCCAACTGCTGGTCCTGCTGAACCACTTTTTACCCACTGTTTTAATCTGGATTATTCCTAACCCCTCTGAACATGTTTCCTGGTAGATACAATGGGAATAATACTTGCCCATTCTGTGTCTGAGTGTGATGCTCACAGCAATTCTGAGAAACTTATAAAGGAGTACTACATTTTGTTTGGGATGCTTAGAGATATTTTTTCAATAGGATCATTAAGGTGTTACCCCAAACCTCCAATATCTGTTGTGAAGAAGAAAATGAAAAAAAAATTTTTTTTGAGAGGTTTTTGCTATAGGGCGCCAGAAAGCCAGAGAGATAGAAAGCGAGAGATCACACCCCAGGGTGGATGGCCACGCCACAATCCCTTCTTCTCCATTCTTCTCTCAGGATCTTGGGCACGCATGCACACATGCCTGGCGTGAGTCTAAACCACCGGGTCCAGGACTTGAACTGCAGTCGACTACATGGGAGTCCAGCAACATGGTCATCATGCTAACTTCTGGTCCCCAAAATAAAAATGTTTTGTAAATTGAAAAATGCAGTGTAAAGTGGTCTAATATTGCTAGCAAGTACTCCTCCAACAATTCTTGGAACAAAGAAACTTTGCCATTTGCTGTCCTTTCTGATCTTTCAAAACCTTACCTTTCCCCAATAACCCTTTTCAAATGCTTCTTTCTCTTTAGGCTTCTGTAATTTGCCTCTCCTCTCTGTTACTAGGTAAGATACCATGTTTATTTTTTTAACTTAGTGCAGAGCTAGAATGGGAGCAACTTCAGGGACTGTTCTCATGAAGCACTTAGGAGAAGGCCTTGCACATTGTAGCTGCTCAGGACTGTTTGTTACATTGATTTTTGGGGAAAATGCATTTTGTTTTTTTTTTAGTATTGTTTCTTAGTTTCTTCCTTATAATTTTACTTTGAGTTATTAGAGTTTAAACAACCATGTTGGGAAAAAGATCTTTTAACTTCAAATTCTTTTCATTATATATTCTTTTGTCAAGTGGAATTTGAGGGGCTGAAAAAAGTTATATTTTAGAGGATTATAATTTATTTTATAAATCAATTCAGCTGCACATCTTTTTTGAAAAACTTTAGATTTTGAAATCTTATTTTTCACATACATTTTTTTTCCCTCTAAGTGATCATATTCAAATACTCAAAGTTGAAGGCTGAGTTTTGGGCAAATAAGTTCTCAAAGATTATATTTTATTTATTTTTTAAAAAGTTTTTTTCTCTCTTTTTTTGAGAAGTTTTTGCTATAGGGCGTGTGCACTTGCCCGAAAGACAGGGAGATACAGAGAGACAGAAAGCGAGAAATCAATCCACAGGGGAGATGGCCACGCTGCAATCCCTTCTCATCCACCTTATCCATTCTCCTCTCGGGATCTTGGGCACACATGCACATGCGTCCAACATGAGTTTGGACACATGTGCATGTGTGCCCATGCGTCCAACATGAGCCCCTTCGGGTCTGGGACTTGAACTGTGGTCAACTATGTGGGAGTTCAGAGACGTAGCCATTACACCATCTACTCGTCCCAAAAAAGTTTCTTCCTCTTTCTTACTTTTTTTCATGGATAAGACAAACGGGCATTCCCAAGAGGGTCCTCACGCATTGACCCACCTCCAGCTTCACTCAGCAGAGATCAATGACATGCGTCACACCCCGTGTGTTGAGGGAAGTCTCTGGATGTGAACCAGGGACCTTCCCATGTGGGTCAGCCTCACAGAGCATTGTGTTACCACTGTGCCACTGTCTAGCCTCCTAACTTATGTTTCTAAGAGGAAATCTACTATCGTTTGCTCCTAGGAAAACGATTTTTAGTATAAAAAGTATTGTCTTAAAGATTGATGACATGTTCAAGATGATAACTAGAGCCTTCCTTTAAAAAGTAAATACAGAAACCTTTGTGAGCAATGATGCTTCACATTTCGTTTTCTGCTAGTAGAGTGTTATAAAATGATAAAAATCGTTCTTTAAAACATTATGGTCAAAAAGAGAAGATATTTATTGGCTGGGAGGCTTGTGCTTCTGGTAGCTTTGCCTGGAGTTACGATGGAAATTTTGACATAATCATAACTCAAGGTGACATTAATGGGAATGACTTCATTATGGTCTCGTGTAGCCTAAGAAGAAGATCATTTGAAGATTTTAATAATCAAATAGTTCTGTAACAAAGTGGAACTAGTGCTTTATGTTTTGTTTTAATCTTCGAGTGCCCCCATTAAGTGCAGATTTAGCGTGTACCCTTCCTTTGACTGTGCACCTTGTAGAGCTATAATCATTACTAGTCTAGTCACAACGAATGGCTGACATTTCCATTATGACTGACTTTTGTAAATTCATCACCAGATGATGACAGTGCTCCTGAAGTTCTGACTAGGTGGTCCTCTTTGCTTTTCTTAGGTTTCTGCCATGACTCCTCCCTGCATCTCTGTGTGGAGGTAGTTCATATTAGCTGGATCTTATCCTGAAAATCTAATGTAAAGGATTGCGAAATAGAACAGAGTCGAAGAAAGCTCAATGCTCGTTCTGGCTGTAACAGCTAACGAGCCTCAAGGCTTCCAGCAAATGACTTCTCTCCAGATTTCATTTTACTGTTTTGTAATATGCGCATTGAATGAGGTGATCTCAAAGATACCTCTGACTCTAAGAATCTATAATTCATCACAATTCATCTGCTAGAATGGCACTGTGATAATTAAATAGACTGACAGCTGGATGCAGGGAAATGGCAGAGCTAAAAGCTCCAGTCTACACTATCCCTGGTGAACATTCATGTTTGCATATTTTAATAACAGTATTCTCAGCATCCCACCTCCACCTAATCACTCACTTAGCAAGAACCTTTCTCCTTCTTCACATTGTACAGCTTTGTAATTTAATGAAATCCATTAGTACCAACAAAGTGGAGAAGGGCTGATATTTTAATAGAAGAAGCATATACATTTATTGTTATTGTTCTTAGTATTTGAGAAGCCAAATGAGTTTTTTAGCTTTAACTTTTAAGGAAGAAAAACATCAACTATCTTTAATAGAAGAAGAAAAGACCTCCAGTGAAGAATAACATGCCACAATCGTTACCCATTTCACACTTGTTCTTTTTTTGCATCCAGAACTTTGTATGTTCTTAGGCATAAAATGCAGGGTGACATATAAAACGAGGGGTCATTCTGAAAAGTGAAGTAGACAAAATGGCTTTACTCTCAAGGATAGTTGTGAAGTGAAAATCAAAATAACAGCTTATTCATAGCTAATATTTGGAGGTAGTTCTTAAGTCCAGAAAGGTCAGAGGGAAACCCAATAAATGTCAACACTGTTTGTCAGGTGGGAAACTCAGTGCATCTCCCGAGGAATTTAATTTATATTAATGAGCAGCGAGACCTGCTTAAGGCTCTCTTAAAGATTGCACTGGTGTCAAATTTTAATGATCTTACTCCATGGAAAGGATTTCTAACGCATTCTCCAGCTAGACAACCCCATATAAGATTGCTTTTTAATTGTGAGGACACAATTGCTCTGACCCCTGCTGAGCCAGTCACGTATTTGGGCTTTTCGAAGACTTGCTTCAATTCAACAGATTGATAGTTGCCTGTCAGTTCTGACCCTTGTAGAGGACCAAGCCAGCCCAAGTGAGATGTTGACAGTAAAGTGCTACTTTAATTTAGCAGCCATTCACAAAGTCCTGTAAGTGAGACTATGTGGGAGTGATAACAATAGCACCTACTGTGTGCCCGGGTCCCCACTAAGTGTTTTATGTATCTAGCCCAGTGTCTAATCTTTTTTAATTTTTGATTTTTTCAGGTTTTTGCCATAGGGTGTATGCACTTCCTAGAAAGAGTCAAAGAGAGACAGAGAGAAAGTGAGAAATCACCCCCAAGGGGGGATGGGCACACCATAATCCTTTCCCTCCATTCTCCTCCTAGGATTTGGGGCATGCACACATGGGCATGGTGTGTTCCTCAAGCCGCCAGGTCTAGGACTCAAACTATGTAGCCAGCCATGTGGGATCGAGCCGTCTTCACCACCATGCCTCTGGCTTACCCAATTTCCTTTTTTTTTAAAAAAAAAATTCTTGCATTTTTTTATAATTCTTTTTTAAAAATAATTTTCATCATTTCTTATGGCTTTGAGAAGGATGGGAGGTAAATGTATAAGCTCAATTTTGAATCTTTAAAAAAATAGAAACACAATTCCGAATCCTTCAAACAGAAACACATAAAATACATAAAATGGGTTTAGTCATTCATAACCATAGCTACCCATTTGAAAAATTAAGCATTTCTGTTTGTGTGTGTTTAATTTATTAAGCCTAATGATAATGCTCAGTGATGCATATGGATTTTTCAGAACCTCTTGCAATAATTCCACAGCCTTGGAACTTGAAAGCTGCTGCTATAAATATATAGCAGAAAGATCATCGTTTTGAATGGAAAATACACTGGTATCCCTAAGAGTAGGATAAGATTCATTTTCATCATCTAAAGGAAACCAATCTTCTTGTTTCACATTTCAAAGTCATCTTAGGCCATTCCCTGGTGGTATTTTAGAAAACTGAGAGTAAGGAACGTAGTAGGTGCAGGAGAAGAACACGGCCGGCACCTTGGCAGAGGTGCTGTGAAGGTAACCTTTTCTTTCATGTCCTGCAGACTACGGAGATTTGGTTGACGGGAGAGCACGAAAGGTACTGCTCCAGCGTAGCTGTAAGCCGTGCCTCTTGATGACATCTCTTCAACTTCCCATTTTCGTTGTTATTGCCAAAACAAGGACAAGTGTTGTTTTCAATCGACGGAATTTCTGGAGACAGTTCCCATTCAAGTAGTTCTGTGATGCTGAGTGTCTCGTGGCTTATTTATTTATTTATTTATTTTTGCATGTTTTGTGATCCTTCTAAATATAAAGCAAGCATGTCCTAAAAAATGAATTTTTGAAGGAGACATTCCTTTTTCAAAACCAGTGTTTCTTTATTTGTTTTTCTGTATGTTTACATATTTAGGATACCAGAGCCTGTGGAGCTAGAGTTGAGAGGCTTTAGATCACATCTCAGTTACTCTGAAAAGAGAGAAAGCGTGAGAGACAGCGCAGATTCAGGAAGAAAGTAAATGAGTTTGGATCTAGCCAAGCTACCTGTGAACTTACTTGTAGGACCTTGGACAGGTGAACTAATCTCATTAAGCGCCATTAAATGGCTGTAAAAGATGAATGGTAATACACACCTTGTTAGATTATTGTCATGACTGGAGACAATAATTTGAAAATCATTGCCCAAGGTCATAGCCACTGTGTCAGTCAGTGTCCTCCAGAGAAAAACAGAACTACTAGGACAAGTACTTTGTCTGTATGTCTGTGTGTGTGTGTGTGTGTATGTGTGTGTGCGCATACACAGGCTAAAAAGAAGACTTAGTTTAAGAAATTGGCTTATGTGGTTGTAGGAGCTGGCACGTACAAAATCTGTAGGTGGGATAGCAGGCTGGAATCTGGAATAGAATTTCTTTGTTATAGTCTTGAGGGAGATTGTATTCTTCTCTGGGAAAGGCATCTTTGCTCTTGACACATTCAACTGATTGGAGGAGGCCCTGCCACATTTTAGAGAGTAATATCTTTTACTCAAAGTCATATGGTTGTGATATTAATCACATCTACAAAATACTGTCTTTTTTTCTGGAGAGATTTTTGCTATTGGGTATGTGCACTTGCTGGAGAGACAGATAGAAAGTGAGAAATCATCCCCAAAGGGCATGACCATGTTGCAGACCCCTCTTCTCCATTCTCCTCTCAGGCTTTTGGGCATGCACGCACACACACCTGGCATGAGTTTTAAGCTGCCCGGTCTGGAACTCGAACCACAGTCGACTATGTGTGAGTCCAACGACATAACCATTACGCCACCTGCTGGTCCCAAAAATACTTTTATAGCAACAGCTAGACTAATGTTTGATCAAGCATCTAATTGCCATAGCCTAACTAAGTTGACACAAAATTTAACTGACAGAGTAGGTATTTAATAAGTACTAGCTGTTAATTTTACAGATGGTACTTTCTATTCATTATCACTTTTTATTCAGTAAAAATTTACTGAGGATCCACCATATTCCAGGCACTGTGCAAGGTGTGTGTGTGTGTGTGTGTGTGTGTACATGTGTGTACGGCAGGAGGGGAAGTGAGTGGGAGAGAGATAAGCTGTGACATTTGCTTGCTAGGATTTCATATTCCAGTGAGAGAGAGAGACAAATCAAAATGTATAATATACTCAGAATTATAGGTAGATATATAATACTATTATTTATGTGGCATTATATATAAATATAATGTGTATATATATATACATTTTTGTATATATATATATATATCTAAAACATATATGCACATTATGTATGTGTTCTCTCTCTATATATATATAATATGTATACCTATATTTATTTTTAAAGAAGCCTGTCTATCTATGTATCTATCCATTCATCCATCCATCCGTCTAATCAGCAAGGCCTTATTTCCACCTTTGCCTCAAGTTGAAGGGAAGCGAAAAATGGTCTTGGATGAACCGACTCTGGATAACATTTGCTGATAGCAGCAGGAAATGAACTTCTACCATGATCATAGGGGGTCATTCAGCTGTGTTGTTTTAAAGTAGTGTTCCCAAGACTGTCTTCCGAAGCAGTGCATGAGTAAAATCATTTTCCTGTGTGGACCAAAGCTAAAGCTTTTCTCTTCTAAAGATTAATGATGTTGCTGTAGATCATATGTACTGCTAAATTGTTGTTCATCATATTACAATTTCTTTAGTGTTTACAATGTGCCAGACCCTGTACTAGGTGGTGTATATATATACACTCTGATTTATATTCATTGTGATTCTATTGAAAAAGGGATATTATTGCCTCCATTTTAGAAGGGAAAACAGAAATCAGAGAAATGAACAACTATTGCCCATTGTAACAGAAAGTGACAGCTCTGAGATTTGACCTAGGTCTTCAGAGCCCAAGTGCTTAAGCATTAGTCTATAACACTATACAAGAGATTCATTGTAATTCCTGAAAAAAAAACAGATTAGAAAACATGATATAGTTGGAAATAGAGACAACCCAGGTGGAAAATAACCTTAGAGATGTTACTGTCTAGAATAACACACTTTTATTTCTAAGAAGAGAAAGCTGAGGCTTAGAAAATTTGTGAAACCCACTCCTGTTCACACAGCTAGTGCAGCGTAGAGCTGACCTCGAATGCAGTCTCTGCATTTTCAGAGCAGTGCTGTCTCCTGCCCTGGCACGTCTGGTCTGCACCGTGCGTGAGTTCATGAGTCTAATCGAGTGCGGGTGAGGAGGAGATGGTAAAGGTGCAGCTATGGCCTGTGGTGTGAAGAAGGTGGGCTCAAGCCAGTGGGCCAAATTCTTACTGATTTTGTCTTTTGGAAGGATTGTGAAGTTGGTCCCTGCAGTTAGGCACTGCCAGGAGGTTGCTGGATCTCACATGGCTGACTATGGTTTGAGTTCTGGGCTCAGCAGCTTTCATGACAGGATGCAAAATAAGAGGAAAAGGTTTATGATATGCCCAAGCCTCACTGTCGGGTGCTTTCTCTCTCTGTGTGTCTCTCCTGTGTGTGCATGCACTCTCTGGTATTAAAAAAAAAAAAAAAAAAAAGGTATGGGCCGGCAGGTGGCATGGTGGTTGGGGGCGCTAGACTCCCACACGGCTGACCACGGTTTGAGTCCCACTTGGTGGCTCGCTTTCTCACTTTCTCTCCCTGCCCCCTCCTTTCTCACCATGTCCCTCTCTAGTCAAATTAAAATAAATAAATAAATAAATAAATAGTTAAGGTAAACATTTTTTCTTTAGAGGTTTTAAGCCACCGGGTCCGGGACGCGAACTGTGGTCGATTACGTGGGAGTCCAGCGACACAGCCATTACGCTAACTGCTGGTCCCAAGGTAAACATTTTTTAAAAAAGGTGACATTGCTGATAGCTGCCCTCATAACTAGCTCTTTTCTATTGTCAATTGCATTCGCTTATTGTCACCTACACATTATAATATGGGAGTAGAGAGGGAGAAAGGGAGAAGGGAAGAGAGAAAGTCGGGGAACGTCTTTCACATTAGGAGTTATTCCTGCACTGTTCCTGGGGCCCGCCCGAGCTAGGAGATGTAAGCCTGCCCTCCTCGGTTTTCTCAATTGCCGTGTGCCTCTCATATTGGGAGCCTCTTCCGCGCTGGGTGTGATTTTGCTGTGAAAGATGAGATCTTGTATTTCGTGATTCAATGTCTTCATTTGGTTCACAGCAATAAAATAAAGATCTGTTGTAGTGTTGTGGAAGGTCTGGCTGAATCAAACTCACGGAGAGAGGTTACACTCTGTTTCTATGAGCCTTTTGAAGGGATATTAAGGGTAATTGGGACTGCAAGACTTGCTCACCTAATCTCACAGAAGGCCATTCTACTGAATTTCTTTATATGTTTTCCCTGCCGTTCTAATATGTTACAGTGTCTCTCTGAGTAAGTGTCTTCCTACTGTGGCGCTACTTTGATACCACTGCTAATTATAAAGAACGTGTTCTGGCAGTCGGTCATTCTCAGGCCCATTGTACCCCAAAGGGAATCCTGTTCACCTTGGAGCATTATGTTCTGGCAGGTTGATACTGATTCATCGCTAAACTTGGGATATTGACCTTCTAGTCACTTAAATGTCCATCTGCTAGTTCTCTCTCTGTCTCTCACACACACATTTAAGATATTTGCTATAGGGCACATGTGCTTGCAAGAGAGTCAGAGAGAAGAAAAGTGAAGAGCCAACCTCCTCCTCCTCAAAGGGGGATGGCCACACAGCAATCCCGTCTCCTCCATTCTTTTCTCAGGATTTTTGGTATGCATGTACACACACGTGCCCAGTGTGTTTTTTTTTTCTTTTCTTTTCCTCTTTTTTTTTTGAGAGATTTTTGCTATCGAGCACATGCGCTCACCAGAGAGACAGAGTGAGACAGAGACAGAAAGCAAAAAACTCCTCAGGGGAGTGGCCAAGCAAGACATCACTCCCCAGGGGAATGGCCACACCACAGTCCTGTCTCTGTTCTCCTCTTGGAGCTTTGGGCATGCACGCACAATGCCTGCTGTGAGTTTCAAGCTGCCAGATTTGGGACTCTACCCGTGGTCGGCCACATGGGAGTCCAGTGTCTTAATCACTACACCAGCTGTTGGCCTGCCCAGTGTATTTTTCAATCTGCCGAGTCTGGGATTCAAACCATGCAGTTGGCCATGTGGGGGATCCAGGGCCTTTCTCACCATGCTACCTGCTGGCCCTGACATACATATTTTATTTAACTAATTTTGTGATGACCTTTGCCCTAGCTGGAGTTAAGTTTGCAGAGCAGTAACTTCTAGGATTATCACCTGCTAATAATCATAATCAAAATAATTATCATTTTTTGTACATTGCAGGTGTTTCGTTTTAAACAATTATAACAAAGGATCATCAAGATACTTAGGCGATTTCTTTTAGTATCTTAAAAGCAAATCATCAAAACCTACAAATTTAAACCTATGTAGTTTAAAAGATGACAAAAATGTTCTCTTTCATTAGTTCTTCTTCCTTAGTTCAACACAGTTTTCTGTTCTTAAAATTCTAGTATTGGTTAAACCTCTTCTCATTTGCTTTATGATGAAAAAAATAGAACTATAGAAAACGTTTTTTAAAACTTTTTAAGTATCACATTTTTTTTTTCCTGAGACAATTTTCTCTATTCGAGTTCTTTACATTTTAACTTCTCATTTATGCCTTTAAAAATTTTAGCGCCAGCTTTACTTTATTGATCCTTTTAGCCTTTTGTTCTCTGTGGTTTCCTTTCAGGCTTCATTAAGTAATTCCTAGTTAGAGCTAGATTTCTTTTTATCTTCTACGTGTGTGTGTGTGTGTGTGTGTGTGTGTGTGTGTGTGTGTTGTGGGGCACCTGTGCTTGCCAGAGAGACAGAGAGAAAGAAAGCAAGAAATCACTCCCCAAGGGGGATGGCCATGCCACAATCCCTTCTCCCCTATCTCCTCTTGGGATTAGGGACACACACCTGCTGTGATTTTCAAGCCATCAGGTCAGGACTCGAACCACATGTTGAGCCTGTGGGATCCAGTCTCCTTAACCTTCATGCCTCCTGCTGACCCTCTACTTCTTTGTAACATTAACTTTTCATTTATTTATATTTTTAAGGAAAGACCTCTTGTTCTGATGTTTTAAAAATGTATTACTCCCTTGGCGCTCTTCTATTAGTTTCTTCAGTTTGTATTTCTATAGGAATACCAACTAAAAAAAATTAACCGGAGGAGATGTCTTGGTCTGTATCTATATTGCCTTGTAGCAAGTTACCCTTAAAGTTAGCAATTTAAAACAACAAATATTTGTTACCTCACAGTTTTGGTAGATGAGGAATTCAGGCACAACCTACCCAGGTGCCTCTGGCTCAAGATCTCTCATGAGGTTACACGAGAGGTTGTTGGCTCTGGCTGAAGGCTCATCTGAAGACTTGACTGAGCTCACTCACGTGCTTGTTGGCAGAATTCCTTGTCGGCATTGGACTGAGGGCTTTAATACTTCACTGTCTGTTGTCTGGAGGTAGGAAGGAGTTTTTTTCTTCGCATATGAATATGAACATATCTGATGTTCCTATTGTCTAACTTCAAGTTTTCAGGCTTTAAAAAATTACTTAGTTTAATTAATTAATTAATTTATTATTATAATTTTCTTATAAGTTTACTGTAGGGCACTTGTGCTCATCAGAGAGAGAGAGAGAGAAAGAGAGAGGGGGAAAGTGAGAAAGCAAGTCACAAGATCTAGGACTCGTACCACGGTTGGCCATGTGAATATCCAGTTCCTCAGCCACCACACTACCAGCTGGCCCCAAGAGTTTTCCGTTTTTGCTAGTCATTTTATTTGAATAACTCACTCCATAATGCTTAGAGTCAACTTTTCAAGAAATATGACTGTAGGTTTTCCTTTCCAAGCATTTAGATTATGTCTGTATCACATTCTATCTATGATTAAAGGCATGGTTTAAGAGTTGCTTTTACTGTAGATGTTTGACCTTAAAATGACCTACAAAGGAGGAATATGAATCCTTGGAACTACAAGAAATGGGTGCAGTGTTGTTCACACAAATTGTTTTCGTTAGATAATTATCAATTTCCTTGAGCCTTATGTTATAAATATCCATAAACATAGAAAAAAAACTACTTGAGAGAGGTTGAAACTATATCATCTATTTTCACTACTTTCTTTTTAAAGGTATGTTTTTTTTTTAATTTAGAAACAGATATAGCACAGAAGCAAAGAGGATTGATGCAATTTATTCACAAAATATTTGGGGAGGCTTATCTACTTGATGTGAATGCATAGAGATAAATAGTGTAGTCACGTGGCCAGCAGGTGGCGTAGTGGCTGAGGCACTGGACTCCCACATGATCACGCTTGGTTTGAGCCCTGGACACCGTGGTTCAAAAATCTCAGGAGGAGAATGGAGGAGAAGGTAATGAAGTATGAAGTGGCCATCCCCCTTGGGGGTTATTCTTATTTTTCCTCTCTCTGGCAAATGCATGCACCCTATGGCAAAAATCTAAAACATATATATATGTTTTTTATACACACACACATATGTGTGTGTGTGTGTGTGTGTATATATATACAAGTCACACACATATATATTTGTGTGTGTGTGTGTGTGTGTATATATATATATGTATATATATATATATGTATATATGTATGTATGTATATTAGTGTAGGCACATGATGATGACCAAGAAAGACAGGGCAGCTAAATGCATAAATAACTAACTGTAATGATCGGCAGAATCCCACAAATGATCTTAGGGTACCAGCAATAGTACAGGAGTACAAAAGTGATTTCAAAGAGGCTAGTGTTTGAGCTGAACTTTGAGTGGTGAGTCCTTGGTAGAAGACAGGGATGTTCCTTTTGGGCCCAGAGAATGCCATAAGGCACAACTGAGTAAAAATACAAATGTGAAGGTGAGGATGGGAATCTCTACAACATAACCCTGGTGAACTTCTCCATGCTCAGAAAATGTGGCAGAAAGTTGGACTGGCGAGAGAGAGTAGGGCTAGATTGTTGAGGTCCTGAATGCTTTGTTAAGAACTTTGCATTTTCTACATAGCCTGTAAGGATTTTTTTTTTTTTTTGGACAAGTGTAGATAAATAATGGTAAAGCATAGGTTAATAGTGGATCAACTCAAGTTTTATGTTTTTGTTTTTTTAGAGATTTTTGCTATAGGATGCATTTACCAGACAGACAGAAAGTGAGAAATCAGCCCCCATGGGGGATGGCCATGCTGCAGTCCCTTCTCCATTCTTTTCTCGGAATTTTGGACATGCACACACACTCACATGGCATGAGTTTCAATCCACCGGATCCAAGACTCAAACTGCCGACAGCCATGTGGGAGTCTTCCGCCTTAACCACTAGCCACTGCTGCTGGCCCCTCATCTGAGGTTTTAGGAGGATGCTGCAGAGAGGCTGTTGGTAATAGCGGAATTTACATGAGGAGGGGGAAGATTTGCCTGAAGGCTGAGACATGAAGATGAAATAAAGACCAGAGAAAGATGTCTCAGTGCTGATAACAGAGTGGGAGGAAGAGACGTCTTGACTTTGGAGTAATTAGCAGAAGGTGGTGCTAGTGCCTAAGAGACAGTATAGATTAATGCTACTCAAATAAGATAACAAGTTCAACGTTAGCCTTGTTGAGTTTGAGGTATTAAATGGGATATCCATTTATATCCACTGGACATTATTTTTTAAAGAATTACTTTTATTTAATTTTATTTATTCATTCATTTATTTTAATTTGACCACACACACATACACACACACACACACACACACACACACAGGCGTACGCACGCACAGATAGAGGGAAAGTGAGAAAGCAAGCTACCAGGTTCAGGACTTGAACTGTGGTCAGCTATGTGGGAGTGTCCAGCACGTTAACCACCATGCCACCTGCTGGTTCCCCCCACTGGAAGTTTAGATTTGGTGCTCGAGTTGTCTGTGCTCAGGTTAGAAATTTAGGCAACCTGAAGTTAATTTTTAAAGCCATGAGAATAAATGAGCCCTTTCACATGGAGGGAGTTCAGAATGAAAAGAGGGCCAAAGAGAGAGCCACTGAGGGGAGGCTGGACAAAAGGCCATAAAGGAGACCGCAAAGGAGAGATCAAGAGCTAAGAGGGAAATCAGGGAAATGCAGTTGTCATGGGAGCCAAGGGAAGGGGAGTTTTTATAAGTCAACAATGTGACGTTAAGGACTAAGTTTATAACAACTTGTAAATTATTCCTTCCTTGTCCCGGAGGAGCTTTAAATTCTGCCCATGTAGGTGGGTTGAGGGAGTTTTCAGCATTTTCAAGAGTGGCTCTCAGTTTCTAAAAAATGTGAAGGTGGTTCCTGTAGCTGAGGTGATGCTCCAACTCAGTTAATGCCCTTAGTCCTGGCAGCAAGGGCTGTGGCTGGAGAATCTGTTTCTTGTTGAGATAGGCCTTGCATGTATCATGTCTTATCATGACTGTTAACCATTTTCCCCTTCAAGTCACAAGTGAAAGAAGAGCCTGGGTGTTAGGCAGGTGGCGTGGTGGTTAAGGTGCTGGACTCTCACATGGCTAACCACAGTTCAAGTCCCAGATCTGGTGGCTTGCATTCTCACTCTCCCTTCTCTCTGTCTGTCACTCTCTGGTCAAAATTGAAGAATAATAATATATAAAATTAAAAATAAATAGGGACCAGCAGATGGCTCATGGCTACGTTGCTGGATTCCCATGTAGTTGACCACGGTTCGAGTCCTGGACCTGGTGGCTTAAACTCACACCAGGCACATGTGTGTGCACGCCCAAGATCCTGAGAAGAGAATGGAGGAGAAGGGATTGCAGCTTGGCCATCTCCTCTGGGGGTTGATTTCTGTCTCTCTGTCTCTCTCTGTCTTTTTGGCGAGCACATGCTCCCTATAGCAAAAACTTCTCAAAAAAATAAAAAATAAATAAATCTTAACAAATAATTAATCACTAGGAAGAGCAATAATGCTATGATTATGGATTCTCAATCTAGAAATTCATTCAAAAACTGAAACTTAATCTTTCAGTTTAATTTTATGGCTTTCCTTTTTTAAACTGCGTTATTTCCTCAATCTAGTTTATTTATTTTGTGTTTGTGTGTGTTTAAAATGTTGCTGAACAACTGCATGTACTAAATGAACTCTTATGAAGTGCTGCTTTTAGTTTGTGTACTTCTGCTCTTTCAGAGAAATTGAAAAACTATTTTTATCTGTTCCGTATCGGTTGCCGGCTGCAGCAGGTAACCAAGATGATATGCACAAAAGTCGTTTCTTTTGGGACTCTTAAGACATTTCTTAAACTCAGAGATTCAGGAAATGAAATCTGAACTTAGCCTATTCTGTAAATGACCTTAACCTTATAGTACTTTAATATCCTGTCTGAAGATTAAAGTGCTCAACCAAACAGGATACATGAGCATCCAGTCACCTGCAGTGAGGGAGAGTGAGCTCTCAGGTGTGATGGTTTGGGCATCCAGGAATGCACAGCTTTCTGGTCAAGTAGGATTTTCACTGGCATTTTTCGACCACCCCCGTCCTGTTCTGATTCTACTAACCTCATCCTTCGCGTCTGCTAGGTTTGGCAGACTATACGTAAGAGAGCTGAATAAAAATGAATGCTGTTTTGTGTGTTCTTGGTAGGAGTATATGTCACCGTCAGAATGATGAGATTTAGAGTGAGGTGGTGTGGTACGTTACTTGTCTGTGAAGAAAATTTTGAGGAGTGGCTGGGCAGGACCCTAAACTTCAACCACAGTTATTTTGCCCTGCCGCGGGATTTGCAGAGAGCTCTGCTGGGCAGAATGTCATAGCAGATACGCGCTGTTCGTTGTGGGTGGGCTTTGACCACAGGGCTCTCTGTGGAAGTCCTAGTGCTAGTGGGCTGGTCTCAACCACTTATGAAGCAGTATTCTTTTTATCCTTTCGATCTGTGACTTAGACTTAGGCTCCCTAGGTACCTTTTACTAGATCCAACCTTCTAATTTTTATTTTTATTTTATTTATTTTTTTTTTTGAGAGTTTTTTTTTTTTTTTTTTTTTTTTTTTTTTGCTATAGGGCGTGTGCGCTTGCCAGACAGACAGAGAGAGACAGAAAGCAAGAAATCACCCCCCAGAGGGGATGGCCACGCTGCAGTCCCTTCTCCTCCATTCTCCTCTCGGGATCTTGGACACGCACGCACACACGCCCCGCGTGAGTTTTAAGCCACTGGGTCCGGGACGCGAACCGTGGTTGACTACATGGGAGTCCAGCGACATAGCCATTACGCTAACTGCTGGTCCCCTGACCTTCTAATTTTTATGTTTGGATTCATGCCATCCCTATAGAGTATGAAAAACAAGGGAAGGGGGGGGGAAGAGAGAGAGAGAGAGAGAGAGAGAGAGAGAGAGAGAGAGAGAGAGAGAACACTAGCATTGTTTCCTAGGCAAGGCCTTTGCAGGACAGGGTCCCAACCAAGAAAGAGGAAGCACTGCAAAGGAGAAGTAGTACTTTCTTTCTACTCCAATAGAGGAATCTATAAAGAACATGCAGAGTGGACCCAAGAAATTTAACCATCCTACTTCCTAACAGTGAACCTTTTGGCATCGATTCCCATACCAGTATCAGTTCTTCAGCTTCTTGGAGTAATGGGCAATGAGTGGACCCCCTGAGATTAGTTCAAGTGGGAAAGCAGAAGAACTGGTAGGAAAGCCTTCTCTGTTGAATGCGGAGAAGTCATGAGAATGGAGAGTTGGGATCTAAAAGGCTTGGGAAGACTTGAGTAATGATGACAACGGTGTGTGCAAAGCCAGAAGATGCGTGGTTTGATAGAGCTACACTCACAGAGCCTGAACACTGCAAAGGAGTGTCGGATGTCTGTGGAATTTGGTATGCTCTCCCTCTCCTGGCCCAAGGCAAACCTTTCTCTCAGCTTTTCTTGAGTAGTGCTTCAGGGAAATTACCATGCAAGGTGGGATCTACTTGCCATCCCTGAACAAATCCCTCCTCTTATAGGTTAGGGATAATCCTTTATGTTTGTTGGTGTTGCATTTACAAAGGGCTTCCACATATATTGTAGCTTTTAACTCTGTCCATTAATCACAGAGGAAGAAATAAAGGCATCCTTAGAGTAAAGCCCCTACTGAGGGTCAGTCACTGTAATCTGTACAAGCACGGTGCTTCCTTCTGCTAATAGGATTCTGTACTGGGAGAGAAACTCTTCAAAGGTAGGAATAAAGAGATTGAGAGGCAGCTGTCTGAGGGATTCTGAAGGCATTCCCTTTCTTCCACAGAAGCCTGAAATGTCACCAGTTCTAGCAATTCACTTCTCTGAGTCCTCGGGCTTTCCCTCAGAATGTGCGTATTTATGCAAGAGAGTTATTTGTTCAAACGGAAGTGTGTCGTATAGAAATTGAAGAAGAAGTGGTAATTATGGCAGATTGGCCGATAGTTTTATGTGCTGATTCAGTTGACAAGCAGTTATTAAGACGTTGTGAAGTTCAGGCATCGCTGTTGTTACTGTCAGAGATAAAGTGCTGAATAATAAAGATTCCACAAAGATTTTACAATGTAGTAGGAGAGCCTCCAGTGAAGAGGGAGGGAGAGTTTGGAAATAACAGTGGCACGGGGTGTGACAAATAGTGACGTAAGTAACTCTAAGCTTTGTTTTGTAAAAGTTGGATTTGATAACTACTTTGATGTTTTTATTAGAAATTTTATTTTTATGTTATTTATCTTTTTATTGCCAGAAAGAGAGAAAAACCCTTAATGGGGTGTAGTCATGCTGCAATGTTTTTTCCTCCATTTCTCCATCCTGTCAGGATTTGGGGCATACACATACACATGCACCTGGTATGTTTTCAAACCACCAGAGCTGGGATTTGAACTGTGGTCAACTCTGTGGGATCTGGCTTCCAGTGTACAGTGCTTAGCCAGTGTGCTCTGTGGCATTATATACTGTGATGGAGTGAGTCGAATATGAAGCAGGTTCTCAGAGGATAGTTGACTTGTTTAGTGGGATGTTCTGTGGATAAAATCCATGCAGATGGAATATGAATTTTTGGTAATAAATGGGTGTTTCTGGGGCCATGTTTAAAAGGAGAACTGTTCAAGAAGTTCAAAAGGAAGCACAGAGTTCTAGGCCCCTTGACGTCTAGTAGAGTTGGATTAATGGATTTTGAAGAAGATGGTACACAGAAGTTAAGGTATGACATTGCAAAATAGATAAATTCTGTATTCTGGACAATAAGCAGGGGACCCAGGCTGCTTAGGAGTAGACAGTGATGTCAGAGGTCAAGGAAAGTCTTATTTCACTAATATTTTTAGTTCTGTTAACATGAAACTAATTTTTTAAATCAACTTTATCTACACTATAACAAACCCATTTTAAGTACATGTCAGGGCGTCTTGCTAAATTCATATAACTATGTAAACACTACCACAGTCAAAAATATCGAACATTTCATAACTCCACTGTCCCCTTGTCCCCTTACCCAGGCGTTTCCCACCCCTGCTCTTGGACTCAGGCAATTGCTGACCTACTTTCTGTCACTATAGATTAAATTCATCTTTTCTGGAATTTCATATGAATCGAATTGTACAATATGTACCCTTTTGTGTCTGGCATTTTTAGTTATTGTTGTTTCACGTAATGCTTTTGAGATTCATCCATGTTGTCTTATGTATTAGTAGTCCATTGATTTATTTCTGAGGAGTGTTCCATGACTATACTACAATTTGTGAACACGTTCAGTGTTGATGGACATTTGGATTGTTTTTCATTTTGACTACTATTAATAAAGCTGCTGTGGGGGCCAGCAGATGGTATAGTGGTTACGTCGCTGGACTTCCACATGACCGACTGTGGTTCAAGTCTCAGGCCCAGTGGCTTGAAAATCACACCGAGTGCATGTGCGTGTGTGCCCAAGATCCCCGGAGGAGAATTAAGGAGAAGGGAATGTGGCATGGTCATCCCCACTAGGGGATGAGTTCTCACTTTCCCTCTCACTGTCTCTGTTTCTCTCTGGTGAGTGCATGTGCCCTAAGGCAGAAAAAACTCTAAAAATAAAATAAAATAAATAAATAAAACTAAAGAAAATAAGTAAAGCTGCTGTGAACATACACATATAGATTTTTGAGTGGAAATGTATTTTCATTTTTCTTGAGTGAATATGTAGGAGTGGAATTGTCAGATTGTGTGTTACGTGTATGTTTACCTTTATAAGAAACTGACAAACTGTTTTCCAAAATGGTTTTATCATTTTTTTATTCCTATAAGCGACGTTTGAGAGTTCAAATTCTTCCACATCTATGCCAATACTTGGCACAGTAATTCTTTCCAAGTTTAGCCATTCTCATGGGCATATAATACTGTATCATTGTGTTTTATTTTGCATTTCCCTGATGATGAATGATATGCTTGTTGACCATTTACCTTGTTTTCCATGAAGTGTCTGTTCAGATCTTTGTTTTTTTCCTTATTGTGTTGGTCACTTTCTTATTATTGAGTTATTAAGAGTTCTTGATATATTATGGATGTAGTTCTTGATCACTAGAAATTATCAAAAATCTTGCAACATAGTGGTTTCAATGCCTAATTGAAATAAATACAGTGGTCTAGATGCTCAAGTATAACACATCTACTATGATGTAGCTTGTTTGAGTATACCAGAAAAATACAGAATAAAAATATACTTTTTGTCTCTTCAACTTTCATGATCTCAGATTTCAACTAAGATGCCTGCCTACATATCTCTCTTTTCAGTACATTCTGCAATCTACTTTTTTTGAGAACGATTTTTTTTTTTTAGGCAGCTGCCAGTTGAGTGCCAGTTTTATATTCCAATTTTTTTTGGCAACTCCCTTGAGAAACATACTTCTAACTTCAGTTGCTGCTTTTTCCTCCATATGCTTCTTGTTTCATTTCTAGGTATCACAGAGGCATTTGGGTTGGACATGTGGGTAATTAAGACCATGGAACTCATTGGAAGAGTCAGGCTCTCCAGATAATAGAGAACCTGACCACAGCAATCTTTAAAGCAACTTAGAAGCAACACCAAACTCTTTTAAGCCAGTGACTTTAATTTTTAAGCTATATAAGGACCTACTTGTCAGCTAATTTTTTTGTGCCATCTTTGTGCACTGTTCTGATCTCAACTTCTTGGGGAGAACAGAGGCTCTACTCAAGAGCTTCAAGAACAGGTGATGAGAACAAGCAAGGGAGTCTGCATTATTGAATGCTTCTAATGCCATGTGGCTCGTTTTCCACTACTTCATATCATTTATCATCTGTTCTTACTGACTTAGAGGCTTATATGACAGCATTTGGTACAGCGGCATTGAGTAGGCATTCTGCAGAGGAATTAGTTGGACAAATTTGGTCTCACGATCTCACTAGTGCTTAAAGGTATTAAAGAAATCCCTCAATGTACTAGCTTTATAAATAACCTGTTCTAGCTAGTATAGATTTGTCTAAATTTATATTGCTATGTAGAATGATAGGTCAGGGAAAATTCTTCTACTTTTAGAAATTGTTGGCTTCTCTAGAACTTGCATTTCTGGCCTTAATTACCTTAGTTAAAACCAATTATGGACAGCAAGCAAAGTGATCTCCGGATGACTAACACAGCGATCAGAAGGGTCTCTCTTCCTGTCTCACATCCTTTATTTGGGCACAGCAGAATCCCTCCAGACTCACTCAGAGCTTATGTATTCTTATATTGGACATGATTTTCCCAAGGCTGGTTATTTGTTTTCCATATCCACAGCTATTAAAAGGAAAAAGACTGGTGAGGTGGAGAGGGACTCCTAAATACAGAAACATTATTGACAGCAGATTGGAAGAGGAGACTCTACCATATGGAGAAAACAAAAACAAACTTGATTTCAAAGGAAGGCCAATTTGGAACCAATTTGGGCCAGTTTAGTATGTGAAGGTGTAGCAAATCCCAGTGGACCCTGAGAGTATCCCTGTGTTGTAGGGCACACCAACAACCTGCGGGTATGAGTTATAAAAAGATATGGGTCATTGGAAAAGTCATGACACATTTTTGCATAGAAAAACACATCATGACTTTCCTGACAAACCAATATTTAATGATGATCAGTGTTCTTTCGGTTCTTTTTTGTTGTAATAAAATTCTCCATAAATTTGAAAACAAAATGATTGAGTAAACAAACATTGTTATGCCACCTCCCAGCTGTGTAGCAGTTAAGCACTGTGTGTAGGAAGCTGGATCCTACATACCCAGCTGTGGTTCAAGTCCCAGCCCCGGTGGCTTGAAACAACTTGCTCAGCACATGTATGTGTGTGCCTAAAATTCTGATGGGATAGAGAAATGGAGGGAAAAGGATTGGGATGTGACCATGCTCCATTGGGAGGTGCCTTCTCTCTCTTTCTGTCTGCTGAGCACACATGCCTCTGGAAATTAAAACAAAAAATTGTTATGCATCAAGATATAAGGCTTTGGGAACCAGCAGTTAGCGTAATGGCTATGTCGCTGGACTCCCATGTAGTCGACCGCGGTTCGCGTCTCGGACCCAGTGGCTTACAACTCACGCCCGTGTGTGCTTGTGTGCCCAAGATCCCGAGAGGAGAATGGAGGAGAAGGGATTGCGGCGTGACCATCCCCCCTGGGGGGTGAAATCTCTCTCTGTCTGTCTGGCGAGCGCACGCGCCCTATAGCAGCCTCTCAAAAAAAAAAAAAAAAAAAAAAAAAGATATAAGGTTTTGACCATCTGGAAGACTGTCTCCTGTTTTTTGTCCTAATGCCTCTGTGCCCTTCCTCTGCCCCGCTATGTCGCACACATAGACACTAACCTTTCTCACCCTTAGGACTTCCTTGCTAAGGACGTTTTCTGGGATAACCTGCCTTAGCTATCCCTCCTCCGAGCACCCTTTGCATGTACTATCATGGCATTCAACAACCCCATGTAGTAATTGTCTCTTTACGTACTCATCTTCCCCCCACATTGAAAGCTATTCGAGGGCAGGAATTCCATCTTATTCACTGTTACATATGCCTAATACTTAGCGTAGTAATATCTGGCACAAAACAGAAATGTAATAAAGAGTTCTTGGGACCAGCAGATGGCATAATGGTTACATAGCTGGACTCTCTTGTAGTCAACTGTGGTTCAAGACCCGGACCCAGCAGCTTATAACATGATCACGCTGAGTGCATGTGTGTGCGTACCCATAATCCTGAGAGCAGAATAGAGGAGAAGGGATTGGGGCATGGCCATTCATCCTGGGAGAGATTTCTTGCTTCCTGTCTCTCTGTCTCTCGTTGTCTTTCTGGCAAGCGCACGTGCCCTGTTACAAAAAAATCTCTAAAAAAAAAAAATAGTTCTTAAATAAATGAACGGCCAAATAAATGTTGGAAGTTTCCAGAACAACTTCTGGGTAGCCAAGATTTGTCTGTATAGTCGTTTGGAAAAGTATTATGTTAAAATCTTTAGAAAATTTGGGACCAGCACTTAGCGTAATGGCTGTGTCGCTGGGCTCTCACATAGTCGACCGTGGTTCGCGTCCTGGACCCGGTGGCTTAAAACTCACGCCGGACGCATGTGCGTGCGTGCCCAAGATCCCGAAAGGAGAATGGAGGAGAAGGGATTGCGGTGTGGCCATCCTCCCTGGGGGGTGATTTCTTGCTTTCTATCTCTCTGTCTCTCTCTGTCTGTCTGGCGAGAGCATGCGCCCTATAGCAAAAACCTCTCAAAAAAAAAAAATCTTTAGAAAATTTGTGTTGTAATCTGAAAGTTTCTGCTACAAAGCATCACAGGAAGTCAGAGTTCAAAGTAGAATCAAAGATGTCTTCAGATGTAAAAACCAAAATTGAATCTAAAAAATGGAACTACGTATAAATATTCCGATATAATAGAGAAGTTACTGATTAAATGTATCTTTCTTAACAAGTGAATGTTTGATATTACAGTGTTGACAGCTGGGCCAGCCCTGTGGTCTAATGGTGAAGGGAGCTGGATCCCACATGGTCAAATTGTGGTTTGTCTCCTGGCCTTAGTAGCTTGAAAAACAGACTGGGTGAATGTGTGTGCATGCCCAGAATCCTGACAGGAAGGAGAAATGGAGGAGAAAGGATTGTGGCTTGACTATACCCTACTGAGAGGTATTTCCTCTCTATCTGTCTCTGTCTCTTCCTGTCTCTCTGGTGGGTACACATATCCTCAGGCAATTAAAAACAAACAACTATTGACAGCAAATTGCAAAATTGGATCGATAATATTTCTTTTTTTTATAACTATTTTATTTTAACCTTATTTATTATTATTGTTACTTTCTAGTTTGATCAGACAGACAGAGAGAGAGAGGGAAAGTGAGAAAGCAAGCCACCAGATTCAGGACTCGAACCACGGTCGGCCATGTGGGAGTCCAGCGCCTTTAACCACCACGCCACCTGCTGGCCCCTGGATCGATAATATTTCTACAGTAAAAAAAAAATTATTTTGGAAAATGATACTTTATAAATCACTAACAGGGCCAGCTCTGTGACACAGCGGTAACACACTGCTGAAGAGAAGCTAGATCCAACATGGTAACCCAGGTTCAAATCCAGTCAGCCTGAAACACACGAGGCACCATGTCCTGAGGATTGAGGCATGACCAGACCCTGTGGAGGGTGCTCCTCTCTCTCTTTCTTACTCTCATGTGCACACCCTCTAGCAAATATAGAACCACTAATAGTTCACCATTGACTTGGCGGAAAGAGAACAATTAGAAGTATATTATTTCATGGAGCTAATAACTAATAAAAGGAAGTTTTACCTGGAATAATTAGAATCCAGAAAAGTGTAGAAGCTCCTTATTGATAAGTACTACTGATCAAAGATTAAATAGCAGTAAATAACATTAGGTAATAGCATTACATTTCAAAATGCCACGTTCAAGTTATTAGACTCCAATGATATGTACACATGAAGAGGAGATGGGGTTTGATGGACAGGACCAGGAATAAAATGGAGATTAGCGGGAAAGGGCTATTAAACGCTGGGATGGTTATCTTCTCAGATGAGTGTAATGGCTTTGAAATTCCTTTTATTTGTATGAATGAGAATCATATTAATATTACTTAGCTTTAGAATAAAATTGGCAAAACTCACCAGCGACATGTAGAATTGGCTCAGACTGCATTTTTTAGGGCCCCTCTCTGTGAACCCGTTGACTCCTCATGCTGACGGCCCTACAAGCCTTTCTGGAGGACTTCTTCTTCCCTTTTCTCTCCATCTGGCCTCAGCGCCAACTATGTTCTGCTTTTCATTTATCTGAGATCGCAGGCCACTTACAAGCTGGGCTTTCTTCCAAAATAGCATATTCAATGTGGCCATTTTGACAATGTTGTCTCAAAGATAAAGAGGTACAGGATTTTTTTTTTTAATAAGCAATGGGCGTAAGAGGTATGCCTGATCCTCGTTTTCGTGCTACTTAGAGTACCTGGGAAAGACTCTGAAAGGATGAGGATGTCTATTGCACACATCATATTACTCATTATACAAAAGTTAAAAGTTTTCTATTTTGTTTTCAGACTGAAAAAAATATCCTTTTTTGCCAGAAATAATGGCACCAAAATGTCATATACCTGCTTTATTTCTATTTTATATTAGGAAGTTAATAAGCAAGTAGCTGGTGTAAATGGCTTTGGGAAACGGGCTCAGTGAAATACCTTCTTGCTCCCCATTCACATTCTCTCTTCTCTCTCTCTCTCTCTCTCTCCCTCCCTCCCTCCCTCCCTCCCTCCCTCTCTCTCACTATATTGTCGTGGCCTTCCAGGGCTTAAATGGATCCTGAGAACATGGGGAGAAGCCCGGTCCTGAGCCATCCTCATGGTCACTGTGGCTCCTCCTGTCCACTTAGCCAAGACCGAAATGGCACTTTACTCCTTGGGAGTGGGGAGCTCTCCACGTGCTTGCTCACAGTCCTTATTCCTGCAGGCGGGGCCCACAGCACCTTCTCAGAAGTCTGCCACCTCTGGGACCTGTATGGCAATGAGGGCCAGGCCTCCAGACTCAAGAGCCCAATTGCACCCCCAGCCTACCCCTCCCTTTTCTCATGCTCCCAGTAGCTCAACTCTGGGAGAACCTTTCTTGGCCTTTTCTTTCATAATAGGCTGGAATGACCCATCTGAAAGCTCTAAATGGCTAAGACCCAAGGACCACAAAAGCCTGTTTACTTTCCTTGCATGTAAGAAGGACTTAGTTTCTAGGAATTTGGTATTCAGCCTCCCATCCCTCAAGGATACGCTGCATTTTTCCTCCAGGCAGCTGAAACCCAGCAGTTGCATGTATGCATTTGTGTCCATATCCTGCCAAATTAAATCTGTCACCTGCTTTGTTTTTCTCTCAAGTTTTTGCAAAGCTATCGTGACATTCTGTACAGTTTAAGGATTTAGCCCTCTATGCCTTGCAAATGTGCAGTTGCCCAGTACTCTTAACAAAGACTGTTCTCTCTCTCCCTCCTCTCGGTGTCCTCAGTGTTTCTCTCTCTCTCTCTCTCTCTCTCTCTCTCTCTCTCTCTCTCTCTCTCTCTCACACACACACACACACACACACACACACACTTTTTAAAGACCTAAGAATATTCGTTTTGGATAATCTCTTTTGGCAATAGGAGGATGGTGGTGGGAAATCTTCAACAACGCTAATGTTATGAAGTCGTTTTGCTTATCCTTCAGACTTTCTTCAGATACTAGAAACTGACTGTAATATGATCTAATTGTGATGTGAAATTCAGCACAGAGGGTCCCTCACTCCCAGCGGCGAAGGAGGCCCGCGTTATACGATGGCCACACCTGGGAGACAGTAGGGCAGTCTTATATACTTTTATTCAGCTTTCAGCCCTATTCTACTTAGCCTGAATCAGAAATTTACAAAGCCTTTTCTTTTTCTCCAGTTTTGCCAAAGACATTGACATCTGATCAGATTTTAGCAGTCAAAATACATCAAAACTCCTGAAATGTGTATAATCCCTGTTTTTCAGTATAGTATGTTCATACAAAGGATATCAGGAAACAAAAACAGCAAAAAATTAGTATTTAATCTTTCCTCCTGCACAATCACTGTAGAGGCTACAGTTACCCTTTAAAATGACTAGATGCCACTTGCGCATTAAGGTCTGCTGCAGTGACTGGGCAATCAGCTGGCTGAATATTAGGATGGCGGAAACAGCGGGAGTGGGTGATTTGAGAATTTTTTTTTTTTTTTGAAGAGGTTTTTGCTATAGGGCACGTGTGCTCGCCAGACAGAGAGAGACAGAGAGACAGAAAGCGAGAAGTCACCCTCCGGGGGGATGGCCATGCCGCAGTCCCTTCTCCTCCATTCCCCTCTTGGGATCTTGGGCACACACGCACACGTGCCCGGCATGAGTTATAAGGCACCGGGTCTGGGACACAAACTGCGGTCGACTACATGGGAGTCCAGCGACATAGCTATTATGCTAACTGCTGGTCCCTGGGTGATTTGAGACTTTTGATGTTCTTGTGGGAGCTTTTTATGTGTGATAGATTGTTCAGAAGATTTAATTTTTATTTTAAAAACTGATATTTATTTTTTTCCTAAAATTGCAAATCAAAAAGGCTAGATCTTCTTTAGGCTTTTAAATTCAGCTTCAACACTTAAGTTGGGGTTTTATGTTCAAGCTGAACAAAGTTTAGTAATAATTTTCATAGGCCTCGTTGTATTCAAATCAGCGAGAAAATAAGAGGATATCCAGTGTTAGCTAAATTAAAGGAGACTTTTTTTTTTTTTTTTTTTGGAGAGGTTTTCGCTATAGGGCGCGTGCGCTCGCCAGACAGACAGAGACAGAGAGATAGAAAGCGAGAAATCACCCCTCAGGGAGGATGGTCACGCCGCAATCCCTTCTCCTCCATTCTCCTCTCGGGATCTTGGGCACGCACGCACACGCGCCCGGCGTGAGTTCTAAGCCACCGGGTCCGGGACGCGAACCGCGGTCAACTACGTGGGAGTCCAGCGACATAGCCATTACGCTAACTGCTGGTTCCCAAGGAGACTTTTTAAAGCTGACTGCCTGAGGACTCAAGTCACTCCAAAAAGTTTTATAAAGGCAAAACCCACAAAAACAAAGAAAAACATAAACCTAGAAAACTGTCAGCCTTGAGTCATGCGAGAGCAGTTTACGAAAGCTGAAAAAGCGAATTATCAGGAAGGACAATTAAGGGTGGCAGTGTACATCTGCTGGTGATAAGCATTTGGTGAGAAATTTTTAGGAGGCACATATGGGTCAGGTTACAGGGAAAGGGAAATGGATTCAAAATGGAGATGCTCATGCTTCATTCCCCACTTCTCTTTCACGGAGATCAAATCATTGATTTCTCAGTATTATGTAGCAGGAGGGGTGATAGTCTCCTCCAGGAAGTTTAACTGACTTTAAGCACGGTAAAGTCTAGTTTGAACCGACTTGGACTGAGTTCATGGTCTGCAGCTGCTGGGCACCGTGGCTCATATGCAGGAGTGTGTAAGCTTGGGCCGATATTCCTGGTGTGTGGCTGCCGGGATCAGTGGCTTACAGGGAGATCGGGACACAGCACTTCCCCAGGCAATGCAAGCAGTTTACAGAAGCAGAACAGCATTTGGGTAGGTACTTATGGAAATAACAAATAATGTTTGGTCTCATTTACAAAACTGATTTATTAACTATTTAAACCTTCTTATAAATTTAATAAGTTCTTTTTTTTTTTTTTTCTTTTTAAGTATTTAGACTGGCTTAAAATGACAGTGCCACGGGAACCAGCAGTTAGCGTAATGGCTATGTCACTGGACTCCCACGTAGTCGACCGCGGTTTGCGTCCAGGACCCGGTGACTTAAAACTCACGCCGGGTGCGTGTGCGTGCGTGCCCAAGATCCCGAGAGGAGAATGGAGGAGAAGGGATTGCAGCGTGACCATCCCCCCAGGGGGTGATTTCTGGCTTTCTGTCTCTATGTCTCTGTCTATCTGGCGAGCGCACACGCCCTATAGTGAAAACCTCTCAAAAAAAAAAAAAAAAAATGACGGTGCCACCAGGTGGCATGGTCGTTAAGGCACTGGGCTCACACATGGTCTACCATGGTTTGAGTCCTAGATTTGTGCTTGAAAATCACACTGTTTGCATGTGCATATGTGCTCAAAATCCAAGGGAATGAAGGAGAAGGGATTACAGCATGGTCATTCCCCCTGGGGATAATTTCTCACTTTCCCTCTCTGTGACTTTCTGGTAAGTGCACATGCCTGCCCTATGGCAAAAAAAAAAAAAAAAAAAAAAAAAAAAAACAAACACTAAAAAAAAAAATCCCAAACTAACAACAAAGTCAGCAAAGTCAGTGGGTAGTAAATAATGCTTTCAAAGCTAATAAGTAATTCCTATGAATGCAGTGACTATCAAATTAAAAAATAATTTCAAATATATAAAATGCCAAAAATAAATTAATTTCTGGACTGGGAGTTAATATATATTTTTAAAAATCTTTATACATTTACACTTAACTTTTTAAATTTCTGGGGCATAAAATGTAAAACCCTGGGACCAGCAGATGGCATAATGGTTATGTCACTAGACTCCCACGTAGTTGACTGCAGATTGAGTCCCAGATCCTGTGGCTTGAAACCTCACGTTGAGCATGCCCAAAATCCCAAGAGGAGAATGGAGGAGAAGGGATTGCAGCGTGGCCATCCCCCTAGGGGTGATTTCTCACTTTCTGTCACTCTGTCTCTCCAGTGAGCACAAGTGCCCTATAGCAAAAATCTCTCTCAAAAAGGAAAAAATAAAAGGCACAACCCCATTTAAGAAAGCAGATGATATGCCGGTTAGCTAAGTTTACGTATGACCAGTGTTTTCAGTCAGTGCACGTCCTGGAATTGAAGAGACCTGGAGTACTTATTGCCTACTAAAGAAACCACCAAATGCCAAGTAATTTAGGGCTGTTTTTCCATATGTGGGGGTTTCTAATGACCAGCGTCCCGTCTGGATGCTGACTGGATTCCAGGTGACCTGGATGGCATGTGCGGAACTCGTTTTATGGTTGCCGTCTCAGAGATTTCTAAACAGACATTGAGTCCTGCGTGTCCTTATTCCTCTGGGTGTGGATTACTTACTTATTACCAAGTCCCCCTGATTAGTCACTGTCTGCATGATCCACCAGGTTCATCGCTTGCATGTTTTGGTTCCTATGCATTTAGTTTCCATTTGAGGTGTTTGAACTAGATGGGATCTTGTATTCGTTAATATTCTTAATACCGTATAACTCTAAGAGATACTTAAAATGAGATAGATTGATTTTATTTTTTTAAGACCGAGTCTACACATCACAGTCTTTCTGTCTCAGCCTCCCAGCTGGGACCACAGATGCATGCCACCATGCCAGGCTGAGTCTCATGATGTTACCTAAGGCAGCCAGAGCGTGTGATTCTCCTAACTCAGCCCCTGAGTCATTGGGACTACAGGCACATGCCACAATGCCTAGTCTTTAGGTTGGACTGGGGATCAAACCTGGGCTTCTTATGTGGTCCCTGCCTGCAGACCACAGCCTGTCAGCAGTGTGTGCCACCATGACTGTACCTAGATAGATCGAATTTTAATATCACAATGTCTACTTTGACGTTATCTCTTCTGAGTTATGGTTTCTACAGCAGTGAAGATTGAAACGTTGATGCATTTTTGGTATGTGTAGACAAGCAAAATTATGGAATAATTTTTCTTTTTTTTTTTTTTGAGAACCACTTATATGCTAGGTTTTGTGCTAGGCAAAGGTTAAGACAGTTATATTCTTTCCTTACAAAGTGCTTGATGAAGAGAGGTTGACTCCATCCTAGCAGTGAAATTTGGGGATTATATTAGCAGGTATCTAAATACTGGGCCTGATTTTTGCCAATGACTGTATTACTAAAATGATGAATTTCCCCTTTTTCCTGAAGTGAGATGAATGATTAGTCAGTTGGAGTTGCTATTAAAATTAATGTGGGGATTATTACTAGCAAAGTAACTAGACCTTATGGCAAGTTAACATTAAGAGTGACCTCACAGAACAAAAAGTTTATTTCTAAAAACAGTCTGTTTATTCCCTCTTCACTGATGAGGTTTATTTTGAAATGAAGCTACTCTGCCTTTTAGGATTTCACTATAGCTATCACAATAAAGCTTGATCATGAGAGTGGGCAGCTTCCCTTGAAGACAGTCAGGAAATTGGAATGAGTCACACATTACAGAAACCAGTTCGACTGATTCCTGCCTTATTTCCACTTGAAGATATTTTTGAATGAATATTTTATCATTCTGAAAGAGCCTCATAAAAACCATATGTTTTATTTCCTGATTTTCAAGAAAGGGCTTTAAAAGTTGTTGTAGTCAGTCAAGATGGCTTAGAAAGATGGCCTTATTTCAGCAAGTTTTAGGTCATTGCATAATATATGCGACTTGTTTCTTAAACGGGCCCAACTCTTGGCAACTTTTGGGAAGTAGCTTTATCTTCTCTCACCACTGCTCTCAAGTCACATCACAACAAGAATATTAAAATGGGTGTAGAACATTAAATGGAAAAGCCATTAACTATAAGAAAACACCAGTTTCCTTTTCAGTGATCCCTTGCTTTTAAATGAGTATTGAGGCTGTGTTGGAAATTGAGACAGTATAGGATGCTACCATGTTTGATATAATCCAAGAATGATTTTCTGCTGGGCAAAATATTCTTTTTTCCAACAAACCATATGGAGGTGCATTTGAAGCTCTGAGAGTAATGAAGTCTCAAAGCAGTCCCTCCTTGGGCTTTGGGACTCCCAATACTTTCATAGGATGACTTTTTTTTTTTTTTTCCTTTTCCTCACAGGAAGCAAATGGAATGAACGAACCTCTGTTTACTATCTTATAGTTTTAGGTAGGTTAGGCCGTGATCTATGTGTCCCTCTCTGAGAAGATTAGCTTCTTTAGTGAAAAGGACATCTCTAGATGTCCTTCTTTTTTTCTTTTTTTTTTTGGAGAGGTTTTCGCTATAGGGCGCATGTGCTCACCAGACAGACAGAGAGATACATAGAGACAGAAAGCGAGAAATCAACCCCCAGGGGGGATGGTCACGCCGCAATCCCTTCTCCTCCATTCTCCTCTTGGGATCTTGGGCACGCACACACCCATGCCCGGTGTGAGTTTTAAGTCACCGGGTCCGGGACGCGAACCACGTCGACTATGTGGGAGTCCAGTGACATAGCCATTACACTAACTGCTGGTTCCCCTCTAGATGCCCTTCTAAAAGTCTCTTCATTTAGAAATTTGATTCACTTGTCTGTTTCTTTTAGAAAAAAGCTCTCCATTTCCTCTCAAATGACTGAAGAAGATGCAACTGAATGTCACTGTTGAGCCATATTTCTGTCTTAGAGAAAGAATTATCCTCTTTGGAACCATCGGTTGGTTGCTCCCATGGAGCTTTGCGATGCATTATGAGCATAACCCAGCCATGCAGGCTTGAAGCTTAGAAACTTGGGACACACTGAAGAATCTAATATTCTGTGGAGGGCTAGGAGTAGTATGGAGAATAGCTAAATATTGTATTTGATAGGGATATTGAAAACTTTCAGCTACTCTCTGTCTCTTTATGTTCTCAAATCTCTAGAACTGAAAGAAAGTCTACTCCAGAGAAGAAATCATCCCTAATTTTGGCACGTCCCCTAATAGGGACAGAGAATCATGTCTAGCCAGCCAAGTATGGCCCTGGTAATGAATGGGACAACTTCCAGATGTGCAAGTCAGTGTCTACCTCCCACTGTTCTCTAGGACAGTAGGAAGTAGTTTAATAAGCTATAGTGCTTAAGCTTAAGAAAATTGTAACATCCTCAGAATAGTTGGTGCTTGGAAAACATTTGTTATTTCAAGGCTTAAGAGAGGTACTGGCATATGCCTTTCTCAATCTAAATGCAAAATATAGCACCTCATGGCCTATTATAGAGAAGACTCTCTGGAGCAGAATGTAATAATTAGGGAAACATCTCCATCTGGGACGAAGAGAGGTCACTTTGCAAAGTGCACCTAAAATTACAAGCTAAATTCTGACTTAGGTCTGATAATAGGAAATAATTCACATTTAGATTTCCTTTCAGATATGTTGTCCTTCTGTCAGCTTTTTCCTGACATAAAACCTCGTCGTCCTAATGCTGGAGGTTCATTTTTACCTAGCGCAGCAAAAATATGTAAGATGACTATTCTCTCCTATTTGTTTTATATTCCTTTGTGGAATAAACTGCATTATCCAAACAAATTCAACTTGTAGGAAACAGAAAATCAGGAAGCTATTTCTAATCATTGAAATTAGCTCTTAGAATTCTAAATATGGACATTACATGCTGTAAAATGAGAAGCGGTCATAACCATTTGCAACAGCCGCTGCTCTGCAAATCTGATTTACCAGTCGCTAAAACCGCTATTTGTAAGTGTCACATTTGCATGCACAAATTGAACTTTGCATTCCAGTTCATACTGCCAGTGAATTTTGGAAGTAGGAATCATGCGATTTTTGAAAGGTTTATTTATTCATTTATTATTGGCATGTTACAGAGTTAAAGGTGAAAATAAAATACTTTAAGCTAGCCACTTTGTGATCAAACTATCAGTTCAGTTGAGTTGGGCATATTGTTCTAATTTGTTACTATTAACAAAATTTGTGGTCTTGAATTTTCACTCTCATTTTAAACTGTTTAGTAAGTCTGTCCTGGTATTCTCAGGAAGCTTTCGTTTTTCTGTAAAGTAGTCTACCTTGACTAGTAGTAGAACACCAATAGCTCTTCCCCCAATAGCTACACAATACTGAATATGTTTGTAATTCATCGTCTCAATAAGTCTTCACATCCGTACCATTAATAATAAGGATAAAAATAACTCTACCTTACGTTTTTAGGAGACCTTAAGATTTAGTTAATACCTATGACCTCATATAGGTTTTAAAACTACATGTAGTAGTATCAGTAAAGCAGATATTTTGAAGTAGGAAATTAAAGTCTAGAGAGGTGATTGGTCCAGAGCTGAAGAGGTAGGTAAGGGTAGGATCAGAGAGGATAAAAACACCCACCTTCTAGTTCTACTAATTGCATTTTTAAAAAGAATTATTTATTTAATTTTATTTATTCTTCTTCTTATTTTTAAATTTGCTATAGGGCAAGCGACGTGCACTCACCAGGGAGAGAGAGAGAAAGTGAGAAAGCAAGCTACCAAGTCTGGGACTCAAACTGCGGTCGACCATGTGGGAGTCCAGCACCTTAACCACCACGCCACTGCTGGCTCCATTCATTGCATTTTTAAGGAGTGCTAACATTCTTTAAAGGATCTTCTTAGGATGGTTAAAGGTGGTAGATGATTACATCTACTCTAGCTTAATGCAAGTTAATCTCATAGCAACAAGCTTTTGGATTTAGAATTCTAACGCTAAGGAACACCACTGATTCATGAGTGGAGGCAGAAACGGAGCCAGCAGGGTGAAAAAGATTTAATCCTGTATCTAGGAACTTTGAGACAATGGTTTTGACTGAAGGTTTCCTTTAGTGACCTAATGTAGATACATTCAAAAAGATGGGTCCTGTACTTTCTGGCCCTTTGCCCCTTTCCTCTGTTTTTGTTTATTGTTGTTGTTCATTGACGATTCATATCATAACTCGATTGAATCCCTCTCTTCTGGAAGACACTGGCAGAACCCTCTGAATATAATTTGTGAAACTTAAGTTTCCACCATGTGTTTTGATGCTTGATTCGAATTCTACAATTTAGGAACTGAAGTTTATAAACCAACTAGTCAGGTATTTGTTCAAAGATGAGTGGAATGAGAGACTACTTTTTTGAGATGGAGCAGCTAGTATATGGTAGGCCTGATACCAGTGCTCCTAGCTCAGATGTGTATGAATACTCCTTTGTTCCATTTCAATAAACCAATTTCCACACCAAGAGTTTAAGTCTTTGAAGACAAGGACTTCTTAGCTCTTCCCCCAATTAGCTACATAATACTAAATATGTTCTAGGGTCACAAAAATGCATATTGAATTGATGTGGGGATGAAATAATTTTGCTGGTTGTGCTGGCTATGGCTTCCTTCAACCAAGTAGGGATATTTATCTCAATTTGAGAAATCTCTGTTTTTGGCTTTGCTATGAATATGTTATCTCATTGGCCGCTGTGGGTAGTGTTAACAAAGTCAAAGCACTAATGTAAGATGATTGCCTTCTGACCCAAATAGATGTTCTTCGTGACAGCATTATCCTGAGCCCTTCCGACATGTTGGGTTATTGGGTATGTAGAACATGAACAGATAGAGGCACTTCTTTAAGAGGCAATGTACTTGTCCCTGTTTTATTTCAAGGAGCTTGTTAGAGCCCTATAAATAATCATTGATCTTCCCAGGATGCCTTACAGCACATATTATTTCTGTTTTGCCAAGGAATCAAGGAAGCGCAAGTTGTTATATTTTCTACCTAAGGCAAATGGGTTGCTAGCATGCAAACAGGCTCTGAAGGATAACGAGTAGAAGGTCTTTTTCTGCATCTTTGCCTTTGCCAGATGTGCATACCAGGAATGAACCATGACTGAAAATAAAGTAGAAAACCCTAACCTGTATTACTTTAATGTGCTGACATTGATTGGCAAAGGCCCACAATCAAAGCTGAGTTGTGTTATCTCTTCTCACCAGAAGTTCTCTCAAGAAAGTACAGTTAGAAAAGTGAAGTAATTTCCTGTTGTGTCTTTTAAGTTGTCTAGTGTGATATGATGGGTGTTGAATACATGTTGTGGATATTTTAAAATATGGAGCAATCATAACTGAACAAACTATATTTAAGACCTAAAAAGTAACCTACATAAAATTTTGTTTACCTCTTTTACTTTAGTAGCTATGTCTGTATTCTGATGCTGATGAATTTTCTTTTGAAATTAGAGACACATGTTGGTGGTGAAATTGTTACATGTCATATGATTTTTTTTTTTCTGTCTTGCTATAGGGTTTTTAAGCTCATTGGAGAGAGAGAGAGAGAGAGAGATTATGCCCCAGGGGACTGGCCATGTTGCAATCCCTTCTCTTCCATTTTCCTCTAGGGATTTTGGGCACACATGCATAGACACCCAGAGTGTTTTTCAATCCGTCAGGTCTAGGACTTGAACTGCACAATCAGCCACCCTGACCTCTATGCCACCTGCTGGCCTGTAATGTGATTTTTATGCTGTGAAATTTCTTGTTTTCATGAGATTGATCATTTCTACTGTGTGTGTGTGTGTGTGTGTGTGTGTGTGTGTACATTGGTGATTAACGTGTGTATAAGGAAAACAATTTTTCTCTATTTCTTCCTAAAGCTTGTCATATGAAATTTGTTGCTAATGACTAATTTTAATTGGTGACTGTATGGATTTATTATACTAATTTTCCCTTTTTTTTTGGGTCAGGGGGCTGCTATGCGATTCAGTGGTTTTGTTTGATATTTGTGCTCTTAGACAAGCAGTACTTCAAGAGAAAAGTGCCTGGCACATAGTAGGCAGTAGGCACTCTGCAAATGTGTACCGAATTAATAAAGAAAATAGAAGAGTGAATGACTCAGGTCATACCACAACACCTGGAATAAACCAGTTAGTGATTTTCGAACCAGAATTTCAGAGGTAAAAGTAATATTAGAGGTCACTTAATCAGGTTCCTGTTGACGGATATCAAATGAATTAGCTCTGTTTGTTCTAGAAAGTCTTTTAAAAGAGAGAGTCCAAGCATTGGAAAGGATATATACAGTTTGGTGATCTGGTTCCTGTAGCCAGCTAACCACTTGCTGTTTCGGATGACCTTGCTCATGTTGCTGAGCTTTTCCCTCTCAGAGTAAGGGTAAAATGAGAAAAGGGGTAACTTGTTGGATTCCTGTATTTAATCGACCTGTCAGTCACTTCTAGCAAAGACCACATACCATCCCCCACACAGGGTCTAGACCTGTGACCTCACTCAATCTGAACACAGTGATTGGAGCCAAGAGCCAGTTCCTACCTTCTGACCCTCAGTGTTGGAGAGAATGAGATGATATACAAACAGTAGCAGTGCTACGTTTTAATGTTTGTGTCCCCTCCAAAATTTATGTTCAAACTTAATCCCCAGAGCAGCAATTTAAGGGGGACTTTTTGGAGGTGATTAAAACATCAGGGCAGAACCCTAATGAAAGGGACTAGTGACCTTATTATAGGGATGTCAGGAACCAGCTAGGTCTCTTTCGCTATGTGAGGACACCCACATAGTGCCATCGGCGGGGAACAGGCCTTCATCAGACACCGAACCTGCCAGTACCTTGATCTTGGACTTTCCAGCCTTCAAAACTATGAGAAAATAAATTTCTCTTTTTTATAAATTGCCCAGTCTGTGTTATTTTTGTTACAGCAGCACACATGGACTAAAACAAGCAGTTATAAATAAGGCAGGTGGGTCCCAAGTTCCTGGTTCAGTTGATCCTGAGGCAAACCTTATTCCTATCCTTAGAGCAGTTTTCTTTGTTTTTAACCTCAACATTCCCTTTTAGTAGTTATGGTAATTTTGGGGGTTTCTATGACTTGCTTATTGAAAGAATTTCAACTAATCTAATAACCAATAAATGAACAAACAAGATTCATGGGAACTAATAAAAACATCCCTCTCACACCCCACTGTCCAATTTGAGCGTATTTCATAGAGGAAGTTATTCCTTATCCCAGGATGAAAACTTGGGAGTCTTCTGAGTAAGTAATTGTAAGTAATACACTTTTCTACAGCGACTTTTATGTTGCAGGTAGTTAGAGTAAAATGGCCAGTTTCATGAGGTAATCAAAACTTCAAATGTGATTTGAAGTTACACTCCTCTGCTTCCCTTGCCCGGTTAAGGCCTTTGACAGTTGGAAACCCTCAAGTTTCCACTTGATAGCCATAGTTTCTGATCCTGCCAGAGTCTAAGCTAGAAAAGAAAGTGAAAGGGAGAGGGAAAGAGAGAGGGGCAGAAACGTGCCCGCTTGACTTTTAGTCACGCTCAATAGCTTCGTGCTCTCAGGGCCTCGCAAGTGTTCAAAGCTGACTCTTTCTGCTCATAACTGTTGTGAATTTCTCAACCAAGTCTGTGTTCTCCATTTTACTTACTTGTAATGTAAGCAATGCATTTTTCTCACGTCCTGGTTTTCAGCAATTTGTTTCATAAAGAATCAATTGTGGGGTCATTTCACCCCTCTAGGCAGTCCTGTTGGTCTGGATCTAAGTAGCTTCAGACCAGCTCTTCCCACGCTGGGCTGCCTCTGTCCACAGTAAGTACTGACAGTCCTGGCAGTGTGGGCCAGTTTGGCACTGTCACCTGGCTTTCCTACCTCTCTTCAGCTCTGGCTCATTGAGCTTTTCCAGGGAGCAGTTTGACGTATGTCCACCTGTACTCCTAACTGTAGGGGCACAGGCCAGCTTCCGAATGACTTTTTGGAAGCCCCTCTCTCCTGACTCACCCACGTCACCTTCACTCACCCTTCTGTGTTACGTGTGAGAAGAGACACTACACAGTGCTCGCCCAAGAAACCTTCCTCAGAAAGTCTCTCTTAATTTTCATATTTTTGACTCTTATTTTGAATGTTAGGACTTTTTAAAATCCCACAGTAGACGGCAGAATGTTTCTTTTTCAAATGTGCATGTGTCCCTGGAACTTCAAATTGACATTTCATGGCTGTGTCTTGGTATCTCTTGAAATTTCCAGTTTAACAGACTTTTTTTTTTTTTTTTTTTTTTTTTTAACAAATGCCTTGTAAACTGAAGTGTACTACATAAATGGAGGGAATTAACTTCCTTTGCCCTGAGGAAAGGTACAAGGACTGAAAGAGACAGAAAAGGCTGTACTTGTTGAAGCAGGAACATTTACAGGAGATTTATGTAGGCTAGTCCGGGTGACCGTTTGTGTCTCCTTAATGCATACTTTATTACTTAGTTAAGGTAGATTTGTTAATAATACACAGCTTCCAATTTGTGCTGCTCTCCTAGCTAAATGTATAAATGACGATAATCAAGACAGTAGGGGACAAACATTTGGAGTGAAAAATGAGAGTTGCCCAGGGAGCCAGCATTCCTCTCTCTTTTAGTATAGGCAGCCTGCCATTTGTACAGACACACACCGTGTTCACAAGCTCACCGTGGCTTTTTGTGGTCGTTATACTTTGCCAATGTGCACAAACTGATTGACCATCTTGGACCCCACTTAAAGGAGCACTTTCTTCACTTAAGGGTGGGAGAAATTGCCAGAGAAAAGGAGAGGTCACATGGGAAGTTGCATGCGTTACCTGGTTCCCACAAGTCCTCGTTCATCCATCCATGCGGCAGTTCCTTACTGAACACCTACCCTTTTTCCCAGGCTCTATGCTAGCAACCGGGTCTATAGTGGTGAACCAAATGTATACAACTTGAAATGTAATGAAAACAGGTATCAATGACTTAAATGCCCAATTGTAAGTTTGCTAAGTGGTAATTAAAAAAAGAAAAACAGATAGAGGAGGGCTGGAGAAATTGTAACTTAGTTTGAGGAGTGGAGGGAAGGCATTCTTGAAAGGTGGATCTGTGCGTGTCAAGCTTGCAGTATGCCTCATTTCCTAATTAAATAGCAATAGTGAGCATCCAAAGGAAATACTAGGACGTAATTATGGATGAGAACGAAATATTTTCCAGGGCACAAGCCTATTCTTCCAAACTGTTATTGTCTTCTTCAGGTGGTCCTTTCCTCAAATAGAGCTTCGAATTTGTTTAGAAGACTACTCTGGGAAAATATTATTGTTTATCAGAGTGGAAATCATGAATAACATTTTCTGTAAGTGTTTTAGTTCTGCCCTCTCAGACAGAGATTCAAACCTGAAGAGCTCATGCTGAAGTCATTCTTTTGATATTTCATTTTCTCATTCTCTAGGGTCAGTTTCTCTGTTTGTTTATTCTGTTTCAATGCAGGGACCCAAGGGAAGCGGGGAGGGGGGGTCAGAAGGATGAGTAGGATGAGTGAGGAAAGCCTTTTTGGCTATGAATAGTTTACTGATGAGAATGTTTTCTTCAAAGCAAATTGCTGAAGGTTTTCTTTGAGAAAGCAAGGGAAGGAGTATGGATGGTCATGAGAGACTATAAACAGAGCATTTTGGTTTGACTGAAATGAAGTAGGTGGGGAAAACCTGTATTTCCACTGCGACATACACACGCGGTTATACCTGCTTTAGGTGTGGGCTGCCAGGAATACTTGACACCTGTTCAAGCTCTCAGCTATACATTATTCTGATAGAAATGTTTCCTGAGCGCTTCATGACATAGGAGAAGCAGTGCGGGCTAGAACATGAAGGCACGTGGTTTCTGACTTCTACTTTGCCATCTTGGGCAAGTTTCTGTATCGCTCTGTGCCTCAGTTTCCTTAGCTACATGGCGAGGGTAGTTTCCTTACCTACATGGTAAGCAGCCACACTGCCTTCTCAGGATTGTCGGGGCAAGAAATAAAGTAAACTCATAATATTAAGACTTTTTTAAATGATAAAGACTTTCACATCTGATAAATGATCATTATTGCCATTTACCTGGGTTATTTCTTTTCTTTTTTTTTTTTTTTTTTTAGAGAGAGTTTTGCTATAGGGTGCATGCACTTGCTGGAGAGACAGAGACAGAGAGACAGAAAGTAAGAAACCATCCTTGGGGGGGGGGGGATGGCCACGCCACAATCCTTTCTCTTCCATTCTCCTCTCGGGATCTTGGTCATATATGCACATGTGCCCGGCGTGAGTTTTAAGTCGCTGAATCCGGGACTCAAACCAAGGTTGACTATGTGGGAGTCCAGTTACATAACCATGATGCTGTTTGCTGGCTCCAAAATTAAAAACATTATTAACATACTTAAGACATTGCTGTATGTTATGGTAAGCCTTTAATAAGTGCTGGTACTCTTGCCCTTCAAAACAAAGGGAATAGAACACAATATTTGCAAACAGATTTATTTTTAAAGCAAAGATTCAGAAGGGGTTATGATGAACACAAACTCAGTTTCTATTCAGGTTTTGTTGTGGTTGAGAAAGTGAGGCACAACTGTACTTTTTTTCCTCATAAAATCATGTTTAAAACATTTTCGTTTTTATATTATATACCATTTTTAAAAATAGAGAACTAAGTATAGCTGCTTTTTGATAGAAATATCACAGGAGACATTTATCTTTATTTCATTACACTTCAAAAGACTATAGCTTGAATGAACTTTTTTTGTTATTTATGTGGAATTTATATCTACCTATTTCTAGAAAAGTTTTTAAATTGTTTATAAAATTAAGCCAAATAGGAAAAAAAAGGAAATTAAAAATGAAATTGAACCAGAATTAAGGGAAGCAAATGGAAACGTCCAAACACCCAACGATAAGTGATCTAAATACCTCTAAGGGAAGAGGAGAATAAGAGCTCTTATTTGTTGCATTTTTCGTAATTTCACCGTCACTTTTTATTATCCTTCTTTGCATGTCTCCCACCTCCCACTCTTCCTTGCCCCCCCCCCCCCCCCCCCCCCCCCCGTTACTTGGCTGACTGAGAGGCATGGGAGCTGGGGGCGCTGGTGGGAAATGAGCCACAGCTGGCCATGAATTGTAGCACACGGATAAAAAGTGGACATCCTTCTCGTTGCCTTGACGATGCCCCCTGGATTGAGAGCTTTGAACATGGTACCTTTGCACGTGCGGTCCCTTGCCTAGGACATCGCCTAACTCGCTTTATCTTACTGTGTTTGTGTCAAGCACGGTGGGACAAATGACTTCAGACAATCCGATGACGTGAGGAAGGATTTTGATACAGAGCTTTCTGTTTATGATTTTAAAATGGTTGAATTTCTGTTTCTTAAAAGTGCCTCTTGAGAAATGTGTGTAGTGGGGGTTTATGCTATTATGGGTATTTCAACCTAATAGTGTAATTACCATATGTCATTAATCCTATTCCTGCAGGGAATTTGTCTTTTTTTTTTTTTTTCTTTAAAAGCCCTAGAGAGTAACAAGAGCAAATGTTTTCAACTTTAACACATTATTCATTTTAAATGGAAGTTGACAAGTTGAGGATATGAAACATAAGAAATCTAGATGATCAGTTTTTTAAAATGTGGAACCATTAAGCTGTGTTCAAAAAAAAAAAAATAGTGCTCATGGCATCCCTCTCCTGTGTTGATATTAGATTTTTTAAAAACTTCTTGCTGCGTGTTTTATTTTTAGACTTTGATTTTCTCTGGTTGCATTCCTGCTGCCCTGCTCCCCACCCCACATACTGGCAAAGATCCTGCTGTGACCAAAGTCAAATGATGAGGAAGGAGGGAAGGCTCACGGTTAAGTGGTAAATGGAAGAAAAGATTACACAGTCCCCTTTCCCTTGCTCACTTTTCTCTAGGAGAAAGGGGTGGTGCGACCTATTGTTTTCCTTTGTCTTTTCATCTTCCCACCTAATGTTATGTCATTGCAGAAGTGGTATGTATTCATTGTGGATATCATAAAAAATCCAGAACTTTAAAGAAGAAAAAAATGGCTCCTGTAATCTCTCCACCCCAGGAGACCACTGGTGACAGTGGGTCTGTGCAGTGGCGGGCATCCTTGCTTTATGTGTGTGGCTTCACACCGTGGGCAGCTCGGTCTGCCTATTTTCACTTATCAGTAATGTGCTGTTAATATCTCATATTATGGGAACAGAAGATGGTGTAATGGTTATGTTGCTGGACTCCCATATGACTGACCGTGGTTTGAATCCCGGACCCAGTGGCTTGAAACTCATGCTGGACGCATGTGCATGCTTGCCCAAGATCTCGAGAGGAGAATGGAGAAGGGACTGCAGCATGGCCATCCTCCCCGGGGGGTGATTTCTCACTTTCTGTCTCTTTTGTCTCTCTCTACAGTGAGCATACATACCCTGTAGCAAAAATCTCTAAAAAAGAAGTCACGTCATTACAACTCTTTTTACATCATCATTTTGTATGACTATAAGGTAGTCTGTCTATCATATAAATATACCTATAGAGGGGAAAAACATAGTTATTTGAAGATAAACGTTTTCAAGCTCCAAATCCTGAAGGTAAACCATGATCCACACAACCCAGGCACAAGCGGAGACCTGGGCATTGTTCATCACAGCTGTGCAGCTGGGGCAGTCCGGAAAACTTGTCCAGCCTTGGCGAGGAGCTAGACTGCTCCACCTCTGGTTTTTCATGACTGCTGTTTTGCTTTCTTGGTAGCTGAGAAAGCATCTTTATTCTCAGCCATCATTGCTCAAAGAGAACAAGAAAATTGATATGCAGTTCTCTTTTTTTTTCCTTGAAAGTCATGAGAATGTGTAGTCTTTGGGGACTCTTCGATTCCTTTTAATTATAAATACTGGCTCCTGTGAACTTTATATTGGCAATCACTTCATTTTCTCATCCCGCAGGATGTAGTTTACATTCTGATCTATTAATCTCACCTCTACTCCAGCTCTGCCTTCTTTAAGAATGGTATAATTTACGTCACCCAGGGTAAACTTTATGGAGGAGGGGGAGGCAAAGAGAGTGGTTGCGTGCATCTGTATGCATGTATAAATGCCTCTTTTCTTGTGTTCGTTTTTTTGTAACCAAAAAGTTGTGTTTTCTCAGAGTTTGCTGGGCCAGAAATGCTGCAGTGCAGCAGGGACGTTGGAAAATGCGAAGATAGCATATGCTTAGGCAGTGCTGGACCAGCGTTGCATAAACAGTGGAGGCTGCAGCGCCCTTGTTTGTTTTTCCCAGCAGACTTGTCCCAAGCCCTAAAGCTGTGCACCTCAGGAACCTGAGAGGAGAATAAGCTTCAGTGACAGAGTCCTAATTGCACCCAATCAAAGCTCATTGAGTCAGCCAGGTCATTAACTCCTTGATATTTAATTACTAGCTGCTCCACTGCTGGAAAATGTCATCAGGCCCTTGTGCTAAATCTGCTCCTGAAGAATGCATTTTCCCTTTGAATAGTTCATGCATTATTGTATTGTAGAAAACTCAGAAAAACGTTGCACAATCCGGTAAAGCTCGCGGTGCCAGCTGCTGTGTCCTCAGCTGCCATTGCCCTCCCAGACCTGCATCGTCTGTGGGCAGGACCTGCGAGGAGAGGCTTTCGAAAACCTGGCAGTAGCCAAAGACTCTCGGGAATGAAATCTGTGCTAGGGTTTTGAAGTAGGTCCTTGATCCAGACGTTTTGTCTGTCTTTGTGAACCTCCCACCCCCACCTGCTCTACTATAACTGTGTCAGTCATGTGGGGAATTCGGGGAGGATTTTTTTTTTTTTTTTTTTTTTTTTTTTTTTTTGCTGTAAGGTACATGTACTCACTAGAGAGAGAGAGACAGAGAGAGAGAAAGTAAGAATCAATCCCCAGGGGAATGGCCATGCCACAATCCCTTCTCCTTCATTCTCCTTTTGGGATTTTGAGCATGCACGCACATGTGCCTGGTGTGTTTTTCAAGTCTCTGGGTTTGGCACTTGAACTGCTCAGTTGGTCATGTGGGATCCAGCGCCTTAACCACCATGCTGCCTGCTGGCCCAAGGGGAGGATTTTTAATCAAGTTGCTTGGCATTATTTTAATGGCCCCAATTCATTTAGCTCTAGGCGTCTAACAACACATGAAGAATTCATGCAGTATCTTCTCCAAAGAGCTGGAAATGAATAGAGTCTCTCTAAAGTTTAGTGTAAGCTAGGGTGTGGTTTGAAACATGTTTTTTGGCAGAATTGCTTCTGTCTTTCCTTTTTAAAAAATGTGCCAGAAAACACATGCATATGCTCACCGGAGAGTGAGAGAGTGAGAAAGCACCCCCATGGGAATGGTCATGCACAGTCCCCTCTGCATCTTTCCCTCCTTCCAGGATTTTGGCACACACATTTTTCAGGCTGCCAGATCTGGGACTCGAAATGTGTAGTGCCCATCGGAATCCAACTGCCTTAACACCATGCAACCAGCTGTCCCAGAATTGTTTCTTAACACTCTAGATATTTTGCTTTTGCCATTGTATCAGTTAGATAATGGCAGAAACATAACACAAGACCACCTAAAATATAAAGCATTAAAAATCGTTGTGAGATATATGTTTCCCAAATGGACTTAATAAATCTAACTTAATATGATATTTACTTTTTAGGAGAGTTTAATCTGTTTGTCACCATTCTAATCATCTTATTGATCACAATAAGTTTTCATCATTTCACATAGGTAGAGCCCCAAGTGTTTAATAATTACACAATGCTTGATATCGAAGAGCTCTAAAGTACAGTGAATTTCACATGATAGAACCAATCTAGTGTCAATTTCCTGTTGGTCAAATGGATTTTTCCCCTTCTTAGTTTTATTTTAATCAGGACTGATATATATGTGATTGTTAGCTCGGTGCCTTGCTTAGACTGTATATAAATGTTAGCACTTGCGAACATTGTCATTATATTAACTAAATCATTCAGTTCATTTCTTTTTAATCTGCTAGATGGCCTGTGTATTCACCAGAGAGAGGAAGGAAGGGGAAGTGAGACAGCATCCCCACGGAGAATGGCCGCACCCCCACAATTTCTTCTCCTCCATTTTTCCCTCCCGTTGGAATGTTGGGCATACACCTGTGCCAGGGTATTTCTCAGTCTGCGGGGTCTGGTCCTCGAACTGTGAGGTCAGCCATGTGGCGTCTGCCACCTTAACCATTATGCCATGGGCTTGCCCTCAGTTCATTTTTTTTACCTCTAGTTGTAGCTGGTATGTTTTTGTTTAAAATAATTAAATCCCTGAATATTTACATCATCTCACAGAATTAAAAGGAAAGTAAACTCTAGGAATACATTTTAATAAAACGTGTTTCTTATGAACTGGTAAAATAATTTAAATGCATTTCATAATCATCTCTGAATTAAAACTCTTCTCATTTATCATCCATTTCATTTAATGATGAAAGAACCCAAAACCATGTGAAGGAAATCTTTGACACAACAGGAATAAAATGCCTATTATCTGGTTGAAACATTTCAGCACTTTGTACTATTTTTGAAATTCAGCACTCATCTAAGTCCCAAATGTTTTGTGCCCTAAAGTGCAATGAATTAGCATAAAGAGTCACTGAAAAGTAGAATGTTAAGCCACAAAGGTCAGGGTATCTTAAGTCTATGCATTTCAATATTTAAGTTAGCATTCAACATGATTTTTTGCAGGTATAGATTTATGTCCAATTAAGAGGGTGGTTAAAGCTTGATGATGCTTAAATCTTTTCTTTTTAAAGACATCGAGACTGCTTGACTTAAAATATTAAATATTTTCAAATTCTTGACAGGAATTCCATACACAAGTGTCTTTCCCGCTTTATTCTGATATCATGGCTGCTTATTATCACCACCCTCTTAGAAATGTTGAAAATCAGTCAGTCTCATTTTTGCTGTCTTAGTTAAGACTCAGCAAGAGAATTGCTGTTATTTAATAAATAGATTTGTTCATTGTCACTAATGTGACAGTGGGAATGTGAAGCCATCTGATTCCTTAGCTGGCTCTGTTAGTTCAGTAACGGCTTCCTCCTGCCAGCTGATGGCTGCTAAATCATTAGCGTGGAGGTTTTGGAGAAACTTCTGTTCTAATGATACATGAAAACGTGAGCATATTTTTAACCTTCTGGATAATCAGTCAATATGTCTTCTGTTCTTTAGGTTTATACAGTTTAACTTTGAAGGATTAGCACTTAATAAGATAGGTGCTGGGGCCAGTCAGTGGCATGGTGGTTAAGTTGTTGGACTCCCACATGGCTGATCAGGGTTTGAGCCTGGGCCTGACAGCTTGAAAATTGCACCAGGCACATGTGTGTGTGCCCAAAAATCTCAAGAGGAGAATGGAAGAGAAGGGATTGCAGTGTGGCCATCTCCCCTGGGGGAGAGGGATTTCTTACCTTCTCTATGTCTGCTCTCTCTGGCAAGCGTACGTGCCCTATAACAAAAACCTTAAAAAAAATTAATTAATTAAAAAAGATAGATGCAAGACAGTCATTCAGGAATCTGTGAACTATTGCTTTTCTTGTATTAGTCAATCAGTATTACAGTTAATCTTAGGATTTCCAGGTTATATAGGTTTTGCTGATTCTTTGTAGGCTGCCGAACATTACTTACTGGTAGTAGAGAGAAATTAGTTTATTCATTCATAGAATAAAATTTGAGACAGAAGGAGACTTTGAAGATCTTATAATCCTATTTCCTTTTCAGCCTACATCTGCTTTACAGATGCAGGGAACTGAAGACCAGTGAGATTAAAGAATGTGTTCAAGGTACCAGCAGATGGCATAATGGTTACGATGCTGGACTCGCACATAGTTAACCGTGATTTGAGTCCTGGACCTGGTGGCTTAAACTCACGCCGGGTGTGTGTGCATGCATGCCCAAGATCCCAAGAGGAAAATGGAGGAAAAGGGATTGCAGCGTGGTCATCCCCCCCTGGGGGGTGACTTCTCGCTTTCTGTCTCTCTGCCTTTCTGGTGAGCTTGTGTGCCCTATAGCAAAAAATCTCTCTTAAAAGAAAAAAAAAAAAAAAAAAAAAAGAATGTGTTCAAGAGCACACAGCCACAGAGCTAACTCATGGCAGTGTGACCAGGAGCTCTGGGTTCCTACTCTTGTGAGGACTCCTTCTGGAAGCTGGAATAATAATAGAGAACTTTCTTTGCCCACAGTTTACTATGCAATAGAATGGAATGGTCAGGGAAAACATGCCGAGTTCACGTCCAGAGGGTTTGAAGTATGTGACCAGTGGGAAGAGACTTCATTATTACAGCAGGTTCAAGGCGACCACCCAAGGACATCAACAGCAGTACTCTGTAAAATGGGTATAAAAATAGTACAGATTTTTGAGAGTCATGCGAAAAATAAAATAAATAAGATAATACATTCAGCATTTGGAAAGTTTTCAACAAATACTACTTGTTGCTACTATTATTATGGAATTAAAATTCCCAAGTGCCCTTACATGTTTCCAACCTGCTGTTAATTTCTCATCTTGTTATTCCTGTTCTCTTCTCTTTCCCTCCAAACACATGCTATGCATTGCAGTTTCATAACTCTCCAGCCTTATAACCCAATTTTTTAAAAGAATTAATTAATTAACTTATTTATTTATTTATTTTAATTTGACCAGAGAGGGACAGAGTGTGAGAGACTGAGGGAATGTGAGAAAGCAAACTGCTGTGTCTGGGACTCAAACCATGGTGGACCGTGTGGGAGTCCATTGCCCTTAACTGCCACGGCACCTGCCAGCCCCTATGACCCAATTTTAACTTCAAACAGAGCATGTTTTTTTGGTTTTTTTTTTTTTTGCCTGTTTGTGTGCCCTGGGCTTTGCCTGGACAGCCTGTTGTTCTGCTCAGCAAGCTCCTTACTCCCCACAAGGTTCTGTTCACATTATCCCTTTTGACGTGGTGTTTCCAAGGCTTCACAATACAATAATTAGAGCACTTATTGTACTCGTTTGTAGTTATTTCTTTACAAGTTATCTCCTTTCTTAAATCACAAGCTCTTTGAGGTTAAGGACTTTTTCTTTGAACTGTCTGCATTCAGCATGATGTTTGGAGCATCATGAGCCGTAAATGTTGAAAGAATAAATACTTGGATGAATTATTTAGCTTTCTTTGTAACCTAAAAAGTCATCTTTCTGCTTTTTATAGCTGTGAATTTTGACAATTGCTCATCTATTATAGTAGACAAGAGGACAACCAGCCCTTCTTCATTTTTTCAGTCTTCCTCTTGAGTGTCATGGAAGTTCTGCATTTCACTTGATTCATGGGTGCCATCTGGTGGAGAAAAGGCTAACTACAGGTTCTTGCTTAACCAAAACCATGCAGAAGTTAGGATTATTATTTCTTTTTTTAAAAAGAATTATTTATTTATTTAATTCCATTTGTTATTATTATTCTTTAATTTGACCAGACAGGGACAGAGAGAGATAGAGAAAGGGAAAGTGAGAAAGCAAGCCACCAAGTCAAGGACTCAAACCACAGTTGGCCATGTGGGAATCCAGTGCCTTTATCCACCACGCCACCTGCTGATCCCCAAGATTATTACTTCTTATTAATGTGGAAGTTTCTAGCATTTTGTAGTGGTTCCTGGAAGCATAGTCAGAAAAACTCTCTGGTGTTTCTTCTTTATTCTTGTACATTGGCTTCCTAATAATTCAAGGGGTTGGTCAGTCATGAATAATGTTTGGAAACATTGATTTGGCCAATAAGATGTATGGTAGTAAGTATTTTTCACTTGGTAGTGTAGTAATGTATGCAATTGAAGCTAAGCTTATTGAAGTTTTGGATCTTGAAGGGCTTTTTGTTGTTTGTTTTAGAGAGGTTTTTGCTATAGGGAGCATGTGCTCGCCGTAGAGACAGAAAGACAGAAAGTGGGAAATTACTCCTAAGGGGGGATGGCCATGCTGCTATCCCTTTTCCATTCTTCTCTCAGGATCTTGGGCACACACACACATGCACTTGGCCTGAGTTTTAGGGTCTGGGATTCAAACTGCAGTCGACTATGTGGGAGTCCATCGACATAACCATTATGCCATCCGCTGGTCCCTGGATCTTGAGTTTTAAAAATGTTACTGTGACACTGAGGTATTTTTCTTTTTTATTAAAAAAAGTATTTTAATTGCCAGAGGGCGTGTGTGCTTATCAGAGAGAAACAAAGAGAGGACGAGGGAGAGAAAGAAAGCACCCCCCACCCCCCAAAGAAACATGGTCACACTGCAGTCCTTTCTCCTCTATTTCTCCATCCCATCAGGATTCTGGGGACTCATACGCATGTACCCAGTGTGTTTTTCAAGCTGCCAGGGCTGGATTTCGAACTGCATGGTTAGCCATGTGGGATCCAACTTCCTTAGCCACTAGGCCGGAGCTGGCCCCACACTGAAGTTTTTTGATTCATTCACTTACTGAGCATTCACTAACATCTGCCTAATACTTGACATTCTTCAAAGTCCCAAAGGATCAGAAGTGAAGCATAGGATCAGCTTTGATCTAAGTAATGAATATTTAGTTATGAATGTAAAACCATCTAGCTTTTCATAAGAGAAATCTTAAAAGTTCCATTTAGATTTTTTTGTAAGATTCCTTATGCTTATTGAGCCATCCGTGTGCATTATAAACCTGGATCTAGTTACCACTTTTATTCATTTTGCTGAGTTTCTTCCAGTATAATGAATCGAAGGGGAAATTCATTGTGATTTTTTGATCAAAGTAAGTGTGCGCTCAATATTCACATCCTGCCCTCCTTACACTGCACTTACTTGATGACTTTTTCCTCTTTCTAAGCAATGATTAAAGCTATCCATAGTACTATCTGGAACCAAGATATAAACCAAAAAAGGACTGAGAGGAAAATAACAGTCACAGGGGCCTGTTTACCTTTCTCCAATAAAAGGGTTGAACATTTCCAAATTTTGAGGCTAGGTAATTTCATATAAAGTAGCCACTTAGAAGCAGGATTCTCTGCCTGTAGATGAGAGCCCAGAATGTCTCAAGGCCATGAGGGTGATTTGGTGCAGGAACCAAACTCACCCGCATGAGACACGCATGCTACAACCCTCCCTATGTGCTGAAGATGGCCTTACATCATCAAGACAATGCTGGATTTTCTTCTGTGTGTCCTCTTTCAAAACTGTGGAAATGTATCTTTTACTCTGGAAGCACTCCCATTAAAGGAGGTTAAAGTCATTTTTCATCATTTGGAATAGTAAGATTGAGTTAAATGGGACGTTCACTTATGTGGAACTCTTCATTCCCCAATGGCGCTTATTAAATGACATGTTACAGAATTTAGCTATCATTTATAGTACTTTAATTTGAGAAATTACATAGGACACACACATATATCTAACTCTTCAACTGAAAAACTGGAAAGGACCTTAAGAGTTCACCTATTTCTTTCTTTCTTTTTCTTTTTCTTCTCTTTTTTCTTTTTTTTTTTTTTTTAGATTTTTGCCATTGAGTATGTGTACTTGCTGGAAAGAGACACAGAAAGAGAGAAAGTGAGAAATCACTCCCAGAGGGATAACCATGCTGCAATCCCTTCTCCTCATTCTCCTCTTGGGATTTTGAGTATGCACACATACACACCTGGCATAGTTTTCAAGTCACCCGGTTCAGGATGCCAACCTCGTAGTCAGCCATATGGGATCCAACTCCTTTGCCAGCACATCACTTGCTGGCCCAAGAGTTCACGTATTTCTTGAGGAAAATGCCATTTAAGTACCATATTAAAATGTGTTATGAGGGACTGGCAGTTGGTGTGGTGATTAAAGCACTGGTCTCCCACGTGGCTGACTGAAGTTCGAGTCCTGAACTTGGTGGCTTGCTTTCTCACTTACCCTCTGCCTCTGTCTCTGTCTCTCTCTGGTCAAATTTAAAAATAATAACAATAGATAAAATTAAATAATTCTTTTAAAACTGTGTTATATATAACATTTTGCCTGCACTGTTTTAGAAAGAAAGATTCCAAAATAAAGTTGACCACTCCCTTAGTTCATAAGTAGTTATTATTCAATGCGAAAATAGCCAGCCACCTGTCTTCTAAAGTTTCTATTAACCTTCACCATTTAATTGCCTGAATGTGGACATGTAATTTGTATTAGAAAAGAAAGCTTTTTTTTTTTTTGTTTCTGTACGTGCTCATAAATTATGTTGACTTATTTAATGACTTCTTTATCCTAGGACACTTAAATCTAAAAAGAAGTTAACAATTGAGTATTATAGATGGCAAAGTTGATCCTTTTTCTAGTCTGACCATTTCCATAATGATTTAAGACATTTTGAAATTGCTTGTTACAACAGTGGGTCTTTAGGTGGATCGCCCTTGGGTACAGACTGGGCGTAGGACAGAAAGCTACAACGCTGTTCCATTTCAAGACACCAGCCCTCACTGAGCAGTTCGCTACTTCCTAAGGTTGGAGCAGCTGTGGTTCACTATAATTACGGATTTATTCTGTCCCTGTCAGTCTACTGTGAACCCTAATTCAAACTTTACGTGTTTCATAGGGACCTTCTTATTTTCTCTTGATTATGTAATTCTTGACAAATGATAGTTTTGAGAATCTAACGTTGCTTAAGTTAGTTTTTTATGGGGTATCATCGATTTCCCATTGTTTGAAGAATGCTTAATAACCTTTCCATTTTCATCTTACATGAAGCAAAGCAGCTGCCCTTTTTGATGACTGGTGGCATTTTCATTCATCCATTTCCTCTGAAGATTGCTACCAGGATCTAGTTTCTAAGAATCCTTCTAACTTTTTAGGTTGTATGGTCAAGTGAAAGACAATAGAATGCTTAAGGAAAACCTCTGGGCTGTTGGACTTTGTAAAGCACCTTGTTGGGTTCGCATAGTTAACTGTACATACTTGTGTTTTAGACTTGATCAAATTGTTTTGTAATTATCTCTTTTAAATGGTCCTCTCTGTAAGATGTGAGCTGTTTCAAGTAAGGACTATGGGCCACTTATTTTTGTAATCCTGGAACCTAATACAGTACCCCATATATGAAGGCATATAATTAATGCTAGCTAAATAATATCAATATATATTGGGTTGTTGGAAAAGTCATGAGGCCTTTTTGCGTAGAAAAACATATAAAAAAATACATCATGACTTTTCTGACAACCCAATACCTATACATGTGTCTACACATTTTGCATTAATTTGGTTATTCATCTCTACCAGGGTTTGGCAATTTTTTTCTGTAAAGAGCCACATAGAAATTATTTTAGGCTTTGTGGGTCATGTGACTCTGTTTCAACTATTCAACTCTTATTGTAGTGCAAAAGCAACCAGAGACAATTATAAAGAAATGGGCAGATCTTGTTTCAATTTAACTTTATTTGGTAAAAAAAAATGCTAGTGAGTGTATGCACTTGCTGGAGAAAGATGAAGAGAGAGAAGGAATGTAAGAAAGCACCTCCCATGGGGGATGCTCATGCCACAATCCTTTCTCCTCCATTTCTTCTCTTGGGATTCTAAGGGCACACACACATGCACCCAGCATGTTCCTCAAGCCACCAGGTCTGGGACTTGAACCACATAGCTGGTCATATTGGATCCAGCTGCCTAAACCACCAGGCACCACCTGGCCACAGTAAAACTTTAATTATAAAAATAGATGCTTAGGCTGTAGTTTGCTACCCTAGATTTAGACCAAGACTCATAAACAGATTTCATCTCATGTGCTTTGATTGATTAGTGGTTGCCTGGGAATTCTGTATTAAGAAGGATTATGGGGGTAGATCTGGGCTCTGTGGCAGATTATTCTGACCGACTAGTAATATATGCCACAGGCATTGTTTTGGTTCTTCTTTGAGTTTATTTTAAGGACACTGTGACTTGTGCAGATGGTTACTTTTATTTCATGACATCGGGTGCCAAGAAACTCAGGATCAGTTTTTAATTCATTTCTAAAAAATTAAGAGGAATCTTACAGCATATATTTTCCATCTTTATCCCTGGCTTCATCTCAATTTTCCTACCTATTTTTCTTATCCCTGAATTCTTGAAATTTGTCTATGCAAAATATTTATGAAACTATAGACTTTATTGACAAGTGAGAGATGACTGGGCGTCTATGCAAAAGCACACCTGGAAAACACTGGTAACTGTACCTGCTTGCCCTTTTCTTTTGTGAGTATCGAATGAAGTTATTTATATAAAGTACCAAGCATGGTACCCGGCACATAGTAAGTACTCAGTAAATGACAGCTTTTAAATGTCTGTCTTCTAGCGCGCTCGGCGAGCCCACCTAGAAGGTATGTTACATTACTTAGGATTTCCCTAGCCCTCTTCCCAAGTTAGGTGGAGCAAACCATTCTGATTTCACTTTTTGGTACTAAGTCTCTCCCCATGGAAAGTATTAGGCCATGCTGCATTTGAGTCTTTTTTTCCTACTCCTCTGCTTGTGGGGAACTGTCCGTGGGGGACAGGACCACATATCCACACAGGAGGTTAATGAGGTGGATGTGGAAGGGGGAGACCATTGGGTTTCTTGGCTCTACCTTTCCCAGTGTCTCTTTCTTATCATGCTGAGGCAACTTCCATGTATTTCTTAAAAGTTAAAATCTCATTTTAGTTTTATCCCACTGACTTGGGACAAGAATTTTACTTCAGATGAGTGATGGAAGCTTAGCAGTTGATGTTATTTTAGCCCATGGTTCCCGTCATAAAAGAACATCTTTTCTAACTAAAACAGACAAACAGAAACACAACGAAATGAAAACTAATAGAAGACACCCAAATGTGTTAGGAGTCTGCATTTATAGCCAAAAGGTCAAACAGTGTACAGTCAGGACTGGAGAAACGGGAAGGGGGAGCTGAGGTGCCAGCAGCTGCTGACACCACAGAAAGGTAAGATAGGGGAGAAAGAGAGAGGGTGGAGACGCACATACAGGCGGTACTGGGGCGTCAGGGCTTCTTGGTTAACTAGGTTTTTGTTTGTTTGTTTGTTTGCTTTTTCTTTTTTTATAATAGACCTATTGTAATGAGAAGAAATTCAGAGACTAATTTTCCTCTCCACAACAAACAGAAATTCATTACTGGTTTTATTTATTGGGGTCAGCATAGTGCATACCCCTCCCTTCCTCATGTTCCCCCACAGACCCTGGGCCTGGTATCCGACCCCTCAGAGCACAAACAGACCTTTCCTGCTACAAAACGACAACTTCTAGTCACCTGTAGCTCAAATTTATCCATGGTTTTAAAAATTCCTGTCAGTAAAACATGCCATCTTTTCTGCCTATGATTACTCTTCTTACTCCCTACCTCTTTGCCTGTTCACCTCCCAATCATTTATTTATTTATTTATTTATTTATTTATTTTTGAGAGATTTTTTTGCTATAGGGTGCATGTGCTTGTCAGAGAGACAGAGAGATGGAAAGCGAGAAATCATTACCCCCCCCCCCCCCCGAGGGTGGGGGATGGCCATGCTGCAATCCCTTCTCCTCCATTCCATTCTCCTCTTGGGATTTTGGGAATAGACGCACACATGCCTGGTGTGAGTTGTAAGCCACCAGGTCTAGGACTTGAACTGTGGTGGACTACGTGGGAGTTTAGCAACATAACCATTACGCTATTGGCTGGTCTCCCTCCTAGTCCTTTTTAAGATCTTGGCCCAAACATGGCTCTCTCAGGGAATCCCCATGTCCTCCCATCCAGGCTGTTCAGGTTCTTTTGTTGGATCCCCTCAAAGAATCTTGTTAGTTTCTATTTTTCCCATTAGACCATAAGCACCAAGAGAGAAGGGACCTGCCATTTTCCTACCTTTTGGGTTTTTTTGAAGTTTATTTCTTACATGAAAGAGAGACAGAGACAGAGACAGCCAACAAGGTCTTTGTGCCACGATCCCCCCCCCCCCCACCTCTGTCAACCTGGATCTTAGACATACCTAGCATCTACTGGGAGGTCTCGGGACACGAACTGAGGACCTTCCTATGTGGGTCGAGGTGTGTTACCACTGCACCACTATCTGGCTCCTACTTTTGACCGCTGTTAATCCGTACCACCTAGCACAGTCTTGGCACATAGGAGACGTAAAAAATACTGGTTGAAAGGAGGTAGTTCTGGCCCATGGTTGTGCCTGCTCATCCAACTGTTGTGTTTCGGAATGAAGCAGGTCTTAGGAATAGACACATTTTCCTCTGTAAGGTTCATGAACGATTTGCCCATTCAAATTTGAAAATGTGTCATTTTCTATTTACACGAGCAGGTGCATTCACTGCCGAAATTATAGCTTTTCCACACAATTAGGTATCCCATTTTCCCCTTGCTAAAATAAGATACCCTTTGAAACCTCCTATGCAAAGTTATGCAACACTGCTGGTGATGCAGGTTTCCTTTCCCTGCTGCTTGCTACATTTTGCTCCAGATCTTCAGGGTTTAAAATTCCACTGGCAGCCCCTGGCAGAGGTCAGGTCAGTGTTCTGGCCATGCCTGGGGACGGTCAAGAAGAAATCACTGTGCTTTCAAGGTGCTTTGCCACAGGTCGTTTTGTGGCCTGTTCCACACAGCTTGCTGAGACTTGCTTCACTGCCCACAAGCTGTCGGGAAGGGGTTCCAGGTGCTCCCTGGTATCAGAAATACACAAAGTCACTTAGTTTGCTTCAGGAAAGAGCGCAGCCTTTCTGCGGCTGAGCAAACTGGCAATTTTATATGATAAAAAAAGCCCGTGGTGCTGAGGGTAGACAGGCGGTTCAGGAATGTCATTGCACACGTCAAGGCTTTTACAAGAATTAAAAGTGTTTACTTGCCAAACTTAGTCCTGGGGGTACAGAAGAGTGTTCTCATGGAGGGGCTGACACAATCCCAGATGTGCATCAGAATTTGTTATAACTTTTGTAAAAATATATGCAATCTCTGGGGGTAGAATCTGGTGTTTCTCACCTTTTAGTCAGCCTGTTAAAATTCATTGCAAGTCTTAAAAGATCTTGAGTTCCACTCTAAGAAATCTTGATTTACAGGGGCCAGCAGGTAGCATGGTGTTAAGGTGCTGGACTCCCATATGATTGACTGTGGTTCCAGTCCCAGACTCAGTGGCTTGAATCTCACTCCAGGTCCACGTGCATGCATGTCCAAAATCCCAGGAGGAGAATGAAGGAGAAGGGATTGCAGTGTGGCCATCCCTCCTCCGCGGATGCAGTGCCTCCCCTCCGTGGGAGGGGTGATTTCTCACTTTCCCTCTCTCTGTAAGCACACCCGATGGCAAAAACAAACAAACAAACAAATCAAAACCAAAAAACAAAAACAAAAACAAAAACAAAAACAAAAAGAACCAACCCAACTTGATTTATTAACTGTGGAGCAGGACCCTCAAATCTGCATTTTAAAAGAAGTCCTCCCCTGTCTCCACCCCAGGTGACTCAGAAGCAGTTGGCCGCAGCATCACCCCTGGAGAAACAGATCAAGCCCGGCCACCTCATCTTATTTAGAAAACTAAAGCCCTGACCTAATGTCCTTCCCATGCATGGATCTAATAAGGCCTCACTGTGACCCAGTTCATGAGAGTCACCCCTGGGTCCCTAAAATGGGACATGAGATACTACATATGTGCATTTTTCTGGGAAAAAGATTCTTTGCTCTGAATGATTGTTAGTCAGGTGCTCAATGATACAGAAACAATGTAAAAATATCAGGAAGCACATTCTCACTATGAGATACAGCAGAATCTGGCTTGGAGCAAACCAGCAGCCCTTGCAGGTGGTTTCCCGTGGTATTAAATAGGATGGGATGCTCAAGAGGTATAAAATGGTGTGACATTTACATACTTTATGGCATAAGAGAAGCAAATGTCAGAGTGAGAGGAAGGAACGCCGCAGCCGTCACACACAGTTAGCACTCATAGGATTCCAAGCTCGCATGAAGGCACTCCGTTCCTCACTCTGCTTCCCACATGCCTACATCGGAACAGGTACTAGGGAAACCCACATAGGTCAAAAGCTTCGGTCCTACCTCCTAGTTGCTCATAAACCAGTGGGGAGGCAAGTAGCTGGCCAGGGGAGACATTGCAAAGTGCCCGGAAGCTGTAGCAGGACCTGAACAGAGGACAGAGCTGTGGTTGTTCGGGCTACGAAGCAATGGCTTTCATTCCAAGAGACGACTCTCGCAGCCTAAGCGATGACTCCCACCTGTACCTGGGAAGCTTGGAGATCGTGTGTGCTGGAGAGACGCAGTGGATGCTGTGGAATGTGTTCTTTATTTACCCACTTGTGAGAGGAACAAATTAGGTTTGCTTGTTAGGTTAACCTCAAATGAGTTCTTTTTTTTAAAGGTTATTCCTTCCACAAGAGACAAAGAGGCATCCCCAAGAAAGTCTTCACACCACCCTCCCACTGCTAGCCGCAGCCAGCCAGGATTACAACCACATGTGTGCACTGCGTGCATGGGGAGACCTTGGGACATGAACCCAGGGCCTTGCTACGTGGCCCTCACATCACAGAGCATTATGTGACCACCGTGCCACAGCAGTTGGCCATAGCTTCCAACACGTTTTGAAGGGGAGCCAGCTAAACCTCCAAGCATCACAGATTTTGTGTTTGTGTTCCACAAAGGTAGATTTCAGAGTGGATGTGTTTGTCTTTCCTGACCTTCTCTTTCCACTTTATACCCCATTCCCAGGAATTTCCTTGGACTCTTTACTGCTTCTCAGTCCACCTCCCTGTGGGTAAAAATCCAATCAACCTGTCCACCCCAAGACTAAATATTAGTGTTTTACTTCTCCTTAAAATATTTGCCTTTTGATAAGGGAAGAGTTGGTATTAACCAAAGACTGAAGCTGTGGTGACAGTATTTCAGGCATCATAGAAAGCCTAAAGAGAAAATGCTTTGGATGTGGAGATCGTGTTGGGGGTTACTCACTTCGCACTAAATAAGGCAGATACCACTCCCTGGAGCAAGACTGACTCTTTTCCACACCTCTACCACACAGATAAGGAGGCTAAATCTAATGCTAGTTTATTATTTTTGAAAGTTTACTTACTTATTTCTTGAGAAAAAAAGAGCAGAGAGAGACCCCAACAAGGTCTTCACTTTGCGGCCCACCGCCAGCCTCAGCCAGCCTGGGCGCTGAGTACACATGTATGCTTGGCATCCTCAGGGAGGCCCCAGGATGTGAACTCAGGACTTGGCCCATGTGGGTCCAGTTGCACTGCCTGGCCCCTAATACTGGTTTTGAAGGCACTTTTGTTGGAGACATCCACTCAACTGGCATTGGCCTGGAGGGTCTTTGCCTCCCCGGCCACACCTGCTTTTTGGAGACCTACCCTAAAGAGCCTGACAGGAGGTTGTGAGGGAGAGGCCGAAGGAGGCCCAGGAGGAGTTCTCTGGCACTGCTCCTGTGTGAATACCACTTGCCAGCCAAGGAACACTTTGTGTTTTGGCTACCTCCCTGAAGGGCTGCTCTATTGTCATAGCTACAGAGTTCTTTTTGATTAATAACTCATGAGTGTTTTATAATTCATTTATAAACAGTTGGCCCCATTGGCTTCCTGAATCCCCAAGGGCATTTTTAGTTAACATTCTGCATGGAACTTTCTAGAATAGATTTGGGTAGCTTGTGGAAGTTAGTATTTCCCCAAGCTTTATAGCTCAAGACTCATAAACAGAAGGGAATTTTATCAGTAATTAACCATAATTTTTTTGAATTATGAAACGTATCTCTGTAAACAAATAGTACTTGGCACTTTTCTTCTGTAGCTATTCAGTGTGTAGAATATGAAATAATTCCTTCTTTCTGTAACTGTTGAAAAGATAGGAATTCACTCATCACAAACATTTAGGCTGCTTTGACTGAATGCTGCTTATTTTCTCAAAGGATTTCTGAAAAAATCTGCTGATAGGTTGTTTTTATGTTACTGTCTCTCAGGGGTACTTAGATGTGTATGTGTGCTTTAAAAAAAAAATTAAGGGGGGCCAGATAGTGTGGCACCGGGGTGAGATGAGGCTGTGAACTGACCCACATGGGAAGGTTTTGGGTTCTCAACCAGAGACCTCTGTGAGTAGGCCAGGCGTGCTTATCCATAATCTGGGGCTGGCTAAAGCTGAGAATGGATTGCAAGTGTCTGGACCCTATTAGTTGAGGGGGGTAGGGAGCCTGCTGTTTCTCTCCCTCTCACTGTCTCTTTTACTCATAGAAAAAAAATAAGTTAATTTTTAAATATTAAGGGAAGAACCATGTAAGTAGTATAATCTATTCCCCCAAATCCCTACACTTTCTCTGGTAAAGGTATGATAGTTGAAGGGCAAAAAATTCATTCATCAACATTTGGTAGTAGGGAAATAAATTCAGGCTTTCTTCAGACTGCTAAAAGGTACATTTTTAAAAAAGAATTATTTATTTATTTTTATTTTCATTTATTACTTTAAAATTTTGCTATAGGGCACATTCATTCACCAGAGAAAAACAGAGAGAGAGAGAGAGAGAGAGAGAGAGAGAGAGAGAGAGAGAGAGAGAGAGAGAAAGCTCTGGGACTTGAACCGTGGTCCACCAATGTGGGAGTCTAGTGCCTTAACTACCACAGCATCTGTTGGCCCCAAGATACAGTTTTTTTTTTTTTTTAACTGAATAGTAAGATAAGGAAAATAGCCCACATGGTGAGCAGTGTTTGATTCCCTGGCTAAGCGATTATATCTTACTGGGATTGGGGAGTAAGGCTCTATGACAGTAAAGGGAGGTAGTTCGGTTTAGTGGAGAGAAGCCATCTGCAGCAGTAAGAGCCAATATACTGCAAGTGGGGTTGGAGTTACATTTTCCCACTCTGGTGTCCATGGTGCTACCGTGGGTATATGACATCAGATGAAATGTGAATTTGGTGATTAATGAAATTCCTATAGGCTGTCACATGAGGAATCCCTGAGGAATTGTCCTGAAGCATCTATAACTGAGCAGTCATCACCTTGGTGTCTACACCAGATGAAAATTTCAGTCTCCATCTTTAGTAGGTTATGTGATTTCGAGTCCTTCCATGCTGAGTGTCATGCCCTGTGCCGTGGTCATTTTACCACACGGCTGGCTAGCATTTGCACGTCTGCAGCTTTTGGTCTCCAGAGCAGTCTTAAATTTCCTTCATAGGTACAAAGTTTCACTTATATTCTTCTGGGTTAAGCCTGGGACTTTTCCTGATGCTGTCTCTCTTGACAGAATCAAATTTGCATTTTGGAGACAGAATGAAGAACGCAGAAGTTCAAGGTGGTCATCTCAAAGATGCTTTTCTTATTTAAATGACCTCTCTAGGCCTGAAGTGGAAAAGATTAAAAATGGCAAGAAACGGCACACAACTCCCTTGCCTTACTGTCCTCTTCCTGGTGGGCAAGGGCACTCACTCTGTTTTAAAGTGCCCGGAGCCAAGGAACAGCTGCCAAAAGTTAATGATATGTTACGGTAAGAAAGATGGATTCCAGGGCGGACCTAAGTAAATTGACGAGTGGCCTGTGTGCTGGCTGCTGCCCGGTCGGCACACACACATTCCTGTCCTTTCAAGGCCAGGGAAACACGCCTGCCATAAAACACGACTCCCTTCACTCTTCCCTCTCACTCTGGCGGGCGTTTTCAAGGATTGTCATGGTGATCTCTGCCCTCTCTTGTGACTACCTCGCGGCCGTCCCTGAGTTACGACCTCCCGAAGCTCAGCCCTTCTCCTACTCAGTATCTGCAGAATCGATCGCCTGTATTACGCCCCTTGTACGTCCTCCTCAGGGCTGAAGTCCCCTCATCAAGGGAGGTCACTGATCAGCCGTCCGTAGAGCCAGAGCTAGCATCTTACGTGTGTGACACCCGCGTTTAGTTTACCGCCAACACGGGCACAGAGGCCAGCTCCCGAGCTTTGCTCTCCAGTTGATCCAGGTTGAGAAGCCAGTGTCCGTTCACAGTCCACACAGACACTGAAGCAGTCGCATTCATGTCAGTGGAGCCTGGGAATTTGTGTCTGTTCAAATTACAGTTGTGCATTTGTGTGTGTGTTAAATTAAATGGAGGAGAAGGTAATTCTTTACATCATAGAAGTTCAAAACTTAAGATCCTGAAAGTTTTTGTCTTGGCAAATTATTCTCTTGGCCATCTTTAAAGTAAAAGTAGGTTTTTTGTTTTCTTTTTCCCCTTTAAGATGCATTCCCTGGGGCCAGGAGATGGCACAGTGGTTAAAGCACCAGACACCCATGTGGGCCCACCCTAGTTCAAGTCCCAGATCTGGTGGCTTGAAAAATCACACCAGGTGCTTGTGCGAGCATGCCCCAAATCCCAGGAGGCTAATAGAGGAGAAGGGATTATGATGTGGCCAGTCCTCCAGCTCTGTCTCTCTTTGGTGTGTGCATGCACCCTATGGCAAAAACCTTAAAAAAAAAAAAAGATATATTTACCACGTTTTACATCTTAAAAATCTCGTCTGTTGGTTTTTCAAAGTTACTTTGAAATCGAGTCTTTATATCAGGACCAACATTTACTACACAACTCATTGCGAACTTGATAAAATCTACATCTTAGTTCAAAAAATACTTCCTCAATAAGAATTTACTGAATATATGGGGGCTTTCTTTCTTTTGAATACCATACCTAAAGCTTTATAAAATTGTTTACACTGAGTCTTAAAATTGGTCATAAAAGGAACATTTTATTAACGGCAAAAAAATACAAAACATGCACAACTATGATATATGCCACATTAAGTAAGGATTATAATATGGAGCCAGCTGAAGCTGTGGTGGTTATGGTGTCTGTATTCCACATGGACAACTACGTAGTTCAAGTCCCAGACCTAGTGGCTTGGAAAACATGCAGGCACCTGAGTACCCGAAATCCAGAGAGGAGAATGGAGGAGAAGGGAATGTGGTGGGAACGTCTACCCTGAGGGGTGCTTTCTCACTTTCCTTCTCTCTCTCTCTCTCTCTCTCTCTCTCTCTCTCTCTCTCTCTCTCTGTATCTCCCTTCAGTGTATCATGTACCCTAAAGCAAATTTTAAAAAGATTATGATATAATGAGGTATATTTTCAAAGTTAATGACATTAAAAACCCATTTTTTTTAAGGTTTTTGCTGTAGCTTGCATGTACTCACTGGAGACAGAGAGAGGAAAAGTGAGAAATCACCCTCTGGGGGGATGGCCATGTCGCTATCCTTTTTCCTCCATTTTCCTCTAGGGATTTTGGACACACATGCACCTGGTGTGATTTTTAGGTCACCGGGTCTAGGACTCAAACTATGGTCAGCCATGTAGGAATCCAGTGCCTTAACCACTACGCCACCTGCTGGCCCCACTTTCTTTTTTTTTTTTTTTTAAGTACTTTTTATTTTCGGACTCAAAAATCATATATATTTCCTGCTCCACTACTCACAGCATAACCAAGAGTAAATAACTTTGCTTCTCAGAGTCTGTTTCTTCATCTATAAAAACCTATTAGAGTTTTTATGAAGATTAAACTAGCACATGTAAAGCATTCAGCACACTGGTAACACATAGAAATACTATTTTTATTTTATAAAATTTAAAAAGTGCAGAAAGCAACATAAAGAAAAAAGTAAAATCACCCAAACTCAAACCGGCTTGAGCTGTCTAATAGTTTACATTAATATAATTCAGCCATTTTTTCCTCCTAAATGTAGCCTGCAAACTACTTTGTAGTCTTCTCTTTATTATAAACATTTCTCCATGGAATTAGTGTTCTTTTATAATGTGAGTTTAAATAGCTGCATTATACCCCATTGCATGAATATTCCATAATTTAATCAACTCGTTTCTAGACAGATTTCCATGATCATGAATAATACTTCAATAAATATATGTGCACATAAGTCTTTAGGCTCATCTTCAACTTTTCCTTAAAATAAAGTCTTAGAATGACAATTACAAGGTAAAAGGTATGAAGTATTTAAACTTTTTGTCACGTTATTTGATTTTCTGTCCAAAAGCTTGCTTATTCTCTAACTACAGTGTAGGAGGCCAGTTCCCTTCCTTCAGGCTTTTTCCTTATCTTACTTTAATGTTGTCCTATTATTGTGTATCTTTAGCTCAGCAAGAACATTCCTTCTCAAACAAGATCATTTATTTCAGTCTTCAATACGTTATCGTTTCTTGTTACTAAATGCTACAAATCAAAACTCCCTGGCTGAACAGGGAGTTGAGACTTCTCCAGTTGATAGTGTTCTCAGACTTAATTTTATCAACTTTTTTTTTTTTATTTCTCCCTATGAACTCATACTATTTTCTAGATTGCTTTTCTTCCCTCTGGTCAGTATTCATCTCAAAATTGGTCTTTGAACTCCACCGGAACAATTTCCTATTTTTCTGTGTCCCCTCTCCCATCTTAATTTCTCTCTCTAAAGGCTGCTGAGCACTTAGCCTATGTCTTAGCACTCAGCTCATGTACTGAATAAATATATTAGTTTATTTCAAGATGCATGCCTGTTTTTGCGTTGCTTTGTAAAATGTGCTTTTCCAGTGTTTCATGTGTGTTTGGTGTGCACATGAAAATGTCACGTCCCTCTGTGGCAGAAGTTTCTTCTCCCAACATTGTCAAGTATGATGTGCTTTACTCAGCAGACAGCTGATAAATTAGAGCTAGCTGGCTGACAGCTTTTCCTCCCAGGATGAATTGCGAAGCATGCAGCAGTTCTTAAAATATAATTTTGCATTCCTCCACATTCTTCAATATGTATTGATATATACATATTTTAAACCTGCCACTGTAATCATAGTTTGTTAACCTAATGCTAGTATCAACTTTTCTACTTACAAAGTTCCCATAATATAAATTTGTAATCATTCTTCTTCTTATTTTTTTTTATCTTTTTAACCTACTGAGTTCTTTTCATAGGATCCATTCTGGTCATTTTCCACCTTCTAGACTGAAGCTGGCATGGGTAATATATTGTGTTGTTGGAAAAGTCATGACTTTTTTTTCTTTTTCTTTTTTTTTGGAGAGTTTTTTGCTATAGGGTGCATGCGCTCGCCAGACAGACAGAGAGAGACAGAGAGACAGAAAGCGAGAAATCACCCCCCAGGGGGGACGACCACGCTGCAATCCCTTCTCCTCCATTCTCCTCTCGGGATCTTGGGCACGCACGCACATGTGCCCGGAATGAGTTTAAGCCACCGGGTCCGGGAAACGGTGGTCAACTACATGGGAGTCCAACGACATAGCCATTACACTAACTGCTGGTCCCATGACTTTTTTTCTTAATGCAAAAATGCATCATGAGTTTTCCAACAACCTAAGAATATATGCAAATTACGTAAGAAGGTTCCTTAGACATCGTTTGTGCTCTGACTCACAGACTTTGAGCTCTTCTTTTGAATCCAGCTATTGCTGAGGCCACTGTCCTCTCAAGTCTAACTGGAGGGAATCCGTGGACTTTCTGGTAGCTTCTCTGCCACCACCTAGGATATGTTTTGGAACCTACTCAACAGTTCAGATAAGCGCAAACCCGAGTTCGTGGGAAATGAATACCCGTAACTCAAGTGCACAGTTCTGAAGTACTTCTGTGTGAAAAGATCCCTAGCAAAATCATGCCCATGGCCAAATAAAGAAATGAAGGCAAGAATGGGCAGGTCAAACAATTATGGAGAAAAGATGTTAAATAAAGTTTCATGTTAAGCTCTATGGTGAGGTACAGAATTTGTCATTATGGCATGTAAATGATGAATTGGGTTTTATTTAAAAAATAATGGCATTAGGACCAATAGGTGGCATGGTTGTTAAGGTGCTGGACTTCCACATGGCTGACCTCAGTTCAAGGTCTAGACTTGGTAACTTGAACTGTTCAAGTTCAGACAGGGTCTCCTTATGTTGCAATCCTCTTGCCTCCAACTCCTGAGTAGCTGGGGCTATAGGAGCTTACCACCATATTTGGCTTTTAGGCTGGGCCTAGAACTGAGCCCAGACCTTCCGAACAGTCTTAGCCTGCTGAGTAGCAGCATCAACCAGCGTGTGCTGCTGCAGCGGAGCCAATAATGTGTTTTTGAACATAATCTTATGCTTGAACATAAAGTTTAACAGCCATTTGGTACATTGATGGCATCACCTCTGTATGAAGGTACATTTCTGGAGGATCTTGACAGACTCTAGTAATTTTGCCTAGAGCTGTTTCATTCTGTTCATCTTAAGAATCTTTATAGCAGAATAGTTATATATGGGCCGGCCCTGTAGCCTAGTGGTTAAGGGAGCTGGATCCCACATGACTAATTATGGTTCACATCCTGGCCCCAGAAGCTTGAAAAATAATGTTAGGGACATGTGTGTGCATGCCCTAAATCCAAACAAGATGCAGAAATGGAGAAGGGATTGCAGCATGACCATGCACCATGGAGAGTGTATTTCCCTCTTCCCCTCTCTCTCTCTGTCTGTCTGTCCCTTTGGCAATAAAAATAAATACACAAATAACTCCGTACATACAGTTATAATATTTTAGAAATGAAATGCCAAAATATAACCCTAATGTCATCAAAGGCATGGGCCTATTCAAAGACCTATATCATGATTGTAATTAGAAGAGTGAGTTTCGTTTATAACACAGTGGGCACAATTGGAAGGAAATATGATATACTTTCAATAGCATAGCATACATCAATATTTGTAAAATGTGAATTATAGAACTATTTCCTGTGCCTCCTAGATATTCCAAGGGAAAAATAAAATTACAGGTAGGTGCTACTCTGAACAGCAGGGTATTGTGCATTTAAAAATAGTTATTGTGCAGTGCGTCTCTTCATTTTCCAGTGTCAGGAGAAAATCATTATTCAACTGTAGAATTAAATGTATTGTGCTAATGTGCGGAGTCCAGTTAAATTTTATGAAAGAATTTTATTCGTTCTACACTAGTTGGCTAGTAGAGAAACTGAACAATGCTGGGTGATATTTTAAAGTTATAATTTCATCAGCAACTGACTTAAAGCATCTAAATACAAATCTGGACATAAAGAGTGTGTGCAATCTTTGACTAGCTACTCTAAGGACTAAAATAAAACTTCTCGCTATTACTTCCCAGTGGACTTTTCTTGGAAAGTAAGTTGTCATTGTTCCAGCAAGTGTCTTTTCATCTTAAGTTGTGCTAACGTTTAGCAGGAAAACTATGAAGGTTACAAAGAAGCACGCTTTAACAATAACTTTTTTAACTTGTAATAGTAAGAACATGGAAATAATACGGAAAGGTGGAAAGTAGAAACTATCTGCTGATTTACATGTATCCTTTTGTATCTTATTCCATGCATACCTGATAATGCTAAATATAATATACATAACGGTATGCGTTACATAAAAGGATATACTCTCCCTAATGTTCAATAACTTTTATTTAAATGTTCTTCCTGGTCAGTATGTGTAGTTATATCTCAGTTCTTCCAGAGGTTATAGAGCATAATAGAAATGAAAAATAAATCTATAAATGAAAACCTGAACCTCTGTTGATGACTGTGAGATACACACACACACACACACACACACACACACACACACACATATCTTTATGTTTAACTCATAACAGGATTTTTATAAAATTAAACTATGTAAATAGGTCTGCCTTATTCTGGACCTATACCTCAGAGGCAATTCTTTTTAGTAGCTTCTTGGGAAAGTATTTTAGTAGTTACGAATAAAATTGTAAAAACATACATATGTCTGTATTTATTGGTTTATCAACTGTAGACACTGTGCAGGCAAAGCAGGACTGCACTGCCAGGAGGTCCTAGTCTCCACTTTCTCAAGAGATACATTTTAAAATGTTCAGGATTCTCCTGATTCATACATGCTACTCTTTCACTGAATTTCTCCCATCATGTTTTATTTAACTATTACAATGATCTTCCACTCAGAGGGGGGGAAATATGCTGCCACCCTGGCTCACCAGAAGAGGACATCAGAATCTTTGGGAAATCTTTTTTTTAATTTTTTTTAAAGAGATTTTTGCTATAGGACACATTTGCTCACTGGAGAGACAGAGAAAGACAAAAAGAGAGACATCACCCCTCAGTAGGATGGCCATACCTCAAATTCCTTCTCCATTCTCCTCTTGGGATCTTGGGAACACACGCACATGTGCCCAGCATGTGTTTGCATGTGTTTTAAGCTGCTGGGTCCGAAACTCAAACTGTGGTTGACTAGGTAGGAGTCCAGTGGCATAAACATTATGCCATCTGCTGGTCCTGGGAAGGTCTTTTTGAAACACACATCTTCCTTTCTAGCCCCAAGTGGTACGTGGTTACCTGATTGAAAATCATTGCTTGTAATTTATTAGTTGGGTATGTGCTGAGTGGATAGTGTGAAAGTTGAAAAAAATTAAGAATAATATATATATAAAGGCTAAGACATTCCGTTGGTGAGTAATTCTTTTTAGGGTAAGGAGTACCCTTATCTTCATTTTCTATTTAGCTCAGGGTATTGATCCATGGCCTGTTAGCAACCATGCTACACAGCAGGAGGTGAGTGGAGGCCAAGCAAGCGAAGCTTCATCTGTATTTTCAACTGCTTCCCATCACTCTTATTTCTGCCTGAACTCCACCTCCTGTTAGATCAGCAGCGGCATTAGATTCTCATTGGACTGCAAACCCTATTGTGAGTTGTGTTATGAAGAATCTAGGTTGCGTGCTCCTTATGAGAATCTAATGCCTGATGATCTGAGGTGGAGCTGAGGCAGTGATGCTAGCACTGGGGTGAGGATTTATTTCTATTATTATTACAAAGTAATACTAGTTGTGTGTGTATTATTACAAAGTAATAATAATATAAATAAAGTGCACAATAAATGTAATGCACTTTAATCATCCTGAAACCACTCCCCCACTCCCTAGTCTGTGGAAAATTTGTCTTCCAGTCCCTGCTGCCAAAAAGGTTGGGAAAGGCTGATTTAGCCCATTACTTCATTATCAGCCTAGCAGAGGGCTCTCCTTTCTCTCCCTTCACAAGAGTGCTCCTGTAAGCATTAGTAAGTGGTAAAGAACAAACAAAGGAGGGGTAGGGATGGCATAGCATTAAGGGCTCACTGCTGAAATGAGTGACTATCTTCTGCATTCTGGGCAAGGGCAAGTCAGATTTGCACCCAGCAAAATTACTATCATGGGGTCTTCAGAGTTCACTGGAATTATTGAAAGTATTAACTCTGTGAATACAAACCAAATCCCATATATATATATATATATATATATATATATATATAATCTTTAGACCTGGTAGAAACCCTTAGAGGTCTCAATTCTGTCTATCTGAAGATCTGCCTTACCGGATACAGTAGAGTCTAAGAGTGACAATGACAAGGGCATGCCTGTCTGGAGGGTTGTTTCCATAGCACTTTGAGTTCTCTCTACAGCACCTGAGGGTAACTGAAAAGCCTAAGATGAGAAGTACTGATGGGGCTCTCTGACTGTTTTATCTGCAGACTGCAGCTGAATATGTAAAATCCCGACTCCCAGAGGCTCTTAAACAGCATCTTCAGGACTACGAGAAGGACAAAGAAAACAGTGTATTGTCCTACCAGACCATCCTTGAACAGCAGATTCTGTCCATCGACCGAGAAATGCTAGAAAAGTTGACTGTGTCCTATGATGAAGCAGGTATGTTTGTCTTTAATACAGACACACGCACACACATGATTCTTTGTTTTCCCTTGCAAATATTTCTTTATAAACCTTAGTTAAATTTGGACCCTTTTCGGAGGAAAAGGTTGAGAACAAACTGGATTCAAAAGTTGTGACATGGATTAGTAGTTTCTTCTCTGCATTTTTAGTATCAAAACTTTGTCAAGAGATTACTAAAAATGGCTCTTGAATATCAAATCCCTTTAAATTTTCGCTCTTTTTAAAATGGAATTTTGCTGGCCTTTTATCAACCATGTACTCCTATTGATCTCATCTTTTAAAGTGTCACTTCAATTTTGGATACCAGCTGAAAGCGTTTACATCCGATAATCCGAGAACTGAACTGTTATTTTGAGTATTTTTTTTTTTTTAACTTCGGGGATTTTCTTTTCCAAAGAGGTACTGCATTTTTCATGAAATATTTAGTTGAACTTGACTTTCTTTCCTTAGTAGCCTCAGAGAAATCCTAACCCTAGTTCCATACCAGAGACTATTTCACTGCCTGCCACAAGTTTATCCACCCAAGGGAGCTTATTCATAAAGTCACAAGGAGGCCTCCTTTTAGAACTGTTTTTCAAAGTTTGTTTATGAGAGCGAGTGAGAGAGAGAGACATTGATTTTTGACCAGGTCTCGCCCTGTTGGATCCTCTGTCCAGTCTCGCAGCTGCTAGGTCCTCAGACATGCGCCGCCATGCCCGACCTGTTCTTGTCCGACCAGGAACTGGGCCAGGAACCTAGCCAGACTTCCTGGGCGGTGTTAGCCTCTGAGTAGCAGAGTTAGCAGCATGTGCCACCACAGGTGAGCTCTTATAACCATTTTTATCTCTTACAGGGTCTGTCAGCTGAAACCCAATTTTAGTGAAATTGGTACTGTATTACTTTGAATTATTAAAATCATTAATAAAATTAAACTCACACAGCAGACATATCCTGATTAAAATTCGTATACCTCTTCTTCCATCCAAAAAAAAAAAAATTGGAGGAAAAAATTTGTTTCTAGTGGTCAAATGTTGATAATATTAACCTTTTTTAGTTCCAGAAACTTCTGTTTCTATTTCCATAAAGATATTTTTAATATGCATCTGTCTTCTACCTCACCTCAGAGACTTCATTTAGGGGTTAGAATCTAAGTATTTTTCATGATGTTGCATTCTTAACCTTTGATTTTAAGCTTGAATAGCAAACAGAAGAGAAAATGAAGTATATATACAGGGACTTTGCAAATGGTATAATGATTACATGGCTGAACTCCCATGTAGTTGACTGTGGTTCGAGTTCTGGACTTAGTGGCTTAAAACTCATGCCAGGTGCATGTATGTGCATGCCCAAAATCCTGTGAGGACAATGGAGGAGAAGGGATTGTGGTTTAGCCATCCCATCCAAAAAGGGGCAATTTTTTGCTTTCTGGTTCTCTGTCTCTTTGGTGAGCTCAAGCGCCCTATAGCAAAAATCTCTTTAAAAATATGTATACAAAATTCATCTAATCATTAATGCAGTTTTTCTAGTTATAAGTTATCCTCATTTATATTCCACACCCTCATCCTTTCACATCCCTCTCAAGTAGGATTCACATTTCTAGCCTTTCCCAGGACATCGTTACTATTTCTGATTCTCTTTTGCTCTATTAATTTCACAGACACATTGGCTTTCTCCTGTTGGCTGGGTGGTTAAACATTTTGGTCTCTATCTTTGTCTTGCTTTTAGTATTCTTCTTTTTGGGATTCTTACTCATCTCCTTTCTCATCCTTAATGGAGTAAAATAAAGTTGTGATGAGCCCAACCAAAATAATATTTAAGTATTCATAGCATCTTGCAGATGATGGAAATCATATAGTCCACCCACTGTGTGCTGCTATAACCATTGTGTAGTAAGAACACTGAGACCCATCGACTTGCCTGAAATAGCAGTTACTTACGTAGCTGTCGAGCTGGGATTCCAGCCTCCTAATTACTAATCAAGCTGTGCTTTCACCACGCTGATGCAAGTGCACACTTACTCAGCGAGCATTCGTTGTGTGTATAGCAGCAGACAGGCAGCTGGGAGAAAAACAGAAGAGCATTGAAAAGATAGGGAAGATGCTAAGATGTAGGAAATGTACATCTTAAAGTCTGGCTGGGGAGTTAAAACATACATGTATATCTTCAGGAGAAAAATTCCTGAGGCATTTGGGAACTAAATACACCCCGTGATATCCATAAGCTACTGAAATTAAATTAAGCTGAGATGTGGAGTCAAGGAATAGTGAAAGTGGCTCAATTTTCCCATAGAATTCTCTAGTGGAGGGCATTAGTTTAAAACTAGAAGGACAGGGGCCAGCAGGTGGCTTTGATGGTTGAGGAACTAGACTCAGAGTATCTTGTGTTTGGATCATGTATCTGGAGGCTTAAGATTCATGGAGGCAGGGACCAGCAGATGGCATAATAGTTGTTGCTGAACTCCCACTTAGTTGACCACAGTTCGAGTCCCGGAACCAGTGACTTAAAACTCTTGCCAGATGTGCGTGTGTGTGCCCAAAATCCTTAGAGGAGACTGGAGGAGAAGGGATTGTAGCGTGGCCATCTCCCTGGGGGGTTATTTCTTGTTTTCTGTCTCTCTGCCTCTCTCTGTCTGTCTGGTGAGCACACGCCCGTATAGAAAAAATCTCTCAAAAACAAAACAAAATAAAAGATTCATGGAGGCGGGGCACTAGATGGCATTAGCAATTACATTGCTGGACTTCCACATGACTGACTGCACTTCCAGTCCGGGACTTGGTGGCTTGAACATCATGCCAGGCACCTGTATGTGCATGCTCAGGATCCTGGGTAGAAAATGGAGGAGAAGGGACTGTGGTGTGGCCATCCTCCAGGGAGAGATTTCTCACTTTCCCTTCACTGTCTCTCTCTCTCTCTCTCGCTCTCTCTGGCAAGCATATGCAACTTAAGGCAAAAACATCTTAAAAAATCATCTGGGAGCGTGCACATGCTGGAGGGAGAGAGAGACAAAGAAGTCTCAGGAGAATGGAGAAGGGATTGCAGTGTGGTCATCCCCCCTTGGAGCGGTGATTTCTCACTTCCTTCTCACTGTCTCTCACTATTGCTCTCCTCTCCAGTAAGTGCATGTGCCCTATGGCCAAAAAAAAAAAAAAAAAAAAAATGAAGGCTAAATGGTGAGCATGGGTTTGTGAAGAGAAGAGGGATGTGTTTTAGTGGATGAGGGCACACTGCAGACACAAAGGTGGAAATGAACATCAGCTACAACCTCCCACCACTCAGTCTTTTCCTTCTTCAGAATAATTCCCCACTCTGCTGCACTTTTGTTAAGTAACTACTAATCTTCAGAGATACACTTGCAAGAGGCTTTTAGGACAAATAGTTTGGATGGAATTAATCTATCAATAAATTGCGTGGCATGAAATAGTCCAAACATACATAGGATTGAGAATGAATCAAAGTTCCAGGCTTTCCCCTTAAGCTTAATACTAGTGTGATCATTAGCCAATTAACTTATTAGAATTTCTATGTCATTATCTGTAAAGCTGTACTAGTATCTCACAGGGTTATTATTTAATAAAATACACCATGTTTGGAGAAGTCCTTAGAAATCATACTGCAAATGCTAATCAGTGCCACTGATGCTGAGTGAGAACAGAGGTGAATCTTGTCCATCCCACCAGTTTAAAATACTCTTACAGAACATTCCAGACATGAGTGCTTGTGAAAGCAGAGGGACAATTTTAGAAATGGTCTTCAGAAGCCTTGAGAAGTAGAACAGCATCTGTTTACTAAACCACCTGTTCTAGGCTCAGTTTGCCTTCCTTCATCCCTGCAGGAGATGGTGCAGGGTTGTGGATTTGGTGGAGTCTGTGTATACGGGTGTCATTGTATGGTGCAAAACCAGCAGGTCATTGTCTCCTTCTCCATAACCTGTATTTTAATTATTTCAATCAAAGAAAGAAAAAATAAGAACAGATACTACTATTCAGCAGACAAATATTTCATTGTAAGTGAAGGAATTAGGACAGAAAATTGGGAATAGTGTCAATACTTTCAGATAGAGCCACCCTGTACTGAGACACTCATTTACTTCAACTGCTTGAATTCTTTCCATACTATCCCATTTTTGACTTCCTTGCATTCTTTTTTTAAATTTTTTTCATTTCATTTCCTTTTATACATTCAATCACATTATTGGCTTACAAAATGGATATTTCAACAGGTGAAAGTTTCTCCCTAGTACAGTTGATAAAACTACAAAATATCTTCAACAGATAATACCACATTTCTTTGTGCCATTAATACTTTGCCTCCCTATTTTTCTTCTAAATGTCCTTCCTCAGACCCTCCTCTTTCACACACAGTATATCTGGTATTTACATCTATATTCTGTGTTTCTATATCCTTTAGTCAGTTAGTTTCCTTACATTCTTAATTCAACTTTCCCAGTTTTAGGAAATGGTTAATTGTTAGTTAGAAGATAGTTGGGTCTCGAGAGGCTAATTTGTCTTTAGTGTTCATCCTCTGATAAATCAGCCTGAGTGACTTACTGACAGTTACCCCCAACTGCAGCTTCTAAACTTCTAAAAAACAATTAATAATAATAATAAAAAAATCCTTAGACACTTGTCTAAAAGCATTGATTCAGAACTTTTTTTTTCCTCTTTCTCTCTCTGTATCCTCTCCTCTGCTTTACATTCATGTACTTTAATGCTTTGCTCATCACAATTCAGCTTTCCAGCAATCTGAAATTAGCAAAGAAATGGGATATAAGCAGAAACTGTGTGTTGCAGCCATTAAAGTCATACAATTTGTAGATACGTTTATATAAAGAAGGCTTCAGACTCTCTTATTTTATATAGTTCTGACTAGATATATCATATTTTGTCTCTTTTAGAAATCTTTGGCAGACTCTACGTATTACATGTTGGTTGCAGAAATAAATGGAGAGGTGTAGAACAATATATGAGAATTAGTAATTATTAGTAATCTGATTACTGTGAGCATTTTGGTTTATTTCCTTCCCTCTAAGCGTTGTTAAAATGTGGTTGGTATCTTATACTTTCATATCCTGTTTACTTAACATTATTGCATAAGCACTACCTCATTTCACTAAAACTTTTCCATATACACATAGTTTTATTTTTTATTGCCAGTGGGTGTGTGCATTTACCAGAGTGGGGTGGGATAGGGGAACCCCTGCAATAGGGCATGGTCATGCTGCAGTTCCGTTTTCTTTATTCCTTCCTCCTGCCAGGATTTTGGGTGTGCACACATGGGGGCCAAGTACCATCACTTTGGGAATTAGGTTTCAACATATGAATTGGCTGTAGGGGTGGGGTACAAACATTTAGACCATAGCACCAGTTTACAAATATTTTTATCCAAATGGTTTAAGTTTTGGTGAGGAAAGAGGGCCCTTTTATTTGAGAGTGATATTTTCTGTATCAGACACAAGAATCCCAAGCCATGGGAGCAGAAGTCTGGAAACAGGAGTCAAGAGCTGCGTACTTTTCTCTTTGCAAAAAAGCTGACTGTATCAGGGCCAGCAGGTGGCATGGTGGGTAAGGTCTTGGACTCCCACTTGGCTGACTGCGGTTTGAGTCCTGGACCCCAGCAGCTTGCTTTTTCACTTTCCCTCTTTCTTTCTCTTTCTGGTGAATGCATGTGCCCTATAGCAAATTTAAAACAACAACAATAACAATAATAATAATAAATTAAACTAAACTTAAACTGACTGTACCTGAGGGTAGAATGCCCAGTGGTAGCATCTTAACTGTAGGCAACTTGACTAAGTTGTTGTTTAGACCTCCTTCTCAGTGCTCTTCTCAGACGAGCAAGGGCTTTATTTCTGTTGTTACAGTTCACTAGACACCCATATAGCTTTTCAATGAGCACATGTTTCTACCAAGTAGAACGAGCACTTACAAGTCGAAAGTGGACGAGCTAGTACAGATGAGGAAAGACAAGAACTCAGTTGGCTGTTTATTGTGTTTATTTGGGCATCAGTGAAAGCTGGGCGTCATTTAAAACTGGGGACCTGGAGTTCCATTTACAAATGTCAGGCAATCTTGCACAGCTTTCCCGAGGAGTCAGAAAGGGCTGCCATTAATTTTTCATCCTTTGCTTTGTGATTCCCTGATGCACTCTACATTAGAGACCCCTAATAGCTGGGCCCGAGGAAAGCTACCTGCTGTGAAGACACACCAAGGGTTTTGGAAAAAAGAATTTTTTAAAAGAGTGGAGGATGTGTTCCACACAATTTAGGATGTAACTGAAGGCTTACCTCTTATGGAGCTTATTTTAGTCCTCTTAAAACAGATGATAGCTAGAAGTTACATGTGCATTTTAATTGAGCCATTCGTGTCATAGTGATCAGCAATCTCAAAAAGAAAGCCGTTTATTATCATGGGGAAAAAACTGAACACACATCCAGAAACCAAATCAGAAAAAAGTGTGAATTATTTAGAGCCCTTCCAGGTTTTCTAAGAACATAAGGAATGCAGTCAAAGGCATTTGCAGGACATTCTTCACTCAGACAAATAGAGTAAATTTCTTGGTATGTTTCTAAAACAGGTCCTGAGGGAGAGGTGAGGGACACCAAGGTTTCTTTACTTTATATTTTCAATCAGGACCCTATTTCTGGAATCAAAAGATTTTGTCACTTGGGGCTTGCTGACAGGAATTGGAGGATTGGAAGGAAGACAAAAACAGACACCCAAAAGAAACATAAAGAGAAGTTTAATATTGACTGTGCAACCTCTGACACCAACTTACCCATTTCTGTAAAAAGTTAAATTTGTTTATTTTTCCATCATAAGAGTAATGTAAATACATTTTATAAGTGTGGAAAAAAGGAAGAGAAAAGAGAAGGTTTTGTTTTTTTAAAAAAAAGGTTTTTGCCTTAGAACGTGCACTCATCAGAGAGAGAGAGAGAGAGAGACAGTGAGAGGGAAAGTGAGAAATCTACCCCCAGCAGAGATGGCCATGCCACACTCTCTTCTCCTTCATTCTCCTCCCAGGATCTTGGGCACGTATGCACACACACCTGCCATGAGTTTCAAGTCACCAGTTCTGGGACTCGAACAGTGGTCAGCCAGGTGGAAGTCTAGCAATGTAACTGCCATACCATCTGCTGGCCCCAAGACAACCTTTAATATAAACATAACTACCATCTTTGGTAAATTTACTTCCTGTCATTTTTCTCTGCTAGGTTTTACTTATGCCAAATTTTATGTTGTTTATTGTTTTTGTTTTTGTTTGTTTGTTTTTTCATTTAACACTGAAATATAGTCATATGTTTCCATGCTCTTACAAATGCCTCATAAAAGCAATATGTAATGGCTGCAATATTCTTTTTTTTTTTGGAGAGGTTTTCGTTATAGGGCGTGTGTGCTCACCAGACAGACAGAGAGAGACATAGAGACAGAAAGCAAGAAATCACCCCCCAGGGGGGATGGTCACACCGCAATCCCTTCTCCTCCATTCTCCTCTCAGGATCTTGGGCACGCACGCACACGCGCCCGGCGTGAGTTTTAAGCCACCGGGTCTGGGACGCGAACCACGGTCAGCTATGTGGGAGTCCAGCGACATAGCCATTACGCTAACTGCTGGTTCCCATGGCTGCAATATTCTATTGATACGGTTATCATTCCTGTAACCTTTTTATGTTTTTAGCACGGTCCCTCTCTTATGTCCATGTTTCCATATAAAATCTCTGAATTTGGAACTCTGTTACCTGTAAAAAAAAAATAAGAATGAGACTATGAGAAACAAAAATATAATGAAGACTTTTGTAATGCAACCATTACATTATTAGCCTTGTGAGAGAGGGGAGAGAGGAGTAAAAGAGATCGTCAGAATCCACTTCTAAATCAAGCACTTCTTTCTGGCGGTACAACCAATCTTAACCAAGCTGACTTGAATTTCAGTTAGAACTCTTACACTTGCTCTTTGGATTGTGGGTTTAAAAAGCCAAATTCTTTGGTGATGGGAAGCAGTAAGCAAGCAAACTGAGTTTGTTATCTGCAAAAATGGAAAACTGTCCTGCATGGCATTTAGAAAGTACCCAGACATGCCAATCATGAACCCTGGGTTACTTCCCTATCTGTGGTGGGATATCTTTCTGCTTGGTTTCTTTAAAATAAAGACATCAGATTGGATGTTTTAAAAAGTATTGGGTTGTTGGGAAAGTCATGACACATTTTTGCATAGAAAAACACGTCATGACTTTTCCGACGACCCAATATCTTCTCGTTTTAACAATATGAGGTTCTGTCTTCAGTTCATTTAACATTCACTGGTTTATTCATTTATTCACTCTGTAACCATTGAATTGACTCAATGAGTAACTATGAGCTGGTTAGGGTGTTCCACTGGAAGTACCCAGTTAACCATGTGGTTCTTCTCTCCAGGGCACAGTGTGTGCATGAGTGCCTGAGAGCAAGCATGTGTGGGTTTGTGTGTCGGCCCACATGGGCATGGGGTGGCTGGGATAGGGTGGAAGACAGCTGGTAGAAACAGACAACCAGAGTGCAGTGGGATCGGTACTATGGGTTGGTCAATGTGCAGAGGAAAAAGAAATTAGGTTTGGGATTGAGAAAGAGTTCTTTGATCAGAAAATCATAAAAGAATCCACAAGTCTCTTGAACTCTTCATCTTGAACTTTTAGTGTCAGTTGCATCTTTAAAGGCAGGCTTTGAGTAATGCCTTTTTTTCCTTTTTTGCTTTTGTAGCTGTGACTACATGCCAGTACCTTGTGTAGATGTATTCTCCACCGTAGCATCACCTACCATGTTAGAAATGCCACTCTCCAACTCATATTAATTAGTTTACTTTAATTAGCTTAAATGAACGTGTCACCATTGTCTGTTTGCTTCTAAGAGTTATAAAATTATAATAACTAAGACTGAATCTTGTTTATTATAATGGATTTTTGTATTGTTTTTGTTTGTACGTCACAGTTCCCAAGTTCATCTTCCCTTTTTAATAAAGGACTTGTATATCCTCTGAAAACACATTGATCCACATTTTATGGTGGCTAAAATCAAATCTAAAATTTTTAAGAGGTTTGCTGAAAATACTTTAAACCACAATCTAACACTGAAATTTAGAATCGGGAAGTGTCAGTTGCAGTGATTAAAACATTTGAACCCGAGCTGTGTTTATCTTTCTAATCAAGTTGTCATTGTTCGCCATGAGGGAAGTAATGTTACTACCTATCTCTGAAGCAGGGCTTGATTACAAGGACTGAAGAAAATGTGCACTCTTCAAGGAAAATAATTGCACCAGGTGGTCACAATTTAGACTGCATTGGCTGGTCAGAGACAGATGCCAATGCCATCTGTATTTTTTTTTTTTTTTGTACTACTAGGATTTTGTGACCAAGATTTTATAGACCTTATTGGATGGCTTGTAATAAATTTTAGTGAGACCCATGTTAATGGTAAGACCTTCACTTCGTAGAGGAAAAATAAGATCTTCTCAAAGTGCTAGGATTTGTAATGTCTTGTGACTGTTTATTTGGAGCAGTGAGAGGTAAGTAAAATGCATCCTCTGGTTGACTTTTAGTCTCTAAAGATCTGTAATCAGAGGCAGCTGGGCTGCTGTTTAATGTCATTTTACAAGATGTTGAGTTCAGTCTTTGGGGTCTACTAGACATTCAGAAATTTTATCTGGTGTGTGTGTGTGTGTGTGTGAGTGTGTGTGTGTGTTGAGTTAATGTCCTTGTCTTTAGAGTATGTGGCTTAGACCATGTCTGATGAGGCTGGTTTGATGGAGAGTTTCTGTAGTATGTCTATACCCTCGAGAAGCTACTGAATGTGCTCTTGTAGTTCTGTAATCAATCCAAGAGTCTGTAAAACACCTACAGAGAAATAAACCAGGACAAATACTCAGCATTCAGCACAGACATTTACTACATACTGGGTTCTGGCTAGGTGCTGCGAGTCTAAGAAATGGGAGAGGACAGTGTAGTTAGAAGTCTGCTCCCTTTGAATTGATTGCCAATCTTTGACTGCTGTCTCCACGAATCTATTTCTAAAACCTTCGGAGAATCATGCCTTATTTAACTGGCTTCTTCCTTACCTGAGTCACGACTTTTCATTTACTGACCTTAGTCCACCTCTGTCAATCAGAGAAGTAACACAAATGACATTGTTATTATTTATATCTTATCTGTTTCCTGAATGTTTGATTTGCTCCAATACTTACAACAATAATGTTGCAATAAAAAAAGAAAATTGGGGCTCGTGTGGCTTGGTGGGTAAGATGGCTGGATTCCCCAGGGCTAACTGCGTAGTTCAGGTCCCAGAGTCAGCAGCTTGAGAAACAGCTGAGCGTGTGTATGTGCATGCTCAAAATCCCAACAGGAGGGAGAAATGGAGGAGAAGGGATGCCGTTAGGCCATGCCCCCATGGAGGTGCTTTCTTGCTTTCTCTCTCCCTCTTTGGCAGATTTTTTTTTTTTTTTTTTTTTTTTTTTTTTTTTTTTTTTTTTTTTTTTTTTGTAAAAAGAAGAAAATTAAAGCCATACTGAGAGAGAAGCAAATGTACCAACTGTGAAGAATAATGTAGTATAAAAGTACAATACTATACTTCAAATACTTAATTTCTCCAAAGCTTTCTGACAGCTAGGGCAAAAAGAGAAGCTTCTAACAAGTTATAATGTTCTCACTATTTTACTAGACAAAATAAAAACCATTTTTCAGTGGAGACAGCTTCTCTTTTGTCACTAAGTTTTTTTTTAGAGAGATTTTTTGCTATAGAGCACGTGCACTCGCTGGAAAGACAGAGATGGAGAGACGTGAAGTGAGAAATTACCCTCTGCCCCTGGGGGAATGGCCACACCACAGTCCCTTTTCCTCCGTTCTCCTCTGGGGATTTCAGGTATGCACGCACACACGCCTGGCATGAGTTTCAAGCCGCCAGGTCCAGAACTCAACCCGCGGTCGGTCCAGTAACATAACCTTTAGACTGTCTGCTGGTCCCAGCACTAAAATGAATAAAGATTTTATTACAATAATCCCTGAATAACACATCTTAGCCTTGGTTCTCCAAAAATAGAGCCTGAAACGAAAGGCTTGAGTGCAGAGGAGTTTGTTCAGGAATGTGATCCCAAGGAGGGGCGTTGGGAATGAAGCAGGAATCGAGGGAAAGCTAGTACGAGGACACTTACGGAGTTGGGGTCTTCAAGGATGACTGCTGCCTAAGCCCAGGTACCTTCTGAGGCAGCCTTAGCAGCTAGCTCTACCCCCACATTGGTTGAGGATGGCGCCACGGATGTGAACTTGCCTGCATCGTTTGCTTATGCCTGAGTGCTGAGTGGGCTCCGTGGGCATCCCAGGCTTTGACATTAGGGAAGCTCCAGGGTAGGAAGCAGGTGACAAATGTTTTAGGCCAGGCTGTATCTGAGCTGAACTGGCCCCTGCACTAGTGGCTGGAGTAAAAGGTGGGACCAAGAGAGTGTGAAACAGTGCAAAGGAGATGCTTGTCCTAGACAAGTATAAGAAATGAAATCTTAAAGTAACTTTAAAGCAAGAGCATGTGAGTTTGTCTGACAGCTGTTCCTTGCAATAACCACCATCCGTAAAAGCTGCAACTACATTATTCATATTTTCTTCTGTATAGTCTGTAGATATGTCCAATTTAGAATGTACTTGAATGCATTTATAGAAAAGTTCGTATTTAGCAGAAGATAAAAGGAAAATAATGTGTTTTGTTTGATGTAATAGCTCAGTAGGGCAAGCTTCCAATTCAAACTTAAATAATTAATCTTCATTTTTTTTTTTTTGGAGAGTTTTTTTTTTGTTTGTTTGTTTTGTTTTGTTTTTTGCTATAGGGTGCGTGCGCTCACCAGACAGACAGAGAGAGACAGAGAGACAGAAAGCGAGAAATCACCCCCCAGGGGGGATGGCCATGCCACAATCCCTTCTCCTCCATTCTCCTCTCGGGATCTTGGGCACACTCGCACACGCGCCTGGCGTGAGTTTAAGCCACTGGGTCTGGGACGCGAACCGCGGTCGACTACCTGGGAGTCCAGCGACATAGCCATTACGCTAACTGCTGGTCCCTCAATCTTCATTTTTTTTTAATTGCCAGAGCACATGTACACTCACCAGAAAGAGACAGAGAACCAGAAAGAGGAAGAGGAAGGAAGCAACCCCCAGTGGGTGTGGTCATGCTGCAATCCCTTCTCCATTGAATACACATATATGTGCCTGGCATGTTTTTTTAAGCCTCCAGGACCAGGTTTCAAACTGCAGTCAGCCATGTAGGATCTGGCTTCCTTAACTACTAGGTTATGGGACTCACCCTGTTTAATATTTATTTAACAGAGACTTTTGCTATAGGGAACGTGCACTTGCGGGAGAGAGAGAGTGGCAGAAAGTGAGAAATCACCCCCCAGGGGGATTGGCCATGCCCCAATTTCTTCTCCTCCATTCTCCTCTCAGGACTTTGGGCACATATACGCTTGTGCCCTGGGTGAGTTTTAAGCAACTGGGTCTGAGACTCAAACGGTGGTTGATTATGTGGGAGTTCAGCCAACATAACCATTATGCAATCTGCTGGTCCCTTAATCTTCATTTTTATGATGAAGAAATTCAAATACCTTGCTCTTTGAACTGAGTGACATGGTGAGATGTGGCTTTTAAATTGAGATATATATTTTCATCTATGTAAAAAATAATTTCCTACCACGGATAAGAAATTAATCAGAGTAATCACTCTGGGGAAGGAGAAAATGGGAAAAGAGACTTTTTTCATTGAGTACTCTCACTAAATTGTTTGAATTTTTAACTTTGTGCATTTTTCTATTTTTTAAAATTTACCAAAAAATAGGGGCCAGCAGGTGGCATGGTGGTTAAGGGTGCTGGACTCCCACACATCTGACCACAGTTTGAGTCCTGGACCTGGTGGCTTGCTTTTTCACTTTCCGACTCTCTTGTTCTCTCTCACTCTGTCCATCTCTGGTCAAATGTAAATAATTAAATTAAATTAAATAATTCTTTTAAAAAATTACCTAAAATTAAGCAAAACTTTCCTAAGTCGTTTTCCTGATCTTCCATACTAGAAATGGAATATAATAAGGCAGAAAGCCATCTGTCTTGTTTTCAGTAAGCCATTCACCCGTGAGTCACATATATCTTAGGAATAAGTCAAGGCAAGAACTCTGGGATAAGGCCAGTCATTGTGGCGCTGCAGTGCCAAGGTCAGAGAAGTTTAAGAATGACTTGGCGCAGTGCCAGTGTGTACCTGGACACCAGGGCTCCTGCTGTGTGGCGTTTGCTGGGTTTCCTGTCCTTGATCAGAACTGGTCTCAGAGTTCAGGGTATGGCTGGCTTTATTGGAGGGGAGAGAACAAAAGTTCATCTGAAAGAGAACAAGATTTGTAAATAGCGAGCCAGTGGGCATTCAGCGGGGTTTCTGATCTCAATTCTTGTTGCTTGTCTCTGTTACACCCCAGAGCTTGATCTTCCCGCATCTGACAAGTTACCTGCTTCGCTTGGCTGTTCAGTCAGAGTCTCTCTCTTGAACTACAGCCAAACCTCTACTGTTTTTTATTTTTTTATTTTTTTTTATTTTTCAAGGCAGTACTGAGTAGCAAAAAAGAGCCTAGACTTTGTAGCCCAACTGGCTTCATGATAATTCTTTATGATATTATACCTTATGGGCTTTTTTCTGATATTAAAATAACACATGGAAAATGACAGATGTACATAACCACTGTGCTAGTGCTGGTCTGTTACCTTTGCCGCTATATCACTTACAGGTACGTGGCATGGTGTGCAGGGGCTTCTTTCCCGGTTCCTTCATGGTAGTGAGGACTACCTATATTGTACTTGGCATAGGTTAACTTTCTCATCAGGCACAACGGAAAATTACTGGCTCCATCAGCCTCTCTTCCTTTCTTGTCCTGTTCTGGATGGAAAACCAGTCCCTCGAGTTAAGTGTCTTTGTCCTATTTTTATATGTTTATTTGTTTTGACCTTTTCTCATGCTGTGTGTAAGTTACCTATTGCTGCATAGCATATTATTCCAAAACATAGCAGATAGCAGCTTCAAACAAGAAATGTGTGTTAGCTCACACAATTCCTAAGGGTCTGGAATTCTGGATGGTTCTCTCATGGGATTTTAGTCAAACTGTCAGTCAAGGCAGCAGTCTAGAAGACTTGATGGAGGCTGGAAATCCTGCTTCCGGCTTCCTCATGTGCCTGTTGGCAGAAGGCACCAGCTCCTTTCTACATGGGCCCGTCCACAAGGCTGCCAGTGTTGGCTTCCCTCGGTGTGGATCATCTGAGACAGAACAGGAGCGCACCCACCGTGCAAGCCATGGTCTTTCATAGCCTCATAATGGAGGTGACGTGCCACAGTGTCTGCCATGCGCTACTGCTCACACAGACCAGCCCTAATTTGGTGTGGGAGGGAACTGCAGAAGGGTGTGAATACCAAGGGGCGGGGGTCCCTAGGGTCCCTTGGAGGCTGGCCACTTCAGGCTGGTTGCAAAAGTATCTACCCTGACTTCACCGCCTCCTCCCTTTCCCTCTGTCTCATCATCACCTTTTCCTTTCGTTTGTGAGTTTCCCGAAGCTGGAGTGTGCAGCTCTGCATCCAGCACATATTTGTGACCCTCGAGACTCCGCATCCTCCCCAGTGAGGCAGCTTGCGTTTCCTTTGGGTGCTAATTCCCTCAGCTATCGGTACCTTACATATCACTTCTGACTCCTCTCACTCACGAGAGTGTTTCCTCCCGTTATGTCTTATCATAGCACCCAGGTGCCTTACAGTTACAGGTTAGGGTTTCCTGTCAGTATCCTAAGAGCTTTAAGATGAAAACATTACTCCCTGGATGGCAAAATCTCTCTCTTTCTTCTTTTTCTCTCATCACTCCCTCCTCCCTTTATTTTTCTTTTTGTTTGTTTCCTTTACCTACACTTAAAAATGTATCACATTTTTATTTTTATACTTATTTATTTTTTAAGAGGTTTTTGCCTCAGGGCCAGCAGATGGCATAATGGTTGCATTGCTGGACTCCCACGTAGTTGACTGCAGTTCAAGTCCCAGACCTGGTGGCTTTAAACTCAGATCAGGCGCATGAGTGTGTGTGCCCAAGATCCCAAGAGGAGAATGGAGGAGAAGGGATTGTGGGATGGCCATGTCCACCCCAGAGATGATTTCTTGTTTTCTGTCTCTGTGTCTCTCTCTGTCTCTCCAGCAAGTGCACATGCCCTATCGCAAAAATTCCCGTAAAAAGAAAAAAAGATTTTTGCCTTAGGGCATGTGTGCTCATAGGTGGGAGAGAGACAAAGACAGTGAGCGGGAAAGTGAGAAATCTCTAGGAGAGATGGCTATGCCACAATCCCTTCTCCTCCATTCTCCTCTTGGGCTCTTGGGCACGTATACACATGTGCCCGACATGATTTTTCAAGCTACCAGGTCTGAGTCTCAAACTGCAGTTAGCCATGTGGGAGTCTAGCAATGTAACCACTACGCCATCTACTGGTCCCTTTATTTTTATATTTATTAAATAATGTGCTGACTTGTTCTGTTGTTAATTTTAAAAATAGATAAGCAGGGGGCGCCTGCACCTGGCGTAGTGGTTAAGGGCACTGTATTCCCACATGGCTGACTGCAATTCGAGTCCCAAACCTGGTGGCTTGCTTTCTCACTTTCCCTTTCTCTCTCTCTCTCTGGTCAAATAAATAAATAAACAAATAAAGTTAAATAATTCTTTAGGAAAAAAATAGATAAGCAGAATAACTAGAAAAATTGCTTTTAGTTTTGATCCAGCTGTTGCCCTCAGCAGTAGTTTCCTCTCCTTATTGCTCTTCGCTGCCTTTCACTATTGTTTTTTTTTTTTTTTTTTTTTTTTCTTTTTTTGGAGAGGTTTTTGCTATAGGGCGCGTGCGCTCGCCAGACAGACAGAGAGAGACAGAGAGATAGAAAGCAGGAAATCACCCCCCAGGGGGGATGGCCACGCCGCAATCCCTTCTCCTCCATTCTCCTCTCGGGATCTTGGGCACGCACGCACACGCGCCCGGCGTGAGTTTAAGCCGCCGGGTCCAGGACTCGAACCGCGGTCGACTACGTGGGAGTCCAGCGACATAGCCATTACGCTAACTGCTGGTCCCAGCCTTTCACTATTGTGAAGAGAAAGAGCAAAGGAAGGTACTTTGCATCTCCCACTTTTTACTATTGCATAATTTTTCCTTCCTTGTGGTCTACTTTTCTATCCCAAATCTCCATTTTGGAACCTCTGATCCTAAAGAAAACAGCAGTAAACAAGTAAGTCTCTCACTGCGTCAGCACTAGTGGAAGGAGAATGTGATGAAACTAACAAATGACTTGCCCTCGTTTGCCCCATAGATTTACCTCTTCATTCGTGATAGAGCGTGTGTGCATGCACAAGTCTGGGGGAGCAGGGACACGTCCTCCATAGGGCTTGGTCTTGCCCTTTTTCCTGTCCGGCAACCCACCAGGACTTTGGGTACATGTGCACATGCCCAGCTGTTTATCAGGCAGACCCTGCCTGGGGCTCGAACCACAGCTGGCACATGACTTTCAACTCTGTAGTCCTGTACACTACTGGCTGTTTGCGGCTAGATTCAGACAAATCTTTTAAGAAAAACATTAATTTTGAGAGGATACATATACTTGTATTTTTAACCAATTCTCTATTTTTGATTGCTTTCTGATCTTTAGGAAATTCAGTCTTAGATTAAGCATTAAAGAGCTAGGGAAAATAAAAATGCCCTTACAGAATTAGAGACGCATTTGATTTTTGCACTCAAGACTCATTTGGGGGGCCAGTCAGGTGGCGTGGTGGTTAAGGCGGCTGGGTCCCACATAGCTGGCTGCGTGGTTTGAGTCCTGGACCCAGTGACTTGAAAAACTTGCTGGGTACATGTGCACAGGAGCTCAAACTCTCAAGAGGAAAAAGGAGAAGGGAATGCAGTGTGGTCATTCCTCTGGCCTCTGGGAGGTGCTTTCTTAACTTTCTCTCTCTCTCTCTCTCTGTCTCTATCTGGCGAGTGGAGTGCCCTATGGCAAAAATTTTTTCAAAAGGACTCAGCTGTGAATACTATTTGCCCATATAAATAGAAAGAACTGAGCAGCTGAATTTGCCTACTTGCCTACAGGCCTACTTGTGTTTTAAAATCACACTCGAAAGTGATATAATTGCATTTGCAAATAAAATGCAGCAAGGTCTAGGGTTCAGAGTACAATTAGATGGGTTAAATTTTCTCTTCTTTGCTGTTGTGAGAGTAACTCCAGGCTGCTTTGGTTGACTGTGCCTCTTTGTAAACCTTCCCCTGTAGGGGAAATCAGTATTCCACAGTCACCAAGGAAAATGAGCTTGTCTAAAAATAGTTGCTTATTTAGAAGATTTTTTTGGGGGGGGCGGGGTAATATGAAAGCTTTATAAAATGAAATGAGGTCAAATATGACAGATGTGGCCAAATTCACTTCTAATCTGTAAATCCTTGACACGTTGCAGTTGTGCTTTCAAGTGTGTACTTTGAAGTTGTCCTGAATTGATGGCATTCTCAGCATTCCCTGTAACTGGGAGCGTTTGGGGCTACTCAGTTATATTCTTGGGCTGACGTTCACAAGTGTCCACCAGGTCCTGCTTACTAGAGTCTCAGACGAGGTCCTATTTTGCCCTGTTTTTATTTGTCATGAATCATTTTTTAAACAATAAAAACAATGATTTACTATAGTAGTCTTTCCATTACAGCCATGATTCCCTACCAGGGCGATTTCCATCCTCACCCCTGCAGGGCATCTGGCAATGTCTGGATTCATTTTTGGTTGTCATAACTAGGGAAAGGGAGTGGAAGGGAGGAGGGCTGGTAGTATCTGGTGAGGAAGAACCCAAGGATGCTGCCAACTAACATTCTATAATTCACAGCATTGCCCCTTCTAGTTGAATTTAACTGAACCCAAATGTCAGTAGTGCTGAGTCTTAGAAACTGCTTTAGGGCAATAGTTCTCCTTTGCAGCATATTAGAATTCCATAGGGTGCTCATGCCAGGCTGCATCCAGACCTATTCAATCAGAATCTCTGGGACCCAGAATCCTATATATTTTATATCTCTCTAGTTGATTCTAATATGTAGCCAAGATTGGGAACTGCTACTTTAGGGCAAAAATTTTTAAGAGGACAAGACTGGTTTAGACATCCTCGCAAACAGTTTTCTTACCAAAGTATATGAAAAGACCTCATTAAAATGTGGTTTGACCTATCGGTCAGTGTCTCATTATAGCATTAGAGTAGGGTCAAATGAATTTTTAATAACTTTATTCTCTAGAGCCAGTGCTTAAAACTTGAGAAACTGCTGTTCTCATTGCCATATTGAAGTTTGTTTTCCCTTGATTCTTTCTATCTTATAAAATATATTTGTTGTTGTTCTAGCAAGAAGTTAACAAGTATTTACTATTATTTTTAGTCAGTAAAATTCTCTGAAATACATTTGGGGTGTTTGCGAATTGGCAATTTGTTTTTCTTGAAGGTTTCTTATGTACCTTTGTTACTTGATCATACATATTATCATGTGTTTATTTACTTGGGTTGTTAACACTACGCAAAGGAGTTAAAATATTTTCTCTAAGAATATTTTATTTAAATATTTCCTTTTTCATCTGTTTCTTAACCATTTCCTCTCACCAAAAATTCTTAAAATTCATGCATAGTCACTCTAAACTCTCAAAAGATAATATTTTTGAGAGGTTGTTGCTATAGGGTGCATGTGCTCACCAGAGAGACAGAGAGACAGAAAGCGAGAAATCACCCCCCAGGGGGGATGGCCACGCTGCAATCCCTTCTCCTCCATTCTCCTCTCAGGATCTTGGGCATGCACGCACACACACCTGACATGAGTTTAAGCCACCGGGACTGGGACTCAAACTGCAGTCGACTTTGTGGGAGTCCAGTGACATAGCCATTATGCCAACTGCTGGTCCTGTCAATAGACAAATTTTCTCCAGGTATTATTAATGTATAATATTTACATTTTATTTTAGATACCCATATTGGTTGCACAAGTTCTCAGGGAACCCAGAAAACCATGAATGCACTTCAATGCTTTTGATAGGGTGGATTGAACAATTTGTAGTGATGTATTATGTCTATTCCATTTATAAAAACTGGCACATCCCTTCCTAATAAACAGTAAAACTGTCCTCTTCCACCATTTATCTCAAAGCTTCAGTGATGATCAGGCCGTTGAACTTAAGAAACTATCCAGCTTCTTTGAAGAAATAGAGTGACATACCACACACGGCGAGCCATCTGGTATTTGGGTCACTGGTCTGCCCTTGCGACCCATGTCCCACAAGCCTGTCATAGGTGCTGGAGAATAACTAAAGGAATGGAGTGAGGAAGAAAGTGGTGGTGACTGGTAGAAGGTTAGCCAGATTCCTCAGGCAGGGCAGGGACAGGCCTGGGTTTTCAGGGGCCTGAGGTTTATATAATTTGAAGAAACTCTTTATGAAAAAAAGAGTGAAAGGTACAAAAGGATGACTTCTTTGGAATAAGAAATCACAACAAATTCTAAAGTGTAAAGAGCTAACAAATTGTCAAATGTCACAGAACTAGACCCTGTTTTTATTAATCGCCCAATATATGCTATAATCTGACATCGGCTAGAGTTGTTTCCACATATTTTGACAGCACATTATTTGATTATTTCTTCATATAATAAGTTTGTAATGTCATTTCCTGAAGAGAGACTGGGAAGATCATTTCATCTTTGCTTTAGCATGGTTGAACAAAATATATGGACTCTTGCTTTTCTTTGGAGCATGAGTCTTTCTCGTATTTCAGAAAGACTCTTTCAGCTTTTCCATTTGTTGTTGGTAATGTCATGTAAATATTTTGAATTTTTGCCAAATCTGGAAAAACCCTCTATCAAAGGTTCTTTCATATATAAGATTTTGGATCATTGGAGGTTTTCTTACACAGCACCTACTCATAAATTCTTGAATTTACAGCACCTGGTAGCTGATGTATTGGTATTGTCTTTATTGTAACAGTGTACTCTGAGTTCTATTTATTTCCACTAAATGTCAACCTATTCATCAGCACCTGCTGTGGTGTAGCAGAGCAAGGCCGTTTCAGGTCAAGGGAGAACGAAGGTGTGACTGGCCAAGGCCCGGTGTCCCGCTTGGATCGAGTATTGGGTAAAACTAGTGCTGCGGTGGGTAACAGGACCAGAGGGACGGGCCGGAGCCGAGGGCAAGTGGGAAAGAGCATCGGAAGTCGGTAGGTGGCTCAGGGTAGACCGTTTCCTTTGAGAAGCCTGGGGCCATGTGTGAGCCTCCAAGTACATGAGAAGTCATCTGGTATGTTTACCTCATTGACCTTAGAGACCACCACGTTCGGGTTTGAATACGAGCCTTTCCCTTGACCATCCTTTGAAATCTTGCTAGCAAGAAGTTGCTATATGTGAAAGTAATGGAAAACTACCTAAGTATTCAATATATTTTACTGTACCCAAATTGGATATATCATTGACTCAGGTTCCTGATAGCCGGGTCCCAGCTGGAGGTCAATCCAAGGTCACTGTATACAGGGGAAATAGGACCAAGGGAAGGTCAGAGTGAGAGAGGAGAGTGGTCTTACCTGATGGATTCTTCAAATTTTCCAAGGACAGATGACCCAGACCTTGGAAAAGGCCTATGCAAGGGAGGGCCCTCAAGTTTAAACTTTATTAGCGTCAAGTAAATCCTTCTGTGATTTAGGGCTTATTCTTCTTCCTATTTGACATCATACTCTGACAGATGAATTTTAGTGCAATTATTTATTCCATTTCTGATAATAACATTGGAAGGATATATACTCTGATTATATTTTAGACTAGGTCATAAAATTCCCAACTAAGGAACGTAAATGTCTGATTTCCAGGCTGGACAAAAGGCAGGATGATTATTCATGGTAGCATAGCAGGCCAGCATCTAGTGCCAATCACAACATGGTTGTCTACCTCCTTCTATCCAAATGTGAGAGTTGATAACAGGCAAAAGTTTAAATGGTATGACAAGTAAATCCTAGTTTAAGTAGCAGTTGATCTTGAGGTTTCTAAACAAAAACAGAGTTATAGAAGTAGGAGGTCCAAGCTATTGGATGATGAAATGGGGATTTTAATGTCTCTGTATTGACTGATATGCATGGTATTCCTTCTGGAAGAAGAAATGTAATACATTGTAAAATTATATGTGATTCAATGTAATATAAACACGATTGTGATGATAATTAAGAAAGAAAGAAAGTCGGTCCATGGCAACCAGGAATCTGGGCAGCAGTGTTTTGTCCTGAATCCCTCAGGTGTGGCCTGTCTCAGAGTCCTGTCGTCACTGGACCTGGGCCACCCCGCCAGCTGGAGTGTGGTAGAATCAGAGCATTCCCAGTGAGGCAGGGAGTGGATCCAAAGGTGGAACCAGATCCTGGGAATGGAGACACATGGGCACACAATGCACTGTGAGACAGACTCTGGGGAAGTGTTGAAACCTTTTAACCAGGTGCCAAGTTTCCCTGGATGGTGACTATATACTATATGCCACAGGCCTGGGTCTGGATTCAGCCACAGAAAGCAGAGCAAGGAAAAGGGACTCATTAATACTTTAGTGACAGTGGTCTTCAAAAAAAAAACAAAACAAAACAAAACTGCACATTCCCCCAAAGAATTTTATATAGACATCTGTTAATTAAATTAAATTGACATATAAAGCCTTCATCATAAGTTTAAGTAGTTACAAAGAACATATCTCTAGGCTATTATGTATTATATATGGGATTTAAATATTTTAATCAAAATCTTAGAGCTATAAATTTAGATAATTAAATTTTAGAGAAATGGCCATTATTTAGCTTAGTTATCAAAGTTATCCTCCACTGTCAAATGAAGGGGCCAACTAGACTGACTTTCCTTTTTTCTTAATTTTTAAAAATAATTATTTACTCAATTTTATTTATCATTATTATCATATTTTAATTTACTATAGGGCACATGCATTCACCAGAGAGAGGGAAAGTGAGAAAGCAAGCCACCAGGTCCAGGACTCAAACCATGGTCAGACATGTGGAAGTCCAGCAACTTAACCACAATGTCACCTGCAAATTGTAAAACAGTCCTCTTCTGCATTTGTTTCAAAGCTTCAGTGGTGATCAGGCTGTTGAACTCAAGTAACTATCCAGCTTCTTTGAAGAAATAGAGTGATATATCACACATAGAGAGCCATCTGGTATTTGGGATCACTGGTCTGCTCTTGCCACCCATGTCCCATAAGCCTGTTGTAGGTGCTGGAGAATAACTAAAGGAATGGAGTGAGGAAGAAAGTGGTAGTGACTCCTAGACTTATTTTCTATCTGAAAATGTCTGTCTTCATATTTTTCAACTCAAAGTAGATGTTGAAACAGTTCCCTGAAAAAATTCATTTTACATCTGAGTTGTAAGATATTAGGTTGTTGGAAATTCCTGGTGTATTTTTTCTATGCAAAAATTTATCATGACTTTTCCAATACATAAAAGAAAGAAGAACCAGGACAGATATCAACTCACACAGACCTACGTTACAAAAGAAAGGTCTGGGGAATGGTATTTGAAAATGGATTTCATTACATCTATTTCCACATGTCATTTGGGAAGTGTTGTATATCCCTAAGGATTAAATTAACTCTAAAATAATGGTTCCTCACCTGACTGAACATCAGAGTTTCCACAGGCATATAGGAGAGGACTACTTGAATAAATTTGTTTTGATAAATTTTTTAATATGCGAAGAAATTTGTATAAATCTGATGGTGGTAGCTAGACTCTCATATCATAATCTGTTTGATACTATTTCTAAATTTAACTGGACTGTTAAAATAAGTGTTTCTAGTTTAACCTAAAATGGTTTTAAATCCTGGCCCAACCAAGAGAAGGCCAACCAAGGTTATAGATTGTTGTGAAAATTAAATGACATAATTCATGTGAAGCAGTGTGTAGAGGTTACCCAGAGGGGATTTGGAAGAGGTCAGGCATTTGTTATTTATTTTTGGCTAAGGGAAGGTGTGGACTTCCTGATGTATGAGATTGCCATATAACTGCAGACAATGGAGATGTGATAATGCCCTGTTAAGGATACTTTCTGAATTACCACTTTGCAAGTCCAAGAATTTGGGGTAAGTTTCTCAACCTCAAAAAGCATGGGGAATAAGTAAGCTTTATAAGGGAAAAGGAGAATTTACAAGACCATGGTTAGCAAGAAAAGATCTAGATTCCCCATAGTCCAGCACCCTACAGAGAGGGTATTCATAGCCAGAGCACTCTCCACACATCGTGGTGTGCGTTCTGCAGAGAAAACCCACCTTCATACTCCATATTATTTTCCTGAGTTATAAGGCAAATGTGGGGCAGCCTTCTCAGTGAAAGGACACATAAACTGTGGAGACTCTGAGCAGCAGTTCAGTTACCGCTTTTTACAGTTAGTAGCTGGGAATATGATCTTCCTAGCTGTCAGACCCGCCAACAGCGAACAGTTCCTGAGTTGGGGGGTGAGGATTAAAGAAAGACAAGAAGACAGGATAGAAACGGGTAGACTGCCAGTCAATACTGGTCAGCACCGAATGTACTTTATTTCTAGTATTTATATACACTCCAGAGACTTCTGTGATGCAAGATTTTAAGTCCTTACTGAATTTATCAGGTTGTTATAACAATACTTTGGAACATTCAGTTCATAACAATCACAAGACATTCTGCTCATAACAATCCAGCCACCCAAGGCCATGTCCAGATAAAGACCCTGGCCTTGTTCTGGTGGTCACATCCTGTCCATTTCTCACGTTTCCTCTTTGGCTCCCCACACTAGCCCCCAGAAATGTTGGGCAATGGAAAGTTGTAGCCCCTCTGGCTGGAGGTAGAAACTTCAGAGATTAGGTCAACTCCTCTTGCTAAGAGAACCCTTAGTCTTAACCAGTTCATTGTCCAGACAGTCACTGCAAACTCTCAGTGTCACTTTTGGATAATCCTACTCTAATTATACCATCTGTCTCCTACTTAACTTCTAGGCTAGATCTGGGCCCAACAGGAACAGGGATTTAGGCAAGAAATTTGAAGTAATTTGAAGTGTCTTTGTGAACTACTTTGTTAGATTCTGGGCATAGTCAGTACTGTTTTAGGATCAAGGTGTGGTATAGGAGACCAGTCACATCATTGCGTGAGAATGTCCTGACATACTTAAGCACCTAACTTAAAGAAAAAATAAATAGCCAGAGGTTGAGAAGGATATAAGCAAGGTTCTGAAAATCCTCACTGAGTGTATGGGTCTTCCTTGGGCAGTGCCATTGATGTGATTGCGTGTTTCAGTATTACTGCTGTGTAACAAACCCACACCAAACTTTATGGCAAAAAGAGCAATCTTTTTCTCTCTCTTTTTAATGTTCATGTATTCTATGAGTCAAGGCATAAAGGGAATATGACTTGTGTTTGTTTATCCATGTGTACAGCCTCATCTGGGATGACTCAAATGCCTGGGGATGAGAACAGCTGAGACTGGAGGATCCACTTTCAGGAGAGCTTCTTCATGTCATATTTGTAAAACCTTGGTAGGAAATGCCTAAAAGGTTGGTCTTTGCTGGAACTTCTGACCAAAGTGCCTATACAGGGGCTTTTTTGTGTAAGGGCCAATTGATAGTCAGATTTCTTTCTTATGTGGCAATGCAGTGTTTCGAGAGGGAGTGTTCTAAAAAGGAATGTCCAGACAATGGTCATTCTGGGAGAGCTAGATGGATATTGCTTGCCCTTTTTAAACCATTTTAAACTGGGAAGTCATGTCTGTGAAATTCTACTGATAGACTCTACTCCTGTCCAGATTCTAGAAGAAAGAACAGAGACTCCACCTCTTTGTGACAGGCATGTCAAAGGATTTGTAGCCATTTTTTTTTTTTTAATTGGCAAACTAAGCTGCCGAATTCACTTTGTTTCTTGGTTTAAATTGTTGAACTAGGGATTCTGATTGGTTCAGTCCATTCTTTGGATTGGTTTCTGTAGAGAAAATAGTGTCAGGATGGTTTAGACTGGCTCCCTCACTATCTTATCATGTTTGAAGGCCACAGGATAAACAACTCATAAGTTGCAGTGTGCTTTCATGCTTGTTATGTAATTATTACTTTGTTGCTTTACCCCATTGCATGTAGTACACGTGTATGTGTGTGAGACAGGTTGGTTTTGGCAAAAAGTCACTATTGTCTGCAGCCCCTTTAAGAGGAAGGGAGCAGTTGGTCAGCAAGCTAGCTATCCTTGCTCAGATCGGCCCTGGTTCTGCTAGCTAGGCCTGCTCAGCCCTGGTGGCCTTGGTTCAGCTCAGCTCAGCTCTGAGTTGTGAGCTCCAAGAGGAAGGAAGTGCTTGTGAGCACTACTACAAGCTCTGTGAGCACTCCCTGAACTCAGCCAATAAACAACATGACATCAGTGCCTTGTGTCTTTTTTCAACTCCCTGCGTCTCTACTCAACCCACCCTTCAGAGGAGGAAAGAACCTTGCAAAACAGTTTCACTGGTCCTATCAGCTGCAGCAAAGGGGACAGGGTCACATATTTAGTAGAATTTCCCTTTCCAGATTCTGGAACAGGCAGGTTCTAGGAGAAGAGTTCATGATTGATGAGGAAATAAGGGAATCCCTAGTGTGGACCCTACTAAGGGTGGCAATCATGTTACTGCCTTCTACAGGCAGTTTGGTGAATAGGTGGTACCCGGGCAAGAGAGAAGAAAGAAGGCAGATGCCACGAGGTGATTAAAGCTCATGAGAGCACCCCTTACTAACTTGCAGAAACACTTAGAGGAGATTCTACCAACTCAGATCTGACAAGAGCATGACATTTAAGTTACATTTGTATGTAACAGGAAGGTGAGTTCTGAAACATTCAAGTTAGGTATGATCTGAGAAAATCAACCTTGTTCCTGAAATGAGGGCAGATTTGACCTTGAGCAAAATCGAAGAACGCTAGAACCACTTCACAGCTGCTACAGATTTCTGCCTTTTAGAAGCAGATGTTAAATATCAGATTTTCTTGGCTGTTAGCCTGTCAATCCCAGTCAATAATTAACAACACTGAATGAAACATTTTTCCTCTGAGATCCTCAAGCTGCTTAACTGATCAGCTTAGCTTAGCTGAGCATTTTGGGGTGGTAAGCAAGGGGGAGATATGGCTCCACTTTTAGTCTGTTGTGCTACTAGAGTAGGCACTAAAAAAGAAATAGAATGTTTTCTAATCTTCCCTTCTGCTGGGGGAACTAATTCATGGAGAAGTTAAGTGACTTTCTCAGAGTCTCAGAACAACTTACTAGAATAGAATAGCCAGTCTTTAACCAGCAAAGCCTTCCTGGGAGCCACCATTTATGCTCTGCTAACCTGCTACCTCTGTTCAGATAGAATTTATAGTGGTAATGCAGTGAGCCAAAGATGACTGTACAATTCTTTATGCTTGAGAAGAGGCCGGGGAATGTCTGTGATTTCATAAGCTGGTTGTGTGGATCTCATGAGCAGCAGGTTTTATGGGTTATAACACCTTAGTCATCAGAACCTTAATTAGAAAATAATAATAATTTGCTGTAGAAGTGGGAAGGCATGATTATTTTGTAGAAAAGATCAAATATAAAATCCCTTGTATTGATTAAAGTGAATGTTGTTTCTCACTTCTTATCTCAAGGTAAAGAAAGGAGGAAACAGACTGAAACAAACAGAATGATCCCTTAGGCAAATCCGACAGCTGAGGGATATGAAGGACTTTATTTAGTACCTCATGTTGAAGTCCTCTCTATCAATAATTTTAATGTGTTTACTTACCTACTCAGTGCTTCCTTTTTTTCTTTAATCTTTATAGCACCTGTAAAACCAACATGATGATTGTCCCATAATATAAGTTCCTCTGTAGTGGGAAAACGTAGGGCAAAATAATTTGAATATTTCTTTTCTCTGTATTAACACTCTAAAGTAGTAATTCGTACCCTTACAAAACCAACACTTTCTTTTCACAACAAATGCTTTGTACCATTATATTTGCCATCCTGAAATGAAATTCATAGATAGTGCAAAGCCTTTTTGCATAATACTTTTAAAATTCAGTGAAATGCCCTGACAACATAGAAGAAAAAACAAAGGGCAAATAATGTATAATGATATTCTATGTAAATATCAAGCACTGATACATTTGAAGTCAGAATGGAGTTGTCAGATGCTTCCACTTAGAGGCTTACAGTATCTCCATAAGAACAGCAGCTACAAATGCAGGCTGACAGTCGGATTATTTTGACAGCTCAAACACAATGAGTGGTGGTACCACTGGTGAAGTGACTTTTTCCTAGATGTGAATAACTCTTGGTAAGGTTCAAAACAAAACGAAGTGCAAGTTCCCTTTCATTTATACAATAGTTACGTTCCTGAGAAAGTCAGTGTATAATAAAGACATTCCAAAAATGCTCTTCGTTTACAAGTAAAACAGAAGGTCTATGCTCATGTTATTATAAACAGGCTTTTGACCTCTTACGATTTGATTGTTGTCTGGGATGTGGGGAAAGTCTTTATTCTGTGGGGCTGTCCGTGACCTTGCAGAATCTCTAGTGTTCCTGACCCCTGCTTAATAAATCCCAGTGGCACCCACAGTCATTGTGACTAAAAATACCTCCACAAATATTCAGAACACTCCTATCTGGAACGAGTGCTCTAGAGTCCAAATAAAGGTGAAGAATTAAATTCAGGTAAGAGATGTGAGTCTTTAAGGGACCATTTTGAATGTTTTTGATTCCTTTTCTTTGGTTTAAAGGTTTTGAGAACCACTATTCATTTTCAAGGACTGAAACCTTAAGACATTAGGCTCTCTAGGAAAAAAAAAAAAAAGAAAGATGGTAATGGTATATGTGTTACGCGTTAAACTTAACTGCTTTCACAAAACCGCTTGAGTTTCCTTAAGAGTCCTGCAGGAGAGTTTAGCTAAACTCCCAGTTGCAGATATTGATTCAAGCCTAAATATCATCTTAAAAATTCTAGGAAATGGGGTCAGTTATACCTTGGGCATTTATTTAACTATTTTATGAAATTATTAAAACATTGCTCTTTCTAGAATTAATCTAGATCTACTATAAGTCTATTAGAATCTCCTGGGGACCAGCAGATGGCGCAATGGTTACGTCGCTGGACTCCCACATAGTGGACTGCTGTTTGGGTCCCTGACCTGGTGGCTTAAAACTGAGAATAGAAGAGAAGAGATTGCAGCATGGCCATCCCCCCGGGGGAGGAGGGGTGATTTCTTGTTTTCTGTCTCCCTAGCAAGTGCATATGCCCTATAACAAAAATCTAAAAAACAAAACAAAACAAAACAAAAAAAACCTTAGAATCTCCCAGTCACACTTTCATTGTCTATGGAGTCCTTGAAACCTGGGCCTTAATTGTAGTCCCAAGGGCTACAACCTATGCGATGATCCACAGGAGGAGCCTAAAACTGCCCATGTACCATTAGGAACTCAAAATGTTTCATTGGAAGTTGACCAGCCTAATTTCTACAAATTCATATCATTCATCTCACTATACTGCTCTCTGTATATATATGATACATATAAATCAAATTCACAAAGCTCAATCCCTATTCTCCCCTAGATAAGATAATAATAACTAATAATGACAACTACTAACTAATGAGCACTTCTTTGTGCTGATCACTATTCTAAGCTGTTCACATGTTTTATTGTATTCAGTTCTCAAAAACTCTTAAGAGGTAGGTATTATTATTAGCCTTCATTTTATACAGAGGGACTAAAGCACAGAGAGGTTAAGTAACTTGCCTAAGATTACGTAACTAATACGAAGCAAAGTCAGAATTTGAACTCAGGCAGTCTGTGTTTCCAAAACCCAAGCTCTCAACCCTTATGCTATGCATATTTAAGAAGTAACGAGGCTTAAAGGATAAGTGGTGGTAATTAGTAATACGTGAGGAGCAAGCTCTTCGAATATTCAGTACTAGTGTTCCCAATTCTGATCAAGCTAAACATTTGGAGGTGATAACGGTTGAGAAAAACTGGTAGTGCTGCTACAGCTTCATTCCCTAATTGCTTCTAGGGAGTGCCTGGTGTTGATTCTAGTGTAATCAGAAGCACACGAACAGTCTTATCTGTAAAACTGAGATAATGGTAAATGTTTGTTGGCATGTAGTTAAACAGAGATACCTAAGACCAGGTGATTTATAAAAAAATAGAGGTTTATCTGGTTCACAGTTCTGGTTGCTGGAAAGTTCAAAGGCATGGGGCTGGCATCACAACATGACCAACCCAAGCAGAAAGGAAGGCAGGCACAGGGACAGGGAGAGAGAGAGGAGAGAAGGAAAGAGATAGTGGACTTTCCTGCTCTCTCTGTGTGTCCCTCGCACACTCACAGCTGATTGAATGATGCCGGCTCACATTGCTGTCAGTTGTTCCTCTCAAAGGTCCCACCACTGACCAATGCTATTACATTAGGGACTGAATTACAACAAATGGACTGTGGGGAACAAACCATTAGCCTAAACCATAGCAGTAATATTCACTCGACTCATCAAAATCTGGACCCCAAACTCTTCACCTCAACTAACAGAAATTCAATTTTGACTGACTTAAGCCAGTAGAAAACAAACAAACAAAAAATAGCATGTGAAATTTATTGGCTTCATGAGCGAAGAGTCAGGGGGTACACTTGGTTTAGAAGTGGTCTGACCCACGACTCAGATAATGTCAAGAGCCTATCTCTTCCTCTCTCATTCAGTTCTGTTTCTTCTTGCGTGTTAATCTTATTGTTGTCTATTGCAAACAGCTTCCTCCTGGAAGCCACAGAAGATGCTCACTGCTTGCAGTTCTATAGGAGGAAAGAGAGTGAGAGAGAGACCCCCTCTTTCCTGGTATCCACAGGAAAGATTCTGAATGGCTAATTTGGATCACATGTTCATCTTCAAACCAAGAACTGTGGCCAAGGAAGAACTCTGATTGGCCAGCCTGAACCATGTGCACATCTCCCTCCTCCTTCCTGAAGGAAGGTGGGCAGGCACTGTGGACCATGTGGCTTGGAAGCCACTTCCTAAGGGGGAAGGGATGCTGGGCAGGTCAAATAACAGGTAACTGCTTCAGGGACCCAAACTGAGACAGAACCTGGCTGCTTCCATCTGTCTCACCAGGCCATTGCATTCCCAACTCAGAGCTGAATTATTGGTTCAGATACAGGGTACACTGGTATCACAATGAGAAGATTTTTTGTTTTGCTTTGTTTTGTCTTATACTTAAGGATATAAAATTATAAACAGCATCTGGTGTAGGGATGATGGAGTAATCATTTCAGTAATTGTTAGCTGATATTATTTCATAATAAGTAAAAATGGCATTTCAACTACTGCCTCAATAATGAATGTCTAACAAACAACTTATTACAATGTACAGTGGTCTCAAGGTAATGCCTAGCAACAATATTCCAAGGCTTGTCAGCAACTATATGAATTATGGAGCAGCGTTTCCTAATATGGATTACTCTTGAGTTTGATAAATTATCCTGATTTTCTATAGCAGAGTTGGGAGATAGAAAAAAAAAGGAAGTAAAAAAACATGGACACTGAACAACAACATTTTTTATATTAAAAAGGGTCGAAGTAGAAATGGTCACAGAGTGGTTTAAAAAAATTGCATTTTGCCTGCCCCAGGTCTGTCAGTTGGAAAATATTGTTCTGGTGATGATTCTGAACCATCAATAGCATTCTGCACAGATGACCTGGAGAGCTTTGTAAAACTATCACTCATGAGCCTCACCCTGGAGACTAACTTGGTAAATGAGAAGGTGCCCAGATTCCCAGGGTAAATCTGATGTGCAGCTAGACATAAGAGCTGCAATAATCAGCCTCTGAAATTTAGAAAGAGGATCTAGACATCATAGCAAGAACACTGAGTTCAGACACACCCAAACTATAGAAGCTGAAACTACAAATGGTGACACATTAGTGTTCATACTGTGACCCTCCTTCAGATGACAAAATCAGTATGGACTCGTAGCATAGCTAATAGTTCTTCACTTTTCTCCCATCAAGGACTGATAAGCAAAGCCTACTCCCACCCCTACCCCCATACTTACTCCCCCTTTTTTTTTCACTTTGAAATGTTTCTTTCTCATGGATATAAACAAATTCACCCTGACATATTTTTCTAGTCTCCCTCTCTCTCTCTCTCTTTTTTTTTTTTTTTTCAAAAAAGTGCAGGAGTAGAAGAGACTCACACACCAGAACCACAGCTAAAATATTACCTCTAAAGTAGTCCAGCAAGGATACCACCTAACCAGCATGGGGTGCTAGACACTATCGCTACCACTGTTTCTGATGGAGACTGGCAGGTATAATTCCTGTCTCATCTTTGCTACTTTTTGCCCTTAGTCTTGGATTCTGAGTCTAGGGACGGGTGACCTGATTAGCCAAGCCTTGTTACATGCAGTATCTTAGACAGCAAGGGAGTCTGGGAAAATGAGTCTGGACTTGCCAGTATTTGCAGCAGGAGGAAGACTCTGCCTCCCACCAGTTGTTAAATGATGAGGCTATTCCCAAATATGTTACATATCAAGTGGAGATAACTTTTGAGTGTTTGACCTTGAGTGAGAGGGAGAATGATGGTGCTGTTGGCAGAAATGTGGATGGTGATGGGGGAAACCAGATTGGGAAATCATTTGTTGGATTCTTTTATGAGTGTCAGTTATGGCTATTTAAGTATGTCATAAGAAACATCGGCAGGTCCAGGCAGTCATGTTGTTGAGATAACAAATAGGCTGATTTAATGACTAACTTGTCATCATAAGGACAGCCTTAAGAGGCCTGAACAAGACAAGCCCAACTGTTGGTAGTTGGACTCGTTCTGGATCTTGATGGTGGCAGACAGGGGGTAGAGTCAGTTGGATAAGCAAGAAGCGTCTGTATTTTGCTGTTTGTTTTTTTGGTATTATAAATTGCTTCCTTTATAAAATAAAGACACCTTACTGCTGGTAATTTTCCAAATAAAATTGTATGTGTCCCAAAGAACCTACCAGGACTTCAAACAACTGAGAGCACTTGAAATAGGATCCAAGTCTCATACACAGGAAATAGGTTTGATGAAAAGCTTCAGAAGAGTTTATCCCAGGAACTATCGGAAAAATGTAATAGAAGGAAAATAATATGTATAGTACAGATTACTTTGAATATACAAGTAGCTTTTGTATTCAAGACAAGTAACATCGGAAAAATTTCTCTCTGTTGGAAAACATTTCCACATTCCAATTTTCACATTGAAAGCAATGCAATTCTATTGAAATGACCACAAACACCATATTTAGGCATAACAGGATTGATTTTCCCTCGGGATTCACTATTCTAATTGTTGGCAGCCAACATCTGCTCTAGTTGTTCAGCAGCTGTACCTTGCTGGTTGTTAATGTTTTTATTGTCACCCCTGCTAGATATGCATCTCTTTGCCAAATAGCAAAAAGTATATACAAATTTGTAGGACAGGAATACAAAACATAAAAAATATTGTATCTGATATTGTTCTTATCTTTCTTATTCTTGTACCTCTGTTCCCTCTTCCACCCTCTTTTTCTTTTGGCAAATTTTAAAAGTGATTTGATCATGCCCTTCTCAGAGTCATGGAATTCACAAGGACTTCTCTTGAGGGGTATTTTATTTTCTTTGAGAGAGAGTTTTGCTTGTTAGAGCATGTGCAGTGACCAGAAAGACAGACACAGAGAGACAGAAAGCGAGAAGTCACCCTGTAGGAGGATGGTCTTATCGCAATCCTTTCTCCTCCATTCTCCTCTCGGGATTTTGGTCACACACATACATGCACCCTGCAAGAGTTTCAAGCCACCGGGTCCGGGTTAGGGATGTTGTTGACAGGCTTCTTTGAAGAGATATCTGTTGGAGTCACTGGATGACATTTTAGGAAACTGAGCAAGAATAAGTACATTTATTAGTAACGTTAGGAAGACTGTTAAAAGTAATTTTGTTTAGTGTACATTTTCATGAAGCAAGAACAAATATCGACCATTAAGTTATATCAATGTTAAACACTATGGGTAGTTACGATCATTTGTTAAACCCTATGGGTAGTTACGATCATTTGTTAAACCCTATGGGTAGTTATGATCATTTGTTAAACACTATGGGTAGTTACGATCCCAGTAAGCTCAGAACTGACAAGGTTGACCTGCAAGTTATTTCATAGTTGTATTTATAATAGTGAGTTGAGGGGCCAACAGTTTTTTTTTTTTTTTTTAATCAGTTGTGTTTTTGTTTTGTTTTGTTTTGTTTTTAAAAAAAAGAAAGAAAAGCTGGTTGTGAAAAGAATTGTGCTTTTTCAGTAAAGGCCGCTCAAGTTTGATATGGTTGTCACCTCCCCTGGCAAAACAAATGAGATTTTGATGCATCCTGGGGTAAAATATAAAGACCCTAATAATATTAATAGTCTGCTTTTTTAGTACATTCTTTGTGTCCGCACTTCTGATGCATTCTACATGTTGTAACTTATTTAATCCTCACAACTACCCTAGGAGAAAGAAACAGTTAACACGCTTGTTTTTATAAAGGAAGACTGAACACGGAAAGGCGTAGTAATTCGTTCCAGGCTACACCATTCGACATTGGCCAAGCCCGGCTTCTGCTGAGGACTGTCTCATTTCAGAGCCTATTAGTCTAGGAAAGCTTAAGGTCGCACTGTGATTGCACTTAGTAAGCCATGTTTCACTGCTCAGATTTGCCTGTGACCCATAACGTACATTTGTGAATCAAGATAATTGTGCCCTAAGCCCCAGTGGGCCTATCTCGGGGAAATAAGAACCCCTTAAGCTCCAGCTTCACCTGTGCCTCGTGTTTTCTTTCCAGCCTCTCACCTTGCTGCTGTGGCGTCTGCTGTCACACTCTTAGGAGATGACTGCTATGCCAGATGTAACCATTCTTTGGATTCTCCTGCATTAAGGCTGCCACTCTGACCTCAGGAAGGACATAGCTTCCTGTAATTCCCCTGAATTAAAGTGAGATCAGTGACTTTCAGCAGTCCTGCTCATGTGCTCAGTTTCAATGCCAGTATCTCAATTTGAAGAATCTCTAATTTGGGTCATTTTGCTGTGTTCAGAACTTCACCAAGAACAAAGCAAAGGCACTTACACTAGGCGCACTGGAAGTTTCTTTCCAAGAATCAAGAGAGAATGTACAGTCTAATTCTAATTGCTACCGTATTGACACCACATACTTGCAACCCTTAAGGTGACAGTTTCATGGCTTCAAAATCTTATATATTTGTGTTATAAGTACTGACCTGTAGGTATTTTTTCCTTCCCAAGACTCTTAACAGAAAGTGTCTTATTCATCTTCGTGTCCACAGAATCCAACATGTAATAGATATCCAGCAAATGCTTGTTCTGTGGACAAATGATTAGGGTAAACAGACCATTGAAAGGAACAGCTCTAAGTTAAAAGCTTCTTCCATTTTGGACTTGTCCAATTTAAGAAGATGGTGAAACATTCAAATACGCCTGTGTTTTGAATAATTAGAGGTTAGGAATCAGAAACTGGATAAGAGATCAGGGCTATAGATACAGACATTTGTATTTCCTATAGTGAGTTTGAAGTTGAGGCTGTAGTCTAAGCTAGGTCTTAAAGGCAAAGCACTAAAAAAATGGGGAAGCAAAGAGTGAACCTTGAAAAATATACATAAAGTGTGAGAGAGGAATGTGCACTAGCAAAGGAGCTAGTAAAATGGCATTCAGAGAAGTTAAGAGCTTTCTACAATGTGCATACGTCAGAAACTCAGGTGGAAGTGAATTTCAGAAAGTGACCTGTAAAAATACAAATGAAATACACTGGGAACCAGCAGTTAGCATATTGGCTATGTCACTGGACTCCCACGTAGTCGACCGCGGTTCGCGTCCTGGACCCGGTGGCTTAAAACTCACGCCGGGCGCGTGTGCGTGCGTGCCCAAGATCCCGAGAGGAGAATGGAGGAGAAGGGATTGCAGCGTGACCATCCCTCCTGGGGGGTGATTTCTCACTTTCTATCTCTCTGTCTCTCTCTGTCTATTTGGTGAGCGCACGCGCCCTATAGTGAAAACCTCTCAAAAAAAAAAAAAAATGACCAGTAAACACAGTCAGAAATATAGGAGAGATCAAGAAAAATGAAAGAGAAAAGGCCAATGAATTGGTGGGGGGAGAGTTATTAGAAACTTTAAAAAATACATTTTCAGTGGGGTAAGTTATGTTTTTCACATTTTAATTTATTTATACTGATGGCATTGATTTTCATAACTATTTTCCAACATCTAGCCTTTTGTAATTTTTGTGAGATATACTAGAGAAATTTACCAATAGAAATAATCATTTGGGTTGATCCTAATTTCACCAGAGTCCTTTTAGAAATTTCTCCTGAGTAGCACTGTGTAGAGAGTACTTCTTGAGTAGGTCATTGGACTTGTTTCCTGTAAACACTTTACATAGCTCAGAGATACAGCAAACTAAACATTCTTTATTCATTAATGGCTGTGCTGGGTACTGTCTTTTAGGGAATGATAAGAACACAAGATCATTGAAGAATTAATTTTACTTCCTAAGATTTAGGTGGCTTTTAAACTCTTCCTAAGAATTTAATTTCAGGAACATGACTAAGTCTACTTCAAACTATTAGGATTTAAGATCTTTTGAAAATAACTGGTATTTCTGATTTAGTTTAGAATCAATAGTTATTTATTCCTGCCCATTGTTAATTCTTCTGAGAATCACAGGTTAATTATTAGCCAATTTTTAAGAGTTTTCCATGGTCTAAATTTCAAGCAAACATCCAAAGAACTAAAAGGCTATAGTTTTAAAGCAAGCAAAACTAATTTTCCCAATGATATGAATGTATGAAAGTCAGTACTATATATTTAAATATCATGGGCAGCCATTAAAAATTTGTATTATAAATAAATATCCTCTCCTTTTTTCCTCTTATAGAGCATCATTAGCTATCAGTACCCTTAAGCTCTCTTTCTTCTCCCTTCTGTTAGGATTTGGGATCAAAAAAGTCTATCAACCATTCATAACTTAATGTGAATTTAATATAAATCCTCCATGAAATATTTACATTTTAAGTATCTTCCTGATTTATTCATTCACCCAGGAAATATTTGTTGAGTCCTCATAATAGTACTAGTTTCTGTGCAAAAGATAAGGTGAATTACATATAATACTACCTTTCAAAGTAGCATGAAATGTATGTAATTAACTATGATCTGAAATTTTAAAAAAAAGTGATATGTCATAGGAGGTACACATTTTCAAGAGTTTAAAGAAAAGAGAGGGTCATCTCAAACTCAGAGTGGGGAGATTTTTATGGAAAAAAACTATATTTGAGAGGTTTGTTCAACACATTAATTTAAAACTGGGTCTGAAAGGCCAGCAGGTGGCATCGTGATTAAGGTGGTGGACTCCCACATGGTAAACCATGGTTTGAGTCCCGGATCCTTGGGCTTGAAACTTATACCAGGTGCATGTGCATACATGCCCAAAATCCCAAGAGAAGAATGGAGGAGAAGGGATTGTGGTGTGGCCACCCCCCCCCCCCCACCCCGGGTGATTTCTCATTTACCCTCTCACTGTCTCTCTCTGTCTCTCTGGTGAGTGCATGTGCCCTATAGCAAAAACCTTAAAAAAAAAAAAAATGAAAAACAGGGGATCTGAAACTGTTTAACCCTGGCCTGTGTTTAAATCCTGGCTGTAACTTACTTGATGATTTTGGTCAAGTCACTCTAAAAGTTTTCTGTGACTTAGTTTTCTCATCTATAAAATGAAAATAGTGGTGTATATTTTATGGATCTCTCACCAATGTTAATTGAGTTATGACATGTAAAGCACTTAGAATACAATGTAAGTCCTCCACGAAAGTCAGTTATATTATTTAGACCAAGCCTTGAAATACAGGTTAAATAAGAGTAAGATACAAAAATGAGGCTAAATGAGATAAATTTCAGAAGGATCAAAGATGAAAATATAAAAAAATGAAACCATAGGACTCTTAGGAAAAATCTGGGAAAATTTTATTTATAATTTTGGGGTGGGAAAGGCCATTCTAGGTATGACAATAGACCCAGAAGCTAGAAATGAAGAGCTGATACATTTACAAATTTTTGTAAGTGCATAATAATACCATAAGTAATACTAAAATTTTTCAGAATTGAATAAAATGAACCAAAAAAATTTAACTTAAATATTAACTGCTTATGTGATTATTTTTAAAAAGTGAAGCTTGAACCTAGAGCCAGTTCTATGGCACAGTAGTATGCACTGCTCAAGAGAAGCCCGGCGGCACCTGATTACTGTAGTTCTAAACTCTGACCTGGTCAGTCTAAAACATGCCAGGCATATAGGTAAGTGCCCAGGATCCAGTGGGCTAGAGAACTAGAGGAGGGGATCATGGCATTATCAGTCTCTGTGGAGGGTGAGCCTCTCTCGCTCTGATTCTTGCTGTCACGTGCATGAGTTCTATCATGATTAAAGGGGAAAAAAATTTTTTTAAAGTATACTTTGAACCTAAAATTATAAAACCACTAGAAGAAAACAGGAGAAGAGCTTCATAACATTGGTTCTGACTATGATTTCTTGAATGTGACACCAAAAATACAGGCAACAAAAGCAAAAAAGATAAGTGAGACTCCATCAAGCTTATAACTTTTGTCTATTAAAGGAAACAATGTAGTGAAAAGTCAATCTATGGAATCAAAGAAAATAGTTGCAAATCATATATCTGGTGAAGGGTTAATGCCCAGAATATAAAATGAACTTCACAACATAAGAACAAAAGAAAAGTAGCCTGATTTTTAAAATGGGCAAAGAATTGAATGGACATATATCTAAAATATAGTTATGGTTAAAAAGCATATGAAAAGATTCTGAAGACTACTAATCATTAGAAGAGAAATGAAAATTATAACCACAATGAAACATCACCTCACGCCCACTAAGATGGCCACTATTTAACAAACAAAAAATAACAAGTATTGCTAAGGATGTAGAGAAATGGAACCTCTGTGCACTGCTGACTGGGATGTAAAATAGTACATTTGTTGTGGAAAATAATATAGAAGTACCTCAGAAAAGTAAAAGTAGAATTATATAATCCAGTAATCTTAAAAAATTGAAAGCAGGATCCCAAAGATATAGTTGTACAGTCATGTTCATTGTACCATTATTCACAATAGCCAGGAAGTAGAAACATCCCAGGTGTCTATCAAGATGATGGATAGGGACCAGCGGGTGGCGTGGTGGTAAAAGCGCTGGACACTTCCACATGGCCGACCAGGGTTCGAGTCCTGAATCTGGTGACTTGCTTTCTCACTTCCTTTCTCTCTCACTCTCACCCTCTGTCTCTCTCTGGTCAAATTAAAAAATAAATGAATAAATAAATAAAAAATAAAATAAATAATTATTAAAAAAAGATTTTAAAAGATGATGGATAAACAAAATGTGGTATGTACACAAACAATGGAATATTATTAGCCTTAAAGAAAAAAGAAATCCTGGGCCGACCCCATAGCCTAGCAGTTAAGGGAGCTAGTTCCACATGGACCACCATGGGTCTAATTTTGGTCCCCTGCACCTTAAAAAACATGCCATCCATGTGTGCATGCCCCAAATCCTGACAGGATGGAGAAATGGAGAAGAAATTGTGACATTGACTACACCTTATTGGCGGAGGGAGGGTGTGCTTTCTCTCTCTCCTTCTCTTTTTCTCTCTGGTGAACACATGTACCCTCAGACAATTTAGTCTATGACACAATGGGAATGAATATGGAGGATATCAGGTTGAGTGAAATGAGCCAATCCTAAAAGAACAATACTGTATAATTCTTCTTATATGACATATGTAGAATAGTCAGAATCATGGAAACAGAAAGCTGAATGGTGGAGCTAGAGGGTAGGAAGAAAGGGAAATGTAAAATTGTTAAACGACTCTTTATAGGTATAGAGTTTGAGTGTTGCCAGAAGAAAAATTTCCAGAGATCTGTTACACAAAAATAGGAATATATCAAGGGACTTCAAAAAGTTTAGAGAAAAATTGAATTAAAGTATGAACTTATTTTGATGCATCCCCTCAAGGGATGGCCACACCCCAATTTCTTCTCTTCCATTCACTTGGGATTTGGGGTATGCACACGCATGCCCCCAGTGTATTTTCCAAGCCTCCAGTTCCCGGACTCAAACCATGCATTTGGCCATGTGAGATCAAGCTGCCTTAACCGTCACACCACTGGCTAGCCCCTATCCATAGATGTTTTCCATGTATATTTTTTATTTTTTGGAATAAAACACATGTATTATGCAAACTTACTTATGAAAAGTTAAAATGAGATAAATTTATAGGAACTGTTTTTAAAAATGTGACCACTTATCACCCATTGCATTTAAAGATGTTTTTAAATAAGGTGCAAATCAATTCTCTACATCATCACAATAAAAATAGTATCTAACAATCCCAGTCTTACTAGATTTGCTACCTAACCTCCTCTTCATTCATCCCTCATTCTCAGCAGTCAGTAACAGCCTTTCTGCAGCCAATTGCTTTCACTTGTTATTGCACCTCCCTCTCTTGCCTCTGGCCACAAATTAGTCTGAATCAGAAAAGGTGGCGAGATAATGAGGCTATATATAGACTGCCCTTTCTATTCTTTCCAGAAAGCCTTAAAAAAAAATTAGCTAGAAGGTGATAAAAGTAAAGCTTAGAATGAGCTGCAAGCTAAATGTCCTACAGCTGAAATCTTTTGTACTCTAAAACCAAACATTTGCCTTGCTGTATACTATTAGTTAAGTATTAAGCACAGGAAGCAATACTTACCATGATTCATTTTTTTCCTAAAAGAAGTTTATAGAAGATATTCAAATTCGGTGTGTCATTTAACAGAAGTAATTGTGTCTAGCATCAATCCCAAGATGGAAAAAAAAAATACATACTAGTTGCTTACTGTTCTCTAATTTAGGGGAAAAATTGACCCTGTTGGCTCATGAAGCCAACTGATAACACTTTCTTTTTTAAGTCAAGACCTTTAGTAGTAATAGAAACTTCTGTAAGCACAAAACTTTTCAGCTATCTCTGACCTTGCCTTCATCATTTGGTTTGGAATGTTTGGAGGGTATGGTTATATTTTTCTGCCTCCAAGCAACTCAGTTGTACCACTAATGGAGCAAAGAAAGTGTTCTCGAGCTTTCTTACTACTACGTACAGGTAACTCCAGTTCCATACACAGGTGCTGATATAGAAGAGAGTTGCTATAAAGGGAAAGATTGCAGTTGTAAATCAAGAAGCAGTAAGTCTTTTAGATATGTGTAGGGCAGTTTGTAACAGAAGGGGTAAGGGAAAATGAATGGGAAAAAATGAGTAACTAATTCTTCCAATATGCACCAAAGACACCATAAAATTCACTTCTCTTGGGGCACGTTCTGTTTTTTAATGAATAATCATGAATTATGTTAGGTTCTGTTTTGTGGGTTTTGGCAGTTTGACCCTAGTATGCACATGCAGACCTTATCTCATTTGTGAGCTAATGCTGGGCATCCTTCCATTATTTCAGTGCCCCCAACCAGCTGGGTAACTAAGTAGTTATTTACAGGGCACCTCAGTGAAATTAGCAGTAGACTGAAACATGATTGTGCCACTATGTGCAAGTTCTTCATAAAACCTCATTTTCAGGGCCTGGGGGCAATGCGGTTGTAGTGAAAACAATTTGTCAAATGTGATTTGGAACCCTCAGGGGGATTTTCCAGAAGATGTATTCTGTTAATGCTGGCGCTGAGTTGACCAGAAGATGCAAGCTGCATTCCTAAACTGGGCATTACTTATGTGCTTCAGCTGCACTCACTAATTAAATCCCTTGCGTTAACTCCAACACCTACCACCTGGGACCCGTCTCCAGACAAAGGCTTTCTTGTGGCACACAGCTGAGCCAGGTCTGAGCGCTTCTGTTTTATGTCAGAATAAATGTTTTAGCTCTGAGGCTTTTTGTCCAACTGGATTCAGTGATTCTCTTGATGATTTGCTGTATTTCTTCAGGAAGAATCAGCTTACCAGGCTAGTGGTGTTTGGACTGACTAATTAAAACCTGTTCAGCATGAGTGCTGACAGCCCCCAAGCCAAATACTGCCCTATGCAGAGCTTGAATAAAATCGTGGCATTGTTATTCATTAGAACAGATGGGCATTGTGAGTTACCCTCCTCCACCTGACCCCAGTGTTTGCTTTTTAATTACTTCCCTTGTGAAAGCACATCCCACTTTGAAGTGAGGAATACCCAGAATTCCCAGTCTTTATGAAAAGGAGAAAAGTGGCCTGAGTGTTCCCAAGAGCGGTCCTTCATGGGTGGCAGGTCACCAAGAGATGTGGCTATGTCATGTAAGACATTTGAGAATGAGCAATTTATGCAGATTTTTATGAAGGCAGTACGCACAGTGGATCCCTAGTTAAGGAAGCTTCCAGCACTGCCATCACTCTGAGCAGGGGCATTCTTGGCAGCCAGTAATAAAACAAGTTCTGCCTGAGACAGTTACCACATTAGGCTGCGATCACCATTGCTCTCAAACATGTACTCCCTGATGTGGCGTCCCCTGGGGCTGTTTTCCAGGATTGGACAAGAGGAACACGCGCCTTGTAGATGAAGCACGCAGGCAAATCATTAAACTACGATGGGACAAAGTGTCCCTCAGATTTCTAAGTTAGGTGGATGGGCAATGATGATGCCCTAAGATACAGAGCTATGAAGAAGGAAGAGATTGAAATAGGGGGACGGATGGGAGGAGATGTCGAGTTGGGTTTTAGGTGCTCGTAGGGCACCCGGGTTAACTATCTAGTGTGCGGTCCTCAGTGGAACTTACTAGACAGGTGAAGAACTGCTTCTTGCAGGAAAATAATTTCATGCCTTGTAGAGGGCAATGTATAATACAAGTGTGTTTTGATAGGAGAGAGAGGGGTACACAAAACATAGGAAATGGAGGCCGCTGGGGTAGGATGCCAGTTTGGGGAAAAGTAAGCTTTTCAAGAACAATTTAGCTGATTCTCAATTTGATTTGGAGTGGGCTCTGACTACAGTATGTCCATAATTTGGAAACTTTTAGAGAGATTACCCAGTGAATGAACTTCAAGGAGAAAGTCTTTGCTCTTGAACTGGGTGTTCATTTGGAGGAGAAGACTCTGTTCTCTTATTTCTTGGAAGATGGTATTTGGAATGTTACCTGCACAAACATAACCCATCTATTTTTTTTTTCTTTTCTTTTTGTTTATGCTTGTCTTGCCAGATCATGAAAGAGCCAATTTGAAATATTGTTCCTGATATTGATGGCTAGAGATGAGCAGATTTGAGAAATGTTATTATTTATAAAGTAGAACTGTAAGACAGAGGTGATTCATTGCTTTCATTTTTGCATGTGACTTCTTAGAATGAGGGAGGTGAGTGGATGTCTCCACTTTTCATAAGAGGAGATTCTCTCCTATATGACCCCAGTTAGAGAACATTTTAAAATCAGTTCCATGCTGAAATTTGAAGGGAAGAGAATGTCACAGAATGCAGTAAGTAGCAAACTACCAGAACTCCTAGGAATTTGAGAGAGATTAAATATGAAAATGTATCACATTTTTCATTGTAGACCAGTTACAGAGTCTGAGTGTCTTAATTATGCTTCACCAAATTTTACGTTCTCCAGCAACCTTTGAGTTTCCAGCACCTAGCTGAATGAACAACCTGCGTTTGGTACTTTACTGAAGGTCCACAGTGTTCTACCTTCAGAAGTAAAGGCCACTCTCAGAATTAAGTGCCTCTTAGGCTGGTTGTATTACAATTTCACGAAGCCTGGAATGGTCATGGGAGTTGAAAACATTTCGTTGGTCAAAGAAAGAGGGCAGTTAGCTCATTTAAATCCTCTTCCGTGTTTTATTTTGTCCTTGATGCAAAGATGCCAGCCTGTATGAGAATACATGGGCTGCATCTACCTGACAGACCTGGAGCAGTTCCTCTCTGCTGCTAAGGTTTTCACTCCAGATCCAAGAAAAGAGTGTCCTCTCAGTTTCTGTCTGTCTGCATGTGGCAGCCAAGACTGAATGAAGAATACAGGGGAAGGTATGGAGAGGGAATTTTTGCAACCAAGAAATAACCTTGTAAACAGTGAAGAGCTTCTTTTACTCCAAAGAAGAACCTAAAATTTGAGTTTAGATAAGAGGTTTTGGAAATTCCCCTACCGCCTTCACCTGGTTGCTTACACTTAAAACTTAAAGGTTAAAAATAAAAGCAATCCAGTGACTTGAAGGAAAAGGAGAAAGAAGAAAGAAGGAGGAGGGGAGAAGGAGAAGAAGGAAAGAAAATAATAAACGGGGCATGCAGCCTGACATTATTTAATTCAGCTGTCAAAAGAAACTGAGCAGGGACCAGCAGTTGGCGTAATGGCTATGTCACTGGACTCCCATGTAGTTGACCACAGTTTGAGTCCTGGACCCAGTGGCTTAAACTCACGCTGGGCACGTGTTGTGTGCGTACCCAAGATCCTGAGAGGAGAATGGATTGCAGTGTGGCCATCCCCCTGGGGGGGGGGTGATTTTTCACTTTCTGTCTCTGTCTCTCTTTCTGGTGAGTGCAGGCGCCCTATAGCAAAAAAACCTCTCCTAAAAAAAAAAAAAAAAGAAAGAAAGAAAGAAAAGAAAAGAAATTGAGCAGATTGTAAACCAAACTATATTTATATTCCCACCATGTGCGAATGTGTGAGCCACGCCAGTCTGTCACCCGCGTCTGCAGCGGCTCATCGTGAATGGCCATCTTCGTAGAAGATTCTCCATGGCAAATCACAAACACAGGATTTGCGTTAACACATAAAAGGCCATAGCAAGTCAATGTGAAAAAGAATGATTTACATTTTGCCGATAAGGTCTTCCTAAGAATATCTTAGGTAAAAATCTTTCAAGGTATTGTGTTTGTTCAACAGTAATAGTGTCAAATGATCTTCATGTCTTCTCCCATCTTCCTACTAGCATGGAGGGTAGCATAGATACAGTTATAAATGGAATTCCAATATTACTGCTTGGGATTTTTTTCCCAAATTTTAAGATACCATGTTATGTAAACTGTCAAACCACAGTGATGACAAAGGATATTTAGTTGGTTTAGGAGTAGATTTAATTAGCATTTTAATGCACTAAATCAAACCTTTTAAAAAAGGAATTTTGAGGAGTTTCAGGGTTGTGACTATTGTTTTCTTATAGCATAACTATTTATTAGATACTGACCAATTATAAAACTGATGTAAAATTTAAATCCAAGAATAATGTCTTAAGAGTATCACTTAATAGAAACAAATTTAAGGAGACAAAGAATTATTACTGTAGGAAGCTGATGATGGAAACAGATTTTCCAATGTATATTCCTTGGCACCCAGGCTTTGCAAGTGTTCTGGGGAAAAAAAGCTTTTGGCGTGTGTTACATGTCATCGCCCCTCTTGGGATGCTCCATTTGACAGTTTATTGAAGGCTATATAAAAAGTATTACTTTAACTGGTTTCAGTTTGATAACTTGATGTTTCCCAAACTTACTGAAGCATAAACCCTTCTACTAAATATTCCTATTTGCATCCAGCTGAATTGCCCCCACCCTATATAAATTACATTGGAAAACATTGAAGTAGAGGATGAGATTATTTGATGAATTTAGCCATTTTAAATAACACACTATTCAATGCTCAAAATCTCAACATAAGCGAAGACAGTTTTAATAATTCTGGTTCTGGGACTAGCAGTTAGCGTGATGGCTATGTCGCTGGACTCCCATGTAGTCGACCGTGGTTTGAGTCCCGGACCCAGTAGCGTAAACTCACGCCGGGCACGTGTGCGTGCGTGCCCAAGATCCCGAGAGGAGAATGGAGGAGAAGGGATTGCGGCATGGCCACCCCCCCAGGGGGTGATTTCTCGCTTTCTATCTCTCTGTCTCTCTCTGTCTTTCTGGCGAGCGCACACGCCCTATAGCAAAAACCTCTAAAAAAAATAATAATAATTCTGTTTCTGTTTTAAGATAAGTTCTAAGCACTTTTTGGTGTGGTTTAACAATGGGTTCTTAGATACTACCAATATGGAAGCTCTTTCAGCAGTAAATTAAAGTCAAAGCACCATGGAGCGGTAAGAGTTTTGGATATAGAACAAATTCTCAAATAAATAAATTTGAGTGGGTTTGTCATGTTTGCCACTGCCACATCATCAGTCAGTCAACTAATATTTGTCATATTTGCCACTGACACATCATCAGTCAGTCAGTCATCTCATACGTGCCGAGCACCTTCTGCATGATGTATGTGCATGAAGCTCACAGTGACACATTCACTGGATGGTACATCATGTAGTTAGTCTTAATCCCTAAAATCTTAAGCCAAGCTAATGATCAGTAATGTGATAAGTCTAGAAAAAGGCCATACCGTAACTCAATTTTATACTCTCACATTTTCTGGCACTTCACAATATCTGAACAAATATTTAAACCCTTAATTTTTATGTAGTCAGATTCATTCATTTTTTTGTTTCTTCAGGAAGTCATCTATAATATTGTAATATCCTGTTTTTCCCCCTCTTAAATGTATAAGCAATTGAGAAATAAGACATAGCAGACAGTGAAATAACAAACAGAATAGCAGCTTCATTTTTGATAAAGCTGATTGAAGAACCCAACTTTAACATGAAAAGGCATTTCAGACAAGAGGAAGTAGGAATGCCTCTTTAAAAGATGCTAACCCTTATCAACTAATCAGGAAAATGCAAATTGAAATTACCATTAGATACCATTTTGCCCACATCACATTAGCAACATTTAAAAACCTGCAACAGGGACCAGCAGTTAGCGTAATGGCTATGTCGCTGGACTCCCACGTAGTCGACTGCGGTTCGAGTCTCGGACCCGGTGGCTTAAACTCACGCCGGGTGCGTGTGCGTGCGTGCCCAAGATCCCGAGGGGAGAATGGAGGAGAAGGGATTGCGGCGTGGCCATCCCCCCTGGGGGGTGATTTCTCGCTTTCTATCTCTCTGTCTCTGTCTGGCGAGCGCACGTGCCCTATAGCAAAAAAACCTCTCCAAAAAAAAAAAAAAAAACCTGCAACATACAGTGTTGCTGAGGATGTGGAGCAAGAGCAGGTCTGTGGTTGGACATGTGATTCGGTAGGATCACTTTGGAAAACAATTAGGTATTATCTAGTAAAGTTGAAACTGCATACATGTCATGATCCAGAAGATCCATCCCTGGGTATATTTCTTAGAGAAATGTGTATATTTGCATCAGAAAACATGTGCAAAAACATTATGGCCTCTTGTGTATAGTTAGGGAGAAAAATTGGAAACAGAAGTATTCATCGGTAGGAAAAATGCGTAAATAAAATATGGTATATACAAAGAATGAATAAAGGGTCAACAGGTGGCATAGTGGTTAGGGTGACTGGATTTCCACATGGCCAACTTCAGTTCAAGTCCTGGACCTGGTGGCTTGAAAAATCACACTGGGTGCAGGGGCGTGCATGTCCAAAATCCCAAAAGGAGATGGGATTGCAGTGTGAGCATCCCCCTCTGAGGGGTGATTTCTTACTCTCTCTCTCTCTGTGTCTCTCTCCTCTCTGGTGAATGCACATGCCCTATGGCAAAAACCTAAAAAAAAGGTTTTTTAAAAAATAATGGAATGGTATATACCAATGAAATATTAGGTTGTTAGGAAAGTCATGCGTTTTTTTCTATGTTCTTCTATGCAAAAATGAGTCATGACTTCCCAGACAACCCAATAGAATGAATTATAGCTACATATGTTACCATGCATGAATCTCAACAGTATATCATTAAATGAAACGAGAGAAAGTTTATGTAGAATGCATGCAGAAGGATTCTATTTGTGTAACATTAAAACATGGTGAAAGTGGGAACCAGCAGTTAGCGTAATGACTATGTCGCTGAACTCCCACGTAGTCAACCGCAGTTCGCGTCCTGGACACGGTGGCTTAAAACTCACGCCGGGCGCGTGTGCGTGCGTGCCCAGGATCCCGAGAGGAGAATGGAGGAGAAGGGATTGCGGCGTGACCATCCCCTCTGGGGGGTGATTTCTCGCTTTCTGTCTCTCTGTCTCTCTCTGTCTGTCTGGCGAGCGCATGCGCCCTATAGCAAAAACCTCTCCAAAAAAAAAAAAAAACATGGTGAAAGTAAACAGTATATTGCTTAAAGAGCTATCCATCTGTAATTGAACTAGAGAAAAGCAGTAGAATGATGAACTCCGGCTTCAGGATGGGAGCAGCACACCCTGGTCAGAGAAGGACATGTCCGACCTCCATCCTGCTGTTGTGCATTCTTAATGCTGACGTGCATGCTACACTAGTTTCATGTGGTATTTAGATTGTCTTTCACAGCTTCAAAGCTGCAAAATTGATGGCTTTGTTAGATCTTAGTTTCTTTGACATGAAGGAATAAAAAAGGATTTTCTTTTATTGGGTTGGAAAGAGGAGTTTTGTGTCCCATTACCCCCAGGCAACTACCTCATTTTTTTTTTTTTAAACTGGAGTTTTTCCATAAATGAATTTGTGGATTCTGGCCTCAGTCAGAGAAACCTTCTTTTAATGACCAGCAATAACCATCTGAATGACCATCATGGAAAAATCTATACTTCTTTCCTATTAAAGTGATAAATGAGTCCGGCTTCCTTTGCACTTGCCAAAACCTCTGGGGGTAGTCAGAATTCCAAATGACCTTCAAGATTTCCAGCCCTGCTGGGACCACAGATGGCGGAATGGTTACGTGGCTGTTCTCCCAGGAGGTCGACTATGGTTTGAATCCCAGACTCAGTGACTTAAACACAGGCCAGGCATGTGTGTGTGTGCCCAAGGGGTGAGGAGGGACCTAGAAATGTGCTGGGCTGGTGGCTCCCTTCATTCGACTCTCTCGTTACACGAGCAAGGTGATCCCACAGTGATGTTCTACTATAAGATTACTACTCCTGCTGGCTTTGAAGCTGCCGCGTTGTAAGAGGGCCCTGTGGCTAGGTACTGAGGGTGGCCTCAAGGAGCTCAAAGGGACGCCCTAACAAAAGCCAGCAAGAAAATGGGGACCTCAGTCGCACAACTTTCAGAAGGAGAATTTTGCTAACAACTCAAATGAGTGTGGAAAAGGGTTCCAAGCTCCAGATGAGAATCACAGTTCTGTTGACACTTTGATCGTGCCCTTGGGACATTGAGCAGAGGATCGGCAAAGCTGTGCCTAGAATCCAGGGACCAGTGGAAATCGTGCAGTAATTAATTCGTGTTCAGGCCAGCCCGGTGGCCTAGTGGTTAAGGGAGCCAGATTCCATATAGCCAACCAAATAGTTTGAATCCTGGCCACAGCGGCTTGAAAGATATGCTGGGCCTGTGCGTGCATGTCCCACATCCTGACAGCGTGGAGAAATGAGGGGGAAGGGGTGGTGGCCCATTGAGGGAGGGGTGCCTTCTCCCTCTCTCTGGCAAGTGCATACACCCTCTGGCAAATTTTCAAAGAATAAATACATTTGTGTTGTTTGAAGCAGCTAAGTTTGCAGTATGTTGTTCACGTAGCAACAGAAAATGAATATACTCCGTGAGTGTATCTCAGTACTGAGCAGCCTTGGCTGCCAGCCCGTTGAGGCCCCTCCTCTCTTTCTTTCCTCAGTGTCTAGGTGCAGACTAAAATCGATATCCTCTTTCATCGTGAAAAAGAAAGAAGCTTGCCATAGTTGAAACCTGTAATCCAGACAGGCTTTTCCCAGGAAAAGCCCTCAGCGAGGAACAGGCTGCTAAGATTATAACATCAATTACTGAAAAGACAAGTCACGCTTTCTTCTTTTCTCCTCCTTCCTTTCCTCTTTTCCTTTTTTCTCCTTCTCTCCTTCCCTCTTTTCCTTCCCTCCTTCTTCAAATTTTTATTGAACAGCAACAGTGCTATGTCCTATGCCTACAGAGATAAAGAAAATGCAATCTTTTCCTTTAAGGAGATCACTCTTTAATGGTGGAGACAGCTCACCACATGATAATTACTCTGTTCTTGGACAAGCAGCTAAAGGGTGGGAGGGAGACAGGTAATTATGCCGGGGTCTCTTCCTTCGCTATTGCCAAGCACCCACTCTTACTCTCTCAGACACACTCATCGGCATCTGGCTATAAATAAAATCTTTGGTTTCAGCAGAGATTAATTCTCTGTTTAAATCACTAAACCACTGTTTAGAAATGAACCAGAAACTAAACCGGTTTGCGAATCATTGAAAGCATATAGTGGAGGAAGCCTGTTTGATTTTTAGGTCTGCATTTCTCTGTGAGTTTGAGCCAGACGTTGATGGTTTTCTTTGTGTTTTATTTTCCAAGTGTGGCGTTTGTTTGTCCTAATAGCTGGTCGAATCTGATTTCAGAAACATCATCCTGAAACATTCAAAGTGGCAGGAGTACAAAACAACCATTTGTCACTAATGCCTGCAGCTGTTTCAGAGGCTGCTGCTTCCAAAGTTTTATAATTAGAGCATTTTACGCTCGCACCACGTCTCGTATCTAGAAATGGCCAGGAACAGAATGTTGATAATCTGCCTTTCCAAGCTACATTCTCTAGATAGCGGTAGCACACCTGTACAATTTTAACCAGAGACAAAATTAGATAAATATGTTGAAAAGAAGTTGCAGCCGTCAAAAGAAATTTGTTTACAGTATTTAGATTTTTTCCAGTTGAAAAATAGGGTCCTATCATAATCTGCGGGTCATAGCTAAAGAAAAGCGCGTAGAGCACTGAACAAATCCAAACGTTTCTTCTCCTTTTCCAAGTTTTAAACCCGTGTACAATTGGTTATAGATGGCATTAAAATTAAAAAATTAAAAAAAACTTTAAAAATATGTATATACAAGCGACTGTAGAAGAAAGCTTAAGCTTGGCCTTCGGCTCAAAGACTGATTTTGTGGTGGTCCCTTTACCAGTGATTAGAAATAAATTGCTTGATGCCTTCGAACAAAGGGTGAACATCCAGAAGGTGAAAAGACTCCCCCAGAAGCATTCTGTTGTTTAGGAATGAGACTGTACATAAGATTGCACATAAAGGTCCTCTTATGTTGAGCTTTTTCCTTTCATTTTATTCTGATCATTTTGCCGTCCAAGCTTTCTCGGTAGACAGTCTGCTCCTGATGCTGCAGTTCTCCGCATTCTCTTTCTCCGTTTGACTTGAATTGGGGCGAATGTGGTCATGCCCTATTATACTTGCAGAGACTAGAACAGAGGGGACAAGAGGCACAGTCCGAATTAAGGTGAGCCATCTAAATAGTCAATATAAACAGCTTCAGAAGGGGTGAGCTCATGAATGGAAACTTGTCACAGACTCACAGCTGGAGTGTGTAGCTTCTAATATTTAGGACTCTTACTCCTGCCAGGTTTAGTATACTAAGAGAATAAATGTGGATGCCTGACTTCTGCTTTTTGGCAAAGATTTAGGAAATTGCCAGAGTAATTCAAAGTACACATGTTTGTTTATAGATACATAAACATATATGGTGTGTATATGAGTGGTCTTCAAAAAGCTCATGGAAAGTATGCATTATGAAAAACTGTGCATAGGTTTCAAAAAATATTTGCACCAAAATAAACTGCTACTTTAATTCCATCTTATGTGAACGTTTTGAAGAGTATTTATGTGTGTGGTGTGTGTGTACACATGTATAACAGCTTTATTAATATGTGGTTCATAGGACATAACATTTATGTGGTTTGTAGTAGCTCATATTCACAGTTGTTCAGTTGTGACCACTATTAAATTGTGGAATAATTTCATCACCTCCAAAATAACCCCTGTACTCCTTAGCAGTCACACTCCATTCTTCCACCCTCATCCTCCCAGACTGAAGCGACCACTAATCCGCTTTCTTTCTGTATAGATTTGCCTAGTCTGGCCATTTCACTCAAGTGGAATTATACAATATGTGTTCTCTTGTGGCTGATTTCTTTCCCTTAGCATAATGTTCAGGGTATATAGGGGTTAATGTTTTTATCAAACTTCATAAGTTTGGTGCCATTATTTCTTTAAATGTTTTTTTCTTTTCCTTTATTTTTCTCAGCTCCTTCAGACCCTCTGCACGTGTTGTTACACTTCCTCATGTCCTACGTGTCTCTCAGACTCTACTCAGTTTTTTTTTTCATTCTTTTTTATTTTCTGTTTTTCAGACTAGATAATCTGAAGAGCTATCTTAAGTTTGCTGATTTTTTTTCTTGTGCCTTATGTGCCATTTAACCTATTAAACTTTCTATTTCATTTCTATTTAAAAAATTTTTTTTCTTTTTTTTGGGGGGGTTAGGTTAGGGTTGGGGTTAGGGTTAGGGTGAAGGATTAGGGTTAGGGTTAGGGTGAGGATTAGTGTTTGAGTTAGAGTTAGGGTTAGGGTTCTCATTTCTATTTTAATAGAGATAGACTTTCTACTTTTTAAATAATTTACCTTTATTAATATTTGTAATTTGGTGAGATATGCTCATACCTTTTTATTTAGACTTTTATTTCTTTAAACATACTTATAATAGCAAATTTAAAGTCTTTTTCTAGAAAGTCCAACATCTGGGCTTCTTCAAGGACAATTTTTTTTCCTGCTTTTTCTTTACTCTGTATGGACCGTATTTTTCTGTTTCTTTGTATGTCTCATTTTTTTTTTTTAATTCTTGCTTTAGTAGGGCCACAAAATCCTCTAGACAAATTATGCCCTTTTCACATCTTTCCTGGGTGTCCACACAGTCCTATACATGCATGTGACTTTCTAGATATCTAGGAATGTGTTTGAACTTTTCAAGGCCCGCTATGGACATTATTCCCCAAATCTTCCTCTTAAAAGTTCTGGCTAGTTTTTGGTTGACTCTCCCACAGTAATGTTAAGTAATTGCTACTGATTAACTAATGACCTGGGGATAAGGCTTTCTCCCTGAGCTAAGAATCAGATCAGATAAGCCCTGCAAATAAACTTTTCCAGGGGCCAGCAGGTGGCATGGTGGTTAAGGTGCTGGATTCCCACATGGCCAACTACGGTTTGAGTTCCAGACCTGATGGCTTGAAAATCATGCCTAGCACTTGCCGAACATACCCACAATCCTGAGAAAAGAATGGAGAAGAAGGGATTGTGACTGTGGCTTTCCATCACCCCCACCCCGCCAAGGTGATTTCTCACCTTCCCTCTCTCTATCTCTGCAAGCGCACAGGCCATAGGTGCATGTTTTTAAAAAAAGGGAACTTTTTCAGGGATTGGCTCCGTAGGTCAGATAGTGACAAGTGCCTAGGGATGGGAGGTTTTGATACATTCCAAACTGCTCTGTCCTATTTAGTGACGGTTAGGCTGCTAATTTTCACTACCATGGTGATTATAAGGTGCTGGTTTTCAGACTGCCATGGAGTTGGCTAGAGAGGAATGGGAGTAGGGTGAGTTAAAACACGACAGGTGGCATGGTGGTAAAAGTGCTGGATTCCAACATGGCTGACTGTGGTTTGAGGTCCAACCCAGTGACTTGAAAAGCATGCCAGGGGCACACGTGCACACCAGTGTGTGCCCAAAATCCCAAAAGGAGAATAGAGAAGTGAATGTGCATGGCCATCACCCTGGGAGGTGATTTCTCACTTTCTCTCTCTATATATCTCTCTGGTGAGTACATGAGCCCTATGGCAAAAAAAAAAAAAAAAAAAAAAAAAAAAAAAAAAAAAAAAAAAAAAAAAAAAAAAAAAAAAAAAAAAAAAAAAAACTTTAAAAAAAAAAGAAAGAAACACAACAGAGCTCATTAGCCTTTTTTTCCTTGAGTAAGCACTCCTTTGATTGTTGAAAGCCTTAGATTAACTTCCAGAATTTTGAAAGAGTTGATTTTGCCAGTTTTTGCCAGTTTTTTCATTACTTTACTAAAAGAGCAGATTTCTGGAGACCTTTACTCTGCCATTTCAGAAGCTTGTATAGTTTTGTTAAAATATAATTTAGATATAACCCCAAACTCCATGAGATTAAGTTTTTTGTTTTCTAATTCATTAGGAAATCAGTACTGCTAGGTGTTCTTCTATAATAGCATTTTAAAGTTCTAAATCAAATAAAGTATAAAGTGTGAAAATGTATTAAAAATGTATTCTTCTGTAACAGTATTTTAAAGTTCTAAAGCAAAGTAACATGTTAAAACTTATTAAAGCGGGAACCAGCAGTTAGCGTAATGGCTATGTCGCTGGACTCCCACGTAGTCGACCGCGGTTCGTGTCCCGGACCCGGTGGCTTAAAACTCACGCCGGGCGCGTGTGCGTGCATGCCCGAGATCCCGAGAGGAGAATGGAGGAGAAGGGATTGCGGCGTGACCATCCCCCCCTGGGGGGTGATTTCTCGCTTTCTGTCTCTATGTCTCTGTCTGTCTGGCGAGCGCACGCGCCCTATAGCAAAAACCTCTCAAAAAAAAAAAAAAAAAAAAAAAAAAAACTTATTAAAGCTAGGTGGTATGTATGTGGATTTTTGTTATATGTCATGTTTCATTATTAGAAAAATACTCCATAATAAACATAAATAAAACTAAAAAATGTATAATTGACTAGGCTGGTCCCATAGCTCAGTGCTTGAGGGAGCCGGATCCCAAATGGCCAACCATGGTCCTAATTTCAGTCCTGGTGACTTGAAAAATGCACCAAGCATGTGCATGCCTAAAGTCCCAATGGGAAGGAGAGATGGAGGAAAAGGGATTGCAGTGTAACCACATCTCTCTGGGAGGTGATTCCCCCACCCCACCCCACCCAAGCACATACACCCTCAGGCAATTATACATATATGTGTGTGTGTGTGTGTATATATATATACATACACACTCCACTGGATCAGCATGTATCCTGAGGGAGTCAAAAGAAAGAACCCAGTAAGGAAATAGAAGCTGAGGGCCTGAAAGTGCCATTGTATGTATTGTAGTTTACATCCACACATTAACAGGTGGTTAGTAACTGCTTGTAGGTGCAATAGGAAGAGTCTGCATGCCTTAAAGGGGGATGCTCACTGTTGGTGGAGGGAGTATAAGTAAGCAGATGTACCTGCTGTAGTCTCAAGAGACAGGTAAGTGCTAGGTGGTGGGAGAACTTCCACAGAAGGAGGACCTTTAATCCACAGTTGACGAGGAAGAGTTGGGCAAAGTTCTCTTAAGAGATCACATCTCGAGGGCCAGCAGATGTGTTGGTTAAGGTGCTGGCCTCCCACATAGCCAACTGCAGTTCAAGCCCCCCGTACCTGGCGACTTAAAACTCCTGCTGCATGCATGTGCATGCATGCCCAAAATCCCAGGAGGAGAACAGAGAGGCCATTGTAGCATGGCCATCCCCCCAGGGTGTGATTTCTCACTTTCTCTCTCATTGTCTCTTCTCTGTCTTTCTCCTCTCTGGTGAACACATGCACCCTTTGACCAAAACCTTAAAATATACTTGCCAGAGTAATTTGTAATGGCTAGAGGTCAAAGAATAAGGTAGTGGGTGGTAAGAGAAGGGACTTCAGGGTCACATAGGCCATGCTAAAGTTGGGTTTAAGTCTGGAGGCCATAATGCTTTTTGGAGAATTTTAAGATGGGGAAATGACAGGAGCAGATAGGCGGTGAGTACAGTGGTTAGTGTCCTGGGATCCAGAGCTAACAGCTGGAATCTGTTCTCAAATTCTGGCTCTGAAACTTACTACCTGGACCTTGGATGAATTACTCAAGCTCTTGATGTTTCAGTTTCTTCATCTGTAAAGTGGAGATGATTTTCTCTACCTCATGAAGCTGTCTTCAACTTTTTTTTTTTTCAAGAGAGAGATTTTTGTTATACAGTGTGTTTACTCACCGAAGAGAAAGAGAGAGTCAGAGAGACAGAAAGCAAGAAATCACCTCCCAGGGTGGTGGCCACGCCGTAGTCCCTTCTCCTCCATTCTCCTTTTGGGATTCTGGGTATACATGCACACGCACCCAGTGTGAATTTTAAGCCGCCAGGTCTGGGACTCAAACTGTGGTCGATTACGTACGAGTCTAGCAACATAACCATTATGCCATCTGCTGGTCCCAGCTGTCTTCAACTTTAAATAAGTTAATTCATGGTAAGCACTTAGAGCTACATCTAACCACATAGTAAGAGCTGAGCAATTACTAGAAAATTCAAGCTTGTTAATGTGAAGATTGGATACAGTTTTAGAGAGATGGCTTTGACAGCACTGGGGAGAACCAGGAGATTACAGCCAGCAGATCCTTAGGCTGTCTCTGCAGTCCTCAGTGTAGGCCTTGGAGAGACAGACAGCATCACCTGGGAACTTTTAGTAATTCAGATTTTCTGGAATGGTGCCCAGACGTCTAAGGTTCAAGAAGCCCTCTAGCCAAATCTATGTGCACTGAAGTTTGCAAAATGCTGAACTAGCTGAGAAGAAATGAGAAATTGAATAAAACATAACCATAGGAGTCTCTCAATTTCTTATCAAACATTAACTCCTTTAAACAACAAATCAGATGTTATACCTATTTAATAGATGAAGAAACCAAGGCTTAGAAAGGCTGGGGTCCTTTGTCAGCCAGATAGCTGATAAGGAACTGGACCTAAAGCCTGTGCTTTCAACTAGCCCTCTTCTCTCATAACCATAAAGTGATCGAGAGGAAGGGGGAATTTCAGAGATTATGAAGTGATGATTTTGCAAGGCTTACTGGATGACTGGCTATGGGCCTACAGGGAGGGGGCGGTGTTGCTTCCAAGGTCTCTGGATTTGGACAAATGCTGATGCCATTCTGATTCAGGCTGCATGAATGAAGATGCAGTTTTTAAGCAAAGGACTTTTGGAGGGGCAAGTTGAGTTTGAGGTCCCTATAGGAAAACAGAATGAGAAGTCTCTATGGGTTGGATACTTGGGATGGAAATACAGATTTGGCAGATATAGCCCATGGGTGAGTGTAGCTGAGTCAATTCTGGACAAGTACAGCTGTAGACAAGAAACAAGACCAAGCATTGAACCCTGGAACAAGGGGAGGCAGAAGCTTCTGCAAAGTAGACTGTTAAGGATATAAAGGAGTGGTGAGTGGTGTGGTGGTTGAGGTCTTGAAGTCCCAAATGTCCAACCATGACTCAAGTCCCAGACTTTGGCTTGAGTTCTCACTTTCCCTCTCCATCTCTCTCTGTCTCTCTCTGGTGAGCACATGTGCTCTATAGCAAATTAAAAAGTAATGATAACAATAAATAAAGTGAATAAAAATTTTAAATATATAGGAGAAAGGGGAAAGAAGAGAGCCCAGAAATCCAAGGGAAAATTAGTTCAAAATGAGCTCAAAGTGGGAATGGGTCAGTATCAACTGTTTCTGGGAATCTCAGCCATCCTGCAAGGCCCAGTTTGATTACTGTGCCTTTTCCTTCTGCCCCATAAGTAAACAGAGATACATGACACCAAAGACAAACAGGCTCTCCCAGATGGCAGGGTTAGGAAAGGGTAGCCGAGGCCCGAAGCAGTCATTAATAAAAAACTTATCAGGATGCTGACAGAATGCCACTGTGCATGGCCTATAAAATTTTCATTAGGAAGATTGCATTCCTTAACATGCATCTCAGTGTAACAGCAGTAATCTTGATGCCCCGTGGTCAGTGTGGATTCACGGAGGTCATCCGTACTAATAGGAGTCTAATTCATCACTGTAAATCGACGTGTGGTTTTATATTACATTCCCAGTGCCTTTAAGTTCTTACAGTGATCATAGGCGTTAGCCTATTGTTTTATCACCTCAGTTCTAGCATCAGAGCCAGCACTTATGCAAACAAAATAAAACCTGACTGCAGAGTCCAGTGGCAGCTTGTGTAGGAAGGACAGACAAGGATTCCAAGTCTCCCACATAAGATACTGGCATGTACTGAGTGCTCATTGTAGCTAACATCCCGGGTTGGTCCTTGTATCCTCTCAAGCACCCTCTGAGGTAGTTAATGGGAATGAATCAGACTTAGTGAATCAATGAGAAAGCTGACTTGCACAGGGCTGATGACTTGCCACCATCATACAACTGGTATGTATGCAGCTAAGATTCGAAATTCCTACCTCCACAACTCTTATTATTCCTGTTCATGATGTCAAAGTGGAATCAGTACTAGGTCAGCCTGCATACTTTGTAAAGATGTCATAAAGTTCAAATAGAGAAGCTAAGATAAAGTACTTTTTTGTTTTCTTAGACAGGGATTGCTGACACAATCCTCCAGCCTCTACCCCCTCGGGTGCTGGGATTCCAGGTGTGTGTTATCACTCTCAGCCTTTAGGTTGCACTGGGAATTGAATCCAGCCCCTCCACCCCCTATGGTTCCAGGCTGTGGAGCACAAAATCTTAGAAGTTCATGCCACCAGAGATGGGTCTGAAAGCTCTTTTAAGCTTTGAGAAAAAGAAGAAAGATGTATGCAGGCAGGTTTTGTCTTTTGGGTTTTTTTTGTTTGTTTGTTTCTTTTTTTTTTTTAACCAGAGAGCATGCACACTCTTTAGATAAAGTGAGAAAGCACCACCCGAGTCTGACAGGACACTGGACACAGTCACACTGCAATTCTTTTTATTCCATTGCTCCTTCCTGTCAGAATCTTGGGCCTGCATGCACACACACCAGCATGGTTTTCAACACCCAGAGCCAGGATTACCTATGTGGGATCCGGCTCCCACTTAGCCCTTAATCACTAAGCTGTAGGGCATCCTCAGCAGAATCTTTTCTTATTTTTACTACTGATATCAAAAGTAATGTCTGAAATAAGAAGAAACTTCAAAGTCATGTCTAAAAATACATTCTTGTTAACAGCTCTCAAAAAGAAAATATTAATATATTACCATTTTTCTTTGCTGTTTATTGATACCTCCAAGGAGGTATTTTTATATGTACCACTTGAGGGGAACCATCATCCTCTCTACCACCCTTACTACACACGCCATCTCCCATACCCCCCCCCCCCATGAATGTCTCCCTTCCTTGTTGTTCTGCTGGGATATAGAGCAATGCTGGTAGGAGAAACTAAAAGAAATCAAACCTTTAACTTCTCTACCTCAGTTGCTGTTTTGATTTTTTAGAGAGGTTTTTGCTATAGGACACATATGCTCACTGGAAAGACAGAGCGAGATAGAGAGACAGAAAGTAAGATAGCACCCCCTGGGGGGGATGGCTGTGCCACAATCCCTTCTCCTCTAGTCCCCTCACAGGATTTTGGGCATACACACGCATGCGCCCAGCATTTTTAAGCTGCCAGGTCCGAGACTCGAACCATGGTCAACTTCAAAGGAATCCAGCAATATAACCATTATGCTGTCTGCTAGTCTTCTCAGTAGCTGTTTTATAAGCTAATATAATTTGATTATATTCTTGATTGTAATCCCTTGGCCTCATGGCTGCCAGTACATGGGAGCATACTGCAAGCTGTTTATGTCTGCCTCAAACAAAATGTTACAGACTCTCTCCTATTTTCCATTTTACAATCATCTATCGTTTCCCAGTTGGCAACTGCAAGGGTCCTTCCAAATTCATATGCTGAACCTTAATCACCAATGCGATAATTCTAAGAGGCAGAGCTTTCAGGAGGTGATTAAGAATGAAATTACTGATCTTATAAAAGAGGTTGAAGAGAATGTCCGAGAGCCTTTGTCCTTCGGCCTTTTCTATCATGAAAGATACCATCCATGGAATGTGGATACCTCACTAGACACCGAACCTGCCAGGACCTTGACCTTGGACTTCTCAGACTCTAGAATTGTGAAAAACAATTTTTTTATTGTTTATAAGTGAGTCCATCTCAGATATTTTATTATAGCAGCACAAATGGACAGCAACCTCCCCGTCACCATTTTAGTCAAGAATATAATCAAAATATGCCAAAGTGGGAGGGAGGTCAAGTATTTGTCAGTCAGAAGATCACGACTTTGAGTCAGACTTTGAAATGGGCTCAGGTTCACTATATTTTTGTACCCAAGTGTGTTTTTTCAAAGCCATCCTTGTCCTTCCCCATATACAGCATCCATATGTCAAAATCCTAGATTAGATGAGATAAAAGAAAGGAGGTCCCTCCTGTGACCTACTACATGCTGATCAGGAACAGCCTCCCTTGAGAAAACAGGGAGGTTTCCGGACGTCCTTCCTTTGGTGTGATCCACTAGACCCTAGGAAAAAGAACGAGATGTCAGAGAAGACTTCTCAGCAAGAGAACAGAAGGAGAAAAAAGTTGTAGACAGATGGGCTTGATCCCAAAGACTGTTCCCCACCTGCCTCGTGAAGGAGGATCCAACATGGCGTACCTATTCCATTTTATTACCTTCCCCTATAAGCTGCCAGCACAAGCTCCAGGTGACCGGTAAAGTCCCTTCCAGTGGGAATTTAGACAAGTCAGAAATATCATGGTGACCTTGTAGGTTCTAGTGACCTAGAAACAAACCCATAGGCAACAATCATTGAACAACAACTACACGTCTTGATAAATATGGCTGAAACCAATAGAGGTTAGGTCACTTGGCTTGAGGGTATTTAGCTAGACTGTGAAGCTGACTCCTCAGTGCATGTTTTTCTGTCACACTCTGGCAGAACAGCTCTTCCCTGTCCTTAGGGATGGCAGCTATATATTCTGCTTCCTGAATCAGCAACAGTCTTTGATAAGGGTTCAGCCGATTTAACTCACCTTCTGAAGATGCTCTTGCATCCCGTATAGCTTTCTATAGGTGCCACTGAGCGTGAAACAGGGTATATAGTAACATCTAAGGGGGAGAAAAAAGGAGAGAGAGAAGTCTAACAAAGCTATTAACTGTTTCCCCTTCTTGTCTTCTTCCCACCTTCCATTTCCCACCCAGCCCACTCTATTATTTTAGGGTTTGAACACAAGAGAGCAATTTTTTTTGCTATTGTTCTGTTTTCTTTTTCTATAGAGAGCAGAGTTTTTCGTTTGTTTGTTTTGGGTTTTGTTCTGTATCGTTTTTCTATTGTTGCCTTAGGATGCTTGTGCTCACTGGAAAGTGAGGAAAGAAACAGAAGCAAGTGAGAGATCACCCCCTCCCCCTGTGGGGATTGCCATGCTGCAATCCGTTCTCCTTTTGGGATTTTGGGCACATATACACACCCATCTGGTTTGTTTTTCAAGGCTCTAGGTTCAGGACACAAATCATGGAGTCGGCCACATGGGATCCAGTGCCTTAACCACCATGCCACCTGCTGACCCAAGAACCAAGTTTTAAAAGTACTCTCATGTAACAGTATCAGTAAGATAACCAAAGGCTACAGAGAATACCAGGTAGTTACAAGGAGCCACTATTAGGACTCACCTAATACCTCAGATCTTCAAAGGAAGGAAACAGGAAAGGGGTGAGGGTGGAGAGGGAAAGGGTAGAGGTGGGCGATTTTGGACACTTGGAGCATGGCTTGCAAAGAGTTGATATGGGTAGGGCCCCTCTATAGACATAGAGGTCTGACAGAAGTGGTACTAAGTGATGAGATCGCACCCAGCAGGAGATGAGTATCCTTTGAGACAAAGTGGGCCATCTCAATTTTTCCTGAGCTTGGTTCTGCTTCTTGAATAGGTGTGAACCCTAAGCAAAAGGAAACTCTCCAAACTGATGTAAAAGATGTTGAGGTTTCAGCTCACAGTTTATGCAGGACAGGATGCGTTGGTCAGAGAGGAAAGAGCTAATTTTGAGAGGAGTAACCATTGCCTTTAAGTCTTCAGAAAGTGGTTTTGACTGTCATCAGAAGCCCTGAGAACTTACATCTCATCATTTGAAGGCAAAATACTTAAAATTTCTCATTGTTGATGTAGAAACACTTGCTGAAAGAATGAATATAAAGAATAGAATGCATAAGATTAAAATGACACAAGCAAGACCAGTCCATAGCATAGTGGTTACGGTAGCTGGCTCCCACATGACCAACTATACGGTTTTAGTCCCAGACCTGGTCGCCTGAAAAACACGCCAGGTGTTTGTGCATAGGTGCACAAAATCCTGAAAGGAGAGGAATTGAAAAGAAGGGATTGCAGAGTGACCATGCCTCACAGGAAGTGGTTTCTTTTTCCCTCTCTCTCTGCCTGCAGTGAGCATATATACCCTCTGGCAAAATTTAAAAAAAGAATAAAAAACAAAGGACAAAACTAAAGCTTCCCTCATGTCAGACTGCTTGGTTTATTTTTCCAGCTGAAAATCACATTATGTGTGACTGTAAGTGGTAATTCTTGCCAGGAACACCAGAACTTAAAATGACTTACTTAGAGGTTACTCTAATTTTACCAGTTTCTGGACACTCCTAATAGTCTATTAGAAAATAGTCCTGCTAGTCTCAGGACATTCTTGAGGTTTGAACATGTTGTGTCTTTTTCAGTGCTTTTTGGTTTGTGGCCAGACATCCTCAGGAAGGTCATGGTTAGTTCAGCCAGCTAATTTCAACATGTGTTGGTCATCTCCAGTTAGTGAGCTCTACATGCGACACTCTTTTATTTTTATTGCCAGAAACTACAGAAATAAAGGAAAAACAGTATACCAGCAAGTCCAAATCAAGGTATGGTTCAGACTTCCTAAGAAGAGATCAAACCTGCTCTAACCTGTTTTATCTTAAATTAAAAAATCACTTTTGGTGTAACGTTAATGATCTAAGCTGATGTGGAAGAATAGCAGTTCTTACCTGATCATCCTCTTCATGTGATATAGTTACCAACATGACATACCTATACTGATAAGTTCTCAACTCCAGGGATATGGCTCAGTGTGTGTGTGTGTGTGTGTGTGTGTGTGTGTGTGTGTGTGATAGTAATATAGGAGAAAACAGAACCTAAGATTTCAGAGTAAGTTAAAAAGATCGGGCCCTTTAAAAGATAATAGCATGGCTTGTGGATCCAGAGTGCCTTGGTTCAAATCCCATCTTCTTTTCTGAATACCTTTGTGATTTTCCCTCTTTGTGTCTTAGACTCTCTGTGAGATGGGAATAACAGGAGTATTATTCATGAAGATGGTGTGAGGATCCTGAGAAGGAGCATGTGTAAGGCACTTAGAATAATACTTACTATAGAGTAGGTGCTCGATAAGTGTGACCTGATGATTCTTCATCAAATAGGAAATTTTACATTTATAGTTGAGAGTTTGGTTCTGAAGTCAAGTCAGGTGCCATGCGAGACATTGCAGATCTGTGGACGAGTTTTAACCACGTAGTTGTATTCATGTTTATCTGGTTTTCCCCTCCTTTTTAATGGTACTTTCAGCCCCCTTGCTAGTCATTATGTGGTCAGTAGCCAGGGCATTCTACTTGTGTTTAATGCTGAAAATGTCAGGGTGCCTTCAGAGCAAATCTATGATTTTAAGGGATTCCTCATAAATCCAAAAAGATAGGTGACAAATCCATTTTTCCTGCCAAGAATATAAATTGTACCCATGAAATCCCATCTGATTATATTTCTTGATCTGATGAGAATTAATTCTCAAAGAAGCCCCTCATTTTTGAATCCTAAAAGAGATTGGTTATTTAAAACAAAAATCCTTTTTGAAAAAAATCCTTGATATTCTCATTTGTGCTTTGCTAGCCTGGATTTTTATTATCCGACTCTGTGGCTGATAACTCTGAGCATGGCTTTAAAGGTATAGCCACAAAGTCTTTGATGCTTCTCTTCTCAAGAGGTAGAACTTAATTCCTATCCCTGGAAAGTAGGCTGGACTTAGGACTCCTTTGTAATGAATGAATTTAGCAAAAGTGATAGGATGATCTTTCTGAGATTAGGTTATGAAAAGGCTGTGACTTCTGTTGTGGTCTGCTCTCCTGCCCTCTCTTTGTCTCTGGAATCACTTTCTTTGGGGAAAGTCAACTGCTATGTCATGGAGTCACTTGGGCAGCCAGTGGAGAGATCCATACGGTGAGGAATGGAGGCCTACTAAAGGCCACATGGATGAGCTTGGAGGCCTACCTTTCTCTCCTTGAGCTTTCAAGATAATAAAGAGCTTGGCTACAGCCTCATGGGAGACCCCAAGCTAAGCACCTCAAACACCAAGCTAAGCTATTCAGGATTCTTTTTTTTTTTGTGTGTGTGTGTGTGTGTGTGTGTGTGTGTGTGTGTGTGATTGCCAGAGGGCCCACGTACTTGACAGAGAGGGAGAGGGAGAAAGCATCCCCTCCCAGCGGGGCATGGTTGCACTGCAAGGCTTTCTTCATTCCTCCATTGTGTCGGGATTTAAAACATGCAGACACAGACACATGCACCTGGGGTGTTTTTCAAGCCACTGGGGCCAGGATTCAAACCACAGTTGGCCATGTAACCACTAAGCTGTGGAGTTGGCCCGCTCAGGATTCTGGATCCTCAAAAATTATGTGAGATAATAAATATTTGTTGCTTTAAGCTGAAGCTGTGATGAGCAGGTCTACCTTGTGCCCATTATTTCAGCAAGACAAAGCCACTGCCTCGTACAAATTTATAGCTCGCTGCTTATAGGTTGTACAGAACATGGAGTTTTGCTTTTCTTCTAAAAAGGAAAATTGACTCCATACTAAAATCTTTTTCATTCTTTATTGTCGGCATAGCTCCTTGGTATATACTATAATCTTGTCTCCCCTTTCTAGTGATTAGTCTGAAAAGCATGTGAATTTTTTTTCCATTTACTTCAGTGGTTCTGCTTCTCTCCAATTAAGGATGATACATCCCTGAGGACTCTTGGAGGATGATCAAGATTCTTGGCACTCTACCCTGTTAGAAAGTAGAATGACTGCATGGGGAAGCAGGAAGGAAGATAGATATCTCTATCTCTATCCATATCCATATCCGTATCTATATCTATATATCTCTATCTCTATCCGTATCTATATCTATATATCTCTATCCGTATCCATATCTGTATCTATATCTATATATCTCTATCTCTATCCGTATCTATATCTATATATCTCTATCCGTATCCGTATCCATATCCGTATCTATATCTATATATCTCTATCTATATATTTACACACGCACACCCCTTATCTGACATATACCTATCTTCCTTCAGGTATATATACACATATATATTACACACACACACACACACACACACACACACCACATATACATATTCCTTATCTGAAGCAGTTCTAGTGCTGGAACCTTCAAGGTTCAATTTCTCTTGGAATTTCATGAGACTCATCTCCTTCTATTGTAAATGATAATAAATGACGTCTGTCATTTGGCAGATTTAGGCAGAAAGCGTCGAATTATCCTGCTAACCATCTGCTGATCCAATCTGAGCATGAATCGAATAAACTTTCCCAATAAAAATGCTGGCTTCCAAAGGTGGTCCTAGATCGCAGACAACGTGTACCCTCTGGTATAAATCTACCAGGTTCAGGTCTGAGATGTGTTACTCCGTTTATGTGCTCTCTGAAGGGCCATGAGAATTTGCCACTGTTTATATTGTATTATAGTTCGAAAGTCTTAACTGGCCAATTGCCAGCTTAGATGCAGGGTGAACCCGTTCTTTTATCTCTGGATAACCCTTTGCTTTCATTCTTACATTGAGGTATTTCTTTCAAGGACGGAACTTCAGGTTTTTTACTTAACATTTGTAAGTACAATACATAGTTTGATCATTGTTTCTAAATTATGGCCTTCCAGATTTAATTCTTAAGTAGTGCTAAAACACACCCCCACTCTTAAAACTCCTCAGCTGGAGGCCAATCAGCCATGTATCAAGGGACTGATAAAACATGTGTTCTTTATTTAAGATCCTTACGGCTGGGAATTTTCCACTGCACATTAATTTTTAACTTTGCAAGCAAGTAAGAACAAGTCTGATGCTCCATAAGGTTAAATGTGCGAACCGAAAATAGAATAAGAGAAAATCAAATACGGGCATAAACTTGCTACATTGCTATAATTGAGCACTGCAGCAGATGGTCAAAACCTTTACTATTAATTAAGTTATCACAGAAAATTCTGTGTGGATGACTTGTGAACATTCAAAAGTCAGATTGAGGATTTGCATTTTTAAAATGTCTTCTTTCTAAACACAATTTTTGTAAATGGCGTGTGGATACCTATTAATATTTGCCACTCAGTAATGTCCAAGACGTTTTTGACATTTCTTAATATCAGTAATTTTCATATTGATATTTGATATGTACTTGTATTAAATGAGATATATAATCATTATCATATATATGTGTGTATGTATATATGTATGTGTATGTATGCATGTGTATATATGTGTATATTTACATATATATACGCTTTTTTTAGGGTTAGTCTGGTGGTTAAGGGATCTGGGTCCTACATGGCCACCTGTGGTTCAAATCCCATCCCCAGTGGCTTGAAAAACATACCAAGCACATGTGTGCCCTCCTGACAAGCAGAGAAATAGAAGAAATAGCAGTGTGACCATACCCCACTGGAGGATGCTTTCTCTCTTTCCCTGTTGCTCTCTCTCTGGCAAACGCAAGCACCCTCACAATTATTCAATAAAAATATTTTTTTAAGGGGACCAACAGTCAGCATAATGGCTATGTCACTGGACTCCCATGTAGTTGACCGCGGTTTGAGTCCCAGACCCAGTGGCTTAAACTCACGCTGGGCGCGTGTGCGTGCGTGCCCAAGATCCCGAGAGGAGAATGGAGGAGAAGGGATTGCGGCATGGACATCCCCCCTGGGGGGTGATTTCTCACTTTCTATCTCTCTGTCTCTCTCTGTCTTTCTGGCAACCGCATGCGCCCTATAGCAAAAACCTCTCAAAAAAAAATATATTTTTTAAGAAATCTTTCTATAGCATGGAAAACAAGAAAACAAAGGCTCCTCTTACTCATCTCTGTATTTAGCTCCCCCCACCACTGCACATGTAAACACAAGCCCAAACCTTCCTCCCCACCAGTTTCGTTTGTTCACTCCTGCTGATCAGTCAAAACTCAGCTCAAATAACTTTTTATAGCACTGCAGGCTGGTTTTTGTGCCTGACTCTGTCCATTTCAACCATAATAGAATTTCTGTTTTCCCATTCTCTGAGATTTCTTCACCTAAGAACGGCATCTTTTGTTTCCAAGTTCCCAGCACCTCCCAGAGTGCCTAGCAGAGTAGAAAGCCCTTGTTAAATGCCTGCTGAATGAATAACTTCAGCCTCCAGGCTAGCCAGCAGGTGAGTTTAAAGGCTGTATAAGCACCTTTCATATGCTCAGCTAGAATCTTGTTGGCAGCCAGAGAAACAGAAGCCCAGTAAGTCAGGGACAATGCCACCCTGGGGCATAAGTCCTCCAAGGGCTATTCAAAGCCAGACCCTTTCTCGCTGCCTGGAGCAGTTTCGTGCTCTTCTTGGACCTGGAGCAACTCAGTGTGAGGGAGAATCCCCAAAATATTTTGCTTATTCAAGAATTCCAAAAGCAAAATCAAATCGATAGAAACTATTATTCTTCCTGGGAAAGCCCTAAACAAAATTCAATTACATACATCTTGCTTAATGTTCAAAAACATTTTTTTATTCAAATTAGAGGTTGACTTTATTACATTTGCCTAGAACATAGACTTGGTGACAAGTGAAAAAACTACCCTCAGGAGTCATTTTCCACTTAGGGGGATCCAAATGGCCAGTGAGGCTGTGAGGAGCTTCCTTTCTCTGTTGTTAACAGGGGGACGGACTTTCCAGGGATCCTGGGAGTAGAGTTCCGTAAGTGGATGGTGCCCCTTGAAGTGCTCTGATGGAAGTGCTCTGATGTTTCGGTTCTAAAGATGCCTCCTTCTGTCCCACATATTAAATATTTGGGGTCAAGAGAGAATTTAGGTCTCCTTAGAGCACAATATTCCCTATTTAATTTGTAGGGGGAGGAAATACTTCCCACTTCCAACTCCAAGGTTCTTGAAAAACACTGAAAGAATCACATATTACAGAAAAGGCATGCAGATTTATTTTTAAGGTGTATATTTGTATGTGGGAGCCATATAAAATTATGGACTTAAGAAGGCGCCAGATGGTTGTGACTTAAATACCCTCTTCATAGGAAACAGGATACAAGGGCGTGCAGGCCATTTTATAGTAAATGCTTTTTAGTGGGAAAGAATGGGCCCAATGCTTAGACAATGGTGAGTAGATGGTTCTCCTTGGAAGCTGGACAGGCCCGGGAGACAGATGGTAGCTCTTGACAGAATCTGTCCAGGTGTGTTGACATTCCTCAGTCTTCCTTCCCATGATGTGAACATAGTTAATGAAACTTCAGGGAAAAGAGATTTCTTCTGTAGTGGGTCCAGTCTATAGCTGGTAATGGAATATCACTAAAGTTCTTCTCTGCACATTGTAAGGGAAAGAGGATCAAAGGTGATCTACAGACAGGAGATGGAGAAAAGTCACAAAACATCAGTCTTTGGGGTATCAGTTTCTGAGCTCCAGAGAATTACAGAATCGTCTCCTTCAGTGACCAGCCCCGCTCCTTCACCAGTTTCCATGGAGCTTATGCCTTAAATGGATAACTGGGGCACCCACTGCTAAGGCTTTCTTTTCTCACTTGGAAAATATGAGTCTTTTCAGTTTTATGTGACAGAGGCTCAAGGTAGCAGCCTGGGCTATACCCCAGTGCTGGAGCTGCCCAGTGTACTGGACTGGGCAGCTGAAAAAGCAGCTTAAGTTCTGGTTCCACTGCGAGCCAGCCAGTAATCTTGGATTGGCTTCTTGGTTTCTGACTGAACCTGTTGCCTTAATTTGATGAATGGAAATTTGTAATAATACAGCATCACTGGAAGAAGTATTTGATATCACTTTGCCATCTCTGAAGACCCTCTCTCTGATGCAATGGAAACATTGCATCCTAAAAACCATTACAGTCTCTTCTTTTTTTTTTTTAGAATTATTTTATTTAACTTTATTTATTATTATTATCATTATTATTTTCCAGTTTGATCAGAGAGAGACAGAAAGAGAGAGAGGAAGTGAGAAAGCAAGTCACCAGGTCCGAGACTTGAACCGTGGTTGGCCATGTGGGAGTCCAGCGCCTTTAACCACCATGCCACTTGCCGGCCCCTACAGTCTCTTCTGCAGTGACTTCCTATCAGGGAGCTGGGAGAGTGTTCGGTGGTGTAGCCAAACTGACCAGTTCTTCTTCCTCACTCATCCCTTGAGCTTTTCTCTTTCTTACTGTTTTTAGCCTCCAAGGAAATCAAATATGTATCTTTCACCTCAGCCATGAATTTAAAAAATTAAAAATAATTATTTTATACAGTGCTATGATATGAATGTGACCACCAATTGCATGTGTTGAAAATGTAATCCCCAATGCAGCAGTGCTCATGAATGGATTGATAAATGCTGTGATCGCAAGAGTTTGTTTCTTATCACAGGAATATATTCCTTTATTATTATTATTATTATTATTATTTAGAGAAAGTTTTATTATAAGACACATACACTCGCTGGAGAAACTGAGAGACAGAAAGCAAGAAATCACCCCCCAGGGGGAGAGTAGGTTCCTTATAAAGGATGACTTTGATCCCCTTCCCTCTCTCTTGCCCATGGGGTGCCTTCCACCATGTTATAACACACATAGATAGAAGGCCCTCACTAAATGTGGCCCTTTGACCTCGGACTTCCCATTCTGCAGACCAATGAGCCAAATAAATTTATGTTCATTAAATTAACCCATCTGGGGTATTCCGTTAGAGCAGCAATGAATGGACCAAGACATATAGCATTTTTATACTGTTCTAGAAAGGTCTCTTTAAACCATCTAGTCTATAAATGCATTACCTTGTAGTACTTTCTTTTAGTGGAAGCAAATATAAACTTTAAAGAATCCATAAAGTTAGTTGCTGCCCAAACTGCCTCATTGCCACACTCCTGATAAGTTTCTGCATCTTGCAGACATTTTGTAAAGTCTGAGTTAGAGTTTGCAGTGGAACTGGAACTTAACACTGAATTTTAGCTGCTCATTCCATACTCTGGGCGGCTCCCCAGAACTGGCTGCTCCCTTGAGCCTCTGCTGCATAAATCCAACTCTTCTCCAAAAGCTATGAGATCTTGGTGAGCTGCTTCTTCCATCTGTAGAATGGATGGAGAGGGTTAATAATAATAATCATATGTTAATAATAATAATCATACGTTGCAGAATTTTCATGAGACTTAATGAGATCAGTTATGAGTGAGCAGTGAGCTTTTGTAAGTGCTAGGGACTTTGTAACTAGTTAATAATACTTTTCTCTTGTGACTTACCTGGTTTAAGATTCTGACATCTTATAATTCTTCTCCGTACCCCACTCCCAACCAGCCTGATCTCCTATAATGTGACCCCTATTCAGTAATTGCCCACAGCAGGAATAGACTCTCCACTTTTAAGAACTGGCTTCCATGGTCAAGGCTTCCTGAGCAGCAGGTTTTTGTAATCGGCCTGTTCCTCCTGTTTTCACCGTACCGGCAAACAGTGTGGTATGGTGACGTCACAGAAGTGTGGTTTCGACCAACCCAGAGCCTTCTGTGCCCGCCCATGATGGGAATGAGGACTGGCATTCTCTGCTCCCCCAACACTACTCCTTCTTCCCCTTGAACTATGTTGGCCCAAGTTGAAAACATGGACACAGTAAGGTCTATCAATATTTCCTGGGCACAGACTTGTTACTGAATGGGCAAGTTGGTTCAGTAAGGAAAATCAAACTAAACAATAAAATCCATGGCAAAAGACCTTGGGTAGAAGAGGGGGAAAATGCCTAACACAAGGAAAATGAACGTAAAAAATCATCGATTTGGTAAAAGTGAAGTAATTTCTACAGATGAGTCACATTATATGTAGAACATTTGGAGTAATTCAGGAAAATCATTAAAAAAATTTTAAATGAACAATACTGCCTTTTTATTTCATTCTAATATATTTGTGTATATTTATATACACTTATGACTTATTTAAGTAAATTAAGTTGAAATACTTCATAGTCCTGTGCAAGTAAAAATGTTAAATCTTTTTAAAAATTTTATGTATAGATTTTATTTTTCACTTAATATATTGTGACTATTTTCCCATAATAAATACTGAATCGAATGGCTTCATAATGCTTCATTATTTGGATGTTTCATAATGCATTTTACCATCCTACATCTGCTCATTTTGGCTATTTCCATTCTTTTGCTGTTTTAAATAATCCTATGAGGTCAGTTTGTTCTTTTTTTAAAATTTCTCTCTTTTGTTTGGTGTTGAGAGATTTTTGCTATAGGGCACAGGTGCTCACCAGAGACACAGAGAAAGACAGATAGAAAACAAGCAATCAGTCCCCCGTGGGATGGTCACACCGCAATCCCTTCTCCTCCATTCTCCTCTTGGAATCTTGGGGACACATGCACATGCACCCAGTGTGAGATTTAAGCCACCAGGTTGGGTCTTGAACCGCAGTTGACTACGTGGGAGTCCAACGACATAACCATTATGCTATCTGCTGGTCCTGAGATCAGCTCTTGTACATAAATCTCTGTTCACATCTCTGATTATTTCCTTAAGATAAAATCAAGAACTTATATTATTGAGTCAAAGAGTATAAACAAATGTTTGTTTTATTCTTTGACTTGAACGTGAAATATTAAAAAAAATCCCCTTTTAGCTGCTCCTTTCATACATTTTTATTCTACAAATTATTTTTTTACCTCCTTTTTGTGTGTGTAAGGACCTTATTAGGCTGTGTGAATTCTTACCCTGTTACCTCTTCGAGAGAGAGCTAGGGTCCCGTTTTCTCCTAGCCATACTCCCTGCAGTTTCCCCTCACCTACCCTCTCCCCACCCTGAGCTAAGTCCCCCTTCTGCCTTCACCCTGATCCAGACACCCAGGCTTTTATAATCCTGCCACAACATTCACTAGCTGGGTTCTCAGTGTTTAGTTTTATTTTGGCATTAGATAGTGCGTGCCTTGGAGTAAGGACCTTATCTTATTCATCTTTATTGCCCCAGCACCAAGCTTGGTGCTTAGTCCATAACAAGGAACATAAAACTGTTTAGTAAACACATACACGTATGCTTGTGCATACACACTCACACACACATACACACACACACACACACACACACAGTCCTGTATTGTTACTGATTACAGGAGATGGGGGAAGGAGAAAGATAATCATCTTAATGAAGTACCATGCTTGTATTTTCTCAGTTCTAGATGTTCTGTATAGATGGGACATCATTTTTTGGTGTGGGTCCAGATGGGTCAGATAGAATTAAAATCAGAATTTTATCAGGTCATTGAGGTAGTCCACTGAGCCTAAAACAAGCTGGAGAATTAATAACTGTTGGGTCAAACTGGCCACAAATCTGATTGGAATTTATTTACTCTCAATGCAAATAATTATACAACTTCTATTTTGTCCTTTAAATGGGGATATAAGTGACTGTTCTTTTATCTGGAAATAATTTGCATGTCTGGAAATAATTTGCACATCGCTGTAGAACCTGCCAATGGCATGTTCACATGGGCAAATTGAATTTTAGGAATTATTTCTCTTTCCAGCTGAAATTCTTTAAGAATAGGTCTATGCTAATTAGTTCAGTGGCCAGGAAAGTCAGGTTTGGTTGGCAAAATTTGTTGGTACTGGCTATAGCATTTTTAAAATTGCATTTTATAATTTCTAGGCCAGAAGAAAATGTAAGATACATACTGTGAAGCTGACATATCTGTCAGCTCTCTATTAAACACGGTACACAGCTATGAAACATATGTATAGAAATAAAACTTAATTTGTTTCTCTGGAACCGAATGTAACTTAACCATCTAAGTTCCTATTGGGCCTGATGCTAAGATCTTGATCCATTCACTTCCAGCTATATTCCATCATTTTTTCTAGTTCTTTTGTGGATATATTAGTTGTGTTTATGCTTCTGTTCTACTGTTTTTCCAGGAGCACAAGTGTCAGGATGTTCTCCCAGTCCTGGCATCTCCTGGAAGGTGTGGTCCAGGGTCCTCATGCCTATAGTCAGAAGGCCCACTCATTCAAACTCTGAAGCTCCTGAGAATCGCCATTCTCTCACTGGGGGAAGCCTAGCAGTTCTTTCTGCTCTGCACTACACTGTCCGAGTTAGCTGTCATTCAGCCATCACCTCCCCATACTGGGCGAAGGTCTGTGACTTCTTCTGCTATGCCATGAAAAGCAAGGTCTTGGTCTTCTGTGCGTTGAGTTCTACATAATTCTTGGAGATCTTTGCATAGAGACTCCCTCTTAGTTTCCCTCTCTACCACCCTACCTCCTCCACCTCCCCACTGCCCTCCTGCCTGACCAGCCGAACTGGTCAGGGAGAGCAGGATGACAGTATTCCTGGGCAGTAAAGCTTGCCATCCACCCCATTTTCTCATGCCTGTGGTTTGGTCCAGAATCTTGGCTGATGGGTGCTCAGAAAGATATATCTCTTGAGGATATTGTCTCTTTGTGAGTTTCTACAATCTCCTTGAAACTTCCAAGCTAAGCATAACCATTTCTTGTGCTTTGCATTTTAGCCATAGAAATCTTAAACTTCATGGAACAGTGAGAGCCTCGGGGTAAATGGAGGAGGGTCTGATACATGCAGAGGGGTGGGCACGTCAATGAATAGATCCAAATATCATCCTATCAGCATACGCGTATGTAAATAGACTTCTAGTTATATGGTAATTTAAATGATCATAACTGCCCAGGCTGCACCCAAGTGTGAAAGAAACATTATTATTGCAGCAGTTGAAATGTGAAGCTGAAGAACATTGCAGTTTCAGGATGGTGTTCTTGAGAATCGGATGACAGACACATCTATACTCAAACTCTGGTGAAGTGTGAAAATTGAATGAATACTCCATCAGATTCTGAAAGCTGGAATGACGACTCCTCCCTTCCCTTGTAAAGAGATTGTTTCTTCATATTTAGGGTGGCACCCTCATTTATGGAAAAGATCTTTTTGGCACTCATACACTGTTTCTTGTTTCTTCTAGTCATTATTAATTACTGTTTACAAGGGAAGAGTCCAAGTATACCTAAATCTGGAATTACCGTATACAGCACTAGGGTTTGAAATAATAGAATCTGTCATCAAGTCGACTGCCTCACATTCAGCTGGTGTCAAACTCAATAGCTGACATTTTTGCTTCTGCAAAAATCCTAGAGAGGAAAAGAAAATTCTAATTTGTAATAGACCTGTTTCTCACAAAATGTTATTCTTGCCACTCTACTCTTCCTTCGTGTTGAGGGGAAGCTGAAGCAGCTTTTGCTGCAAAGGAAGATCCAAGAAGACGCCATTGGGGAACTTTCTGAGTCCAGTCTGGGGGCCTCAGATGAGCCTCCCTGTATGCGTGAGTGTGTCCCTTCACTTCCTGTGTTTGGAAGCCCGCAGAGATGATTTGCCGTCCTAGAACCTCAGGCCACGATGAGAGGAAATCTTCATGTGTTCTTGGTAATACCCTTTGGCCTCAGATGTGTTGTCAGTACTTTCTCTTCCAGGTCAGGTACTAGGGCTACATGTCTCTGTGAGAAATAAATATCCTCTAGTGTGCTTCTCTGCTGAAGTTCCTCGTTGACTGACTCTGTCCTGTGGTGTCTTCCTTGCTGGGTGGGGACGGGGGCATCAGGACACAGCCTACGAGCGGGTTGCCCATGTCATCGTGCGTGTTTAGACTACACACAGCTCTACACCAGGAGCAAAATGCCAGGAGGACCATTCACTCTGTGAGCATTTTGATGTGAATATGTATTATGACCTTGTATGGCCTTTTATGGAAATGGTAATAAATGTCTTCAGGAAGAGAGAGCTTTTCTGTTTTGGTTTGCACAAAAACATTAAATACAGACCAGCAATGCCCTGCATCCATGTTAAAATCAACACTCTGGCAACTGACTGGGGGGGGGGGGTTCACCCCTCACTAACTGTGTAGCCCTGGACTAATTAGTTCATCTCAGTTTTATTATCTATAAAGTAGAGACATAATATTACTTCATAGGTTACTAGGAGAATGAAAGAAATTGTGTATGCCAAGGACAACATAGAACCTGACATGCAGTCAGTGCTCAGTATAAGACAGCTCTGAGAGGGGACCAGCAGTTGGTGTAATGGTTATGTCCCTGGACTCCCATATAGTTGACCATGGTTCAAGTCCCAGACCCGGTGGCTTAAACTCACACTGGGTATGTGTGCATGCATGCCCAAGATCCCAAGAAGAGAATGGAGGAGAAGGGATTGCGGAGTGGCCATCCCCCCTGGGGGGGGGGGGGTGATTTCTCGCTTTCTGTCTCTCTGTCTCTCTCTGTCTTTAAGGCGAGCGTACATGCCCTATAGCAAAAACCTCTCCAAAAAAAAAAAAAAAAGACAACTCTGAGAATCTGGCCTCTGCGTGGTCCTTCCACATAGATGCTGCTTTGCAATTGCTTTCCATCAAGGCTCTCCTAATAAGACATAACACATCACTTTCCCACTCATTACTATAAGACTCCTTACAGTGGAGCTATTGATTTGTGGTATGAATCATTGATTAGTACTAACTGAATAGCCTCCCACACACTTACACTCATCTGTCAGGTGATTGTCTCGACTCTGAAGAGGGCCTACCGCCAAGAGAGTTTTGGACTGAGTGCAAAGCTTCAGGCAATCGACAAGAGAGTAAAAGAATAAAAAAGGAAAGAGTCAAGCTTACTGTTTAGTTTTTCCAGACGAGGTGTCATCCCTGACAAGCCTGTCTCTACATGGAATTAATTATTAGAAGAAAAACTAGTGAAGAGCTCTAAGCAGGTCAAACCTCGACAGACTTAAAAGATTATATAGACAGGGTAGGGGGTCAGGTGAGTCTTATCTAGAGCAGCCTGGCACTTTATCTGTGTTTCAAGACAGGGTGGTCACAGTGTTGGCTGGGCCCGGTGGGGGCTAGAGGCCTCTGCTGATGGCAATCTTATCATTCTCGTGTGATACTTTCATTAATGGCTGGCTTTACCTGCTCTTTTTCCAATATGTTGCACACCAATATAATTTCTGTCAGTTATCGAGCCCTGATAGCATCTAGGTCCTGAAATTGTGTTATTGAACGAACATTCATTGTCAAAGCTTTACAAGATAAACCTATTTTATTTCTCTTCATCCTATAAATGTGTTGATTCTCCTATGCTTGTATAATGAATGGGCCTTGGACTGTTGTAATACCTTCACTGAAATTCTTGAAATATATGTGTATGTCTCTCTCTCTCTCTCTTTCTCCTTTTCCATCTTCTTATCCCTGGCCAGGCCTTTCCCTCCTCCCTCAATTTCTTTCTCTCTTCCCCAAAGAACAACACACACACATATACAAATGCAATGGCTGTCATTTAAGAAAATGTGCAACTCTCAAAAAAAGAAAAAAAGTGCAGTTAGGTGAACTTTGATAAAATAAGGATTTTCATGACTCCAGTTTTGTTCTGTTTTGTACTGTCAGTGGGTACATATGCCCCCAAGAAAGAAAGGCAGGCAGACAGAGAAAATACCCCCCAGCAGAGCATGGTCATGCCACAATCCTTGTCCTCCATTTTCCTCTTTTATCGGAATTTTAGGCATGCATGCATACATGCCTGGTGTGTTCTCAAGCCTCCAGGGCTGGGATTCAAACCCCACTCAGCCATGTGGAACCCGGCTCCTATGCGTGGCACTGCCCTACAGCCCAGATAGAGCATCTTGACTGGCACGAGAGCTGTATTCCCTCTGAGTACAAGTATTAGGTGCCACTGCTCAGAGATGCGGCAGGGCAGCACAGGGAAAGCTAAAAGCAGCTGAGACTCACTGTCTGTCACTGAGACTGACAGATCGTCACTGATGGTGGAATCTGAACTTAAATGATTGAAAGTGCTATGTCATCGTTTTCACTACTACTCCTCTGTGCCATCTTATGGTCCATGACCAAGTTCGTTAATTCCGTTTCTTCTGTCTCCTCTCTTGTATATTTTGTTTTATTCAGTATATATGCTCATGAAATATGAATGACCCCAGGAGCAGCTCCACTGGGCGTCACCCCACAGTTCATCTGCAGGCTGTTTACAGATGCTAGTAACCTCTTGGAGGACATTTTTGCATAAGCAAGTGATTTTTTAAAATTACTAAATATGGAAATGGCTCTCTCTCTGTGTGTGTGTGTATATATATATATATATATATATATATATATATATGAATTGTGTCTTTATTTAAGGAAAATTTATCTCAATGTAGAAAAGTATAAAGAAGAAAACAAACATCCAAAATCTCATCACCTGGATTACCTTACTTAAAAAAAATAATTATAAAAAATAAGACCAGGGGCCAGCAGATGACATAGCAGTTACCTTGTTAGACTCCCACATGGCTGACCATAGTTCAAATCCTGGACCTGGTGGCTAGAAAATCATGCCGGGCATGTGTGTGTACCCAAGATCCTGGGAAGAAAATGGAAGAGAAGGGATTGCAGTGTGGCCATCCACCCTGGGGGGTGATTTCTCACTTTCTCTCTCACTGTCTCTGTCTGTCTCTCTCCCTGGTGAGTACACATACCCTAAGGCAAAAATCTCTCCAATAAATAAATAAGAGTGTATGTATTTGTATGGTTAGAGAATATTTACATTGTATGAAAGTGCAAATAGTAGAAATATTACAATTAATACAAGGTATAGGTTGAAAAGCACCCTTATTTCCCTCCTTCATACCCTAGTCCTCAGCTCCTACTCCAGCTTTATGAATAAAGGTACAGCAATGACTATGGCATCTCCTTTAGCACCTCCTTTGGCCCTAAAAGGGACTGTTACTCTAATGGGTGAAAGAATCAACACAAGACTTATCTGTGGAGTTATATATGCTGTGCTGTCAGTCAGCAGCTCGGCAGCTATGAGATGTGACAAAAATGTTACTCTCAGCTGTGGAACCCAGGTCACCGTAGTCATCCCCTCTCCCCTCTGCTTCTCCTAACTAATCACATGATTCCTTACATATTTATAAAATGGGTGTGGTAATTCCTTTGTGTTCAATGAGTTTTGAGAATTGAATACCAGAGTGGGTAAGAAAATACTTCATAACCCTTAAGGCAGACCATAAGTATGAGGTTTCGTTGTCATCACTACAGTTACATACAGGTGTGCTGTGGAGAACCATTTTTAGGAAGTTCAAGACCACACGGCCACCAACTACTAGACCAAATTTGACCCACAGCTGCCTTTTGTTTGGCTTGTACTATTTTTTAAAACAAAAGTTGCCAATGTTTAAAAGTCAGGAGAGTTTACATAAATGATGTCCCTTATAAAATATGAGGAACTAATCACAAAGGGACCTGCATTCACACATGGCTGCTGTTTTCTTCCTTCCTTCCTTCCTTCCTTCCTTCCTCCCTCCTCCCTCCCTCCCTCCCTCCCTCCCTCCCTCCTCCCTCCCTCCCTCCCTCTCTCTCTTTCTTTCTTTCTTTCTTTCTTTCTTTCTTTCTTTCTCTCTCTCTCTCTCTTTCTTTTTTCTTTCTTCTTTCCTTTTGGGCGTGTGTGCTCACCTGAGAGACAGAGAGACAGAAAGCAAGAAATCATCCTCCAGGGGGACAGCCACTCTGCAATTTCTTCTCCTCTATTCTCTTCTCAGGACTTTTAGCATGCATGCACACAAGCCCAGCATGAGTTTTAAGCTGCTAGGTCTGGGACTGGAGCTGCAGTCGACTACATGGGAGTCAGTGACATAACCATTACACCATCTGCTGGTCCCAGTGTCTACTATTTCCATTGCTAAGGAATTTCAGCCCACATAACATGTTTTCTCCAGTTTGCCACAAACCCCCCACCACCCCTTTTTTTTTTTTTTTTTTTTGAGAGGTTTTCGCTATAGGGCACATGCGCTCGCCAGACAGAGAGAGACATAGAGACAGAAAGCGAGAAATCACCCCTCAGGGGGGATGGTCACGCCACAATCCCTTCTCCTCCATTCTCCTCTCGGGATCTTAGGCACGTACGCACACGCGCCCAGCGTGAGTTTTAAGCCACCGGGTCCAGGATGTGAACCGCGGTCAACTACATGGGAGTCCAGCGACATAGCCATTACGCTAACTGCTGGTTCCCACACCACTCCCTTTTGTAGCCTCAATACTTAAACCAGATGTCTGTAGTTATTTGTGTGCTTGCTTTTTCTTAAAATAGGAAAATATTTTAGAAACAATATTTTATCAACAGTCATGGAGTAAAGCTATTCCTAGAGGTCCACTAGATTTTTCTTATACCTGACCGGCTTCCCTGAAGACAGTGGAATTTGTCATTCCAATTCAAGATAAAAAAAAATATATTCAGGCTGAAAGGAGCCTAGCGGTTAACTAATCTTCTAAACCTCTTATTTCTGAATTTCAAATATATTAAGTTATATAATATATAATTTATAAGATCATGTTATAAAATGTTTAGCATTATAGAAGAATACTTAAGCAGTAGGTTCTATCATTGTTATTATTATCAGAGAAATAATTCTGGATTCTCAGGCGTTTAGTCATCTAGTCATTCAACACATACATTGCATTGCCAGAAAAGTCATGTTGTATTTTTACATAGAAAAAAAATTACATCATGACTTTTCTGGCAACCCAATACACTGAGCAGAGCAATCTTGAATAGAAGCATGAGGTTTCTGAGTCCGTTTTTTTTTTTTTTTTTTCATCTGCCTACAGGAAAGACTAATACCTTCCCTCCACAGTCTAAGTATTTGCAAATTAGCCGCAGGTGTGTTCATGAACCACTTTGTGGAGCTTATAGTGCTGAACAAATTGTTACTACTGCTTAGTTATAAATTTAACTGAGAATCTTTTAGAAATATTTACAACTAGGGTTTTAAAAGATGCCTGAGATACCCCCAAGTTACACAGAATTACCTTCATTAGGATTTAGATTTTTCTCAAGCTCTAGCTCATCGGATGAATTAAGTGCCTAGTATTCTCTCACCAAAATATTTAGGTAAATTTAGAATAGTTTCCCTTAGATACCTGAAGTTTGTCTGAAGGAAGGACCCTGGGACACGCCTGGGCTGGAAATGGTCTGCACTTACCAGCAGTGCGTGGGTGAGCATGCGTTGCACATGGGTAAGGGCAATGGAAATCCTCTCACCCCTGAGGTCCCTAAAAGTATGCCAATAGGCAGATTAATAAGATAAAAAGAAAACAGATTTATTTAATCATAGTTTTAAGTGACGAGAGCCTTCAGACTGAAGACTCAAAGATATAAGGGAAGCTTTCTGATTTTATGTTTAGTTTCAATGAAGTAAGGGCAACCACGTAGAAATGTGATTGGACGGAAAGTCTGAGCTAATGGGAAAAGACTAGCAAGACCTGCGTAGATTCGTCCTGGCCTTTCTGTTCAGCATTGCTTTCTCCTGGGTATGGGGCAGGACTCCTCTGAAATGAGAATTTTCTGATTTGATGTCAGACAAGGTAGGTCAGAGAATGTCTTTATATCCAACTCTTACACAGAAAGGTGAGGGACGCTGAGCAATATGAGTAGACTTCAGAAAGTTTGGAGAAAAATTGAATTAAAGTACCAGTTTGTTTGTTGTGGGAAAATTAACAAAATCCTTGTGTAGTTTTTTTGGAGTATGCCTTTTTCATGAATTTATTGAGGATCCTGCATATTTTTTATTTTATGACTGGCTTTAGGGGAAAAGAGTTAAGATTTCTACGAACTGCCTTTGGGAATAAGGATTCTAGTTGCTTGAGCTTGCCTCAGGGAAGAATAAGAGGGAGAAACAAGGGCAAGAAAAGGTCAGAGAGAAATTCTTTCTGCGGCTGCATAGTGTACCCCTAACATAAGCTCCCCTGGAAGACATTGATTGTCCCTCAGAACATGGATGGGGTGGTTCCAGACTGGTCTAGCAGTTTCCCTGATGGCCTCAGAGACCAGCTCTTCACCTCTGTGCTGTATTATCTTCTGTTTGCCTTGAGGTCGAGGCATATCTCTTCATAGCTGCAAGATGGCTACCACTGTTCTGGGAAATACACAGGCCAACAATGGACCAGAGAAATGGTCGTTTGGAGGGCCATTCCCATGGTCTAGTGGTTAAGGCAGACAGATTCCACATGGCCGACGAGACAGTTTGAATCTCAGCTCTGGAGGCTTGAAGAACACACCGAGTGCCCACATATGCATGTCCCCAAGTCCCAACAGGATGGAGAGATGGAAAAGGGATTGTGTCGTGACCACCCCCATTAGGGAGAGGCTTTCTCCCTTTCCCTCTCTCTCTATCTCTGTCTCTCTCTCTGGTGAGTGTATGTGCCCTTTGGCAAGAAAAAAATGAGGATCGTTCTGTGAGTCTTAGTGAAAGAGAAAGTCTTTCCCATAATCTCCCAGTAGACATTTCCATGAGTCTATGTCCATGGACTGCCTTGTTTCCCCCATCTATGTACAAGGACATTATCCTAAACTTTTCTCCATCTTCTTTATTCCCCTTTTCTTTTATGACATTCTGTGTTTTTTTTTCCCCCCAAGTTTGCTATGGGGTGTGTGCACTTGCAGAGAGAGATGGAGAGAGAGTGAGTGAGAAATCAACCCCCAAGGAGAATAGCCATGCCACAATTCCATCTCCTCCATTTTCCTCTTAGGATTTTGGGCATGGCACACACATGCACACACACACGGCATGTCTTTCAAGCCACTGGGTCCAGAACTCAAACCAAGAAGTCAGCCATGTGAGATCCATTTGCTTAACCTCTGTGCCACCTGTTGTCCCTCCAATCTGGTTTTTAAAAAAATATGTTCCCTACCCTCTTTCCCTATGTTTACTACTTTAAATCAAATCCTTGTTAACCCTACCTATTCTCACTGCTTCCATATTATTTATCTTCTACATTGCCACCACAGTGTTCTTTTAAAACACGAACTTTATTAGTCAACTACTCTGCTGAAAACCTTCAGTTATTCTTAGTCATATAGAGGATTAAATTTTAAGTGTTTTTTCTAGCTGCCTAAATGACCCCTTCTCTTTTAAAAGGGGAAAAAAAATCTTATATAGCAACTCAGTTCAGCTAATAAATGGTGTAAAACTGCTCTGGTTGAAATCGTGTGGAGAACAAGGCCCCCAACTCAGCCAGGTGGATCCCTCCTCTTCCCTGATGGGCGGCCCCAAAAACCTTTCCCAGGACCCCTTGTACTACAATTGGAAACACCTACCCAGCAGTTGGTCTGGAACTCAAGAGTGTCAACCAGACCAGCTGCACATACTTAGATGTTGTGGAAGCCAATGTCAAGGCCATGCTTACCCCGAGAACACAGGGTGAGAGCAGAAGAGGGCCCTAGAGGTATACTAATATGATGCCCAAGTGATATCCAATAAAGCAGTGCTTCTATCTGCCCAAACTGTAAGAACTGTTTTGTAGGGGAATTTATGCTCTGATTATGTTGACTAATTGGATGCTCCTGGACAAAGTCAGGAGGATTGAAGACGAAAATGCAACCAATATCAAAAATGGAGAACAATGATTTCTAATTGGATGAATTGTATTTGTGTTACATTTTTATTCATTCTATTTCTTTTCTTTTCCTTCCTTCCTTCCTTCCTTCCTTCCTTCCTTCCTTCCTTCCTTCCTTCCTTCCTTCCTTCCTTTCTTTCTTTCTTTCTTTCTTTCCTTGCCAAGGCATGGGCACTCACTAGAGAGAGACAGAGAGAGGGAAAGGGTGGAGAAATAGGGTGTGATCATGCCACAATCCCATCTCCTCCATTTCTCCATCTTGTTGAGATGTGGAACACACATGCATATGTGCCTGGTGTGTTTTTCAGGTTTGGGACTCAAACCATGTGCTTGTCTGTGGAGGATCTACCTCCTTCAACCACTAGACCACAGAGCTAGCCCCAGTCTCTGTTTCTTAAAAAAAACGTTAAAATTTTGCTTAGCTAATTCCTGAGATTAGTCTCTCTTTCTTGATTTTCACATTAGAAATCCTGAATTAACTAACATTTTATGTGTTTCTATTTGTTATCAAGGCAGTTTTGAGTTAAATAAGCTTAAGAATGGAATTTCAAACAGAACTATAATCACTGAATATGCTAATTATTCTAATTATTCTCCCTGCTCTAGACATCAACCTGTATTTATTCTTTATATCTGTTTAAGAATTCAGTATTTTTGTTGTTCTAAGTAGACTAAAGAGCTATTTAGATGAAGTTTACATTCTTTTATGGAATATGACCTTCTTAATTAGGGAAATGTTAACAGAGACTAATAAATAAATAATTTGAACAAGTAAAGGAGTTATCAATTTAAGTAAGAGATGAATGAATTTGCATTTCAGTAGGTATTTGCATATGGACAGGGAGGAGGGAGGGGCCTGGAGAGGAAAGTGAGGAACTGGACGGGGCAGTTCCAGCTGAACTGGACTGTTCAACTCGGTTTGCTTGTATCCATTCTCATTCAGAAGGATTCAAGGAGATCGTGTCCTTTCCTGTCTCTTGCGGACTCCAGACTTCCTTTCTGCCTTTGACCACTCCCACGCGCTCCTTCCTATCCACCTAGACCTCCCTTCTGTCATCAGCATAGGTTTTTCCATTTCTCCCTTTGCGGTCTGCCCCATCCCACCTGGGGCTGGCTTGTTTCTGGCCGCCAGTCTTTGCCATCAGGCTTCGTACAGGCAAACTCAGCCTTGCCCTGCAGCAGCTCCCTCCTGGCGCCTCGGGCTCAGCTGTTGGCATCTGCCACTGCCTGGTTTTTCCAGATCTGCCAGCTGAGAAGCCCCCCCATCCTCCCCACGTTCAACTGAGCTTCACAGAAAATTCGGCACCAGTGAGCAACTGGACGTCTGTATCCATTTTCTGAAGCTTAAAACTGATTTTGATTCTCTCCTAATCCTTTGCAGTATGGTATAGGTTTAAACTGAGAGCAGCAGAGACAAAATGATTTAACACGACGACAGAGCTAGCCTAGCCTGTTTCAGTGACACTCTAACATGGTTAAGAAAACTGACTGTCAGATGGGATCAGCGTTGTGGAAGGGAACAGCCCTCGTTGCTGGAGTGGCTGGAGTCAAATTCTCACCCAGCAGGAGCGGTTTTAATGACTGAAGAACCCAGTAACCATGAGAAACAACTGAACCTCAGTGCATCGCTGACCCCCTCCATCCCCTCTCCCTTCTGTTTTTCAGGTACAACGTGTTTGATTGCTCTGCTCTCGGACAAAGACCTCACTGTGGCCAACGTGGGTGACTCACGCGGGGTCCTGTGTGACAAAGATGGAAACGCCATTCCTTTGTCTCATGATCACAAGCCTTACCAACTGAAGGAAAGAAAGAGGATAAAGAGAGCTGGTGAGTTGGCACTGCCTCCAAGGACCGTCTGCCATCTTGTCTGGTGGACGAGGCGGCTTGCTTGGAGAGCGCCTGGGGGATAGCACGCTCAGTGTCCTGGTGATTAGCAGGTCAGTACAGAGGCTGCTGCTGAGCTCGCCGGGCTTTGTATGGTTTCCTGTCAAATAAGTAGCCACTAAAGTTGCCCTTCCTTGTGGCCAGTTTCCAAAACGCAAAAAAAAAAAAAAAAAAAAAAGCCACTTTTTAGTAGGAAGGGTAATAAGATCTTTGGACCTCTGGTTCCACCTCATTCTCACCTCTTGCCATAACCCGCTTCCCTCCAGCCAGGCCACACTACCTGCCATTCTCCAAATGAATCTTGTTTTTCATACCTGTGTGCCTCTGCAAAGGCTCCCAGTGTAGCAGAAGACATTTTCTTGTTCTTGGAGATTCTGTATAAGGGTGACATTTTGAAAGCCTTCTCTGTCACATCCTGGCCATGGCTCCCCCAGTCTGGGTGAGTTGGATGCCCCACTGTCTTTTCCCAGCATCCTCTGTGGACACCTCCTGGCCGCCACTCACAGTGCATGGATGTACTGGCTTTCTTCTCTCTCTTGGCTTTCTGACCATGAGCTTTTTGAGAACAGGAACTTGGTCTTGTTCATCCCCATACCCCACATGTGCTCTGTAGCAAACTTATATACATAAATGAAATAAAATAATTATTTTTAGAAATAAAGGCTTACATACCCAAGGACACAGCTAATGACTGATGAGACCAGAAATGAAACCAGGACTGTCTTGAGTGTTTTGACTCTGAAGTTCCGGCCATTGCCCACTGGACCGTACTTTCTGAAATGTTCTTACACCTAGCTCAGTGCCTGGTGTAAGGACATATTTCAGAGTGGGAAGAGGAGGGGCAAGACCCTTTATTCATTCATTGGTTCAATATTTTAAGGGCTGGGCATACAAAAGTGTCCCCTCCCTGAAAAACACTCTCATGAAATACACATTCTGAAATTGGCATGAAGGTGGTGGGGTGAGTGGAGGAGGCAGACATCAACAAAAAGATAAACTGGTAAAAATACATTCGTTATATAGTATATTACAAAGTGGTCACTGCTGTGGAAGGGCATGAAGCAAGTCACAGAATGGGAGTGTCAGAGTTGTGGCTTCAAGTAGGGTGATCCATGTAGGCCTCGCTAGGGTGACATTTGGAAATAAAGTCAAAGGAGGGTTATCAGTTACTATTATGTTTTCTTAATTAGATTGGGGGAGGGTTTCTTTATGCATGTGGAAAGGAAGGACTCTTTCACTCCCCAGACTGACAAGTGCAGCACACAGGTTCTTCATGATATGCCAGGCACAGGGTGGCCCCAGAGGGGAGCAGGGAGGAGCTCACACACACTAGTCTGTGACCCAGAGGGGCCCCTGCTGGCTGGGTTAATCTGCAGATTGACTCTCAGTCTATACAGGTCAGCCTCTGCCCAATGAATGAATAAAACGAACCTAATCAACATGTGAGTTTTCACAGTAGGAAGCTGTACTGTTGAGTCAAAAAGTGTTGAATTTTATTGCAACCCCCTGCTTCAGTGACAGCATGCTTGTGATGCGGAATAATTTTTAATGAAAGCGTGGTCAGGCTTTCTGTTGATGGGATGGCACTAACGACGTTTTAGGAGCATCTGTCAAGCGTTGAAGAGCTCCAGGCAGTATGAGTGAGGTCCTCTAGCTTCCTTACTTACGAAGGCACCGTCTCCCTGCCAGAGTTGGCCATGAGCCTGGACTTAAGATACAGATAGCCTACCCTGGCCTGAGCACAGGCAAGGCCGTGTGCACAGCACACCTGGAAGTGTCATCCTCACATCCTGCACTCTCTTCTGAAATGTCCCTGCTGTTTTATCCTCCTTCCTCTTCCCCCCATGCCCACCCCACCCAACTATGACTCTTTAGAAAAGCAAATGTGGACACCATCTCCCAGGAGGTTAATCTAACCTGCTCTGTTTGTTTATGCAGTTTGGTCGAGGGTGTATTTATAGTAGAGAGTAAGAACCCATGACTGATTTTACTACCTTTACGTATGCTTCCTCTGATGCCACTCTTCTTTTCAGGACACCTTTGCCCCTCAGAACATGGCAATAAGCTCCAGCCAGTCTAGACCAAATACATTGCTGGTCTTTTTTTTCTCTTTTCCTTTGTGGGTCTTGTAGTAACCACATTACCTGCCTTTCTGTGCTAGGAGTCAAGCCTGGCACATAATATACGTTCTCCCTCTACCTGTCATATGAGGTTGGTACCAGTACCCTTACTTTAAGCCAATGAGTGGAAACTCAAAGAGGCTTGCATAGAACTAGAGGTGGCATGGTGGCTAAGGCTCTGGACTACCACACGGTCAACTGCTGTTTGAGTCCCAGACTGGTAGCTTGCTTTCTCACTTTGTCTCTGTCTCTTTCTCTCTCTCTCTCTCTCTCTCTTTGTGTCTTTCTCTGGTGAGCACATGTGCTCTGTAGCAAATTAGTATGTGTGTGTGTGTGTGTGTGTGTATACATAAATTAAATAAAATAAGTAATTATTTTTATAAATAGAGGCTTACATACCCGAAGACACAGCTAGTGACTGATGAGAGCAGAAGTGAAATCAGAGCTCGCTTTGACTGTTTTGACTCTGAAGCTCAGGGCCTCACCCCCTGGACCATACTTCTGAAATGTCTTCTACATCACTGTCCATAGAAGTCCTACCATGGCACAGCTTCAGTACCGAATCCTCCATGATCGTCACAACCGGAAATCATCCCTCCCTTTTCCATCTGCCTACAATATTAAGCAGATACTAGTCTTCTTCTCAAAGAATACTACTTTGTGCTTGTAGCATTTAATACATGTGACATATTTTTCTTGCTAGACTTTCCACTTATTTCTAGAAAGTTCTGGATCTTGTATAACTTTATATCCCACACATTGCTTCACAAGGAGTAAGTATGTGAACAAATGAAGTTCTAATTCCTTTAAGAAAAAATAATAACAAAAAAATACTATTTAGTACATTCTTGGTTCAGGCACTGTGCTGATTTATATAAAATAACTCCTTTATTTCTCACAACCAAGTGGAAAGGATACTCTACCCATTTTGTAGTCAGGGAGACTGAGGAGTAGAAAGATAGCATTTCTGGCTAGCCTGTGGTGTTGTGGTTAAGGTGGATGGATCCCACACGGCCAACTGCATAGTCCAAGTCTTAGACTGGGCAACTTGGAAAACACACCAGGCACATGTGCATGCACGCCCAAAATCCTGAGTGGAGAATGAAGAAGGGATTGCAGCATTCTCTCTCTCTCTCTCTCTCTCTCTCTCTCTCTCTCTCTCTCTCTCTCTGTTTCTCTCTGGTGAGTGAAAGTGCCCTATAGCAAATTAAAAGAAAACAAATTTTAGAGTTTTGCATCCATTCACGTTTGCATCCAGTCACTTCTAGAAGTGATAGTGCCAGAAATGGAATCCAAACAGTCTGACCTGACTGTATTAAATATGTGCTTTTCTGGGGACCAGCAGTTAGCATAATGGCTATGTCGCTGGACTCCCACGTAGTCGACCGCGGTTCGCGTCCTGGACCCGGTGGCTTAAAACTCACGCCGGGTGCATGTGCGTGCGTGCCCAAGGTCCCGAGAGGAGAATGGAGGAGAAGGGATTGCAGCGTGGCCATCCCCCCTGGGGGATGATTCTCGCTTTCTGTCTGTCTCTCTCTGTCTGGCGAGCGCACGCACCCTATAGCAAAAAAAAAAAAAAAACCTCTCCAAAAAAAAAAAAATGTGCTTTTCTGTGCTTTTCCTTCATCCCAATTCTTTAATTTTGGTGGGGGGAGAGGGGTGTCTTTTGATAGGCACGCCCAGGGTGACCTCAGGCTATATGATGTGTAGCAGCGATGTTTCTGGTGCCTGTCCACCAGCCTTTCTTTCAGCATTCCTTTGTCGCTCTTCCACATCTCCACCCTCATGTTTTCTGTTGTTAATGACTACTCTCATGGTGTTAAGTTAAACTGGATGCCCTCTCCAGTATACAGCCCTACCCTCAGTATCCCTCATGACGTAGTCTTGAAGGCATTCAAGATGTCAAGAATGAGGGCACGAGGACCTACTGGGAGAGTGTTAAACACCGAGCCCATGCAGCAGGTTGCCACTTGGCCCTGGGAGTGATGGAGGTGAGGGGAGTGTCTATAGCCCAATTCACATCCCAGTCCACACGCAGAGTCAGCCCATTGTACACACACCCAGACCACCAGGTATGTGAGTTGCCAACTGGTCAGGCTAATGGGCTCATTCTGTCTTGCAGGTGGTTTCATCAGTTTCAATGGTTCCTGGAGGGTCCAGGGGATCCTGGCCATGTCTCGATCTCTGGGAGATTATCCTCTGAAAAATCTCAACGTAGTCATCCCGGACCCAGATATCCTGACCTTTGACCTCGACAAGCTGCAGCCTGAGTTCATGATCTTGGCATCAGATGGCCTCTGGGATGCTTTCAGTAATGAAGAAGCAGTTCGATTCATCAAGGAGCGTTTGGATGAACCTCACTTTGGGGCCAAGAGCATAGTTCTGCAGTCATTTTACAGAGGCTGCCCTGACAATATAACAGTCATGGTGGTAAAGTTCAGGAATAGCAGCAAAACAGAAGAGCAGTGAACCCTTCAGGGGTCTCGGCTGCCTCAGACTAAAGGACTTTCAACACACTGGTCTCTTTTACTGTAGTGAAAGGTGTGGGAGTTGTAATTAGGATCATCCATCCCAGACACACAATCCTCCCCTCCCTGGTGGTCTTGGGTCTCCTTTCAGGATGAACAGAGGGTGCTCTTGGCCAATATAGTTGAGAGGCTGGAAATGGCTTCTTCATGTTTGCCCAATTCTTTCATCCAGTGTCCAAAATATATAAATAGATAGCTGTAGATTCACATGTATGAAGGGAATGGCATGTGTGCCATGTATTCTCCCTTTTAAGATCCTTTTCAAGATCCTCTTCAGGTCCTCTGAGCCTCAGCCTTTGTGTCTTCTTCTTTGGAACAGCAGGTAGGGCCAGCCTCCTCCTGCAAGACGAAGGCCACTGTGTCCCCCGTGAGTCAGGGGCTGACATGGCAACACCCTCTTCCGAGCTTGCTCTGTCCTGAGCTCAGGTTTTCCGCTGGGCAGCCGCCAGAGCCGGTGTGGAATGGTCTATTATGCAGGGGCTGCCCGTGGAGACTGAGGGGAGTGAGGAGGATGGGCGTTCAGTGGCGGCCACCTGCACAGCAGAAATAACCCCGTTCCCGCACTCCCTTTATTAGTTCAGTAGAGTAGGTGTATACCACCTGTCCCGCCTTTATCCCAATCATGCATGACCTGAACCTTTTGCCTACACTTTGCTGTGTATACTAGGCAGCTGTTAATTTCACCACCAGACACCGTAATTTTTCACCCTACATTACCAAAAATCCATATCAGGGGAAATGAAACAAGCAAATCACAGTGCAGTAATTCCTTCAAGGGTCGATAGAGCAGAACCATGCAAATGAGTCACTGCGCCCCTTGGGTTAGGAGACTATTTGCACTGGGAGAGAAAGTGAGCTGGGAGGTTACCAGCCCGAATTGGGCTCCAGCTGCCAATTTGTGTGTGTTCCCCCCTCCCTTATCTTAGTAGCTATCAAGTCTTTCAAGCAGTGTTCCTGGAAGCAGCAGCTCACAGCTGCATGTGTGTTCCTTGAAGCCAGGTACGGAGTTCTCTGCCCCTGCAGTGTGGAATCAGGTGGTATCCTACTGGGATTAGCTTCCCCTGGACAATGGAACAGCAGCAGCCTTTAACATTTGGTTGGAAACCTCTGTCTACACCGGTAGCTTTCCCTGAGCAAACGCAGTCTCCGAGCCTGCAGGGGCACAGCAATGGGGCGCCTCAGAGACCTACTGATATGTGCAATGACAAGCTGAGTGCGAAATCAGGCGTGAACCGATATTGATAAGGCCCAGCATCGTTTTGGGGTGGGGCTTACTGCTCTCCGTTTTCTATTACCAAAGTCATGTTCTTCCAACCTCAGTATTTTATAGGTTAATTTAGAGAAAATGCTAGTTTGCTCTCCTTGCCTGAGAGAGGCAGCTCAAATAGCCAAACAAGATTTTCCTTGCAGTCCCCACCCATCTCACGTCCACCTGGTTTTGTGCTTTGTGAGTGGGCATTGTTTGTGACATCTCTCATCTCTCGCAGGCCCGTCCTCTGGTCACCTCCCACTCATGTGGCCTGCCCTCCGCCCACGTTCACCTGTAGCTTTCCCACAGCAGGTTTCAGGAGTGAACTCCGGAGAAGGGAAACACGGCTGTGTGGCTGCCGAGGACTGCAATCTGCCTTGATCCCTCTGAGCACCTACCTTTCCTTGACTGCGGTGAAAACAAACAAGGGTTTCCCAGGAGAATTGCTTACTTTTGTATATTGCGTTTTCCAGTTTTAGAATTAGAATCCTGGTTATTGTTTTTTGGCCACAGACTGTTCTAGTACAATATGTCTGCCCCCGTTTTAGACTTCAGCATTTGCCTGTAGAGAGACATTGAGCATTTGGATGTGTGTGTTTGGGGTGAGGGTGGTGGCGGGGAGAATGCGGCAAACAAATCCTGGTTGTGATCAGAGATGGGACAGACAGGCTGGGTAGCTGAGTTCTCTTGGAGATTGAAGACGTTGTGACTCTGGGGCGTTGCCCCGGCCTCCCATCCAGCCAAGTTCAGGAATATGCATGTCAGCATTTTGTAATCCACAATGAACTTTCCTGTTATTTTTAACTGAAAACAAAAATGTATAATAACAAGGGGGAAATTTTAAATTTCACAATTATATTTATTGTCTAAAATGAAAATAGTAGTGTTTTGGTGAAGTTGAAAAGAAAATCTACTAAATTATCAAATTGGTGTTTATTTACCCTGCAAAGATTTTTAAGAGATGGTACTGAATGTACAAGGTCATGACCTTCTCTCCAATTGAGGTCTAAGAGGCATCTCCACATTTTGCTTGGTAGAATTAATTCACTCCTGACTTTAACCAAATGTAATATATATTTCCTACTTGCTTTTTCTCCCTTACTCCTACTATAACTTGTAGATTTTTAAAAGATAGAAGTACTAGGCAAAATAGTAGCAGTTTAGTTAAGAGTTGTGTCTAAAATCAGAGTACTTTATTTCCCTCTTCCTGCCTCCGAGCTCTGTCTCTCTGACCCTTTTCCAGCTGTTGGGGGTTCTCAGACATTACTCACGGGGTGCCCTGTGGGGCGTTCTGTAGGGACCCAGCAAGGTCAAATCAAGCCTTTGGAGCAATTGATCTGAGAAGTTTGCACGTGAAGCTTCCCTTCACAGCACTGCCAAAGCTTTGGAATTGTCACCTAAGACTGCCAGGACTGCCTAGCTAGCCCGAGTTCGAATTGCCAATAATCCCCATGGTGCCAAATTTTGGGATGTTTTACAGTCGTTTAGAAATGCAGCTGGGAATGACCACGTGCTTAAGATCCCTCAGCAGGCTGCCATGCCCAGGTCCTCATGAATGTGTGGCTCTGCCCCGCCCCACTGGTCATCTGTACTCTTTAAATGTTGTGGGATTGGGAGCAGGGACATTTTTTAAAAAAATTATTGTATTTGCAATTCTTTAGTGATATGAATAAATAATGTGTATGTAGAAAGTTCCCAAGCTAATGCCCAAGACCTGCATTTATTTTTGTGACCAACGTGCCCAAGGCAGTTCAGCATGACTGTCTGCCTATGTACACGTGACTGGTGACCAGCAGTTCCGTTCTGTTCCTTGCTTTGTGTTGAGGGTACTGGCCTCTTGAATCTTGTATATGTGTAAGAGTGTTACGGTGAAGGAGCATATGCGATCTGGACCATTTTAAAAAGGCCTACTTCAAAGTGTTAACGATTTCAACATTTTGTGCAGACAGCAGACAGGATTGCTTGGGAGTGCTGGCATCATTTCAGTCCAATTAGAAGTGTTTCTAGGGAATTGAATACACTACTGGATTGGACCACCGGAGTATCTAGCACCACATGCGAGATGAACAGAGAATGAGTGAGTACTTTGTCCTTCGCCAGGTAGACCTTGATTTTCTTGATTTTTATCCACCCCCCTACCTGTTGCCAATCTAAGTCCCCTGCAAGTGAGTCAGACTGATGTTTAGAAGGGGCAAAATTTCACTGTACATCTGCAAGTACAAGAAGATATATTTTGTTTAGAACTTCATTTTCCAATGATTTCAGAAAGGACTTTTTTCTCCTTTCCACCCATCATTAGACTGGTCTTCCCATAATATTGCCCACAGATTGCCTTTGCACATCATACCAGCATTCCTGATCTAGCTCTGGAGAAATGATATGATTATTAGATACCACACTGTGACCTGTTTAATTGCATCTCGATTCAATGATCAATATCTAAACTTTTGAGATAGTTAGCTGCATGCTGTAGGAATAATACAATCTAATGGTCCCCCAAAGTGTGTTCCAAAGAACCCAAGCTCCAAAAGTGCTCTTCTGAAGTCAGAGTTCCAGGATCAAATGAGTTTGGAAAACTCATTTGTCTTAGAAAATTAGCACATGTAAACATGAAAGGCTCCAATATAAACGTCGTGCAGGGGAGGGAAAAATGCACATGTGTATTTTGAATTAGCGTATTGTTTTCCAGATGAATTTGACCACAAAAATATTTTGAATAACATTCAAAAAAACAAACAAAAAACAAAAAACAAAACTTGTGTTCCACAGAACCCCCTGTGAGAAATTCCATTATATTGAAATATTGCCATTTTCTCATTCACCGTGACTTTTAGTAGTAGCAGTACAATTTGCAATTTAGAAGCACTGGTCCTTTCCATCCGAGGCTGACTTGCTAACATAAGCACTGGTAAGAAAAATCATGATTGAATATGACTGCCAGCAGCGTCACATTGATAGCAGACGTCCAACACTCACGTCTGAAGCTCTAAATGTCTTTGTCCTAGGTAGGAGAAATGCGAGGTAGGCATTTCTCAGATCCATCTCGAGAGTTTTTGGTTGCTTTTTTATAGTTATCTTTTGCTTCCCAGATGCATCAAAACAAATAGTCCTATGTTCTATCATTCTGTGATAGTACAATATATAGAGAGAATACAGGACTAGGGATAGAAGGGAACAGTGGGTTCTAATTCATTTTTGAAATTGTAACTAGAATTTTAAAATGATCTGTTATATAATAATGGAAATGTGAAACTATGAACAAATATTCACTCTTTCCTCTGTTACTCTCTTCTGTGAAGTAGCTTGAAGTTAGTGAGGACCCATACGTTCTAAAATTCCTGTCCATGGCCATCCCACTTTCCACATTTTCTGTTATGGTTAAGTTTGGCAAGTTATCTCTTACCTGGAAGGTAAAGCTTCACTATTACTCCATCACAGTTACTCTCACCCTGGCAATGTATTTGGGAAGCTATGAAAACCCCCAAATAATGGAGGAAAATCTAGTCAAAAACATGCAGTAGCCAGTGAATTTAGGATAAAGTTATTAATTTAAAATTACACTTGGGCCAGCAGATGGCGTGTAGGTTAAGGTGCTGGATCCCACATGGCCGGCTATGTGGTTTGGGTCCTGGACCTGGCAGCTTGAAAATCACTCTGGGCCTGAGTACATGTGTGCTCAAAATCCTGAGAGAAGAATAGAAAAGGGATTGTTGCATGGCCATCCCCCCGAGGGGGGATTTCTCTATTTCCCTCTCTGTCTCACTCTCCAGTAAGCACACGTGCTCTATGGCAAAACACCTTAAAAAAAAAAATACAAATAGTATTTAGGAATACACTCTCCTTCTGACCACTGTTGAAAATAGTAAAACACTGAGAGTAAGATCCCTTAGGCTAGACAGCAGATTGCAAAGGACAAAGGACAGCGGATACTGTGAGACTTCCAGTGAATACGTGTCTTTAAACATGTTTTCTAATATGTAAATTTTTGCTGATTCTTAGTAATGTTAATGCCTTGTCTATTATTTGTTATATTTTACTCCTGTTAAGCTGCAAACTGTTAAGCCAAGGGTGGATGATGAACATTTCCATGTGCTTAGTGCTAACCACACCATCCTATGTACAATTCATTTTAATAAATCCAAGTTAAGGACTTTGAGGAGCAGATATAGTAATTGTTCATTTTAACTGATCATCATGGACATATTCAAAGCTCCACCAGAAAGTGAGCATGCAGCAAACGTACACACTGTGTTTAGAGGTGTGGTTCCTTTATTCTAGATGTTCCACAATCTAGCATTATTTAACCACAAAATTCTGTCTTTTGCTCAATCCAGATTATTCTCGAAAACCTTCAAGAACCCCAGCATCCCTAGCTCTGGGCACAAGACCTCTGTAAAGAGTCTGGTGACAGATTACGATGGGTGGAGGGCTGAGAGTCCTCCTGGGCCACTTGCTGTTTCTTCACGAGAGGGACTTATCCGCCACCTGTTCTGTCTTTGCCACAAGGCAGTCCAGCAGTTACTAAAAAAATGCGCTGTTTTGCATTACCTCCAAAGATCTCTATTTTAATTAGACAGTTTATAATTTAAAGTGTGATCATGCAGGTAGAAGCCAGGTAGAAGTTCATAGCCAAGTAATTGGGGGTGGGGAGCAGAGTGACAAACTTTAGAGTACCCAGATGTTAAATATGTGAAAAAAAAAAAGTAAGTCATCAGAAATTTGAGTTGTGAGATGTTCATTGTAGATTGAATTCAATAGTTATTATCTGATATCTGCACGTAGGTCAGTTGAGGCTAGTTGTTAAAACTTTTCACTGTTGAAGCTTCCGTTTTAGAATCTAGAGTATTGGCTCATGCTTTGCTTATGTGTTAACAAAGACAGCATTGTAAAGCTTCTATTTTATATAACTGATGGCACAGGTAGAATCACACTGAAGAAAAAACAGTTTGAAGCATTTCTAAATAAAAATGAAAATTTCCAATGCAGTTGTAATTAGAATGTAAATAAACGTGTTTTAAAGCATTAAAAACCAAACGCAAAGGAGACTAGTATATGAAAGGAAATACTTTAAATTAAGAAAAGGCATTATATTTTATTACATCATGCATCATGTTTTCTGATATGTGTAGTCTTACTGAAAGTAAGGAGGCAGCACTTAAGTGATGAAATGAACATTTGGAGTCTTTTGCAAAGTTAGGAAAATTATAGGCCCTTTTCCATTTTTGTCCCAGTGGAAGTGGATAGTTGTGTTCTCATCTATTACTATCCTAAGTACTTTTTACTATCTTGGGTTATGTTCATGTTCCAATTCATGGACATTGTTTTACTCTGAATTCTTAGAATTTTTACATTTTTCAAAGAAGAAATGCCCCTTTTTAGATTTTTTTAGATGTTTATGTGTTTATTTCATGAGAGAGACACGTGCTGTGGATAAGGTTTCGTCATGCCACAATCTTCCTCCCAGCCTCCCAGCCTCCCAGCACCCAAGGTCATAGGCACTCGTGGGCACAGCCAGAGTGTTCAGGTCAACGTGGGATCCAAACGCAGGCCTCCCATTGACTCTGGTATCACGTAGTGGTACCTTACTGCCTGTGCCACCACAGCTGGGGCCCCTTGTAGAATTTCAAAAGATACCATAATAGATGAATGGCTGACTTCCCATTTTAGAGTGCCCAGAGGAAATTGAATTAGATAAACATAGTCACAGCTACAACTGAGAGGGGGTGTTAACTTACTAGTAGTTTCCAAATGCCAACTCGAGTACTAGTGAGTATTCAATTGAAAATAGACAGTTCCACAAAAATAAACTACAGGGTGACTCAACATTCTTGCTTCTTGAAGAGTTGTCTAAGCCATATAAAGGAAAGGGTTATGTTGATCACAAAAATTTTAAAAATCCCATAGACATGATAGGTTAGGCATCTCTAACCTAAGATAATGTTATTTCTTGTGTAAGTTTTAAATTCTGAGCTTTGTAAGGATAAATGGTGACTTCTTAGTGTAATAATGAGGAAGTATAAATTCTACTGTATGGAGAAAAGCTAGAACTATGGGACATTAAGCAAAAGTTTTCCTTATTTAGGTCCCAAGACTACAACCAAATAGTATGTATTTATCTTCTTTTTAAAATTTTTTTTAAAAATTCTTTCATAGTGCACATGTGCTCACTGGAGAGAGAGAGGAAAAGTGAGAGATCATCCTTCGGGGTGATGGACATGACACGGTTCCTTCTCCTCTAGTTTCTTCTTGGGATTTTGGGCTCATATGAACACATGCCCAGTGTGATTTTCGAACTGTTGGATCCGGGACTCGAACTGTGGTTGGCCATATGGGAGTCTAGCACACCAACCTGCTAGCCCTTGTATTTTTTCAATCTCAGGCATATATACTGAAAGTAGAATAACAGAACAGTGGACAAAACCCATAACTTTCCCTTCTATTCTAGAAAGCATTGTTTATGCTTTTAAAAATATACATGTTCACATGAAAACATTCTCATCTTTCAGTTATTTTTCAGTTACTAAAGCAAATGGTTTTGACTTAGAGCACTTACACAACCTCACATCTGGTTCTAGCATTCTATTTAATGATGTCTCAACATCTCCTGAGCAGCCCGGAAAAGCAAATCGAAAACAAAGAAGAAGAAATTGTAGTAGGTTCAGACAAATGATTCCTCTGACAAGCCTGGAAAATAATAGTTAAACGGTAACTCCCAAAGGCTCCCAGAGTGAAAGGAAACTGTTTGAAGTGTTCTTTTAATACAAGCATAATTGCATTTATAACAGATTGCCCTGCCTGATGAACGGGTTTCAGAAGTAAAGTCACTGTTTTTTTCTGCATCTGCTTTTACGTTTTATTCTCTCTGTTATTACTCTTTTCCTGAGCACCTACCATGTCCCAGACAGTGACTGGCAAAATGAATGGCTCTAATGGTGGCCTTGAGCACCGTCACTGCCCACTTGGGCATACAGTCTACTGGGGACCTCACCAATGTTAGCTGAATGGGTTGAAAATTGGCATCTTCCCTGATTTCCTTCAATGGGCTCAGGTTTGTACAGACAGGGCAGAACCACAATCATTATTTTCTCCTCATAAAGGAGAGTGATTGGTAAGAGATGATTGGGAATATCTTGCCCACATCCAAGCTAACTGCATCAAATAATTCCTCCTTTTACTAGGTCACCCGAGGATGGAATGGAGTTGCGAGTCAGTAGATGCCTCTGGGGACCTGGACGGGGGCCCGGGGAGAGGGAGGGCTTTCACAATGGGGTGCCAGTGGAAGCCCCCACCCGGGTGAGACAGCAGCTAGGCAAGGCCTCAGTGGTAGCTGCTCGAAGTCACATCATCTCTCCTTCCAGGATCCTCTGGAGGAAGAAGAGAATTATAGAAAAAGATAAAAGGGAAAACAAGGACAACTCTCCAGGGCTGACTTTAAGTTTTGTCCCCAGCAGACATATTAAGTGTAACAACCTCATGTCCCCAAGGAGAACCCAGAACTGACAGGACTTATTTTCAGTGTTCATGAGTATATAAATCAGTGAAAATCAATGTATTTCAGGATCATAATTATTCCTTGATTTCAATACGAACCGAAGATTTAAATGGCAGAGTTTTTTGTTTTTGTTTTTTGTTTTTGTTTTTTTTTTTTTTTTTGGAGAGGTTTTCGCTATAGGGCGCGTACGCTCGCCAGACAGAGAGAGACATAGAGACAGAAAGTGAGAAATCACCCCCAGGGGGCATGGTCACGCCACAATCCCTTCTCCTCCATTCTCTCGGGATCTTGGGCACACACGCACACGCGCCCGGCGTGAGTTTTAAGCCACCGGGTCCGGGACGTGAACCGCGGTCGACTACATGGGAGTCCAGTGACATAGCCATTATGCTAACTGCTGGTTCCCATGGCAGAGTTTTTAAATCCTGAGTTTAGGGCCTGGCCATGGTGGTGCAGAGGTGGTGCGATGCTGGAGGCCCTATGGAAGATTGGGGGTTGTTTCCTGGGTCAGCCTGTACCTACCTGGCATGCGTGTGCTGGTGGTCCCTGGCTGGCTGGGAGACCTCGGGGGAGGACTGTGGTGTGAGACCCTGTTGAAGGTGCTTGCCTTTCTCTGTCTCTCATGAAAGAAAGTAGGAAAGAAACTTTTTTAAAAATGATAAATTTGGTATCCATAGTTACTTTATACATTCCAGAGTTTAGGCATGGAATTTAAGTTTTGTGTTTGAACAAGAATAGCAACATCTATTTTCTATAAGGCAAAGACAAACTAAATATCAAACTTTTATTTTTAACCACAGAAGCCATCGCTTCTTTCTAAATTCTTCACCTGCTTTGTCATTCTCTCTGAATATCTTTACGTTTATGTCAGTGGCTTCCTTATTGAGGTAATATTATCATCCCCAAAGTAGAATCATAATGAACTAAAATAATCATTTTCTATACATCAGCAGCCCCTAACCTTCCCAGCACCAGGGACCAGCCGCATGGAAGAAAATCCCTCTACCTCCCAGTTGCAGGGGGTGATAAGGAAGGGGGCTTGGTACCAGGAAATGGCACCCCATTTCCACCATTGCCACATTGCCATGAAACCATCACACAATCGAGTTCATGCTCCCATGAGAATCCAGTACCACCACTGATCTGACAGGAGGCAGATCCCAGGTGGCAATTCCAACAATGGGGACTGGCTGCAAACACAGACAAAGCCTCACTCACTTTCCACACCCTGCAACCTCGTGTGTGTGTCACAGGGGTCGGGGGGTGCCAATAGGCCATAGACCTGGTGGCACCGGTCTACATCCTGGCCTCCAACTGGCTCCAGACCAACGCCAGTCTGCAGCCTGGGGCTGGCAATCCCTGCTATATACAACAGAGTGAAAGGTGAGAGAGAGTGTCTCCTTGTGATCAGAAGTGGGATTTTGTCGTTTTGGTTTTAATTATGAGAATTTAGGAAATTGAAGTCTAGCCATTTTCTGATTTGGTAAGATTAAAACCATAGGTGAAGTCTAATTATTAAGGAAGGAAAAGAGGAAATGATGGGGCAGGGAGAGAGAAAAGTGGAAAGACAATTAAAAACACCATATTTGAGTACTGTTTTTGGTGAGTGGTATCATATCTCAGAAATTCTGATCTCTTACCCTGCCGAATTTTGGGACTGACTGTATAGACATTACTTATCTCCATTTTGACATCATGCACATTTCCTCGCTACTTTAAAAATAACCAGGGGTTGTTGGTTTATGAAAAGATAGCAAGTTCCATCGTATACTAGCAATGTTATCCTTTAGGGATCTTCAAATCATATTTAGCAATAAATCACAGGTCAAAATGACACCTAGTAAATGAATTCCTAAAAACCATTCATGGTAAATATAATAAAACCTTGGCAAATCCTCATTACTCTTGGCACTGTTCAAAAGTTTTGAATGCCGATTATTCTCAATTTATCTCAGTTTGGGTCAGTTACAATGTTGGTCTGGTGTAGTGTTACCTGTAGTAGAGCTCAGAGTACGCAGCAGTGCATGGTCACCCAAGATGCATGGCGTGTCATTCGGTCCCTTTGATGTGTGCTGGGGGAGTCAGCATTGTTGAGATAATGTGTCATGCAATCACTGATCCTGTATTGTATACAAAAGGAACAGCTAAAATTCACCCTTGATGACAAGATTAAAGAAAAATAAACACATTAAAGTTATTAGACTTTACACGTGCGACTGCTACTGTTCTTTTCTTTTCGTTAAACTTAGTTTCCATTCTAATGTTTGTTCTGAAGTTTTATCATTTCTCTATGCTTTTGAGTTAGAGTAACTTTAGGTTTGGGGTTCGACATAGAAAGCTGAGAACTAACCCAAGGGTAGACAGTGAGACCAAAGCCCAACAGGAGGCCAAGATCGGAACTGTCGTGACTTAGTTACTTTCATTTACAACAGGACTACCCTAGCTCTGGTTTGAAACAGTCATTGTTTAAATGGATACAAATGGGGGCCAGCGGATGGCATAATGGTTATGTTGCTAAACACCCATGTAGTTGACCACAGTCTAAATCTCAGAGGCTTAAAACTCATGCCAGGCGTGTGTGCACGCATGTGCATGTGCACACATGCCCAAACTCCTGAGAGGAGAATGGAGGAGGGATTGTGGTGTGGCCATCCTCCTGGGGAGTGATTTCTCACTTTTTTTGTGTCTCTCTGTCTCTACCAAGCACACACACCCTATAGCAAATATTTTTAATCTCTTTTTTAAAAAATGTATACAAATGTATGCAGTGGAAAAAAAGTTTATTATTACCATAACACAACTTTTTCTCCTGGTTTATATTAGCACAGCTACAAAGCATATATAGTGTAATAGGTAACAAGGGTTAGCTTAGCTATACACACGTAGAGACACTGGCAATATGGCATGACTCAGAAGGGAGTCCAAAACAGAATATCCATCTGCAAGGGTTTTCGCAAGGTGAAAAAAAAAAAAATCACCGTGGAATTTGGAGACAGTAAGACATGCACACATGCAACCCTATTTTAGGTTTTCTGAAGATGAAATCCTCCAATGGGAATAGGCCCTAGGAACTTGATGAGGAATAAAAGTCAGTCATCAGACTGGGCTGATTCCATGGCACAGCAGCAATGTGCTATTCAAGGGAAGTCAGATTCCACACGGCGATGATGGTTTGAATCCCCAGCCCAGTCAAACTGGGCACAGGCACAAGTGTCTAAATTTTGATGGTTTGGAGGACTGGAGGAATGGGATTGTGACATGCTCAGACCCTGTAAATGTTAGAACTTTTGCTCATACACCTAAGATCTAGCATAAATTAAAAATATAATTAAGTCAATCACCAGATTGCTGAATTTGGAATTTGGCACAGGAAAGCAGACCAATGTGGCTTTTTGCTGTTTTTATCATTTTATTTAAAGTAATGTGTGATAGGGACAGCCAGTGGGATGGTAGTTAAAGCAGCTGGATCCTACATGGCCAATTGCATGGTTTGAGTCCCGGATCTGGAGCTTGAGAAACACACTAAGCACATGTGCATGTGTGCCCAAAATCCTAAGAAGAGTAATGGAAAAGGGATTACATGGCCATCACCCATTGGGGGTGCTTTCTCACATTTCTTCAATGTCTCTGTCTCTCCTCAATGAGTGCACATGCCCTCTAGCATTGGGGTGGGGTGGGGCTGTGATTGATTGGAAAGCAGCATTTGGAAACTTTCTGGGATAATAGACATGTTCTATTTTTTTCTCTGTGGTGGTGGTTACATGTATGTATAAAACTGCCCAACTTCCTTAAAATGAGCACTTAAATTTTGTGCATTTTATTGTATACTAACTATATCTCCATTTAAAAGATATTTATAATACCATCAAAAACTTTAAACTATGGAGCCAGCAGTGGCATGGTGGTTGGGGCGACTGGATCCCGCATGGCTAACTGCACAGTTTGAGTCCTGGACTTGGTGGCTTGGGAAAGATGCCAGGTGCATGTGTGTGCTTGCCCAAAATCCAGAGAGAGGAAGAAAAGGGATTGTGGTGTGGCCATCTCCCCTGGGGGGTGCTTTCTCTTTCCAGTGAGCATAAATACCCTCCAGCAAGTTAAAAGAAAGAAATAAATTATTTAGATTAAACCTAATAAAAATGTTTAAGATAAACAGGTTGGAAGTGTCAGATTATTGCTGAAAGAAATCAAAGAAACTCTAAATAAAGACCACATTTATAAATAGGAAGACTTAATGTTATTAAATGAAAAAAATGTCCATTTCCCCAGTTTTTACATTTAAGGCAATCTCAACCAAAAGCCTACAGACTCTTTCATAGAAATTGGCAGGCTGTGGGGACCAGCAGATGGCATAATACACAAGAAATGGCTTAATAACAAATACATTACGAAGTCCAATTGTTACGTCACTGAACTCTCACATAGTTGACTACAGTTTGAGTCCCAGACCTGGCTGCTTAAAACTCATACTGGGCATGTATGCGTGTGTGCCCAAAACCCCAAGTGGAAAATGGAGGAGAATGGAAGAGAAGGGATTGTGGCATGGCCATCCCCCCACCCCGGGGGGGGGGGGGGGGGAGTTGATTTCTTGCTTTCTGTCTCTCTCGTCTCTCTCTGTCTCTCTGGTGAATGCACACTCCCTGTAGCAAAAATCTCTGCAAAAGAAAAGAAATTAGCAGGCTGATTCCAAAATGTACAGGGGCCTGTAACAGCCAAAACAACTTTGTAAATAAGACTCCCTGATTTTAACATTTACTATAAAGCCGAAGTAATCAAAACTAAGTAGCATTCATGTAAAGACAGACTTACAAAGCAATGAAGCAGAATCAGAAAATTCATTTTGAAACGAATACACATATAGCCAATTCATTCTTTTTGTTTGTGTATTTATTTATTTCATAAGCTAGAGAAATACAAAGAGAGGGGGAGAGAGACAGAGGCAGCACCCCTGCCCTGAAGGCTCTCGGTGCCACAATCAACCCACAGCCTTAGCCAGCCCTGGCTCATGGGCACTCAGGTGCCAAGTACACTCAGGGAGGTCTCGGGACATGACTCTGGAATCTTCTGCCACAGGTTGGCCTCACAAAGTGTCACCTTTTACCACTGTGTCACTGTCCAGGTCCTCATTTTTGTTCCTTGTTCCTCTGCTTAGAAAGGACGACCTGCATTTGACCTCTCTGTCTTCCCTACTCCAGCAGCCATTCCAGCTGGCTCGGAGACAGCCGCGATGTCTGCCCACTGCGTGCCCCTCTCTTTGCAACCATCCTTCCGGACCAAATGGTGATCGCACCGACTTTGTCTCCCAGGCACATGCCTGGGCTGCCCGGTCAGGAGGTCAGTCTGGGATTGGTGTTTCTTGGAATCCTTCATGTCTCCTGTGAGGTCTGAATGGAGGAGTACGAGGAGTCCCAGGCCACAAGTCTGGTCCAGGTCAGCCTGAGGAGGACTTATGCTAGCTAAGGGTCTATTCGGATGAGAGTATTTCCTCTATTTCTTTCGTTTTAAAATTTGCTTTTGGGGAAGTCAGAAATCAGACCCCAGTGGGGATGGCCACGCTGCAGTTCCTTCTCCTCCATTCTCCTCTCGGGAGTCTGAGGAATGCAGGCACAAGCATCCAGCGTGTTTCTCAAGCTGCCTGGTCCTGGACTCAAACCATATAGTTAGCCATGAGGGATCCGGCCGCCTTAGCCACCATGCCGATGGCGAGCCCATGCCCTCTATTTCTGTAGGCACTCCTGCCCTTCTACGAGCCCGAGACTCCAGCTCTTCAGATTTCCCCAGAGATCGCGATCTCGGCCTGCACTGAGCGTTCGCCAAGGGCCCAATGTAAACCACGGACTTTGAGCTAAATGGCGTGTCAGCATAGGTCTGTCGAGGGCAATAAATGTGCTGTTCTGCTGTAGGACGCTGGTGGTGGGGAAGCTGTGCGTTTGTGGGGCAGAAGACCTATGGAAACTTTTTATACCTTCTGCTCCATTTTCATGGGGACCTAAAATGGCTCTTAAAAATAAGGTCAATTAAAAAAAATATATATCTAATACCGAAACTTCCCAGAGTTATCTGTCTTTAGTTGGAGAGACTGCCCAGACTTAGCTTGAGAGGCTTAGTCCTAATTCTAAATTCTTTGACTTGGACTGTGGTTGCCCAGGTAAGGTCAACTGGACCAGTGGACTGTCTCCAGGGTTCTGGTGTTGGAAGGGGGTTAGTCCTCGTGGCCTGGGCCACATCGTGCTATCATAATAACCTGTACTAACCATGGAATTAGCGAATGAGATAATGATCAGAGGTAGAAGTTTCTAGAAAAGGAAGCTGTCCAGCAGGCAAAACAATAACTGCCTATCTTTCCTGCTTTCGAATTTAAGGCAAGGGATAATAAACATTTATTTCTACATATCAGATGCATTTTTAAGAATTGACTTTGTTTCTATGTTAAAGTCCACTAAAGGGTCAAGAAAAACAATGTGGAAAAAATATTAAAGGTACGTGTAAAAAGAGGTTCGAGACTGGCTCTATGGAGTAACAGACCCAGGCTCAGGAGAGACTGGATCTCACACGGCGACCTTGGTTCGCACCCCAGGCCCAGTCAGCCAAAAACATGAAGGGCCCATGCTCGAGTGCCCGAGATTTAACATGCTGGAGGTCTTAGGGAAGGGGATTGGTGTGACTAGACTCTGCGCAGGGCATCTATCTTTTTCCCTCTCTATTTAATCTGGGCAAACACACACTGTATTATGAATTATTTTAAAAAATTTTTAGAAAGAGGTTCAAAAGCAGAAAAGAAGCTAAATTATTCTCCTAGTCCTCCGAGGAGAACTTCATGGAACTGAGAGGAAGAGTTGATTATCACTTGACCTTAGAATACCAGACTAACCTCTGTTGATGGCATTAAATGTGTTTTAGTCTGGAAACCTAGAGAAACTTCGTTGCAGCTTGATTAATCAAAGAGCCTTGAGGGATGGAAGAACTGCAAGACCTTTGTCCAGAGCACTTGTCATTTTGTCATGAATTTACCAGAAGCCATCAATTTTCCAGCCTCTCATTTATGAAGCGGGCCAAGGAAACACTGTTACTGACACACCCGGAAGGAACTCTGTGCCGAGGTCACCACGTAAGCCTTCTCTGAAGAGATTTGGGGGGTAAATAGTAAAAGCCGAACAGCCGTGACCCTGGCCTCTCTGCCTGTCCCACACGAGAAGGTGTGGCTTCATACTTTGTGATGGAACCATGGTGACTTCATTGGAGGGTGAGGCACAGGCTCTTCGGGGCCATGACCCACATCTGGGACTCCTGTCCCTGCTCCCGGCGGGTGGAGCAGCACTCCTGGCTGCCTGAAATGGAGGACAGTCTCTCCTGAGGAGCGGGTGAGAGAGGGCATTTGGGGTTTCCAAGAAGATGGTGTGGCTTGTTCACTCAGGCTGGGCTCCACTCTATGGGGTCTATCAGGTCCAGGAAGCAGCTGCCTCCGCTCCGCTCCATAGGAAACCGGGTTTGATTTATTCCCCCACATGTGCCTGCCCACCATGGGTGCAACCTGCGTGGTGAGGAAGGCTGCTCCCTGGTCCCTGCAGTTAGGATGCCCTCGCCTGTGACTGACAGACTGCTGGGCTTACCACGTGGTGACCTCACACATGCAGGGTGGGGACGTGTGTGGTCTCAGGAGGCTCCATGCCGGTGTGAGGGGTGAGGCTCCCCACCTCAGCCACGGCCCTGCATTCAGGCGTTCCCCTCCTGACCCACACGGTTCTGCAGACCCTGGCACTACGGGCAGAGCTCTGACCTCTGTCTTTTCATGACTTTTTCCCAGGATGTTTCTTGTACATAGGTGTCAGATTATTCTTATGGATTTAATGTTTTTATTTTCCATTGTCAGAGGTGTGTGCTCACCAGAGAGAAACAGAGAGAGAGAGGGAGGGAGGGAGGGAGAAAGCACCTCCCAATGGGGAGTGGAGGGAGAAAGCACCTCCCAATGGGGAGTGGTCATGCCACAATCCCTTCTCCTCCTTTTCTCCCTTCCACGAAGATCTCAGCCCTCAGACACGCATGCACATGTGCCCAGCATGTTTCTCAAGCCTCATGTTGGAATAAACTGTGGTCAGCCACATGGATCTGGCTCCCTTGATCCCTGGGCTGTGAGTGGCCCTGTCTTTTTTTAATAAAGAACAAACACCCTCAGAAACCCATCCCCAGACATCCTGGGGCCCTCCTGACAGGGCTGGTTCACATGTCAGAGTGAGGAGCCAAAGAGATTGATAAAACCAAGGCAGGAGGCAGCCCAGGCCTGCACGGAAGAAAGTGGGGGAGGCGGGCACCAGGCCGGCGGCTTAGAGGCAAACACAGCCCCGTCCCAGCCTTTCTTCATGACATTTTCTGACCCTACTTTTTACTTTTATCTAAATTTGTTATTATCTAAATACATTTGTTAAGACACTTACGTTATAAAAAATAATGTATCGTCTTCGTTGAGAATAAAGTCAGGAAAGCTACAGGCAATGTCTCGGAGGCAGTTCCTGTTAACATTTCGGTGTGTTTTCATCCCACCTGGTTCCTCACAGCTTCGACATATGTCGCAAGAAGAGGGAAGGTGGCATTTAAAACTGTGACTGCAGCTGCTGCAGCCCTTTAAGAGAAAGCCCAAATGTCTCTGTAGGGAAGTTTCTTTTTGTCTGCGAGCTGCCTTGAATGGGCTTCTTTCAGGGAGAAGTTTAAGCAGTGCTCACCTCTGCCCTTCCCCGCGTGGCCTGCAAGGTGAGCGTGAAATAGGCAGAGGGCTAAATTGCAGACGCCTTGGGGATTCCTCACAGGCAAGCTGAAGCAGGGGTGAGGGCCTGCGCCTGCGGAGAAGGGGCCAGTTGTGAGGAGGGAGGGCTTGGCCTGGGGCCTGCGGAGACACAGCTGAGGGGACGATGCTCGATGGGAAATGGCGCATCACAAACCACCCCAACGCAGGAGTGTGGAACCAAATTTTGGACTTCTTACGATTCTGTGGGTTCAAGGGGATCTGTTGGAAGGTCCTTCATTGAGATCTCCTGTGGTTGGGGCTGGAGTTGCCTGGAGGTTCCAAAATGAGCTTTTTTTTTTTTTTTTTTTTTTTTTTTTTTAAGATATTTTTGCTATGGGTGCGTGCATTCGTTGGAAAGAGAGAAACAGATGGAAAGCCAAACTGAGAAATCACTCGCCAGGGGGATGGCCACACCACAATCCCTTCTCCTCCATTCTCCTCTCAGGATTTCCAAAATGAGTTCTTCCTTCACACATCCAGTCCTCAGCTGGCTTGGCCAAGTGTTGAGGAGTGTCCAGGCATCTCTGTCCACACAGCGCCTCCAGTGGCAGGCTGGCCTTCCCCCAGTGAGTGGGAAGAGGGCAGGAGAAGGGGAAGAGTGTGAGGAAAGAAAGTAAGGAGAAAATTAGAGAGGCAAAATGTTTGTGGGACATGGGAGACAGGAATGGATTGTTGTCTGTTGATGATAATGTGTATAGTACCCTCAGCTGGACTGGGTGAGGTGATTCGTGCTGAGTAAATTCACCTCACAAGCTAAGTGATGTATTGTGATGGAATGTATAAAAGAAATTGAAATAAAAAAGAAAACAAATAAAAAAAACTGAAATGTTAAAAAATAAAAGAGAGAGAGAGACTTACCCAGGGTGGGTAGGTGCTACACTGAGTAGTCCATGGACACGTTCCCTGGGGGGCTCTTCCAAGTCCACTAGTTCCTAGGACCAGTGATATCAGCTGCTGAACTGGAAGATCTTCACCCCCCGAGGCTGTAATTATCCTCTACTGCTCTCAAATTGCAAAGTTCACAGCAACCTAGTGTTAGGGAGGCCTTGGGAGGGAAATGAACAGAGTGTGGCCGCATCCATGACAAGAAGGAAGAGGTGACACACCCACGGCCCGGCCCATGGCCGTAGCTGGGAGGGCGGCAGTGCAGAAGCAAGCCGTGGCACGGACTGATTCACGAGACTCAGGAGCCACTTCTCTCCCCTGGCATCATCGGAGCTTGGAGGCAACGAGGGCCGACTTCCTGTGGCGCAGCACGTGGGGTGCACAGAGACCTCGCTATGTCACGAATACAGGATTCCACGCTCTGGAACGAATGCGAGGGCTAGAGATACAAAGGCCCGTCTTCTGGCTGGACTTCGGTGGTCCTCGTGGGCCTGGTGGCCTCGTGCGGAAAGGACACAGGTCGGTTATCACCTCGAAGGTGCCAGAAGGGAAGCCTGCCATTGACCTGAATCTACTCCCTCCTCCTCCAACTGGCAGACGACTCTGCAGAGACCCAGAATGTCCTGCCTTGCCGCCCACCCCATCCCCTCCACTCTCCCGGTCCCGCATACGGATTTCAGACAGCAGTGGAGGGTGGGGCAGGGACGGAGGAGGCTGCCGAGCTGTGAATGTGGGGGAGAACAAGCCCAGAGCCCTTCGAGGGTCGCATCGTGTGTGAATGACATGTGGGCAAGGGAGGAGGGCAGACCTCAGGCTGCTTCTCAGGACAACAGCAAAATGCTTTCGGATGACTTCCCTAAGCAGCATGAAGTTTGAGTACTCCAATCCAATCCGAAGTCCAAATCCAGCTTTTCTTTTTTTTCTTTTTTGCTATAGGGCACATGCACTTGCTAGAGAGAGAGAGACAGAGATGGAGAGAGAGAAACTGAAAAAACACCCCCTCGGGGGGAGGGATGGCCACGACACAATCCCTTCTCCTCCATTTTCCTCTCAGGATTTAGGACACACGCACCTGTACTTGGTGTATTTTTCAAGCCACCAGGTCTGGGACTCGAACCGTGCAGCCATCTGGGATCCAGCTGCCTTAACTCTCATGCCACTGGCTGGCCCAAAATACAGTTTTCAACAAAAACAACAAAATAAAAACAGTAACTGATAGCAGCAGCGACTATGTGTAAACGACTCTATGACATGGGTTAATCTCTTTTCTGTAGGAAAAGAAACAGAGGTGCATTAAAGGTAAAGGGATCTGCCATCACCAGAGGTCACCTAGTGGTCATCAGAGAAATGTATAGATTCTGCATAGTTTTGGGAGTATTGAAAATAGTACATAAACTTCTCTAACTCTTTCATTGTCACAGGGAAGCCTAGAAACCACGAGCAAGATGGTTTCTAAGGTCGCTCCCTGCACTGATCTATGGCTCTAACCCTGGCTGTGTTGACCACACTCAGGACTCAAAGACTGTCCAAGGCTGCATTCGTGCCTCTCTCTATCACTCAGCCTAAACACAGAGATCATTTCCATCCTAGTGGGGCCCTTCTCTGTCCTTCTGAGGCCCCTGAGATGGCTTGGGCACAAACTGCCCCTTGGCTTCCATTTTCATCAACACACCCCCATCAGCAAGTCACCTATTTTGACAGATTCCTTGAAGATCTGGCCCCATATGAATGACACGTGGGCTGATCAGACAGCTGGTGGCAAGTGTGAAGGCGGCCCAGTGAGAGTTGGTCTTTGGCTCATGCCAAACCCAGAAGAGCAGATTTAATAATAAAGGTTAATTCCTGGGGGGGCTAAAGGCTGTCAGAATCCCAAAGATGGCAGGCTGGGCTTGCCACATCTTTCACCTTTTCCCCCTTTTGAGCTGGACTCTTGCCTATCCCTCTTTCTTTCCATCCTGCACAACTGCCTACCAGACTCCAAGAAGAAAGGGCTTTACCCCTGCTCATGCTCAGTACTTCGTTATACATGGCCCTGCTCTGGCTGCTCTGTCTGGAGAGTTGATGGGCAAACAACAATGCCAAGACCATGGAGGGTGGAGTCTAGGGACAATTAAAGAGGGGGGAAAGGAAGACCTCTCAGGGAGAGCCCAAAGCCCAAAGCACCAATTCTAAATGAGCCATGAAACTCTGATCCACTTGGGCCAACTCAGAACCGCAGCCCCGGAGCCCCATCTCCCTTTGGCACACTAGGAATGGCAGACTACGGTGCTGCACCCAGGTCCGTGGGCCAACGCATGCCTGCTGCTGCGACACAGCCTGCATGTTCGAGGGACGCTGTGAGAGGAACACACGTCCCCACCCCACCGACACGGGGCTCGGCACAGGATATGTTCGGGCCAATAAAGGTACATGCCACTGTCCTCCGTCAGCTCCTTCTTCCTTCCCTGTATAAGAGCAGCATGTTTTTTTGTTTTTGTTTTTGTTTTTGTTTTGGGGGGGAGGGGGAGAACAGCATGTTCCAGACAAGGGCCACCTTTCAGCCTGGGCCCTGGGATGAGAAGACACACAGAACAGGGTTGAAGCCAGTTGCTGACAACCACGCCGTGCCACGTGAATTAAACAAAAACGTGGTGTCATCAGTCTCTGAGATTTGAGTTACAACTTAGCAAAAAGCTAACTAAACATATGCTGGGAGTCACGGACAAGCAAAGTGAATGAGTGAGGCCGGGCGTGAGCCAGCCCCTGCGGGTGGCAGGGTGGTGGCAGATGGGAGGGAATCAGCCTAGGACAGCCTCCTGTACTAAACCTTGTCACAGCCGTTGACTGGATTAAACACCAGGGGTCCCACTCAGTAATAGCGCTGATATTTACCGTGGGAGAACTTGATTATTAAGAACATGTAGCTATAAACAAAAACTATAATGACCCAACCTCTTTATGTTTTCATCATTATTTCACTTTTTGGAGCTCTTTTGAGCACAAATCTTTAGTTCAGAAAGAATTCTGTAATTTGGTAATTATTCACACCTTTTTTTTTTTTTTTAAAGAATTACTTTAACTTTATTTATTTATTTACTTTAATTTGACCAGAGAGGAACAGAGCAAGAGAGTGCAAGGGAAAGTGAGAAAGTAAGCCACCAGGTCCGAGAATCGAACTGCAGTTGGCCATGTGGGAGTCCAGCGTCCTTAACCACCATGCCACTGGCTGGCCCCAACATTTTTTTTCCTGGTATTTTTCTTAAAACAAAGGGGAATTTTAAAATAATTATTTTAAAAGTACTCTCTGGAAATTCTTTAACTTCTCAAACATCAATACAATCATCTGCAAAAACAGTCAAATGTAATCATATCACTAAAATAACCACCACTCTTTGTCTGAAAAAGTGGCTCCTGTGTGGATGGAAATAAGCAAGGGTACACGTGGAGTCCAGAGAATATTTAATTTAATTGATTTTATCCTAACTGGAGAGGTCTGAGCTGGAGAAAACAGAAGTAGCCTTGTTACAGAGAACCACACAGTAAGTATGGGCAACTGTAAATACCTGAGTATTACAAGAGCTAACTACATACTTTCAAGTTCATATTTCTTGCCCAAGGATTTGATCTTTTGCCATGAAGTAATTTAGAAAAGAGGAACCACTTGTCCCAACTGAAACTCTAATGGAGAACTGTGTAATCCCAGGAGTATAAGGGGCAAGGAATGCTGCTTTTTTTTTACCGACTATTGAATAGCAGCAGACCCAACCAAAGATACGCCACCACTTCTGTGAAGAAATGTCCTTCTATGAAAACACTCAAGACTTTAGGTCAGATCTGACTTTAGATTGCATATTAGGACTTTTTTTTTTTCTTTTTTCTTTTTAATGAGAGAAGAAGAGGAGAGAGCTAAGGGGAGACAGGGATAGGTATTTCTGCCAGTGTGTTGGTTGCGACCCTCCTACTCCAGCCTCCCAATTAGTGCAGATGACTGCACCTGGGTGTTCAGGCGGACCCAGGAACCGAACCCAGGGCCTCCCCCACAGCTTCCAGCCTCCCAGGCAGTGGCGCGATCTGTACATTACCACGGCTGGACTACGGCTTTCATCCCAATGAGAAACAAGTAACAGCAATAGCTTTTTTTATTTTTCTTTTCCTTTTTATTCACAAACTGATCAGTAATGAGAAAACACATGGAGTAGACTCATAATGGAATTTGGATCTTCAGTCCTCTTTCCAACTCAAATACTGGAATACCACCCTCTGTCCACAACAGTCCGGCCACCAGGCGCTTGCTCTCCCTTCTTTATCCCTTCAGCGCTTTTTCCTTTGGAAACATACTGCCTAGGCCTTCGACATTATTCCTAATTTCCAGGTATAAAAACGAGACAGATGAAGTGACATCTAAAAACACTGAAGATCGTATATTTTAAAACAAGACTAGAGTTCAGATTTTCTTGGTTTAGTTCTCTGTATTACCACAGTAAAATATTTAACCAAGTCCAAAAGATTTCTGATATGTAAAAATGACCAATGACTTTACATTGATGGGACTATCAATAATAAACGGATCACTTAAATAACCACAACAAAGTTCAAATGTAAAGAACAATTCACTACTCCATTTATACAGTACTGAACCCACCATAACGTGTAAATATCCAGAAGGTCTAAGTAACTGTAAATAATAAGAAGTCTGAAATACTGACATCTTGAAACACCTTTTAAATGACCAAAAACAATGAGATTTTTTCAGTATAACTCCAGTGAAGTTCTTCACACAGAACAATCTATGTTTTTAAATTAGTAATTCATGTGTAATAGACACAAAACCCTTAATTGACTAGCTTGTTCACTAATACAATTCCACACTGCTTTGCTGTTATGTACTAATGAACTTGTAATTCGGTGAAATCCTTTTAAGAAACTCTAGTCTACAGAATGACATGTCCCAAAACTGTTTGGCCTACTAAGTTTTTATTAACAAAACCCTCCAATACCTTTCTAAGATATTTAATTCCTCTCGACATCCTCTTTAAAGGGCCTGACTTGATGTATTTGTGTCAAAGTAAGTCACAACTGAAGTGTAACCCTCCAGCCTCCATCTACGGGCTCTTCGTGAGTTTCAGTTCAGTGTAAGCCAGAACACTGACCTTGCCCTGGGTTTTCCCGTGGGTTTTGACACGGTCCAGGCACCTGTCCTCCCTAGGCACTGGCAGAACTGAAGTTAATAATGGCAAGTTGTGTTCCTCAGCATAACCTGCCAAAACGTGATGATCTCCTTGGAGGAGAAGCCATGGGCTGCGATCACACGTCTGAGCTGACAGACATCCAAATGGATTCTGTATAAAAAGAAAAGGTTTGTGTCTTCTGGAATATGAATGTCCACTTTTAATAAATTCAAACAGATCCCAACATAAACATCTTCGAACTTGATGGGTTTTACGTGCCCCATCATTTCATAAATCCTTGGCACCAAATCCCTGGACATGATGTAACCGAGCCCACTGCAGTAGGGCGGGAATACCTTGAAAGGATACTCCTGGTATGAAATATAGGGTTTTTGATAAAATCCTCTATAGGAATAATTATCGATTAGAGGATAACCTGTGAAAAACTTTTCTGAATGGTTTAGGTTTAAAAGGTATTTCACTAAATGGCCGGTATTGATGAAGACGTCAGTGTCTGTCTTCATGATGTACTTGGCGTTGGGGCAAAACTCAGTCACCCACCTGAACGCCATGATGGTTTTCAAGGTCAGGTTATTATATGTGTCTAAAAAATTCTGCCGTATTAAGTCGCCATAAAGAAGGTGCTCATCCTCTAAGGACAAGGCTAACGTTTTGTCCTCCCTTTCAGCTTGTTGGCCTAACAGGAAAAACGTGAGGACCTCATATCCCCACCAAGACTTTTTCTCCCCCCAGGTAACTCTAATGGCTTGTCTGGCTTTCACATCGGAGGGGTGTGAGGTCACCAGGATGACCAGAAAGGGGTTCTGATGGGAGCAGTTTGAATGCTCTCGGAGCGTGAAGCGGAAGTCTTGTCTGTAGATGGGCTCGTACTCGTAGAAGTACATCAAGTTCACACGTTCGATCACATTGTAGTGCGGAAGGCTGAGGTACCACATCACCAGGAAGCTCAGGAGTGACAGCAGCAGCAGGCTCCATTTGAGGGACCTCAGTGACATCCTACTTGGAAGGACGGTCGGGGGAGCCAGGGCCATCCACAGCTGCTTGGAAGCACACAAATTGCAGGTGCTGGAAGATTTCGCAAGATCAGGTTAGTATTCCCTTAACCAAAACGCACTGTTGAATGACAGCTGCTTTTCTATTCCAGGAGGAAGAGCAGAGCCAAAGCTCGAGCAAACCCAGAAATCCGACCTGGGTCTGGGCCGACTTCACTTGGTCTAGCTACGCAAATGGGTACCGACAACTGAAACCGAACTTGAACTTTTTACATCAAGACAAAGGTTCACATGTAGTTTCTGATTATTCGAGAAAAACTGCTACTTCTTGTTCTACACAAAGAACTGGGTATTATGAAACAAGAGCTTATCCTAGATGGCCAGAGAGACAGGAAGAGAGAGACAATGGAGGATTTAAAAAAAAAAAAAAATCCACGATAAAAACAAACAAAATTGTTTCTCTTTTTTACCAGTATGACAAAAAAAAAAAAAGGAAAGGATGTAATGCAAGGAGATAGTACCAGCAGCCTGTCCAAATAAACCAGGGGTCCCAGGGGCCCTTTGCAACTGTGAGATCTCATATGGAGTGAGTGAATCTGAAGCAGGAAAACCCCACAGCAGTAATTACTCATGGCGGCCGCTCATGATAGCACAAAGGTGGAGACTCTTCACCGGAAGGTGAATTCTCCAGACACAGCAGGACCATCATCTCTTCTGTCTGTGAATGCTCAGACTGTGAAACGGCCTTGACAGGCTCCACCACCACCCCAGCCCCCGTCTCTCCGGTGGGCTGAACTCAATGCTCAGTCTGGACAGCAAGTGCTTCCATGAAAGACCTGCCTTCAGTACAGTTTTCAGTTTCCCATTCAGAATATTTGGGAGCCATGCTCCAGATCAGAATCGGAGAATGGGACCTCCCAGAGGTGCTTTTACACAGAACCTCCAGCTGAGAAGGGAAAACAGAGCCTGTGACACAGAGCACTCAGACTGTGGCGTGACAGTGGGGTCTCTGTCCTGTGCCAGATACCACAGTCTTCTGTGGCACCATGAGTCCGTCTAAGGGTACTTATGCCTCAGTGTTTCTGGACAACCTCTATATCCACAGAGACCAAAGGAAGCAGAAGGTGGGAGGAGGAGAAAACGCCAAGGCACCGTGGAATTGTGGCGTGGAATGCAGTACAGACTGCTTACGGCCAACGCTAGCCAACTGGAGTCAGGGCAGGCCAACACATGAGGGGTGGGCTGAGAAGGCGTCCGGCAGGTGCTCTTCACTCACGGTCATCCAGAGGGGTGACTACAGGGAATCCAGTTTGCTCTGAAGGGCGAACATTAAGCCAGAGTGGGCAAACAGGGCTACCAATGGTGCCGCCTTGGGTCCACGTGAGGATTGGGAAAACAGCTCTTCTGCCTCTTAACACATATGAAAACACAAGGCTTGGGTAGTTAAGAGGATGGATCCCACATGGTCATCACGTCTAGGACTCTGATGGCTTGCAAAACACACTGGGTGCATATACATATGTGCCCAATATCCTAAGAGGAGAATGGAGGAGACACAACTACACCTTGGTCATCCTTGCTGGGGGGTACTTTCACATTTTCTTTTTTTCTCTCTGTCTCTCTCTCATGAGTTTGTGAATCAAACGTTAAAATTAAAAAAAAAAAATTAATTAAAAAAAAAATATATAAGCTTGAACCAGCTTGCGGTAAGGCAGCGAGGTCCCACGTGGCCGACTACAATGCAAGTCCTGGACCTGGCAGCTTGAAAAACACACCAGGAGTCTGTGCAAGCATGTCCAAAGTCCAGAAAGGAGGAATGAATGGCGAAGGGATTGTCTGTGACCATCTCCCATGGGGGTGCTTTCTACCCCTCTCTTTGGCAAGAACATGTGCCCTTTGGCAAAAACAAAACAAAACAAAAACGAATGAGACAGCTCTTGAGGTTCCCTGCCCTCTCCACATGCCATGTCTTACCTGCCCTGATTACTCCTGGCACAGTAACCTTCTCCATCTCTAACGCTTTTGCATGATGCACTGGAACGTTTAACGAACTCTCCTCATTGACTTCACGCATATATGTCTTGCCTCTCCACTTAAAAGTCTGTGACCTTTTTGGTACAGAACATTCTTCTCACAAGAGGCCATGGCAGGAGTGCAGTGGGCACTAAGTCTGTCATGCTATTTCCAAGTGTGTAAGAATGCAGTGCAGGTCCTTCCCTTGGCCTCCTGCCCTCCACTACCGCTAGAGCCACACCCAGCCAGTCCCTGGAAAGCCCACAACAGAACAGTCCTAGAATACGAATTATAAAGGTAACGAGCGTCCATTTTCTCCTCGCCTGGCTGCCGGGCGCTGCACAACCCTCAGGGGCACTACCACGGCCACTGCAATGTGGGCATCCATTGCCACAGCTGTCGGACGGCAGCTTTACGTCTCATCTTCACCAGTCGGCTATCATGACACATTCTGGCCAAACAGAAGGTGACGTCCCGAGTAGGGGCACCACTGAAAACTGTCCCCGGGCAATGGAGGCCCCGCTGCTCTTCAATGGAGGAACTACAAGCAACAACTGTAATTTTAAGAGTTAACAAAGGTTACGTGTTCTGTGAGCCAGGTTTCCAAATGTCACTATGGTTACGACATCTCATGCTCACAGGCACACGTGAAGAAAATGAAGCAGCAGCAAAAGGAGAAGCAGCGGTCTAGTCCAAGGGCAGGGAAAGTCTTCAATCCCGAGAGAGAAGGGACTGCGGCGTGGCCATCCCCCTGGGGGTGATTTCTCACTTTCCCTCTCTTCTGTCTCTCTTCATGAGCACATGTGCCCTCTGGTAAAAACAAAAACAAAAACAAAAACAAAAACAAAAAGAACCGAAGACGTTTAAAGGGCTGGCCAGAACACACTGCAGGTCCCCTGAGACACAGGTGGTTCTATGGCAGAGACACGAGAGCTCACCCTCCAGCGGGTCCTTTACCAGCCGAGATGCGTGGGTACCTCCGTCACACTGGGGGCGCCTCAGCTTCCTGTCTCTATGCTGAAGACTAACGCACAGCGAATGAGGGGTAACACACACCCTCTGGCCTGTGAGTCAACCGGGGGGGCTGTTAGCGCCAGCGGTCGTTCTATAGCTGGCATCTCTTCCACCCTCGTAGTGTCCTCTAAATTGATTATAATCATCAAAAGGGATTATCCTAAAGAAATCATCTTGATGAAGTCTTACTCCTTAAAGAAAAGTACATTTCAAAGCCATAAATACATTTATTTTTCTATTTCTTACCTTCTCTTCGATTTAGTCCTTCTGAGTGAAAGACATTCAGTTTCACCAACTGAACATTCAGTAGTAGGTAGTTATCAAAACTAACGTTCAGAATGTCTGTAAGAGATAAAGGAAACTGCATTATTTATCGACAGGGCAGGAGGTTAGGGGTCAAAGAAGGGAAGAGTGAAGAGTCCCTACTCCTTTCTGAACTACAAATATATGTTGAAATAAAATGTTATAATACTGGGTTGATCCACAGTGCATTGCCAGTGCATTATATCAGGAGCCAGATCCCACAGGGCTGACTGCAGTTCAAATCCCAGCCCTGGAAGCTTGAAAAACACACCAGGCATGTGTGCATGCATGGCCCAAATCCTGATGAGAGGGAGAAATGAAAAAAAAAGGACTGCGGTGTGACTGAACTCCACTGTGGGGAGGGTGCCTTCTTTCTGGTGAGCTCACATGTCCTCTAGCAATTAGAAAGTGTTAAAATAATTACTGTGGGGCTGGCCCCATGGGCCCTCTAGTTAAGGAAGCCATGTCTCACGTGTCTACTCAGTTTGAATCCTGGCTCCAGTGACTTGGTAACGCATGCCAGGTGTGTGCCCCCAAATGACGACAGGATGAAGACGTGGAGAAGGGATTGTGGTGTGATCATGCCCCATTAGGGGGGAGTTTTCTCCCTCTCTCTTTGTCTCTCTCTCTCTCTCTCTCTGGCAAATGCACACACTCTTTGCCAATAAAAAAGAAAAATACTACTTGTCTACAGAATTCATAATTCATGACTTCATCATGGAAAAAGGGCTGTTGGTATTCAAAACTGCTGCAGATTCGAGACTTATCACATATAACTAAGTCATCTCATCAACTAGTGTCTTGTGTCACCCTATCGCAGTGCCACTTCCCTGATAAAGGCCTCAGGGGGTAACTAAAACAAATAAAACAGAACACTGCTCAGAAGCACTCTGCTGGTATCCGGCTCCCACCCGTTCTCTTTCATCCTCTCACAGACATTCGCAGAAGACAACCCTGATGCATGAACGCACACCACTATTCCCCTGCCTCTCCCAACCTCCACATCCACTAATGAATTCCTGAGAGGCAGAATTATTTTTTAGAATTATTTAATTTTATTTATCATTATTTTCAAATTTGTCAGAGGGCATAGGTGCTCTTCAGAAAGAGAAGGAGAAAGAAGGACAGAGAGAAAGATTGAGAAAGCAAGCACCAGGTCTGGGACTTGAACTGCAGTCAGCCACGTGGAAGTACAGGACCTCAACTATCATACCACCTGCTGGAACCCACAGTTTACATAAGTGCCAGAGGATGTATGCACTTACCAGAGACAGTGTTATTATTCTGTTACCCAATAACCCTGTGCAGCAGGTGAGCTGGTTTTATTGTACCTATTTCATAGATACATTTTAGAGGATTCAGGTAAAATGAAGACCTTTTTAAACAGACTTGAACTTACAAATATAAATTATAGGCCACAAACACTTGCTAAAAGAAATCTTGAAGGGTGTACAGCAATTTGATTAAAAAAATACAGCTGGAGGAGGAGATGTAACAAAACAAAGGCAAGCAAGGTTATTAAAAAACAGAAAACACTGATACATAGAGATAAGAAGAAGGAAAAAAAGAAAGGGTAAGAACATAAACTATTTTTTTTAATGTGGTAAGAGAGTGAAATCAAAATACCAGATAAAAAAAATGACATGGTAACTGTAAAAAGATGTTTCAGAGGAAAATGCTAATATCCTTAGCTAGTTCAGAAGAAATAAGGAGATCCTGATACACTTTAACATCTGGTTAAAATTTTTAGTTAGCTGTATTTATTAACCTTTTAAGTGACCTCTGAAAGAACAGATGTGGGGGAATGTATCTTCCAGACTGCTTGAGAAATAAAGAGATACACAGCCAGCTATTGAGTCAACAGTAGGAAGAACAAGAGAAAAAAACATATGGGAAATAGCAAACACAAAAGATGATGGCAAAAATACATCTAGATGCATTATTAATTAGGGCAAATATAAATGTAAACTCACTAACTGAAAAACAGGACTCTCAGACTGGCCTAAAAGTTTGCCATATCCTGCTGTTAAGACATAAACCTGAAACAAAACAACACAAAATGTTCAAAAATCAGGCATATGCATCATGAAAACGCCAACCCAAACATGCTACTGTAGTTAATCATTAACATTTTATAAATGAATAGTATTAAAAAGGGGCAAAAGAGATTTTTGTTACCATCCAACAAAACAATTCAACAATCATGAAGCTTCAAAGCCACAAAAACATAGCATCAAATATATATAAAGCAGAACCTGCAAAGTGTAGTAATAACTGGAAAAATCTATAAGGCTTGTGAGATATTTCTAGCACATCTAAAAAACTGATACATCAATACAAAATATAGGAATATGAACTTTCCAAAGAATAGTATTACTAAGCTTGATCTAATAAAAAACATTTAGCCCTCCTTATACAATAAAAAGAATAGGAATATGTGTTTTTAAGACTGTAAGAAACTGTCAAAAAAGAATGAATATTAGGTTACAAAGATCATCTTAATTTTTTGGAGAGGTTTATAGGGCGCATGCACTTGCCAGAAAGACAGAAACAGAGAGACAGAAAGAGAAATCACCCCCCCGAAGGGATGGCCACGGCACAATCCCTTCTCCTCCATTCTCCATTTGGGAGTCCAGCGACGTAACCACCTGCTGGGCCCTTTGCCCTCCTCTTTAACCTGGTGGTTCTCACTTTTCTACATATAACAATTTCCTGGAAGACACTGGACGCTGGGTTGTACTCTGAACCAACTCAATTCACTTCAGAGGATGGTAGGGCTCGGGAGGCAGCATTTTGAAAGCCCCTAGGTGACTCCAATGTGCTGTACAGACTCACTACTCCACGGGCAGAGCCTGGGCATCAACCGGGAGCTTATTAGGAACGCAGAGCCTCAGGCCGCAGCCCAGACCTATGATCCCCAGGTAATCTATAGACTTACTGTTACATTCGAGAAGTGCACCCACTTGGGCAAATTACCTAACCTCTTTAAACTTCCGTTACCAAATCTGTAAAATGGGAGTAGTAATATCTTCTTTGTGGGCTTGCCCTGGGGCTAGTGAAATAACGCATGTGTAACATTCAGGAGGGAGCTGGCACAGTGAGAGCTAAGACTGCACTGCTGTTATCATTAAGGTACACACTATCTCCTCCTCTAATTCATCCTCGCCTCTGCTGTCCCATTACCAACTGCTGCTAGCTTCGTGTGTCTTACATGCTACCACGAGCACCACCACACAATTAAACATGCAAATAAATCCTAGCGGTTCCACCCTCGCCCTCCAAATTGGCAAGCCTTCTCCTAGAGTCCAGGGGTTCTGTTCTGGTCTCAGGCGCCTCGTGTTCCATGATATGCAGATATAAGCCCCCAGGAACTACTGGTAGCGGTCCACAGTGCTAAATGTGGACTTCTGGGTTCCTGAGCATATCTTTGCCCCTCTGCCTGATTAGTTTTCTGCCCCAGAGCCTTCCTTCAACTGAACATTTTTTCTGGGTATGGTTTGTACTGTCAAAGGTCATATGATAGACATTCCTAGCAACCGGAGGAGAGCTACAGAACATACGAACTCCCAGCTGAAGCAGAAGATAGTCAAGTGACATCAGGCTACTTTATCTGAGGACTGTACACAGGCACTCCTCACTTAATGACTGAGTTCCCAGTTCTAAAACTTTGTTAAGCAAACTGGTCGATAAGCGAGGAACTAAAAGATGGATGTCTCGTGGTGTGTCGTGGTGCCATCGGGTATGTATTTTTCAATAGATATGATGCAAAACCACGCTAAAATAATATAATTGTGCCCCACAAAAAACATACATTAGATAAACACCAGAAAGCAACAAGACACAGCACAGTAATGTAAATAGGTGTAAGCATTTTGATTTACTCTGAATACTGCTATGGGCGTATGATAAAGTACAAGAAAATTTCAGTCTTACGCAAATACTGCCTGCCTGCAGGAACGAGACAAAGACCAAGGAAAGGGGATTCCCAAGTCGCGCACAGACTGAGAAAGGGGAGTCCCCATGCTGCGGAACTTATGAAGCCTAAGCAGTCGCTAAATGGGTAGGTCATGAAGAGGAGTGGTTGTATTTGATAAGGTTTATATTTTCCTCCTGATGTTGGAACACACAGCAGGTTATATAATAGGAAATCTAATTTCATTCACTGAATAAAGCAGCGGGTATATTTGCCTTATTTAATAACACTTAAAAGGAGGCATGAAGGGACCAGCAGGTGGTGTGGTAGTTAAAGGTGCTAGATTCCCACATGACAGACTGTGGTTTGAGTCCTGGACCCAGTGGCTTAAAACTTATGCCATGCGTGTATGCATGTGTGTCCAAGATCCCAGGAGGAGAATGGAAGAAAAAGGACTGCAGCATGGCCATCTTCCACGGGGGGTGATTTCTCACTTTCCCTCTCACTGCCTCTGTCTCTCTGGTGAGTGAATATGCCCTATGACAAAACCTTAAAAAAAAAAGAAAAAAGAAATGTGCATGCTAGCTCTGTAGCCTGATGATAAAGGGAAAAAGATCCCACATGGTCAACCACATGGTTCAAATCCTGGTCACGCAGCTTGAAAAACATGCCAAGCCATGTGCATGGGTGTCCCAAATCCCACAAGGATGGAGAAATGGAGGAGAAGAGATTGTAGTGTGACCACACTCCACGGGGGGGTACATTTTCCCTCTTCCTTTCCCCGTCTCTGATAAGTACATGCACCCTCTGGCAAATTAAAAGAAAGAAACAAATGAACATACTTTAGGTTGAGGCAAATATGGCTTACATGGGAAAGAATTTGCTTTCTATTCTACACAACTTCTTCACACTCTTCTTCTCTCCATAGTTTTTTTCCGGAGAGGTTTTTGCTATAGGGCATGTGCGCTCGCCAGAAAGACAGAGACAAAGAGACAGAAAGTGAGAAATCACCCCCTGGGGGGATGGCCATGACACAGTCCCTTCTCCTCCATTCTCTTCTTGGGATCTTGGGCATGCACACATACACGCCCAGCGTGAGTTTAAGCCACTGGGTCCAGGATTCAAACTGTGGTCGACTACATGGGAGTCCAGCGACAGCCATTACGCTAACTGCTGGTCCCCCTTTTCTCCATAGTTTTAACTATAGCCCTTGCTTGTCCTGGCACTGTTGTAAGCATTTTTAGTTCTTCCATTTGTTTGATGATTAACACGACCTTAAGGTGCAGGCACCATTATAACATGTATCTTCTAGCTAAGGAGCCCGAGACGTGGAGACCTGATCCACAGTGAGGGACTCGGAGCTGGTGGAGCGGCTGAGGCATCAGCCTCTACACCCTCAGAGGCATCTCTAAGTACTGACTACAGTGTTTTCTTCCTCTGGCCTGGCATATTACTCTCCTCCATGTAGTGCAATGCTTCCGTTCTTCCAAAGGGGTGAAGCATTCTCAAAGTTGAACCAGAAACTCTAAATAAAGGGCAATCGTAAAAACAAACACCATTTGATCTCCATGCAATTCATGTTCACCTCTTTCAAATGTTCACCCAGTATTCAAGAGCCTTCCTGTCCAAGTTCACTTTTCAGCAATGGAGGAATTGTTGAAGGAAATAATGTCAATAAGGTTGTATTCTAAGTAACCCTGAATAACCCGCAGGAGCTACCAAGATGTCCTGAGAATGTAGTCTGACTGACAGACCTCATCCCCCTCTTCCATGAGATTCCTCAACTAGGTCAAGGAAGTCTCGGACAACACGTAAGAATTGTGGAGAGCAGTCCATTTGAAAATAATGTGATGAAAACATGTGGCCTGTAGACACATGCAGAAACACGCTTTGGTAGGTTATTTTAGTAGGGTTATTGAGAAGTATTTATATACAAAAAGCAGTATTTATCTACTGTGAATGTTTTTTTGTTGTTGTTGATATTTAATATTTTTGATATGCCCAGTATTGGGCTAAAGAAAGTTACATGTGTTTATTAAATGGTTTTTTTTAAAGATTAGAAAAATTATATGGCGCCAGTTATTTTTATATTTTTAGACGATTTATATTTTAAAATAATTGGCTTTGCATTTTGATTTCTTTTTTTGTATTTTATTTTTTTACTTTTTTTGCATTTTATTTCCTCCCCATTTTCTGCCCTTTCAAAGAATAAACCTGAGGCCGATTCTGTTTGCAACTTCTCCATTAGAGAAGCTGTGCCCACCCGAACCTCGCTTTTCTATGCTTGTGTGTCTTTGTGTGTTTGTTATTGCGTCTATTTCTAATCCACAGCCTTCCCCACTCAGAGAAACGTGGCATATCGAACTGGTCCCGGCAAGGTGGTGTCCACCGTGGGCCATAATGGGTTACATTCATCTGCCAAATATGACTGGGGGCCAGGCCCCTGGGGTTGGCTCTTATAGGAAGAGAAGGCAGGAAAGGAACATAGTTCGGACAGTTTTTAATGATGTCACATGCCTGTTGCCTAGTGACAGAAAATTGTTTGCGTAAGGCAGCAGCATTTTGGTGAACAAGGTTATGATTGCTGTGCCTGTGTTTCTGAAACAGCAGCAATGAACTGTGCATCAGCTTGGTGGTCACCAAATGTAAGAGCACCACGGAGGCTGGTGTGAGATTTAATGTGGCAAATAAAAAGTGGGCACTTTCGTCTACATACTAAATCTTTTAGAAAAATGTTAAACGAAGTAATTACCTATGGATAATAAGATTTGAACTAACCCTAGTTAAAGATTTGACAATAATTTACCACTGATAAAGAAATTTGGCAGTACTTATGGTATACACTAGTTTAATATTACCTATAGCTGCCTGATTAATACCATATCATTGACTTTTAGGAATTTTAAATTATTTTAGAATATAAATATGTGTGTGTGTATATATATATATATATATATGTATATATATATATATATAATACATTTATAATATATATTTAGAGCAGCCAGTCTGAAAACATGTGGCCTGTAGACACATGCAGAAATGTGCTTCCATAAGCTACTCTAGCAGGGCTATTGAGAAGCATCTACATACAAAAGCAGTATCTGCCTGCTGTCAATGGTTATCGTTGTCCTATTGTTGTTGACACCCAGTATCTTGATACAGCTCAGTATCAGGCTAAAGGAAGTCACATGCATTTATCAAATTGTCCCCCAAAAAAGATCAGAAAAATTATATGGTCAGTCATTTTACATTTTCAGACGATTTACAACCAAAAACAACTGGCTTGATGATTCCTCCTCCCCTATTCTCTTTGCATTCTACTTCCTTCTTCCTCATTCCCTTTGCAGCTCATTTTCCCCTCCCCTATTTTCTGTCCTTTAAAAGAATAAACACCGTCATATGTGAAGCTCACCTGGAGAAGATGGAGGCGGGGGGTACCTCCCAGCTTAAATGTCTCCAAATTAGTGTCAGAGTCTGTGGTGGGGATATGAGTTGGAGCTCCCAGTGAAAGTGCAAATTAGAGGGACCAGCAGTTAGTATAATGGCTATGTTGCTGGACTCCCATGTAGTTGACCATGGTTTGAGTCCTGGATCCGGTGGCTTAAACTCACGCCAGGCATGCGTGTATGCATGCCCAAGATCCCGAGAAGAGAATGGAGGAGAAGAAATTGCAGTGTGGCCATCCCATGGGGGGATGGGGTGATTTTTTACTTTCTGTATCTTTCTGTCTTTCTGGTGAGTGCAACGCCCTATAGCAAAAACCTCTCAAAAAATAATAAATAAAGTGCAAATTAGAGAACTCCTATCAGTACAGAGAATAGAACTATTTGATTCTAGGGTAGAAGAGTCAAGGATAATTTCTTTTTAGAAACTAGGTAATCCTATCCTCAAAAACAAAGTCGAACTAAAACAACAGCCAAATACAGTTCCAGATAAGAACCATCCACACTCTATGGTAGATACCGAAAGACTGGAGGACATACAAGCATTAAAAATTGTTGTGGACACTAGAGACAAAGAGTATGGGAGAGGAAGAATGTAGAAAAGGAAACTTGGGGGGAAAAATATAGAGGTAAGACATTAGTGGGGCACAGATATGGTTTACTATTTGTTGATGAGGATCTGTATAGTATTCTCAACTGGGCTGGACTGAGGTAAAGTCTCTTTACAATCTAAATGATGTATAGTGATTAAATATATACATAAAAATTGAATTTTTTTAAAAAAAGGCCAGGCAGTAAATATTTTCTTTTCTTTTCGGACGATAGTCTCTATCTCAGCTATTCAGTTCTGCCTTGTATAGAAAATGGAGCCACAAACAAATATTAAACAAATAGGTGTGGATGTGTTCCAATAAAACCTTATTTATGAAACAGGCAGCTAGTCTGGAGATGCCTGTTCTAGTTCCGTGAACTGACATATGGAGGACATCGATAAAATCTGCTAAGACTCTCTTCTCTGTCTCCCCGTGATCCCAGGGGGCCATGCTACTGAAAAGTGACTCCTAGTGCTGGCTACGCATTGCCTAATGAGCTGGCTCCTGGAGGACAAGCAGAGCTGGTGAGTGTTACCTGCGAGAAAAGGCCTTGGCTTCCTAGTCAACTAACCCTACTCAGCCAGACGCCATGGGACAGGAAACTCACTCTAGCTTTTCGGTTTTGAGTTCTCAACGTCTCAGAGTTTCAAAGAGTACATGTTATCTCCTAATCAAACCTCCCATCCTGCAGCCTCTCAGGACCTCATTCTAGAGCTGTTCTGTGGCTTCATCTGCCCCTCACTCCCTACAAACTGCCATGCTTCGATAGCATGGTCCCCCTCTTCTGATTCACAATTTGCCCTGGTAACAAAAGCACATCCATACTTTAAATATTCAACTTTTTATTACAATAAAATCTTAATTCATAGTCCCCCAAAAGATGTTTGCCACAGAGCCTCCTATTAAATGAACTCAATTTGGGGGACCAGCAGTTGGCATAATGGCTATGCCGCTGGACTCCCATGCAGTCAACCATGGTTCAAGTCTGTGTGGCTTAAACTCATGCCGGGGGCGTGTGTGTGCGTGCCCAAGATCCTGAGAGGAGAATGGAGAAGGGACTGCGGCATGGCCATACCCCTGGGGAGTGATTTCTCGCTTTCTGTCTCTCTGTCTCTGTTTCTCTTTCTGGTGAGCACACGTGCCCTATAGCAAAAACCTCTCCACAAAAGAAAAAGGAAAAAAAAAATGAACTCAATTTCTTTTTTAGGTTTTTTTATACAATGCACATGTGCTCACCAGAGAGAGAGACAGAGAGAGGAGAAGTGAGAAATCATCTCCCAGGGGAAATGGCCACACTGCAATCACTGCTCTGTTGTCTTCTTGGGATTTTGGTCATGTATGCACACACACCCAGCGGGAAGCCGCCAGGTCCAGGCCTTGAACTGTGGTCTGCTATGTGGGACTCCAGTACTTTAACTATCACACCACCTGCTGGTTCCTGAACTCAACTTTTTATTTATTTATTTATTTATTTATTTTTAGGGTTTTGCCATAGGGTGTGCACGCTTGCCAGAGAAAGACAGAGACAGTGAGAGGGAAAGTGAGAAATCACCCCCCAGGGACAATAGCCACACCACAATCCCTTCTCCTCCATTCTCTTCCTGGGATTTTGGGCACACACACACACACACACACACACACACACACACACTGCATGATTATCAAGCCACCAGGTCTGGGACTCAAACTGTGGTCAGTCATATGGGAGTCCAGAGCCTTAACCACCATGCCACCTGCTGGCCCTTGAACTCAATATCTGAATGCAGCTGTTGTGCAAGGTCCGTTCAGAGTATCCTGCTTAACCCTACGGGTGTCTGACCTCACCCATGAAGATGTATAGCATGGCTACCCACCACCCTGTAAGCAACAACAGCTATACAAGAGAGAAGCTCCTTGGGCCTGGTCACCACCTAGCTATGAAAGAGACGAAGATATTTCCTAAAATGGGATTCCATCTGTAATATCAAACGGCAGACAGAGCAAAACTGGAGGCTGGCACAGGGAGAGGACAAATCATCCATCCAAAGAAGAAACAGAAAAAAGTATCCAATGAAGCATTTTCTTAGCCGTTAAGAGAGCTGCATCCCAACGTGAAGTTGATGATGACCCACCCAATTAAGTTTACATAGATAAGTGTTTCTGAAATCTCATAATATGTTAATAATTCAAATTTTTAAGAAATTATATATTTATCTCAAATGGTTTAGTACAGCTTAACTTCTGCACGTCTTCAAACCTTTTGGGGAAAGAAACACACCAGAATATACAATGACTTGTAGTTCCACCAGTGATAACTTAAAATCTTGTAAAGGGCACTATTATGGGCATTTTTAACCAAACAGGATTTTTTTAAATTAAAAATAAGATGAATTTACCTGTAGATTTTCAGATGACCTTATTAAAGCCTTGGATGAAGTTTTTAGTTGTTTTCTGTATCCCATGCTTTAATTAATAAAACTCTCGGATTTGCTGTGAACTGCTGAACAGAACAGAAAAAGAATATATCTGAATCACAAGTGGATATGGGGCACTATGACATCTATAATCCATGTCCTGTGCCTGAGAGGTTGCTAAAGAAGCTCACTGTCATGCAGCAACACTTTCGTTTTTGGAAAAACTTAGATCCTCTCTCCTCCCTCCTTGCTTTCAAATGACCTCATGAATGATAGATGGATATTTAATTATAATCTAGGATTCCATCTGGATATTGTTTTGATAAAAGATTTTATTTTCAGGACTAGAGTTACCCAACAGCCATTCATTTGAATGAACCTTTTCATCTAAGAGAAATGTCACAGGCTCTCAGCCCAGCAAGAGCATGTCCCTGAGCAATGGCAGCAGGTCGTCAAGAGGCCTCCAATCTAGACAAGGCTCACCCACCTGTAGTCCTCGACAACCGGAAGGTTAGTGCAGGAAGGACTGCACCCAGGCTGCCTGTCAAAAATAACAATCTTCCCCAAACCCCATTTAATAAAAAAAAAGTCATAGACTCTTGTCTCTTAGTATTACATGGGTCCCTCTGGATTGATACAAGTTCAGTAATTCATTTTATCAGGCATCGATTTATCCTAAGAGCGCAAACTCAGGTCCCGGCCACTAAGCTTTCTAAACTGTCGGGGGAAGGGAGGGGGAGAGATAAAACATAAACTTGTTCTCACTTAAAGACTACAACTTTCCCTACCTCTGAAAACAGAAAAGGCAGGGTTGGATCATTTCTTCCCTGGTTTTAGCTTTTCCCGACCAACCGGCCACCTAAATGCTAGCACTCTGCAAAACACACAGAGGAAACCAACCCTGGGCCTCAAAAATCCCCTCCTAACCCAGCAGGGAGGGGGCGAGAGAACAAAAACGGAAGGCAGCGACTTCCCGGCTTGCTGCTGAGCCATTCAGCACCTTTAAGGTTTCCCGTAAAACGCCCTGAATGCTCGTTATAACCGCCTCTTTAGAATCAAGTCGCCCTGGTCCCTCGGGCTTCCTCCCCACCTACTCACCTACTCCTCAGATCCACAATTCCTCCCAATCCCTTCCCCACGATTCGGCCCCCGGGCCTTTCCCCAGCATCTCGCCTCCGGAATGCATTCGCCCCAGGCCTGTGGAGGGTCCATCAATACCATCCATTCTGCTCCCCGAGTTGACGATGGCTGGAGTGGCGCGGGGAACGCGGGGACTGCGCCCCGGAGCCGCGTAGGGTGGATAACACGCGGCCGCGGCCTGGGCCACGCCCAGGACCCCTCGGCCTCGCCCACAGCCCCAGAGGGCCGCTTCTCCCGTGCTCACCCAGGCCGGAGGCAGCTCGTTGCAGCTCGGCTCCTCCTGGGCAACCTCCGCCGCGCTCCGGAGAGGCCCGAAGGCTTGGGCGGCGCCTCCCAGCCTCGCCGCCAGGTCTCGGCGTGCCAGAGGGTTCGTCCCGGGCAGGGTCGGTCGCAGCCACGCCCGCCACCGAGCCACCCGCCCAGGCCGCCGCAGGGCCCCCGCCTCACACTCACCCCCGGTGCGCGGCGCTCACGCAGCTCCGACACCCCCGGGCGGCGGCGCTCCAGCCCCGCGCGCACACACAGCGTCCCCGCAACCGCACGCACAGCCAGGCGCGCGCGCAGCACACGCGGGGCCGCGGCCGGCGCCCCTCGCTGGCCTTGGTGCGTCCTCGCGATTCTCGCCGTCACCTTGCGTTCCTTGAGTTTGCGTTGGAGGTTGGAGGACGGTAGGCGTTTCGGTGGCAGACAGGGAGCCAGAATTTCTAAGACCAGCCTTCTGTTGTCCTTACCACCTTCCCAAGTTGCAAAAATGCACGGCCAGGAGTCCTGGAGGAATTTCCTTATCCAACTCCATGTAGAGGTAATTGGGAAAGAAGAACCTTGGGAGGAGTTTGTTCTCCCAGAATCGACGGGGAAGGTCGGGAGGGGCCACCAATTGCAATGGATTGGTTTAGTAACGAAAGTCCTAGAAAGCCGCATGCTTTTGGGAAATGCCTCGCGAAACTGTCCCTTGATTTGGAGTTTAAGAAAGTCTGTCCCACCCTGATGAATCACTGAGCAGGGCTTCCTGGGGATTGGCTTTTAGGTTCAGATTCTGCCTTCTGCCCGGTGTACGGGGCTGGTTGTACCGGTCTTTGAATGGACGTGGTTCAATGAATTGGCCATAATACTTTCATACGCCTCTCTCAGTGCCCCTGAAGAAGTGTCTTCGGAAAAGTTCCCGCCTTCTGATCACTTGGCTGGGACTATAAACCGCCAAACCTCAACTGAAGTAAAAAACCACTTTCTGAGCGGCCACCAGCCTCGCAGCAATCAGTCCCAAACAGGAGGCACTTCCCAGCCCCTGGGCAGGCAGGCCCTCTCCCCAGAGCTCCTAGAAACCCTTCCCCTTAACTCAACAAGCAGCCCTCCTACTTCGCTTCTGCGCAGCAACCGCTCATGCCCAAAGCTTCCTCAGTTGATCCCACCCCAGGTCCCCTTGTCAACTGTCCCTATGAAAAGAACCTAAGCCTGGTGGACCGTCCGGAGATTAGAGCGCTAGCTCCTCCGTGCCCACCAGCGTAATAAAGAGTCCGAAGTTCTCCTATTTCCGCCAGTACTGGCTCACTTCTGACTTTTCTCACTTTTCTGGTTTTTCCACAACACAACATCATGGCGTGAAAAGCAGATAGGATAGTTGAGTGAACACTATACATTCCTCCAAGATTCAACAACTGTTAACATTTGTTGTGGGGGACCAGTAGGTGGCGCGGTGGTTAAGGCTAGACGCTCCCACATGACCAACCATGGTTCGAATCCTGGACCTGGTGGCTTGCTTTCTCACTCTCCTCCCCGCCTCTATGTCTCTCTTTGGTCAAATTAAAATATGTGAATGAATAAATAAAATTAAATAATTATTAAAAAAAAAACACATTTGTCACAATTGCCTTCTCATTCTCTCCTAAATTCTTCAGCTTGCATTTCCTAATACTAAAGACATTCTTGTACACAACATCTTTATCACATCGGAATTTGATATCATGTAATACTTTACCCATATTCAAATGTACACAATTGAAAAAAAAATAAACCCTCATATACTAATTTTGTAGAAAGATGATCCAGTTAAGGTTCAAGCATAGTGTTATGTCTATCTTTAATGTAGAACACAGCCCCCCACACACACACATACACATCTTTTGTTTGGGGGCAGTGTCTAGCTATCCCCAACCTCCTGCCTTCTGACACAGCCTTCTAAACAGGTGGGAGGACAGATGTGACCACTTGGAATCCAATGGGCCTCCCATGTGGGCTTAGCACCCCAAGGAGCATGCTCTGTTACTGTGCATTACTGCCACCTGTAGTGAAGTTTCTCCACTTGTCTTTTTTGCCTGCTTGGTGTAACTGAATTTTTCTACATTTCCTATAAGCTGGAAGGAAGGTTTGAAGGCTTGAGAAGCTGGCAAGAATCCTTGATGTGTTACATGGCGCCCTTCATATGGTTTCTGGGCAAGGAGAACATATTAAAATATTAAACATGTAATAATTGGTTGTCCTAATATTAATAATTACTAGGCTAAAGAAACATTCTCCAGGTTTCTCTCTAAAAAATTACAAAAGCAAAGTTTCCCTTTTGTGGTTCATGGATAATCTGTCAGTGGAGACTATGGAACTTTTTCAAGGAGAAAGTCTTCAATATCGACAGAACAGACGCTATAAATGACTAATACGCAAACACCCAGGAGAGCTCACTCAAGGTGAAGTGTCCTTGAGGGGTATGAATGCCTGATAAGACCAGCCCTCGGTATGAAAACAGCCTGCGAGGGCCTAGCTTCAGTCTGTTTCACTTTACAGGGCTCTGCTTTAGGCACCAGGGACAGAGCAGTGAACATAAAGGACCCCATGAGAGTCATAGTCCGCGAGGAGACAGACAAGCAGGCAAGGGCACTGTTGGTCCTTCTTACTATGAAGGTGGCACGATGGGGCATGTGATGGACAGCAGCTCTACGAGCAGGATCTGGTGTTGCTATCTCTGAGGAACCACTGCAATTGTTAGAAAAAAACTGGCCAGACAGAGACACAGTGGGGAGACTCTACGCTCTGTGACGGCATCCACATGGGAAGGTTATAGGTTCGCCTCTGGAGACGTCCCTGAGTCGATGAGGCAGGTGCTTGCTGGCCGTGGCTGGGGGTGGATTGTGGTGTTAGGACCCTGTCAGAAGTTCTGTCTCTCTCTCATTCTCTTTCCCTCTCTCTCTGTCTCTCTCTCTCTCACACACACATACACACACACACACACACACACGGAATAAGTCCGTAACTTACCAAAGAAAGAAAGCAGGTAAGGGACGGAGAGCGAAGGAATCACCTTGGGCCAGCTGTCAGCTTGGGCCAGCTGTCCCCACTCCTTGGTGGTTATGAGCTTTCAGCGTGCGCTATTTTGATAACAGCTGTGAGTCCAAGACAAATCTATTCACCTAGATGTGTAAAGTCATCGGGAGCGTCCTGGCGCCTGCTGCTCGCATCGCCTGGTGGTAGGCGCTCGCATTGTGTGGTGAGTTGGGTTGAGCACTAGCTTCATGCTTCATTCAGGGGGCAGGAAAGCTCTAGTCTCTGTATGGTTTGAGCCACTTGAGAGTTCCTGAGGGGGATTCTGGTAAAAGCAGTGATGCTTTCTATAGGGTCTTACAATGTATGTTTTAAGAAGATTTGATAAAATCCAGGAGGAGTTTCCTGTATTTACCTGGGCATGCCTGCTCTAAACTCCCGGATTCATTTGAATGACAGGGGCAAATCGAGCATATGTAATAATACTGTGTGTAATCTCTGCTATAGCCATCTGGTCTCTGACTTACGTATCCATGTGTGTGACCTTACTCGCTTAAACTCATGGACTTTGCTGGGCAAGAGCTCTGCACAGTTTACTCTTTATTTTATTTTATTTTTTTAATTTTTTCCTGTAGGGCATGTGCTTGCTGGACACAGAAAAAGAGAGGGAGGGAAATGAGAAAACACCCCTCAAGGGGAAGGGCCACACAGCATTCCCTTCTCCTCCATTTTCCTCAGGATTTGGGGCATGTGCAGGTACACACACACATACACACACACACACACACACACACACACACACACACAGTGTGTTTCTCAAGCTGCCAGATCTGAGACTCGAACCACGCAGGGATCCAGCTGCCCTAACCTCCACACTATCTGCTGGCACCAGCTTACTCTTTATTACAACAATCATCTCACCTCTCACAGGAGAGGTCTCAAACAGCATTATCTGTTCTATGGCAGTGTAGTGTTTTAAACAAGTGGTCTGGGGCTGGCTCATTATACAGCGGGTAAGCACCATACATCGGAAGCCAGATCTCACTTGGCTGATCATGGTTTGAATCCCAGCTCGCCAGCTCCAGTGTGTGGAAAGACATACCAGGCCTGTGTGTGCATGCCTCGGATCCTGATGGGGTGCAGAAATGGAGGGAAAAGTAATTGCAGTATGACCATGTCTCACTGGGGAGGTGCTTTTTCTCTCTGGCAAGTTCACACACCCTCCACAGTCGGTATTCCTGCTTCTTAAAAGAAGACAGTTTTGGCCCAGCCACAGAGGGACAAGCAGGAGAGTGCCACTGTGCAATGGCAAGGACCACGTGGAAGGCCTGGGGTTTGTTTCAAAGCCCAACTGAAACACACTGGATGTGGTAGCATGCACCTGTGGGCCTAGATAACCAGGAGGCTGGGACAGGCCGATTGCAAAACATGGTGAAACTCTGTCAAAAATATTGTTTATCTCTCTTTACTTTCTCTCTTAAAAGGGGGGAAGAAGGGGGGTGATTTCTCGCTTTCTGTCTCTATGTCTCTCTCTGTCTGTCTGGCGAGCGCACGCGCTCTATAGCAAAAAACCTCTCCAAAAAAAAAAAAAAAAGGGGGGGGGGGGAGAAGTTTTCAGGAGCTCAGTCCTCAGTAGCTTGTGTTGATGGTTTTTGTTTACAACAGCAAATGACAACAGTTTTCCACTCTCGCTTCTGACAGTTGGTCTGAATTGGATTGGAGCCTTCAGGCTAAGAGTCCAAGACAGAAGCTCGCCTTGGAAGTTGTACAGCATCATTTTGCCACAGTCTTTGTTCAAAGGTAAGCATAGGACCTTCCAAGATCCAAGGGAAGGAGGTTTTGGCAATGACATAATTACTGGAAGTGGAGCTGGGGAGTTGGGGGGTGATATTGGGAAAGGAGCTCTCTCATGCTGCTCTGGGCCAAAAGCAAACTCATCTGTATGGTATTGATCGTATTGGCCCTTGGCTCAAAACCAGGTGGGTCTGAATCGTGCATTGAACCACTAATCAAGCCTAGCTTGGTAACGTCCTCCCAAACTGGGGCTCACACATTTTGTATCAAGACTGTTAATGTTGGGACCAGCAGTTGGCGTAATGGCTATGTCACTGGACTCCCGTGTAGTCAACCACGGATCGAGTCCTGGACCCAATAGCTTAAATTCACTCCGGGTATGTCTGCGTGCATGCCCAAGATCCCGAGAGGAGAATGGAAGAAGGGAATGCGGTGTGGCCATCCCTCCTGGGGGGTGATTTCTCGCTTTCTGTATCTCTCTGTCCCTCTCTGTCTTTCTGGCGAGCACATGCTCCCTATAGCAAACACCTCTCAAAAACAAAAACAAAAACAAAAAAGCAAATCATGAGGCAACTCTTTAGTCGGGACCGGCAGATAGACCTTGGTGTCAATGACAGGAGCTGCAGATATTGTGCCAAGAGGAGCTGAACTGAGTGGCAGATTCTACCATGGCCCTCCCAAGGGAGACTTAGGGCTGATGTTGACCTCGGTATTCGATCGGCTCCTGGGGCTGTATTCAGATTACTTCAGACTGAGTCATGGACCTTTCACTATATGAACTCTGACAGCAGCTCTTGTTCTTTCCCTAACCTTACCCTCTCCTCCCCAGCCTGTTTAGAATTTTATGAGCGCTGGCTGACACGGCAGTACTCATTTACAGGTGTCTCTGCCTGAGATTACCAGCTCCCTGAGGGAAGAGATCGGTCCTACCACTCTGCCTTGCTGTGATAGACTTTCAGTAGATATGTATGGAATTTAATTGAATTGGCTTACTGAGGTTTAAAGTCAGGTTATTTGTTTACTTCACAGAAGCAAAGCAGATTTACAAATCCCTCACTACCTACTCATTTTATAAGAAAGGCATGCATCAGTTACATTTCAGATCCAAGTGTTATCTAATCAACCAGATGGATGAACTTCCTAGCAGTTTTTCAAACATATAATCAAGAATAAGGAAGTCAGGGACCGGCAGTTGGCGTAATGGCTATGTCGCTGGACTCCCACGTAGTCGATCGCGGTTCGAGTCCCGGACCCGGTGGCTTAAACTCACGCCGGGCGCGTGTGCGTGCATGCCCAAGATCCTGAGAGGAGAATGGAGGAGAAGGGATCGCGGCGTGGCCATCCCCCCTGGGGGGTGATTTCTCGCTTTCTATCTCTCTGTCTCTCTCTGTCTGTCTGGCGAGCGCACGCGCCCTATAGCAAAAACCTCTCCAAAAAAAAAAAAAAAAAAAGAATAAGGAAGTCATATGTTTAATGATAAAATTTGAACTAGCAATCACCTTTATTGATCTGTTACATTCAAGCCTTAAATTTGCCTGCAGATAAAAATTGAAACGTAACAATTAATAATAGATGTTGCATATGTTCCAAGGCAGAAGTGATCCTGTAGAGGTTTTTTTTTTTAATAATTATTTTTAATTATTTAACTTTATTTATCTTAATTTGACCAAAGAGAGACAGACCAGTGAGAGAAAGAGAGAGGGAAAGTGAGAAAGCAAGCCACCAGGTCCGGGACTCGAACCGTGGTTGGCCATGTGGGAGTTCAGCACCCCTAACCACCATGCCACCTGCTGACTCCATGGAGAGGTTTTTAATCTACAGTGAATGCTGCAACTAATTGCTCAGCAGAATTTTTCAATATGTGTTTTCTCTGAAATTTCACTGTAACTCTTCTTCCACTTGATGGAAAGCTTTGACAATGTATTATGTTTAGAAGCAACTGGGGCGTATTTCTAATTGATGATTTGTTATCTCATCTTCCTTACTTGACTATCCACATCCTTCATTCTCTCCAGAATTTTCCTCCAGTGCCTCCTGTCTTACTGAACCTGATGGATGGTACTGCTTTGTGCAAATGCAGGCAATATCTTCAGTCTCTCCTCTGCCTCCTTCCTTCAGCTGACACAGACCATACGGGAGCGTTGCGGGATACCCCATGTGTGGCATTTAAACATTAACAAAGTGTATTCATGTACACTGCATCAGCTGATTATTGGTGCATCAATCCTGTGGGGCCCAGACTATTATTTCCATCATCTGGTACACAGGGAAACAGATGAACAAATGCCGGCAGCACCTCAAACTCAGCATGGCCAAGGCAACCTCAGTACCCTCCCGTAAAACCAGCTTATTCTCCTGAGTCTCTGGTTTGGATACCAGCCCCATTGACCACTTATTGAGGTTTGATCCTCTAGTCTTCCTTCTCTCTTATTCTACAGGTGTAGCCAGTACCAAACCCTGTGGCTTCCCCCTCTCTCTGAAATGCTTGCAGCTGAGAAATCCTCATTGCTCATCTAGGTTTGGGTCAGTGCCTTTTATCTGCCCCCTGGACTTCCGGGTTGCTCGTAGGCCCTTTACATTACTGCGAGGGCCATCTTCCTCAAATCCAGATCTTTTGATATACTCCTGTTTTAAATTGGTCAGTGGCTCTCCATAGAGCACCATCCAAAGGGGTGCAGATCTGCTGCAGTCTTCGGCCCCTACTCTTCTGGCTTTGCTGTCTATGCATTTTCAGGGGCTGTGTCTTTACACCTCAGTTCTTTCAGAACTGATTTCTCTCTGACTCCCTCCACTCTAGATCCACTCCCATCTGATGCACCAAGTCCCCTTCCTCTGTGGTTGTGCTCCTCAAACCTATCTGTGTACAAATTTCTGGCAGATCTTGTTAAAAGCTAATTCTGATTCAGTAGGTCCTGGGAGGGCCTGAGATCCTGCACATTAGCAGATTGGAACTCTTGGTTGTTAGACTCACCATGAAATACCAAGAGCTTACAGTGGCACCGTCCAGTAGAACCGTCTGTGATGGTAAAATACTCTCCATGTTTCCAGGTAGTGTAGGCACTCATCTCATGTAGCCATTGAGCACTTGAGATGTAGTTAATGAGATCGAGGAACTAGATTTCCAGTTGCACTTAATTTAAATTGTGGTAGCCATCTGTGGCTAAGTGGCCACCATGTTGAACAATGCAGATTTCTGGGAATCGTTTTTCTGGCTTCACAACTCAGTTCAGTCTATAATAAGCTTGGAAGTCACCTCTCCATCCTAATAACAAGTAACATACTAAATAAATTGGAAAGCCATTAACTTAACCCGTGGTCTGGTGATTAAGGCTTCTGGATCTCACGTGACCAAAGACCTGGCTCAAGTCCCAGACCCGGCTGCTTGAGGAGCATGTGGTAGCATGGGTGTGCATGTCTAAAACCCTGAAGGGAGAGAGAAATGGAAGAGAACGGATTTGCAGTGTGACCATTCCCCTTGAGGCATGTTTTCCCACTTTCTTTATCTCTCTGGTCTCCAGTGAGCACTTATGCCCTGTGGCAAAACAATAACAACAACAACAATAACAATACCACCAACTCTTCTTATACCTGTCAGAGAATGAGGTCACAGGGCTAACTGCTGCTGCCCAAATTGAAGATGCAGATGGGTAGATGCAGAGGATTTTAACTTACTGGAGCAGAAACCCATGAGCTGAAACCTCTGTGGGAATGAGGTCCGGGTAGAAAAACCTAAACTATAGATGAGATATTGATGGGAGCTCAGTGTGGGCAAGTTTGAGGTTTAAAAACCTTGAGGGTGAGGGATGGAGAAGAAACAGGCTTAAGGCAGCTGGATCCCACATGGTTGACTACGTGGTTTAAAACCTGGTCCTAGTAGCTTGAAAAACACACCAAAAATCCCAAGAGGAGAATGAAGGGGATGGCATTGCAGCCCAGGAATCCCCACTGGGAGGTGCTATCTCATGTTTCTCTCCCCAGCGAGCCCACATGTCCTACAGCAAATTCAAACAAACGAACAAAGAAAAAAATAATAACTTCAGGGGGACCCAGTTATGGGGGCCTACACTTCTGTGTGTGGTACCTGCTGGAGTTCTACAAGGTTCACATAGTGAATATCAGAGAAAAGTCCCCTGGGACCTCTAGCAGGAAGTTTTGAAATATGCCAGAGCTCTCTGTTTGTTTGTTTGTTTGTTTATTTATTTATTTATTTATTTTTAAAAAAGGCCTTTCCTCAGTAAAACTAGTTAACCAAAGCCTAACCTGATGGGATTTTATCCCAGCCTAATTGACCTAGGGGAAGGGAAATACCCAACCCCTGACCACCCAAGCAACTTGTCCCACTTAAGGGGGGCATGTAGGTGTGTGGGAGGAGGAGAACTGAGAAGCACTTGTGAAGTTCACAGTCTAGAAGTACAGGCCCACTAAAAGAGCATGTGGTAGCATGGGTGTGCATGTCTAAAACATACCTCATCTTAAGACTGTAGAACACCCTCCATCCCCACCCCAAACATACCTCCCCATCACATTACTAAAGGAATGTCATGGCAGCTCCTTTACTCAGCTCTCAAAGAAAAATTACAAGGCATACTGAAAGACAAAAGCTCAATCTGAAGAGACAGAACTGGCATATGAACCAAAGTTAAGGCAGAGAGGTTAGAATTAGACTGTGATTTGAAAGAACTAATTAATATGCTAAAGCTTTAACAGATAGGGTAGATAACAAGCAAGAACAGATAGGCAATGTAAGCAGAGAGACAGCTATTCTAAGATAAAACTAAAAAAAATGCTAGAGGTAAGGAACACGAAGCAGAAATGAAGAATGTCTTTGATGGTCTTAGTAGACGGGACATAGCCTAAGAAAGAATCTCTGAACTTAAAAATATCTCAATAGAAATTACAAAACTGAAAAACAGAAGGGGGAAAAAAAGACTGAAAGAATAAGGAACAGAATCTCCAAGGGCTATGGGCTAACCCCAAAAGATACAAATATATATATATATATAAAGGAGATTCCAGAGGAAAAGAAAAGGGAAAAGAAGAGAATACATATTCCAAACAATAATGACTGAGAATTTCCCCCAAATTTATGACAAACATTAAACCAAAAACCCAGGAAGCTTAGAGAAAACCAATCAGAATAAACACAGAAATAAATAATGAACAAAAAAACTCCTATGCCTGAGTATCATATTCAAACTATAATAAAAAAATTAAAGATAAATAAAAATAATTCTGAGAAAAAGAGGAAAATAAAACCTTATCTATAGAGTATCAAAGATAAGTATTACATCTGATTTCAGAAATCATGTAAGCATGAAGAAAGAATAAAATATTTATTTAAAGTGTTGAAAGAAGAAAAAAACAACCTAGAATTTTTGTACTCTCTGAAATTATCCTTTACAGGTAATAAATAAGTAAATAAATAAATAACTACTCTATTGGGCAAACATTGAGGGAATTTGTTGCTAGTAAACTGCCAGTGTGCGTTTTAAGCTGCCGAGTCCAGGACTCAAACTGCAATCAACTACATGGGAGTCCAGCCATGTAACCATTACACCATCTGCTGGTCCCGATTGACTCCACTATTATGGTTGGAGATTTTTACACTTTTTATCATATATGGACAAATATAGTAGGCAGAAAATCAGCAAGGGCAAAGTTGAACACCATCAATGAATTGCATATAATGGGCAGTTATAGGCTATCGCAACCAGTGACAGTATTACATATTCTTCTTAATTGCAGGTTGGACACTTCCTAAGATAGGACAGAATATGGGCCACAAAATGCACCTTTTCTTTTTGTGTGTGTAGTCATCTGACCTCTCAGTGTGCTCTGTTTTGTCCTCTTCTTTCTGTTTACTAAACTAAATCTGAGTGAGAAACACCAACAATGTGTTCGGGACATACTTCTATTCATGTTTGAGTTGATCGTTATGTATCAGAAAAATTGAAGCATGAACCTCTTAACCTAAAGAAAACATTCTTATGTTTGATACTGATATATATGGTTTCCCTTTAAAAGGAGGTTTGTCATAGAAAGAATTAATGGTCATTAGAACAAAAAACATTAGGAGGAGTTCATGTTTGATAAATGATGTCTATCGTTAAGGCAGGTTTTTTTTTTCAATTTACTCAATTTATCCCTATAAGTGATGTTGCATAGTTATCATATGATAAAATGAAATCCATCTATTGTATATTTATGAGGACTAAGACTTCAGAGAATGTCAGAAATAATTTCAAAATTTGTATGCTGGTCTTAAATAGAAATGGCTAATAATAAAGTGCCCACAAAGTTGATTTAAAAAGCGAAATGATAGATTAAAAAGCTAAATGATGGGCAAGAAATAGGAGAAATCAGTTTATGAATGCCCATATAGGAAGTCAGGTCTTTAAATAAATGTACAAAGTAGATTTTGTAAGTTAGCAATGTAATTCTTCTTTCTCTGAAGTGTATTTTGTTGAGATAATAACAGCTGTTTGGGGACAAGGTTATGCTTGCTCTTTGGGATTAATTTCTAGAATGTAGCACTTTCAAAAATTTAAAAGAACAAAAATTATATGTAGTGTTTGCTGTTCGATCTCAAGTGAAGTTGACTTGAAGTCAATACCCAAAAGACAACTGAGAAATCCCAAAATACTTGGAGAGAAAACACTGCTAAATGACACACAGATCAGAGAAAAACCTAAACAATTTTTAAAAAAAATATTTTGAACCAAATGAAATGAAAACTACGACTTAGCAAAAATGTTTCGGATGCAGTAAAAGCAGTGCCTATAAAGAAATTTGTAGCAATGAATGCATAAATTAGCAAAGAAGGAACATCTGAAATCAATCCTATAAGTGTTCACCTTTGGAAACTTGAATTGGAAGGCCAAATTAAAGCCAGAAAGAAATCAAAATTACAGCAGAAATTCACCAAATTGAAAAAAGAAAGTCTATGGAGAACATCCATGAAACCAAAAGCTGGCTCCTTGAAAAGATCAATAAAATTGATAAACCTCTAGCCATGATAACTAAGAAAAAAAGAAGGCGCAAATTACTAATATCATAAGTAAAGAAGGGGGTCCGGTCACGATGGTACAGGTGGTAGAGTGCCACTGTGTGATATTGGCGCCATGTGGGAGGCCCAGGTTTGGATCTTGGGTCAACCATGTGCATGTGTGATCATGGCTGGGAGGCTTGGGGAAAGAATTGTGTGGAGTCTGTTGATGGTACCTGCCTTTCTTTCACTCTGTTTCTCTCAAAAGAAATAAAAATAAACTTTAAAAAATGAAGAAAAGATACATCATGAGAGAACTCATGGACATTAACAGGATAATCAAGAAATACTATGAATAACTCTATGTTCACAAATTTGATAACCTAAATTAAATGGACCAACTTCTTGAAAGGCATTATCTGCCAAAAATGACTCAAGAAGAAATAGGCAATCTTCACAGACCCGTCTCTGTTCACAGATGACATGATCGTCCACATAGAAAGTCCAAAAGTACTGACAGAAGAACTCCAGGAGCAAATAACTGATGACAACAAGATTGCAGGATACAAGATGAAATAAAATCTTACAATATACTGCTACTTTTCTATATACCAGTAATGGACAGGTGAAATTTAAAATTCAAACCCGGTATTATTATATAACCACCCACAAAATGAAACACATATGAATAAATCTAACAAAATACATATGAGATCTGTGAGAAAAACTACAAAAATCTGATGAGAGAAATGAATAACTAAGTAAATGGGGAGATAGACCATGTTCATAGATGAAAATTCATTATTGTCAAGATGCAGTTATTCCCAACTCAATCCATAGCTTCAATGCAATTCCAGTCAAAGTTGCAAGTTATTTTGTGAATATTAACAAAATGTTTCTAAAATTTACATGATATGGCAAAAGATTTAGAAGAGCCAATATAATATTGAAGGAGGAGAACAAGGTTGAAGGACTAATGCTATATGACTTCAAGACTTATTATAAAACTATAGTGATCAAACAGTGTAATATTGTTGAAAGAATAGACAAATCAATGGAACAGACTAGAAAGCCCAGAAATAGACCTGCATAAAAATAGTTAACTGACAGGCTGGTTCTGTGGCCTGTTGGTTAAGGCAGCTGGATTCCACAGGACTGAAAATGCAGTTTGAGTCCCAGATCTAGTGGCTTGAAGATCACATCAGGTCCATGCATGAGTACCCAAAATCCTGAAAGGAGGGAAAGATGGAAGAGAAGGTATTGTGATATGACCATAGCCCCATGGCGGACACTTTCTCCTCTCCATTTCTCTGTCTCTCCATCTTTTTTGGTGACCTCATAAACTCTCTGGCAAGAAAAAACAAAAACACCCAAAGACAGTCAACTGATCTTTGACAAAGGAGCAAAGACAATACTGAAAAAAAGATACCATCTTTTCAACACATGGTCTGGAGGAATTGGATATCCACACTTAAAAAAATATAGAGATGCACACCTTACACCCTTCATTTAAAAGATCACAGATATAAATGTAAAATGCAAGACTATAAAACTCCTAGAAGATAACATAGGAGAAAACCCAAAGTTGACTTTGGTTTTGGCGATGACTTTTTATGTGCAGCACCAAAGATACCATCCATGAAAGAAAGAACTGATAAGCTGGACTTCATGAAAACATTTGCTCTACAAAAGACACCTTCAAGAGAATGAATAGATAAACCACAGACTGAGATAAAATGTTTGCAGAAGATATATGTGGGAGCAGGTAGGTGGCATGGTGGTTTCGGTGCTGGACTCCCACATAACCAACCGTAGTTTGAGTCCTGGATCTGGAGGCTTGCTTTCTCACTCCCCCTCCTCCTCTCTGTCTCATTCTTGTCAAATTAAAAATGAATAATAATAACAGTAAATAAAACAAAATAGTTTAAAAAAAGACATACGTGATAAATGACTATAATCCAAAGTATACACAGAACTCTTAAAACTCAATAATATCATTAAAAAAAACAAACAAACTGACTGAATACTGAACAAGACTTTTAACAATACAAGTACTAGAAGAAGGCATGGATGACTTGGTTTAATTATATAGGAGAGAAAAAACTCCACAAACTATGACTCAAAATTAAGAAGTAATAAAAGATTCATAATTATCTACATGAAACTTTTTTTAAAAAACTTTCATGAGAAAAGAAAAAGCAAGGAAAAAATGATTGCAACTTGGAAAAATATTTGTAACCCATATTATTAAAGAGCTAATATTGTTTCTTTTTAAAAAAATTTTATTTAACTGTATTTATTGTTATTATTATTATTTTCCAGTTTTATCAGAGAAAGAGAGAGAGAGTTAGAAAGCAAGCCTCCAGGTCCGAGACTTGAACCGTGGTCAGCCATATGGGAGTCCAACATCTTTAACCACCATGCCACCCACTGGCCCCCAAGAGAGCTAATATTGTTTCCAACATTTCATAATGAACATATTCAAACATATAGCAAATTAAAAATATATATAGGGAATGACCAAGTATTCATCACTTAGATTTTATTATTAATATTTTACTACACTTGCTTTGTCACATACATATTTTATCTCTATATCATCTATTAATCAATATTGGTTTTGATGCATTTCAAAGCAAATCACACACATCAGTGTACTGCCTTCTAAATAATTCTGCATACATATCATTAACCACAGTTCAATATTCACTTGTAGATTTTTCTTCTGACATAAAAGTGCATGTTCACCAAATTTTTGAAAAATGCATACATAACTTGAACTCCTGTCCAGAGGGTTGATTTTAATATATAAAGAGTTTCCAACAACTGTGAAGTACCAACAATGCAATGTAAAAACAGAGAAAAAGTTAAGAATTAACAGTTCTGTAGGAAAAGAAATGGTCCCTAAACATAGGAAAATATGCTCAACTTACCTATAATAAAAGAAAGGCTTCACAACGAACCAATATGAAAAGAAAATAAGGAGAGAAATAGAGGCAAGACATTTTGGGACACAGAAATGGATTATTATCTGTTGATGATAATGTGTTTTGTATCCTCAACTGGACTGGTGTGACGTGTATCCAGGTTGGGTAAATTCAGCTTACAAGCAAAGTGATGTAGAGTGATTAAATGTATAAAATAAAAAATAAATAAATAAATGGATAATTTAAAAAAATCAAACAATTTTGTTTATAATAGTATTGAGTAGAATAAAATATTCGAAAATTAATTTAACCAATGAGGCAAAAGATTTGTGCATTAAAAACTACAGAATATGGCTAAAAGAAATGAAAGAAGGCATAAATGGAAAGATATCTTATGTTCGTGAATGAAAGACTTAATATTATTGTTAAGATGTCATTGTTACCCAAAGTGTTCTACAGAATCAGTTCAGTCCCTATCATAAATCCAAAGATGTTTTTGCAAAGCGGAAAAATCAATTCTACAATTATGGAATTTCAAGGAACCCTGAATAGCCAAAGCAATCTTGAGAAAGACACGATTGAAGATCTCATACTTACTATAAAACTACAGCAATCGAAACAATGTAGTACTGGCATAAAGACAAACATACAGACCAGTGACATAGAATAGAAAACCCAGAAATAATCCCTCATATATACGCTCAAGTGATTTTCAACAAGAATGCCAAGACCATTCATAGTGAAAGGACAATCTTTTCAAAAAATTGTGCTGGAAAAACTGAATACCCATACCTGAAGGGATGAAGTTGGACCCTTTTTAAGCACCATATATAAAAATGAACTCTAAATGAACTAAAGATCTATACATAAGAACTAAAATTATAAACTCTTAGTGGGAAAACATGTAAGGGAAAATCTTCATGACATTGGGTTTGGCAATGATTTCTTGGATGTGACATCAAAGGACAGGCAACAATAGAAAAAATAGACAAATTGGATTTAATTAAAATTAAAAACTTTTGAGTATGAAAAGACATTATCAACAGAGTAAAAAGCAACCCACAGGGACCAGCAGTTAGCGTAATGGCTATGTCGCTGGACTCCCACGTAGTCGACCGCGGTTCGAGTCCCGGACCCGGCGACTTAAACTCACGCCGGGTGCGTGTGTGTGCGTGCCCAAGATCCCGAGAGGAGAATGGAGGAGAAGGGATTGCGGCGTGGCCATCCCCCCTGGGGGGTGATTTCCTGCTTTCTATCTCTCTGTCTCTCTCTGTCTGTCTGGCGAGCGCACGCGCCCTATAGCAAAAACCTCTCCAAAAAAAGAAAAAAAAAAAAAAAAAAAAAAAAAAAGCAACCCACAGAATGGAAAACAAGATTTTCAAATTATTTATCCGATAAGAGATTAATATCCAGAATATGTAACTGACTTCTAAACTCAACAACAACAAAACAATTCAATTAAATAGATACTTAACAGATGTTTGTCCAAGAAGATAAATTTAAAAATCACAAAAAAGGATGTTCAACAATACGAAATCAAAACCACAGTGAGGGCCAATCTGTGGTGTGGTAGTTAAGATAGCTAGATCCCATGTGGTCAACTACACAGTTCAAATCCTGAATCCTGAACTCAGAGGACTAAGAAACAGACGGGGTATATGTGCTTTAATGCCCCAAATTCCCAAAGGAGAAATAGAGGAGAAAGAATTGTAATGTGACCATTCTTCTCAGGGGGTTCTCTCACTCTCTTTCTGGTAAGTGCATGTACCCTTTAACAAATTTAAAAATATCCACAATGAAATAATACCACTTCAGACCCATTAGAATGGTTATTATTATTAAAACAACAGCAATTGTTGGCATGGAGGTATAGAAATTGGATCTCATATGTTTTACTAATGGAAATGTAAAATCATGTCATGAAAACAGTATGATAGTTCCTCAAAAAATCAAACATAGAATTGCCAGCAATTCTACTTCTTCATATGTACACAAAGTAATTGAAAGCAGGGATTTGAACAGATATTTACATACTAGTGTTCATAGCAGTCTAGTCACAATAGCCAAAGGGGAAACAACCCAAATGCCCATCAGTGGATGAACAGACAAAACGTAAAATACATATAGGAAGGATTCAAAGGGCATCCTTAGCCTTGAGGGAATTAAATTCAGGGGCCAGGTGGTAAACACAATGCTCTGTGAGGCAATCCCGCCTGGGAGGATTCCCAGTTCAAACTCAGAGATCTCCCTGAGTGTACTTGCCAATATTCTGGGACTGGCTGAGGCCAGGTTGGGATTGCAGTGTCAGGATCCCATTGCAGTTGGTGTCCCCCTCTCTTCTCCCTTTCTCTCTCACCGATGAAATAGTGAAGTAAATAAATAAATAAATGCACAAATAAGGAATTAAATTGTCTTACCTGGTACAATATGGATAAATCTTGAAGGTACAGTTTTAAAGTAAGGCAATCACAAAGGACAAATATTCTATCATTCCACTCTGTGTGGGACCTAGAACACTAAATGTGTAGAGACAGAACAGTGGTTATCAAGGGCAGAGAGAAGTAGGAATGGAGAGTTACTGTTTAATGGGTTCGGGCTTTCAGTTTGGAATAATGGAATGTTCTGGAGATGGATGGTAGTGATGGATAAAACGGTGTGAAAGTACTTCATACTACTTTATTGTACACTTAAAAGTGGCTAAAGTGGTAAGACTCATGTATATTTTATCACAATAATGCTTTAAAAATGAAACCTAAAAATTGAGAGAGGTGCTAAATAAATAAAACTATATTGAGATGTCACTTCTCAGCTATCAGACTGACAAAAATCCAAAGGCTTGACCCTGCATGCCTGTGGGGAAATAGGTCCCACCGGTTGCTAGTGGGAAGGTAACCATGCATCACCACTCGGGGGTGAGGAAGGGATTTGGCAGTGCCTAGACAAGTTACATGAGCATTTTTCCTTTGACTCAATAATCCCACTTCTAGGTTCCAGAAATATTCTTGCAAAAATATAAAACGAAGACACAAAGCTATTTATAGGGTCATTATTTGCTTTACTAAAAACAAAAAAGAAAAGAAAAGGAGTCAGGGACCAGCAGTTAGCATAATGGCTATGTTGCTGGACTCCCATGTAGTCGACTGCGGTTCGAGTTCCAGATCCAGTGGCTTAAACTCATGCCAGGCAGGTGTGCATGCGTGCCCAAGATCCCGAGAGGAGAACGGAGGAGATGGGATTGCGGTGTGGCTATCCCCCCCTTCCCCGGGGGGTGATTTCTCGCTTTCTGTCTCTCTGTGTCTCTCTGTCTTTGTGGTGAGCACACGCGCCCTATAGCAAAAACCTCTCAAAAACAAAAACAAAAACAAAAACAAACCCAACTGATTGAAAAAGTAGTCTTCTTGGGAGGGAGCATGCAGGATAAGGAAATGAGGTTGGAAGAACAAGTTCTGTGGCTGCATCTTCTTACAGTTTTGACTTTGTATCTGCACTCATGGGTCATAGAAGTAGAAAAGAAGAAAACCAAACCCCTAAAGTTGAAAACACACTGAAGCAAATGAACCTAATTATATATTATTTGGTGCCATAATGTGTAGAGAAAATAATTCCTTCATTCTAAATTGGATATATTCTAAAGGAAAAAGAGCCACAATGAAATCTTCCTCCATGTATATTGCCTTGTTTTATTCAGTTGGTGCAAGAGTAGCTGTGGTTTTGTATCATCGACATTTGTCTTTGATATTGGGTACATTCTTTAATAAATGTGATTATGTTAGGCATCATTTTAATGCACATTTTTTTGCTTTTTTTTTGGATGATGACTTATTACTTGCTATTTATTTTATATGTATTTTAAACTATAGAAATGATGTGAGATGAAAAGCAAATTTGAACGATTTCCTTATTAGAGATCAAAATGTGTTATACAGCAGAAGAAACAATGCACAGCATCAAGAACACATTGGCTCGGGACCCAGCAGTTAGCGTAATGGCTATGTCGCTGGACTCCCACGTTGTCGACCATGGTTCGCGTCCCGGACCCGGTGGCTTAAAACTCACGCCAGGCGCGTGCCCAAGATCCCGAGAGGAGAATGGAGGAGAAGGGATTGCGGCGTGACCATCCCCCCTGGGGGGTGATTTCTCGCTTTCTGTCTCTCTGTCTCTCTCTCTGTCTGTCTGGTGAGCACACCTGCCCTATAGCAAAAAGCTCTCCAAAATAAATAAATAAATAAAAATAATAATTGAGCAGACCACTAAGTCTCTACCACTCTCAAGTGCCTGTCCCCTGTATGAAGCTCACATTCTGCTCACAATGCAGAAATTCATTTTGCTTAAATAAGTAGAGTTTTTTTACAGCTTAATAGAGGTAAAATTGATATAAAATACATATTGCACATTTAATGTATACAGTTTGATGAGCCTGACATACGCATATACCTGTAATAGTAATTATCTCTTGCTTGTGGGTGAAGGAAAGGAGCCGTGCGGCAGAGGCCTCTCTGTTCACCCACCCTGCTTCATTTATTTTTACTAGCTCTCTAGCCACTGAAGCATCTGTCTGCAGTCTCTTCTTTACCCTCTGGGCAAAGCCATTTTACTCGAGGTCCCTGGAAACCCCACTTGCGTTACTGCCCTCGCTGTAGCTCCAAGTCAGCAATGCCCCTACGTTGACCTTGGCGCAGATGCAGAGCCCAAGGTGTTTTTCAGAAACACCTGCTCCTTTCCGACTCACGTCCTCATCTCTTCCTCTCTCGGCCCATCTTCATTTAAGCCCTCTGCAGTGAGCGCTTCCCTTCCTACCTGCCTTAGCCTTTCTTCCTGTGCCAGCTGGTGTACGTTCTTACACTGTGGTCCTCACCTGGCAGGCAGGTATGTGCAGACTGAGTGAGCCCGCCGGTGTTTTGGACTCGGATGTGATGCTGCATTCTGATCCTCCACTCCTCTGACTGCTTTCCCGCTCTCCTTCGTGTTTGCAGCCTCAGCTCTGTACCCCGGAACTGGCACTCGTACTAACCCCACAGGCGTCTCAGCTGTGGAGCCCGAGGCTGTCACCCTAACGCGTGGTGGGTAAAGAGCACTGGGCGAGGAACCAGAAGAGCTGGCCTCTGCTCCTGGCTATACCTCCTTGGTGCAAAGTCTGTGAGTGAATCACGGTCTTCTCAGGCCCTTGGACTTCTCCATGACAAACGGGGCAGTCCTACCACAGACTATGCACTGTCCTGTTTGTCCTGTGTAGCAGGCAGTCCTCCACTGGATACAGTGTGTTCCAAAACATTCAGCTCCTTACGGGGTCTCTGAGGGACCTCTGGGGTGACACAAACTCTGTACACCAGAGCCGGCCTCTCCCCTGGCGCTGGCATCTAGGCGCTCCGACACCAGACACGAGCTCAGACCCTGGGCAGACAAGTGCTCTGGCCAGCTCCGATGGAAATGGATGTATTTTATCCCCACTTTCTACCCTGCCTGCTGGACATCTGGTCTGGGCTCTGGAGGTCGGAGGTTAGCCTTCCACTGCACAGGCAAACAAGGACTTTAGGTCAGAACGCTGGCCCTCTTACCTGCTTACTGCTGTGCGACCTTGAGCCACTTCTCTTATCGCTCTTAGTCTCAATATCTCCATCTGAAAAGTGGGATAGTTGGAGTGCCTTTTCCATAATTATAATAGTGGGTCATCAGAAAAGTCACGATGCATTTTTGCATAGGACAATATAGAAAAATACATCATGACTTTTCCAACAACCCCAAAAATGTAAAAACTCTTAGCCCAGAGCCCGGCATGTGTTAAAGTATTCTATAGCGTTATCATCTGTGTTTTATGAGCCAAATAACACATTTTCTTTTCCAAGAGCATTGAGGCTTATCAGTGAAAATTGTATTTCATCTCAGGAGTATGCAAAAAAGCAAATCTCTCCTAAAAATTAGCTTATGAGGGACCAGCAGATGGTATAATGGCTATGTTGCTGGACTCCCACATAGTTGACAGCAGTTTGAATCCCAGTGGCTTAAAACTCACACTGGACACGTGTGTATGAGTGCCCAAAATCCCAAGAGGAGAATGGAGGAGAAGAGATTGCAACATAACCACCCACCCCCTGGAGGGGGTGATTGCTCGCTCTCTATCTGTCTGTCTGTCTCTGTTTCTGGTGAGTACAAGTGCCCTACAGCAAAATATCTCTCATAAAAAAAGTTAGCTTACAAAGAAGGCTCTCCATTTGACTTCTGCTCTTTGCCCTCCTAATTCCCACTGACAACCCCTGCAGATACTTGTAGCCGGATCTGACCAGAAGCAATCAACAGCTACTACTAGTCCTCCATACACCTCCAAGAGTGCATTTCAAACTAAAAGGCCACAGCTTGCTCCTGCCTTCTCATGTAACCTATACTGTAAGCTATGGATAGTCTTAAGGATCTCCTTTTTACAACAAAAGATTTTGGTGATCCTGATATTTTTATTTTTATTTAATTTTTGGTACGACAAAATGAGAATGATTTATTGACTTCAGTGAGGATGTTTCTGAATTTATTTAAATTATACATGTACTACTTTAATGGATCCTAGTAAAATAGTTCAACAAATACAAATAAGGTGAAAGTGTGAAAATTCTATTTTTTTAATTGTCAAGGGTCTGACACTCATCAGAGAGAGATAGACAGAAACAGAGATGAGAAAAGCATCCCCCTGGGGGTGTGGGCAAACCGTAATCCCTTCTCCTCCCTTTCCCCACTGTGCTGGGATTTGGGGCACGCAAGCACATTTTTTTTTTTTTCCTCAAGTTGCCAGACCTGGGATTCAAATGGTGTAGTGGCCATGCGAGATTCTCTGACTTAATCACGAGGCCACAGGGCTAGCCCAGAAAGTTCTTATCGTCATTCTTTGCTCTGTGTCTCCCACTCGACCTGGCCATCCCCCACACCCAAATTCCACTGCCCTCTGAAGAACCTCTGCTCTCAGCGTGCTGGGTAGCTGTCTTGTCCTTTTCCCGACAAGCTGCCTAGAGCTGGATTTTTACGTGCAGGTAAACGAGGGTGGGTTGGCTTTAGTGACTCTCTTCTAGCAGAATTGTGGTGTGTGTGTGTGTGTGTGTGTGTGTGTGTGTTTTGAGAGTTTTTTTTTTGCTATAGGGCGCGTGTGCTCACCAGAAAGACAGAGAGAGACAGAGAGACAGAAAGCGAGAAATCACACCCCAGGGGATGGCCACGCCGCAATCCCTTCTCCTCCATTCTCCTCTCAGGATCTTGGGCACACACACACACACATGCACCCAGCGTGAGTTTAAGCCATGGGTCTGGGACTTGAACCGCGGTCGACTACATGGGAGTCAGCAACATAGCCATTATGCCACTTGCTGGTCCCCCAATGTGTTTTTTCAAGTTATCGGGTCCAGGACTCTCACCACACAGTCAGCCATGTAGGGTCCACTGCCTTAGCCTCCATGCCATTGGCTGGCCCCGTTGTTTCTGTGTTCTGTTCTAAGAATAACCGCACACGGCATCATGGAAAAGTGGGCTGCTTCCACAGTAGACTGAAAATGGCTGCATCAACCCTGGCCATGGAGTTAAATTCACACGGGAAGAAAATAGGGCACCTTTCACGGTGCGGATGGGCTCATCCTGTCCCACACACCTTGGTGCAGTAGATGCCATCCTTGTGGTTTTGTGAACTAAAGGACATTATTAAAAAGGCAAACCAGGGACCAGCAGTTGGCATAATGGCTATGTCGCTGAACTCCCATGTAGTTGACCATTGTTCGAGTCCCAGACCCGGTGGCTTAAACTCACACTGGGCGTGTGTGCGTGCGTGCCCAAGATCCCGAGAGGAGAATGGAGGAGAAGGAATTGCAGTTTGGCCATCCCCCCTGGGGGGTGATTTCTGTCTCTCTGTCTTTCTCTGTCTTTCTGGCAAGCACATGTGCCCTATAGCAAAAATCTCTCCAGAAAAAAGGCAAGCCAAAATAAAACAGAGCAAAATAAAAGATTTTATACTTGTTGCCATAGCAATTACACAAAAGAAAAAGGTGTTTTGTTTTGTTTTGTTTTATTTGAGAGGTTTTGCTATAGGGTGCATGCACTCACCACCACCATCAAAACAAAAACAAAAACCAAAACAAAAGCAGATCCAGTCAGCCCTGTGGTCTGGCAGTTAAATGGAGTGTGTACATGTATGCCCAAAATCGTAACAGGAGGGAGAGATGATTTTGGCACGACCATGCACCATTGAGGGAATGTTTTCCCTCCTCCTCCCTCTTTGCTCCTACCCCTCTCTCTCCCTTTGGTGAGTTGTACACACTCTCTGGCAATCAAAAATAATAATAATAATAATACAGATCTACTTCAGGAAGATTCTTGGTTCCTGAGCATGGTGAAGCAGATGCCAACTTTCTTCAACAAAAATGAGAACACACAATTCATTCTCTATAGCGATTCATCTATGATAGAAAGTTCATGTCAGGTATAATTGTATACCTGCATTTTTTTTAAACCATGTAAATTCATGCACATATGTATTTTAAGTTTCAAATCTGTTTAAACATCTTTATGCACCATAGATATTTACTTTATGAATAATAGACATCTTCTCTAGGAAGACTTTATCAAGACTGTAACAGAAGAATTGGTTTTTATCTTCAAAGTATGTGATTTCCAAGGCCTAAAATGATTTATTGTTCTGTTCACCTTCAAAATGAAAAAGTGGCCAAACAATCAATACAAAAATCTCAGTGAAACTTTCAGTAAATTGATTGTAGAATATGAAACCAAAAATAAACATTTTGGAGATTCATACTTCTTACTATTGTAGCCAGTTACATTGCCATTGACCAAAGTTATTTCAAATACCTGCTCTTTCTCAAGTGAATCCAGTAGCTTAGTTTGTAAAGTATCTGTTTCCAAAGTATGAATTTTACCTGGCCTATTTTCCTTGTACTAAGCTCAGTAGCTAACCTCTCTGTATTCATTTAAACAAAATATTTCAGAAACTCCTAAGACGCATGATTGTCTCATCTTCAGTTTTCTGAATAGAGTCTAACTTTGCTTCTGAAAATTTAGCAAAATAACTGTTGGCAAGTATATCCCCAATAACTGTTGGCAAGCATATCCCACTTAAAACTCAACATTTGGTTTTGGTTTTGGTTTTATTTTGTTTTTGCTGCTTCTCACCTCCCAAGCAATAATTTTATATCTCATGGTCTTGATTTCATTCCAGAAAATAATGTTGGAAATGAAGTGGAGAAGATCTCTTAGTTCTTTGAATCAGTTTTTTTAAAACAATTTTAATTTCTGACTCTTTATAAATAGATACCATATGTTAATATACTAATGAAAATTAAAATCTGGTGATCGTACCTGCTTTGTCTGTTTGGGACTTCCTTTTCCAGACACTCCCTCGTCTTTCCATTTGACCTGTCTCTCCCCTGTCTCGCCCAGTGATGGACTAAATATGCCCCCCTACCCCATTCGTATGTTGAAATCCTAACTCCTACTGCTAGGAGGTGGGCCCTTCTAAGGGTAACAAGGTCGTAAGGGTGAGACTCTCATGAACGGGATTAGTGGCTTTGTGAAAAGAATTCCAGAGCACACTCTGTCACCCTCTTATAGCCATGTGTAGATACAACCAGAGTGAAAGGTTTGCAACCCCAAGAAGGGCTTTCACCAAAACCCAGCCATCTTTGCACTCTGATCTTGGACTTCCAGGCTCTAGAACTGCCAGAACTAAGTTTCTGCTGTGCATAATCCACCAGTCAGTGCACATGTTATAGTAGCCCAAGTTGACTAAGACACTCCCCCGTGCTCAATCCCATGCCATCACGTGATCGCGATGGGACTACCCCTGCTCTGACCACTTTAGCTCATTCTCTTGGCCACAATGATACAGGGCACCTAAATAAGACGTGAGCCAGACACAATTCCTCTGCAGGCAACTGGAATTTAGACTAAGAGATTCCAGGCTTCATTCTGCCTGGTTTTGGAACAGAGGAGATGGAAACTCAAATGTCAGTGGATATTTTCCACCTTGTGACCCAAAAAGTAGGCCACACCAGTGTGTAGTAAGAGAGGAATGAAAAGCTGGTCCAGAGAGAGGAGCAGGGTTGAAAGCTGGGGTCGGGAGACTTTCTCACCTGACTACACCCTGCACTTGGACCACTTGAATCACCTCCGCTTCCTCGTTATAAATTAGCTCTGTCTTGTTTTGTTGCTCTTACTAGCTAGAGATAATTTTTACGATGTATAACCTAAGAAAATGCTAACTGCATGGTGCTTTCTGCATAAAATATTGGTGGAAGTTCTCCTACTTTTATCCTCAGATAATTTTTTTTTTCTGTTTATTTTCTACCCTTGATATATGCAGTATATTTTCTTTTCTTTTTTTCTTGCTAGAGTCAGTATTATCAATCTTTCTTTCTGTAGAGGGACCAAGGGGGTCGTAGCAAAATTTGAAGAGGCTGAAGTGATGGGGGGGTCATACACATTTTAAGCAAAACTTGTTTCCAGGGCATAACTTCTCAAAGAGGAGAGATTCTGGGGATAAAATGCAAATTTAGCAAAGGATGCAAGTAAAGGCTGGAGAAAAAGGAAATCCAGATTAAATGTTGGGTGGAGGTTGGAGGGAACAATTAGGGTATCTCAAAATGTAAGCTGTGTATACTTAAAAACTTCAGAAAAACATTTAAAAAGAGTTCTAGGGACCAGTAGGTGGCATAGTGGTTAAGGTTCTAGACTCCTACATAGCCCACTGTGGTTCAAGTCCTGTTCCTGGTGGCTTGCTTTCTTACTCTTCTCTTTCTTTCTCAATGGTCAAATTGAATAATAATAATATAAATAAGTAAAATTAATAAATAATTCTTTAAAAAAAAAAAGAGAGAGTTCTAGAATTGCAAGCTTTGAATCGAAAGTTATCAATGTTTGGATAGAAGGTTAATCTCTAAAAAATATGATTCAAAACTACATCTTCTTTCTAACAGCTTAGGAACTTTGATGTAAATGTTGAACACAGAAAATATGGAGATAAAATTCCAGCAGAGCACAGTTCGCATCCTGGACTGGGGGCTTGAAAATCATGCTGAACGTGTGTGCATGCCCAAAATCCCAGGAAGAGAATGGAGGAGAAAGGGTTGCAGCATGGCCATTCCCCCTAGGGTGTGATTTTTCACTTTTCCTCTCGCTTTCTCTCTGTCTCTCTCAGGTGAGCACATGTGCCCTAGGGAAAAAACCTTTAAAAATGTACTTTATAGCAATTATTGAAACTCTTTAGATTTGCTTTACCTTCTTTTCTTTTGTGGTTAATTTGCACAAAATTAAACTGTACTTTTAGAAACCATAGTTATGACAAATGCTCCTCGAATGTAATCAGGATATAATGTCCTAAATTAAGTGTTTTATTCAATTAAGATTAGTTCTTTTTTTGCAGTGATAATTTGCTGTCCTAATTCTGTCAAATGCATAATTACAATCCTAATCATTTTGAGCCCTTAAAGGAAATTGCATGTAGATATACATGAGAGGACTTCAAAAAGTTTGTGGAAAAATGGAATTGAAGTACAAGTTTATTTTGATGAAAAGAAAATCATTTGAAATTCATGCATAGTTTTTTCATAAAATGCATTTTCCATGAACTTTTGACAGAGTCTTCTGTGTGAATATACAGATACATAATTCTCAGTATTCATCTCTTTGTCCATTTACCTTTATGTTGAAATTTGGTATGAATATTTCTGTACCCAATAGTAACAAAATATCATGTATTGATGGAACCTCCAATTTTGTGGGGTTGTTTTAAAACCACCTTTGTCCAATTTTAGCTTGAAAAATAAGCTACTTCTAAATAGAATAGGTGTAATTATTAGCCATCTGACAAGTGTTAGTTAAGCATTTTAGGTATATTTTCAAGAAATTAGAATGTGAATGGCTGTAAACATTGGGTTTAGAGAAATTCCTTTGCAAATGAGGTGGTTTGCAATTCTTTACTTGCAGTAATACTGAAAATAGCCTAATTGTGTTGTCAGCTCTTAGATTCTCTCTCTCCATATATATATATTTTTATTTTTTTGAGATAGATTTTTGGTATAGTACATGAGTGCTCACCGAAGACACAGAGAGAGGCAGACAGACAGAAAGTGAGGAATACCCCCCCTCGGGGGGGGGGGGTAGATGGCCCCACTGCAATCCTTTCTTCTCCATTCTCCTCTTGGGATTTTGGGCATGCATGCACACATACCTGGTGTGAGTTTCAAGCTACTGTGTCCAGAGCTCAAACTGTGATCGACCATGTGGGAGTCCAACAACAGTTCTGGGGCAGTCCAGTTATGGCAGGGTGTGTTGCTAAACACTGTGAACTACAGGCTGGGACCACATGGGAGGCCCAAGTTCAACTCCCAGTCCAAACTAAAGGTCAAGTACACTGGCCTGTGTGTAATCCTCAGCAAGAGGATGGGAAGCTCAAGGCTGGCCTGGGCAACTTAGTGAGATTCTGTCTAAAAAAGAACCCATTGTAGTAGCAAGCTCTTGTGGGCTAAGTTATAAGGTGAAAGACACGGGGATTTTTAATGGTAGTATCTTGTAATTACCACCTGACCCCCTGGTAATCTCAGCATTGTTGAAGATGAGACAGTTGGACATCGTGCGTCACACGGTGGACATATGACTTAGGAGATGCACCTCTCATCTGTCAAGGAGCCCACCTAAACACTGAATCTACATCAAACCTTTACTGTAGCCATGAGGCACCTGTGGCTATTTAAACTAAAACATTTACACACATTTAGATTACCTCCTTCAGTTGTTTCAAGGATACTAACTTTTAAACATATAAAAATGCCATAGTGGTGATACCAAAAAATTCTTTTCAGTTACAAAGTCCTACTTTTATAAGTTACAAAGGCAGTGTCTGGGCTTGTTTTAAAATGCTAAAGCAGGGCTGGCCCTGTGTTCTGGTGGTCACAGGGAGCCGATCTCCCATGGCTGACTGCAGTTCAAGTCCTGACCCCAGTGGCTTGCAAAGCTCACCAGGCATGTGTGTGTTTTTGTCCCAGATCCCGAAGGATGGAGAAATGGCAGACAGGGGATAACAGCGTGACCACGCCCCATGGCGCGGGAAGGGATCCTTTTTCCCTCTCTCTTACTCCATCTCTCTTTGCTAAGTACACATGCCCATCTGGCAACTAACAATTAATTAATTAAAAATTGCTTAAGCGTAAAAACTTTAAAAACTAGAGGAATAGATGCAATGAGATTGGCAAAATTTTAAAGCTGAAGTTATGTGATAGGCACATGTGAATTCACTGTAAGAGTCATAATAAAAATGAGGGGGAAGGGGCGGCAGCCATTAATAAGGCAAGCTGATCACTGCAAGGCAGAAACAAAGTTTTTTTTTTTTTTTTGGAGATGTTTTTGCTATAGGGTGTGTGCACTCGCCAGACAGAGAGAGACAGAGAGATAGAAAGCGAGAAATCACCCCCCAGGGGGGATGGCCACGCCGCAATCCCTTCTCTTCCATTCTCCTCTCGGGATCTTGGGCACGCATGCACACGCACCCAGCATGAGTTCAAGCTACCGGGTCCGGGACTCGAACCGCGGTCGACTATGTGGGAGTCCAGCAACATAGCCATTACGCTAACTGCTGGTCCCCAAAGTTTTGAGTTACCAAATCACACCATGTTTCAAAAGTGAAAACAGCAGATTTTTAAAAAATGAAATCTCTTGATTTCAAGAAACAAAAGCAATGTGGCCAAACCAAACCCTTCTGTGGGCTGGCATGTGTCCTTGGGCCACCTGTTTCTGGTCTAGGAAAAACTCGTTTTGGTAATGAGGTATTTCTCCTGGGATTCAGAATGTGTTCAAGCTTTCAAATAACTTTTGCAAACCAGTGGTATAGTGCAGCATCTTGTGACGCAGAGATGAGTGGGACATTGCTACTGCCCAAATGGAGCGGAGTCTAGTCAGGGAAAGGCATGTAGCTGAGGGCCAGAAAGTGAAGTGCGTGCAAGATCCTGCGTGACATGGCGGACTGAACCGTGTCCTCCACTGCCCCAAATTCCTATGTCGAAGCCCTTAACTTTCTGGTACCTCAGAATGTGTTTGTAGATAAGGCCTTTAAAAAAGTAATTTAATGGGCATTAATGCAATCTGACTGGCATCTTTATAAGACAAGGAGATTAGGGCATAGACAGAGAGACACCATACACAGGCATGCACACAGACTACCATGTGGACATTCATACACACCAAGGAGACAGGCCTCAGAAGAACCTGTTGACACATCTTGGACGTCCAGTCTCCAGAACAATGAGAAAGTAAATGGTATTTTGCCATGGCAGCCTTAGCAAACTATTCCACATGGGAAATCCTAATTTTACTTAGGGGAATCTGTGAAGGAGCTGCTACTTATGCATTTGCAAGAGAAGTCTTGATTTCCTCATGTTACTGGAGGAAATTCTTAGGTTCAAAGCACCGTTTCTGTCTCTCTTGGGAAGGTCATCTCACTATGACTTTATTGCTTTCTATGTATATATTACTATAAACTCTTTCTTTCTTCTTTTTCTTTCTCCCTTTCTTTCTTTCTTTCTTTCTTTCTTTCTTTCTTTCTTTCTTTCTTTCTTTCTTTCTTTCTTCTTTCTTTCTTTCCTTTCTTTGTTTGCCAGAGCGTATGTGTACTCACCAGAGAGAGAGTGAGCATGCACCCAGCATGTTCAGTACACCTGCTCATTCTCTGGCCACTAGCCAAGTTCACCCAAATGTTCTAAATATAAATGAAAATATCTTTTTCACCCACAACCCAGGCACATCCCTTCTTTTGTCCTGTCACTGAACTATTCATCAGTTGTTAAATAGAAACATCTTGGAGGTAGCCTAGACTCTCCCCTGTCCTTTTCTACAGGTAGCCAGATGCTAGTTCCAGCTCACCACCCATCTGCATTCTGGTGTGATCCTGTCTCCCCTTAGGACCTCAGCCCTGTTGCTGTCCCAGCCACTTCGTTTCCTCTCAAGATCACTTGGTCTTCTTGTTCTCGTGTCTCTCAATTTTGCTTTGGAATAATCTTCAGAAAATATGAATGTGACAATGCTATTTCTCTATTTAAAAATCCTCTGATCATAGGACCAGCAGATAGCATAATGGTAGTGTTGCTGGACTTCCACGTAGTCAACTGTGGTTCAAATCTTGGATCCGGTGGCTTAAAACTCACTCTGGGTGTGTGTGTGCACACGTGCCCAAGATCCCAAGAGGAGAATGGAGGAGAAGGGATTGCAGCATGGCCATTCCTCCTGGGGGGGGGGGGGGGTGATTTCTCACTTTCCCTTTTACTGTCTCTGTCTCTCTCTCTCTCTGGGGAGGGCACATGCCCTATAACAAAAAGTCTCTCTCTTAAAGAAAACAGATAAAATTTTTAAAAAAATTAAAAAAAATTCTCTGATCCAGCAGAGCTTGTAGCCTAGTAATTAAGGAAGCTGGAGACCACGTGATCGACCACAGCTCAAACCCCAGCCCAGAGACTTGGAAAAACAGGCCAGGTGTGTGTGTGATGATGAGGATGGGGGGCTGGGAGGGGTGGGAAGGGAGAGAGGAGTCTAATTCCCAAGAGGAGGGATGGAGGAGAAGGGATTGTGGTGTGACTACATTTGTGGAAGGTGGGTGCTTTCTCCCTCCCTTTTTCCCTCTGTCTTTGTGTGTCTCTCTGCCAAGTGCACATGCTCTCTGCAATTGAAAAACATAAACTAAAATAAAATCCTCAGATAATATCTCACCATCCACAGCATAAAATTTAAAATCCTAGGCCTGTCGGGGAGGGTTTTCACCACAAGGTCCCGCTCGCTTTCTCTGCCTCATCTTTACCCTGCTCCGTGGGTCCGCATCACTGCTCAGTACTACGGGAGTTCTTCAGAAAAGCCATCGTTCGACATCTCCTTCGTACTTCTGGCCCCTCTATTTTTCCCTTCCCTGTTCATGCAGGGAGCCCCTGCACATGGGCGAAGGCTGCGCAGACGTTCTGCTCTTCGTGGAGTCTTGCTCACCTTCTCCTTCTCAGATATACTCCTCTGTTTTCAGGGAAGATGGTTGGTGGAGACCCATCGGCACAGTAGCAGACGTATGCCTGTAAACAGCCCAGCTAACTGCTCTAAAGCCACCTACAGGCACCCTTGGAGGAGGTGTTGATGCCACAAGGATGGCCGGTTCCATGTCTCCCCTGGCAGAACCGGCAGGGTGCCCTAGCTTTGCTGTGACACGGACAGGCAGCCCACCCTACTGATCCAGGACTTTTCACATGATCTGTGAGTACTTGTTGGGGCTTTCTGTTTGTTATGAGGACAGACTCCAGGCACATAATTATTGACATACATACACCCATGCTGTTGTAGAGTGAAACAGAATAAATGACCACCAAAGCCAGATTAAGTTTAAAGGGAGTCTTTATTAGCTGGCTGGCGACTACAGCCTGAGGCCCCGGGGCCGAGAGTCACAAATGCAGTGCCAGCCAAAGTTTGGGGTAGCCTCTTATAGGGATCGGTTGCCAGGTGTACAGGGTTCCCATGCAAAAGCAGTTACAGAAGCTGAGTCAAGCAGGTTAATTGTTTCTGAGGGGAGCAGGGTTTCCACACAACCATTGCTTCACAAAGGGGTTTCGGACTAGTTAGCCAAGACAGTAGCAGGTACAGGATGTCATCCCAGATGCGGTTTTAGCACTAGCTGTTTTCTCATGGGAAGAGCAAGCAGGAATCCAGAAGCAGACAGCCATGTTAGGGGAAGGGTACAAAATGGACGAACATTTGCTCACGTGCAAAATCTAATGTGCGGCCTTCCACAATGCCAGATCCCCGGGACATCATCGCCACACAGTCCACCTATGATGCCCTGTTATTGATGGTGAGCATCAGCACTAGGGTGGGCCTGTCTGCCCTGTCCTCCCCATCCCTACTACACTGGTCAGCCATTGTCACCATCACCAAGGAAGTCAGCTGATTCTCAGGTATTGGTGCCACCTGCTCTCTGACCACGGGCTCTCGTTTGATGCTCTAGCTCTGAGATGTGCCGTGTACTTCCTCCATGTCACTGCCGTTTCTATGTGCTCACCACCCCAGTCACACCAGCAAGGGATTCCAGAGCAGAGCGATCAGGATAGCACCTTAGAAACAAAAGTACATCCCTGAAGAAGTTTAAAAGCCCACACGAGGGGCCAGCCGGCCAGGTGGTGTGGTGGTTAAAGGCACCAGACTTCCACATGGCCAACTGAAGTTCAAGTCCCAGACCTGGCAGCTTGCTCACATGCATTCTTTCTCTCTATCTCTCTCTGGTCAAAAATTGAAAAATAATGATAATAAATAATTCTTAAAAAAAAAAAAAAAAAGCTCAAACCAGATAATGCATTGTATGGCTTTCTGCGAGGATGTGAAGGGAATTTGCTGTCTCATTTGGGCCCAGCAGGAAAGAAGAAAACGTCTTTGGAAGCAAGATCTCATTATTTGATGGCTTTTTGGTTTCCTGCATAATCATTTCCTTTTTGTTCTTTCATCAGAGCTTGCAAAACATTTTTAAACATGCTGTCTTGTCTCAGCCATGCTAAATGCAACAAAACACAGAAACCGAAATCAATTGCAGGTCTTTAATGTTTTAAAGCACATCAACCTAAACTGGGTTAAACAACACAGAGAAGTTAATGGTTTCCTAATTGAAAAATCTGGAGGCAAGACTAGCTTAAGTGAGGTTTGACCTGACTGCTCCACTGTGTCACTGAAAGCTGAGTCTGCAAGAGAGGCCACTGCCCCCGCTGAGCTGGGGAGGACAGATCACAGAGCCACCAGCTACAGACTTTGGAGACTGACGGCAGCAGGCTGCCCCTGGTGCCTCACGGGAGTCCCCTGGGGAGAAGCCAAGGTCAGGCCATTCCATCTTGGACCACGAGAGGACACCATGTGTTTGCTAAGCCCTTGGCTTGCCTCCTGGCTGTGAGGTCATGCGAGCCTCACTACATCTCACTGGCGGGCCCTTGACCCATTTTGGAGAGAATCTGGGAATAGGTGTGGAGTCCTGAAAAGCAGTATTTTCTTGGGTCATCAAGGCAGGGAATGAGTTACGTTTAAAAGTTTCATTAGTGGGGTTAGACTGTGTTATTTTTTAAAAAAATCAAATTGGAATGATATTTATCCTTTTCTTCTTGCCCATTGGGTTGAGGGTTTATTAAAAAGATCAGTTCAATCTCAGAGAAAAATTGACAAACTCTGTTTTCATTGCACACCTGATCATAAAATGAGTAAATGTGTGACCACACTGTGAAGCTTATGTTGCCATTAGTAAGTAATGTGTCTTAATTAAGGAGAATCTGCAAAGTTTAAAAATAGAAAAAAAATGCCTCCTTAGTGGCATCCAAAACCAATTGCTATGCTTTTTTTAAAAATTATTTTATTCATTGTCATTATTTTATTTATTTATTTATTTTATTGACATTGACCAGATAGAGAAGGAAAGTGAGAAAGCAAGCTGCCAGGTCTGGGACTCGAACCATAGTCAGCCATCATGCCACCTGCTGACCCTGATTGCTATACTTTTTATATGTTTCTTTCTAGTGTTTTTTTTTCCCTGAGTAGATTTTTATTAGATAGTCAAAATCATATTTATATGTGGGATTTTATTTCTTTTAAATCTAATATTATACCAAAGCACTTTTTTGTCTCTACGCCCATTTTGAGTCATCAGAAAATCATGAATATTTTTCTATGACTTTTCTGTGACTTTTCTGACGACCCGATATTTTAAATGAGTGTATATTATTCTGTTACTAGTCCAATGCATAATATTGCAGAGTTTACTTAACTAATCTTTAATGCTATTCCTTAAAGAAGAGGAAAAAGTTAAAATATACATAAAAAGACAGAATAATTTAGATTTTGTTCCTATCCCACATAGATCCTCAATTACATCGAATTTATAATGAATCAAATTGAAATATTGGTCCAAAGCCTCGAATGAGCTCTAGAAGTAAAAAGTATTATACGCATAAGCAAGTGAGAATGTATCTATCTGATCAATTTTGACAAAGTCAAATCAAACAGGAAAGGAGAGAGCTTGTAGGTAAATACGAGCTGTGTGTACCCAGCTTACATCATCACGGATTATTCCCCGCTTGTTGGACTTGGCACCTTACGAGTCAGCAGACTGAGTGTCTGCTCTGCTTACATTGTACAGAACCGGCCAGTTCTGTACTGTAACCTTTCAGGCTGACAGCCTCATAGGAAGGGTTTGGAAAGACTCAAGAATGCTAGAATATTATCACTTCTTTTTTTAATCTTTTCAAATTTTAAAACACATACTATCTTTGCAAATTGCTTTCCATAAATGAATTTCATAAGAGGTTTTACACACACACACACACACACACATACAATAGCATTTCTTGATTTTTACTCAACCTCGACTCTTCCAATTTGCACTAGCATCAAATTTCTTGGCCGCCTCATTTTTTTCCTGACAGAGGTGAAACCAAGTGGAGAAGAATAAACATTTTCCATTTCTTTGGCCTAAAATAACTTAGATTCTGTATTTCAGTCAGGTCTGCATAACTGGCCACACAAATGCGTATAAATGTGTATATAAAAAATAGGTCTGAAAGAGGAAAAAGTAGGAATATATAAAAGGGTTTTTCCTTTCAGTTGATGAAGCAGTCAAGCTCTTCTCTAAATATTTCTAATTATGGTGAAGGGCACACAGGACACAGGCACTGTGTTGCATTTCTGGTTATGAGTATGCTAAATTACATGTACAAGAGGGTAATAGTTATAAGGTACAATGGCATGTATAATATGTTCAGAAAATGTGTTTCTGGTAACATAGCCTCTACGCTGTATACAAGTTAAAATTTCATGTCTAAAGTATTTCTTGTTCTAGCACTGACTAGTATATATTTTATTTCACTCAGTAAATTGTTTCTAAATTGAAATGTCTAAATAACAGTCCCATGTTTCCATTGCCCAATTCTGATCAAGTATGTAGCATCCAATTACAATGGGAGCTATACTCTGGCCTTCTTAGTAAGGTCAGCAAAGATAGAATTGTATACATCTTAGTCAAATCTCGTGTGACTGATTCAGTCCATAGGATTGTGGTTGTAAATGTTTTATACATAGCCTTCCTGTAATAGTGCTCATTCTATCAATCAATATCAAGGTAACCCCAAGATTACTGAAAATTTGGAATGAGATACAAAATATAGACTCATTCATTTTTAAATAGCTTGGGTAATAAATGTATATTGCTGTGGAGAAGTGACTAGATTTTGTAATGTAAAATTCATGAGACATTTCAGAACAGTGGGGAAGGTTCCATCCTCTCTCCTCCATGTTGGAGGATTGGATCCGTGCGAACCACTAGCAGCCATCACATCGTTTCATGGGATGTTGGCGTCCTGCATTCCAGAGGCTTGGTCCACTGGTGTCTCGTATTGCAGAGGTTACCCAATGCTGATTTAATTTGAAGAAATTCTAGTCAACGTAATATTGTATAACATTTCAGTTCAGGAAAGAGTAATAGACAAAGTACGATGCTGGATTGTATTGCTTATCTGAAGGGCATGAGTACAGAGAAGTCTCACAATCTACATAAGAAGACAGCAGGCCTGCTTGGAGTTGGAAACCTAGCAGACATCTTTTTTCCCTTCCCCCCACCCGACTGACAAACCTTCTTCGGTTTCCATTTTCTTTTTCTCCATGGTGTCTTGTCTCTGCTGTATTTCTGCTTCATTCTGTAAGTCTCCTTCTTGTCTTGTCTTGTCTCTGCCATATTTCTGCTTCACTCTGGTAAGCCTCTCATAAGTCTCCTCTGTTCCTTTACCTACTTAAACAGAACCATCAGGGCTACCCCAAAATAGTAGCTTCAGGCCCCATTTCTATATGACCTTCCACATTGATTTTGTGTGTATATGTGCATCTTCTATTTCCAAATTCAGAAGGAGAAAAGTCTGATTAGATTCTCTAGATGAGGTGAAGTATTCACTCTTGCTCCAATCAGTGGTGGCCACATGTAAGAGAGTTACAAGCTCATTATAACTAGAGATGCCCCATTATATTATGGATTGGGTGGGTACATTTTCCAAGAAGTGGGACTAGAGAGGATGAATGAAACATTAATTCTGGCCCCTAGATTTCCACCTTATGAAAGACACATGTGCACATATTGTATGTATATAATATTAGCACAAGACAGATTATGGTAAGAGGTACAGCAATGTAAGTGCTCTTGAAGTATGAAGGAAGACTAGATTGAGACAAGGTCTAGGAAAACGTCTGTGTTGGAGGACACTCGGAATATCAGGAATACCTTCAACGATAGCCTGGAGATGAGGAGAATGGAATGAAGTTTAAGGTTTCTTGGTGATTGAGGAGTGAGTTATGGAGGTGAGTCTGAATTGAGAGGCAGCGGTTATGTGCCCTTCTGCAATGGGTAATTATCAAAGATTTTTGATCCCGTGAATCACATGATCAACTCTGTGCTTCATGAAAATGTCTTAGGATGTGGTAGTTAATGAATTGGATGTGACGTACAGGTTAGAATTCCTGCCCTTCTTACAGATTAGTGAATCTCCATAAAATTTAGTAATGATAAGAGTTAGGAGAAAAACCATAGAAAACAGTTGACAAGAATAATCATTATAGTTAACAAAGATGGTGTAGCTTGGCTATGGAATACATGGATAGTAATTGGAATTTGGGGACCAGCAGATGGCATAGCAGTTATGTCGCTGGACTCCCACGTGGCCAAATGTTGTTTGAGCCCCAGACCCAGTGGCTTGAAAATCACTCTGGGTGCATGTGTGTGCGTGCCCAAGATCCCAGGCGGAGATCGGAGGAGAATGGATTGCAGCATGGCCATCCCCTCTGGGGAGTGATTCCTCACGCCTTCTCACCGTCTCTGTCTCTCTCATTCTACCTGGCAATCACACAGGCCTAAAGGCCAAAAAAGAAATATATATATATACACACACACACATATATATATATATACACACACACACACACACACACACGCACACACACTCATATATATATAATAATTGGAGTTTGAAGTGCTGAGAAAATATTAGGTATTCCTGTAGAATCTAGTGTAGTTTTTAAGTAGTTAATTTCTAAGCGGAAGAAGACAGAACAATATGAAGATGGGGAAGTATGTTGGTTGTTTTCAGTTTTTTAAAAAACTGCTTTCTGTCAGCCCACAGGCCAGTGGTTAGGATGAATTCCCCTGCTGAGGCCACGCCTGTGTGAGGAGTGCTATGGCTGGTGTCTGAGAGGGCCAAGGAGTAGCACAGTCAGAGATGGAGTCGACGTGGGAGGAGGGGTCAGTGCTGTGCAGGCGCCAACAGTGCAGGGACAAATCAACATCCTGCACTAGGGTGCTGACAGGAAAAGAGGTCCCAAGGGCCACCAGGTGGAGCGTTCCACTAAATGGGGTCCCAATACTCTAGAAGATGGAACAGAGGAGAAACTGGACTCGGGCTTTAGGGAGGAGATCATGACATACAGAAAGCGAGACCTGCGGGTCTGAACGTTATCTCTTACAAATGTCATCTCCTAGGAGGATGGGGCTGTGGCCTTCAACCCCATTGCCAATCACTGACCACTTCCTGATGGTTTGGACACCGAGGGGCCTGCAAAGCCAGTGGGCAGAGGAGTTAACCATTTTGAGCATCCACTCTATTCAAGGTATGTGCTAGAGACTGGGAGACCGGGGAAAATGTTACTTAATTTAATCACTTAAAATAAACTTCTACAACTTTAAAAAAAATTTTTTTTTTCCTTTTTTTTTTTTTTTGCTAGAAGGGTGTGTGCATGTGCAAGAGAAAGAGAAGTACCCTCCCCACAGGACCTGGTCACCACAATCTCTTCACCATTTCTTCATTACTTCACCTTGTTGGGATCCGGGGTGAGCCCACATGCCTGGTGTGTTTTCCAAGCTGCTGGGGCTGGAATTCAAACTGCAGTTGGCCCTGTGGGATATGGCTCCCAGGCTGGACACAGTGCTTCACTGCTGTGGTACAGGCCGGCCCTAAACGTTGAGAACTTTGTAAACTTTGTCACAACCAGTAGGACATTTTTCTGTCCAGTCACAGTACGGCTCCTTCCTCTTTTGTGGCATACTCTTGAGGTGAATATTTTTCCCAGAACACTCAAAGGGGGAAACTGCTTTCCTCCAGAAGTCGATAGCTGCGGTGAGGAGCTGTCTCTGTATCTTCTGAAATCTCACGCAATGGAGGCTCTCCTGGCCTCCTCCTTGCCCTCAGCACTGCCTGCTCCCGACAGCTCTCCCTCTGGCCTTTCCCCAGGCTACGGGGGTTCATCTAAGCTGCTCCTGCTTCTCCTCAGGTTGCTATTTCCTTCTCACCACAGCCCACAGTCTAGAGGGGAGCTCTGCCTTCCCAAAACCCCACTTCCAATGCACAAGGAATACTCTTTCTCAAAAAGACAATAAATTAGGGAACCAGCAGTTAGCGTAATGGCTATGTCGCTGGACTCCCACGTAGTCGACCGCGGTTCGCGTCTCGGACCCGGTGGCTTACAACTCACGCCGGGCGCGTGTGCGTGCGTGCCCAAGATCCCGAGAGGAGAATGGAGGAGAAGGGATTGCGGCGTGACCATCCCCCCTGGGGGGTGATTTCTCGCTTTCTATCTCTCTGTCTCTCTCTGTCTGTCTGGCGAGCGCACACGCCCTATAGCGAAAAACCTCTCCAAAAAAAAAAAGAAAAAAAAAGAAAAAAAAAGACAATAAATTAAAAATTGCAAAAAACAAAAACAGAAACAAGAAACACCCCAAAATCTGTTGCTTACTCTCAAACACAGAATTGTAAAGGAAAAAGAAAAAGAAAAAATCAACCCTGAGGCAATACATTGCACTGTTTATTTTCTTAGACATCACTGTTTATATTCTACTTCTTTATTTGTTTATGAAAATAAGAAAAATGATTGCATTGATTACTCTCTGCAATGATTAGTTTCCAGTTTACTAAGTATGAAGTCATTTGAGATTGCACATAAATAAAATATGTGTAGACGGCTAGGGGCTGGAGGGACAGGTCTCTTTTAGAATCAAAAATAGTTCCAGGGAAAGAGGCATGGGGGTGAAGGCAGCTGGGTCCCACATGGCTGACCACGCAGTGTGAGTCCTGGATCCAGCGACTTGAAAAACCTATGGGTGGGGGACCAGCAGTTAGCGTAATGGCTATGTCGCTGGACTCCCACGTAGTCGACTGCGGTTCGAGTCCCGGACCCGGCGGCTTAAACTCACGCCGGGCGCGTGTGCGTGTGTGCCCAAGATCCCGAGAGGAGAATGGAGGAGAAGGGATTGCGGCGTGGCCATCCCCCCTGGGGGGTGATTTCCTGCTTTCTATCTCTCTGTCTCTCTCTGTCTGTCTGGCGAGCGCACACGCCCTATAGCAAAAACCTCTCCAAAAAAAGAAAAAACAAACAAACAAAAAACCTATGGGTGGGACCAGCAGATGATATAATGGCTATATTGCTGGATTCCCACATGGCTGACTGTGTTTGAGTCCCGGATCTGGAAGCTTGAAACAACACTGGGCACATGTGTGTGCATGCCCAAGATCCTGAGAGGAGAGTGGAGGAGAAGGGATAGTGGCATGGCCATCACCACTGGGTGGTGATTTCTTGCTTTCTGTCTCTCTGTCTCTCTCTGTCTCTCCAGCAAGCACATTCACCTTATAGCAAAAATCTCCTCTCCCCACCACCCCCGAAAAAGGCAAAACAAAACAAAAAACCCATGGGCATGTGTGAAAATGCCCAAAATCCAAGAGGAGAATGGAAGAGAGAGATTGTGGAGTGGCCTTCCCCTGGGGGGAGGGGATTTCTCACTCCACCTCTCCCCACCCCCATCTCACTCCGAGTGCTTACAGCCTATAGTGAACAAACAAAGAAAAGTTTAAAAAAAAAATCAAAAATAGTTCTAGAGTGATTGAAAGTAGGTTTTTGCTGTCTTTTAGGCTTAGCGCTAATGTTACTAGTTTAGATTACAAATACATTGTTTTCTTTAAAGTAACTTGAGTATAAAATACAACTTTGGATTTTTATTTGTCACTCAGTGTGGTACAGAATTTTCTTCAGCTACAGTTTCATCTACCTGGAGATGAGTGGCTGCTGTGGTAACCATCAACCCAGTTTGATTTTTATGTGAAGGTTTGTCTGGGTTCTAGTCCTTCGTGTATTCGAAACATTGCATCTTAAGCAGATGAATTATGTTGCATAGATGTTTAATAGTTTAAAATACACACACACACACACACACACGTGTGCATACCCACACACAAGTTCTTATTTTAAAAATAGAAACAGTGAGTTGGCCCAATAGCTTAGTGGTTAAGGAAGCTGGATCTCTTATGGCTGACTAGGGTTTGAATCCGAGCATTGGCAGCTTAAAGAACATGTGTGTGCATGATCAAAATCCTAAGAGAATGGAGAAATAGAGGAAAGGTGTTTTCTTCTCTCTCTCTCTCCCTTTGCCTCCCTCTGGTGAGTGAAGAACCCCTCTGGCAATTAAAATAGCTGAATGCACACACACATACATACATATATGAAAACAGTACAAAAGTATATACAGAATATACCTTTTCTCCCTTAACATAAACGACTGCTAAGATGGGGACATGGATGAACCAGCTGAAAAGCTAGGTTTTAGAGGCTTCTTTGTAGCCATCTGTAGCCACACGGCATAATTCTGGCCAAGAACATATAACTTTTTGTCTTTTGGAAGGGGTTTCTGGGAGAGCTACTTTTTTTTTTTTTTTTTTTTTTTTTTTTGAGAGGTTTTTCGCTATAGGGCGCGTGCGCTCGCCAGACAGACAGAGAGAGACAGAGAGACAGAAAGCGAGAAATCACCCCCCAGGGGGGATGGTCACGCCGCAATCCCTTCTCCTCCATTCTCCTCTCGGGATCTTGGGCACGCACGCACACGCGCCCGGCGTGAGTTGTAAGCCACCGGGTCCGAGACGCGAACCGCGGTTGACTACGTGGGAGTCCAGCGACATAGCCATTACGCTAACTGCTGGTTCCCATGGGAGAGCTACTTTTTTCCCCAGTGAAAAAGAGAGATACTTGTCTGGCCCACATCTTTTTCTCTTTAACTTTTCATCTTCTTCCTGACTGAAATGTGAAGGCAGCACCTATAAACCAACAATCTTGTGATACTGAGAATGAAAACCACACCCAAACGATGGAGGAGCCAAAGCTAGGAAGAGCCGGAGCCAGGAGGTGCTCCCACCTAGAGGGCCGACCTTTGACCTCGTCCTCTTAGTCACACCAGTGCCCCTGTTCTAGGCAAGTACCAGTGATGTGCTTTCAACCTTCAGTTCCAGCCCTGTTCCAAGGAACACATCCTTAATAGTTAGTATGTATCTTTCAAGATCCGTCTATATTCATACCACGTTACATTTTTATCCAAAATGTTTGGTCAACAATGGGATAATACTGTACGTATTATTTTGACCCCCGCTTCTTAAAATATTACCCTAGAGGTCTTCCCATGACAGTAGAAAAATTTTTCCCATCTTCTTAGAAAATATTTTAGGAGTCAGAGAGTGGCACAGTGGTAAAATTTAGCATTCTGGGATGCTGCTAGGAAGGTTCTGGATTCACCAGAAACCCTCCTGAAGACATGCCTGGGTGTGTGTGTGGAGGGAAGGATTTGCAATGTCAAGATCCTCTTGAGGTGACAGCTCTGTCTTTCTCACTCGTGGAAGAAATAAATGAATGAAACTAAAACATTCCACACATTATTTTAGAGACAAGAGCTTTTCTTCTTCTCTTAAAAGTGAAAATTGTTCAAATTGCTTATTCGAACAATAGAGAAAATTATAAAGGAAAAAACAGCAAATGTCCCCAAATTCCTCAGTCCTGAAATAACCACTATTATTATTGGTGATAATTATTCCTATCAGCTGCCTTTGAAAATGCTAAGAATCATTCTCTCCAATCACTACCTGAATGTACATGTTTGTACACATGCACAAATGTACACCCCACACACATCCACACAACACACTAACAAACACATGCAAATACACATAATACCTACTCACAGAAGACAAGAAGAGAGAATAATCTTCAAAAATCAAAACCTATTTAAAAAATATTTAATTTTAGTTGAATTAAACAGAATAATGTAGGATGTCCTTGACATTTATGACTGAACTAGTCATAAAAATCCATGGGAAAGATATCTGAAGTTTAAACCACATATCATTTTAATACCCATAAGAGTTAGAGAATTAATTATAGAATGAACAGAAGTAGTAAGAGAGTTGAGAACCAGCAGTTAGATTAATGGCTATGTCTCTGGACTCCCACGTAGTCGACCATGGTTCGCGTCCCGGACCCAGTGGCTTAAAACTCACGCTGGGCGCGTGTGCGTGCGTGCCCAGGATCCGAGAGGAGAATGGAGGAGAAGGGATTGCGGCGTGACCATCCCCCCTGGGGGGTGATTTCTCGCTTTCTGTCTCTATGTCTCTCTCTGTCTGTCTGGCGAGTGCACACGCCCTATAGCGAAAACCTCTCCAAAAAAAAAAAAAAAACAAAAAACAAAAAGGAAGTAGTAAGAGAGCAAACATGCCATATTAATTTTTTTTGCTAAGGAATCTGTGCAATTTTAGTATTATATACTGGTAACATTAATAAGAATTTGGCTTATTAGGTTAAGAAGGTAGACTATATTCCAATTTAAAATATAGAATTGAATAATCAATTCATACTTATGAACTTAAGTAAAAATTTTATTGTTTATATATAGTCTTAGAAAATTTAATAGACCTTAAGTTTTACCACATTTTTAAGTTTAATTAATTTAATTCAAAAGAATGACTTAATCACTCAAGAAGGTTTATCATTTAGAAGGTGGAAGAACTTTAAAGAAGACAATGTATGAAATCTATATAAACCCAATTAAAAATATTTAAAAGAGTTTAATTAACTAAGTTTGAAAATGGAACCAAATATTAATTGAAAACTATTAAAAGTGACAGTTTAAATTTGCTAGGCTTATAAATGGATTAATGAGATTTGTAATCTGAATTTAAATGCTTAAGGAAAAATTAAATTAGAATTTGTGAATTAGTAAATCAATTATTCATTTTTTAAGCTGAAATAATCTCTAAATTATCTTTTCTGTGAGCATAAAGAAACTCATATTTATGCAAGCAGAAAAAAAAAGAAATGTAACTTGAATTGTCAATTTTGGATAAATGTTTTTTTTCCATTAAGACATATTGTGTCTTAAATTCCCTAAGGTTAAGACAAAAATTATGGAAACCATTAAGGATTTGGAGTCATTATGTTGTTATTGTTTTTTTAATTACATTTTTATTTTAGCATTGAATGTTTCACTGCTATGAAAGATACTGAGAGATTAACACTGGGAAATGGGGAACCAACATTCCAGTTTGCTTGGGGCTGTAAGGTTTTCTGGGACTTGTTAAGGTTTTCTTGGGACTTTCAGTGCCCAAACCAGTATAATTGGTCCCCTTAGTGGAAGACATCTTGGTGCAGTTTCTAAGACTGCAGATTCTAATGCCTGTATTTGAGACTTTGCTCTTCAATTTACTGCCAATTTGTTATGAGCAAATTATTTTATTTTATTATTTTTTGGAGAGGTTTTTGCTATGGGACCAGAAACCCAAGGCCAATGACACTTTGATCTTGAATTCTGGCCTCCAGAACTGAGAAAAATAAATGTTTATTGCCCTGTAAGGCTTAAAATGCACACCAGGTGCATGTATGTGTGTGCCCAAAATTCCAAAAGGAGATTGGAGGAGAAGAGATTGTGGCATGGTCATCCCCCTGGGAGGTGATTTCTCACTTCCTGTCTCTCTGTCTCTGCAGTAAGTGCATGCACCCTATAGCAAAAATCTCTCTCAAAAAAATAAAAAGAAAGAAAGAAAGAAAGAAAGAAAGAAAGAAAGAAAGAAAGAAAGAAAGAAAGAAAAGAAAAGAAAAGAAAAGAAAGAAAAGAGAGAGAGAAGGGATTGTGGCATGATCATGTTCTGCGGGGGATAGGGGGTGCTTTCTCTCCATCTCTGTCTATGTCACTCTGATAAGTGCATGCATGTGCTGGCAAAAAATTTTTAAGTACAAGATTACTTCAGTGGTAAAAAATTTGAAATCTTTTTATGGCTTTTCATCATGTGTATTTTCCATTAACTTTTTTTTTTTTTTTTTTTTTTGGAGAGGTTTTTCGCTATAGGGCGCGTGTGCTCGCCAGACAGACAGAGAGAGACAGAGAGACAGAAAGTGAGAAATCACCCCCCAGGGGGGATGGTCACACCGCAATCCCTTCTCCATTCTCCTCTCGGGATCTTGGGCATGCACGCACATGCGCCCGGAGTGAGTTTCAAGCCACCAGGTCCAGGACGTGAACCACGGTCGACTACGTGGGAGTCCAGCGACATAGCCATTACACTAGCTGCTGGTCCTCCATGAACTTTTTGAAACCACTCCCCCCCACTTGGATTCTTGAGTTCCTCTTTCCTTCAGTACTACTTTCACATCGTTTTCGTGTATTTTGGAACTGGAATCATGCTAATTCACCTTTTGAGATTTGTTCCAATTTTTATATATGTGCTACCAAAGAGAACAGGATTTAATTTTTTTTAATGGTTAAAAAAAAAAAATAAAAGGAAAGAAGTTGGGCCAGCCCTGTAGGGCAGTGGGTAAGCTTTGTGCACTGGGAGCTGGATCCCATAGGGTCACGGTTCAAATTATGGTCTTGGCTACTTGAAAAATATACCAAGCACATGTACATGTGTGCCCCAAATCCTGACAGGGCGGAGAAATGGAGGAATAAGTGATGCAGCATGACTATGGCCTATGGGGGACTGCTTTCTTTACGTGTGATAGTATTTTTTTATTATTTTCTGTCCCTGGAGTTTGCCTTGCCAAAGTCTGAGTCCAGCCTGAGTTTTGTTGTCTTGCAAATAACTAATTTTGTCTGAATTGAAAAAAAAAAAAAAATCAAGCCTACCTCTAGCAAGCACGATCTCTCTCTAGCAGTTAATAAAACGGAAGAGGGCCAGCAGGTGATGGTTAAGGTGCCGGACTCCCACATGGCCAACCATGGTTTGAGTCCTGGACCTTGTGGCATGAAAATCAGCCGGACACGTGTGTGTGTGTGTGTGTGTGTGTGTGTGTGCCCCAAATCCCAGGAGAATGGAGGAGAAGGGATTGCAACATGGCCATCCCCCAGGGGGGACTTCTCACTTTCCCTCTAACTGTCTCTGTCTCTCCAGCAAGTGCATGCTCCCTATGGCAAAAACCTTAAAAACAACCAAAAAAAGTAAAAAGAAGGGAAGGAAGCTAGGTCACAAATAGCAAGCAAATAGTTTCATCTCCAGTAACAACGGCACAACTCGACAGGGAGCACCGCAGGAAGGGAGACGGGGCTGGCAGCGGGCTGAGCGCTTCAGGCATTTTGTCTCATTCTGCCATCTCTCGAGTTCTTGATGATGTGACATTTAAAAAAATTATTTTCTGCTTTCTACTCTTTTATAAGGAGTAATCCAGAGTCTAGAATCTAGAATTCAAAAATGAGTTTGAAATTACTTTGCTAATGTGCCTACTGAAATAAAAAAAAATGATTTAAAAAAAAGATAATTAAAGCAAGAAAGCATAAAATGGTTCAACTCAAGATGAGGGACTTTAGTCAATATAGGCTTGGGACTTAGAACAAATTTGTACCTTTTGTTGTTTTTACTGAATTAGAGTTGCCTGGTGGTTCTACCCAACTGTTAATTAAGCACTGAGGACACCATAGTGTTTAACTCCTTCGGTCCCCAGGATATTATTTAGTTTTTGCTTCAATTTACTGTACTAAGCAATTAATAGGCAATGCCTTAAAAACAGAGACTGGCTCATCACATGTTTAGTCTTCTATATGATGAGATGGAAAAAGCTATTCTAATTTACTTCCTCATTCATTTTCATTTGGGTTGGCAGATGTTCTATGTGTACTGCTGTCAACTATTTAATTTGCATTGTGGAAGAGCCTGTAACAGCAATTGATCTTTTTTTGTTGTCATTGTTAGACAGTGGTTTTCATCTCCTCCAAAATGTACCATAAAAAAAGGAGACATTTTATTTTCTAATTTATGTACAATATCCCAAAAGCAAAATTGGACTCATAAAACTCAAGCAGTATTTTCCAATTAGTTTTGTTTTAAGAGGGGATGGGGGACATAGAGAAAAAAAGAAAGAGAAAGAAAAGTAAGCTGGACAATGAAGCTTTCTGCTGCCTGAGACCCACACGCACTGTGAGAACAGGTACTGATGGACGGGGGAAGAGGCTCGCACGGGAGACATTCTCATCTCTAGTATCATTTTGCTGTTCAAAAACTTATCTTCCATATATCACATTTTTATGGATATGTGTGTAGAGTGTATAGGAGTTTGTACAAGGCGTCATTTGGAAAAATGGCGAGAATGTACTTATGGGCATTTAGATTTTGTAGTTACATGGGTTTTGCCAAGATTCATTTGGGGTTTATCAGACGTTAAGTGTTCTTTCTTTCAAACTGCTAAATTTGAGTGCAGCAATAGATAATGGAAATGCAAGCTACATCACAAGGTCGATTTGATAGCTAAATGACAGCAAGTAATAAATAAGGGGTATTAGTTTGGTTTACTAGGACTTTGATCAGAAAGTTACTTCTTCTATAAAAACACATCTATTCCATTACTGAGTTCCACTTTTGATGTCTAGACCCTCCAGGTTCTCACATCACTCTTAAAGGGGGGATTACAGACTTGTCCACGTTCATTTTACATTGGAAATACACGCTTAGCAGAATATTGCTTCCTAGATATTAAATAAAAATAAATACATAAGTTATGTGGACAAAGCACTACTGTCAAAGACAGGTGGATATTCGTGCAAGGAGAGCTTGCAGATGGCATGTTGAAAAGTTATCTTAGCAAATCACATGTATTCTGTATAAGGATTTGATGGAGGAGTGGCTAGTCCTACAATCACCTGTACTTAAACATGATTTCCAAAGACCATGGAGCCATGTCAATAGCAGCTTTATCTTTATGTTTGATTAGTGAATAAAGCTTACAAGATGATACCGTTTTTTGAACAGATGATTTTGTTGCCTCTAAAGGGCTACGATTACTAAATAAACCCAGTGTTTCATTTTATAAGTCAGAGTACACTTTCACCTGTATAAGATGAGATGCTTTGAAAAGTTTTTCCTCTTTGGACTCCTCCTCTTTTAAAATCCTTCTGACAGGGAATAGTATCACCAGCTAGATAAGAGGAGACATTGCTGACATCCCGAAAATGCCAGAGCAAAGGCACAGAGGAGACTGGTATTTTAATCGTGTAATAGCTAGATCTCACACTCCATGCCTTCAGGGCTGAGCAGGTTGGGAAAATGGATGGAATGAGCTGGGTGAGGAGACGAGTCCCTCAGACTTTGCAGGTGCTCAGCCCACCCAGTGATCTCATGCAGGAATTTGAGCCCTGGCTTATCAGGGTCTCCAAATTTTCAAGAGAAGATGAAATTCTGTGTGTGTTTTTTTTTGTTGTTGTTGTTTGTTATTGTGTTGTTTGTTTGTTTTGTGCATTAAAATGTTATTGGGGAGAAAACCCTCCAATAAAATGCTGTTCCAGTTTTTTATTTTCCTTAAGAACACTTGCAGATCAAATAAAACACATCTGTGGACTAAGACCATTTCCCAGTTCCAAGAGATGAAATGGAAGCTGCATGTATGACCGGAAGTTATGATTCTGTGGACAAAGCCTGTATCTACTGGAAGAAGTCCCAGAAGCTAACATTTTGCACATTTCCGGTGTCATCTAAACAATGTATGGTTTCTGTAAACAGACCAGCACTCCCACTGCCTTGTCAGACACAGGTACTGTTTAAGGTCATTTCATCAAGGGTCCTTGGTCACACAGGCAAAACTAGTTAACATTTCCAGAAAAGACATTTCCTATATCTATAATCACTTTTCTGTGAACACACACAGCCTCTATTATAACATAGTATGGAACCAGCTGCAAAACAATGAGTGGAAACCATGTGGATCATCAGTCAGTGGGCTGCATTCATTCCTCATGATAAAGGCCAGCAAAGCTGAGGATCTGTCACCGTCACCGCAGCTGGGTCAGCAACCGGAGGGGCCACAGTAAGTGTGCTCTACTTTGAACCTTTACTCTCTTCACTTTCACAGTGTTTATTGCTTCATTCTGCATGACTGCTCACATGAAATGTGAGTCCGTTGTCCTTTAACTATAATCGCAGGACTATCATAGAATGTAGAATTAGATGGCAGGAGACACCTTTGAGTTATTGAAAGTGCGAGATGCTGACATCCTTAGCCCCTCTTAGGCTGGCTTGCTTTCTGCTCTTTCTACCACATGGGTTGTTCTTACAGCTACCATTTTGGACTCTACTAGTTTCCGTTAGTTTCCGACTATTGAAAAGAATACAATAGAATACTTTTTTTAAAAAAAAAAAAAAAAAAGATTTTATTTATTTATTTATTTATTCATTTTAATTTGACCAGAGAGGGACAGAGAGAGAGAGAAAGAGAGAGAGAGAGAGGTGGGGGGGGGAGTGAGAAAGCAAACCACAAGGTCCTGGATTCAAACCATGGTCGGCCACACAGGGGTCCAGCGCCCTTAACCACCATGGCACCTGCCAACCCCTACCCTAGAACACTTCTACTGATAGGTCTGTTGGATAAGATGTATTGCATCCTTGGTTTTAAATTGTAAACTATGCTTTCCCGATTAAAATAGCAAAGAGAATGGTTTCATTAATTGTGTACATTATTCATTGTATACAGTCATTTTAGGGGCCAGACAGTGACATAGAGGTAAAATGTGACACTGTGAGACTGACCTACTTGGGAAGGTTCTGGGTTCAGATCTGAAGACTCCCTGAGTTTGCTAGCCATGGCCATGATCCAGACTGCCTGAAACTGTGGGGTGGGGCAATAGGAGGGTCAGGACAGTATTGGGGATGCCGTCTCTCTATCTCACTCACTCATGAAATAAATAAATAAATAAATTATTGCTTAAAAGAGTATTTATGTATTTATTTATTTTTTTAATTGCCAGAGGGTGTGTGTGCTTGACAGTGAGAGACAGAGAGAGAAGAAGAGAAAGAAAGCACCCCTCATCGGGGCATGGTCATGCCACAATCCTGTCTCCTCCATTTCTCCATCCTGTTGGGATTTGGGGGCACACCTGCACATACACCCAGCATGTTTTTCAAGCTGCTTGGGCTAGGATGTGAACTGTGGAATTTGGCCATGTAGGTTAGGGCTCCCTTATCCCTAAGCTATTCAGTCGACACAAAAAGAGATTTATTTAAAAAACTTATGAAGTTGCCATATTTTCCCATTCTGCTTTTGGCGACAAAATTGAGCACGATTCTAAAATAAGTCAGTCAGATCAATCCAGGTAGAAGATAACTAATTATAAGTAATATTTTCTTTTGTATTTAGGAAAAAATAATAATTTTTATTTGTTTCAAGTACATTAAGACAATAATGTACTTGAGGCTCATTGTCTGCTGTGGAGATAAACCACCACTCTACCCAGGAGGCGGGAACTGCCCGAGGACGCAGTCTCTGGCCCTGTATTCTGGGTACCGAACATTGCACAGGACTGGAAACTCCAAGTGGAAATCAAGAAAAGGCAGCTGAAGAAGAAAACATTGAAAAGAAAAAAATAAGCAGAAAAAAAGAAAGGGTCTTGAGTTAAAAAGGTGCTTGCGGGGCACCAGCAGTTGGTGTAATGGCTATGTCGCTGTACTCCCATGTAGTCGACCGTGGTTCGAGTTCCAGACCCAGTGACTTAAACTCACGCCAGGCGTGCATGCATGCGTGCCCAAGACCCCAAGAGGAGAATGGAGGAGAAGGGATTGTGGCGTGGCCATCACCCATGGGGGGATGGTTTCTCGCTTTCTGTCTCTCTCTGTCTTTCTGGCCAGCTTATATGCCCTATAGCAAAAAAACTCTTAAAAAAAAAAAAGTGCTTGTGAATATTGCTAAGCAGGTGGGCTTTGGGTCTAGGGACTCAAATCTCCACAAGGATGGACTTCTTTGAGAGCAGACAAAGCAATCTAGAGATGATACATCACTTCTCGTGTCTTTCAACAAGAGGAAAAAACTGTTCACTCATGGCAAGTTAATAGCCAGTGTATTGAAGAGTTCAGCTATTGTAGAGTTGGATTTAGAAGGGACGAGAAGCCAGAGAAAGAAGCTTCTGGCTGAAAGACCAAAGCACAAAGATGAGCAGACAGTGTACCTGGAATTACCTCTTAAAAATGTTACCCACAGCTGGATTGAAAGGGTTCTTGGGAAGTGTGGCCATGTTCTTTATGGAAGTATACCACATGCCGAGGCCACTGGAAATATTGGAGATCTGAAAGGATTTGTATTTGTGGAATTTGGAACAAAATAACAAGTACCAGAAGCTATTGAGTTTCTTAACAACCTACCAGAAGTAGCACCAAGAAAACCAGGCATGTTTCCTACAACGGCAAAGGCTCACTCCATAGCCTTAAGAGAAGCCGAAGAAAAGAAAGGCCAAGGGAAGAAGGAAGACAGTGCCCTGGCTAAGGAGTTAAATATGGACATAAGCAACACAAGCATCTGACACAAGAAGCGCAAGGACCGCATTTGAGGGTTCTGCACTGGAAACAGTTGAACCCCTGAAGCAACCCTCAAAGAAAAGCTAAGGAGAGACTTAAAGTGTCCAGCTTCCCTGAGGTCAGAACAGGGAAGAAGAGAAGCAGCTGCCCAGACATGGGAGGCCTGGCTCCCCCATGAAAAGTAAAGAAAATGGCTCAGAAGGAAGCTAAAAGAGAGCTTCAGAAGTCTTCAAAGAAAACAGAGATTTAGAAGTCTCTACTAAAGAGGGCATGCATGCACATGTACCTGGTGTGATTTTCAAGCCACTGGGTCCAGGACTTGAACCACAGTTGGCCACGTGGGAGTCTAGTGATATAACTGCTACACCATCTGCCCCAACTTTTAATGTTTTTGAATGTGTGAGAAAATGCAAAGAATAGATGATGAATACATCTTTCTGGATCTACTAAATATTAGTATTTTGGCACATTTGCTTTACCTCACTTATAGAAAAGAAAAAAATGTAGATATACTTTTTTTCTGAAACATTTGAAAGTAAGCTGTAGACATTATATATTACCCCTGTAGTTTATATTTGCTGTAAAACAAATCACACAGCTCTTTAAATTAGCTGTGTTTTAAAATGATGATTATTATTACTTCTTTATGGTGCTGTGGTTGGGTAAACAACGTCAGCTGTGTATTGTTTCTCTGCCCCCGGTGTGTTCAGCTGACTTCAGTCATACCTCCGCAGTCAGCGGGCAGGTTGGCTAAGGGCTGGCTGGTTCTTGAAGGCCTCATGCATTTTTCTGGCAATAAACTGAGGCTTTCGCTCTTGTCCACGTAACCTCTCATTCTCTACTAGATCATGCTATATGTGGTGGTCTTACACATAAGCATACTTGTATTTCTGGCCCCATTCCTGGCTTGTAAGTGTTCGTCCTTGGTTCCTAAAGCAACTTAGAAATAGCTTCGAAGAGATAAAGGTGAAAGATAGCCTGGCCTTCTGCTCTCCTTTCATCTGCTCCTTTTTCTTTCCAAGGCAGACCCCAGAAACTAGCCCTAAGGCAGGCCACGGAAACTCCAATCATGCCCTATCTTTAAGACCTTCGAACCTGGGGGTAAGGAATGCATCACAGAGAGGCCAAGAATCTGAACAGACAGGCCGTGCTGGAATTTTCCACACAGTTGACTAGTATTTCATGCCTGTGCCATGAAGGCTCTGTAAAAACCCAAAAGGACAGAGTTCAGGAAGCTTCTGGTAGCTGAACACATGGAGGTTCCTGAAGAGGGGTACACCCAAAGAGGGTATGGGAACTCTGCCTCCCTTCTCACATGCCTTGTCCCAAGTATCTCTTGATTTGTATTCTTTGATAATATACCCTGAACCATAAGTAAGTGTTTTCTTGAGTTCTGTGAGCCACTCTAGCAAATTAATTGAATCCAGAAATGTGAAGGAGTCGTAGGTACCTCGACATGTAGCCTGTTAGTCAGAAGTTCCAGAGACCCAGTCTTGTGACTGGTGTCTGGAGTATGGGGTGGTTTTATGGAACTGAGCCCTTATCCTGTGGGATCTGATGCTATTTCCAGGTAGATTGTGTCAGAACTGAATGGGGTTAGAGGATCCCGAGCAGGTGTCTACTGTAGAAACACTGGCTGGCCGGCCCGCTGGCTGGTGGGGAAAAGTCCCCGTGCATTTGAGAATTACAGCAGTGATCGGTGTTTTGAGAGTTTTGCCATGCAGCTCTTACATGGCAGTCTCAGGGCAGGCTTCCAGTAGGATGAGAAAGATGCAGTGACATCTTTTGAGGCTGAAGCTCAGAAGTCACACAGCATGACTTCTCCCTTATTCTGTTGGTCAAAGCAAGCTAAAGACCAGATGAGAGTCAAGCAATGAAACTGTTCCCCCTTTAGAACCCTTGAAGGAGTTCAGAGAAACCAGGGGTTAAGGCATTGCACAGAGAACAGAGGGGTCTACAGAGGAAACAGAGAGAGTAGACTCCTCATCTACCCTTTCTGTGCACCGAGTGACTGACCATCCTCTGACAGGCAGGCAGGTGGGAGAAACTGAACCAGAGGAGGAAGTCTTAGCACACTATGTGTGGTAGGAGGAGTGAAGTGAAGGATTGAAAACTAGGGGATGATTTAAAAGTCTAGATATTGGACATCAGGACTTCCAGATCCTCTTCCCCAGCAGAAGCCAGTAGTCTGATATGTGCTTCAGGCGAAAGACAAAAACAAACAAATAAAAAATAAAACAATGCTGAAAGGTTTAAAAAAAAAAAAAAAAAAAGACCTCCACAGACTGACTTAAAAGGCCATCTGGTTACCAGATCTCTCACTTTTTGGCAAGTCCTCTCCACAGACAGATCTTATAGAATTTTACAGCCTTTAAACATAAAAGACTAGCCAAAGATCAATATATTCTTCAGGAATCACCCAACACAAGAGAGAAAAATAATAAACAGAAAATAGAAACCCACAATAAAGAATATATATATATATATTTTAGAGAGAGTTTTTTTTTTCTTATCCAGTGTGTGTGCTTGCCAGAGAGACAGAGAGAGACAAAAAGTAAGAAATCACCCCACATAGGGGTTGACCGTGCCTCAATCCCTTCTTCGTTCTCCTCCTGGATCTTGGGCATGCATGCACATGCAACTGGAATGAGTTTCAAACCATTGGGTCCAGGACTCGAACTGCCATTGGCCATTTGAGATTCCAGTAATGTAACCACTACACCATCTTCTGGCCCCAACATACAGTTTTTTAAAAAGTAAACTATTGTGATGGTTAAAGCGTTGGACTCCCACATGGGCAACTGTGGTTCTGGTCCTGCGTCTGGCCGCTTGCTTTCTCACTTTCCCTCTCTCTCTCTCTGTCTCTCTGATCAAATAAAAAAAAAATAATAGTAATAAATATAATTAAATAAAATAATTATCAAAAAATCAAACTACAATAAATGTCCCCAGAGAATTAAAATTATATACAAATATTGTAGCTAGCAAACAAAAATCAGGTAGCTAGGAAAGAGAAAATTCTCTAAGCATGTAAATATTTTAAACCATTGCTAAAATATAAAAAGGTATGGGCATTTCCAGTTGGTTTCTCTAACACCCATAAACTCAATTCAGTTGGCATAACATCACAAGCTGATTGTAAATGCCCTTACTTATGTCAAGGTTAGACTTAAACCTTCTTTCTGCTGACTCCAAGTTTTAAATATAATCTTGTTCTTTTAGCCAAAACAAACTAAAAATTTTAAAAATCTACGCCCCTCCCCACCCCTGCTTTAAGATATCTTGCCTTCTCAGGGCAAACCAATGGATAACTTCCATATATTGATTTACAACTTTGTAACATCTGCTTTCCTAAAAGGTATAAAAGTTCTGCTGTGACTCAGTCATGTCGAAAGCACTTTCTCAAGTGTTCTTGAGACTGAGTTCTTGGGATCTGAAAAACAGTTCACATTAAACCTCCTTCAATACTTTAGAGTTTGATTATTTTTTTCTGTTGATAATACATGCCTTTTCTTCTTTTTTTTCTTAATTGCCAGAGGGTGGAAGGAGCATACCCCCCCCCCCCCGCCCCACCATGGGGCATGGTCATGACATAAACCCTTCTCCATTTCTCCATCCTATCAGGACCCTGGGCACACACACACACACACACACACACACACACACACGTCTTTGGTGTTTTTTCAGTCACTCCAGGCCAGACTTGAACCACAGTCAGCCGTATGGGATCTGGTTCCATTAACCACTAGGCTACGGGGCTGGCCCCATGCCTTTTCTTTATATACTGATTATTAACATCTTATTGTCATCCTTATTTTTATTTCCTTTCCCTGCTTGAAATAATTAGAAATTTTCTTTGGAAATTAGAACTTCAGAGAGATTTTCAACTAGCTTACTGTCAGCCTTTTTGGAAAATGTGTCTGCTTTCTATAACATAGCTAAGAGATAAACATCTCCTGGCTGGTGTGCCAGAGATATATGTATTTTTCCTGATGAATAGATGGGGAGATCTATTCATCATATTTTTTTCTTCTCTTTCTTCACATTCTTGTTTTGTTTTGTTGCTGGTTTTTGTTGATTTATTTTTAATTCCCAGAGGGCACATGCACCAGAAAGAGAGAGAGAGGAAGAGAGAAAGAGGTAGAAAGTGTACCCCCAGTGGGGTGGGTCATGCCGCAACCCCTTTTCCTCCATTTCTCCATCCTGTCAGAATTCTGGGCAAATACCACATGTGTTTGATGTGTTTCTCAAGCTGTTTGGTCTGGGATTCAAATTGCAGTTGCCATGTGGGATTCGTTTCCCTCAACCACTAGACTACAGTGCCAGCCTCACATTCTAGTTTTATTGATGTTTTGAATTAATGTCAGTGAGAATATGTTTTCATTATTCAAAGTGAGTTTAGAGAGCATAACAAAACAATTGGGAATCTATAGAAAATAATATTAAAGCTCCTTAAGGAAACTTAAACACATTGGGACAGGTCTTAATCCAATATGACTGTTGTCCCTAGAAGAGGAAGAGATTAAGAGATGAGAGAGAGAGACTTAAAGATACTAGACATTTGCACACACAAAACAAAGGCCATGTGCAGACATAACAAGGTGGCCATCTGCAAGCCAAGTAGAGAGGCCTCAGGAGAGGCCGAACCTACGGCCAACTTGATCTTGGACTTCCAGCATCCAGAACTGTGAGAAGTAGACTCCCAATCCGTGGCAGTTTGTTATGGAAGTTATAGCAAACTAATACAATTCACCAACAAAATGAACTCTTTTTGCTTTAGTATTGCAATCTGAGTCCAGAACTGTCTCAATTTCTGAATAGGAAGATCTCCTCCCACCCTGTGGATCACCAAGGAGACACCGTGATGTCCAGAACGTGTGATTCTGATTGTGATTTCTGTAACAACCACCAGGCAGACAATGCAGACAGTTTTATTTGGAAACTTATCAAGGAAATTCGAGGTTTTGGCTATCTCCTATTTGTTTGAAATTCCGGTTTGTTGAATTCTTGAACTGAATTGCATTTTGAAGGAAGATAAATAGCTTCTCCTAAAATCAGCAAGAGCCTGTTGGCAGATTGATGGCCAACACCTAGTTGCAGTCCTTTATGAAGCATGAATGAGCCATATCAACTTCCCTTAGCCTTGATAATTCTATGATGTATTCTAAAAATCTGGTTATTTCTTCAGTCTCTTGACAGAATTTCCTAGCATGTGACAGGCAGTCATTTTGTACTTATACTAGTGACAATAAGAAAGACAGCTTTATCTGTATGTGATCATTTCTTTCATAGGGAATATTTACTGCACATAGTAGTATATACTTGCTCTTTGTAGCTCTGTCTGTGCTTTTAGGATACACAATTTTGGAAGACAATTTAAGAAAATTGACTCTAAATTTAGGTTAAAAACTGTTTTTAAAGAGAGATTTTTGCTATTGGATGCATATGCTTACCAGAGAGACAGAGAGAGACACTTTCTGGGGGTATGACCATGACACAATCCCTTCTCTTCCATTCTCCTCTTGGGATTTTGGGCATGCACACACATGCACACAGCATGAGTTTCACGTTGCTGGGTCCAGGACTCAAACAGCAGTTGACTACGTGGGAGTCTAGCAATGTAATTAGTACTCCGTCCATTAGTCCCAATTTAGGTTAAAATTTAACCTTGCATGTGGTTGTCAATGCCAGCTTGCTAGTCAGCTAGCTACTCACAAGATATTGTTAGTTCCTCTGCTCACACAAAACCAAAACCCTTGCTAATTTCACATTAAAAGTAGTATCTTAAGACTTGATGGCCAATATAAGATTTGTCTCAATTTCTCGATCAGATGTGAATAAAAAATAGATACCCTTTAAAAAAGAAATACAGGACCAGCCTCTAGTGTGGTGGTAATGACAGCTGGATCCCATGGCCAACAATCTGGTTCAAGTCCCAGACCACAAGTTGAAAAACACAATGGACATGTGTGTATGCACGCCCAAAATCTCAGAGAGGGGGAGAAATGGAGGAGATCATCTCCCACGGGGAATGTTCTCTCACTTTTCCTCTCTCTCGTTGTCCCTTTTTGGCAAGCACACATGCCCTATGGGGAAAAAAATTTTAAAACAGGAAAGAAATCATACCTGAAACCCCAAATTGAGTATAGCCCTTCCTGCCTTCTGAGGGGGTGCGGAGGGGAAGTATTTTGTAACCCATATCAGCACCTGACCACTGCATCTCTGCTTCTCTCTTCCTTTCCCTTAAGACTGGTGGGAAAGGAAGGGCGCAGACGGACAGTTTGAAACCTCAGCCAAGTGTGGAATCTGGAGCTGGTGGCCGCGATTGTAGGAGAGTAGCATTATGGTTTTGGGGAGAAGTACCTCTGCTACTCCAGAACCTGGTATTGGATGCAAAATCAAATGGTTCTGCATAGTAATACAAGGGAGGTTGAGTGTTTGGGGGATTCTGGAGGAGGGGAGTGTCCAAAGGGGATAAGCAGAGAGTGGGGAGTTGGGAGAGCGTCAGAAACCATGGCAGGAGGCAGAGCCTATTGGCATAGAGGTGCCAGGTGGAACATTCCAGTCAGTAGGGTGGCCGAAGGACTTCATCAAAAAGGCATCATGTAGTCCCCTGCATCATACACACCCCAAAGTCAGAAAAGTTGTTGCACATGCCTCTGTAAAGGGGAAGAGGTTTTCACCTCCCCCTTGCCTTTTGAAAGAGAGTTCTTGAAAAGAGCGTAGTCCTGAGTCCTACTCTTTTTGAAAAATAGGCATGTCTCTCCAGGACCTAGGTAAGCCCCATCTCTTGTCTCACTATGCAGAGATGTCTCTGTGGTGCGGGCCTTACAGCCCCTTGAAATGTCAGCACGTACCTTTGGACTTAACTCAGGAGCTGACAACCTCAAAAGGAAGGCTGAACACAGCAAGTTAAAGCAGAAGCTATCCGAGTCAAGGGCTTAGGAATGACACGGACTCTTGTTGCCTATAATGTGTGCACCAAGATGGCTGCTGAGAGAGCTAGTTTTTTTTGTTTTTTTAAAGAGGGATTTTTACTACAGGGTGTGTGTACTTGCCGAAAAGACAGAGAGAGACAGAGAGATAGAAAGCGAGAAATCACTCCTAAAAAGGATGGCCTCGCTGTCATCGCTTCTCCTCCATTCTCCTCTCAGGATTTTGGGCGTGCATGTACACATGCCCAGTGTGAGTTTTAAGCCGCCGGGTCCAGGACTCAAACCACAGTTGGACTACATGGGAGTCTGGCAACATAGCCATTATGCTGTCTGCTGGTCCTGAGAGCTAGTTTTTATAACCAAGAGAAGGCAAAAACAAGAGATGCTACGAGTTCCTCTTAAGAATTCATATTGCTCTATTTTATTTTATTTTATTTATTTATTTATTTATTTATTTATTTATTTATTTATTTATTTATTTTGGAGAGGCTTTTGCTATAGGGCGCATGTGCTCACCAGAAAGACAGAGACAGAGAGACAGAAAGCAAGAAATCACTCCCCAGGGGGGATGGTCACGCCACAATCCCTTCTCCTCCATGCACGCACATGTGCCTGGCATGAGTTTAAGCCACCGGGTCTGGGACTCGAACCTCAGTCAACTACATGGGAGTCTAGCCATTACTCCAACTGCTGGTCCCACACATTGGTCTATTTTAAATAACACAGACAACTGTGTTGTCTACATCAACTGATTGGCTACATTACTTTTTTCTTTATTCATGATAGAGCATGTGTGTGCACATGTGAAAGTGAAAGATGAGAGAGACGGAGAGAGGCAGAGAGAGACACCCTCTATAGAGTCTGATCAGGTCTTGATTTTCTCCAGCCCCCACTCTGTCAGACTTGGGTGTTCACACTTGTACCCAGTGTGTTGTGTTGGGGATTCGAACCATGGACGCCATGTGGGATCTGGCTTTTTTTGAGCAACACATTACCCCTGCACCACAGAACTGGTTATATCTTTATTCTTTACATAATGAATTGTGGGAATGTTGTAAAGGAGAAAAGGGTGGGAGACTGTGAGGTAAATCTCTGACTCTTTGCAGGTTGGTTTGTTTACTGTACACTAAAGTATGCCTCAAAACAAGCACCCTAGACTCCTGCCCCATCCTGCCACTCCCATCTTCATTTGAGCGGGTTAGGAGCGGGTACTGTGAGTAAACTGACAAGTAATTAACAGGAGAAAAGAGGAGGGTGTATTTCTTTTTATTATCTGAGTTTAATGGACGGCCTTCTTCTTGGCTGGAAACTCCCCTATAGAGAGTTTTATGGCAACTGAATTTGTGCCTTCCTGAGTCAGTCTTCTCTAAAACAGGAACCAGGGAATTAAGTGAAAGTTATACTATTGGGAGGTTCCTCGTTAGTCAGTTTAAGGGATGTTCAGATACATTTTTTAAAAAAAATCTATTGTAACTCAAATGTTTTCACTTTAAAGTAATCTTTATGCTGTTGTGTCTTTTGCCTGTCATCTCTCTCCATAGGTACCTATTGATGTATATGTATATACAAAGAGAGAGAATACTTCTTTCTTTTAACAGTTTTTTTTCCTCACCATATTTATGCCTGATACTTCAGGCTGCGCTTACTAAGAACAGGGATGTGTCTCTTACGCAGCCACAGCACGGTTGTCAACTTCAGCGGCTGACATGGAGAAAATTCTTCCTAATTTACCATCCACATTCCGGTTTGGTAATTGACCCAATAATGTATTCTACAGAACAATTTGTTTTCCAGCACAGGATGTAGGCTAAGCTGAGACATTATATTTAGTTGTCACGTCTCTTTAGTTCCCTTTAATATGGAGTATTTTCTTGACTTTTCATTGTCTTGTCTAGTACTGACATTTTTGAAAGAAAAAGAAAAGTCTCTTTTAAACAACTAGACTATTCCTTATTCTGCTTATCTGATATTTCTTCATGACTAGTATCGATGATGCATTCCCTTCAGAATAGTTTATTAGTGATATCTCCTCAGCATCACACCTAGAGGCAAAAACTGTGCAGCTGTTCCTCGTTTGTGATGTTCATTTTGATCTCTGGGTGAAAGCGTTATCTGAGTCGTTCATATTATAGCTAGTAGTTTTTTCCCTCGTCACTAATAAGCAATTTGTGAGAAGATACCATAAGATCATGTGAAGATCATGTGAATATTCTGCTCTTTATCAAATTTTTTTTCTCTGGACTTAGCATTTATTGATGATTTTTACCAGACTCAATATTTATTGTGTTGGCTGAAAAAATTTTCCAACTGAAGCATTTCGCCTATTTGCAAATCAACACTTGGCATTCTTGTGAGGCAAGAGTTCTCCCTTTTATCTACAAAGGGTCTTCAAGAACTTCATGAAAGGGACCAGCAGATGGTGTAGCAGTTACGTCACTGGACTCTTACATGGCTGACGTGGTTCGAGTCCTGGACCTGGTGGCATGAAACTCATACCAGACGTGTGTGCATGTGTGCCCAAGATCCCAGGAGGAGAATGGAAGCAAAGGGACTCCTCTCTTTCTCTCTGGTGAGTACATGGGCCTTAAGGCAAAAATCCTTTAAAAAAAAAAAAAAAGCTTCATGAAAAATGGAGTTAAAAGATAAAAGTTAAAAATGCGACTTTATTTCTCAACATAATCTTCGAGTTCAAGACTTAAATTTTTTTTTTCCTTTATGATCTAGCGCATGTACTCATGAGAGAGAAAGGAAAGAAGCACCCTCCAGGGCTCTGGTCATGCTGTCTTCTCGCTCCTCCAGGCCTCCTCCCACCAGACCCTGGGCGCTTGTGTGTTTCAGGCCGACTGGGCTGGGGGATGTGACTTCAGTCACCATGTAGGATCTGGCTTTCCTTGAGTAGCACTTTACTTTACGCCAGGGAGCTGGCCCTCCTCCTCCATTCTCCTTTTGGGATTTCTGGGCACACACACACACACACACACACACACACACACACACACACAGGCTCAGAGTAAATTTTAAGCCGCCAGGTCCGAGACTCCAATTGTGGTCGACTACGTGGGAGTCCAGTGTCATAACCATTATGTCATCTGCTGGCCCGGAGCGGGCCCTCGAGGCACTTTTGTGTATCAATACCAGGCATTTAGTCCATCCTTACAGAACTGAGGGTCCTGGGAATGTAACCATGGAAATAGTGTCTTTTTTACACTATTAACTAAAGAAAAATGGATGTCTTTTAAAGTTTTTTTTTTTTAATGTCTTAATCCATTTTTGTATTGCTAACAAATACCTGAGACTGGGTGAGTTAAAAAAAAATAAATAGCAGTCTATTTGCGAAACTCACAATTGGTCGGAAAGTCCAAAGGCATCACAGAATGGCAGATGGCAGAACTGTGGGCAGAACAGACTAGAACACGATCTGATTTCATCCCCTCCAGGGTCCTGCCCTAGTGACCTCCTCACTGCCGAAGGCTCCACACTGGGACACCAAGAAGTGACTGAATTTTCAATACAATCAAGGCCCAAATCATGAATCTGGGATTGGGGTGTCTCAACTACACTATTTAGGAAACAAAACGAAGCCAGAAGGCGCCTCCCTGAGAACATAAGCCAGGCGCTCGAGTGCCCGTGACCTGGGCTAGCTGGGGTTGGCAGTGGATCGCAGCGCTGGGACCCAGTTGGGGGTGCAGTGTTCCTGTATTTCTCTCTCACTCATGGACCAAATGAATAAGCTTATATTTAAAAAAAAAGATTCTTAGAATTAAAAATTTTTTAGTCAAAGCGTATAATTTTGAAGATTGCTAAGATATATTATCAAACTGCTTCCTGGAGACGTACTCATTTTCTCTCTCACCTTTGATGCATAAGAATGTACTTCTCGGGAACCAGCAGTTAGCGTAATGGCTATGTCGCTGGACTCCCACGTAGTTGACCGCGGTTCGCATCTTGGACCCGGTGGCTTACAACTCACGCCGGGCGCGTGTGCGTGCGTGCCCAAGATCCCGAGAGGAGAATGGAGGAGAAGGGATTGCAGCGTGACCATCCCCCCTGGGTGGTGATTTCTCGCTTTCTGTCTCTCTGTCTCTCTCTGTCTGTCTGGCGAGCGCACGCGCCCTATAGCGAAAAACCTCTCAATAAATAAATAAATAAATAAATAAATAAATAAATAAAAGAATGTACTTCTCTTTCCATGCTCACTAAGATTTATTATCTTTTTCTGAACGTTAGAAGAAAATAGATATCATAATTTCCTCCCTAGATTATTAATTAAGGCTTACTCGTTTAATGACTTGCTTTTGTTAAATTATTTGTTTATGTTGTACCCATTTTTATTAGGAGCTCAAAGTTTTATATCTCTCCTTGTGATGGGTTTTCTAGTTCTTTATTGACATTTCAATTGCGTTTGTACTTTTACTTTACATTTAAACGTTTAATTTTTATATTTTGTCAAATCTACACATCTTTTAGGAATTTTTCCCTATTGCTGTAATGCTTAGAGTCTATTTTAATAGACTATATAGTACATGTTTTACTGCTGATTATATTTATATTGCCGAAGTTGAAAGCAAGTTGTGTGTGTGTGTGCAAGGAAAATAGGTCCAAAGGAGAATGTCAATTAGTTCCAAAGAGAATTTCATAATAGTAACAGTTATTAGTGTTGGCACTGTTAAGAGGTCTATTAATATCAGGATCATTCCTAAACTTTCTGCTTGGAGCCAGACATAGTTAAAAAGTAAAATGGCATAAAGCAAAAGATTGCCATTTTACAAAAGACAAAATGGGGAAAAGGAGCCCTCTAGTGGAAGGTTAGGTCCTCTCTACAATCAAAATGAAAGAATAGAAAATAATCTTCTGTTTTATAAAATATTCCACATACAAAATTGTGATTGTGGGGCTTGTGTGTTTTTTGTTTGTTTGTTTTTTAAATTTTTGCTTTGTATCTTTTTAAAAAGTATCTGTTTCTTCCATGACAGAGACAGAAAGACAGTCCCTTCCGATAGAACCATCTACCTGAGTCTCATCTGGCCTGGAGCACGCGCACACACACATGTGCCTCGCATGCTCAAGAAGGTCCCAAGATTTGAACCTGTGTGGCACCAGTTGCATTACCACTGCACCAGCCTCACCTAACTTTTGCTTTTTTTCCTGAACAAAAGCATTGATTAGAGTTTAAATAATAACTCCTGGGCTGGTCCCATAGCCTATTGGTTAGGAGAGTCAGATCCCACATTGCTGATTGTGGTTCAAATCCCAGGCCCAGTAACTTGAAAAACATACCAGGTGTGTGGGTGTGTACATGCCTCAAATCCCAACAGGATGATGAAACGGAGGAGAAGTGGTTGTAGTATGATCATACCCCATTGAGGGGTGCTGTCCTCTCTCCCTCTCTGTCTCTCTCTCTCTCTTTGTCTCCTTCATTGGCAAGTACACATGCTCTTTAGCAATTAAGAAAATAATTCCCTCAAAGCTTATGTATTTTTTCTGGATGGGTTCTATTTATTTTGTTTTCAAGAGGCATTATCCTATAAATTGTAATAACCAAATTATTTTGGTCACTAAAATCTATTGTTCTCTCTTTAAAAAAAAGTGTTGGCTACTACTCTTTCCTGTAAGTTTATACAGGTAATTGCTGACTTGTCTAATAGATAATTTTTAATTTTATGAATGAAATTGCTTTAATATTATAAAAGAAAATAGTTTACAAAGTCACCAGGGGATCTAGTGATAAGTATCTATACAAGGAAGATAAATGCTTATTTTATGACTTTCAGAGAGTCTATGTGTTTGAAAAGAGATAAAAAGATAAAAGGAATTGAGTTGATTTCTTTCTTTCTTTCTTTCTTTCTTTCTTTCTTTCTTTCTTTCTTTTTCTTTCTTTCTTTCTTTCTTTCTTTCTTTCTGGTATACTCTTAGAGACTGCCCAAGATTGTGTTCATGGTGAGAATCAAAAAACATTGCTCTTATGAAGCAAGACAAGTTATTTCCTAACCATTTGAAATAAAATCTCTGTAGGATGAATTATAAAGATGATTGAGGATGAATTATAAAGATGACTGAGGTAGCAAAATAACTGAGAAGCGCTAAAATTCATTGCTTTATCGATTTAAAACTGGCCTAAACCTCACACATAGATCTTTGGTTATCATGAAAGGAATACTGAAATACAATAGTAAGAGAAAAGTCTTTTTGATGAATGATTCTGGGTCAATTGGATATTGATAAGGACCAAAAAAAAAAAAAAAAATGAATGTTAGCTTTTACCTCACAGCTTATACAAAGATAAATTGGGTGTATTGTAGACCTATGAAAGATAAGTAAGCAAAGCTTTCAGAGGAAAACATAGGCACCTGGGGACAGCAAATATGTTTTTCAAAGAGGACATGAAAAACACTATCCATAAAGGAAAAGACTGATACATTGGACTAAATGAAAATGAAGAACTTCTTTATGTCAGAAGCACCATTAAGAAAGAGAAACGGCAACTAACAGTGGGAGAAGATATTTGCAATACATATACTCAATGAATGTGAACTCTTAGCAAGAGTACGTAAAGTATTCCTACAAATCAGCCTCAAAAAACCCAAAAAACATAAACAAAAAAAGCCACACAGTAGAAACATGGGCAAAAGATTTAACAGAGACTTCACAAAAAAGACATTCTAGTGATCAATAAACTTATAAAAATGTGTTCAACTTCCTTGACTTAAAAACAAATTTAAAGCATGGTATGACAGAGCACTATAACTAGAGGTACATGGAAAAATAGGCTTTCTAGAGGAAAACAAAGTCTGTGGGGCACAGATTTAAATAATAAATTACTCAATACTCTTGGTAGTAAATCCCATATAGCCAATTGCTTCTTATAAAGTGCTTTTGTTGGGAGCCAGCAGGTGGCATGGTGGTTAAGGTGCTGAACATTCCCACATGGGCATTGACAGGTTTAAGTCCCAGACTTGGTGGCTTGCTTTCTCACTTTCCCTGTCTCTCTCGGTGTCTCTTTATGGTCAAATTAAAATAAATGAATGAATAAATAAAACTAAATAAATAATCCTTTTTAAAAATGCTTTTGGTGATTTTTGCTTAACTCTTGTATCTATATCTAAGGTTGCAATTCAACCAAGCGTTGACAATTTTTAGTCACACATATCAGCTACACACAACACTTTAGCATTTAATCTGCATTAACATTTTTTGCATCACTTTCTTATGTCTATATAAATCAACAAAATAATAAATCAGGTTCTGATTAGTAGCAGTTTCCAGTTTCCATGGTGAAAATACTCCACCGTGGTCAATTTCAGGAACACACATGACACTGTTGAAGAGACACAGGGAAGCACAGCATTATCTGCTATTTCCATCATACAGTACAGGTACAACAGATGTAAATAACCTTAAGAGCTTAGGTAGTGGTCAAATATAGTGAGGAAGTAATGAATTTCAAATACTTTTTACCTTTGTTTTAATTTGTTATTTATGTTTATATACTTTAAATTTTAATAATGGTTGTATATAATGAAGAGCTCACAAAATTTCTGAAAATTAAATTGAGTTAGTATGGGCTTACTCCAGCGTTCCAGAATGTAATGATAGCCAATATAAGTAAGGTCTTATGACCTGACTTACTGAATACACGTTCCACAGAAATGTACACTTATATTCAATAAAGATATGTACAAGAATGTTCATAGCAGCATTATTTATAATAGACCCTCAAATAGAAGTCACCCAAAAGTTTACCAATGATAGACTGGATAGAAAAATTATGATGTACTCAACAGCAATAATGAACAAACTGTTGTTATATGAACCAGTGTGGATGAATCTCATAAAAGTAACATAGAGTGAAAGATGGCAGATCCAAAGTTATACATTCCCCCCCCAGATTAGAAATAACAACAATAACAATTGACTTAAATGATAGTTCTAAAGTTAAAATAGATTGACTTGGGGACCAGCAGGTGGCGTGGTGGTTAAGACGCTGGACACTCCCACATGGCTGACCATGGTTTGAGTCTTGGACCTGGTGGCTTGCTTTCTCACTTCCTCTCTCTCTCTCTCTCCATTTCTCTGGTCAAATTAAAATAAATGAATGAATAAGTAAAATTAAATAAACAATTAAAAAAATAGATGGACTTAATTATAGCTAAAGCAGCACTGGAGTAGAAACCAGCGGGTTAAATATATCTCAACATGACATTCTTCACAAAGAATTTTATTGCTTTTGTGACTCAAGCCTTTTTACCACAGAACAGCAGTGTTTGTGAACTACACAAACCAGAACATAGTTGAAAGAAAAAGCTTGTCAAATAGCTATACTAATCTTAAATAGCTCAACATTTTATGAAGCTAAATTATGTCAGAAAGTAATGTAGTTGATAAAATTTTACATTGTTCCTATGTGACCTTAATGGCAAAAAAAAAATGAAACAGCCTTTTTTTTTTAAAAAAAAAATGTATTTAATTCCATTCATTCTTATTTTTTAAAAAAATTGATCAAACAGAGACCAAGAGAGAGAGAGGGAAAGTGAGAAAACAAGCTGCCAGTTCCAGGACTTGAATCTTGGTCAACCGTGTAGGAGTCCAGCACCCACAACCACCACGCCACCTGCCAGCCCCAAAACAGCCTTTTAAAAAGTTTTCAAAGACATAATAACATTCTACAGTTTTGTTCCCTTTGGCCTGGAATCACAGAGAGAAAACAGCTGCAAGCTAATAAGACAGAGAAAAGAAATATTTCTTAGTGCAAAATATGAGTAAATGGTTAAATGGATGGGGAAATGGAGAGAGGGATCGATTTGTCACAACACAGTGAAAGGCAAGGAGCAGCTTTCTGCTGAGTAGGAGTGACCTTAACATTATATATTACAGATAAAGACATTTTTCAGAGATTAGTAATCACCATCGATCTATACCTTGATCTTCAATCTATCAAGTTACTTTTGAAGGGTGTCTCTTCCTGTATATAGCATACTAAAGTATTACGTACCAAAGAACATCAGATGCTGTTACTACTCAAGATCTCCATTCTAGAAGCTTTACTGCCACAGCACGTTTCATATTTCATCCATTTGTATACCTGTGTTGCCCTAGACTTTCCTTCCGGTGCGTATTACTTACCAGAATTTAGCTTAAGAATGTGTGGAAATGTCTAAAAGAGCAATCATTTCAGATGGATGTCCTTCCTTGAAGATTTCTGTGAGCCTTCTATTTTGATCAGGCCTTACATTTTGTTTTTTCCTTCTAAACTTATGCCCAAGGATGAGAACCATCGCCGGGCATCAACTTGGCAATAAATCTACCCATCTCCTTTGAAAGGAGACTATAACAGCAATGAAAGGTCATGGAATTACTGTAGACCTTTGATTCTACTCATATACCATGTGGACAAATGTGAACAACAGGCTCAGGTGGACTGAACCATCAGACAAAGACATTGCTTGGGTAAATCGGAAGGTTTACATACCTCAAGGTGCAGCATGAAGTTAGAACCGCTAGAAGTGTAGGAGCGAGATGGGCTCTCGTTCTCTATTAACAGATGGAATTGCTTACAACAGAGGGTCCCTTAAATGGGCCACACCAGCAGATGAACAGTTGGGGATGGTAAATTTGAGCAAGTGAGGCTCACATCAGATCTTTCAAAGTTCCAACGTCCTCTTCAGACCTAGTCTATAAACATAGTGTTAAAGGAGTCCAGAACACGACCTCGGGTACATGCAGGAGACAACTGCATCCTGGCCAGGTATATATGGTCCCTTCCAGATGAATGCATATGGTACACATTTTATTTCCTGGAGCAGGGTACACAGTAATCACTCATCTAAGTAAACTTCTTATTCATCACTCTCAACGTCTCCAAGGTAAAACAGCTGGGGCCAGATATAACCTGAATTGCATGCTGTGGAGCCAGAGCATGAATCCATTATGCGGGTGGCTCTGAGAATCATGGTAATGCACACCTGAACCAGCACTGTGCTCTGATCTGCACGCTCAGACACTTATGTTGGCAAGGAATACGTGTAGAAATCATGCATGTCCTTTTTAAAAAATTATTTATTTAACTCCATATGTCATTATTATTATTTTCAATTTGATCACACAGAGACGAGAGATTGAGAGAGAGAAAAAAAGAAAGTGAGAAAGCAAGCCACCAGATCTGGGACTCGAATTGTGGTCACCTATTTGGGAATCCAGCACCTTTAACCACCAGGCCACCTGCTGACTCCGAAATCATGCATGTCAAGAAGGAAAAAAGAAAAAACTATGCAAAATATCTTCCCTAGGCATTATCTAATTATGTAATCACTTGGCATAATAAGAGAACAGTCTACATCAATGTTTTGTATATGGTTTTGTTTTGTTTATTTGTTTTCATTCTAAACTTATGTCTTTAGACGTGAAGAGGTTTGTATCTAGTCCTCCTTCCGCATTAAGGGCACCCTTTCATCAGGCACAGTACCTATTTGCTTTTGGATTGTCCTTCCTTTCAATCCAGTTTTGAATGATAGGATGCCAAGTTGTAGTGTCTTAAACCCCAGCACTTTGGGCCTCTCATTGGCTTGTTACATAGTATCTGAGCCTGCACAATATTGCTACAAGTTACACATTTATGCCTATACCTCAGTTTACTGTAACCACTCTTTCAACCAAAACTTAATCATCCCGGATCTCTCCACTGACAGCAGAGGGCTGATTCGGATCAGTAACCAGGCTCAGTCTCTGGCTTTGCCATCTACTAGCTTTGTGATGTTCATTAAGTCCCAGAGATCTTGAGGTTTGCTTTCCTCATCAGTAAAATGGCATTAAATCTACCTTCTGGGATAATAGTGACGGTTAAGGTAATGTTTCTGAACTCAATTAGAATGTTGCTTGTCACACAGTCTATGTTCAAGAAATATTAACTGAGTCTCAATCTGACAGATTTAGTTTTTTGGAATCTAATATATGCAAAATCTTTACTGTCATTGGTTTAAAAAAATTCTGCATTTTCGCAATAAATTGCTAGGATTTTAGATGGGTTTGTTGTGTCCTGAACAGACATAAAAATGTTTTCGGCTAAAAGCATTTCCTTGTATGTGAAAATAAGGCTTGTGACTATATGCCAAGCAATTCACGAATAAATATCACATTTTGGGCTGCCACTTACCCTCTTGGAAGCTTTTCGAGAAAATTAATGAGTACCTAAGAATTTGTTGAACTCAAGTAAATCTTCACTGAGCTGTTTGATTGCTCACTGTGTTAGGCGGATTATAGGTTATTGGAGAGGGGCCATAGTTGACAGTGTAGCTGAGAGACCAGGAGACAGTGAGCCTATACAATGATGTGCAGGAAGGAAAATCACCCATAAAGGGATTAAGGTTTTAATTGGTTTCTCAAAACACTTGCAGACTCTATTCAGGAGCTAATTCTGAATTTTAAAGAAATACTGGAAGACTGCAGTCATGATCATTTAGGGGTTTCTATTTTACATCCATAAATATTAATTGAATGCATTACCAGTGTCTAAAAATGGTCTAATAAATATTTACCAAGATCAGCCACCTATTAGACTTCTTAACTCAGTGCTTCCAACTGTGTTAATGTTGGCAATGAATGTGCAAATTACTAAGCTTGCTTAAGGATTCTAAACTTGAAAGGGGTGAAGGTAGGGGAGGAGAAAGTTATTTGAAAATTAGTAAGAGAAGGACAGGCCAGTAGGAATGAGTGGCTCAACTCTCTCTTCACCTTCAGTCATTGTGGAGTCTCCTTCATCTGCTCACATGGACGAGGCTCTGCTGTCTAGAGAGCCTGCCCTGAACCTCCGAGCTATTGATGGAGTAAGTGGGAGCTGTGGAATGCCCTAGGGTGGTCACAGAGCTGAGCCCCTGTGGAGCAGGGGTGGTGGGGTGAGCTCGAGTAGCTGGAGTCTGCAGAGCAGGTTATAGCATGTATCCTCCAGGGTGATGTCTGCGTGGTCCTGACTGGTCAGTTGGCTGCTGTGTAACTCTGGGTGCTATTCCCGGATGCATGGCCCTGAGTCTGGTCCTCCAACCCTTCTTTGCTTTCTGGGAGCTATCAAAACCAAATTCATAAATTCTTTTCTGCCACATATAAGCTAGAGTCAGTTTCTCTTGCTCATAAGCACAGTATGTGGTAGAGCAATGAATTCAAGTTTTAAAAAGCCAGTGCTGGACTTAATGAAATGCTCTCATGAATCGGATTTGGTGTTTGGTACAGCAGCTTAAGACTTCCTCAGGAATTATACGTTGTTTTTATAAACGACGGAGAAGAGAAAATATAAATAGAGTCCATGTAAGTTATTTTTCTCACTGTTCCTTCCTAGTTATCAAAATAGCAGAAAATCTTATCTTTGGCATTTTTAACAAAGCAATAATTGTAAGGTAACTCTTTCGTGAAGTGTTACAGGTTCAGGGAACAGGCAGAGATCAGCAGGGCATGATTGTCCATCGGGCTCGTCTTCGCTTGAGTTCCTGACAGACGGTGGTACCTGTGACGAGCTGGCTGGAGAACGCATATTTCATTTCTGTCCTTTCCTTTTAAACTTTGCCAAAGGGTGCATGTCCTTACCAGAGAGAGACCAAGAGAGAGAGGGACAAGGAGAAATCACTCCCCACAGAGAATGGTCATACCACAATCCCTTCTCCTCCATCTCTTCCTCCTTTTGGGGTTTTGGACACACACACACACACACACACACACACACACACACACATGCCCAGCGTGATTTTCAAGCTGCCTGGTCCGGGACTCTGTGTAGACACCCGTGTGGGATCCAGCCGCCTTAACCACCTTACCACAGGCTGGCCCAAGAACACCTGTTTCATTATACATAGGACAAGAGTGTAGCCTCGGGGAAAAGGGCAATGTCTGGAAGGAGACAAATGAAACTTCTCTTCTTTAATACTTACGATGACCAGTAAATGTTTACTTTGGGTAAAACACTCTGTTAACAATCTGGAGAACTTACCCTTTGGGGTTTGTGGTTAATAGGTGTGATCATTCCCAATTCTCTTGGCTAAAGATCTACAAAACCTCATGATGCACAGGAGTCCATTAGATGTATTTAATTATGTATTAATTTATTTATTACGAATTATCATAACTGATAAGAGTATTTTTAAATTGGTATTCACTTTGGTATCTTGAGTCTATAGACATAAGCAGTATATAATCAGAAAGTTATAAATATACTCAGATTATACAGAGGGTCTTCAAAAATTTCACGGAAAATGCATATAATGAAAAAATTGTGCATGGATTTAAAAATAAACTCTTGACTTTAATTCCATTTTTCTACAAACTTTTATTTATTTTTTTTTTTTGGAGAGGTTTTTGCTATAGGGCCCATGCTCTCGCTGGAAAGACAGAAAGCAACAGAGAGACAGAAAGCGAGAAATCACCCCCCGAGGGGGGGGATGGCCATTCCACAGTCCCTTCTCCTCAGTTCTCCTCTCGGGATCTTGGGCATGCACGCACACATGACTGGTGTGAGTTTAAGCCATCGGGTCAGGGACTCAAACCACGGTCGATTACATGGGAGTTCAGCAACATAGCCCTTATGCTAATTGCTAGTACCTCCACAAGCTTTTTGACACACCCTCATATTGTCAAAGGTGTATGCCCTGAAGTTGACACATGCAGGTACATTAATTAGAAGTGTGCTTCTGCACCAACTCTGTGGCCTGGTGGTTAAGGTGTCTGAATCCCACATGGTTTATAAGGTTCAAGTCCCAGTCCCAGAAGCTTGAAAAACACACCAGGCATGTGTGTATGAGTATTTAAATCCCAAAAGGGGGGAGAGATGGAGGAGAAGGGGTTGCAGCACAACCATGCCCCCATACTCCACGGGTGTGGTGTTTTCTTACTGTCTACCCTCCCCCCAAAGCTGATGCACCCTTGTGCAAAATTTTAGAAAGAAAGAAAGCCTATGGCCAGAATACAGAATTTATTGAAGCTTAAAGACTGAAGAACCCCAAAGTCTAAATCCACTCAAGTTATTGGAGTGGGAGGAGGTTAAGAACACGTAAATATCTTAACACCTGAGTGAGCGTCTGGGCTTCCCTTCTTCCTAGACACCTCACCTTGGCCAGGTAACAATTTTTCTGAGTTTCAGCTCTTTCACCTGTCAAGAATAGGCTAATATCTACTTCAAAGATGATTGTGAAAATTAAATGAAATCGTGTGTGTAAGGTGTCTGGCATATCATAGGTAACTTAACAAATATTTGTTTCTTTTCTCTTTTCACCAGGAGCTTAAGAATTAGCTGGGAAGGTTATCTCTAAACCCGTGAAGAGGTAAAGAGAAACCCAAGCGTTAAGCCACAATTCACGGGCACTGAGTGGCTGGGGAAGATGATCTCTAAAGACCCTTCCAGTCCTACACATTGATTATTCTAATGGCAGCTGTGTGAGAGTGTCACGGGGCAGTGCATGATGAATTGGCCGTCAGGAGGCGCAGACAGTAAGTGCTGTGAGGTCGGAGAGGGGAGCCACTGCCTTGGGCTGGAATGGTTTAGGAAGACCATTAAAAAAATTCTGAGCTGTCTGAGTTATGACAAAAGCCCAATGCAATTAGGAGAGTGACTGGTAAGAGTCTGATGATAATACAAATTCATGCCAAGCTGAGGAGCATGTGCAACAAAAAAATACTGGTAAGAAGAAAGGAAAAGGCAGTATCAGCAATATGGTTTCTGAAACACACAAAGAATATGAAATCGTTACCATGCCTGTCATCCTTACAGCAGTCTTTTAATGTACGGAGAGTATATTCGTCCTGCTAAGAATCTCTTGTGAATATCTTTAGGAATGTGTTTGGCAACAAGTAATAGCAAATTGGGTAAACAGTGGCCTAAACAAATAGTCTTTTTGCTTTCCTTACATAGAAGGAACAAAAAGGTGGATGGACCAGAACTGGGACCTCCATAAGGACACTGTCAAGACGCAGGCTCTTTCTGGCTCTCTGCATCACTGTCTTTAGAACGATGGTCTGGACCAGCAGTTAGCGTAACGGGGGGGCTATGTCGCTGGACTCCCACGTAGTCGACCGCAGTTCGTGTCCTGGACCCGGTGGCTTAAACTCACTCCAGGCGTGTATGCGTGCATGCCCAAGATCCTGAGAGGAGAACAGAGGAGAAGGGATTGCGGTGTGGCCATCCCCCCGGGGGGTGATTTCTCGCTTTCTGTCTCTCTGTCTCTCTGTCTGTCTGGCGAGCGCACACGCCCTATAGCAAAAACCTCTCCACAAAAAAAAAAAAAAAAAAAAAAAAAAAAAAAAAAAAAAAAGAATGACGGTCTTTGCTCTTACTGTTTTGGCTGCCTTACTGTCGTTTGATGGCTGTTGCACCTCCGAGTACCACGTTAGTTTATCCAGACTGGAAAAATACAGAAAGGCCAAGGAGCAAACAGTGAAGACAAAATGACATACCTCTGAGTCCAAGTCTTTTTACTGAGAAAGCTAAAGCTTTCCTGGGAGATTGTCCAAAGGACTTTCTCTTCCAATTTTCCACTGACCAAAATTATATCTCATGGTTGCTCCTAGTGCAAGAAGGGGGATGTGGATGTGTTTAATCAGCCAACCAGTAGTGGAGGCAAAAATGTTGAAACTTTGTAAAAATAGCTACTACAAAAGATAAAGATAAATGTTTTCCTTAATCTGATAGTTTCTCTTTTTAAAGTTCAACTTTTTAAATTTGGAGATAATTATCAATTAAAATGCAATTGTAAATAGTGCAAAGAAGTATGCTGTACCTTTTATGCAGTTTCCCACAATGGACATCTTTCTTCCTTCCTTCTTTTCTTTCTTCCTTTTTTGCAGAGGTTTTTGCCTAAGGGTGTGTGTGCTCACTTGAGAGAGAGAGAAAGAAAGAGACAGTGAGAAGGAAAGTGAGAAATTGTCCCCCAGGGGAGATGTCCACACTGGAATCGCTTCTCCTCCATTCTCCTCCTGGGATCTTGGGCACGCACACATGTCTGGCCTGAGTTTCTAGCTTCCAGGGCCAGGACTGGAACCACAGTCGGTCATGTGGGAGTTGAGGGACATAACTGCTAGACCATCTGCTGGTTCCAACAATGGACATCTTTCAAAACAGTATTACAACTGGGAAATTGACACAGGCAGTTAAGATGTAGAACTTTGCTATCACCATAAGCATCCCTCATGTTACGCATTTACAGTTACATATCTGTGTCCCCTGTCCCTTCTTATTTTTTGGCACTAATCTGTTTTCTTTTACTATAATTTTGTCATTTCAAGATCGTTATAAAGGACTGGCTTGGTGGCCCAGCAGTTCAGCACAGTACAGCAGAAGCCAGATCCCATACAGCCAACCATGGTTTGGTAAATGATGACTTGATATTCTGAAACTACCCTTGATGTTTATATTGAACATCTTAAGTATAGGTAAAAGTTGTTCAATTTCCCTAAGTTTGGCCATGATTACAATACAATTTCATGCAGCCTTAAAGGAGAGGTGTTTTTACATTTCTAGTCCTCAGGCAATTGGCAGTATTACTTTTATGTAATTACGGATGACCTTGTCAGTTCTTGAATGATGGTAAGTGTGGTACTCCGTCTGGCAGGAAATTAACTGGGAAACTATGATTTAACTAATTGAGAAGTATTCCAAAGTAAAGCAGCTACACGTCCAGGGATCCTTCTCTATTCATTTTGGAAGTGAAACAACAAATGAAGCACCAATCACGTTTGAGATAACCTGATAGGAAGAGATGAGGAGGACTTCAAAACGCATGAGACACAGACATGGTAGCAGTAGCTGAAAAAAACGATCAGAGGAAAAATGTCTATTGCCTAGTCCTGGTTCTTAATTTTTTGGGACACAGAGGGTATAAAATTGTATTGTTGAAAGCTATTTAACTCATCTAAATTTATTTCTGTTTTTACCTTTTGTTCATCTTCTCTGTTAAAAATACCAATGAAATTTGACCTGGTATTTCCTTATCTACTACTATAATGTCTTTCTTTCTTTCTTTCTTTCTTTCTTTCTTTCTTTCTTTTTTCTTTCTTTTTTTTCTTTTTTTTTTATATTTTCAGAGGATGTATGCACTCACTAGGTAGGTGGTCGTGTCACAATCCTTTTTTTTTTTTTTTTTTCCATTTCTCCATCCTTTTGGAATTTGGGACACACACACACACACACACACACACACACACACACACATGCACTGGACATGTTTTTCAAGCTGCTGGGGCTGGTATTGAAATGGTAGTTGGCCATGTGGGATCTGGCTCCCTTGGCCACTAGACTATGGAATCAGCCCTATGATATTATTCCTCCCCATCATTAACATCTAAAGGAGAGCATTAGTCATGACCTCTTTTTTTTTTTGGAGAGGTTTTTGCTATAGGGCGCGTGCGCTCGCCAGACAGACAGAGAGAGACAGAGAGATAGAAAGCAGGAAATCACCCCCCAGGGGGGATGGCCACGGTGCAATCCCTTCTCCTCCATTCTCCTCTCGGGATCTTGGGCACGCACGCACACGCGCCCGGCGTGAGTTTAAGCCGCCGGGTCCAGGACTCGAACCGCGGTCGACTACGTGGGAGTCCAGCGACATAGCCATTACGCTAACTGCTGGTCCCCATGACCTCTTTTAAAAACTGTAGTAAAACATTATAAATTCGATCTCTAATATTTTGGAACTTTTAAGAATGGAGAAATTGCCCAAGCATTATTATTGCACTTTTCTTTTTTCTTTTTAAAGAGAGAGAGACAGGCACCCCTAATAAGGTCCGCTTCTCTTGATCTGTCCCTAGTTTTAATCAGCTTGAATTATGGGTATGCAAGTGCATCTGGAGGGTCCTTGGAGGCCTGGGGACACAAACCCAGACTCTCCCATGTGGATCCAGCATTGCAGAGTGTTTGCTACCATGGTACAACCAGCTGGCCACTATAATTTTCCTATTTTATTGTTTTCCATTTTATTTACTGGGATTCTATGGAAGATTTTGTTTGTATTTTAAACACATTTTGTTGAAGTATATACACATACAGAGATATGCACAGATCTTAAGTTATAGCTGATGAATTTCACAAAGTGAACACTAAAATTTTTACTTTGTTTATTAAATTTTCTTCCTATTGCAAATTAAGAGTGAAGCAGAGCTGTAGGTGTAATGTTTTATCTTATAAAAAAATTTGCCAAGCGCATGTGCCCCTGTAGTAAAAACCTCTCCAAAATTTTTTTTTTTCAAAAAAAAATATATATATTGGGGGCTGGCAGGTGGCATGGTGGTAAAGGGTGCTGGATTCCCACATGGCCGACCTCAGTTCAAGTCCCGGACCTGGTGGCTTACTTTCTCACATTCTCTCTCTTTTGCTCTCTTGCTTTGTCCCTCTCTGGTCAAATTAAAATAAATAAATAAATAAATAAATAAATAAAGTTAAATAAAATAATTATTTTAAAAAATACATGTATATGCTCATCAGAGACTGAGAGACAGAGAGAGGAGAGGGAGAAAGCATTCCCCATGGGGAATGGTCACTCCATAATCCTTTCTCTTCCACTTCTCCATCCTGTCTGGATTTGGGGCATGCACTCACATGTACCAGGCATATTTTTCAAGCCACCAGGTCTGGGATTTGAACCACAGGGTTAGCCATGAGGGATCTGGAGGCCTTAATCAGTAGGTCATGGAGTCAACTCCAATGTTTTAAATTCTATACATTGAATGTTTGAAATACAAATAATTTCTTTTTAAATCAATTATTGCTAAACTCTTCACTAGAAAATGGCAATACTTATATTCATAATAATTTTTTGCAGTTTCTTAAACACGTTTATATACCTCACCTCAGTTAATTCCTTTTTAAATTTTAATTTTATTCATCATTATTATTTTAATTGAACAGCAAGAGACAGAAAGAGAGAGAGGGAAATTGAGAAAGCAAAGTGCCAGGTCTGGAAAGTGAACCGTAGTCAGCCATGTGGGAGTCCAACACCCTAACCACCAGGCCACCGGCCAGCCCCTTGGTTAATTCTTACAGCAACTTCATGAGGCAAGAATGATTATATAGTTTCTTAAGGAAGAAAGTCTTTAAAAATGTTTGTAGACATAGGGGCCAGCCCTGTAGCACAGTTCAAATACTGATCTTGGTGTCTTAAAAAAAAAAAAAAAATTAGGTGCTGTGTATGCATGTCCCAAATCCTGACAGGATGGAGACTGGAGAAGAGGGGGTTGCAGCATGACCACACTCCATTGGTGGTAGTGGTGTTGGGGGATGGAGCAGTAGTGCTACAATGTCTTTCTCTCTGATAAGTGCATGTGCCATCTAGCAACTAAAAAACAAAACAAAACAGAACAAAACAACAGAAGAAAACAAAACCTAAAAAAAAATAGTAAATAAAAAGAAAGTAAGGGAAAAGATTGTAGAGGTAAAACTATTACTTAGGAGCCCAGAGTCTATCAGCCTTAAATCTTAACTTGAAACAAGGACTGAGTCCAGGTCCTGCATCAGTGCTGAATGATATACTGCTCTCTGTATGGGGCATGCTGTGAGGTACTGCCCAGGTCCCCCAGTCAGGAATGGATGACTTACTTCCTCCACTGCAGCGAGTGCTGTTGGCAGAAAGCCCTGTCTCCTCCACTTGACTGCAGAGAGGAGCATCACTCAAGGTCACGTCTCCTTCCGAAGGCAGTCACAACCATGACTCACTGATGAGCAAGGCTGGCCTCCTTGGGGAAACTGAATGGTCGTCTCAGCCTCAAAGCTCCTCCCTGTAGGGTTAGCTGAGGCCTCTATCAGACTGCATGGCAGCGTATGCCCTCCCTGCCCAATCATGCTTCTGTCCTTCCCCTCCCACAGCTACTGATGCTAAGAGCAAACTCTAAGAAACCTGCCCTGCACTGATGTCCAACGTCATCCTGATCTCCAAATGTGCTATCATAGCTGATCATGTGAAAAATATGATCCTGCACAAGATCTGTATGTAATTTCACTGATTAGCAGATATTAAACGAGCATCTGTTAATCACTAGAGATCAAAGATAGTTAAAACTTGGACCAGCAAGTAGTGTAATGGTTACATCACTGGATTTCCCACCTAGTCGACCGCGGTTTGAGTCCTGGACTGGAGAGTTAAAACTTCTCTGGAGTGTGTGTATGCATGCTCAAGATTCTAAGAGGAGAACGGAGGAGAAGAGATTGTGGTGTTGCATTCGCCATCCCCCTGGGGAGTGACTTCTCACTTTCTGTCTCTCCAGTGAATGCACATGCCCTATAGCAAAAATCTACCTTAAAAAAAGAAAAAAAAAAGATACTTAAAATTAATACAACTCTACTTCTTTCAACACACTCATTCAATCTATCTCCAAAGAAGTTATGGTGTAATCCAAAACAAAAGAAATAAAAACACATATTTATATTGACCTTAGCAGGTTGAGAAAGAGATTTTATGGATTCCAGCCTAAGACATCATTTAGTGAATTTACAGATGATAAATACAGGCAGTGAATCTGTAAATGGGAAAGTGAGAAAAGCACACCTGTGAAGAACAATCATGCTGTAATCTCTTCTCCTCTGCTTTTCCCTCCCTTTGGGAATTTGGGCACACATGCACATGCTTCTGGTGTGTTTTTTAATCTACCGGGTCCAGGACTCAAACTATGCAGCAGCCATGTAGGATCCAGCTATCTTATCCACCATGCCACAGGCTGGCTCAGAATTTCATTTGAATACCAAGGTCAAACACATAGCATCTAAGTTTGCAACAAAAAAAAAAAGAAAGAAAGAAAGAAAAGAAAAAAAAAAGTGGAGATTTGAATAAGAACAGATATCCTGAATGTAAGAACTGTGAGACAGGAATACCCATTTCGTTTTTCCAGGTGAAATTTAAGGATTAAATAAAAAATACAAAATGAGTTTCTCTCTGGCATAGTTTACGAAGAGCGTCCCACTCTGAGACCCTTTCTAGCAAGCTCATCCTCCCCACGGCAGAGACAGTTGATATCAAGTACTTAATTCTGACCCCTGGAGCTCTTAGCTGGGAGATGGAGAGACATATCTAGGCACTTTCTGCCACATGAGTATCTCATTTACGAAGAACTTCTGGACAGGAATAGATGACTTCAAACTTAGAAGGTAAGGCAGCCTGGTATGGTTAGGGCGTGGGTACAGAATTAAATAAACTGGAGTTCACTCCCAGGTCTGCTACATGTTTGAGCAAATCATCTCTCCTTGGGTAGCATCCTCCTCTGTAAGGCTCCATTAGGACTGGGATCACGTCTGTGTTGTTTGCGGTCATATTCCAGTGCTTAGTTAGCCTGGCACTGTGGCATTCAGAGCCAAATCAAATAATTGTTGAAGGAATGTGTTAAGAAAGAAAGAGCAGCCCTTGACAGAAACTGGTTTGGCGCTCAGGGTAGGCCATGTTATTCTCCTCTTAGACAATTTCACAGAATACCAACCTCAACGTTACTCTGAAACCCATGAAAAAATGAGGCAAAGCAAGGCTGTACCATGATTTTGTCTAAGTACAGCCAAAAGTAAACTCCCTGTGCAGTTCACAAAACACCACGTGTTCCCTCTCTTTGCCAAAATGAATGACTACTAGTTATCTGTGAGTTGTAGCTTTATCCTCCTACCTCCCTGCCTATAATTAAGATTTATTGTAGTGTATAATCACGGGATTGGCCCTACTTTCCAATAGCTTCCAATCTAAAGCAAATCTCTATTTCCTTAGACCACCCCACAACATACCCAACCAAAGCCCAAATCTTACAATAGGTTTGTTCTAACACCCCCTTTCTGAGACATCTCGTGATTCCCCATGCTGTGTGTGTGTGTTCACTTCAATGAGTAATAAACACAGTATATGTACCCTTGTGTTCCCAGTGGTGGATGGCTGAGGATACAGACAGTGTGAATGAAATAAATTGGGGAGAAGGGCTGACCCTGTGGCCTCGTGGTTATGGAAGTTGGATTCCACACAGTCAATGGTGTGGTTCAAAACTGAAGACCCTGATGGGGGGGGGGGGTGGGAGGACTTGAAAAACATGCCAGGCACTTGCATATGTGCCCAGACTCCCAATGGAATAGAAAAGTAGAGGAGAGGGGATTATGATGACCATGCCCCATTAGGAGGTGTTAGCCCTCTCCTTCTCTGACTCCCTCTGTCAAGTGCCTAAGTGCTCTGACAAAAGACCAAAAAAATAAATAAAAATAAAAAATAAATAAAATAAATAAATAAATAAAAAGAAAGAAAGAAAAAGGAGGATCTCTGCCTCTTAGATTGTTGTGGGTAGGGTAGCAAACAGATGATTAATTTACCAGCATCTACATAGGGCCTGTTTTGTGCCAGACACTGGGCTAGGTACAGGGGATTCTGAGAAGAACAAGGAACGTATTGCTCTGCAGGTATTTGAATCTGCAGGGAATACAGAGTGGAAAATTTATGATCCAATTTAAAACACTATTACAGAGGCATACAGCTCCCGTAAAGATGTTATACAGCACTATACATAAAGGATGACCATCTAGCTCTGGTCCTTAGGGAGAGAGGGAGTCAGAGGAGGACAGGATGTGTGGTGGACAGAATACAGGCTTCCAAAGACGTCCTTGCCCTAATTCCTGAGACTGTGAATATAAATGAGACTTTGCAGATGTTGATTAAGTAAAGGATTTATTATTTTTTTTTTGAGATGAGATTATTCTGGATTATCTGGGTCTGATGAAGTCCCAAGTGTCCTTGTTAGAAGGAGGTAGGAGGGTCAGGGAAGCAGATGGGGTGGCAAAATGATTTGGGAGCACAAGCCGAGAAGCCTCAAGAGGCTGGAAAAAGCAAGGAAATGGATTCTCTCCGAGAGCCCTACCAATCCATTTTAGATTTGTGATCTTAGAACTGTAAGGTAAATCTGTGGTTTTTAAATCAAGCAGATTTGTGGTAATTTGCTAGAACACCGACAGGAAACTATAACAGAGGCATAATCTTTAAGGCAGCGCGTCCCAGGCAAAAGCAAAGGTAGACTGATTTCCTGCACTTACCTGTCAGCAGGTCTGGATAGCTGTGTGCTTGGGAGTATGTCAGGATAGGGGGTGATCAGATCCTGAGGAATCTTCTTTCCATTTGTGGGAATCGAAATAACCCTGAAGGTGATCAGAGACCACTGAAAGATTGAAATCAGGGGAGAGCAACAAAGGCAGAATTGCATTTGAGGAGGAAGAAATGGAGTCTGCAAATAGGAGCATGGATGGGAGACCCATGGCTGAGTGATGAGGCCTTTGATCGCCCATTCAAACAAACTCTTGCTTATTCCTTGAAGTCTGGAATGAGAAGACAGCAAAAAAAAAAAAAAAAAAAAAAAAAAAAATGGCTGTGCCCCCTCAGATACCTGAAATGTCCAGAGAAAGAATGACTAGACATGGTGTGTGCTCCTCTAAGATCAAGAGCTAAAGTAATAAGGAATATAAAGTGCACTATCAGAAAGCACATTCTAATAATTAACCTAAAGATAACTTCACAGATAATTTTGCCTTATAGTTCATTCTTTCATCTATTCCACAACGAGTCATTTTAGCCTTTAGGACTGGGCACGCACTAGGCATACGATGTAAACAAAATGGACAAAGGCACTGGCCTTACTGGAGTTTACATTTTTTTGGGTAATATATTGTTTACTGATAACCTTTATGTAAAATAATTATTCAACCAAGAAGTAAGCTCCCAGGAGCCACATGTAAAAAGAGATTTATACATGGATGAGGTTGGCTTGGAGTGAACTCTGACCACAGAAAAACTGGAAGTTAGTTAACCCAAAGGTTAGCACCTTCGGTTAGCGACCTGGAGCTCCCTCGGGCCCTCCTTAACCCCTGGCCTCTCCGCACCAATCAATCTCCCCGCCCCAGTCCCCGCCCCCTTCCCCGCTCCATTTCCATTTCCCCGCCCCTTTCCTCTTTCCCCGCCCCTATCCCGCCCCTTTCTTCTGGGTCCCGCCGGCCACGGGATTTTGAGTTCTCCGCGAGACTTCCGTCGTAACGGGGGGGGGCTGTCGTGGCCGCCTTGGTGGCTGCCGAGCCGGTTGAGGTGGCAGTTGCCAGCGCACCGGGGTCGGTTTCGTTGCAGGTGTTTCGGGGTCTGGCCCGAAGGCGCCAAGTATGTTCCGGTCCCGAGACCGGACTGAGGCGCGCGGGGGCCCCGAGGAGGGAGCGGGGCTGCATTCCCGGACTTCGGCCGGCCTCGGTCCTCTGTGCGCCGCGTGTGCGCCGCGGGGCCGGGCCCGTGGGAGGTGGCGTCCGGGGGACAGGGTCCGGGTCGCGGTGGATGGCCCGCGGGCGCGGTGGTGGCCTCCTCAGCGTGGGTCCGGGCGCGGTCCCCAGTGCGGGCAGGGACTGGCGATGGGGCGCGGGAAGCCCCGGCGTCCGCGGCCTGCCCGGGCCCGGCTCCGGCTTCGCTCGGCTGGGGCGGCAGAGCCTGGCGGTCTGAGGGGCACGTGGGGGACTTCAGAAATGATCTGGCCCTCGTGCTAAAGCGACTTCTTCCTAAATTACCAAGTGGAGGGGCTTTCCTCCCTTCTTGCTTCATATGAAGCAATGCTGCCTATTCTGAGAGGCAGAAGGAGACAATGATTTAAGTCCTGCCGTTCGTAATTCATTTATTTATTTTAATTAAGGTAAACAACGATGGAGTATATGACAGAACCCACTGATCGCAGCCCCGGACACATGTGAGTCGCTTATGTGTCTGGCCTCTTCCTTCCCTATCCCCCTTAGATTTGAAGATCTTAGAAGTGAATCTGATCCTTGATTGTGGGGAAAGCTTTTGGGGATGGGAGGAATCTCATTTGTCTTTAAACAGAAAAAAAGTCTCATCTGTTTAGTTACAAGGTTTATGCTAGTAAATACATGCTTTAAGAGAGTTAAATAGTCACCGTATGTCTTTCCAGCTGCAAGTGGCTACTTCAATGAAATGAAATAAAATTAAATGCTGGGTCGCCCTGTCATGTTTCAAATGCTCAAGAGCCCGCTGTGACTAGGGGCTAATTTGGGACATGGCAGAATACTGAAACTTTTCTTTTGAACAGCATTGCTTTGCATCAGTGGTTTGCAAACGTTTTCTGCCCTCCCCACACCTGGAGTTAGGATATTCCTGTCGATGAATCACTAACGTGATATGCCTCCTGTCCTGTTAAAAGAATTCTGCTCTGAGTAAAATGTTTATATTTTGGCAGTCCCTGTGCCTTTTTTAAAAAATGGTGATATTTTTTGAGAATATTACTGTGTAATTACTATAAGAAATGATTTAGATATCTTTTACTGTTGGTATAGTCCAGAAGTTGATACATTTTCCAGGAATGGTTATCAGAAAGAGATGATAGGAGCTATAGTCTAAAAAGACTATAGCTCATGAGCCTCAACTCTACCTAAGCTATGAGTTTTTTGTAGGCCCTGAAAATGAACTGAATTCTTGGTGTAGCACCAGAGCTAGTGCCCACAACAGTATGGCATCATAATTACTAGACTAAAGGCTTAGCATTTATACAGGATGTAGTTGAGTTAAAGAGAGAGAAAAACACACACACACACACACACACACACACATATATATATATATATTTTTTTTTTTTTTTTTTTTTTTTTTTGAGAGATTTTTGCTATAGGGTGCATGCGCTAGCCACAAAGACAAAGAGACAGAAAGCGAGAAATCACCCCTCAGGGGGGATGGCCATGCCTCAGTCCCTTCTTCTCCATTCTCCTCTCGGGATCTTGAGCAACGCATGCACATGCGCCCAGTGTGAGTTTCAGCCACCCGGTCCGGGCCTTGAACCCTGGTCAACTACATGGGAGTCCAGCGACATAGCCATTACGCTAACTGCTGGTCCCAAGACAAACATATATTCTTTTTTTTTCTTTTCTTTTTTTTTTCTGGAGAGATTTTCGCTATAGGGCGCGTGCGCTCGCCAGACAGACAGAGAGACACATTAGAGACAGAAAGCAAGAAATCACCCCCCAGGGGGGATGGTCACGCCGCAATCCCTTCTCCTCCATTCTCCTCTTGGGATCTTGGGCACGCACGCACACGCGCCCGGCGTGAGTTGTAAGCCACCGGGTCCGAGACGCGAACCGCGGTCGACTACGTGGGAGTCCAGCGACATAGCCATTACGCTAACTGCTGGTTCCCACAAACATATATTCTTAACAAAGAGTTTTCTTTTTGACTTTTGCCATTAATATACTATTGCCCAGGACATATTATTGCCTGTTACACTCTTTTTTCTATTTTATAAAAGGGATGGTGAACAACAGATTTTCAGATTTCCCCCAAATTTGCTATTACAGTTATATTTATGAAATTTGTTATTATAAGTACTTGGTAAAAATTAATGTGGATGTTTGTGTCTGCATAGGAAATGTCTGGGAGAGGATATCTATCTATTTATCTATATATTTAGTATCTGATTTTGCAGATAGTATTGGTTTGGTAGATAGAACTTTTAATATTTTTATTGTATTTAAGTATTTGAAATTGAACTTAGTGCAAGTTTTGTGTTCTCCATTAGTATATCTCCTATATAGTGATATGACTATTTCTATTTATTTTTAGTAGAAATAATTTGTTTAAACCTTGCTGGCTATATAAATATCGGGTTGTCAGAAAAGTCATGATGTGGTTTTCTATTTTTCTATGCAAAAATGTGTCATAACTTATCTATCTGACCACTCAGTTTAAATTTAAATTGAATAAAGTGAAAAAAGTGACTAGGGAAATCTCAGTTGCACTAGTCACTTCTTGTCATCCAGTTGCCACATGTGACATGTAGCTACCTAACTGGACAGATGAGAACATTTCTGTCGTTGCATAAAGATCTGTTGGACACGGCTGACTGTCTGGACCCTTAGGACATCAGCTACCTTTTATGAATTTTTAGAATTATAGCTGTTTTTGTTTTTTTTTGTCCAAGTATTTCAGGATAATTCTATATTTACTGTATTTTTGAAGGCCGTGTGGTTTTTAAGCCATTTTTAAAAAGGCAGAAATAATATTGCCTAACTTAAAGGGTTTTTGTTTGGTAGTTTTTGTTTTGTTTTGTTTTTTTCTTTTCATTTGACAGTGAATTGTAAAATCTCATTTGAAAAATTTGTTCTTTCTTTATTCAAGCTTGTGCTGTGAGTGTGGTGTCCCGATTAGTCCAAATCCTGCCAATATTTGTGTGGCTTGTTTGCGCAGTAAAGTAGACATCAGCCAAGGAATTCCGAAACAGGTCTCAATTTCTTTCTGCAAACAATGTCAGAGGTATGGTATGGTACTATTTTACCCTACTTAAAGTTGAGATTTATAGGAAGAGAGCTACCAGGTTATGCTGAGATTACACTAAGATACATAGAATAAAGCACATGTAATTGAGATTGAGTTTTATTGACGTTAGTGTCACCACAGATTTTAGAATTTGTAATTTTATAATGTACTTTTCTAGTTGGAATGCTTATGAACCCCTTTGAAAATTCAAAAACTATCTCCACAGGAAAACACATGTATATAACATAAACTTTGTGTGTTGTTTCAGGGTTTACAGTTTGTAGGTTTGGGTTTACAGTTTGTAGGTTTGGCTAGCGTGAAGCTTAATCTATTATAAATATTTATTTAAAACATGGTGGAGTGAAGAAAAGTGGGCAAAGAATCAAGAGATTTAGTTTGTCTTAAATTTCTCACAAATCAGCTTTTGAAACTCTTGACCATTTATTCTCTCTGGGTCTCAGTTTCTTCTTCAGCGTGAAGAGGGGGTTTTAGTAGATACAAAAGTGTGCTTAAAAGCTTGAACCTAGAAAAGTGAAAATTGAAATTTTAAGTGTGTCAGAAAGGCATTCACAGAGTGCTTTTGGAAGAATGTGTTTAATAAATATTTATAGAGCATCTCTGTCAGGCACTGTACTAGGTACTGTGTAGGCTTGACTGAAGAACTTAAAATACATGTGTATGGGACTTAATATTTAGTTAGGTTTTACCTAAGATTTTAAGGCTTAAGTTTTGTAAATTAAAATTTCAAAAGAGACTTGAAATATAAAGGAATAGTCTGAATTTAATGCTGGTCTATTGAGGTAGTAATAATACTCTTTGTAAGTTATAAACAGTTCTCAAGCATTTCATTATTTATTTATTTTTCAGAGAAATTCTTTTTTAAAGAATTATTTTATTTAACTTTATTTATTTATTTTCATTTGACTACAAAGGGATGGGGCGGAGGGGGGGTGAGAAAGCAAGCCTCCAAGTCCAGGACTTGAACCTCAGTCGGCCATGTAGGAGTTAATCACCACGCCACCTGCTAGCCCCAAGAGAAATTTTTGCTTTGGGGTGAGTGCGCTTGCTAGAGAGACAGAAAGCGAGAACCCCTCCCCCCTGGGGGGTGACCATGCCACAGTCCCTTCTCCTCTATTCTCCTCTTGGGATTTTGGGCACGCATGCACATGTGCCCGACCTCAGTTTTAAGCTGCCAGGTCCAGGACTCGGACTGCAGTTGACTATGTGGGAGTTCAGCGACGGAACTATTATGCCATCTGCTGGTCCCCTTGAGCATTTTAGAAGTACATAGTAAACCATTTTAATTCCATTTTGAGATGATTCTTAACCTTTTTTTTTAGATCATAGCTTCAGGGGACTCTTGGGCACTTTATCATCCTCACTGGAATTTTTCCTTGTGATTTAAGTAATAAGACCACTTAGGTTATCTCATATTAGCTTTCTCAGTTTGGATTTACCTTTTAAACTAAAGCTACTGGTCTAATTGAAAGGTTTCTGAAATTATTAAAATGTATTTTGGTTAAATGCTTCATATTAACCTGGGCATGATTATATATGCTTAATAATCAGTTTATCTTCATGGAAATTTCTATTTTCCCCAAGAGAGAGTAGGCTTCAGCATGTTATTTTTCTTCCTTAGATATTTTCAACCCCCAGGAGCTTGGATACAATGTGCTTTAGAATCCAGAGAACTTCTTGCTTTGTGTTTGAAAAAAATCAAAGCCCCTCTGAGTAAGGTAGGTGGAACAGCTAAAATGAGTGTTCACAGGTATGATTTCATTGAGGTTCTCATTTTCAGAAAATCCTTGTATGAGAAGGTTTTTCAAAAGTAACTGTTAAATATCTCCATTGTTACCAGCAGCACCCTGCCACAAATGCTGTTTTCGTTTTTTGTTGTTCAATATAGTCTTTCTATAGAAAATGAAAACTTTTTTCCTTTAAAAGACTTATAAAATAATTTCTTCCTCATACATTCATTGAGAACTTTATCCATTTATTTAGCTTTTCCCCTGAAAATCTTTGCATGAAACCATTGGTAAACATAATTTAGGAAATTATAGAATTTAGAGCTATGCTATTTAGTTTCTTTTCATTTTCATTCTTTTGGAAAGAAAATGTTTGTGCCTACCACTGAAAGTACATAAATGTTTCCAAAAAACAAATACAGTTTGTTTAGAGTCTTGTTCACTTCTTCTTTTTTTTTTTTTTTAAAGTTTATTTAATTTCTATTCGTGATAGAGACCACATGCATGCATTAGAGAGAGAGAGAGAGAGAGAGAGTGTCTTGACAGGTTTTGGCCACACTGATCCCGTGCCACAACCCTCTAGCTCTTCAGGATCTTAGACACATGCCCTTGCCCAGTATTTTACAGGCCGACCCGAGAATCTGAAATCATGGTTAGCCGTGTGACTTCCAGCACTGCAATTCAGTTTGCTACTGACTGTGCCATCAGGCTAGGCCTCTAGTTTACTTCATTACATAATACTTGCAAATTTTTTTGTGTTAAATTTTACCACTTATTTCCACTGTTTGTTTTTTAATTGAAATGGACTCTTAAGTTTGAAGGCTTTTCTGATTTTTCTTTGAGCTCTGATAAAATTTCATGTAATAGTTCTTCGAAATTTCTCCCTTTATTCTACTCCAACCCCTACCCCCACCCCAGAGTTTCTGCTAATCAAACATTGACCCTGTTGGCTTAAAACTTTGTCTTTTGCCTTCATATATTTAAAAAAAAATCTTTTTCTCTTTTTTTTCTGTGTGTTCTTAGTGATTATTTTTACTTTATTTTCTAGTTCTTTCTATTGATTTGCTTTCTCCAGCAGAGGTATTTTTGTTTCAGAGTCTTTTTTGATACATTCTGCCCTGTCATTTTTCTGAAGCTTTTGATAATGGGATTTTTGTTTTTTAAGTTTTCTTCTGTTCCCTGGTTTGTCTATTTGTGTCTGGAGTAATTTTTTGTGTATCTTGTTTTTCTTTTGCTTTTACATGTCAGGTTTTTGTCAAAGGTCTGGTTAGTCTTAATAATTCTTTAGTTTATTCAGCAGATTTTTATTAATTAGAAGCTCTTGTCAAACTGCTTTTGTTGTTGAGATATGGCAATGAATAAAAGACACACAGTCCTGCCTTAGGGAGCTTACCTTCTAATTTTGGAGGGTAGGGGGTGCATGGAGAACACAACAGATTAAATTTTCACCCTCTTAATCCTGTTACAGTTGCTCAACAACTGCATTTTGGTAGTACTGTCCATATTGAGAGTTATATTCAGCTCTTCACATAAAAGCAATTTTTTTTTTTTTTTTTTTTTTTTTACCTCTGCAGATGCTGCTGATTTAGCAGTGGATTATAGTAGTGGGTTTAGTATTCAGAGTTCACTAAACTTTCTCTAATGAATGTTTGCCCTTAATAGAAAAAAGCCACAGTCTTGGGCCAGCCTATGCCATGGTGATTAAGGTGGCCAGATTGCTAATGGCCCATTGTGTGATTAGAGTTGTGGACCAAAGGGCTTGAGAAACACACCAGGCATGTGTGTGCGTGTGCCCAAAATCTCAAAAAGGGGAAAATGGAGGAGAAGGGATTATGGCATGATGGTGTAACCATTCCCCATGGGGGTGCTTTCTCACTTTCCTTTTTCTTTCTCTCTTGCAAATGCACAGGCCCTATGGCAAAAATTTAAAAAAAAAATGAAAGAAAGAAACTATTCTTAATATAGAGAGAATAATCCAAGGGGAAACTTGTTAATGAGTTCCTACTAGATGGTGAGGCCATCAGGTCTTTGCTGTCATCTAAAAAGCATAATTTCCAGTCAAAACCCAATATCCCTTTTTTAGTGAAAAATGTTTTTTTCTTATGCAAATAGTTTAATTTTTACTTGAATTTCATCAGTTGCATTAGTATTAGTCATTAGATTGTCCTTTTATTTTCTGCTATTGTTGCCATATCTGTGATTACAGATCTTCCTTTGTAGTGATTGTGTGTAGTGATGCTAATCACAGATTCTTAAGCATCTTATGAAATCTGTGTCTTAATGAGTCATTCTTTTATCTTTTTTTTTTTTTAAGTGAGAAATTACGTTTCTTTGTGTTTTATTGAAGGTACGGCTTGTGGATGCTGGCTTTGTGTGGACTGAACCCCACTCTAAGAGACTTAAAGTTAAACTGACTATTCAGAAAGAGGTAAGCCATATGTAATTTTCATTATGGTAAAAATTTTGGTATTGAGAATGAGGGCTTAGTGTTAAGTTATTTTATGTCTTGAATAGGTTAAAAAGGAAAGGTTGCATACTTAATTTCAGCCCTTTGTTTTCTTTTGATCATCAGATGATTAGGTCATTTGTAAGAACAACTATTGCTCATGGTTAATGCACTAACTAATCTTTTCCATGTTACTTTTATTAGAAAAAAGATTGAAGTAAAAACATGGGCTAAGGCAGTGGTTTTCTGACATGGCTGATCATCACAATGACTTTCAGTAACTGAATCAAAATCTCTGGAAGCAAGGCCCAGGAGTCTATATATTTAAAAGCCAAAGCGTCCCATGTGATTTCTGGTATTAAAACCATTACATTGGGAAATTTTTTTTTTTGAGAGTTTTCCTTCTTTTTTCCTTCTACAGATAGATTCTGTGTATCTGAGGGGAGGTGTTCAAAAAGCTTGTGGAAAATGGGTATTATTCAAAAACTAAGGATGGTTTTAAAATTTTTTTGCATCAAAATAGACATGTACTTCAATTCCATTTTTTTTTTTTTCTTTTTTTGGAGAGGTTTTTGCTATAGGGCGTGTACGCTTGCCAGAAAGACAGAAAGAGACAGAGAGACAGAAAGCGAGAAATCACCCCCCAGGGGGGATGGCCACACCGCAATCCCTTCTCCTCCATTCTCCTCTTGGGATCTTGGGCATGCATGCACATGCGCCTGGTGTGAGTTTAAGCCGCCGGGTCCGGGACTCGAACCACAGTCGACTACGTGGGAGTCCAGCGACATAGCCATTATGCTAACTGCTGGTCCCCAATTTCATTTTCTTAATGGACTGTTTAAAGTCCCTGCATTTATATAGACACATGTGTGTGCATGCACACACGTGTATAAGTATTTGAAAGAATATCCTCATGACCACTTCATCTAAACATAAATTTGTAATGAGAATCTGTAAATACTAGGAATTAAACCTGTGAAATAGTGTGACTTACTCTTTTGACTTTAAATTTGACTGGTACCCTCAGAGTGTTCATGGGAAAAGATTTTAAATTAAAGCATTTTTAAGAAAAAAAACATTGTTATTAAATAGAACTGAAAGAATGAAGAAGTATTATTTTCTTTATCAGGTGATGAATGGTGCCATACTTCAGCAAGTGTTTGTGGTGGATTATGTCGTTCAGTCCCAAATGTGTGGAGATTGTCATAGAGTAGAAGCCAAGGATTTCTGGAAGGCTGTGATTCAAGTCAGGCAAAAGGTAATGAGAGAAAGATGAACCCTCTATCTTGTATCTCATTTTTGTCAGTTAAAAACAGCTAGTACAACTTAATTCTTTTCAAGTTCCTCAGGCACCAGGGATATAGTCTTAAGTCTCCAGAGCACTCATCTTTGGAAATAGATCTAACATTTTAGATAATCCTTTTTTTTTGGGGGGGGAGTGAGTGTTTCATAACGCGTGTGCATTCTTCAGAGAGAGACAGAGAGACAACAAGAAGGAAAGTAAGAAATCACCCTCGAGGGAGGATGGCCACACCACAGTCCCTTCTCCATTCTCCTCTTGGGATTTTGGGCATGTACGCACATACACCCAGCATGATCTTCTAGCTGCTGGGTCCAAGACTCCAACCATGGTTGGCAGCTATGTGGGAGTCTAGTGATCTTAATCACCACGCTATTTGCTGACCTTTTAGATAATCTTTAAAGATTGTTTTTGTTTGAAATTTTAATGTGTTATAACTGTGATGTATGTGTGCTATACCTAGAAATGACTTTTGTGGGGTATTTAATTTGTCTGGTAATGTATTTGTATTTAGACTTTGCACAAAAAAACTTTCTACTACCTGGAACAGTTGATTCTGAAATATGGAATGCATCAGAATACACTTCGGATCAAAGAGATTCATGGTGAGTTAAAATTGAAAATTTGAAATGATGTCAAGTTTTTTTTGTTTGTTTGTTTCTTGCCAGTAGACATGAAGACATGATTGTTTGGATTTGTGGATGCAGGAACCACATATATGGAGGACCAACTATAATATGGTTCATTACCATGTTAGAAATTACCTTGCATGGGATTTTTTGATAGCAAAAGACTTGGATACAGGATACATTTGGCAATCACTTTCAAACTAAAAGAATTTCAAGCTTACCAACTGTTTTTCCATCCAGAGGAATTAATCTTTATTTTTTTGTTTCCCCTGAGAGTTGTTGGTTTGATTCACTTTTATTAAAAAAATATTTTTTCTTTATTTGTGATAAGAGTGTATGTGCATGCATATTGCAAGAGAGAGAGGAACACACTCTGCAGGGTCTGATCACATCGTAACTTTCCTTCGGTCCTGTAGCCTATAGATCTTGGGTATTTTTACAAATGCCTGAAGTGTGTTCAGATTGACTGGGCCAGGTATTGGAATGGGGATTGCCAGGTGGGATCCAGCTTTTCTTGAGTAGCACATTTCTGCTGCACCATGGAGCTGTCATTCTAGGTTTGAATTAAATGACTCTTGTTTATTTGCAACTTTATTTCTTTTTAAAAATTTAAATATGGAAATCAAAGCATCGAAGAAAATCAGTAATGTTTTAGTTTAAATTTAAAAATTCTATTTCACCAGTTCAGACTCACATAAATTAATCTCTCTTCTATTGAATTTGCAGTGGTACTATGGTCTGATCTAACCTTTTAAACTCTGGAAGTTAACATTCAACCCTGGACTTGTCCCTACCATTAATTTGGCCATTCTTTTGGTTGTTTTCTGTACCCTTAATTTCTGTGTATCCAGCTTCAGTTTTCCTGGTACAGCACTGGCGAGCTGGTCTGGTGTTGGTAAATTCTTTCAGATTTTGTTTATCTGAGAACGTTTTTGTCTTTTTTTTCTTATATGAAGGATAATCTTGCTGGTTATAGTGTTCTTGGTTGAAATTGTTTTTCACTTAACACTTTGAATATATTTTCCCATTCTTTCTTTGCTTGCATTGTTTCCAATTAGAGGTCCAATGTTAGCCTTATGGGATATCCTTTGAAAGTAACTTGATGTTTCTTGCCAAATGTAGTATCTCATCTCTGTGGTTTTGGTCAATCCGGCTATGATGTGCCTTAGGGAAGATCATCATGGGTTGATTCTATCGGGGGCTCCTTTGTATTTTCTGGTCTGGATATTTGAGTCTCTCTAGGTTTGGAAAGTTTTCTTGCAGGATTTCATGGAATAGATTATCAATGTCCTTATTAGTTTCTTCATCTTCTGGGATACCAATGATCCAGATGTTTGGGTGTTTAATGGTATCTAGTATTACTCGTATGTTATTCTCTCTCTCTTTTTTTTTTGTTATTTTCTTGGTCTTTTTGGTGTTGTTATTTTCTTGGTCTTTTTGGTGAATTTCTCTAGGTCAGAGATTCTATCTTCTATATCTGCGATTTGATCTTCTGCATGATTTAATCTGCTTTTGATATTTTCAACAGAAGTTTTGATTTCCTGTATTACAGCCTTCTTCTCTAACAATTACGTTTGATTCATTTTTATGATGTGTATCTCCTCTTTCAGATCGTGTAAGAACTTCCTCACCTCCTGGAACTCAGTGTGTATTTTCTCTTGCATCTCTGTTAGCTTTGTCACTATGAAATTTTAAATGCTTTATCTGAGGTATCCATGAGTTACTTTGTATTCCTTGTGGAGGAAGAGAAGTTATTCTTTTCTATTGGAGGAGAGAGATTTTCTTGGTTTCTCATTTTTTTTGTACTTCTGTGGTAATTTCTGGTCATCTGATGGATTATACATTTTTTCCTATTTTTTGAAGTTAAATCTGAGCAATTAGAAGAATGCAGAAGGAGATTTGGACATCTCCACAGCAGTGCATATAGTTCTTTATCATTATTTTTAATTGCTGTGTGGTATCCATTAATGTATATTTTAACTTACTCCCTTATTGATGGTCTTATAAGTTCTGTTTCTTGCTGCTTCAAATAGCATTGTAATAAATATCTTTATATGGTTGCTTTTCCTCTATTTTTCTATCTTGTTAGGATGCTGGACAGGCAAGCACACTCACGTGATGTGTTTTTCAAGCTGCTAGGGCTGAGATTCGACCGGTATTTGGCCATGCGAGATCTGGCTTTCTGTGTACATTATGGGGCTGGTTCAACATTTTTAATTTCTTATTTTCCTTTCCTCCTCAATTAGATGCATACCTGCTATCTTCTTGGTAGCTCATTCTAGTTCTTATAGAAAATATCCTTGTCCATTTTTTGTTTTTCTCTATCCCTTGAATTTTATTTTGTCTGAAATAAATATAACAGATTTCATTTTCTTAGCAATTGTTTGATTTATTTTTACTGTCCTTTTGCAAACAAGTCTTAAGTGATTTGCCTAGCTTGTAGTGGTTAAATTATGTAATATTTTTAATATTTTCTAATAATTTGATTTTGTTTAGTATGGATTTAATTTGTAATATAGTCACGTTAGAGGAAAATCTAACTTTGCAGAATTATTTTCATGTGGCTTTTTTTTTTTTTTAAGATGGTCTGGATTTCTATTATTCCTCAAAACAACATGCTCAGAAGATGGTGGAATTTCTTCAGTGTACAGTGCCTTGTAGGTATGTTCTGAATTTGAATCTAACTGAAGTCAAAGACCTGGGAGTGGGTGTAGGTCACATCTGTTCTTCAGGCTTACAAACTTTTTCTTATGTTAAAATATTTAAAATTGTAGTAGGAGTGTTTACACAAACAGGAGCATTTATTGGGTTAGCAACTTTAAGGGAAATATTAGCCAAAAAGCATGTAAGACTGGCTAGCCAGAACTCACCCTGTGGTGATTGCTGTAGTGCTGAATCATACTAAATGTATTGAAATGACAAGAGAAAGGAAATAGGGTAGAAGTCTTGGGGAAAAGCTTCATGGAGTGGGTAGACTTACACGCTAAAGATGGGGGAAATTTTTATAGGTGGAATTTATATTGAGAGGTGAGATTAGTTTAAACAAGGATTTCATGTGGCTTTTCGCCCCTTTTTTGCCAGAGGGTACGTGTCCTCACTGTAGTGACAGAGAGAAAGCGAGACAGAAAGCACCCCCCAGAAGGGCATGATCATGTGGCAGTCCCTTCTCCATTTCTCTATCCCCTTGGGATTTTCAAGCGTCCTTGGTCTGGGATTTGAACTGCCTAGGTGGCTATGTGGGATCCGGCTCCTTTAACCCCTAAGCTATGGGGCTGGTCTTAGTGTGGTTTTTAATGGATATGATATAGAGAGTAGATTGATCTGAGCCAAGGGCATATTTAGAGATATTTAGTAGATAAGGTTGAAAAAGGTAGGGTGTAGTCACACTGGTGTGGTTTTGAAATGGGATTGGGTGAAGTTAGGCTTTATATTAGCAGGCATCAGAATGCTGTTTTAGCTCTTGATTTAATTTAATTAAAATTGATGTTCCTGAGTCAATACAAGTAAGGATCTTTATCTTTATATTACTGTCAACTTTTTTCTTAATAGATACAAAGCATCACAAAGACTGATCTCTCAGGATATTCATAGTAACACATACAATTACAAAAGCACTTTTTCTGTGGAAATTGTCCCAATATGCAAGGTACTTTTTTCAGTTAATCCATATCTATAAAAGATTACAAGAAATTGATTGAGTAATATGTAGCTTCTGGTGTCTTAGAGTTGACTAAATATTTAGAATAATTTTCTTAAATGATTTCTGACATATTCAGCCACGTTAAAAGATGAAGAAACTAACCATGCTTATAATTATAAATTGACATGCCTTTAATTTTGGTGTATTAAGAAGGAAAGATTGGTTGCAGTTTTTTAAAGCCCTTATTTCTTAAAATTTGTGATCCTAGTGGACATAAGACAGTTTCATAAAACACTGAATACAAGAAATGTCATTGAAATAAATATTAGTGAACCATGGTGAGGAACATGTGCAAACAGATTTTGGCATTTTTAAAATAATCTTGTAATGAGTTCTTAGATTGTCTTTATTTAAAAAATAACCTGAATAAAATATTTTAAAAGTTGATAAGCATTTCATCTAATCTTAGCAAGTAATACCCTGCTTCAAAAATATAAATGAATTAAAACTCAACAAGTCGTTATTGAGTTGTTACATAGTAGATACTATACAGAAGGCTTTATATTAAAGATTATGTACCTACAGTTCTCTACTGTGTTGATGTTAAATCACTGGTAATGGTAATTGCTATAAATTATTATCAACATCCTATATTTAAAGTTAATATCTAGATACCTTAGTATCTTTTATCTGGTTCACATCTCATAATAGCTCATAATAACCATATCATTTTGAAGATGAGGAAGTTTAATCTTAGGGAGATTAGATAACTTGCCCAAAGTTTCATAAACCATAGAATAATGAAGCCAGAACATGCACCCAGATCTGTGACTCTGCATCTGTATGCCTGTTATTGCTGATTTATAATGTAGTGTAGGGATGGAATGGTAGCTTGAAACCGGTCCGTAGAGGGTCAGCGTGTAAATATTTTTAGCTTTCGGTTTATGCAGTGTCTTTCATAACTGCTCAGCTCTGCTATTGTTGTGTTGAAGTAGCCATGGGTAATATATAAAGGAATGGCCAGGGCTGTGGTCCAGTAAAACTATTAACAAAAACAGGCAGTGAGTCAGATTTGTATTGAGGGTCACGTTTTGCCGACTCCTGGTTTAAAATGGTGAACATTTTTCTTTTTTTTTTTGGAGAGGTTTTTGCTATAGAGTGTGTGCGCTTGCCAGAAAGACAGAGAGACAGAGAGATAGAAAGCGAGAAATCACCCCCCATGGGGGATGGCCATGCCGCAATCCCTTCTCTTCCATTCTCCTCTCGGGATCTTGGGCATGCACGCACATGTGCCTGGTGTGAGTTTAAGCCACCAGGTCTGGGAATCAAACCACGGTCGACTACATGGGAGTTCAGCGACCTAGCAATTACGCTAACTGCTGGTCCCAGGTGAACATTTCTCTGGCACAAAGCCTGCAAAATAGAAATTTAATTAGAGGGTATATTTAAGCCTGTGTATTAATTGCTTTGAGTAAAGAGGTATTTTCATTTATCTTTGGAAATACTTGAGCTAAAAACCAAGGTCTGGATTAGGAGCTATTATGTACAGAATGTTCCTTCAAAGGAGGAGCCAATGATTATAACTAGATGTAGCTTAAACTATAATCCAGATCCTTTTTATATTTTATTAGATATTAAAAACAAATAATTATATTTCTGGTTAATATATCCCATTGTACACATAGATGTTTGGGTAGTGAAATCCTTAATTACATATAGGTACATGTAGCCATGCAAGAGAAACATGGTATTTTTGTTTTTCATGAATATTAAAGGAAGTCACAAGTGATTCACTCTCCTCCTGATATCCATAATACTTTGTGAGAGTGTACACTGGATTAAGATAACAGAGAGATAAATTCATAATAGCTTGATGAATAGGCCTTGGAAGTTTTTTAAAGCATTTTTCTTAAGGCACATATACTTGTCTTAAGAAAACATAGCTTATATTTTATTTCTTTAAGTCCTGATTCATCTCTTTAGGATGCTTGTTGATATGTAGGATTAAAAATAGCATTTTGGCTACACAAGTACAGTTGAATTGGACTTACACTCATGAATGCTACTGAAGATTCATTTAGGATTTGCTTCATTCTAAATGTTAGTTCTTATGTCTAGGATAATGTTGTCTGTCTGTCTCCAAAACTGGCTCAAAGCCTGGGAAATATGAACCAGATTTGTGTGTGTATTCGGGTAACAAGTGCCATCCATCTCATAGACCCAAACACCCTACAAGGTAACTTCCGGAAACTATTTGCCTTGACACTTTTGTTCATTATGGCAAGTAGTAATAATTATTACTGTGAATTTTATCAAGCATTCTCAGTATTTGTTTTAGAATGCTAATTAAGATGTGTACTATTGTTTAATACCTACAAAACACCGTAATTATAAAGCTTTTGACTAGTTATCCTTGTATTTTTGAATCGAAGAGATCTGTGAACTTGCTATGAATTTATCAGGTGTATTAATTTTTACTGAAATTAATTTTGTAACTACTTAACTGTCAATATTGAAACATTTGACCTCACAGTTCACTGTAACACTATTTGCATATGTATTTCAGCTAATGTGATTATTATTATAGATTATTTTCAATATTCCCTTTTAAAAATTATTTTATTTAACTTTATTTATTCATTAACTTGACCAGAGAGGAATAGAGTGAGAGAGGGAAAGAGAGAGAGAGAGAGAGAGAGAGAGAGCGCGCGCGCGCGCGCAAGCAAGCAACCTGCCAGTTCCAGGACTCGAACCGCATTCAGCCATGTAGGAGTCTAGCACCCTTAACCACCAAGCCACCTGCCGGCCCCTGATATTCTCTTTATAAAGATTATTTTTTAAAGAACACCACATACTGGGACCAGCAGTTAGTGTAATGGCTATGTTGCTGGACTCCCATGCAGTCGACCGCAGTTTGCGTCCTGGACCTGGTGGCTTAAAACTCACGCCGGGCGCGTGTGTGTGCATGCCCAAGATCCCGAGAGGAGAATGGAGGAGAAGGGATTGTGGCGTGACCATCCCCCCGGGGGGTGATTTCTTGCTTTCTTTCTCTCTGTCTCTCCCTGTCTGGCTGGCAAGTGCACGCGCCCTGTAGCAAAAACCTCTCAAAAAAAAAAAAAGAAAAGAAAAAAAAAGAACACCACATACTGATAGATATGTCAATATTTGGCTATATGTTCTAATTCTTTTTTAAAAAATAATTATTTTATTTAACTGTATGTATTCATTTATGTTTTAATTTGACCAGAGGGACAGAGAGAGAGAAAGAGAGAAGGTGAGAAAGCCAGCCACCAGGTCCGGGACTCAAACTGCAGTCACCCACATGGGAGTTCAACGCCCTTAACCACTGTGCCTCCTGCTGGACCTATAACTTCTAATTCTTGATATTTTTTATATATTTCCTCTAATGATTTCTTTCATAAAAGTAGAGTTTATTTTGATATTTTCTAGAAAATACTCATGGTCCTTATCAATTAGAATTAATCAGTTACAGATCTGTTTAAAATATTGAGATGGATATTCTTTTCCTGTCAGGTAGAATTAGGCTTCATTTCTCATAAACTAAAGCAGCTAAAAAGATTTATATGCTTTTAAAATAAAATACCAGCACATAGAACAATTATGCAATTGATTGATCTGATTTTATTTTAAAGATACTTAGTTCTGTTTATAACTACTAAAGATAACGTTTGACAGCTGGTATTTCTTTTATACTGTGAGAAGTTTGGGACTGGTTTATTGGAATAAATGATGACTCCTAGAGTGAGTTGACATTGTAGCTCCTATTGACTGGATATTTCCTAGTTGACACGTTTGATGATGCTTTGAAACACATTGGCTCTCTTGTTCTTTAGTGTTCTGTGCTTACTCTTAGTTGCAGATATTGATGGGAGCACTTTCTGGAGTCACCCTTTCAATAGTTTATGCCACCCCAAACAGCTGGAGGAGTTTATTGTGATGGAATGCAGTATAGTCCAAAACCTAAAACGCAGTGCAGGTGCTGGAATGATATCCAAAAAGGTGAGTAAGTGCTATACCAGCACTCTTCACTTAATGACCCGTGCTTAACATCTGCTCCTAGTCATGCCCAGGTCTCCAGCATGGGGAATCTCCTTAGTTTTTGTGAGTCTGGGGAATCCCCTTTCTCAGTCTTCGTCTTTCCCACAGTTGGCTAGTGTTCACTACACAAAGCATTCATAATCATACAAGACTAAATATTTTGTTTATAAATTTGTACTTGATTATGCACACACGGTATTCAGAATAAATAAAAATGATTATACTGGATTTATATTATTGTGATGGGTCTTGCTGATTTATGGTGCTTATCTCTAAATCTTTTTTTTTTACTCTTCATACGAAGAGTATACATTAAATAAGAGGTATCTTGGTCATGAGACCCAAGTGTAAACACAAAATTCGTTTCGTTTCATCTATGCCCTATGCACACAGCCTGAAGATAATTAACAATTTTGTTTATAGAACAACCTTTGTGTACATTGAATTATCAGAAAGCAGAAGCTGCGCAGACAGTGATTGAATTATCAGAAAGCAAAAGCTGCGTAGACAGTCTGTGGTTGCCTACAATCACAAATTAGAGGGCCTGAGAGGGTCTATTCCCACTGAATAAATTATGTGTGTGCCTGTGTTTTGACTGCATCCTGTCACATCAGGCCAGATGTACAGTTTTCCACTTAAGATATCACGTTGGCACTAAAAAAGTTCAGATTTTGGAGCATTTCAGATACCAGGTTTTTGGATTAGGGATGCTCAACATGTATTTATTTTTTTGACTTTATGATTTGTCACTGATTCTTGTCTAGATTGATTATAGTTTTTACTATTGTAAAATCTATTTACTAAAATACTAAAATTGCATTATATAGTTTTTAGCCTGTATCTGAAATCAAATATTTCTTTAAGGATATAAATCAGATTTCTTTTAGTGTGAAATAGTATTTAGAGACCTCCAATCTGGGTACTAAGAGTGCTCATTTTCTTTGAGGTAATAATTGTTATTTGAAGCAAACATAACATCTGATAATTTGGGGAAAGTCCATGGAACTGGAGGGTATTACTTCTACATATTTATTTCATTTGAAATTTAAAAATTAATATAGTTATGAGCAAATATTTCATTTATAATAAATGTAGAAGAATACCACATCCCCTCAGGCAGATATAAAACTAGATACTGAGTTTTCTTTGGTTTTTCAGAAAATACACTTAGCCAATAAGCCAGAGCAGGTTCATAAGTCTCTTATAAACAGAAGCAGTTGAATAGCTAGAAAGTAAATTCTGTTGTATATGATAGTCTCCCCCTGATCATTCATTTTTTAAGTTCTTTCTTGAATCTGATACCTGGAAAAAAAAACTCAGACCTATGCTTCATGCTTTTTCTTTTCTTTCATCTCTTTACTTTTAAGATCCTTTATTCCACCAAGAACTTGGTATTTTGCTCTGGATCTCACTTTACTTGGTTTGTCTTTGTTAAGAAAAGGTGTTGGCATGTGCTGTGCTTTTAATTCAGCCCGGAAGTTTGAAATGTCAGCTATGAATGCTTGTAAAAGCTTACGCTTGAAATAGTTAATAGTTTCCTAGTTTAAAATTTCAAACTTGGAATGTTTCTACAACAAATAGTGGGTTTTTTTTTTTTTTTGCGTTTTTAAAAAGGGTGAAACCTCAAGCTAGTAGATATCCAAAAAATTAATTTGGTAAAGGTTTTGGTTCTCTAGTGGTATGCTACTGGGATTTCTTGGTTGTGTTGTTTAAATCCTGTGTGTCAGACAAGGGCTTGCTTAGATTATTTTCTTGCTTTAAGATTTATCTTTTAGTTATTTTGTTTGCTTAATCTGTATTGGCCCTTTAATTGCCAGAGTTAAGCTTGTGTTCACCAGAGAGAGACAGAGGGAGGGAGAAGGCAACTCCTAATTGGGGGTGGTCACACTGCAATCCCTTCTCCATTTCTTTATTCTGTTGGGCTTGGGGGCATGCCGTGTATGTGCCAGGAGTGATTTTTAAGCCTTTAGGTCTGGAGTTCCAACATCAGTTGGCCATGTGGCATCCACTCCCCTAACCACCGGACGATAGAACCAATTCCATATGTCTGTTTTTAGGTGACATTGTTAATGTTTTCTAATAAACCTTGACTAAAATCTTAACCCAAAAAAACAGTGACTTTTGTAAATTTCTTTTAAATCTTTTTCTGTATTCATGATTCATTAATTTGACAGTGTTTAAGAAATATAGAAATAAAAGCAATTCCGGTTTTTTAAAGTGAAAATTAGAAAACCAAAAATCAGTATTGTATTTAACTTGTCTATGAGATGGTTTCTGAGTTGTGTTTAGATTATTGAAGAGTATATTTTTCTTCCTGTTAAGCATACCCTTGGGGAAGTCTGGGTGCAGAAGACGTCTGAAATGAGTACAGATAAACAGTATTTTTGTCGCACCCACTTGGGACATCTCCTAAATCCTGGAGACCTGGTGTTGGGGTTTGTATTATTTTATAGCATTGTAAACTGCCCATTAGCATGGTTAATTTTCTTTGGGAGCCAGCAAAGCTACTTAAAATGTTAGTTGTTTATTCCAAAAAGATTTGAGAGTCCTTAGGAGCCTTATAACTTGTTTTATTATTGAGAACTAAATTAAACTGTGGATTAGACAGAAACCCATAGTTACTAAATTTTGGCCATCATCTTAAGGACTCATTCACTTGAATGTTTTATTAAGTGAACGCTGAAATTGTATGCTTAGATCCACATTTACAGCTTTTCAGAGGAATAGGTGTTCTTTTCCTTGTGCATATTCTGTTGCTTAAAGCAGCCACACACATACAAAGGGTCAGTAAAGGTATAGAGTAGCCCTTTCTGAAACAAAGTGTATCAGTGATCCTGAATCATTACTTTTGTTCTTAGAACTTCAATTACTTTTATTAAAGAATGAGGTGGCTTTTAGTTTCCTCTTGTTTTTTTTTTTCGGTTTATAAACTAGATGGAAACATCCAGCTGAATCCTGAATTTAGTCTGATAAATATCTGCTTTGCTTCTTTTGCACATATTTGCTAAGGAGGTCAGTAAAATAATGGATAAATGTGAAACTCAGAGGTAGAGTGCCTTATCTTTTCCAGGATATGCAGAAGTATGTTATACAGTAAATGATACACTGTAAAAGTAGAAGTATATGAAATGTTTGCACTTGGGAGGAAGTTTTAGGAGATACCCATAAAATGAAAGGTCGCATTCATAGAGTACGTAGTTATTAAGTTTTTCGTCGTTTTCACTGCAGGTTTGATTTGGCCAACTGTAACTTAAATGATGAGCACGTCAACAAAATGAACTCAGACAGAGTTCCAGACGTGGTAAGGCTTCTTTATTTCCCCCCTTATTTTCTGTTTTGAGGAGGATTGATGTCAGCTCTGTAGTAAGGCATGAGTTCACACTTGAAAATAACAAGCTAATTTAGATGTTTCTTTGAAACTGCAGTTAAGCTATATTACAAAGGCCTTCATTTTAAATCATTTTTCTTTGTAGAGTGTGTACAAGATTTATTAAGTTTTTTATTGTTGTTATTGCTCTTAAAATCAGATTTCCATTCTCTGTCAAAACATTTCATACTATCTGTACAGCCAAATAAATTTTCAGCTAAAATTGATAACGTTTAGAAATGATTCAGGTTTATTCTTGGAGAGAAATTTAAAGCACCCTCTTGACACTGCCTTTCACTTTCTACTCCTTTATCCTGAGATGTAACAACTATCATCAGTTTGGTGACTACCCTGGAATTCCCATCACCTTTCATTTTTTAACTTTGTTAGATTTTATGGCCTCACTATTTTATTTCCATTTTTAAATGACTGCAAGTATTTCTGTTACAGGTATTGATCAAGAAGAGCTATGACCGCACTAAACGTCAGCGTCGCAGAAACTGGAAACTGAAAGAGCTCGCGAGAGACAGGGAAAACATGGACACAGATGATGAAAGGTACTCCTTTTCTTTAAATCTTATGTTGTCTCAAAGGAAATCCTGTGATAGTTCTTTTAATGCTACAAAGAAATGAGCAGCACGCAGTTGATCCTTACAGTCAATATTTACTTCATATTCTTACCGATATGACGGAATCAGTATAAAGATGCGTTGACATTGATTTAGTAGTTTTTTCCTGGTTTATGACCTGACAATTGCATTATTAACATAAATAGTTCATTAAAATGTTATGAATGATGAGCTAGCCAGTGGCTGGGTCCCACACAGCTGACTGCATGGTTTGAGTTCCAAATTCTGCAGCTTGAAAAATAAGCCAGGCATGTGTGCCTAAAATCTCAAGAGGAGAATGGAGGAGAAGAAATTGTGGTGGTGCTATCTCCACTTGGGGGTGCTATCTCACTTTCTCTCTCTCTTCTCTTTGTCTGTATCTCTCTAGAGAACACATATACCTTATAGCAAATTTTTAAAAAGAAAAAAAGGTTATGAATATGTAATGTTAAAATGTTTAATAAAAAGTTAAAATATAATAAATAGTAACATTATGGATATCACAAATTATAGGTGAGTACTTATGACTTGATAAAAAGGAAGTAGCTCATTGATGTCAAATAACTCTATATTGATGTCAATATGTGCAACTGAAGCAGAAATGATGATAATGTTTTATTGGAGGGCTGGTTTCATGGTGCAGCAGTCATGTGCATTCATGAGAAACCTGATCACACATGGTGACTGTGGTTCAAATCCTGAGCCTGGTTGGCATGAAACACATTGGGCGTGCATGTCAGGGCCCAGGATCCAGTGGACTGGAGGGTGGAAGAAATCATGGCATGACTGACCAGACCCTGTGAAGGGTACTCCTCCTGTTCTTTCTGTCTTCTATGATGAATAAAGACAGATAATTCCAAAGCTCACTGGGTGATTCAAAAGTGACTTTAGTGATGGTGAAGACACTGATGTCTAAAATAATGAAGATTATATAACATTGTTTCATTAAATGTGAGGGGGAAACAGCCATATTTCTTTTTTTTTCTGTTTTTGGAGAGGTTTTTGCTATAGGGTGTGTGCGCTCACCAGACAGACATAGAGAGACAGAAAGCGAGAAATCTCTCCACAGGGGGGATGGCAACGCCACAATCCCTTCTCCTCCATTCTCCTCTCGGAATCTTGGGCATGCACGCACACGTGCCCAGCATGAGGTTAAGCCACCGGGTCCGGGACTTGAACTGCGGTCAACTACATGGGAATCCAGTGACATAGCCATTATGCTAACTGCTGGTCTCCCATATTTCTCAAATACAATGTCATAAAATAATTTAAGGGGCCAGCAGGTGGCATAGTGATTAAGGTGCTGGACTCCCACATGGCTTACCATGGTTTGAGTCCCAAACTGGCAGCCTGAAATTCATGCTGAGCATGTGTGCATGCATGCCCAAAATCTCAAGAGAAGAATGGATAAGGTATTGTGACATGGCCATCCCCTCTAGGGGGTGTTTTCTCACTTTATGTCTTTCTGTCTCTGTCTCTGGTAAGCATACACGTCATATAATAAGAGTCTCTCTCTTTTTTTTTTTTTTTGGAGAGGTTGTTTCACCATAGGGTTCGTGCGCTCGCCAGACAGACAGAGAGAGAGAGACATAGAGACAGAAAACAAGAAATCACCCCCCAGGGGGGATGGCCACGCCACAATCCCTTCTCCTCCATTCTCCTCTCGGGATCTTGGGCACGCACACACATATGCCTGGCGTAAATTTTAAGCCACCGGGTCTGGGACGCGAACCGCTATCGACTACATGGGAGTCCAGCGACATAGCCATTACACTAACTGCTGGTTCCCTAGCAAGAGTCTCTTTAAAAAAAAAAAAAAAAGAATAATTTAAAATAAGTATGAATATCATGTTAAATTAGATATTTTAAGTACATATTTGACGTTTTCATATGTAGTCTTAAAAGTGTATATATGCGGCCAGCAGGTGGCGTGGTGGTGAAGGCACTGGATATTACCATGTGGCCTGTCATGGTTTGAATCCTGGACTTGGTGGCTTGCTTTCTCACTTTCCTTCTCTCTGTGTGTCTCTCTTTCTCTGGTCAAGTTAAGATAAATAAATGAATAAATGAAATAAATAATTCTTTAAAAAAGTGTATATATTTCAGCTTGGTCATTAGACTTGAGGGGGGAGCTGTAGAGTAGGAAGGGTCTTCTTAATGCCTTATATTTAATGTCACCTTATATTCAACTGCTTTTTTTATCATGGAATTTTGAAAGATTTTTTAAGCTTGTCAGTATTTAATTGTTTTCTATATATAACCTTGTTTAAGATTTCGTACTTGGAGCACATTTATCTTATAAAGGTGAAAATGAAGAAAACCTTACTTCACAACTTTCTTTGTGAAGATGAAATATTAACATTTTTTTTTAATCTTATAGACAATACCAAGATTTCCTTGAAGATCTTGAAGAAGATGAGGCCATTAGAAAAAATGTCAACATTTACAGAGGTTAGTGTTAAAGGGGAGTGTTTGATTTAAATCTTACGTTTGATCTGTAAGTATAGTATTGAGTATGAGTATTTGGTATCTTAAATGTTGATTCTCATAAATTACTTTCTGTGTTTAGTTTTTAAATCACTGTAGTAAAACTTTTAAAAAGTACACCTTCAGGGACCACGTATGGTGTAATGGATATATCACTGGACTCCCACGTAGTTGACTGTGATTTGTGTCTCAGACCCAGTGACTTAAAACTTGCTGGTGCATGTGCATGCGTGCCCAAGATCCTGAGAGGAGAATGGAGAAGAAGGGATTGAGAAGAAGGGATGATTTTTTGCTTTCTGTCTCTGTCTCTCCAGTGAGTGCATGCACCTTATAGCAAAAAATTCTCTTAAAAAAAAAAAAACTCACACTTGCAGAATAGTGAAACTTATTAATAGCTGTTGAGTATGTTGTATCATTTGCATCCCTTGCGTGATCCTTCAAATTGCTGATCACTATTGGTAGAAATGTATTCATGCATTTATTTAGCTCATCCAATGATATTTTAAATGCTTATTCAACGTAAGGTAGAAAAACTTCTGATGCAGCATAGTTAAATAATAATAGAGATGTGAGGGACGGGTATTTGTATATTTTCATATTCATGATTTTTTAATTTTTCCGTATATGTATGTATATATTTTCCTTTTAGATTCATCTATTCCTGTGGAGAGTGATACAGATGATGAAGGAGCACCCCGAATTAGTCTGGCTGAGATGCTGGAAGACCTTCATATTTCCCAGGATGCCACTGGTGAAGAAGGTGCATCAATGATGACATAACGAGGTCATGTTGTAGCCTGTTTCTGTCTGTGGGCTCAGGAAGTTGGACAAAACAACCTTTACATCTATCTGTTCCATCTATACCTCCATACTGCAAGAGGAGAGATTTAGTTTCAAACGCAAATGAATATGATTTTCGATTCCTCACTCAAAGCAGTGAGAAAGATGATGGCTTTGAAATTATAAATAATAAAAGTTTGCAGAGAATGTAATTATTGCTGATATTTAGGCCATTTAATATATAAATTTTATGACTTGCTTTTTTCTGTGACACTAGTATTTTTATATACTATAGTGCTAGATTTAAAAATCTCAAGTTGTGATAACTTGAATATTAACTTCAAGCATAAAACAATCTTTTACATTCTTTTCATGTTAATTGATTGAGTAAAAGATAATATGAGGAACTATTTTTAAGTCCTTCAGGTAAGAAAATGGGAGTTTGCCTCACCACTGGACATTCAGGGGGAAAGTTAATAGTTTTTGTTACTTTGTAAAATTAATATCCTCCCAAACTGTTTAAACTGGGTGTTATCGTAAAGAGAAAAATATTTAAAATATTTATAGATATGTAACAAACATAGATTAGTTAAAGGTTCTTTTGCTACTTTGCCTGTACTACAATTCAGGACAGTTAGCTACATATGTCATAAAAATGTCTTCCTCTCACAACAGGGATTTTACTTTGAAAATTTTGCTTTATAGATTGAGAAGGAAGGAATTTTCTCTATATAACTTTCTACCATTGAACGTATCACCATCAAAAAGAATAAATACTAGATTCTGGCATGTAAACAAACTAATAAAAATGAGGTACATGTTGTATAAAATAGTGAATCAGGCTTGAATAAGAAATGCTTTTGACATCCTTAAAAGAAGAATCTGGGTTTGGGTTTTATTTATTTATTCATCTTAAAACCTATAGCACCTACTATTCTCATGTAGTCTCCCATTCAAGTACTAATGAAGTCTAACCCCTGTTCGCTTCCAAGATCAGATGAATTGGAGCACATTCAGTGGTCTTGTATTTTAAAGTGTTCTGAGAACAAAGTATTAAGATCTTTTTTCTGTAAGCAAGATTAGACTTGGTAACTATTCCAGAAGGAGATGCTAATTCATAAGTTTTCTGTAGCCTCTAAAAGAGACAGAGAAAGTGCTGAATGGAACATTTTCCCTTTTTTAAGATTGGATTCCCCAATTTTGAATTTATTAATAAAGGCCTGAACTTTCTGCAGTGTGTTCTTTTCTTTCTGCATATTAAGTTATGGATCTAAAATGCAATATCTTGTCCTTGGTGGTAGCTTAGTATGGGTGGCTTGTCCTAGTTCTTCCAAGGTGAGCATGGACCCAACTGTGGTGGCCCCGAGGAAGGGCACCGCTTTGCACTGCTGGAGCCACAGGGAAGACCACGCTTGTGTGTCTGGGTTGACCTGCAGTATGCAGTGTGTATATACCCCTGACCCTGTCTGGCTGGAAGTGTGGGGCAGGGGAGGCAGGTTGCAGTAGGATGAGACCTTGTTGAGGGTACCCATTTCTCTCTCTCCAGAAATAAAGTTGTTTTGTTTTATGAAAAAAAAAAAAAAAAAATGAGCATGGTCACAGAAAGCTCTAACTTTTCTGTAGTTACCTCTTCTATGTCAAGATTTTAAAAAAGCATGAAAATAACATTCCTCTTTTTGTGTGTCCTTGAAGTGGTTGCATCAGTGTCTTTATTTACATGAGAGTATTTCATGCAGTTTTCCAAGGTGGGATTTCTGTGGTTTACACTTAGTTATGATTTTCCCACTGAAGAATAGTTTCCTTCTAACCTCATTTAGTCTAACTTTATAGTGTATCTTTTTGCATATTGAAATCTGTTGAGAGAGGCCTGTGACAAGCTAAGAAAAAAAAGCAGTCATCTAAGAGGTTGCACAGCATTAAACAAAATGGAAAGTTGGCAAATAGGCAGCTAACAACCATCTCAGCGAACTGGAAAAACAACAACAACAACAAAAAAAAATAGAAAAAATTCCAGGAGAAGAGAAATAATAAAGATTTGAGCAGAAATAAATGAAATAGAGAAACAAACTGTATAGAAAATAAACAAAACCAAAAGTTCTTTGAGAAGATAAACAGATCATCTGAGAAAACTACCAACATGTATATACCAAACAAACACGATGACCTAGGTAAGTGGACAAATTTCTGGACAGAGATTTACCAAGATTGAATCAGGAAGACAGGAAGCCAGAATAGACTAATAACAAGCAACAAGACTGAATCAGTAATGAATAGTCTCCCAACAAAGAAAGGCCCAGGTCCTGATGACTTCACTTCTGAAACCTTTAAAGACGAGCTAATCCTCATTCTACTCAAACTATTTCTAAAGATTCAAAAGGAAGGAACCCTCTCAAATTTATTCTATGAAGCCTCCATTATTCTCATTTCAAAAACATACAAGGACATCACAAAAAAAAAGAAAACTATAGACCAATATCCCTGATGAATACGGATGCAAAAATGCTCAAGATTCTAGCAAATAATATCCAACAATGCATTAAAAAAGTATATACTATGATCAGGTTGACTTTATTCCAGAGATGCAAGGATGGTTCAACATATGCAAAACCATAAATGTAATGCATCATATCAATAGAAGGAAAGTTAAATACCATATGATCATATTAATTGATGCAGAAGCTTCTTCACTGAGAAAACACCAAATGGTGGATGAAGATGATGCAGCAGCAGGGTCCACAGGCCCTGGGGACCTTACTGATTGAACTCAAGCAGATTACCCCCAAGAAAAATAATCAACCCGATTAAAAGATCAGCAAATGAGCTGAATAGACAACTCTATAAGGAAGATATATGAGTAGCCAAGAAGCATATGAAAAAATGCTCAACATCACTTATCATAAGGAAGATGCAAATCAAAACCACAATGAGATACCCCCTAACCCCAGTCAGAATGGCTAAGATTAAGAAAATAAAGAATGGTAAGTGCTGGTGAGACTGGTGAAAAGGGACCTCTCCTACACTGCTAGTGGGAATGTGAATAAGTACAGCCACTATGGAGAACACTGTGGAAGTTTCTCAAAGACCTACAAGTAGAACTAATATATGATCCAGCAATTCCACTTCTGGGTATCCCCCCAAAGGATATAATACACTCAGAAAAACACTTGCATATCCATGTTTATATTGGCATTATGCACAATTACTAAGACATGAAACCAACCCAAATGTTAGATGAACAGATCGAAAAAACTTGGCACATATACACTGTGAAATACTACTCAGCCAAAAAAAAAAAAAAGAAAAACAAGACCCTGGCATTAGATAGAAAATGGATGAATATGGAAGATTTACTGTTAAGTGAAGCAAACCAGGTTGTGAAAGAGGCACTATATGTCCCCACTCAGTATATACCAAATGTCTGCACTCTGTGGCAGAAACTGAAATACTGGAAGGTATAAAAGCATGAAGAGCAACTGTAGCCCCTGGACACAGTGTGGGAGGAGGGTGGGAAGTGAGGGAGGGAGAGAATCAATGGGGAAAAGAAAGAAGCAAAACATTTCAGGGACACATAAATGGAAAATGATCTGTTGATGATAGTATGTATGATAATATCTTTGACTGGACTAATATATAGTGTATTCATGCTGGGAAAATTCATTTTATATGTTCTAGTGATATATAATGATCAAATATATATATAAAAAGATATCTTTGGATTCAAAAGTTTCTTTCGTGAGCTAGAGAGACAGAGAGAGAGAAACAAAGGGATTCCCCAATAGACTCCGGATGCCATGATCGATCCTCAGCCTCAAACTGACTTGGACATGTGCACCTGTCTACATAGCATACTCAGGGAAGTCTCTGGATGGGAACCCAGAACCTTCCCAAATAGATCAGCCTCACAGAATATTGCATTTTATTGCTGCATGACTGTCCAGCCCCGCACTTACTTTTTTTTGTTTTTTTTTAAGGGAGAGAGTAAAAGCTCCCAATTCTTTCAAACAATAAATTTAGGCGTAGTTATGGCCACCAGGTGGCACCAATGCCTGATAAGTACTTCTGAAAAGTCAGAAGTCAGAAGCATTATTCTCACACTTACCTTAAAATCTTTTAAAATAAAAATGTACTGGTGGTGTGCCTCCTCACTTACTAGTCTTCAAGAATCACTTTCTGATTCTCTGTGTTGATGAAGTGTCTTTCCTCTGTGCTATAGCACTCATCAGGTGCTCTGTAATCATTTACTTGAGTCTATCTCTTTCATTGAAGGTAGAGATTAGAACATTTTCACCCTCACAGGCCTGGAAGTGTGTGGTTTTTATTCCCTTTTCTAGTAAGTAATCTTTAGGTTGTGAGTTAAAGCCAGATTTTGGAGAACTAAAATCTAAAATGTAGACTTTCCAATTTAAGATGTCTTTCAATACTTACAAAATTTACAAGTTTGAAAGTCTAATGGCAATAAACATTTTATTGCTTTAACTTCCTATATTGTTTTGATAATGAAGAAATAGCCAACATTTTCTACCTCATTCACTGGACTGAATGGTAGAAGTCCCATTTCCTTTCGGGAAATGGACGTAGATATACTTATGGCCCTGGAAAAATATGTTTATTTATGAATTATTATGTCCAAGGGCCATAAAGCTGACTTCAGAGCAATAGCCTGGCCTCAAAATATGAAACTTCTTAAAAACCATGGATCCTGAAAGGTACTAATGGGATGCAGGTTTTGTCAGCACTATCTGTGTACTGTAGAACGGTTTCTATCAGCTCCTCTCTAATCTTAGAGATGACCTCTCTCTGTTATTTTTGGTACGTTGAGAGGCCCAGCCAAGTATGAGGCTTTGGCTTTCCGTCCCTGGAGAATGTATCTCCAGAGCCTTCTTACTTCTGCTCATTTATGGCACATACTCAATACACTTTCACTGTTGATATTCTTTTAGAAATGATCAATACCAACATTTTGCAAAGTGTAATTAGTCCTTCAAGAAATGACTTAGGGAAGAAAGAAAGTTCTGTCTTAGTTTCTCTCTTCACAGCTGATATTTTCATATTAAAGATACGCTAAAGCCCTAAAACTGTGGTTCTCAATGGAGAGATACTACCCTCTAAGGGATGTTTTGTAAATGTGTGGGAGTATTTTGTCGTCACACCCTTGGCCAAGGAAGTCAGGTGAGGTACCATGCAGTGCACACAACAGTCCCATAAAAGTGAGAGTTGTTCCTCAGTCCCTGGGATTTTAACGCATCCTGACAATCTTATAGCTGAAGAATGTGTACATAATGAAGCCTACTGTCCAGTTCTGTTTTACAAGTAAATACAGAGTAGTCAAGAGCTATAAGACACTGAAGGCAATGGCTGTGAAAATGAAGGAAGGACCACATTGTTTTGTATGGAGTTTTACCGGGTATTGTTCACTATTTCAGAAGGGCACATTATCAACACCCCTGATTATGTTTGAGTCACTGACACAGTACCACTGTGTAGACTGTGTTTGTAGCTGTCACATTCATGACTATCCTCTACATATCAGAGACTTCAAAAAGTTCATGGATAAGTGGAATTAAAGTATTGGTTTATTTTGGTGCAAAAAAAAAATGAAATTCATGCATAGTTTTTCATGAACTTTTTGAAGCCCTCTTGTATACCAAAGCATCTGATTATTTCTGTCTTTGTGCTAATCCTGCACAAGCATTTGCATTTTAAGACACATGTCATATTACGTTGTGTTGTTGGCCTTTCTGGAAATTACGTGTATATAGGACATTTCTATAAATTTTGTTTCAAGATGTTAAGGGAGGTGTTGCATAGATACATGTTTGCAAAAAGGATAACGCTGGGCCTGTCAGTGCTGGGAACCACTTTCCTAAGTAAAGAAATTTGGAGAATTTTCTTAACTCAGGTAAATTTCTTTGATAATAGAACATTCATATTTGATGCCTGCTGCTAAGTTTTATTAACTTCTTTTCTTTTTTTTTTGGAGAGGTTTTTGCTATAGGGTGCATGTGCTTGCCAGAGAAACAGAGAGACAGAAAGCGAGAAATCACCCCCCAGGGGGGATGGCCATGCTGCCATCCCTTCTCCTTCATTCTCCTCTTGGGATCTTGGGCATGCATGCACATGCACCCAGTGTGAGTTTAAGCCACCAGGTCCGGGACTTGAACCCCGGTTGACTACAGGGAGTCCAGCAACATAGCCATTACGCCAACTGCTGTTCCTTATTAGCTTATTTTCAGAGTTTTCCGTTTGTTCCTCTGATTTTAGTGCAAATTTATTACCTGGACGACAAGTGGGCCAATGCTTCCTTTCAAGTTAATTAATAATAGGGACCAGCACTGGACAGCACTGGACCAGCATTCCACTTGGACAAGGCAAAGCTACAAGTGGAATGCCGGATGGAGGAGGGTGGCACATAGCCTGTCTTGAGACAGTGGTGAACGTGTGGGGACAGTGAGACTAGCCTGCGACTGCTGAGGCCAGCCTCAAGAAGGGCCTGATTGCTTGAAGTTGGGTATTATGGACTCTCCATACAGTCACTCATGAGTTTGGACTTCACTGCATCCTTCTGATTCCTTCAAATAGGAAATAAGCAGAACTTTAAAAAGATTTATTGTGTGTGTGCGTGTGTGTGTGCGTGTGTGTGTGTGTGGTTTGCTAAAGGGGGCATGTACTGGCTTGAGAGAGACAGAAAGAGAAAAGTGAGGAGGCACTCTGCATGGAGGATGGTCACGCTGCAATCTCTTCTCCAGCCTTCCCCTACTTCAGGGATTTGAGCATGCAAGCACACATGCCGGAGTGCTGCTCAAGCCACCAGGTCCTGGGCTTGAACTGCACAGCCAACCCTATGAAATCCAGCCAGTCACTAGGCTACTAACTGGCCTGGAAATAAGCAGATTAAAAAATAAAAGTCTCAGTTGTGATGAATTATTCCTCAGTTGTGAAAAACTGGTTCGACAGTTATCTGAATGGAGACTTGGACACTTAAAATCCTGATATAAAGATAGTTTGCTTTACATTCCTCTTACTACATGCAAAAGGGACATGCATCATAAAGAAAGGAGATAAAGTGAAGATGATTCATTTCAAACACGTCCATAAAACATTTTCAGGGAGTGTGCAGTAGGTATTAAGTTGGTTGAATGCTGAACAGTCAGCTATAGGAATTTGTCACCTAACAACCTCAGACAAAGCACCTGACAGGTGAAATCTGGAGATGGCTAAATAAAATAACAGTAGATGGCAGAAGTTTTCCCAGTGACCACATACAGCCAGGATAAGAACACCACAGGATGGGGACTTGGCCTTCTGGGGCTTGAGTCCTGCTTCGCTGTGAATCCTGGGAACACAGTCAGCCTCTGTGTGAATGTCCGTCTGCCTCAGCCAGGAGGCTGAGCACCCTACACAGTGGTGAGCAGGACGGCCTCTCTGCCAAGGAAACTTCAGGGTCTGTTAAGATGTAGTCACTGGGAGACCAGCAGTTAGCATAATGGCTATGTCGCTGGACTCCCATGTAGTTGACAGCGGTTCGCATCCCGGACCCGGTGGCTTAAACTCACGCCGGGCGCGTGTGCGTGCGTGCCCAAGATCCCGAGAGGAGAATGGAGGAGAAGGGATCGCAGCGTGACCATCCCCCCTGGGGGGTGATTTCTCGCTTTCTATCTCTCTGTCTCTCTCTGTCTGTCTGGCGAGCGCACACGCCCTATAGCAAAAACCTCTCCAAAAAAAGAAAAATAAATTAAAAAAAAAAAAAAAAAAGATATAGTCACTGGGCCCAGCAGGGGGTGTGGTGGTTAAAGGCGCCAGATTCCCATATGACCAACCGTGGTTTGAATCCCAGACCTGGTGACCTGCTATCTCTCTCTCCCTTTCCCTCTTTCTCTCTCTTTGTCTCTCTCTAGTCAAATTAAAAAATAATAACAGATGGAATTAAATTAACAAATAAATCATTAAAAAAAAAGATGTAGTCACTAATTAAACCAGGTTCACAATGCAAAGAATTTAAATGAGGTTCATTTTTCCTTAGCAAAGAGATTCTTTCTTCTGTTACAGTGTTCTCTGGGTCAGACTTATTTAACTAAAATCATAATGCTTTCTCCACAAACAGTAAACAGCAGGGCTGGTCCTGTAGGCCAGGCAACCTGACACAGCCTGCGGTGCCTCCCGGGGTGCTTCCCAGGGCCTTCCGACCACCTGAATTCAGGGCTGCTTGGAGCCTCCCCTTTTCTCTAACTTTGTACAGCTAACCTCTCACTCAGTGGAGCTGTTACTTTTTCCCGAAAATAGTCATAAAAATAAACTGCCAGCTCTCACATTTCCCCATAGTTTCCTTACTGGTCATGGACTTTTTCTTCCCACGTGGGCTTCATTATTTGGGTCCTGGCCTACATCCTACATTCTATGCAGGTGGCTGCAGGTAAGAAGGGGTCCCCTCGTTTATGTCTGCACTCATGGGTACACACCAGCTTGCCTCTCCAGGTCCCCTGTGTTCTCTGGTGACCACAGAGCTCCCCATCTGGAGTGACTACAGAGGGGTAGTCACACGCTAGAGGCTCAGATGGCTTCAGGCCCTCTCGGAGGCCCCCGATGGATCCATCTGGGTTTGACTTACACGGTTAGACAAGGATCCCCAGGGCCTGCCCAAAAGAGCCCAGAGGCCCCTCTAGGGAGCCCTAGAACTGACTAGTGTTTTGTTTATTATTATATTTTAAATTTTACCAGAAGCCATGTATAGTCACCAGGAAGTCAGAGAGAGGGCAGAAAGAAAGAACCGCCCCCAGAGGACATGATCAGGCTGAAATCCCTTCTCTTCCATCTCTCTCTCCTTTTGGGATTTTGAGCTCACACTCACACATCAGGCTGAAATCCCTTCTCTTCCATCTCTCTCTCCTTTTGGGATTTTGAGCTCACACTCACACACGCCCGGAGTGTTTCTCAAGCCACCGGAGGATCTGGGATTTGAACTGCACTGTTGGCCATGTGGGATCCAGCCTCTTTAACCACTAGGCCACAGGCTGGGCCCTGACTCATGTTTTGAGGCATCTTCTAGTCGGAGCTGCACCAGCCATCACAGGCCTCGGGGAGAAGGGCAATTGTCAGAAGTCTTCTGCTCCCTGCCTGTGTCCCTGGGGCTTCTGGGGCTTCTCTGGTGTGCTCTGACTCGGGTAGGGAATCACTGTCAGCAGTCAGCTTTGTCCTCTCTGAGGCTGGGACAGTCCCCGTAGACTCTAAGTGTGAGATCAGTGTCATTGCCATCAGTAGACATTCTCCTCACATACTGCTTCTCATTCCAAGGCCCAGCTCAAATATCACTATTTTCCTGTGAAAGTCCAATGTTAATAGGATAAATTACTCCATGAAGTGCTGCCTGGGTGCCATAGCATTTTATCCATATTTTCAGTGAAACTTACACAAGCCACTAAAAAGTGGGTAAAAAGGAGCTAAAAGCTTCTTGAGAGTTAACACTATGTTTAAGGTGTTTTATTTATTCACATATTTGCAAGTCCTTGAACCCCTGAGTAGAACGATACATGTTTATTAACCCAGTTCTCTGGAAGAACAAAAAGATCAAGATAAAAATCAAAACCACCGCTTTCCTAATTAATTATGTCAACACATTTATTGAGAACCTACTAATGTGTGAATGCTGTCATGCCCCAAAGAGGCAATTATGAATAAGATACAAATAGTTACGGCCACAGGTGGGGTGTGGTTAAGATGCTGTATTCCACATGGCTTACCGTGGTTAGAGTCCCAGACCTGGCAGCTTGCTTTCTTGCTTTCTCTTTCTCTCTGGTCAATTAAAAATAATAATAATAGGGGGGGCCAGCAGTTAACGTAATGGCTATGTCTCTGGACTCCCACATAGTCGACCGTGGTTCGAGTCCTGGACCCGGTGGCTTAAACTCACGCCGGGCACGTGTGTGTGCGTGCCCCAGATCCCGAGAGGAGATTGGAGGAGAAGGGATTGCGGCATGGCCATCCCCTCTGGGGGGTGATTTCTTGTTTTCTATCTCTCTGTCTCTCTCTGTCTGGCAAGCGTACGCACCCTATAGCAAAAACCTCTCCAAAAAAAAAATAATAATAAATAAAATTAAATAAATAATTCTTTTATAAAAAGAAGGGAAAAAAAAAGATACACATAGTCATTACCTTTAAGGAATTTTTAGTCTTTTCTACTTTCATACCCTGGTTTCTCAATTCATCTAGGCTACTCCTGGTAAGTGTTGCTTAGGCTGGTGATGAGCTGAGCCAGATTTCTTGTTCGTTTGTTTTGTTTTGCTATGGGGATATTCATGCACTGGACAGAGACAAAGAGAGAGTGAGAAAGCACTCTCCACCTCCGGGATGGGGAGGGGGGATGGCTATGCTGCAATCCCTTCTCTACATTCCTGGGGATTTTGGGTACACATGCATACATGCCCAGTGTGTCTTTCAAACTGCTGGGTCCAGGACTTGAACCATAAAGTCAGCCATGTGGGATCCAGCCACATTAACCAGCATGCCACCAGCAGGTCCAAGTTGAGCTAGATTATTCCTCCTCCTTCACCAAAGAGGTGAACATCCGAGGAGAGGCATTCTGCAGGTGACGGGGAAGCAGCAGCCTGCATGGCAGAACTGTGGCCTCCTTCCGATGGTGCCCATGGTGACTGGGCCATGCCGCTTCTCCAGCTCTTCCCAAGGGAAGCCCGGAGGAGCACTGTGAGAGCATCTGGCTAATGGCAGGTAGGTCCTGGGAGCCTAGGCTCGACCTCCTGGAGTAGCTCCCAGGATGGATAGCACCCTGCGGCAGAGAGGGATGAGATCAAAGAAGCCAAGGGATGGAAAACGAGGGCAATATTGGGCTGGGCTGGGGCTGCAGGTTCAGAGGTAGGTAGCTCATGGAGCCAAGAGCTTTGTGGTGACAAGAGCTGGAATGTCCTTTGCTCGCTGTCTTTGAATTTCTCGACTTGCTTGAAGACACAGGGCTGGACCAGATACTGGCACCTAGTTCTGGGAGAGCAAAATACCTGCCTGTGTGAGAAGAATCGCACCCTAAAAGGAGTGGCATAAGATGAGGTTGAATGTGACTGAGGAGCGTAGGACCTGAGTGAGGGCACACGTGGGAAGGGTGGGGTTGGAGAAGCTGCGGGCCCGGGAAGGCTCAGTGGGCTGTGAGGCACAGGCAGGTTCAGAGCCCCTGCCTCTTTCACAGCCAGCCATCCGTGTCACACAGGAAGCCACAGTGAGGTCCACGCCAGGCCACATGACCACGAGTGAGGGTAAGGCCACCAGAACAGCGCAGCCTTGGCCGCAGCCAGTTCACCTTTCTCCTTCTGAAGGAGCTCGTTTGCCATGGAGCTATTCCCGGGTCTTATGTCTGAGCATGTGAAAGCCAAGACCTCCAGACTCTCTCATGTGGCCAAGGAGTGGCAGTTGGAGTCGGCCACTGCAGATGTGAGGTGGCATTCTGCCACACTGAGATGACATGGTGGATCTGCCTTCGGGACGGGGCGAGTGTCCCAGCTCCACCTGGGACTGACTCAGCTTGTCTGCCCAACACCCCTTCTGTGGCACGTTTTCCTCTCGCTGGTGGAAAGGGACAGCTTCTCCACTGGGAACCGTGCAGGCTGCACCTCTTGGTATGAGCAGGAAGGAGCCGCACTTCTCCTGGGGGCCTCCAGAAACACTCTTCTGCAGGCTCTGCACACCTCACACCTGCACTTGCGTTCCGAAGCATGGAATTTTCCGTCTCTCTGACGCTGGAAGTAAGATGCTCATCGACACCTGGCGCTCCTGCCTTCGCTGTGCCGCCAGGAGAGAGCTGAGTAATGAAGCCTGCCATTTATCTAGACCTGCTGCGTTGACGACTGACTCTGAGGATCTGATTCCAGTAACGCTTTACCTCTGACTCTGCATTTTGACTATGCCTTCAATTGGGTCATTGGAAAAGTCACGATGCATTTTTGCATAGAAAACCAGAAAAATACGTCATGAATTTTCTGACGACCCAAGAGTTGACCCCTGTCATCACGAACTGTGAATCACTACTTCTAAACTAAAAAACGGAATCTCTGCCCAGCTCAGTAGAACTACCTTTGCCATCTCAAAATCGTGAAAGACTTGCACAATAATTTCTGAATTATCACCACCGGATCGAGAAGTCCAGACACCTTTTGACTGACTGAGTTAAAGGAACGCCACAGTTGGCCTAAGCGAGCAGTTTGTGGTTTGATTCATTTGTTCATTCAACACACCTTTTTTGGGTGTCTGTTGTACTAGGTATGGGGAATACTGCCCTCATTCCATGTGGAAAGATAGGCAAAAACAAAACAAAACAAAACAAAGGAATTAGAATATTCAATTATTTAAGAATAGAAAGTTCCATGGAGAAAAATAAACAGGACAGGGGATGTAAGCTGCTAGTATGAGAAGACAGGGAGGAAAACCTTTCAGCTTTAAATGTCGCCATCGAGGAGGCCGCTGAGAAAGTGACATTGGAGCGAAAGCTTGAAGGAAGGCAAGGAGTGAGCAGTGAGTACCAGGGAGGAGCGGGTCAGGCAGAGGGGACAGCTGGGACAGAGGCCCCGAGGCAGGAGGGATCTGGCGTGTCACGCGACCCAGACTGATGATCACGTGAGCACACACCTGTGCCCGTCCCAGGTGCCCAACGCTGTTCGGAAGGCCTTCTGTCCTTATTGAATCCTCTGCGGCCTTTTCACTTAGAGCTTGGGGAGGAGACACACATAGTAGGCGCTCCACTAACAGGTGTAACGCCCAAGGCACAGACAGATTACCTGACTTGACTAAGGCTACCAGGTGGAGAGTGGTGGAACCCAGGCAGTCTGGCTCCAGGTCTGCCGTGTAACCCCTCCGCTCAATGCCTGGGCCTAAGCCTTCAGAGACGCAGGTATTGTTCATGCTGTCGCTCTATGCCTCTCTGCTTTCAGGAGAAGGTGGTTTCCTGATCTCGACAATTGTATTTGTTGTGCTATCTTGAGCTGCTTGTTGGTTTATTTTAATCTAAAGAACACTGATCTGGGGGACCAGCAGTTAGCATAATGGCTACGTCGCTGAACTCCCATGTAGTAGACTGCAGTTCAAGTCCTGGACCTTGTGGCTTAAACTCATGCCGGGCGCGTGTGCATGCGTGCCCAAGTTCCCAAGAGGAGAATGGAGGAGAAGAGATTGTGCTGTGGCCATCCCTTGTGGGGGGTGATTTCTCGCTTTCTGTCTCTCTGTCTCTCTCTGTCTCTCTGGTGAGTGCACGTGCCCTTTAGCAAAAGCTATTAAAAAGAAAAGAACACTGATCTGGGATGGTGAGTGCTGATCATGTTGCCCACTGAATGCTTTCTGGCTTTCCGGCCCGCTCAGGTCTGTGTCTTTATTCATGTTGAGGCATTTTCTATGTCATTATAACTGCCGATATGTTTTTAGAATATGGGGTGATGAATGGTGACAACTACATTTGAAAAGAAAGCACAGAGTCCTTAGCAGTTTGGAACTGGGAAGCAAGCAGCCCTGGCCCTGGGTAAGGCTTCTGCACTCTCCCAGGTACAGGCCTCCCCCCCTTGCTCATTCTCAGGCTCTCCTCTGGAGATGGGAGGGCAGGACAGAGCAGACTCCTCCCTGAAATTCCAGTCTGGATTACTGCTGTCCTGGGAGCCAAACTGCAGGGCCATTAGACCAGACAGCTCAGACCCTGACCACCGCCTCTCTGGGGTCCACGCCTTCAGCTCTTCATGTAAAAAATGAAGGTCAAAATTAGAGCCTACCAGGCCAATAGGTAGAGTAATGGTTAAGGTGCTGGTCTCCTACATAGCCAGCTGAGGTCTGAGTCCTCAACCCAGCAGTTTGAAAGCCACGCTGGGCGCATATGTGTGCATCCTCAAAATCCTGAGAGGAGAATAGAGAAGGGCTTGCTGTGTGGCTATCCCCCCCTCTCCCCCACCGAGGGCTGACTTCTCACTTTCTCTCTCTCTCTGTCCCTCTCTGTCTTTCTGGAACTTGTACACGTCCTATAACAAAGATCTCTCTTAAAAAAAAATATAGTGCCTACCTAGTAGTGTAACTAGTGTTAACAATAATTTGTTGTATATTTCAAAATAGTTAAAAGAGAGGACTTTGAATGTTCCTAACAGGGAGTAGTGATAAACGTTTGAGGTGATGAGTATGTTGATTTGTCATCAAGCGTTGTATTCACGTACCGAAAATACTATACTCTACAAATATATACACTATTATGTGTCGGTTATAAATAATTCTAACTAAGTAAATACTAACAACACAGTGTTGTAATGTGTTTCAGATTTTAGAGTCAAGGGGGCTAAGTAGGATAATGTTCACGTGGAAAGTATGTAGCACAGAACTGATGCATAGAAACACTTCGGAAATCTTAGCTGCGGTTATTATTATGTCCCATTCTTTAATTAAAAGCTGGGCTTGGCTAGGATCTGACTCTTCATTTTCTCCAATCAAGCCCCCTGGGGCCTCTCTGTGGTCCTGACCCTTCACATAAGACTCCTCAAATGAAGATGGCCTAGGAGAAAATAAGCCAAATCAATATAAACTGCGGAAAAAGCCAAGAACCACAGCAAGGTTCCAACTTTCTAAAAGCCACAGTGGTCAGGTCTTCACAGAGATGTCATGGAAGAGAGGACAGAGCCCATGGAGCTGCGTAAGAAGCTACTTCTGCTTTTTTTTTTTTTTCTTTTTAAATTTGTCAGAGGCAGTGCGCACTCGCAGATTGGGGGAGGGAAGGAAAGTGAGAAAGCACCCTCCATGGGGAATGTTCATGCCACAATCCCTTCGCCATTTCTCCCTCCTTCTAGACACACACACACACACACACACACACACACACACACACCAGGTGTATTTTTCAAGCCTCCAAGTGGGCTCTAGCCACCTTAACCATTGGTCATAAAGTGGCCTGAAACTGCCTCTGCTTTCTAAGCCGATCTTCCTCTCCACAAGTCCTTTCAATTGCTCAAGAACAGTGTAGGCTTCTCCAAAACATTGGCCCTTATGTTTTCAAGATTGCTGGAAATTCTACAAGAAGAAAATGATCTGGTTAAAGAGGCTTGAAAAGTCTACCAAATATATGTCAGTTAACTGTGTTAGGATGAAAGAATACTTTTTCAAATAGCGTGTATGTTGGACTTTTCTCCCCACCCTTATCAGCATGTTGAACCACTGAGCTTTGCGGAGGGAGGCGGTACTGTGGGCAGAAGGTGAGGGGCTCAACTCCCAGCTGTGCAGTCGAAGGCTGTGTGCACTTTGGTCAAGACTGCAAGGTCCTCAACTGTGAAATGAGAATCCAGGTTGAGCCTCCCTAATCCGAACATTCAAAATCAAAAATGCTCCAAAATCTGAGACATTCTGAGCTGACATCCTGCAAATTAGGCAAAATTCCACACCTCATCTCATGTCACAGTCAAAATGCTGCCACACAAAAGTATTGTATAAAATTAACCTTCAGGCTATGTGTGTAAGGTGTATATGAAACAATAAATTTTGTGCTTAGATTTGGGCCCTATCCCTAAGATATCTCATTATGTATGTGCGAATATTCCAAAATCTAAAAATATCTGCAATCCGAAATATTTTTTCAAGCATGTTGGGGAAGGGCTTCTCAATTCATAGCAGCTTTCTCACAGGCTGTTGAGAGTGAGGGGCGTGATGTGCGGGCAGGTTCCTAGCACGTGGCTCTCAGTGATGCTAGCCTGATATTTTCTTTTTCTTTTCTTTTTTTTCCCCTTGTTGCATGATTTCTTATTTACATTTAATCATCACATGTCTTTGTAGCGTACAGCATGTTTTTACAAAGCATGCATGCAGTGCGTTTCTATCAAGTCAAAGACATTACCATATACCTCGTCCTCAGCAGATAACCTTCATCTTCGTGTCTGTAAATGTTTTCTCCTGAGCCTCTCCCACCACCGCTCACTAATCACCACCTTCTTACACAACCTCTGGGAGTTACAGTTGTCTTCCCTGTTAAGTCTGATATTTTCAAGCCTTTTCTTCAGTCATTTCACTTTGTGCCCTGTCATTAAAACTGCTTATTCAGGATTTTCAAAACCAGTTTATGGATTCTCAAAGCCCTTTGCTAATAGGCCTCTCTCCTGCTGACTTAACTGCTGCATAACTGCACATCCTTTTGCTAATTATGAGAAATAGCAGATGATCCCAAATCGATATTGTTGAATGTTTTGGTAAAAACATTTTATAAAAATGAGCTTGAGACTATAATTAAAGATAAAGCTTTTTTTTTAAATTAAAGAGGGATTTTTGCAGGGCATATGCACTTACTGGAGACAAAGAGGGAGAGACAGAGAAATAGAAAGCAAGAAATCACCCTCCCCCATCCAGGGGGGTTGGCCATGCCGCAGTCCCTTCTCTTCCATGCCAATGTGAGTTTCAAGCTGCTAAGTCTGGGACTTGAACCATGGTTGACCATGTGGGAATCCAGCACCTTATCTGCTCCACCATCTGCTGGCCCCAATAATGCTCTTTTTTTTTTATTTTTTATTTTTTATTTATTTATTTATTTATTTATTTATTTATTTATTTAATAATGCTCTTTTTGATGTCTACTTTATCTATGAAAAAAATTTGTAAGTTGTTAATTTTTCATTCTTTGTTTTTTGAGATATTTTTGCTATAGGGCAGTGTGATCACTGGGGAGACAGAGAGAGAGAGAGAGAGAGAGAGAGAGAGAGAGACAGAAAGTGAGAAATCTCCCCCTGGGAGGATGCTTACACCACAATCCCTTCTTGTCCATTCTCCTCTTGCGGCCTTGGGCATGCATGCACATGTGCCTGTTGTGAATTTTAAGCCACTGGATCCAGGACTCGAACAGTGGTTGACTACGTGGAACATAACCATTACATAACCATCACACCATATACTGGTCCTGATAATTTTTCATTCTTAAGGTTGATTTTTCTGTGTGAGATTAATCAGTTGACACAACAAATGTGAAGATCAGAATAAAATGACTCATAATCCTATTGTTCATAAAAAAGCACTTGTAAGTTTTATGTTTTTCCTTTTGATATGTATAGTTTATTTTATTGAGGGGGAGAGAGAGAGAGAGAGAGAGAGAGAGAGAGAGAGAGAGAGAGAGAGGGAGATATCTTTGACAGGGTCTCACCACAGTGCAATCCTCCCCTCAGCCTTGCAGTCATCCAGGATCATGGGTGTGTCCCTCAAGTTCAGATCAACCCTCGCCTGTGGCACCATGGCTGGGTCTTTTTTTGTTTGGCCAGAGGATGGTTGACCAGAGGGAGGGAAGGAGAAAGCATCCCCCAGTGGAGTAGCTGCAATCCGCTCTCCTCCATTTTTCCATCTCACTGGGATCTGGGGACATTCACCCATATGTGCCTGATTTGTTTTTCAAGCTGCTGGGGCCAGGACTTGAACCAGAGGGTTTGGTCTACCATGTGGAGTCCTACTCCCTTAACCACTGGACAATTGGGCTAGGCCAATGGTTGGGTCTTTATGTGAATTATTTTTACCTAAAAGTATATCATAAGTTCTCTCATATTGGTAACATTTAAATTACTTTCATAGTGAATATATGAGAGCTACATAATAACTTTCCTAATGTAGATATTAAGGTTTTCCTAAGACTCCATAAAAACAATCTTTGTGTCTAAATCTTTGTCTGCATTTCTGATTAGTGCCTGTGGATACATTCCTTAAAGTAAAATTATTGGATTATTCTCAGCTATCTATCACAAAACACTTTAAAATGTAGTGACTTAAAAACACAGCAATCCTTCATTTCACAATTTTGCAATTTGGGAAAGTTTCTTGGGGTACAAAACTTTTGTGAATCGTCTGCTCATTTTTGGAGGAAGGACGGTGAATGTTTCTCCCAGGCAGGAATTTGGGGAGTGTGAGTGCTGTTCAGCTCACCTCAATCAGTTTCCCTTACTCACGGGGAGTTGTTTGCTTGCCAGGTGACTTATTCTGAGGGCACATCTCTGCTGTGAGGCCACAAGTGGAGCGAATGTCTGTGGGGCTGACTGTATGACATACTCCTCGAGAATGACGCTCGAGCACCTCAGAGCAGTGCGGTGTCAGCTCTTAGCCTGATTTCAAGCTCCAAGCTCCTCATTTATTCCTACACCCTGCTTTGCTTTGCTGCACATTCCTCTGACCACCTGAAACTTAATATTTTCATTTACTTACTTATTAGCTGTCTCCTTCCTTTATTCTAGTATAAGCTCCGAGAGGGCAGGGAGTCTGTCCACCTTATAAAATGCTATTTCCTTACCCTGAGAATGGTGTCTGGGCTCAGCTGCAGTGGTGCCGTGGTAGCACAGTGCTCGTCAATGCCGGAAGTCAGGTGAAAGGCTGGGGTTTGGTTTCCAGGTTGACTTGTACATGCCAGATGCATGATCCTGGCTGACTGAAAGGCTGACGGGTGAGGATCGTGGGATAAGACCCTGTGGAGGGTGCTTTTCTTTTTCTTTCTTCTTTCTTTCTCTCTTTCTTTCTTCCTTCTTTCCCTCTTTCTTTCTTTCTTTTGTTCTTTCTCTCTTCTTTCTCTTTGTTTCTCTCTCACTAAATACACACATAAATAAAACTTAATAAAAAAGGGACAATGTCTGGGATATACTAGGTATTGAAGAAATAGCTCATAAGGTGATGAATTAATAAGTACATTCATTTAGAAAGTCATTTGTAGAGCACCTACTCTATGTCTGGCCCTATCTTTGTCCATAGTCTCCTGAGAGCGAGAGACAAGGCCCCAGGAACTGCAGCACTGGTAGGATTTGCCACGAAGCAAGGACCTCCAGAGAGGATCTCCTAACCCAGCTTGGAGGGTCAAGAGGAATTTTGTAGGTGGGATTACCCTGAGCTAAAAGAGTGAGAGCATGCGTGGGATGGAGACAAGATGGTGGGCTGGCAGTGACGATCTGTCAAGGGTTGAAAAGTAGTTTGTCTAAAAGCAGATTTTAAAAGCAATTTCTTTTCACAACAACTTTTTTTTGTGCTACCTAAGAAGTCTCTTGATTCACCATGGCAGTAGCAGCGATAAAATGTGTAATATCAAAGACAACCATCTTGAAACATTTCCTTTCAACCCAAAATGGAGCATTATATTGTGTTTGTCATAAATCTACGTATTCTTCTCTTCCAGATGACTATAATTGCAAAGTAGAGCTTGCTTTGCCATCTGATGGCAGGACGACAGTGTGCTACCACCCGTCTGTGGACATTCCCTACGAACACACAGAACCTATCCCTAGACCAGATCCTGTGCATAATATTGAAGAAACAAAGGATCAAGTGCTGAAATCCAGGTTAGAAGAGAAAAGTGAACACCTTGAACAAAGACCCATGATAAAACAACTTAGCAAAATGTCCTTTACCACCAAGCACCTTTGGTATCCTCACGGACAGTATCACAGACGTCGTAAGAAACTGGACCCTCCAACAGACAGATGACATCGAGGTTCTCAGGGAATCGGAAACGTGCTTCATTTGTCATTTAAGAAAATCCCATGTGGTGTATTCACTAACAGATTATGTAATAAAATAATAATAAAATTCTTTTTCATATATTAAACAAAAAAGAGTGAGAGCATGTGTAAAGGCAAGGGGGCATGTAAGAATGCGGTGAGGTATGGGATTTGGTGGGAGACTGGGACTCGGGGCTGGAGGGGAGGGGGCTGAAGGAACTTGGGAGCCAAGGAGCTTGTATGGCTTGCTGGGCCATCGAGCTTTATTCAGAGGCCAGTGGAGGATATAAGCAGGGATCTGACATGAGCGGATTCTCATTATCCTGTAAGCATTTGAGAAGAAGAACAAGGAACAAAAAATCAATCCTCGCCTCAGATCCACAGAGTCAGCAAATTACAGGTTTGACACAATCGAGCTCTTCAGTGCTTTGAGTGCAGATATGAGGTGGGACTGAACTCCCCCATTAACCTCAGGCCTGGCCTGTGAAGGAACCCAATTACAGGCCCCACCTTCTGCAAGTGGGAGACAGTGTCCCACTGCTAGGCAGAGACAGTCTCACCCCTGCATGGTTCTTGGTGACAATTTATGAGTTTCTTTGAAATGCCTGCCAGAGGCTTTCTCCCTCGTGTAAAGACTGGAATTAAGTGAAGTTGTGAAAAATCTAAATATCTTTACACTTTAAATAACCCTAGAGAGTAGTAGGAGGATAAAAACCCTCTTTTCTTACTTAAATCATGCATACAATTTTAAATAATACATACAAGTATTACATTTGATATTTGGAGGAGATTTTTTAAATAGTAAGGTAAAGAAGCAGAAAGTGAAAGTGATACTATGAATCGACTTTGACCAAATCTCCCATTTCTTGAGAATTTATACTCATTTCTGTCAGCAAAGTCAACCTCCACCTGAGTGTATTAGGGAGGGAAATTGTAGGGGGCCTGAGAATACGGTGGAGGGTGGAGCTGAGAGATCAGCCCAGGCCGAGGGATCAGCCCAGGCCGAGGCCTTGCAGAGTGTGGATCTCAGCCCAGCCAAAAGAAAGGCTTGTGAGGAGTAAGTGTCCCTTCTTCCTGTTCTCCTCTGGTCAGCTCTCCATGTGAAAGACATGATGCTAGACTATTTTAACTCCAGAACTACTGCAAACAAAGCTGCAGTAGTAAATAAACCCACACAGATACAGCTGACTGATTTTCTAAAATCTAGGTGAAATTCACATGACATAAAATTAACACCTCGAAGTGAACAACTCAGTGGCATTCAGTATATCCACCATGTTGTGCCTCCACTGTCTCTATCTAGTCCCACACACTTTCATCACCCTGAAAAGGAAAGTTGTACCTAAAGGAGTTGCTTTCCCTCCCCCACTCCTCCTGCTAGCCACCCATCTTCATTCTTCCTCTATAGATTTACTTATTCTGACTCTTTCATAAAAACGGAATCATACAGTATGTGACTTTTTGTGTCTGGCTTCTTTCACCTGGCATAACGTCCTCTGCCTTGTAGCATGTTATCAATACCTTCTTCCTTTTAATGGCTGATATTGCGCTGTGTGTACCTCCCACACCGTGTTTATCCACTCATCCGATGGACAACGGGGCTCTTTCCACCTTGTAACTATCGCAAATAGTGTTGCTGAGAACATAGATGTGCATGCACTTGTTTGAGAAGCTGTTTTCAATTCTTTGTTGTATATAATACTCACTTGATTTTTTTTAAAGCAGTGAAATTGAGCATCCATAGGCAAAAAATAAACCATGACTTGATTTTGATGCCTTGTACAAAGATGAATCTAATAAAGATCGTAAATTTAAATGTAAAACTATAAAAGCTTCTAAAAGAAAACAGGGGGGAAAATCATCCAGACTTATGGCTAGGTAAAGTGTTTTTAGACACCACCAAAGGCACCATCCATAAAAGGAGAGTTGATAAATGAGTCCACATTACAATTAAAATTTTTTTCTCCAAAAACTTCTATTAAGAACATGAAAAGACAAGCTACAAACTGAGAGAAAACATTTGCAAAACTCATATTTAAAAACAAAAACCTTGTATCTAGAATACACAAATAACTCTTAAGTTTAATAGTTTAAAAAAAAGTACAATTAGAAAATTCCCAAAAAATTTGAAAGATATTTCACCAAAGAGGACATATGAATGGCAAATAAGCACATGAAAAGATATTTACTATCACTAGCGATTAGGAAAATATAAATGAAAACCACAGGGCCCACCAATCAGGTGAGCTAAAATAATGAGAATCCCAAATGCTGGAGAGAATATGGAAAAACTGGATTTCTCATGCATGGCTGGGAATGTCTAAAGGCACAGGCACTCTGGAAAGATGGTTTGGCAGGTTCTTTACATGCACATACCATAATTACTGAGCAATTGCGTTCTTGGGCATTTATTCCAGTGAAATTAATACTTTCATTCCACAAACATTTGTAAACAAATGTTTATAGCAGCTTTATTTGTAGCAGCCCCAAACCCAAAATAGCCAAACTCTGGTGCTCCTATACCATGGAATACTTACTATTCAGCAATAAAAAAGACCTATTTCTTTTTTAATTGCCAAAGGGTACAAACATACCCAAGAGAGAGAAAGAGAGAGAGGGAGGGAGGGAGAGAGAGATAAAGCACTTTCCAGTAGGGTGTGTTTGCATCCTAATCCCGTCTCCTACATTCTCCATCTTGTCCAGATTTGAGACATGCACGCACATGCACCTTGGGTAGTTTTCAAGTTGACTGGCTAGGATTCAAACCACAATTGGCCATGTGAGATCTGACTGTCCATGCGCGGCATTTAACTGCTATCCAATGGGCTGATCCCAGGAATGAACTATTGATACATGCAAAACCTGAATGAATCTCAAGGACATTATTCAGAGTGAAAAGAGCCAATGTCACAAGGCTGTGCACTGTATAATTCTATTTATGTACTGCTCTCAAAGTGGCAAAACTGTAGAGATGGGGAACAGACCAGTGCTTGCAAGAGGGCAGAGGCAGGCATAGAGAGTGGGTGTGAATATGCAGAGTAGGAGCGGGTCCTTTTGCAGTGATGGGACAGTTCCGAATCTTGATTGTGGTGGATGCAACAAAAATATATGCATGGGGTAAAATTGCATAAAACTACACACACACACAAATAAATGAGCACAGGTAAAAACTGGTGAAAATAGAACAAGCCTAAAATCCAGTTAACAGTTTTATACAATGATGGTTTCTTGTTTTGATATTATATATAAGATGTCACCATTGGGGGAGCTGGGTGAAGGGTACGAGACTCTATTCTGCAACTTCTTGTGAGCCTATAATTATTTCCAAACAAAAAGTTTAAACAAAACAATCCAACATACAAAACCAGGGCCTGCCCCCTCATGTAGTGGTTGAGTGCTGTGCATAGGGAGTTGGCTTCCATGTCACCGTTAGCCTGATAAACATGTTGGACACATGTGTGTGTGCCCAAGATCCTGACAGGATGGAGGAACAGACGGAAAAGGATTATGGTGATGTGATCAGGCCCTTTATTTCTCTCTTTTTCTTTGTCATGTGTGCATATATACACACACATGCTCTGGCATTAGGAAAAAAAAGAATTTAAAAAAACCCAACAACTATGTAAACTAAGAACGTTTGCACACAGACACAGCTATGCAGAAGGCTTAGGCAGGGAGACTGTACATTCAGGGCCAGCTTAACAGAGTGGGACTCTGTTTCCAGGAAAAACAAAACAAAACAGAACAAATCAAAACCAAAAACTAAGTTGTGAATAAAAATACTCATGAAAATATTTAGAAATATTTGTATTTTACTAATTATTTAAATTAAAGCCATAGTAAGTTAGACCATAGAAACAACACTATGATATTTGGCATCCTGAACTTTCTAGGGGAGTAAAAGGAAGTCTCTGCTTTTGAAGTGTGGAAGGGTAGTGGGGAAGACGGCCTAGTGAATGGTACATTGTCTTCTGGAAGGTGAGCATACAAACAACAACCTGTATGCCCAATCAAATAAAGTGAGGAGTGTCCAGCAAACGGCAGCAGGAATTTAGAGGGAGGAGATTTTAAAATGATCTGGGTTGCTGGAGAAAAATGTGTTGGAGGAGGTGATTTCTGAACATCTTAGAATTTTTTTGGTTAGTATTTTCTTAATTAAATGTCTTCCTTTTACCAAAGCTTATCTTTCATGACTTTAGCCTCTGAAGCTGGATGTGTTTAGATGTGGTAAAAATGGACAGGAACAACAGGCTTGAAATGTGCTTGCTTTATTTATTTCTTTTAAAGAATTATTTAGCCTTATCTATTATTATTATTTTTTAAAACTTTTCTATAGGGAGTCACTCATTGTCCTACAAAGGGAAGCTCTTGTTGGAATGGGAGAGTTTTGTCTTAAGTCCTGGGTCCTACTGGCATTTACGGGGCGATAGTAAACTAAAGTCATATAGCTGGGAACTCAGCCAAAAGAAGAGTATTTCTTCCACCCTCATGCTTTTTTTTTTTTTTTTGCCAAGAAGAGTTCAAAAATATTCTTGAATTAAAAATTGAAAATACATCGAAATGAAATGAATTGAAATTGAACACCAAGCACTGCTGACAATAAAGAATATTGGCCCGGGTCAGAATGCAACAAACCATTTGCAGTTAACAGAGTCTTGATTCTGTATTTTTTTGCATTTACTTATTGGGCTCCAACCCAGAGAAACACATCTGAAAGAGAGCTAAGTGCTGCTTATAAATAGACCCGAGCACAGGCAACTTATTCCACGCTTGTCGTTATAAGGTGCTTACATTTTGCTTCGTCCTGCCTTACTTAATTGGCGAGTATTAACAGTGTTATTAATTGATGAAATTTTAAGCTTTTTTTGCAGGCACTAATTTATACTTACGGAGAAGACTGAAATGGACATTTAAGTTATCTGTGGAGAAAAGATGCCTTTACTAGACAACCATTGGAGTGCACATTCAATTACAGGAAGACTCTCCAACAGTTAGCTAAAAGGAACCCTGTAGACTGCTTTATGTGAAAGTCTCATTTCACAGGTGAAAAAAAACAAGACCAAAAGAAAAGAAGGGTATGGCCAAGTGCAGGGTGGTGGCAGAGCCGACTGAGAGAAGTGATGAATTTAGGATATATTTTGGAGGCGACATGGGTAAGACTGTGGTTAGGTTGGACGTGGTGGTGAGGACAAATGACAGTGATCAGAAGGACCGAAGATTTTGATTTGAGCAGGTAGTAGGACCCTTTGCTGAGCCAAGTGAGCTCGGAGAGGAGCAGGTTACAGAGAGTGCAGGCAGGGTGAGAAATCGACGGTAGTGAAGAAGTCAGTCGGCGGAGAGGTCAGAGAGAAGAGGAGTGGACAGTAAATGAAGACCTCACGCAAGAGTTGAGGTTTCAAGTCCGATCTGGAAGACGCAAAGAGCCCGAGAAGAACATCCCAGACAGAAGGAACAGCACGTCCGAAGGCTCAAAGGGGGAAAATGACTGACAAATCAGAAGGGATGGATAGGAGCCATCATGGCTCCAGGGCAGGGAGTGAGGTCGTCATTCTCACACTGTAACTTTGATGCACAGAAAGAAATATTGTTTTTCTCTTTCTAACTGACCTGATATTTCTCATAAAAAAGATACCAGGAAAAAAAAAGGAAACAGAGCCTTATTATTTTTATGTATGTATGTATTTATTTTTTGGAGCGGTTTTTGCTATAGGGCGCATGCACTTGCCAGAAAGACAGAGAGAGATAGAGAGATAGAAAGCAAGAAATCAACCCCCAGGGGGGATGGCCACGCTGCAATCCCTCCTCCTCCATTCTTCTCTTGGGATCTCAAGCACACACGTACATGCGCATGGTGTGAGTTTAAGCCACCAGGTCCGGGACGCGAACCGCAGTATATGGGAGTTCAGCCACATAGCCTTAGGCCAACTGCTGGTCCTTATGTATTTATTTATTTATTTATTTTTGGAGAGGTTTTTGCTATAGGGCGCGTGCGCTCGCCAGACAGAGAGAGACATAGAGACAGAAAGCGAGAAATCACCCCCCCCCCCGGGGGATGGTCACGCCACAATCCCTTCTCTTCCATTCTCCTCTCGGGATCTTGGGCACGCACGCACACGCGCCCGGCATGAGTTTTAAGCCACTGGGTCCGGGACGCGAACCACGGTTGACTAGGTGGGAGTCCAGTAACATAGCCATTACACTAACTGTTGGTTCCCAATGTATTTATTTTTTAAGACAAGATTTTGTGTTGCAGTCTTCCTGCCTTAGCCTCCCAGCTGGGACTAGCAGCATGTGCTACCATGCCTGGCTCTTTCCTAGACAGTGCCTCTCTAGGCTGCCCAGGTCACCCTTGAGCACATGCTCCTCCCCCTTCAGCCTCCCCAGCAACCGGGATGACAGGCACACCCCACTGTGCTCGACCTTTAGGTTAGACTAGGAATGGAACTCAGGCTTCCCGTGTGATCTCAGGCTTTGGAGCACAGCACCTTAGTGGAGCACAGCGTCTTAGCAGCATACTCTACGGTAGCTGGAATTAGGACTTTAAACATTCCCATGAATGAATCTCTTTCAGGTGACTCCTTCTTATTTGTATCCACAGTTCCCTCTACCTGGAATGTTCTTCCTTTTCAGATTTCACCTTACATGTCAACTCCCAAATGAAGTCTTCAGTTACTGCTCTATCAAAATGGGTCCACTCCTTGTTTTTCCTGATCTTAAATCTATTTTTTTTTTCAGACTTATTTTTTTTTTTTTTTTTTTTTTTTTTTTTTTTTTTTTTTGCCTTAGCGAGCATGTGCTTGCCAGAAAGAGAAAGACAGACACTGAGAGGGAAAGTAAGAACTCATCCCCCAGGGGGATGGCCATACTACAATCCCTTCCCCTTCATTCTCCTCCTGGGATCTTGGGCATGCATGCACATGTATAACAAGAGCATGGCCCTGTTATAATCCCTATAATCCCATCTATTCTCTTCTCGGGATTTTGGGCAGGCAGGCACACATGCCCAGTGATTTTTCAAGCCACTTGTCCAAGACTCAAAGTGCATGACTGGCCATGGGGATTCTAGCCCTACTAACCACCACACCACAACCTGGCCCCAGAGATGGGCTTTTATAAAGAAAGACTTCCTCCAAAGTTTTCAACCAGGTCCACATATGCAAATTAAAGCTTGAAATATGTCCAGCTCTGACTGATCAACTCAAGCCGCGGTCTCACTGGTCTGTTCCTGCAGCGAGAACTGTTCTCGTTGGATGCCCTGCTGCGGTCGGCATTCACCCTTCCTCCCTGTGGTGGGGGCAACCTCAGATCACCCAGCCTTCCTGGGGCGTGCTTTCTCCAAGCTGCAGCCCGCAGTTAGCACCAGGTCTCTGCCATCCTGCTAGCCCTGCTGGGTACAGGCCTTTACGACTTCCTTCATGAGAAGCCTGCAGCAGAAGCAGTGCCGTGGGAAGTTAGGCTAGATGCAGGAGGCCGCGATGCTCCTGCTGGCTTCATTTAGCCCGTGCTCTGGGAGCCGTCAGCCTCCACAGGAGAGGGCCAGCCACCCTGAGCCTCCGTGTGGGAAGACCATGTGGACGGAGAGAAGTCCGAGGAGCATGTGCTCTTAGCTATTCACATGTGCCCAGCCTGAGCTGAGAAGCCTTCAAGATGAAGTCGGCTTCGGTCACTGTGTCTGCAAACTCAAACACCCTTCAGCACCCGGAAGTAGGAGCAAAATAAACGCTTGCTCTCTTTTTAAGTCACTTTTTGGAGGTGGTTTGTTAATAGATGCCTGGGGCACCCACAGCCCTGGAGCTCACATTTTTACTGTCCTCTCTCACCAGCTGCCATAATTTGCCTAGAACGGAGGGTATCCTCAGAATGCAGGACTTTTGTTGATAAAATTGGGGAAAACAAAAACAAAAACAGTCCTGGGCAAATCAAGATAAGTGTACCACGCTATCTCCAAGATTTGCTTTTATTATTTAAGGGTAGCGGAAAGAATTTAGACTTCAGAATTACTGCTTCTCTGTGAAGTTTCAAGAAGGCAGCTTTAGGCATGGAGGCTGAACCTTTGTTCCAGGTAGTGTGTATGTTCTCCTAGAGGGACAGATCTCCAGTCGGGGCATGGGCGACCCAAGGCCAAGATCCATACAGGACATGAACATACCCTGGCAATATTTCAGAACCGTCTGGTCACATACAAACAGGGAACTGGGTCCAAGCAGGGTCACTGACATGCCTGAAAGGCAACAGCGACAGGCTCTGATTTGGGGGTGCCTGATCTTCAAACTTCAGTCCAGGGCCCTTCTCTCCACAGTTTGTCATTTACAATCTTTACCAGCATTTACCATGTGAGTATTGCTATATTCTAATTTTCAGTCTGAGGGAGAGAGATGTCACTGTGAGTAAGTTCACCATCCTCCCCTCTAGGTAGCACAGGTTAGATTAGAATAAAATTTTAACCATGACTGGAAAAACCGAGAACAAGCAAACACATCTCACTTCACATAAAAACTCCACCTAACTTAAGTCTATTTTGAAATCGAGTGTTTAACCATTTCATCGTGAATATTAGTGCAGAATTGTAGGCTCTGGTGCTGCTGTCCCAGAAGAAGCCCAGTTAACTCTGGGTCCGGATTTTAGGGCTCTTTATGAAAGTGAAAGATGAGAAGACTTCCAGACGGCAGGGCTGGTATAACTTGATTTGGGCAAACAAACCTTTCTGGGTGTGTCTTTTGGCAAAGAAACCCAGACTACTGGAGCTGCTAAGTAGGAGGGTGTTAACTAGCTGAGGAGTGGTTGTACTGGGGGTGGATGGGTGAGCAGGAGGGTGGGGAGAGCATTGTTGTGTGGTCTGATCTGGCAGAAAACTCTCCTGCTACCTGGCTGTCTCATTTCTCTCCAGAAAATGTGGTATGCTTGGGTGTAGGCTCTGGCCTAGAGTAGAACTTTTATCCCAGAGGGGAATTGCTTCTCAATGGCTCCCCATGAAGCAGGCATGCCATTTTTTTTTTTTTTTGAGAGGTTTTCGCTATAGGGCGCGTGCGCTTGCCAGCCAGACAGAGAGAGACAGAGAGACAGAAAGTGAGAAATCACCCCCCAGGGGGGATGGTCACGCTGCAATCCCTTCTCCTCCATTCTCCTCTTGGGATCTTGGGCATGCACGCACATGCGCCTGGCGTGAGTTTTAAGCCACCGGGTCCAGGACGCAAACCGCGGTTGACTACGTGGGAGTCCAGCGACATAGCCATTGCTCTAACTGCTGGTTCCCCGAAGCAGGCATGTCTTTTTCAAGGGAATGGGAGGAAACGGATCGACATGTCGGAAATGGCCGTGTTGAATCACGCTGAGGCTGTTGAGTCACACGCTGGTTAGATTCCCCTGAAATATGAATAGGCATGAGTTGCATTTTATATTATGATTATAAGAAAAATCCCTGTAATTTCACATGACCCCAAGACTCATTTATGCAAAACCGAAAGAGGAAAAAAATGCCAGAGAATGTGTGAATTCACTAGAGAAAAAGGGAAGGTGAGAAAGCATCTTCCTGGGGCATGGTCACACTGCAGTCCCTTCTCTCATTTTCCCCTCCTTTCAGGATGTTGAGCTTGCGTACACACACGCCCTGTGTATCTTTCAAGTTGCTGGGTCCAGGATTCCAAACCATGCAGTCGTCATGTGGGATCCGCTCATGTAACCACCAGGTCACAGGCTGGCCCATATGCTGAAATGTTTAATCTTGGCTCTTCTCCCTTTGCCATCCGTCCATCAAAGTAGGCGGTTAAGTCTATTCTTGGTTCCCGCGGAAGGATATGGGTGGAAGAAAAGACAAATAATTTGTATATCTTTTTGGCTTTGGGAGCATAGGTGGGCAGGGTATGGGACAGGAGGCACAGAGACGACATACTGCCAGAAACCCAGAGAAAAAAAGGTTTGTGCGGGAGGAGAGAGAGATTTCTCAGGGCTAGAAGGAGGGAACGTGAAGGGAACAGCGAGCCCTGAAGTCCTGGGACAGAGAAGAAACATGCCCTGAAATTTTCAGCCTTTATTCATTCATTCACCTCCTCTTAAACCAGGCACTGTTTTTTTTTTTTGTTTGTTTTTGTTTTTGAGAAGTTTTTGCTACAGGGTGCTGTGCGCTTGCCAGAGAGACAGAGAGAAAGAGACAGAGAGACAGAAAGCGAGAAATCACGCCCCTCCCCCCAGGTGGGATGGCCACGCCACAATCCCTTCTCCTTTCTCCTCTTGGGATGTTGGGTGCACACACACATGCGCCTGGCGTGAGTTTAAGCCACCAGGTCAAGGACTTGAACCGCGACATGAGAGTTCAGCGACAAAGCCATTACGCTAACTGCTGGTCTCATTAGGCACTGTTTTAAGACCAGTGAGCAAATAGATAAAAATCTTTATCCATGGGGCCAACAGGTGGCATGGTGGTTAAGGCACTGGACTCCCACATGGCTAATTGTGATTTGAGTCCTGGACCTGGAGGCTTACTTTTTCACTTTCCCTCTCTCTCTCTCTCTCTCTGGTCAAATTAAAAATAATAATAATAACAATGGGACAAGCAGATGGTATAATGGTTACATTGCTAGACTCCCACATAATTGATTGCGGTTCAAGTCCTGGACCCTACAGCTTAAAATTCATGCTGGGCACACGTGTGTGCCTGCCCAAAATTCCAAGAGCAGAACGGATTTTGGCATTGCCACTCCCCCGGGGGGGTTATTTCTTGCTTTCTGTCTCTCTGGCAAGCACATGCGTCCTATAGCAAAAATCTCTTCTAGGGAAAAAAGAAAGAATATCTGTAAAATAAAATAAATCTTAAAAATAATCCTTACCCTCATGGGGTTTATACTTTGGTCACTATCAAAATGTAGGACTTTCTTTCAGGCTAGACACTCTCTATGCCTGGTATATTTTTTTCTCTCTCAATGACTCCTTGAATTCTATTCCCAGCTGACAAATGAATGGAGACACAGGTTACGGAATTTGCTGATCACACAGTAAGTAGCAGAACTGAAACTCGAACCCAGGTGAACTGGCTTTGATTTCCTTAATTGCTCTGGTGCTCTATTGCTTAATTCCCACACAGGGCTTCTCTTCCACCCTCCATTTTAGAAAATAAAAGCACAACAGGTACTAGAGTTGAGAAGGCTGCTTAGGGTAGTTTTACAAAGACTCCCGCGTCTCCTGTGGTAGGTTAGGTCAGCACTGGGAAGACCCTGAAATCCTAGGGGCCTCTGGAGAGGGCGATGGCTGTCATGGCGGCTGCAGCCAGGCCACAGGGGATGAGGTCTGAGGCCGGCGACTGTGCTTCCTCCCCACCCAGCGGGACTGAAGATCAAAACAGAAATTAAGCTGAGTTAAAAGAGTAAGAATAAAAACCTAAAGAGACTCTTTAAAACAATAAGGTAAAGAGGATACTTTTCTTTTTCAGTTCTAAGTTAGTGGACTCAGATGCAGCGGCACCTTTCCACGCCGACCGTGCTCCTGTAAACATGGCGAATGTTTCTAGAACCGGCTGGATGTCCCATGAGAGGTGTGGTAAGTGCCATCCTCACACTCTGAACAGTCGCGAAGGGCAAGGCTTCTCTGTATGTCCAGAGAAAGTGGTGTTAGGACAGGAAGCGGAGTGCCTATGGCTGGCAGAATAAGCCGATTTTCTGGAATAAAGCTAAAGCTATAAAGAAAACTGTGCTGAGGCTTGAGGGTGTTGTGCCAAATTGCAGACTTAAGGGAGTGCTGGCTGTGGAGAGGGGTAAGCATTTTTTTTTTTTTTTAGAGGTTTTTGCTATAAGGCGCGTGTGCTCGCCAGACAGACAGAGAGAGACAAAGAGATAGAAAGTGAGAAATCACACCCCCCCCCCCCCCCCCAGGGGTTGGCCATGCCGCAATCCCTTCTCCTCCATTCTCCTCTCGGGATCTTGGGCACGCACGCACATGCGCCCGGCGTGAGTTTTAAGCCACCAGGTCTGGGACGCGAACCGAGGTCGACTATGTGGGAGTCCAATGATATAGCCATTACACTAACTGCTGGTCCCAAGAAGGGTAAGCATTTTGAACTGGGAGGAGATAGGAAGAAAAAGGACCAAGTAATCATGTTCACACTTCTTCTTTTGTTTTATGATGAAGACAATAAAATCTTGTTAATGGTTAATGTTCACTTCAGAACGTGTGGCAGATGGGAGGAGTTAAAAATCTTCTTCTCCACCTCACGTTGGCATCGCTGGTATCAGGGCGGTAAATGGAGGACCTAAGACTTCAAAGTTGCTAAAGATGGAAGCCTAATCATGTCAGAATAGTCACTCCTTATCGCAGAGAAATGAACTAGAAGAATTCTATATGGCTGTGGTGAACTCTTTGTGGCTACCAATAGTCCATTTTAAAAAGTAGAAACACAATAGACATAAAAAGATAATTATTCTCGAACGAGGACAAAACATCAGTTTATTTAGTCTCCTCCTTAAACACAACCCAGAATCTACAGTAGAATGCAAACCCTGCAATACGCAGTTCAGAAGTGCGCTCCCTAGAGTTGGTGCCCTGAATTGCACACAGCGGGAGATTTTCAGATCTGCCTTACTTGTTATTATCAAGAAATTTATTTGTTGCATGAGCAGGTCCTGACTACACAGAGAGACGAAGGCCTGTTCATTCTCTCTGTTAAAGTAGTAATAATGATGATTAGGGATTAGGCATGGCAGTACATTCTGCTAAGATGCTGCCACTTAGAGGCAGAGGCCACATGGCAGGTCCAGGTTTGGTTTCTGGTCCAATCCAAACAGGCCTGGATCTGGGACACGTGCCTGTAGATCTAACTAGCTGGGAGGCTGAGGCCTTTGGTGAGACTGTCGAAAATCAATCTCTCTCTCTCAGAAGCAAATAAACACACTTTAAAAATGAGAAGTCACTGTTAATGCATTGGTTTTGAAAGCCATTTTTCTTAAGTCATAAGGCTGTTTCCCTTGAATAACTTTCGCCACTTCATCCAATGCTGTAAACTCCCTATGTTGACAGGTTGGATTACTGCAAATAACATATTTGAGTCAGTCTGTCCTGCTCCTATACACATTGCTTTCTCTGGGCTGTGATTGAGCAGTGCACTCTTGCTTTTCTTGAGGTTTTAAGATCGTCTCTTTACATCTGCTGTTTGAAAACATCCCCTGTGATCTATTTCCCTTAATGTAAGAATCCAAATGCTTTGTTCATTCCACAGTTTAAGGGCAGGCAAACTGGTTTCCTTGAAAGACAGGCAGTGTGACTTGTGGTCCACATGCAGGCGCTGTCTGACTCCTTCTAATCTCCTACACAAGAATCAGGCCCTGAAACCAAGCTTCCAACTGTCGGAGCTCCCGCCACTCAGGGGACATTCCCAGCTCCGCCTTACCACCAGTGCTGGCTGGGTGTCCTGCTCTTCTGCATGTGACCCACAGAGAACCTGCATTCACTGCCTTTTCTCATCCCGGTACTCCATGTGAGTCTGAAGCACGTGGAGGACCACCGTGTCAGATGGGGAGGAGGACAAATACGTTGTGTCAGTTCGCCATTGCTGCTGTCATAAACTTCCACAAACTGCATGGCAGAAACCGACAAACGTATCTGTTACAGTTCTGAAGGTCAGAATTCCCAGTCAGTTTCACTGGGCTAAAGTCAAGGTGTCTGCAGGGCTGATTCCTCCTGGAGGCTCTGAAGGAAGAATCCATTTCTTTGCCTTGTTCAGTTTTAGGGGCTGCCTGCACTCTGGCTTATGGCCCTGCCTCCATCTGTAAAGCTCTGATATCACCCCAATCTCTGCCTCTAACATCACATTGCCTCTCTCTGACCCAGCTTCCCTCTTACAGGGACCATTATGATTACACTGTGCCCACCTGTAGTCTAGAACAATCCCCTACCCAAAGGCCCTTGGTTTTAGCACATCTACAAAATCCCTTTTGTTATGTAAAGTACCTTAGCAAGAGGTTCTGAGGATTAGGAGGTAGATGTATTTGGTGGACCTTGGCAAAGGCATCCTGGTCTGCCATTGGGTTGTCTTTACTGCTGCAACAATTTCCCTTGATAAGCAAAACAAAACTTAATGCAACATGCCACTTAAGGCACTCCCCTCTACAGACTCAGGAACTGTTGCAAGAGGGAGTGCGTGGGAGATGTTAAGAGAGATTAGAGACCGTGGAGTGTGACGAAATCAGAGTGGCTCCTTGGCTGCCCTCCTGAGGCTGAAATCTGGCCTAAATTGTTACAGTTATTGTGCCTGTCATCCTAATCCCTGATCATAATTAAGATATGGCATACCTTACCCAGACCACTCCGTACATCTCTCAGATGCCTCCCTGCACGTATTCCTCCTGGCCACCCCTACCTGTACAAACCATGTAAGCCTATGCTTTGGCGGTGAAGAATGCAGAGCTCTATTCATCTTGTGGGTGCCCAAGACCTTGCTTCCATTCATAAATTCTTCTAATAAACTCTTAACTGAACAGCTGGACTTCTCTGCCTCATTCTTTGGTCTTTTGGCTCCTTCAGAGGTTGTTTCTCTTACATTGCCACATCTACGACAAGCACTACTGTCATTCTTCAGGGAAGAGCCCTTGTGACCAATCAATTCTTGAAGTCTCTTCTACTTTCTTTGCCTAGAGAACGTATGTGCTCACAGGAGAGAGACAGAGAGCGAGGAAAAGTGGGGAAGCACTCACGGGGTCACACCACAATCTCTTCTCCTACATTCTCCTTTTGGGTTTTGGGCACACAGACACATGTGCTCAGCATATTTTTCAATCAGGTCTGGGCCTCGTACCATGCAGTTGGCCATGTGGGATCCAGTCGCCTAAATCACCACACCACCCGTTGGTCTCAGGCACCAGTTCTTATTACCAACACGTTGGGAATGAGACTTTAACATATGAATTTTGGAGGGATACACACATTCAGGCCGTCACAGTGGGGAAGCCCAGCAAGCCTCACTCAAGGAGAACACAGCTCAGTGTTTGGGAACCCCCAGAGGCTCATGTGCCCGTGAAGCATTGGTCATCTTGTCTGTCCTTCCGAACCTGGTAGCTCTGCTCCCAGTTCCCCCTTCAGGAACATATCGTATGCATATTTCAACTAGGACATTTTATTCACACTATTGTCATCATTTACATGGCATTCCCATTGAATGTTGAACTCTTCAGGTCATTTTTTGGTCTTCTATCTTTGTTTCCACACAGTGAGTGTGGTGTCTGAAGCATTGTGAGTCCTTCCCAAATATTCATTAGATAGATTCATTGACTGAAGGAAGAACGCATATGGTTAATTTGAGCGCACAATGAGGATCTTGTACATGTTTTATTTTTATTTTTCCTGGCACATCAGAAAATTTAAGTCAAATGAATTGCTCTGTGATAATAACTATACTATCCCAATTCTAAAAAATTTTGGACTTGGTTTTTATTTTTCTTTTCAACTTGACTACATATTTTCATTGTAAGTGATCTTAAATGCTTTTGGAACTACAAAGGATATAAATTATAAATAAATACCTTTGGCAAATTTTGGTTCATCTCAATTTATGTTGAAGGAAGACTTAATCAATGCTTTTTATTACAGTGAACCTAATCACCATCATGGTATCATTCAGAAAAACAAAAGAACTCTCTGGAAGAAACGGAAAGATTGGAAGGTATAAACGCATGGGTAGCTGTTGTGGAAAAACAGATGCCGAGGAACAAAAGTGCAGCACTCTGGAGAGGAAAAAGAACTCTTTTATTATTATTATTACGCTAGCAGGCACGGGCATGGAGCAGTTCACCCTCTGAGTCTCCGGCCCCAGTGGGGGGTTAGGGACAGTCTTTTATGGGTGTCCTATCAGGATAGGGACTCAGTGTCTGCCTTAATACAGAGCTGGCAGAGAAGCAGAGAATTTAACCTCCTCAAGGCCTCTAGCAGCTCCACAGCTCAGGGGAGGGGCAGCTAACTCATGGGGGAATAGAAAGCCCAGGCAGTTATCAGCCTTGCGCTACTTCAAGGTTTTCCACAAGTTCCAGATTGCTCCACATCAGAAAAACTGTGGATATTAGAGGCAGTGTGGGAGGAGGGTGAGAAATGGGAGAGGGTGAGAGAGAGGGAATCAAGGGGAAAAAGAAAGAAATAAAATATTTAAGGGACACATAAATGGAAAACAATCTTGGATGATAACGTGTATGGTAATAAGTTTGACTGGACTAATATACTGAGAAAACTTATTTTGTATGCAGTAATGATACACAGTGATTAAATGTAAAAATAAATATATAAATAAAAGAAAAATCAAAGAGAAATAACTATTAGATAAACCTAGAGAAGTGATATATATTATGCTTATAAGTAGAAAAGACAAATAGGGATTGAGGAGTTGACTGAAGGTTTATAACTATAAATAGATACATTTATTTGGGGAGAGGTGCTGAAGCTGACTTGGCACTCATGGATATTATGCAGTGGGAAGAGACATGTGTTGAAAAATTTGTTTATTTTATCTATTTACTAGTTGTCTTTTTTTTTCTTTTCTTTTTTTGATACCCACGAGAAAGAGAAAAGGAAAGAAGACGTAGAAGATCCAAAGGATTTCTCAGAGGGAAGGGAATATTATAAAGCTTACAAGAAAGGTGTGGAGTGGTCTAGTTATAAGAGAGGCAGATGTAGGATATAGATACTGAGGTCAGACGGTAGAGCTGGAAAGGTGCACCTCTGTCACTGTAAGAAAAAACAGTATTAGATTTGCGATTGAGGGAGGGTGACCTTTAATTCTTATAGTGACATAAATCAACAGGAACATTATTTTTTTAAGTGAAGAGAATATTCTTGGTAAAGTCCTCTTGGCTTTGCTACAAGCCCATTTTCCAAAATGGGAAAATGGAAAGCAACAGGAGAGTAAAGAAAAGTCAAAAGGCTTGAGGACCAGGCAGAGTTTTATTTATTGATGTTTTACTCTAGAAAATTTGAGATAATAAAGAAGGTCAATATTTTCTTGAGCTGAAAACAGACCATTTGCCTTCCTTGTAAAGCAAACAGCACTTTCTAGGCAAAAACAAGTCAATGAATAAACAAAAAACCCCCAGTCATCTCACCACTAAATGACTCACTATTTTTTTTTTAAATGGTAACCAGAAATATCTGGCTTTGTTTTTTCTTCTTAATGTTATACATTTTAGTGACAAAGATTATTTAATCTTTAGTAAAAAAAACGAAAAAAACTTTCTAACAGTAGAAGAGGTTAGCGCTTAGTAACGAACTTCAGTTTAAAATGAAAAAAGTCCATATTAAAATACTCTGTTTGTCAAAGTTGATGGCAATATCTACATTTTGGAAAGTGAGAAGAAACACATCTCAGGAAAATTCTGGGATCTGCAGTGGAAAAGGAAGCTTGAAGGGAGTTGGTTGGGGTTAGCTTGTGGTGAGAGCTTTCATCCTTGACGGCTGCTCTCAGAGGCTGCAAAACATTTAGCCTCATAACCTTTGAAACATCCCAAATTCATGATTCAGATTTAATCATGAGTTTTCACATAAAAATCTGAATTTCCAATTTTCTTGTAAAGTCTGATCATAGATGCACTGCATGTGTGCTCAAGATCCCAAAATGAGGGGGAAATTCAGAACAAGGGATGGTAGCATGACCATTCCCCACCGAGTGTTGCCTCACTTCCCTCTCTGTCTCTCTCTGTCTCTCTCTGGCTAGCACCTGCACCCTATGGCAAAACAAACAAATGGGCCAAGATGATTTGAGAACAATGGGAGAAGGCATATTTCCCTGAGGAGATGAAAAATTTCCTAGGGATTAATATGTAAAATTTTTTACAGAAATTACCTGCCTAGTTTACTTATTTACACCCCTTGGCAACTTTGGCTTTAAGATCTTCAGTTCAGTTTTTGTACCTGTTTAATCTTATCTTTGGGCACAGATCACCTCTGAGGCTGAAATAATACATTTCCTATCCCAAGAGACAGATGGCTTTTCTTCATTTCAGTTCATTTTTTTTTTTTAATTTTTTTCCTGGTGGTCATGTGCCCAGAGCTAAGCCTACACCAAACATTTTTAATCTTGTGTGGGTCCTGAGCTGGTTGCTGACGAGGAGTTGGAGCGAGGGGTTTTTAATCGGGGTCAGAAGAACTTTGTTCACATTCGTTCCCACGTAGTGCATGCATTTTCCTCTTGGTGAGGGTCTTATGCTGGATGGGTCTGGTTATTTTCCTAATTTTGGAGTGGATACAAAGGTCAGAAGATTCTATTTGCCTAAAAGCTTTGAGTCATAAAAGACCATTACCTTTATCCTGGAATGTTGTGGGATCAGGAAAAAAGTCTTTGTCTTAAGTCAGTCATTAAGTCACTGCTGAAAGCTGTCTCTATGAGCAAGCAGTTCATTGACAGCTGAGCTACTGGGTCTTCATCCCAGAATTTAGCCATTTTGTGATTTTACCTTGGCCCATACCTTCACCTTATTCTTAGGGTTCCTGTCTCCTCCCTCACAAGGTTTTTGTTAGGCTTTTATGAAGAACTGGTGGTTAATGGTCTCAAGAATTCTTATATCATTTAGGCTTATGGTATGGGTGTCCTTTTGGCCTTAATTGTGGCCGGTAATGGTCAATATTTGTATCCTTTAGGTAGGGGTATGAGTGTCCTTTGGGGATATGATGATGGTCCTTTGGAGTATGAGTGTCCTTTGGCGATGTGATTGCCCTTTGGGGGTATGAGTGTCCTTTGGGGGTATGAGTGTCCTCTGCCCCAAGTGTGCTCTCTTGACTTCAGTTATGTTTTTTGGGCAGCAATTTTCCATAGTTTCCATTGGGCCCAGATATTTACGATTTCAAATTTTGGAGTTGTCCTGCCTTGGGTTTTGACTCCAGTGGTCTTTTCTGTGTGCTGTAGGGTTATAAAGCTCATTTTGGCCAGAGGAACAAAGGCCAAGGAGGATGTAGGTTTCTCTCAGGTTGGAGTGCGCTGATGGGTCTCAAGTCCCATTTCCTTTGTCAGTGTTGTATCAAGACTCCCCTCTGCTATCTGCTCTTTCCTATTACTTAGCCAGGGCTGCCCTAGTCTTATTGTCAGAACAAACTTCATAAAGTCTTAGACTTAATCTCTACATAAATATTGTTTGACCAGACAAATATAAACAGTATTGTGGGAAGAAAATAAACGTGCGTAATTATTTAACCAGGACCAATAACCCAGACCACTTCTTAAGGAGTTTGCATACATAAAAAGATGGGCAAGTATTGCAAGATTTTTTCATACCCAGAGGCATTTGACCCTAATTCTTTGCTGTGAATACTCCTTTTATTTTTTTTAATAATTATTTATTTAATTTTATTTATCTTCATTATTATTAGTTTTAATTTGCTCTAGGGCATGTGTGCTCACCAGAGAGAGATGGAGAGAGAGAGAGAGAGATGGAGAGAGAGAGCGAGAGAGATGGAGAGAGAGAGAGAGAGAGAGAGCGAAAGTGAGAAAGCAAGTTGCTAAGTCTGGGTTAACCACTCAAACACTGGTTGGCCAGTGTCTCAACCACCATGCCACCTGCTGACCCAAATACTCCTTTCTTTTTCAGTAGTGGTGACCCCTCATTGTCTCATGTCAATTTATTGTTTTTTTAAATTAATTAATTAATTTTTTTTTTTACTTAAAAGATAGTGTAGGACCCTTTGTTCTTCAGGCAGGACAGAAAAACTATTTTATTCATAATAGAAAGTATGTTTGTGTGCATGCATGAGAGAAAGAGAGAGAGAGAGAAGTACCCTTGACAGTGTCTTGTCTGAGACCCCCTTTCCGTAGTCCTCCAGCTTGTCAGGATCTTGGGCACATATGTACAAGCCCAGTATGGCTCCAGGCTTACCTGGAGATCTGAGATAAAGCTGGGAGAGTTAGCTGGAGTCACGTCGTGGAGAAACGTAGAAGGTCTGGTAGGAAGTCAGCACTAATTAGCCAATGAGGTGTCAGAGTGGTCAAAAGCATGGACCTGGAACTTGGCTATGGGGTTTGACAGCTGGTTCTGCCTCTTATTAGCTATTGTTACTTTAGGACAATTTACCTAATATCTCTGTGCCTCAGTTTCCTTGATCTTAAAAAAATGGATATTATAGGGAGATTGTGGCAATTAAATGACCTTATATTTATAAATTGCTTAGGTTCATACCCCGCATGTGGTAAGTCCTACAGCAGTGATTGCTAGATAAAACGCATGATCACCACAGGTTCTCGAACAGGGACATGGCATCTCTGGAGCAGCGTGAGTGACTGTAATAGAGGCAGGTCCAGTGGTCCAGCCATAGCTACTATTCTGGTCAGGAGGCTGATTCCCAGACCATGCTGCCTGCTCAAGAAATGCTGGTGAGTAACTCAGTCAGAACAAGTCTTGACAATAGGGATGAGAACATTAGGTTTTTAAAGATTCCATCCTTTGCCTTTGCAGACAAGTTTGGAAGGACCAATTTGGAACTGTGACCTGTAATTAGAAAACTTTCATCTTTTACAAACACCAGTGAACAAACTATAGTTATCACCACGGTGCAATCTCAGACCAGCAGGAGAGGGATTTTTCCATCCCACTGAAATGACATAACATAAAATTCTCTCTGCATTGCTGAAGCATCAGGCTAATCTGTTGAGATTTGCAGGAGTTTCCATGGGAAGTTTCCTGCGGTGAGGCTGTCTCTGCAGAGCTGGCTTATCTCCCTGGAGCCACACCATGAAACAGTGAATACACAGGAGCCTGGGAAGAAACAGATGCTACCCTCCAACTAGGGAATTTAAAGAATTTTTGGACAATTTACTGAGTTAGGAAAAACAAGGGATAGTGCAGACCTCTGAAGCTAGCGGCCATGAGGAGGCCTGATCACCTGAGGCCTGAAGGTACAATGGCAAACCTGAAGGCGCAATCTCCTGCAATGGCTGTGATCTGCAGTGGCAGGAAGGGCTCTTCAAAACCGGGAGGGGGCTGGGACCAGCAGTTAGTGTAATGGCTATGACTCCAATGTAGTCGACCGCGGTTCGTGTCACGCTGGGCGCATGTGCGTGTGTGCCCAAGATCCCGAGAGGAGAACCGAGGAGAAGGGATTGCAATGTGGCCATCCCCCTGGGGGGTGATTTCTCGCTTTCTGTCTCTCTCTCTGTCTCTGTCTGTCTGGTGAGCGCACACGCCCTACAGCAAAAAAACCTCTCCTATATATATGTGTGTGTGTGTGTGTGTGTGTGTGTATATATACATATATATATATATATATATATATATATATATATATATATATATGTATATATATATAAACCAGGAGAGGGCTGAGGACTGAAGCTTTGGGTTTTAGAAGAGGGTGCATCCAACCAATGACTCCTGGTAAAGAGGGAATTGTGAAATGAGCAGCAGACTTTTCTTTCCCCCCACCTTCCCATTTCCTGCCAGCGAGCCCATTGACAGGAACTGTCTGCAAGTCGGCTGGCTTGGGAGTCTACACGGCACCTAAGGATCAGCTTTCCCAGGGCACAGAGCAAGTGGAGAAGGAGGAGGCGTGGACCTGAAGGGTGAATGGCAGATGTCCAGCAGAAACAGGACTTCGGCACAGGCTGGCAGCCCATCGAGCTACTTCCAGGGTAAACCCAATGTCATACATAAACAGCTGTAATTAATGTTAATAGGATAATAAAAACAATGACTTCTACGTACTTGACATTCCCTGTGGGCCAGACACGGTGCTCACCACACTGCATAGTTCATTTTGTTTAATCCTCATGCTGTTCCCATAGCTAATATCACTACTGTCTTTCGGATGAGGAGAACTGAGGTTTAGAGAATATTAGTCTCATAGATCATAGAAAGCACCAGAATCGAAGTTAAGTACCAGGTTTTCTGAAGCCAAAGCCCATGCCTTTTTTGCCTGTTTGAGTAATTGACTGATTTTTTTAAATGTATGCAATCTTTAAAAATTTAATTAGATGAATATATTTGCATAAAAATTCAAACATTATGAAATTTTAAAATTAAAAGCTTAATTCGGTCCTCACCTCTGTCCCTCTAAACCACTTTCTTCCTGAGATGTGATGCAAATGCTTCCCAGGGTGCTCAGAGGGATCAGTTTTTTCATTCAGTTCTGAGAACAGGAGACACAAAGTTGTGAATCAAGACAAGGACTCTCTTCATTGGACTGGCCCCAAAAGGCTGGACATCGAGAAGCTAGGGCTTGGAGGTTATAGGTAGTTTTAAAATTCTTCAGTTAGTAATTGGTTAAGTATGTCAGTCTTTGTCTAAAAAAAGACTTGGAGTCAGTTGAAAAGAATGTATGAATTGAACCTGAATGTAGATAATAAGGCCTAGCTATTTATCTGATGATGCCATGCCAGGATCAGGACACTAGGACCAGCCCATGATCATTAGACCAACGCATCTGTCACAGTGAGATGAACATTTATAGACGCAACTCTCCCAGATCCTTTGGAAAATATCTTAGCCTAGGAAGAATAGTCAGAAATCTGTCCCCAGAATTTATCAGGGTTAACAATGGGCGGTGGCTCCTGCCAGACCCTTTTTCCCTGTCCATTTACAGCTTACATGTACATACACACATATATAGCTATTCTTGCAGAAAGAGAAGCTGAGGTTAAAAGAAGTTAAGTGAATGGCTCCATATATAGGACCATTTTGTTCAAAATTTTCTGTAACTTCTTAACTTTGGACTTTTTTCTTTCACTTTGGACCTCTCTCTCTCATAGTAACTGGAATTGTTTTATTATCCTGTGGCTTAAACACACACAGTCATACAATTAGGTATAAAATTTCTTTGTGTCTTTGGGTGGTGTGCCACTGTAAAACTGAAATAAATGGAGAACCAACGTGATTTCAAAATAAAAAAAATTCAATGATCAATGTTAATGCAAAGCAGTTTGATGGAAATGAAATAAAAGTGTTGATAGTTGGGTTTAATAATAGGAAGATATTTTATTTTTTACATATGGACTTGATCCATTTGATTTTGAGCATAATCAACCATCTTTATCATTATAATTTCTTCCTTTTAAACAATAAACAGTATACTCTTGTTTGATCCTATGACCAATCGATATAATAGTGCATGCCCAAACAATACTAAAATATTTTTAAAAAATCATTCAACAAAAACATTTTTCATATATCTCTACAACTTTATGCTCTGGTAATAAACTTCTGCAAGCTGGATACAGGCAAAGGTCCCCAGGTTCCTGAACGGTAAGGACTATTTTCCCACTGTATATGAATTACTGTATATGGTGTGATGACTCAGCTGTCCTGCAATTTTTTCCCTATTTGAACTACTGTTAAGCTTTTGTTTGTATAGCACAAGGTAAGGTAATGTGGCTTCCCGTTGATCTTGGTGTCTCATTCCCACTCTAGTTGTGCCTCAGTTCTTTCCTCATTCGCCTGCTCTAGTTAGGGTCTTCCACTGCACACTGCCATGTTCCGGATGCCATATTAAAGCTTGGTTTATTCAGTAATTTAAGAATCTACAGTTTTAGCTCATGAAAATGCCTTTCGATTTTATCATTTCCAATCCCCAAATTGATCATAATTGGTTAAAATAAATCACTTAAACCCAATAGCATAGGCTCGTGTCATTTGGATACTAAGATGTGTCAGCTCAAATGCATTGTTTCATGTATTAATGAATAGACGTTATGCACTCTCTTCACATGCGTAACTGATCATGACCCGATGACAAAGACCGGCGCAGAAATGCAGGCACTGAAATGAATGGCTACTGGTGGGTAATCAGTGGGCATTCAGATGGACTCAGTCTGCCTGGTATTTTTATTGAAGAGTATCAATCATATGGGAATAGAAAGTTAAGATAATCTCAAGGGGCTAATGAGATGACCACCCTCCCCCCTGCCCCACACAACTCTGGATAAGTGAGAATTTCCATTTCAGCATTGCTGTGCACTTCGGTCTACTTTCCTGCATAGGGCACAAGGCAATCAGGATTGGGGCAGGGAAGAGAGAACTGCTGGACTGGAGAGGAAAAGCTCATCATCCAGATCTTACAAGATCCCTGTGTGCTGCAGGTAGGGAAGCGCGCGCGTTAGGAATGTGACACTGAGGTCGCTGACGGTTTATACCTCTCCAGTCCTCAGTTCAGGGAAATATCTCTCCCTTCTGGAGACAGGCTTAATTTTAACTTCTTTCTGTGAGTGTCCTGGCCTTGTCAGATTCATGTCCACCGGGACCAGCAGTTATGTACTGGCTATGTCACTGGACTCCCATGTAGTCGACCGCGGTTTGCGTCCTGGACCCAGTGGCTTAAACTCACGCCAGGCGCGTGTGCGTGCGTGCCCAAGATCCTGAGAAGAGAATGGAAGATAAGGGATTGCAGCGTGGCCACCCCCCTTAGCGGTGATTTCTCGCTTTCTGTCTCTCTGTCTCTCTCTGTCTTTCTGGCGAGTGCATGTGCCCTATAGCAAAAACCTCTCCAAAAAAAAGAAAAAAAAGATTAATGTCCACCTTTTGCATTAGCCCACACCCATCTGTACTGTGGCTCGAGGCCCTTTTTTCTGTCCTAAGTCGTGCTTATTCATCATAAGAGGTAAGAAAGAAAGTGAGAAAACAGGTCTGGGTCTTGAACTGTGGTCGGTCATGTGGGAGTTCATTGCCCTTAACCACCAGACCACTGGCCTGCCCCAAGATTCAAAATCTCTAGGACTCAATATACCTGTTATTTCATTGATAGATTTGAGAGATCAGGTATGTTAACTGGATAAAGATCTTTTAGGACAAATGTATATTTTATTTTGTGTGTGGAATTATTTTGATTTTATTTTGCCTTCTCTTTCCCATTCTCCTTGACAAGCATGGTTTAAAAATTGTGCTGTATTTTAAATGTATTGTTATAAAATTCTGAGCATGCAATTTTTCTTGTTGGAAACTCATTTTGACTTTATAGGGAGATAAAATGAGTTTTGATTCCCACTAGTTTTCTGTGTTGTCTGCTTTTAGGGACTGCATCTCATCTTTTAAATGAGTCACAGTTGTAATGAAATCCGATAAAGTCAATCAATCAGCAAATGTCTACTTCCCATTGCAGAGAGCTCAGGATGTAGTTGCAGTCCTCAAGGAACACATAATCTCTTTAGAGAAGCAAGGCGAACATATAAACATCTAGGTGAAAACCCCAAACTAAGCTGTGAATGAGGCCATGGTGCAGAATTAAAGCACGATGGGGAGAAAAAGGTTGGGGAACTGGAATAGTCACAGTCAGTTTCCTGGGGAAGAAATCATTTGATTTCTGCATGATTGTTATGTTGCTGGACAACCATAGCTGACCATGGTTCAAGTCCCAGGCCTTATGGCTTAAAACTCACTCCAGGCACTTGTGGGTGTATGCCCAAGATTCTGAGTGGAGAATGGAGGAGAACGAATTGTGGCAGGGCCAACCCCCTGGGGGATGATTTCTTGCTTTCTGTCTCTCTGTGTCTCCAATGAGTGCACGTGCCCTATAGCAAAAATCTCTTTTAAAAAAAAGGAAACAATTTGAACTCAGCCATGAATTGTGAGCACATGGTAAGGAAGAGTATTCTGGATAGGGAGAGAATAAGCTACCACCTTGTAGTCAATGGTAGGGACATCGTACGTACATGAGCTGTGGATATTGACTTGAGGTTGGGTCTGCAGTGGGGCAGAGAAGAGACTGGGTTGCAAAGACACTTGGAAACAAGGTCAAGGATATCTCATTATATGCCTGCAGCAGATAATATAGAGTCTTTGCATGTCTGAAAATAGGAGGCTGTTACGATAGTCCAGAGGGACCTGAGGTCTTGCCAGGTTTGTTTACAGTAGGAATGGAGAATAGATGTGGCATGGAGTATCATTGGAAATGTTCAAACTTTGATGAATATGAGGGAAATGGAGAGGATTCAAAGAGGATTTTAAGAATTTAAGCTTGTGTCATGAAATGCAGGAAATTCAGGAAGCAAGGCAATTTTTGGAAGAAACAAACATCATTTTGCTGTAAAATTTGAGATATTGTGAGAGTTTCCAATAAATGTTTTAACAATAGTTACACACTCTTTCTTTCACTTACTCATTCAACATTTGTCCCCTGCTTTGTGCCAGATGCTAGAGATACAAAATCCTATAATATGGACCTTTTCCTTGGGGACTCTGGTAGGTGACAGGGTATGGAGGGTGGCATATACACTGTGATTGTGTGGAAGATGAAAAGGTTTGGGAGCATGAAGGAGAGAAAAAGCTTTCCTAGGGTGTTTAGGAATATGGGATTGTAGGTCAGGCACCAAGAGTGAGTGAAGCAGGATTTGCACTCATTCACTCCAGTCAACAAATATTGACTCAGTTTCCATGCGCAGTGATGGGTGCTTCAGTGACTTTGTTTTTATTAGTCCTCACAACTTTTGAGTGGGAATTACCTCTTCAGCAAACATTGATTGGATGCCTACTTGGCACACTATCTGTGTCAGGTGATGGGAATACATTAGTGGACAAAAATAGACAGTCTCAGGACCAGCAGATGACATAATGTCTATGTCACTGGACTCCCATGTAGAGTTCATGGCTCAAGTCTCAGATCTGGTGACTTAAAACTCACGCGGAGCATGTGTCTGTGCGTGCCTAAAATCCTGAGAGGAGAATGGAGGAGAAGGGATTGCGGTGTGGCCATACCTCCTGGGGGTGGGGGGTGATTTCTTGCTTTCTTTCTCTCTGTCTCTCTCCATCTCTCTGGAGAGCACACATGCCCTATAGCAAAAATCTAATTAAAAAAAGGAGAAAAAAAATAGACAGTCTCTGCTTTCCTGGCATCTAATGCCTAAAGGAAGAATTGACATTGAACAACTTAATCATGTATCGTGAAGCATTGTAAAAGGAAGAAAATGTACTATTATGGGATTTGGGATCATTCAGATAGGGTTTATTCAAGTCACCTTTGCCCTGTGAAGAGTGTTTGCCTAACAAATTAATAGAAGAGAGGTCATAACATCTTTATGCAAAACATTCCTATTTGCAGAAAAGGGTGCAAATGTGCACACTGAATTTGCTGTCACTTTTAGGGCCACTCTGACTGAGGGTGCTGACTCTAGGTGACTTCAAAGAGAAACTTCTGCTGCTTTCTGGGTCTTTCCATCGACAAAGGAGAGTACAACGAGAGGCGTGGAGCTGGTGTTCAGCATTGGACCCGGGAGGCTGGTTAGGTCGACCATGTGTCCCCTGCATCCCAACCTCTCAGGGGCAGCAAGAATTTGGAATCTGCACACACTCCTTACCAGGGGTGGAAATTATGGAGTTTCTAGGCCACATTCCCACTCCAGCTTCTGGAGTGTTCCCCTGGGCTTTGGCACCGCATTTCTCCTCTCTGGAGCTCTTGGTTATTTTCATTCTGTCCAGACCTTGATCTCTGTTTTTAACTCAGCCTAATACATTGAAATCCCCTCTGACTGGTTTCCGGTTCTTTCTAGGTCGATTCCTTAGAAGGGTAGGACTCTCATCATTCTGCTAAGTTCCATCTCTGTTTTCCCTGCCTTTCGTCTGGGAGGCAAGTAACTTCCAATTTCCAGAAAATACGATTGTCTGTAAAGGAGATCGTCTCTGGGCTTCTCAGTATTTTCAGGCCTCACAGGTCAATGCGGGGCTTGTTTCTTGCATGTCTGTGGAATAAAGCTGCCATCATGGTCAGGTTAAGAAAAATTGCTCGTTATAATAATAAACTTGAGGAATGTGACGGGCAAGATCACCAAACAAAAACAACAAAAAAGGTTCTCTCTCAAGACCAGCAGATGGTGAAATGGTTATATCACTGGACTCTCACATAGTTTACTGTGGTTCGAGTCCTAGACCCGGTTGCTTAAAACTCACACTGAGCACATTTTTATGTGTACCCAAGATCCAGAGAGGAGAATGGAGGAGAAGAGGTTGTGGAGTGGCCATCTCCCCTGGGGGGGGTGATTTCTTGATTTCTGTCTCTCTGTCTCTCTCTCTCTCTGTCTCTCTGGTGAGTACATGTGGCCAATAGCAAAAACTCTCTAAAAACAAAAAATGATTGTTTTCCTATTGGCATAACCACCCCTAAATAGGTCTCAGAGTGTGTAGGTAGAACACGTTTTTATTTGTCTGGACCTCACCAAGATGTAGCATCTTTTCCTTCACATCCCATGGGGTTACCAGCTCATTCCCTTTGATTTACTGGAGAGTCTGAACTCCTGGCTGTGTGAGGGAACTAGCTCTCTCTCTTTTTGCCCTGAAATAGTTCTTCCTTCCTGATCAAGAGGTTCATTAAATCTTTCCCTCCTTTTCTAGCAATCCAGGAACATCATCTGAAAGTCACATTTTAAGACTTTCATGTAAAAATCAAGTTATTACAATTACAGTAAGACTGAACTTTATTCTTCCAGGTAATTCAAGGTTTTCTTTGAGTGTTGTGGGGGAATGGTCAACTCGATTTACAAAAGGAAGCCTCTGAGGTTCAAGTAATATAAATGATTGGTATGGCAAATGTATATTCCTACATTGCTTCATGTAGGAAGCCTTTTCTGAATTTTCCTGCCCTCATCCAAAGGCAATATGTGACAAACCAGACTATATGGTCACCCTATATAATGTTTGTCTAATTTTCAAAGTGTTTACCACATTGATAATCCCCTGCAATCATACAGAATCAGTGAATGGTAAAATTAAAAAAAAGAAAAGATGTTGTTTAAAGCAGTGACCCTCAACCTTTTTGGCACCAGGGACTGATTTCATGGAAGACAATTCTTCCATAGACCTAGGGGTGGGGGGTGATGGGGAGAGATGGTTTCACGATAATTCAAGCACATTACAGTTATTGTGCATTTTCCTTATATTATTATTACATTGTAGTATATAATGAAATAATTATACAATGCATCATAATGCAGTATTTGCAACCATTCCCCAGTGCTAGTGTCACTGCTTCAGATCATCAGGCATTAGATTCTCATAAGGAGCACACACCTAGATACCTTGCTTGCAGTTCTCAATAGGGTTCACACTCCTATGATAGTCTAATGCTGCTGCAGATCTAACATGGAGCAGAGCTCAGGTGGTAATGCCAGTGATGGAGAGCAACTGTAAATACAGATGGATATTCGCTCACCCACCTGCCGCTTACCTCCTGCCATGTGGCCTATGGTTGGGGACCCCTGGTATAGAGGATGGATGACATGAATGATTAGGAGAAGGTGCCATTTTTTGCAATAGCTAAACACATTCCCTCAGGAGCAGAATGCCTCAGTTCAAATCCCAGCTCTCTCCCTGACTGAGAAACCTTGAGTATGTTACTTAAATAATATGTGCCTAAGTTTTCCCTATCTGCAGATTGGAGCTAATAATAATATCTACCTAACAGGATTTTTCTGAAGATCGAACGATGTACAATACTTAGAATGCTGCCTGACACTTGGCCTGTGATACATACATCGTCACTATTTACTGTTGTGGTATGGAGTTGACCTAATAGCGGAGGCAGAATTTAAGCTGGAGTTGAAGGATACATGTGCCTGGGTAGACAGAGATGAGCTGCTGGTATGTGTCTATACATTTTTTTTTTGAGAAATTTTTGCTATAGGGTACGTGGACTCACTGGAGAGACAGAGAGAGAGAGAGAGAGACAGAAAGACAGAAAATGAATGAGAAATCACCCCCTGGGAGGGATGGGCATGGTGCAATCCCTTCTCTATTTTCCTCTCGGGATTCTGGGCACACATGCACATACTCCTGGCATGAGTTTTAAGCTGCCAGGTCCAGGATTCAAACCACAGTCTACGCGGCAATGCAGTGATGTAACCATTATGCCATCTGATGATCCAACATGTCTACACATTTTTACATGTGAGGTTTTATATTAGCAATTAGGGTGTTATAAATAGGTGTTTTAATTTTATTTCTATTGATCGCTAGCCACGGCAAAGGGTTGGGAAAATAATTCTACAATTTTTTGGCCCAGGGAACTTAAACTTCACTTCCCTGCTCCTGAGCTCACGGCAGATACTGATACATTGATAATGGTATTCTTTTTAGGAGCAGATGTAGCCTCAAAATTCTCTGCAACATGACCTTCCAAGGAGGCTCCCAAATGACTAGAAGAACCAATAGGAGAAAAACACATACACCTTCCTAGGGCGAATCCTTCACTCTACAATGGAGGAATTGGAGCTCAGAGAAGCAGAGTGATGTGTCCAAAAACACACATAGACAGATAGAACAGAACGTAAAACTTGGGAGTTGGGCCTGGAGCCTAGTGGTTAAGGGAGCCAGATCCCATGTGGATGACTATGATTCAAATCTAAGTGTGGCAACTTGAAAAACACACTGGGCACTTGTGCACACATACCCCAAATCCTCACAGGATGGAGAAATGGAGGATTGTGGCATGATCGTGTCTCACTGGGGGGTACTTTCTCTCTGTCTCTCTTTCTGTCTCTCTCTGGCTAGTACATGTGCCTTCTGGCAACTAAAGAAACAGAATTTGGGTCACTCTACTCTGATTGATGACTATCTATTAGACATATCACTTGGTTATTGTAGTTTCCAATTGAAATGTTTTCTGTCACTAATTATATTGGAATAACATCAGATTTCTTTTTAAATGTGTACATAGACATATTACATTGTGTGTGTGTGTGTGTGTGTGTGTGTGTGTGTGTGTGTGTGTATGTGTGTGTATGACATTAAGGACATAAAACTGCAAGTAATTAAAAACAAAAGAAAGCAAGTATCAATCATTCATCCATGAGGCATTCTATGGCAGTAGGGTGAAAGGCATAAACCTCTGCATGCTCTGCAGCAGCGCTGATGACACTATCTATCTGGCTTAACCAAATTATTGTGACATGATCTTGTACTTGGGTTGCAAATGAAAGAGCTCCACCAAGCTCCTCAGCAGCAGATGAAGTGCACTTTAGAGTTTCATGCCTATAAGCCTAAATGGCGGTATTTCACTCCTCCTAAATGATGCATGATGAAATGATTGAAGACATCATTACGCAGAACAGAATCCAGCAGAGAGCGGTGCTAAGTATTTAGCACTTGAAGCTCTTATGGGGGTGTTAAGTACTTTCATTGCAGTACAGTAGGAAAATGGTGTTTGTTTGTTTGAGATTGTATCTGGAGAAACCGTGGTGCCTTGACCACATGGTACATATCTTCAGGGGAGGAAGCAGGTGGAGTATCCAGCCTTATCTATACACTGCATTTACTCACTTGCGCAGTATACACTGAAAGGCTGGTAAAGTACTTCTCAGTTTTTGGCTAAATAGCAGAACCACTGGGAGAGCTTTTTAAAACACCCTGTGGGGAACCCTTTTCAAGAAGTTTTGATTTCATTTCTCTGGGTAGGGCCAGGCATTGATAGTTTTTAAAGCTCCCAGGTGATTCTAATGCACATTTGGAGCGGAGAACCAATGTTCCAATACTTGGAAAACAGTGGTGGATCTTTGTAAATGCATCATTAGCTTTTCGATTTTTTTAAAAGATTCCCTTCCTTTTAAAAAATGATTATGTCAGGATGGCTATGAGAGTAATTGTAGGAGCAGGAGAGAAAGTGCAGTAAGTAGAAAAATACAAGGGAGGAATGACAGTCTCTCAAAATGTCACCTACCTGTTGAGGTGTTCAAAAACTCATTTTATAGGTACGTGAGTCACTCAATGCACATTCTAATGACAAATCATGTCTGGGATATGATTCAATGCCTCTGACCTGGAACTGTAAAAAGGACTTAGTTAATTCATCAATCTATCAATTTAATGAGGCTTTACGAGCACACGTGGTGCAAAAATACAAGGTCTGCACTCCTTTGCTCTCCAGAAGCAGCACCTGCAGAACTGTGGTAGCTGACATAGGAGAAGGTCAGGATATGCACAAGACAGACTTATTTTTTAGAGCTGGATACTTTCTCTGTCTCAGATATATGTACTGAGCTGGGAGGAAGGTATTACCTTTGCACACGAAGTGCAAGAGGTAAGCTATCATAAGGTTATGTCGGACAGTTGACTTTTTGGATACTTTATATATTGGCTAAACTGGAACATAAATGACTTCCTCTTTTTCTTTCTACGTAAAAAGTCACTTCTCTTCACTCCAATTCCTCCTACCCCTACCCATCCAGTGAAAATTGAGGTTGCAGAGAAAGACTAAACCTTCCCAAGAAGGAGCTACATGTAGGAGTAGGAAGGGCGAAGGCCCTGGAAAGGTTCAAAGTTTTGGGGTGCTGGGAGAAATGGCAGGAGAAGGGGTTCATGGTGGGGATGACTGAAAAGCAAGATGAATCCCTCCAGAAGTCCTCCTTCATAAATCCTCACCCTTTGAATGAACTATTAGGTCGTTGGGAAAATCATAACGTATTTTTGTATATTTTTCTGTGCAAAAACTTAGTCATAACTTTGCCCACAATGCAATAGATTTTCTTACCTGAATCTCACATTAAAGACTGATTATTTGTTCCTTTTTATGTATTTTTCTGCTTGTTTTTCTTTACAATTCTTTTATCTTTCTCTCCCAGTAGTGATAGTGCTTGGGGATGCAAATGCCACAGAATTTTAGAAAAGGGTCAAGTTTTTTCAGTAAGAAACTGAAATGCTGAGAGTCACTACATTTTTTTAAAAAATATTTTTTTTTATTTGAAGAACCCCTGGAGAGAATTAATTCTACCCCCATTTTTCTTTTTCTTTTTTTTTAAAAATCATTTATTTATTTATTTATTTATTGTTATCTTTTCCCACAAACATTTACTTTACATATCAAAAATTTTTTGCTCATATGCCATAGTTCTTGACAGTTAATAAACAACTTTCAAAATTTCAAAAACTGAATTTTAAAGATAATGTTTGAAATATTTATTATCATTTTCTTTGTGATCTATAAGAATAGACAGTATGGTTTTAAATATTTTTGAGGTAATAGTTACATGTCAACTACTCAAACTGTTGAAAAGCAAACACCCAGCACACAAGTCACACATGAATCTTCTCAATTCAGCCCTGCCTACCAGAGTAAGTACTCTGTGCTATACCATCTGCTAGCAAAGATCAGTCTCTTTTTCTGTCTTCAGATTCTTCCTTAAGATAATCCTCTGGTTGTGGCTGCTCTTTTGCAATCTCTACTATTACAATACTGGGCTGGAAAAGTCCAGGTTATTTTATGGTATGAATTTTTTCATATGACTTCTCTATCTTCTCTCCAGGCAGAACTGTTATGGTGCCAGGCCATCTTTCCAAGAGCTTCTCTTGGCTTACTTGAGATCTACCTAGGTCCATCGCTTTTTAGTTTAATTTTCAGATATGACATTCCACTCAAAGGCCTTTCCAATAACGAGTGTCTCTAATTTCTGATCAAGGCAATAGATATCGTTTAACTTATGCAAATAACCATTCTGCCACAAAATAAGAATACTCCCAAATATTTCCCAGTTCCAGAGGAGTCAGAAAGGGAGAAAAGTTTATGTTTCCATTTAAAGAAACAAACAAACAAGAAGAAAAACATTTTAACAAATAGCTGAACCTATTAACAGCTCAAAAGAAAGCCGAATCCTTAAATTGGGAAAACAAAGCACAGTAAAAAAAATCAGTAATGTGTTACTCAAAAGTCATAAAATTCTATTTCACTAGTTTAGTCTAATGTAATTAATCTAGCTTCTGTTGAATTTGCAGTGTTACTGTGGTCCAATCTTTCCATTTAAGTCCTGGATGTTAACATTCAATGTTATTATTGGTATTTCTTGTCCCTAGCATTAAATTGGTCATTTTCTTGGTTGCTTTTTGTTCTCTTATTTCTGAATGTGTGTCTTTAGTTTTCCTGGTAACGCACTCTTTTCAGAATTTCTTGAAGAGTTGGTCTGGTGTTGGTAAATTCTTTCAGGATTTATCTGGGAATGTTTTTTTTTTTTTCTTTCTTTCTTTTTTTTTTTTCCCTTTTCTTCCTATGTGAAGCATAATCTTGCCAGGTATATTCTTGGTTGAAACTGTTTTTCACTTAATGCTTTGACTGTATTTTCCTATTTTTTCCTTGCTCGCATTGTTTCTGATAAGAGATCTGATATTAGCCTGATTGTATAACCTTTATAAGTAATGTGATGTTTCTCTCTTGCCAATTTTAGTATCTTGTCTTTGTGAATTTGGCCAGTCTGGCTGTGACGTGCTGTGGAGAAGATCTTCCTGGGTTGATTCTATTAGGGGTCCTTTGTATTTCTTGGGTCTGGATATTTGAATGCCTCTCTAGATTTGGAAAGTTCTCTTCCAGGATTTCATGGAATAGATTATCAATGCCCTTAGTTTCTTCACCTTCTGGGATACCGATGATCCAGATGTTTGGGTGTTTAATGGTATCTGGTATTTCTCGTATAATATTTTCTTTCTCTCTCTCTTTTTTGATTATTTCCTCAGTATTTTTGGTTACTTTTTTCTAGTCAGAGGTTTTTGTCTTCAACATCTGAGATTTGATCTTCTGCAAAGACTAATCTGCTTTTAATACTTTCGAGGAATGTTTTGATTTCCTGTATTGCAGCCTTCATCTCTAACAGCTTCATTTGATTCTTTTTTTTTTTAATTTAAAAAAAATTTTTTTTTTTTTATGGTGCGTATTTCCTCTTTCAGATTGTACAAGAACTTCCTTATCCTGGAACTTGTTCTTTTCTCCTGCATCTTCTGGAGTTTATTGTCTCCTAGCTCTTGCATCTCATTTAGTTTTGTCACTATGATATTCTGAATTCTCTATTAGATATTTCCATGAGTTCCACTGTATTGTCTGTGGGTGATAAAGGATTGTTCTTTTCCCTTATGGGAGAGATATTTTCTTGGTTTCTCATATTTCTTGTGTTTCTGCAATGGTTTCTGGTCATTCTGTGACAAAATCTTTCCTCTACTATGTTTTGTCATGTGGTATCCACAGAAAGAGATTATGAGTTCAGATTTATAAAGAGAAGTTTCTTCCTTAAAGCAGGAGGTTCATTAAGCATTGAGGATTTTAATGACCCTGAAAATATTCAGATGCTTGGCTACTGTGCTCCTAGGTCTGTCTAGACACTCAGTGTGTAGAGACTTATCAAGTGTTTCAGGGGTCTAGAAGATGGGGTTTAGAGCATAGGTTCAGTTGCCTTGGTCCCAGAACATGCCAGAAGACACCTCAAATATAAAATGGCTTCTTGTCTAAGTGTTTCGGGAGTCTAGAAAATGGGGTTTAGAGCACAGCTTCAGTCTACCCCCATTTTTCTAAAGAAGGTTGTTAAGCCCTCAGAATTAGTGATGGAGTGGCACTGGGGACATGGTGAAGCAGAAGTTCATTTTGATCCCCTGGCACCTGTCGTGAGTGACACCATTTTGGTTTGGTTTGTTCTTTGCAGTAGTGTGAGAGTTCAGTTCAAAACAATGGCAGAAGACAAGCCATAGAGGAGGGAAGACAGATCAACCAGAAGATGAAGAGATGGTTAGAGGACAAAATTCTGACTTTTTCCTCTTCCAAAGTGGTTTCCTAGGGAGCCTGGGAAAGCCAAGCCTACACACATTAACAGACTATTGATCACGGGATGCTTCATCCTGTCCCAGGCACAGTGTTTTTATGATGCATAATAAGTCTTAGTCTTTTGCTGATTTCTTTCAAGAACAGAGACTTGTGATTTTCTTCAACCAATTACCAATCTAATAATTTTAAACTCACCTATAACCTACAAATCTTCACTTCCAGGTGCCCTACCTTTTTGGGCCAGACCAATGTGAAAGACTCCTAATGCCAACTGACAACTCTCCTGTCCTAAAAATGATATAAAAGGAATGACTGTATTTCAGCATGCTGAGAAACACACTTGTCTTTCTCTGGGTAAGTCACTCATATTCATGCATAGGCATAAATAATATTGGGGTCAGCCGGTGGTATAGTCGTTAAGGGGCTAGCCTTCCATGTGAGCTACTGTGGTTCAAGTCCTAGACCTGGTGGCTTGAAACTCACACTGTGTGTGTGTGTGTGTGTGTGTGTGTGTGTGTGTGTGCGTGTGTGCCCCAAATCCCTAGAGAATAGAGTAGAAGGGATCATGGCATGACCATTCCTCTGGGGGGGGGGGTGACTTCTCGCTTTCTGTCTCTTTGTCTCTCTGGTGAGTACACACACCCTATAGCAAAAATATCTCTCAAACTAACAAACAAAAAAACCCCAACAACAACAAAAAAAGAAATAAACCACATTAATTATTATTTCTACAGAGTTAGTTCATTCATAGACAAAGGAGACCCTGGGAAAGCGGAGTGAGAGAGGGGAAAGCTATGTAGTTATTCAGAAGGTTTATTTTAACCTTGGGCAAAAGTGAATATTTTAGCAAAAGAAATGGAAATATTGATATAAATAAGGATGTAAGACATTTAGATATGACTTATGTTAGGTAAAAATATATGAGATCGAGGATATTCTTTGAGGAATGAGGACAGAGAAGAATTGCAGTTTCATACGAGGCCATTGTTTTGAACTGAGCCCCTGCACCAGGCCCTCAAACTCCAGACCAAACCTGAATGGAGCCATTCCAGGGGATTAAACTGAACTTTAAAATGGGCCAGTTTTCCAGAAAAACCAAACCAAAGAAACAAACAAAAAATAAGGTTCACAGCAACCAATCAGAAGGAACCCAGTTTACCTGAGTGGTATGAGAAGAAAGTCCCCTTCTGTTTTACCCCTATAAGGAAAGTTACTGAGATGGCCAGTCCACTTACTGTCCTCATTTTCTTCAGCCTTTATCTGACTAGGAAGCCCATGTCTCTGCTCAGTTCATGGGGAACACCCATTGTGTTTCCTTGAATGAGCTGTTGCCATATTCGAGAGTTGCTAATGAAAGCCAATTAGGTCTTGAGATAAAAATTTGTTGTAATTTTGTCTTTGAAACTTGTGAAGACTTCTCAGTTTAAATGTAGAAAGTGAAAGGAAAACATTTCCTTCTTTATTCCTTCCTTCACTCTTCTCTTTTCCCTCCGCTCCTTTGGTGGCTGTTCTTCCTGTCCCCTTTCTCTGGGTCTCCTGGCAATCCAGGCGCTGGCAACCCGGGGCTGTCCTGAGCTGGTGCATTCCTAGCCATCCCTAGCCTTCAGGATGGTGTCCTTCTGGAAATGTGCCTGCTCTGTGCGTGTGTACCAGGCTAACACTAGGATGCTGGGACTTAGGGCACTCCTCCTTCTATTTTGCAGTCTATAGAAATTCTTCCCTTCCTCCTGTCAGACATCTGGGTTCACTGCTGCCTCAGCTAGCATTTCTTTTTTCTCATTAAAGAGAAATAATAATACAATCACAAAAGTCAGTCATTTGAAATTTGAATTTCATATGGAGAGCAGAAGTCTGAGTATTGTTAATGGAATTAAGTACAGCTGTAATTGCTCACAAAGGCTCACAAAAAGCTATGGAAATATGCTTGTCATTATAGAAAAGGTAACTATAATTTTATTTCGGAACTCCTTCTGCCTCCCATTTCCTTATAATGTTAAGCTAACCTGAAGTTAGAAATTGGTCAGTTCTACCCTCAACCCCACTATCACATTTTCCCAATGTCATTACTTCTGTTATTGTCACTATAATAATTCTGAATTGAATCAGAGAGAAGCTAGGGGCCTCATACCTCTCACCCCACCCTCTCCTGATCGCATCCTGATGCTATCACATGCTTCTGCCCAGACTCTGTCATCAGACAGCATTGGCAAGCAGGTACAGGTCCGTACCTGGGACATAAGTGTCCAAGGGTAGATGTGAGCTGGGCGGGCTGTCGGCTGACCTGTGACTGAAGTGAGCCTCCCTGGGCCTGCCCCTGCCCCGCCCATCGTAAGCCTGTTGGTTCAGCAGGCAGTGCTGGTGGTCCAGCTGGGGTAGCAGATGCTGGAGTGCCATGTGGTCCTGGCAGCGGGTGGAGTTGGGGGCCATGCAGAGGGAGCCGGGAACCAGGATGCTGGGTAGGGACCACACGGAGTGCTGCTGGGCAAGGTCTTGCAGCTCATCTCTGTGGGCCGCATGCCCCACAGTCACCAGGATCTTGTATGCCATGCTGTTCTCCACCCCAAGGTGTACTGCGGGAAGACCCATACCATCCTGTGTGCTGGCTGTGTGCCAGGCCTGTTCCAAGTTGGGCCGAGAGAAGGTGTGGCTGGTAGGGGTCGGCTGGACAAATGAGGTGCCATGCAGGGTCCATCCTGGAGGTGATTGCCAACCACTGAGAGCACCGAGAGCCCCGGGGTGCTGGGCAGCAAAGATCACTGAGTGCTTGAATCCTTGGTCTGCCTGTCAGGCTTGTCCCCCCAAATTCCTGCTAGAGATGTGGGATCACGGGGCCTTGGGGTACTCCATGATCATGTGTGAGGCCACCGTCACTGCCTCGACCTCAGCAGCTAGGTGACTGCCCCACCAAGGGGAGCAAGGCCATGGACGTGATGTGTGTCCAGTGCATGGAGGTGGACAAGGTCACGCGCCTGCCCATGTACCACCAGCAGCTGGTATTGTCCCCTGGACCTGCTCAAGTTCAACCTGGACTCTTTTGGCATTGCCTGGAGAGATGCAATCCTGCACCAAGGACCTCACTGGCAAGCTGGTGGTATCTCCCTGTCTAAGATCAAGCAGTGCACACACCTGGTCATGCATCCTGTGAACCTGGAAGCACTCTCCAAGAAGACTGGTCACATGTCCATGGGCATGGTGCAGGACATGGCCCAGATCACCTCCATGCTTGCTCTACTCGTGACCCCTCTACCTCCCCCCCTACTGCTGCACCCCAACCCATCTTCAACAACACATACCAGGCCTTGGAAGGGGACTCTATTATACCAGCCTGTCTGAAAGGATATTTTCAAATAAAACAGAACAGCACCTCCTCCACTTAGGAAGCTTCCGATTGATTTCCAGATCTCTGCAAATGGCTTTGCTGCCAGCAAGAAGAAGAAACTGCATTCAAGTAGACCTCTAATCCAAGCATAGTGTTTGCAATTAATTGCCAAAACAGGACTGCTAATGAGGAACGTATTTGTATACGTTTGCAAAAGCTGAATCATTAAAGAAGAAAAAGTAACTTGAAACGCGCTTTGGAGACTCTAGGGTAGGCAGTGAAGGGTAGGGAAGGAGCTTGACTTTAGAAACCTAGGTATTTTATGTTTTTCCCCTCAGGAACTTTATTACTTCTTTGTTTGTTTGTTTTTTAGAGACAAGATCTGTGTTGCTCGGGTGAACCTGGAACTTGAGATCCGTCTGTCTCAGCCTCCTGATCATAGCACATGGCTGAGAACTTTGTTTTTAAGAAATGTATTTCCTCAGGGTTAGGGTTAGGGTTAGGGTTAGAATTTTAAAAAAATAAATAAAAAAAAAGAATTTCCCACCTCTCCTATTTTGCAGGACTCACTGACTGGGCGGTTTGTGGGACAAGTCTCACGACCTGTGTGTCTCCTAATGGCCCTTACTTTGATTCAATGACTCTATCTAAGAATTGAATACATGAAAGTTTCTTTGATTCTGCCTCACTTCTACTAAGTTTCACAGAGGAAAAAATTTTGAATAACATGAATAGTGGCAAAAAAAGGGGAAGAAATTAAAAATAACCCCAAAGCCATACGATTGGCCAGCAAAAAACTGCCTTAGCCCTGAGCTTGGTCTTCAGAGCCTTTCAAACTCTAGAAGGAGTGTTAGAATACTTTAATTCTTAGGGACAACCATGTTATTTAATTTATATTTTGACTAGTCTATTTCGATGATTAAAAGTACCTAGACAAATACATTTTGCTTCATGGTGAAAATGGAAGCCCTTTCTTCCAATCAGATGCATGAGGACTCTCAACGAGACCCAGTGAAGCTTTAAAACCTGGAAAAATGGGAAATACATGTATTTGTCTCCTTCAGCCTCTCAAGAAGGTTTTATTCTCTTTCACAGGCAGCTGAATCAGCTCTGAAGATAACTTTACCAGGATAAGGAGGAAGTTTCCTTTGGCTAGGTTAGCAGTTTTTATAAAAAGGATTTCATACATTTAATAGAATTACTCCCTTTGAGCCAAGCCATCAGCAAGACCTACTGACTTTGTAAAATAGCTCTAAGACATGTCAAATCAGACTGACCTCCTCTCCGGCTGTGGCGCCATACCCAGCTCTCATCTGTAAAGGCGGGCCGGGCCTCCCCGCCCTGACATGTGACCCTCAGCCTGTGGCTCCCACCACAGTCAGGGCCATCTCCTTACAGTGTAACTGCCCTCACAGGCCTCCCGCATCTCCCCTGCTGAAAGTCCTGTTAAAGTGCTCGACACTCCTATGTGGCTGACCATGGTTCCAGTCCTGGACCTGGTGGCTTGTTTTCTCACTTTCTGTCTCTCTCTTTCTCTCATCGAATTAAAACAAATGAATGAATAAATCAAATTAAATAAATAATTTAAAAGAATTAAAAAAAAAAAGAAAGAAAGAAAGTCCTGCAATGCGAGACCTTTGGATCGCACTTGAATGCAGTTGGGAGCGTTACAGGATGGGAGAGAGTCGAACTGCGAGGCGTAAAATCCTCCTTAGTTTTTTAGGCCCAGTCTTTAAGATTACTTATCTGCCCCAAGACACACAATGAAAAACCACAGACGCCTGTGAGGGAGGAAGAGAGGAATTTTAGAAATGGGTTCCCTTTACTCCAAAGGCTCTACCATCTCCAACGCCCTGTCACTTTCTCTCTCCTGTTCTTTCATAGATTCTTACCACAATTTGTAGATATTTTTAAACTCTTTTTTTTTTGTATGTTTGCTTGTTTTGTTCTCTTGTGTAGCAAATTATTTATAAATTCGTGAATGTTTCTATTTCGGTCATTTATCTTTGTTTCCTAGTACCAAGCTCAATGACTAGCACATGGTAGACTTTTTTTTTTTCCTACTGTGTTTTAAATAAGAAATTTCAAACATACAATAAAATTAAGAAAATTTTACAATGAATCCCTGCATACCTACTGCATAGTTTCTGTTATTTTTTTCAAAGAATGATTTAACTTTATTTATTTATTATTATTATTATCTTAAAAATTTGCTATAGTACATATGCACTCACCAGAGACAGATAGAGACACAGAGAAAGAGAAAGGAGGAAAGGAAAGCCACCAGATCCGGGACTCAAACTGTGGTTGGTCATGTGGGAGTCCAGCATCTTCACCACTACACTGCCTGCGGGCCCAATTTTATGCTTTTTAAATCACATACTTATTTCTCTCTCGATCTTTCTAGCTCTCCATCGATACCCGGTTGGCTTTTAATACATTTGTTGAATGACTGAATGAATGGTGGGTGTTACTCTTTTGGACCATAACTAGAAACTGTCCATTCTGAGGCTGGCTGAATGCAGATACGAGCTTCTCCTCTCTGTGTAAATGTCAGGTGAGAGACCTATAAAATGTTCCCTAGGAGGGGGTCTTCCAGGAACCATACCAGGCAACGGCTACATCTGAGGATTCAGAAATGAGGACAAATCTGCCTCCCAGCAGGACTCTACTGAGAGGACCTAAATATGGTCTGATGGGAGAAAAAAAGCAGCAGAAAATGTGAACTATTGGTCATTTTCTCCCCACAATTTAGTAAAGACCAAGCAATGTCACCTTGATGTTTCAATGGGCTGTGTTTGTTGTTGTTGTTGTTTTGGCATTCCATGTTTTTGTTGTTGCGCAATTAGAAAAAAAGGCAATTGTTGACTTGGCCAATACCAGGGAAAGAACATTTTATGATCCCTGGTTCACTAAGTGACAAATGTAAGCCCGCAGGAACCAGGGCAGCTTTGACTTTTCTTTCTTTCTTTTTCTTTTTTTCTTTTTTAACTTTCACACTCAGCATTGAAATATCGAAATAACAGAAGCAAAGGAAAAGCAAATGAAAGTGTTTCTAAACTAAGCCGTGTGGTCAAGGTAAGAAGCATCTCTGGCAAGTCTAAAAAAGTCAACAGAACAGGTAGGGGATGCTGAGTTTTCTTGTCTTATCCATGGCACGCTGGTGGATTCCCTCCCCTGCCCCAAAACCATATTTAATTTGGGGGCACTGTTTTTAATATTTGACTGCTCAGAAGGAATGTTTACCTTTGAAGTGACATCCTGGGACAGTGCTTTGCCATGGTCCTTTATTAAGCTTTATTGTGTCTATTCGTGTTTATTTGAACTCTCTTATTTTTAGAAGGAGGATTTTGAGAAGGTCAATGCAGTATCTTTGCGACTGAATTCCAAGCGTACTTAGCAGGGGTTCATGTCTATAAGGGTGTTGAATCATTGTGAACTGGGAATGCATCCAAGTCCATGCTTAACTGAGAATCCTCTGTTAAATATTTTAAAGGGAAAGCAAGCTTTCAGAACAGGCATGTGGGCTTGGAAAGAAACGGGTGAACACAGCACCCTAGGTAGAGCAGCAAAGGTAGCAGCCAGGACCTGGGCTGTTCCACGGGCCTTGGCTGTCTCCTCGTGCCCTTACCTGTTTCATCTGCTGGAGCTGTTTCCTAACATGTTGTGGCCTCTGTCCCGTCAACTTTCATTTGCTCACGTTGTTTTCCCCTGGGCTTCCATGTGCCAAATATTTGCAGGGCATAGTATGGTTTTGACAAGGATTTGCATTCTTATGCTGCTAGTAGCTAGATGACATTGAACAAGAAAAGTTTTCCAAGTTTCAAGCTCCTTACCTGTGAGGACTCTCTCTCTCTTTTCCCCCATAGGGTGTGTGCACTTGCCAGAGAGAGGCAGGAAGGGGGAAAGTGAGGAACCACCACCACCCAGTCTCCTTTCAGGAATGTGGGCATGCACCCACTGCCACTGCCACTGGGTCTGGCCCTTGAACCATGGTAAGCCATGTTGGAGTCCAGAGCCTTAACTACCATGCTGTCTGCTGGCCCCAGGAATTCTTTTTTTTTTTTTTTTTTTAAGAGAGATTTTTGCTATAGGGTGCATGTGCTTGTCAGAGAGACAGAGAGAGACAGAGAAACAGAGCAAGAAAGTAAGAAATCACCCCCCGGAGGGGGATGGCCATGCTGCAATCCTTTCTCCATTCTTCTCTCAGGATTTTGGACATGCACACACATGTGCCCAGCATGAATTTTAAGCTGCCGGGTCTGGGACTAGAACCACAAGTTGACTACATGGGGCTCCAGCAATGTAACCATTAGGCTACCTGCTGGTCACTGGCCCCAGGAATTTTAATATCTACTTCAACATGTAAAACTTGACCAACATCAAGTCTCTTAATGAATGTTAGTTTTACCCTATCATTTTATTATCAGTAGCCATATCAGATTAGTAAGAAATGTTAACTTTGGGAAGAAATATAATGTACCACACAGATATTTAGTGCAATATGAGGAAAAGTAAATCCAGAAGTGGGTATTTTACTTACAAAATTAAACTTAATTTTATTTTGCAAAAATGAACAAATACATGTTCAGATCTATTTTTCTTCAAAACATTGTTGTTGTTGTTTTAACAAACATGCAAGTGAATTTGGCATGCCAAACACCTTTCTTTCTAGTGCTTCTCAAATCTTTTTCATGACACAAACTAGGGTGCAAATGTTGTCCAAAACCTAGTTATATTTTTACCCTTCAGAATGATTAACATTGATATTTATTGGGAGGAAAGAAAAATTGCAAGACTTAGTCTTTGGTATTCACATTTGATTCAGCAGTATAATTAAAAACGTATACTTGTTTTTAAGATAAACACTTAGAAAGAAATGGAATAAATCTTGTTTCTGCTCTGCAAAGGAGCCACTATATCAAAGCATTTAACCAGAGCTGTCGAGTTCCTGCTGGTAGAATATTACTTCCAGCCTATTTATTAGCTTTTCTTCCTGAGCCCAATACATGCTTTTTTTTTTTCTCCACTGAGTGAAAGCACAGAAAGAAAACAATTTCTTTTCTCTTTTTTTCCCCAGCAACATGCAAGGCAAGGCAGCATCACAAGTCACAATATTTGAATGAACTTGGATTATATTTTGCTTCTTACACTTAAAATTATTTTGTATCATAATACTTACTTGGTTATCTAAAATCAACATTGTTGATTTTAAACCGTTACAAACCCAGACTTTTAGAGGCATTTGAAAGCATTTATGAACCCTGTCTGAGTGGAAGCAATTGCCTCCACACTACTCTTTTGCATTGGAAGTAAAAGAATTTTAGGTATAGGCAGTTTGCTAGAAAATGAGACTTTGGGGGTGGCATCTAATTTATTCACATCTTCTCATACACTGTAAACAAAGATAGAATACCTCTGACAGTAGCCTATGAAGACATTTTTAAAATCTATCTTTCAATGTAAAATAAGTGTGAAGGGAGTATTTCAAATACGAGTCTGGTATGTTTCCAATGAGCCTGTTTTCCAGAAAAAAATCTTATATGAAATTGTCCTGATTAAAAAAAAAAAAAATCCAAAGTCATCGATTTGCATTGCGTGAGTATGTTTTGTGGAGTAAAGTCACTGTGTTCTCTGTGGTCTGATGCACAGTGAAGCTTGTATAAAAGAAGCTAAAGAGACATCTATCTCAAACTCCAGGCAGGGTTTGAATGCATAGAGTGCTTTTTAGGTCAGATAGTGAAAGAAGACACTATTCACCTAAACCAATAAGTTGTGAGCAACATATAAATATGCAATGCCATTTCACAGAATGCAAACAAGATCAATTTGAAATTGTGCTGTGATACCCACAAATTTTTGAGAAAAATTCCCAAGCCAGGCGAATGTGGATTGGGATAAAGACATAGGCAGTATACACCACCATAGCAAAAATGGTGAGTAAGATGGTATTGAACATAGACTGCTCCCAGGGCTCCAAGACGGCGCAGCAGCTAATGATTTGGTATTGATAGTAGAGCCAGGAGAAATATTCCTTCACACGCCTGAAATCCATGGTTGGCTCCTTCAAGTTGCAGGAAGTGAGTCCTGTTAAAGAAGGTTCACAGTTAGGAGAAAAAGAAATAACCAACCAACCACAGACTCCCCTTAAATTTTCATGACTTCAGCATGATAAAAATTGCTTAAAGAATATTAAAGATCCTAAATGAATGATAAATATGCATATTATGTAGAAATGATGTACACCATATTACCCATAGAAATGAATAATATTGTCCTCCTACTAATGCCTACTAAAATTAACAGCAATACTATTATTAGTAGCAGTAATAGCTATCTAAGAATGATTAATTGCTAGTAATAACTTTTATGATAATAATACCTACAAATGAAAGCTAACCACATTTTCTTTAGCCATGTATACAAAGAGAGAGAGAAGTGTGAACTTTTCTGTTTTTGACAGCATATATTCTGGCAGAAGATTTAAAGAATGATGTGCAGACAATAGTTAATACAGCAGTCCTGAGGTTGCTATCTTTTTATTATACACACACACACACACACACACACACACACACACACATATATTTTTCAAGTTTACAATTAATCACTGTATATCTTTACCTGAGGTTGCTATCATCAGAAAGACCTGCTTGCTGGTTTTGCCTGTGACTGGCATCTAAGAACTTGGCTTTTAGAATGTTCTCTTCACTCCCTAACAGACAGGACCAGTCACTATGCCTAGACTGTACAATGTAATTTTTAGTGAACACATACTCTATTCTGGAAGCCTGGAATTTTGGCAATTGCCAGGCAAAGGGTGCCCATGTGAGCAGCCCCAATGTAACTCTACGGTGCTGAGTTAATAGGCTTCCCTGTGCGGGAAGAGTAAACAAACACTAACCGCAATTTCTGCTGCTAGAGAAAGGCACACCTCGCTATGACCACTCCTGGGAGTATCAGAAGCGTGTACATGGGTTTCTTCAGGTTCCACCCATTTTCTCCTTGTTGGTCCTATTGTATATTCTTTTGGTATATGTTCGCTATCTGTCAAATCCCATGAGTCCTTCTGGCAAATCACTGAATTTGTGGTTGGTCTTGGGGACCACCCAAACGAACGGGAGGGTCAAGTGTAACTCCAGGTGGTCATTTGGCTCTGGGGAACAGGATCTATGAAAACCATGTAAAAGTGTTGTGCTGACCTTCAGGTAAGACCAGTTATAATCACATGCAAAACTCCCCAGAAAGAAGTGCTCCTGTCATTTCTGAGAAAGATTCCTGGGAAGATCTTACAGACTTTCATAGATACAGTGGTGGATGCCTGGGAACATGAGTTCACTCCGTGCCTCTTGTGCTTACTTCCAAGAATATGATGATGCCGTGTTATTAAAGCACACTTTGATGACTTTTAAAAGTTATTATTTTTAGTTTTTATTTTTTTCTATAGGGATAGGGCACATACACTCACTGGAGAGAGAGAGAGAGAGAGAGAGAGAGAGAGAGAGAGAGAGAGAGAGAGAGCAAGAGAGAGAGAGGAGAGAGAGAGAGATAAAAGAGGGAGAGAAAGTGAAAAAACATTACCCAGGGGGGGATGGCTACACCATAATCCCTTCTCCATTCTCCTTTCAGGATTTTTGTACACATAGGGACACACGCCTGGTGTGTTTTTCAAGTGAGTGGGTCTGGGACTCAGATCTCATAGCTGGACATGTGGGATTTGCCTTACCCACCTTCACCACCATGCCACCAACTGGCTCCAACTTGATAATATTGACTATTCTAATTAGCTGTTAATTTTTTTGGAAGATCATTTCTATTCTCTAACCAGAACATGTCTCTTTTCTCTGTAATCTTTTGAGTAACAGCAAGATGCTTTTGCTCTATAAAATCGTGGACTCTTTGGCTATGGGGAGACACTCCCTGGTCCTGTGTACTGGATTTAGGAGTGATGCTTGCACAGAGGAGGTCACTAGTAACTATTAGCTGGTCAATGAGTGAAGAGATGAATTAACATTCTTAGGTTAAAACAAGAATAACCTAAGAATAGTGATAGCGCATCATAGCCTAATGTAAGTGGAGGTAATTAGCTTTTACCAATTTTCATGTAGTCGGCTTGATAAGAAGAAACCCATTTTTACAAGGATTATTTTCACAAAAACTTAAAATGGGACGTTCATGTATAAGCAGTGAACTGAATAATGGCCAAGATAATCCAGATAAATAGATCATACAAAACAGAAGCATTTTAACTCTGCTATGAAATGAAAAGTTGGGCTTCTATCTTTCTTAGAAGCTATAGCAAGAACTGAATAATTGGATTTAAATGCTGGACCTGAAGGTGGGCTTCAGGAAGAGGTAACCTCCGATGTTCTCGCCATCAGCTCTGGTTGAAGAGAAAGCAGAGGGGGACAGGGTCTCAGAGAAAATGAGTGTCTTAGTCTGTTTGTTTGTGCTGTTAATAACAGAATACCTGAGACTGGGTAATTCATAAATACAGTTGGCTCTTGAACAATATGAATTTTTCTTTTCTTTTTTCTTCTTTTTTTGGAGAGATTTTTGCTATAGGGCACATGTGCTCACCAGAAAGACAGAGAGAGACAGAGAGACAGAAAGTGAGAAATCACCCCCCCCCCCCCCCCCCAGGGAGTATGGCCATGCCGCAATCCCTTCTCCTCCATTCTCCTCTTGGGATCTTGTGCATGCACGCACATGTGCCCGGCGTGAGTTTAAGCCGTCGGGTTCGGGACTTGAACCACAGTTGACTACATGGGAGTCCAGAGACATAGCCATTACATTAACTGCTGGTCCCGAACAGTATGAATTTGAACTGCAGAGATGTTAATATTGTTTATCTAGTGGTGTTAATCTACTGTCTGCATGTGGGCAAGGCTTTGAATCAAAAGTGGCTTATTCATAGTTAAGTTTCTGGGGAGTCAAGAGTTACATACAGGACTGGCCATGGTGGTGCAATGGTAACACACTGCTCAGCCCTGATGGAGGCCATATTGAAGCTTGAGTTTTGGTTTCCAGTTGACTTGTATATGTAGGCTACATGTGAGCATCTCCATGATACTGGTTGGCCAAAAGACTGGGCAGGGGTGTTGGGAGGGATCATGGCATGAAACCTTGTTGAGGGTGCTTGTCTTTCTCTCTCTCCCATGAAAAAACAAATGGATAAATTTTAAAAAGGTATATGCAATTTTTGACTGTGTAGGTGTTACTGCCCCTAACCCCTGTGCTGTTGCAGGGTCACTGATAATAATAGATTTATTTCTCACGGTTCTGGAGGGTTGGAAGTCCAAGATAAAGATGCTGGAAGGTTCAGCGTGTCGTGTGAGGGCCTGATCTCTGCTTCCAAGATGTCATCTTGAATGCCGTGTCCTTACGTGGCAGAAAGGATAGAATGGCAAAAGGGCCAAATGGCATGTGAAGTCTCTTTTATAAAGGCTTTAAACTCATTCATGAGGCAGGAGCCCTCCTGACCTCTTATTTATTTAATTATTTTTCAAATTGCCAGATTGTGTATATGCTCACCTGAGAGAAACTGAAGGAGAGGGAGGGAGAAAGCACTCCCTGATGGGGCACATTCACATCATGATCCCTTCTCCTCCATTTTTCCTTCTTGTTGAGGCATACCCCCCCCCCCCCCCCCACACACACACACACGGGATGTTTTCCAAGTCATCTGGCCCTGGATTCGAACTGTAGTTGGCCCTTTGGGACCCAGCTCCTTTAACCTATAGGCTATGGGACTGGACCACCCCCCCCTTAACTCTATTGTACTGTAAATTAAATTTCGCCATGAGATTTGGAGGGGACACAAACATTCAAACCATAGTAGAATGATGATATCCACTAAAGGTGGATACGTGGTAAGACCTTGGTCAGAAATACTAAGAGTCTGCAACGATTTGAAATCTGGCCACCTTATGTCTACTTTCACATGTCTAAGAAGTGAAACAGTTACGATTTTTTGGAAAACATTTCTTGCAACGTTCACCCCGGTATCATTGTCTAGCTCTCTAGGTAAGTGGGATGATACGTGAAAGTGCGTTTATTGTCACATCTCCCTTCAGTCTTACAAATCTAAGAGTCCACAAAAAGCATTGATTGCCCCCCCTTCTTTGATTCATTTTTCTCTTACTGATGAGGAGCATTTTTAGAGATGGTTTAATCACTGTTTCTCCTGAAGAGGTAAGAGGAGAGGAGTTGGTTATTACTGGTAAGCCATCTGCTACAATCTATTGTTAGAATATATACTATTTTTAGGCCCTAGATTTGCTTAGGTAATGTGTTTCTACTTTCTTGTGAGTCATTTTCTTATCTCGTCTGGGACTATATGCAAGATTTAAAAAACAGTTTAGACAATTTGATGAGCAATTGGGTAGGAGAATTCATTCATTCATTGAACTAGTATATCTTGCTGCTTCTTCTGAATAGTAATGGCTTCAGAAAGACTCTCTTCCAAAAACTCCTCGGGCAGGAGATGCTTTTCTAAATAGGAGGAACTGGGCCTGGAGGAGCCAGGGTTGAACACTAATGGGAAACCACGTGTAAAAGCACTAAGAAGGAAGCAGGGAAACGAGGCTGGAATAAGAGGACAGAAATGCCATAAAATGAATAATTATCCCAAGGTAATCTAGAACCAGAGGACAGCAGATATCCCCAAGTTGCAACATTCACAGTGAAACGTGAAATTCATTCACCTACATCCTTAGAGACCAAATGCAGTTTCCCAGCAAAGCTAAACCATGAGCTTGAAATGTTTCCTTTACTGAAGCACACCATGACTCTCCTCGTTACTAGTTCTCTGCTGTCCAAATGATTTTCCATATATGAAAAAGAGGGAGAGAGTAGTTTCTCTCTTGCTCTGAAGAATTTTCGCTCCACGCTTGATGTCTTTTGCAGCTGTCTTTCATCTCCAGTGAGGTTGTGCTCACAGCGGCACTGCCTAGGCAGGTTGGGCACAGCCGCCTGGAGGCAGGTGAGCTTTATCACTCTGAAACTGTGGGATGAGGCCGGCTGCAGACTGATGTCTGTGCCCTTCCCTCTTAGTCTATATCATAAAATGCTAACTCCTCAGGCGATGGTACCAGGCTGTGGGCCTCTGGGAGGTGATGAGGCCCTGAGGGCGGAGCCTTATGTGTGGGATGGATTAAAGCCTTCCAAGATGCCACCTTGGAAACAGAGACCAGGCCCTCACCAGACACGCTGAACCTTCCAGCATCTTTATCTTGGGCTTCCAATCCTCCATTACGGCATTAAAGCCTTAATGCCCTTTATAGAAAGAGACCCAGAGAGCTCCCTCACCCCTTCTGCTATATGAGGACACAGCGAGGTGATGCCATCCATGAACCAGGAAGCGGACACTCATCGGACACACAGCCTGCGACCCAGGCCACCAGACATATTGCAGAGAGAACTCTCACATCTCGGTGGCCTAAACGGTGAGCTGTCCCTCAACTGGGAGACACTATCTCTCTCGTTCAGCATTAGAGACTTATACCTAGGGGAATAACTCCAGATAAACTCCCTGGTCCTGTCTCTGAGGTTTATATATAATATATAGTATAATAAAAAATATATATTAATATTTATGTCATGAATATTTAGTAGTATATAGTAATATATGGCACTCTCCCTATTTCCTCTTCCAGATAGGCAATCAAACTTCTACCCTCAAGGCTCCCCCCTGGCTGCATTCTCTGACTGAGACATGTTGAACACCTAAACTTGGCCCCAGTATAAATGAGATGACCCCGAGGTTTAACAAAACAAAGCTTAAACTATACCTCCATTCTCCACCTAGAGGTATCTGCCACTGACAGGACAAACTCTGTCGGACCTGCAAACTGGACCTTGTCTTCCTGGCTGCACTCAGCCACCCTTCTGAGGGACACTTCCCCACTTGAGTGGCCACTGAGCCCCGACCCGGGTTGCACTGACCCTGATGGCCCGATACTCAGTGCCCGGTGATCCCACAGCCAGCCAGTGGGGCTTCCTGTTGCTCGCTTTATTTCCCACAGCGCACGGGAAGGTCCTTCGGTCCTGCTACCCCTAAATGGATCTACCTCTCTGAGTGTCACTGTGGGGTGGACAGGGTCCTGCTGCCTGTGGGTTAAATTTTTGCCGTAGGGTGTGCACTTGCTGGATAGAGACAGAGAGAGAGAAAGTGAGAAATCACCCCCCTCACCGAGGGGCTGGCCATGCCACGATCCCTTCTCTTTCATTCTCTTCTAGGGATTTTGGGCACTCATGCACATAGGCCCAGCAAGATTTTCTAGTTGTTGGGTCCAGGACTTGAACTGTGGTTGGCCATGTCATAATCTAGCACCTTAACCACAATGCCACTGGCTGGCCCCGCATTTCAGTACTTCACACTGTATTATGATTATCCGTGTTCAATCTGTTTCCCCACTAATCTTCGAATAGTAAGAGTGCATGGCATTCATCTTTAATATCCAGCTGGTTGGCTGGATTACTGACTGACTTGAGGTCAGAAATCATATTGGATCACTTAATATTTCCACAACACAATGTGGGGCCCACAGAGGTGATTATGAATTCTCATATAATCTGTATATATATACACACATGTGTGTGTGTGTGTGTGTGTGTGTGTGTGTGTAAAAAGTGTATTATAAAACCACTGTGTATGGATTTCAAGATTTTGGGCACCAAAATAAACTTACACTTCAATTTTATTCTTCTACTAACTTTTTTTTTCTATTAACATTTTGAAGTCATTTGAGTTTATGAAAAAAGTAGAATTGAAGAAAAATTCATTTCGGTACAAAACATTTTTAAAACTCATGGATTTTTTTTGATAATACACACTTTCCATGAACTTTTTGAAGCCTGTGTATATGTGTGTGTGTGTGTGTGTGTGTGTGTGAAACAAATGGTTTTATGCTTTCTCAGTCAAAAGTTCATAGACTCTGTGGGGAATAAGAAACACTTATGAAGTGGTTTTCAATCCCATTAAAATGGCTTTTACAAGTGCTTACTCATGGCGAATAATAACTTGAGATTGGTAGTTAAAAAAGCAGTTCTATTGAAAAAAAAGTCTAGGCTGAGACCATCTGGAGACTTGAATTCTATTGTAGCCTCTTTATCCCTCCCCCCACTCTTCTTTTTCTTCTTTTCCTTGTCTACTTCCTCTTCCCTCTCCTCTCCCCCTTTTGCTCTCTCTCTTTCTCAATTTCTATTTATTTATTTTAATTTATGTCTTTGGGCAAGTTCCCAAATCTTCCTGCATCACAGTTTCTCTGGTTTTAAAATGATCATTGGCAATTGCCTCTCATCCTGTCTCAGTGATGTGGTAAGAGGTTTGGTTCTTCAGAAGTAATAGTAATAGCCATACTAACAGTAGTGCCTGTTGTTACTTATGGATTCATACAACTTTAAACTGTTTGCATGGTTTTACTAAATTATCCCTCAGGGAGTTTTGTGGAACATCCTGGAATGGTTACTTCAACAATGGAATGGTTTGTATATTTTATTTAAAAAAAAAAAAAAAAAAAAAAAAAAAAAAAAAAAAAAAAAAAAAAAAAAAAAAAAAAAAACCACCAACAAAATACCCTTATAAATGCTTGCCAATTCAATTGCCTAGTACATTGAAAATAAATAATGAGCAAATGCACGTACATGGCCTTTACCACAAGCCACAACTTGATAGGCATCGCAATCTTTAAAAGACATTTTAAGGTGTCGTGGGCAGGGACAACATGCACTATTGTGTGGGCTGTACGCGGTTCTTGCCGTGGGGCTCCAATCACAAGCTGTTTCTTCATGTGAGCACAGTTTGACTCACAGAGATATAAAGATGTCTAATTTCTTATTGCATCAGAGCTTGAATGTGCTTAAGTTTGGATGACAAATGGAAGAACCTCCTATTGTGTCTACGTGCCTCAGAATCAGGCACAATCGGAACTTCCTGGTTTCCTGGTTTCCTGGTATCTTGCTCTAATTTTCTGGAGGGGGTGTGGGTGACCTCAATGTTTTCTGTGCCCGAAGAATGTTCTATCCTTGCTTAATATCTCCCTGGGAATTTCCTATCCATACTACAGTACTTACTAGCCTCCCTCTAGCAACCAAGTGTTCCTGTCGACGGCAGAATGAATACTAACAGTCAAACCAGAAGGGAGGATTTTAAGTCCAAGTCTTCAGACGAAGCTAAAGACCAACTTAAAGTTTATCATGAATTAAAGCTAGGGAAGTAACAAGCAACAGTGTCTAAACACTCAAGAACTATCAATAGTTGGGTAATTCTAGACTCTTCAGAGAGGAAGAAAGAAACAATTGTTAAGTCAAAGAATGTTAACTGCTTTTAGGCAACTAAGTAACTCTAATTGAGTGGTATATACTGCATTTAGAAGTGAGTTACTAAAATGTACAAAAAGGAAAAGGCATCAGCAACAATTTAGTCCCATTGTTGCTGCTGGTTCTTTTGGGTTTTAGATACAAGAGCAGAGCTTTCACGTCTATCAAAACCAATCTTATTGTGTCCGATTATTAATAAAAACATGCATTTCCAGCCCAACTATCAACCCATGCCTTTGTGCAACATGGTGCATGTAAGTAACTGGAATTTCAAAGCAGTCCTGGTTTTTTAGCAGCTCCTGACAGACTACAGAGGAATTTAGGAGGAAAAAACCTTCTGGCTGGGAAAGAAAATTTGAAATTTGACTTTAGCCAAAGATTTCATAGTACTTAAGGAGATAATACATTTGAATTAGGTCAATCTCAATGCTGTGTGGCTGTCAAAAAGAAGATATATTTATATTTTGAAACTAAAAGAGTGGCAAGTACATTAATGCTGAGTACATGAGTACATTCTACGGATCAGAAGGAAAATTTGAAACAGGGATGATGTCTCTTTTTTTTTTTTTTTTTTTTTCCTAGTATCCTTTGTATTACTAACATTGAAATAGGGCAAGTATTCCTGTTAATTTCTGGCAATACCGGAATGAAAAGTAGGGTTTCTGGACCAAGGTTTAGCTACAATGTCATTTCTTGTTGTTTGCTTGTTTGAAATTTTTGCTATAGGGCACGTGCACTGGCTGGGAGGACAGAGAGACAGAAAGGGAGAAATGCCCCCCACCCCCGCCCCAAGTGAGGATGGTCATGCCTCAATCCCTTCTCCTCCATTCTCCTCTCAGGATCTCCGGCATATATGCACATGCTCTTAGCATGAGTTTCAAGCTACAGGATCCTGGACTCGATCCATGGTTGGCCACATGGGAGTCGAGCACCTTAACCACCAGGCCACCTGCCAGCCCTACAACGTCATTTCTTAGCATGACTTCTTTATTACCATCGTATTAAAAAGAAGGAAAGAAAGAGGGAGAAAGGAAGAAAAAGAGAGAAGGAAAGAAAAACACAGTCGCTGTACTTTGAATGTAACCCTCAAATTCATGTGTCGGGACTTGGCTGTATTATAAAGTTGTTCATAAACTTAATTCCCTCATGGTGTCTCAGGATGGGGCCTTGGGGTGTGGTAAAGTCATCACCGTGAGGCCTCTGGGATGGAGCCCTGGCGGGTGTAAAAGCAGAGGGTAAAGGCCGGGTCCAGAGAAAAACCTGAGGATACAGAACGCTCTCTGCTCTGCTCGCGTTTTTGCCTTCTGCCATGTTGTGACACCTTTGGGCTTTTCAACTACCGAAACTGAGAGTCAATAAACTCCTATTTCTTTGTAAATCGCCCAGTCTCGGTTATTTTTGTTAGCCACATAATAACGGACTAAGACACCTGTTATCCTATAAAGAAGGAAAGAGGCATGTTTACAGCTTCCGGGTGGTTTTCATCCTTCTGAAGGTACAGTTGCCAAGGGCTGCCGGCTGTTTCTATTTTTTTTCTTTCTTTCTTTCTTTTTTGAGAGGTTTTTCGCTATAGGGCGCGTGCGCTCGCCAGACAGACAGAGAGAGACATAGAGACAGAAAGCGAGAAATCACCCCCCAGAGGGGATGGTCACGCTGCAATCCCTTCTCCTCCATTCTGTTCTCGGGATCTTGAGCACGCACGCACATGCGCCCGGCGTGAGTTTTAAGCCACCGGGTCCGGGACACGAACCACGGTCGACTACGTGGGAGTCCAGCGACATAGCCATTATGCTAACTGTTGGTTCCCTGGCTGCCGGCTGTTTCTAAACTTGGAAATACTGCAACATGAACCATGGTCTGAGAGCCTTGGAAGTTCCTGCTGTTAAGTCATTAAATGTACACCCACGTTCCTGGCAGCATCACTCTCAATAGCCAAAAGGTGGAAGCCACACGAACGTCTATCAACAAATCAAATGATAAATACATGTTCCTGTTGTGTGCATACAATGGAATATTATTCAGTCCCTAAAAAGAAGAACATTCTGGCTCATGTGACAACGTGGGTGAACCTCTCGTTGAAGTAAAAATAAGCCAGTCACAGAGAGACAGATACCATGTGGTTTTACTTCCATGAATTGTCTAGCGTAGTCAAACCCAAAACCAGAAAGCTGATTGGTGGTAACCAGAAGCAGAGGGTGGGAGGAGAGTGAGCTGTGGAGTTGATTAACAGATACAGAGTTTCAATTTCACAAGATAAGAAAGGTCTAGGGATTAGTTGTACAACAATGTAAATTTATCTAACAGTTCCAAACTGTACACTGAAAATGGGCAAGATGGTAAGTTTTATGTTATTTATATTTTTGCCACAATTAAAATTAAATCTTTGGTTTTTTTGGTTGGTTGGTTGGTTTTTGCTATAGAGTACATGCGCTCACCAGAGAGCAAGAGAGAGAAAGTGAGAAATCACCCCCAGGAGGGATGGCCATACCATAATCCCTTCTTCTCAAGTTTCTTCTTGGGGTTTTGGACACACATGCACATGTGCCTGGAGTGATTTTCTAGTTGCCTGGTCCGGGACTCAAACCGCTGAGTTGGCCATGTGGGGCCCAGTGCCTCAACCAACTTCTGAATCAAAGGACTTTTCCTTGCTAGATCGTTGCACTCCTGTGCCCCACGCAGAAGGTTCCAGGGATGGGGTAAGAATGGCAAGAGGGGAAAAGCAGGAATTTATAGAATTCAGCCGAAATTTGTTGTTTGTGTAGGCCACTGTATTAATTAGGTTTTGTACTCTTGTACTTAGAGGTGGGTTACTGACCCTCATTGACCACTTCATCAAGTGGCGTCCTCATTCTCCTGGGAGGACAGTGTAGACATGAAACAGCTCGCTTCATCCTCTGCAATGTGCTCCCTCATGCCTGGACACCCCTATGCTTTCAGAGCGGAACAGAGGGGTGCTGGGCCGCGTGTTTGCACCTCTTGTAAGTAGGTAACCATTACCTGTTATGCAAAGAACTTGGCTGATTCTTAGATAAACGTGCAGAAAACTAATGGCAACTAGGCATATTAAAAATATTTTCAGGCTAGCGGGTGGGGGCATGGTGGTTAAGGCACTAGATTCTCATATGGCTGGATGGGCAGTTCGAGTTTCAGACCCAGTGGCTTAAACATCATACCAGGTGCATGTGTGTGCATGTCCCAAAATCCTGAGAGGAGATTGGAAGAGAAGGGATTGAGGCTTGGCCAACCCTCCAAGGAGTGATTCCTCACTCCCCACCTTCTGTCTTTCTGGTGGGTGCACGCACCCTATAGCAAAAACTATATATATGTATGTTAACCTACAGATATGGTATCCACGTTAACTATAGGTCTAAACCGAGTCTACTCTTTCAGTGAATCGTATAGGCTTGTTGTCAGGAAGAATGCCAGAGGGGATCTCCTAGGACATAAGAAAGAATTTGGATTAAAATTTTGTACTGCGTTGAATGAATGGTGGCCTCTGAAAAATATGTCCATGTCCTGGAACTGGTGAGAGTGACCTTATTTGAAAGCACGTCTTTACAGAAGTAATAAAGGATCTGGACCAGAGAGCACCCTGAATGACCGAGGTTAGCTCTAAATGCAATGACAATTGTCCTTAGAGGAGAGACACAGAGGCAGAGAGTGGAATTATGTAGTCGCAAGCCCGAGGACTACCTGGAGCCACCGGAAGTTGAAAGAGACAGGAAGATTGCTCCCAGGCACCTTTGGGTGGGGGGGGGGTGGGGGGGGCGACCACAGCCTTGCCAACACCTTGATTTCAGACCTTCAGCTTCCAGAATGATCTGAGAATCAATTTCTGCTGTTTTAAGTCACTAAATCTGTGGCAATTTGTTACCACAGTCCTAGGAAATAGATACAGATATCTTTCTTACAAACTCCAGAACCTGCATTGACCTCTCTTCAGGGAACAGAAATCAGTCAACGGCTAGAGACTGAACCGAAATGATTCCGATGTCAAAGATGGAGAAACCGAGGCCCGAAGTTTCCTTGCGGCCTCACAACTGCTGAGAGGCAGTGTGGTGGAGGGGTTGTAGCTCAGGCTCTGGGTCCTGTGTGCCTTCAAATCGTACCTCTGTCCTTTCTGATTGTGTGACCCCTGCTAAGTTACCTGACCCCTCTGACTCTCAATTGCTTCAACTGCAAAATATTGGGTCATTGGGAAAATCATGATGCATTTTTTTTTTTTTTTTTTTTTTTTTTGCATAGAAAACCAGAAAAATATGTCATTGACTTTCCTGACAACCTAATAGAAATGATAATAGAACTTCACTCACACAATTGCTGGAAAGAAAACAATGTATCAAGCATTCAGAATAATGCACAGAAAGGACCAAGCCACAGCTAGCTATTAGGATTGCTTGTGCACTCTACTAATGTACTGCTGCTAAACTCTGAATACCAGGCAAAGGATGAAAGAGGATGAGATACTTTTTAGACAAAGCAGGTGACCTTTATCTGTTACTAAGTTACAGATCAACAGCTATTCTCTAGGCTGTGTATTCATTTGGGGGCTGACTATTACATAGACTGCTGCAGTTCAAGTCAGGGCACCCACAGCCTGAAACACACTCAGGATATGGGCATGTGTGTACCCCAAATCCTGCAGGGATGGAGAACGGTCCGAGGTTGGAGGGCACTTTCTCCCTCTCTCCTCCTCACTCTCGATTTCTCTCTCTGCTGAGCTCATGTTGTTCTGGCAATGAAAGAAAGAAAGAAAGAAAGAAAGAAAGAAAGAAAGAAAGAAAGAAAGAAAGAAAGAAAGAAAAAGAAATAGAAAACCACCATTCATAAGGGAAATCTGAATCTTTCTGCACACACCTCTTACCCTTTCTTCTGTTGGCTGGTAGGTCACTGTTCCTATAGTTTGAATAAAAGTGGGGCAGGAGCTAGAGGTAGTCCACATTTTTAGAAAATCTATTTCCTTTTCTTTCTTTCTTAAAAATGAAAAGAGCCAGAGAGAACATGAGCGTCCTATTATGAATACTGATCATCTTCACTTTCGTTGTTAACATTTTTCGGAACACAATGCTTTCATTTTACCATCTCTCTCTCTTTAATTTATCCCACTTAGTTAATTAAATGCTTTGAAACATCTACATTAAATGTTTTGATTTTTCTTGTGCAGGACTTAGGCTAATCTTGGTATTGTTCCAATTGTAGTATGGATGCTGCGGAAAGGAGCACTCAATTAAATATTGTAATAAAAACATAGATTCCTCTCTTGTACCAAAGGTCTTCCAGGATAAGATGCTGCTCTATTTAAATAAAAGATGAAGAACGTTGGAACAGAAGCAGCCTTTAACCAGCAGCCCCATAAATAAGAGAGGAGCGGGTGCTATACAATCCTGATGTTGGCTCTTGCACTGTAAAGGCTTGTTCCAGGCCAGGGGTTCTTAGCCAGAGGTCCGAGGACTTGGGGGTGGGGGTGGCAGATATGCAGTCCTACAGTGTGTGCAAATTTTGCATGGATAAACCATTTTTCTGCATGCATTTTAAAGCAGCCTGTAACATCTGTGAGCAACCACTGTTCAAGGCCTAATTGCTCAAGTTAATGGACACATTTTACACCTTTGTATCTTCTTAAATGCCAATATAATATCCAGTGTAAAAAGAAATGTTCATCAGTTGCTTAAGAGAGAGTTGAAGGCTTCATCTTGTTAAAGATGTCATCTTGCAATGAAAAGGATCAGATTTCTGAAAGCAAACGTCAGTGACATGGTCAGGACCTACCTGCCCAGGAAGGTCCAGGTCGGGGTCCTCAGCCTTGCCGTTTTCACAGAACAATGCGCTGCAGGTTATTCCTCTCTGGGAAGCTGTTTTTTCATCTGTGAAACAAAGATTTGCACAAATAAGCCCTTTAAACTTCAAAACAATTCTGTTTCATGTGAAAGGTCATGAAAGGACCACTTAGGTACATAATCTGTCACAGACAACTAGAATGAATTATAAAAACAAGGCACAAAGAGTTACCTTTGTGTTTAAAATATTTTTAGAGAAGATCACAATGACAGTTTGAGGACAGGCCATCGGCTCAAGATTTCTAGTTGTTCTCTGAGGTCTGCAAGGTACACAGGTACCAGGGTGGTGGGAGGTCTGAGGTGGGGCAAAGCGAGCCTGGGAACCTGCCACCTTGCTTCTAGAAGACCAGTCTGCATCTAATCTGCTTTATACGCTAGGTATCTGGGTAAGGGCTCAGCAGATGGCATCATGTTTACGTCACTGGAATCTGACAGAGTCCACCACAGTTCGAGTCCTGGACCTGATGGTTTAAACTCACACCAGGTGTGTGTGCATGCATCCCCAAAATCTTGAGAGGAGAATGGAGGAGAAGGGATTGTGGCATGGCCATTTCCCTGGGGGGTGATTTCTCATTCTCTCTCTCTCTCGCAAGCATATACATCCTTAACAAAAACCTCTCTAAAAAAATTTCTAATTTTTTCTTTTTTTAAGAGAGACTTTTGCTACAGGACACTGGAGAGACAGAGACAGAAAGCAATAACCCCCTGGGGGGATGGCCATGCTGCAAACCCTTCTTCTCCATTCTTCTCTTCGAATTTTGGGCATGCATGCACACGCACTTGGTGTGAGTTTTAAGCCACTGGTTCTGGGACTCGAACTGCAGTCAACTACATGGAAGTTCAGAGATGTAACCATAATGCCATCCACTGGTCCCAAACGTTTCTTAATTTTAATGAATTTCTGTTGATATCCATTGGAAGGAGGGATGAAAAGAGATTAGTTATTCACAGCACGTAAAAGTCTGTCTTTGAAAACATATGTGTGGATACGTAGGCGGAAGCCTTCAGCTTGTCCCCTGTTTTGTCATTCTCACTGTGTCACATCAGGCAAGTCCATACATTCTTTCTCAGTCATTGCTTTCATATACAGAGCAATGCCAGTGCCTTGTGCATAGGTAGCTGTGTGAGTTAAATGAGATAATATTTGTAAAAGTGCTTTGTTACTTCAGACCCTCACCAGGGTGGCTCATGTGTCTTCAGCAGTGAGCTCCAGGGTTGGCATTTTGTCCTGATCACCGCAGGGTTTTGTCTACCTGAATGAAGACTTAGGACGTGGAAAGGGTGGGTGATGAAACGGGCAGGGGGACTCCAAGGTACGGGGTGGGAATGTAAGAGATTTAACAGACGACAGAGCTCAAAATGCCTGAGGGTAGACCTTGGGAGGACATGAAAGGTTCTCTTCTTCAGTTTGAAAAGTTGATTGCCCAAGGGTATGATGGAGATATTTTTGGTTTATGAGCAGTTCAAGTAAAAAAAAAGAAAAAGACTCAGGAATTTTTCTTGAATTCACATTTTGAGCCAATAGTGTTGTTATATAAACATGCTGGCAAATAAATATTCGCGTATGTATTTATAGAACTACAGTGCCACGGATGAGGAAAGGTGGCCGTGGTTCTTGGCTTTGATTAGTGTCCTCTTCTAGCTGTTAAAAACAGTTCCTCCAGCAGACTGAGTGTATCCATATGCAAACTAGATGAAGAAGATCTGGAAAGTTTCCAATGGGAAACGTTGAGAGAAAATTTGGGGTGAGGAATGTGACATGGAGGTCTTAAAAATTCTGAAAGAGCACTCGTTTTTTTAGAAAAAAGAATGAGTTTAATTACTTAATTATTATTTTTTAATTTGACCAGAGAGAGTGACACAGAGAGAGAAAATGAGAAAGCAAGCCACCAGATGCAGGACTCAAACTGAAGGTGGCCATGAGGGAGTTCAGCACCTTAACTACCATGCCACCTTTCAGCCCCAATCTGAAGGATCTCAAATGGTGTTACAGGCTGTCGTAGGGAGAAGGTCTGACACTGTTTCATTGTTTTCAGAGGTGAATCTAAGGAGACAGTGAACAGAGCTCTCTAAAGAGTATGGATACTTGCTGAGGTAGTAAGAGCCTGTTAGAGAATGTTCAAGCAGAGACCAGACTATACCTTCTGAGGGTTGCCACGAATCAGGAGGCAGATTTTAAGAGATTACTACCATTTCACGAGTTCTAAAACCCTGTTCATACATTAGATTCAAATATCTCACTAAAGAATAATTTGCTTTATTAAAAACAATTTTTTTCTTACTTTGTTTTTTTCTTTTATTTTTTGCATAGTAAACAACTGCAGGTTTTGAGGCTGGCAAACTAGAGTCTGCTGCTGCATGATCTTCAGGATGTTGTCTAACCTTTCTGAACATCGTTTATGTCATTGAGAACACGGAGATGATTCATTATTTCTGCACTGGCGTGAAGATTAGACAACACAGCACCAGTAAAGGATGCTTCACGTTGCCTGGCTTTGGTAATGGTTCAAAGATCACAGTGTTTATCACAGTTATTATTTGTTCCTCTTGTTTATTTCATGTGTCTTATTTCGTCTTTTCTAGAGATTCCTTTTCAGGTGCCTTTATTGAACCCTTCAGACATATAAGTGAATAAGGGTGCCTTCCAGGAGTCCGAGAGAAAGAATTCACCACGAGAGAAGTTAGTATTCCTGATGGTACCTGCTGTCTATCGTGTGTTTACATCCATGTTTTTTCCCCCTAACCAGAGGAGACTTGTACAACTTTTTTTTTCCTTTGTCCTAAATTATAATGTGGTTTTCCTGCCCATCAAAATCAGAACTAGGTCAATCTGATTGATTTTTTTCTTTGTTCAAAGTTTTTGGCAATGAAATTATTCAAATGTTAAGTGAAGGAAAAGTGGTTTACTATTCTTAGGAAGCAATTGAACACACGCGACTCTGTTCTCTCACGTAGACTGCCAAATATTACGTACAAAAATGTCGCCTCAAATAACTGAACGAAGTGAGGGGATAGTGCTGCTACCCAGCTGTCCTCCCCCATGACGGGCCACTGGGAAATACCTGACACCACATTCGGTCAGCTTTCCACTCTGTCCTTTAACTCCCTTTTCCTGAAAAGTCATTTATTCTTAAAAGCAGATTCGTACTTCACCGCAGTACATGTTCTGAGTTCAGACTCTTCTATGGATATTAGAATTGATTTTTAATAATTCTATAAATAAGAAAAAGTTAGAATTTATAGATCATTGAAACTGATAAATATAGGTTGCATGACTAGATTGTGACATATTTAAAACATTTTAAAGAGAAATTTGGGCTATTTAACATGTATTAGTCACACACACACAAAAACCATGAAAATCAAGTTAACACATTCCCTAGCACCTAATTTAGTGAGTAAAAGTGATATTATGTTTTGATCATTTGAAAAAAATTAGTCATTGTTGTTAGCATTATTGTTTTTAATTTGACAAGAGAGAGAGAAAGAGAGAGAGAAGTGAGAAAATAAGTTGCTGGTTCTGGGACTTGAACTACAGTTAGCCATATGGGAGTTCAGCACCTTAACTACCATACCACCTGTCATCCCCCTAATTTTTTAAATATATTTTTTATTTACATTTAATCAGTGTACTTTTGTATAGCAAACAAATGTTTTTTTTCCAAGCATGAAAAGAGTGTATTAGTTCAGTCAAAGATATTACCACATACACTATCATCGCCAGATAACTTTGTGTTATTTTGTCTTTTAAATGTTTTCCCCCCATTTCCAGATAGTCAAAGACTTCTTTATTTTATTTTTTTAACCTAATTAAAGAGGTATGGTCCTACACTGCATGACAAGATATAAAGCTCCCCCTTCAATAGTACAATGCTTTAAAAAATTGTTCTAGAAGTAGTACAATGAATTAGAACTTCTTGACTATTTGAATAAGCATTGACTTTTATATCCTAAATCCGTTGACTTTAATAAGCTAAATTAGTGAAGGTACATGAAATAAAGACAGTAGCTAAGTAAAGAGTTTGTTGACAACTTTAGAGGACATATTCTTGCTATGTAAATAGCTTGTGGTTTAGGCACAAAGCAATAATTTATGTTTATTAATCGTTTTTTAACCACTATTAAAGTCATACTTCCTATTTTAGAAATAGGAGTTAGAATTCCCTGAAACATCACAGTAAAAATGATAACGTATGAAAAATATGGACACCAAAGTTTTACCATCTTTAAAAAAAACCTGTATTGTTGGCATTTTGTTTTTTTCTATGTATTTTTTTCTTTTAAACTTAGTTTTAATCATAGTATGTATTTAATTCCATATTCTGATTTCTTTTCTTCCTTTCCTTTCCTTTCCTTTCCTTTCCTTTCCTTTCCTTTCCTTTCCTTTCCTTTCCTTTTCTTTTCTCTTTCCTTTCCTTTCCTTTCCTTTCCTTTCCTTTCCTTTCCTTTCCTTTCCTTTCCTTTTCTTTTCTCTTTCCTTTCCTTTCCTTTCCTTTCCTTTCCTTTCCTTTCCTTTCCTTTCCTTTCCTTTCCCTTTTTTTGCCATAGGGCACACATGCTCACCAGAGAGACAGAGAGACAGAGAGAGAGTGAGAAATCACCCCCCCCCCCCCCCCCAGGGGCATGGCCATATCACAATCCCTTCTCCTCCATTCTCTTCTCAGGATTTTGGGTACACTTGCACAAGTACCTGGTGTGAGTTTCAAGCTGCTGGGGCCAGGACTCGAACTGTAGTTGGCCATGTGGGAGTCCAGCAATGTAATCATTACACCATCTGCTGGTCCCCATATTCTGATTTCTTAATTTAATTTTACTTAAAAGAATTTTTTAATGTAGTCGCAGTTTCTAACTCCTCTTTCTAATGACTACGTTAGGCTAAATTTTAAGTTAATGCAAGATTTATTCACATCACAGGTATTTGTTAAGCCACTACTATAAACTGTTCTGTACCACTTGACAAAAACCCATACCCCTGTGCATTCTGAGAGGCTGGCAGAAAATGTATACATGGCATTGGAAAAAAATTCATAAAATCTCCAATTTAGTGGTGGTACTCTCCCAGTGTCGAGTTCTTGAGTTGTTCATTTGGTCACAGCAGGTTGGACAAATGTGTACTTATTTGTGTAGATACTGTGCCTGGTTAAAATCTATTAAACTTGGGCCAGCAGGTGGCATGGAGGTTAAAGCACTGGATTCCGTATGGCCAGCTACCCAGTTCCAGTCCTGGATCCAGTAATTTGAAAATCATGTGGGGGCATGGGCATAAAGCTGCCCCTTCAGTAGTATAAAGCTTAAAAAGTTATCTAAAAGTCCCAAAAGGAGAGTAAAGGAGAAGGGATTACAGGGTGGTCATCCCCCTGGGGGATGAAGATCACATTTCCTCTCTCTGCCTCTCTCTCTGGTGAGTGCATGTGTTCTATGGCAAAACAAACAAAATAAACAAACAAACAAAAATCTAATAAACTTAAAATGCTTTCTTTTCTCTCTCCAAACAGATTAATAGCGGTCATGTCCTAGTGATAATAATAGAATACTTTCAGACAAAAGCAAAGTTCTACCTAGATAGTTGACCAAAACAGCTTTCGTTTATTGTGAGCCTGGGAGTATGTGTCAGGCACCACCCTGGAGATGAACATGCCTTCCACAGTGGGTACCAGCTGCTAATTCAGAGCTCCCCCTGGGCCATCAGAGCCTCAAAAACCAATTGTTTTTAAGTGAGATTTTAAATTTTCTATGAGGATCTTTTTGGTTGTGGAAGAGCTCAATTATACTCGCTCTATAACGGTAGAGGGAAGCATTAAAGTTTCTGGTCTGCCATAGGTTGGTCACAGGTTAGTTCACCTTATTTAGAAAGTCATAAATAATTCTATACGAGGAGGCATTGTGATCATTTTTACTAAAGGTCTCACACAATAAATAAGATGATTAGACTTTCAAAGCAAAAATCAAAACAAAAACCAACAAATGATAATAGAAAACCTTTAGGTTTAGGTAAGAATCAATTTCCAAAAAGATGATGATGGTGGTGATGATTATTTATTTTAAGAGAGTTTTGTTATAGGGCGTGTGTGCTCAGCAGAGAAACAGAAAGACAGAAAGTGAGAAATCACCACCACCCCCTCCCCAGGGGGCATGGCCATGCTGCAATCCCTTCTCTTCCATTCTCCTCTTGGGATCTTGGGCATGTATACATATGTGCCCGACATGAGTTTAAGTCGCTGGGTCCGGGACTCGAACTGCAGTCAACTATGTGGGAGTCCAGGGACATAACCATTACACTATCTGCTGGGCCTGGTGATGATGATTCTGTTTTTCTTTCTGCTACATCAGTGGACATTCACTGGGCTAATTGGGCATTGCATCCTATAAGGCACGAGTATGTTCCAGATGATAAATATGGATCGGTACTTTGGCTATCTGTGGGAACATAGGAGTGAGAGAAATAGATGCACGTTTGCCCAGAAAAGCTTCTTTGGGCATGCTATTTTTTTCCCTAGAGGATGTGTGAGCTCACCAGAGAGAGACAGAGTGAAAGAGGAAGAGGCAGAAAGCACCCTGACGCCAGCGCGCCCTGGTCACACCTGAATTCCTTCTCGATTTCTCCACCCTGTTGGGATTTTGGGCATGCATGCACACGTATCTCTTAGGTTCTTCAGGCCACCAGACAGGGTTATGAACCTTGTAGTGAGCCATGTGGAACCTGGCTCCCTTCATTACTAGACCAGGGGGCCAGCTCTAGACATACCCTCTTGAGCTTTCTTCCTTTATTCTTTTCCTAGTTTTAAAAATTTTCTTATTCGAGGCCAGCAAGTAGCATGGTGGTTAAGAGAGCTGGGCTCCCACATGGCCGATCGCAGTTCGAGTCCTGGACATGGTGGCTTGCTTTCTCACTTTCCTTCTCCTTCTCTTATTCTGTCCCTCTCGGATCAAATTAAAATAATTAAGTAAATAAAGTACTTAACTTTTTTTATTTAAAAATAATTATTAAATTTTTTTTCTTATTCAATAAACTGGTATTTTTTCCCCCAAATTATCTTTGTAATCTTTTCACAGATTTTGAACTCAAAGTGATAACTTTGGCTTGGAATTACTAATTGACATCCTTTCATTTTTTAAAAGGTTATTTTTTTTAAGAGAGAGAGAAACAAGCACCCTCAATAGGGTCTCGTGCAGCCATCGCCTCTATCCCTAGTCTTCCCAGCTGGCCAGGATCATAGCCGTGCACGTCCAGTGTGTACAGATCAACCAGGGAACCCAACCCATGACCTTCCATATGGATTCCGCATCACTTGAGCAGCATGTTACAGCCACGCCCCTGAGCCAGCCCAGCCCGCGTTCATCTTATAATGGAGTTGAAAGAGCAGAGATGCAACGCCCAAATAGCAAATCATCGCTCTGGGAACCCCCTTCTGTATTGGTCATAACTGTAGATGTTTACGATGAAGACATTTTGTTCCAGGACGTTGCTTTTCACTTGGTATGTATTACCTTATGTGGGCCACGTAACACTATAGAGAAGACATTATTTCTGCACCTATTTTACAAATGAGGAAACAGAGGCCTTGGGAAATGTTAGAACTCATCCGGAGGCTCACAGCCAATGCAGAGCACACAGTCTTAACCACGTCACCAGGCTGCATCTCTGTGAGAGTCCTGATGACAACCCGGCAAATCAGATGCCCATCCTTCCAGCCAGCTGGTCAGTCAGATACTTAGCGAACAGTAGGAGGGACACAAACTGCCTATAGGACTGACATAGTCACTGTCCTTAGGCCACTTTCTAGAAAAGAAGAGGGACAGTTAAGCAAGCATCCCCAAGTTGGTAAATACCATGACAAGGAAGTGCAGGGTACTCTGGGGCATAGAGGAGGCTGGAACCCAGTCTGGAGGGGGTGTCAGAATGGCAGCTGAAAAAGCTTTCATTCTTGTCCCTGTGTTTTCAATTACTCTAATGAAAAGGGCCTATCATGTAGCCTCCAGAAGGAAAGGTCTCTGAAGCAAGAGCCTCTTTGGTCACATTCCCTGAGTGCCTGGCACATAGTAGCTGCTCAATTTAAATTTGTTGAATAAATGAATGAGAATTCCAATGCTCAAAAAAAATCAGGTGCTCTCTTCCTCTGTCCCTCTCTGGCATACACCCTCTGGCAATTAAAAAAGGGAGGGGAAAGAAAAGAGGGAGGAGAAAGAGGAGGGAGAGAAGGAGATAAAGGGAGAGAAAGAGGAAAAGAGAGACATGAGGGGAGGAGAAGAGAGAGAGAGAGAGAGAGAGAGAGAGAGAGAGAGAGAGAGAAAGAGAGAGAGAAATGGGGCTGAGAAAATGAACAGGGATCCCCTGGCCAATATAACTGACAAACTTTGGTACTTTATTTAGAAGGAGAGAGTTTTAGGCACCTTTCCTTATAAAAACAACTCCATTAAAATAGGGTCTTTTGACATACTTCTATCTTTGCTCTGAACATTCTTAAACCACTTCTCTGAACTCTCTCACTCTCTCAGGTGAGTCCATGTGCCCTATGGCACATTAAAAAAAATAATAATAATAAATATAATTTTTAAAAGGTATCTGGGCCAGCAGGTGGTGTAGGGGTTAAAGCGATGGACTCCCACGTGGTTGACTGTGGTTCACGTCCAGACCCAGTGACTTCAAATTCAGGCCAGGGCATGTAGTCGTGTGCCCAGAATCCCAAGAGGAGAAGGAATTGAGGTATGGCCATACCCGGTGGGGGCATAATTTATCACCTTCTGTCTCTCTGTGTCTCTTCAGCAAGTATATGAGCCCTATTAGCAAAAATATCTCAAAAAAGTAATTTGGGGGAACAAATTCTTAATTAGTTACCACATAATCCCCTGGAAGACTACAAGAAACTAGGGCAAAGCTAGAGGAAACAGTCCTACAGGAAACAGAAATCCCAGGTTAATGATTTCCCCGAGTGAGGGTTTTGTTATCATAAGCCTGTGTTTTATTTGGGTTGTAATTCTTTAGAGCAGCTCTTGGGTTATGTCTTCCTTGTGCCTGCTTGGAATGTGTTGGGCTAATGAGTATCTCCTTAATAACAACAGCAAATCTAGTGTTTGAAGTTGATGAGAACGGGAGGCAAAGTTTCCCAAGGGAGGGGAGGAGTTAACCTGCAGCTGGTAATCCCTGCGGCCTATCCCAGACTCAGCGTGGCCAAGTGTGTACAGAACTTTTACATGAATAATTATACGATCTTCCTATCTAGCATGATCCACAATTTAACATTGTCCCTCACTTCCTTTTTTTAAACATTTTCTCCCAGGACTTTATTGCCTTCTCTCACACACTATATACTTCATTTATTATTATTATTACTAATGTTTGACATCCTGTATCATTTAAGTTCCTTGAGGGTAGGAATTAAAAAACTTATTTTTAAAGGTTACATCGCTGGACTCCCATGTAATCAACAGTGGTTCGAGTCCCGGACCCAGCGGCTTAAAACTTGTGCAGGGCATGTGTGCTTGTGTGCCCGAAATCCCAAGAGGAGAATGGAGGAGAAGGGATTATAACATGGCCATCCCCCACTGGGGGATTATTCCTTGCTTTTTGTCTCTCTCAAAAAAACAAACAAACAAACAAAAAAAACCCCCCTTTATCTTTATTCATGATAGAGTGAATGCCCATCATGTGAAAGAGAGAGAGAGAGAGAGAGAGAGAGAGAGAGAGAGAGAGCGAGCGCGCGCTACTCTCTTCAGGATCTGCTCTTATCAGGAATTCCTCCAGTCTCCAGCCCATTGAATTTGGGGACTCCTGGGCATGCCTGGCATGTGTCAGGCTGCCCAGAATGGGGCTCTGAATTGCGGTCACCATGTGGGACCCATCTTTTTCTGAGCAGTATGTTACTGTAGGCCACAGAGCCAGGAGGGCAAGAATTTTTGTCTGTTTTGTTTCCCATCCAGAGCCTAGGAGTATCCTGCACCAGAGAAGATCCACAGTAAATATCCGTTGAATAAAATAAACGATTAATCTTCATAAAAGTGCTATTAAAAATCGTGATCAAGTATTTTTTCCTATATATAATTTATAGACAAATGGTTGGATATTAAAAGTTGTTTTATAGAAATCTTCTAGTTGGAGAGCTGGCAGGTGGCATGGTGGTTAAGGGTCCTGGACTCCCACATGGCTGACTGTAGTTCGAGTTCTGGACCTGGTGGTTTGTTTTCTCCCTCTCTTTCTCTCTCCCTCTCTCTATATCACTCTGTCCATCTCTGGTCAACTTTAAATAAATAAATAAATAAATAAATAAATAAAGTTAAATAAAATAATTTAAAAAAATAAATCTTTTAGGTGGACAAAATATGATGCCAGACCACTACAAAAGCTTTGATGGTCAAAGACGACCTGGAAGTCATTCCAACAGCGCGGTGAGCTCCTTGGAACGCTTCCATGGAGGGATAAGCCTGAACCGTGAGAGTGGAAATCCTGGCAGTTTCCTGAAGCACGAACACTTGAATCGGCAAAGGTAGGGGTGCTGTTTGGTTCACTGTTCTCAAAACGGCTCTGGCAACACGTTTAGATGCTGCCTTCTGCCCCAGAGACTCTGAGACTCCCTAATCTGTGTTCCCATTTCTGCACAAAACATTGCATCCAGCACCATGGTTCTCAGTACAGGCCAGGCAGCCTGTGGGAGCACGAGACGCAGAGACTAGGGGGATGTATTCATTGTTGGGGGGCTTCTTCTCTACTTGAGGCGGTCACAATCCTGGCAGAGGCTTTGCAGCCATGACGTCGGAGTGCTGTGAGAGTCACAGTGGCTGCTTGGATGCTTCCTTGTTCCTAGGACTCTGGCTTTCAGCGCCCGTCTAGTGCAAATGCCACTCAGCTCGTCTATCTCGGCTGAGACTTGGTACCGTCTCTCTTACTCAGTGTGGGTCATATGAGCTCAATGACTGGCTGGAAGAACTCATAAAGGACTACACTGACCTAGAAGCAGGAGTAACAACGGCCTCTCAGGTCCTGGCAAACTATAATGCATGGATGAGTCGTAGGACTGCATTGGTGACATCTGACTTATTTCTAAGTGGAGGGGAGCCTGGGCAGGTGGGTAAACATATGCAAATCACAAAGCTGTGCACCCCCTGGGTCAGTCTTCATTATTTCCTGTATTTCAATAGGCCCTTGGGACAAAACAAGCCTCTTATAAAGTATTGGTCTAGGGGTGCATAGGGATTTATGAACTCCAAGATCTAAATCCATTTGTTCTTTGAGTACCTTGGGTAATTTTTATAAAATAGCTTTGTTGAAATATAATTCACACACCATACCATGCCCCTACTTATGGACACAGTTCAATGGTTTTTAATATATTCAGTTCTTTTTTTTTTTTTTTTGAGAGGTTTTTGCTATAGGGCGTGTGTGCTCGCCGGAGAGACAGAGAGACCGTGAGATAGAAAGCGAAAAATCAACCCTCAGGGGGGATGGCCACGCCGCAAGCCCTTCTCCTCCATTCTCCTCTTGGGATCTTGGGCACGCATCACAAGTGCCCAGCATGAGTTTAAGCCACTGGGTCTGGGACTCGAATGGCGGTCAACGACGTAGGAGTCCAGCAACATAGCCATTATACTAACTACTAGTCCCAATATATTCAGTTCTATAACCAGCACTGTAGTCATTTTAGGCCACCTGTATCACCCCCAAAAGACACCCTGTGCCCTTTAGCAGTGACTTTCCATTTCTCCCCACCCACCTCCCACTCTAGCTAAGCAACAACCAATCTACTTTCTGTGGCTGTAGATTGGCCTGTTGTGAATGTGGTGTGTGAATGGAATCAAACAACATGTGCTCTTTCTCTTAGTACAATTGTTTTCATGCTCCTTCATGTGGTCGCTCCCTGTTTATTGCTAAGACTCTGTTGTGCCATTCTGTAGCACGTTGTATCCACCCATTCCTCACTCAGCAAACATCTATGCGCTTTCCACTTAGTGGCTACAGCGAGCTATGCTATCGTAAACGTTTGGGCACAAATGCTTACAAAGACTTTTCAGTTCTCTTGGATATACTCCCAGGAGTGGAACTGATGGGGTTTTTGGTAACTCCATGTTCAACTTTTTGAGGAAACATCAACCTAATTTCCACAGCGACAGCACCATTCTACATTCATGCACCATTATATGATGGTTTTGATAGCTCTACCTCTTCAACACTTGTTATTATCTGTCTTTTTAATTACACACATGCTGGTTTTTCAAAGTGGTATTTCTGTGTCAGTGTCTTATTACCACAGGGCATACATGCTTGAAGGAGGAAGAGGGAGAGAGGGTGAGCGAGCGAGAGAAAGCACCCCTCCACCCCCAACAGGTTGGGGTCACTCTGCAACCCCTTCTCCTCTATTTCTTCATCCTGTCAGGATCTGGGCCTGCACACACCCACCCCAGGTGTGTTTTTCAAGTTGCTGGGGCCGGGATCCGAACCACAATGGGCAATGTAAGATCATGTTCCCTCACCCAGTAGGCTATGGGACTGGCCCTCATTGTGATTTTGATTTTCATTTCTTAACAACTAGTGATAGTAAGCCTGTTTCTATGTGTTTATTGGTCATTGGTACATCTTCTTTGTAGAAATGGTTGTGCAAACCCTTGGTCCTTGGTAAAATAGGTTCTTTGTCTTTTTGATATTGAATTTTTTGTTTTTGACTTTAAGACTTGGGGATGGTTGGAAGAAGAGAACTCCAGACTTCTCAGTTGCCCTGGCCTGGAATAGAGCTTCTGCAACACAAAGCTGGGGAGAATGAGAAATGCAGGGGCCCTGCTTCTCCAAGGGACAAGCAGTAAGCCCTAGACCGGGATCTAGGCTGAGAAGGAGCCCTTGTTCTCAGCTGCATCCCCCCACAGTACGGTGTCCCCAGGCCAGAGCAGGCCTCCTCAGACCAAGCTGGAGGGAGTGAGGAAATGAGCTGCAGCTCAACAGCCAGAAACTCTTGCTGTTTTTACTGAAATATGTGAGGTCTTCAAAATGTTTGTGGAAAATGCATAATGGAAAAACATGCATGGATTTCAAGTTTCTTTGGACAAAATAAACTCGTAATTTTATTCAAATTTTCCATAACCTTTTTGAAGTCCCAGCATATGGTAGATTGTTTGGAATAAATGTTTGTTTACTGTATTCCCTCAGGACAATTTCCAGGAACCTGAAATGGTTGTTTATCTATACTATTTTTTTTTTTTTAAACCAGTTATCACTGTTTTTGGAAAGAGTAGATTCATGGAGCTCTTTATATCACCATTATGGATGTTGAGCCCCATATGAATAATTTTTAATTAAGATTTTGTTTCATGTACAGTTGGTTGTAAGGTAGTTTATACTGACATAGAAAAACATATGTTTAGCTATAGAATTATGAATAACACGTATTACAGAAGTATTTGCAAATTTACAAACATTGGAGTAAGGAAACTAGGAAAATTGAGGACTGGCCGACTTTCAACTTCATATTTAGTCAGACTGTGGCATGTCCATGTATTTAGTTTGACAAAGCATTCTTAATTTATTGTTAATAAATAGTTGTATAGAAATATTTGAATAATGAGAATAATAAGACATCTCGCACTAGAGTTTGCAGTTGTTGGTCTATAATCTAAGTACAAAGCGATCATAGCAAAATGATGACTATATTAAAAAGCATAGGAATAAATCAGATACAGAAATCGATTTATTAAAACCTCAACTCTTTTATGTGTAAATTTAAGACATTCATTAGCAAAAAAAGATTGTGTGTGTTTGAATTTTTGTTTAATTCTATACAACTATTACAATACTGAGTCCTAGGAAAACACCCTGATGCATTTATTTGGGCTGTGGAGATTTATGTTTTGCAATTATTTAAATTCTCTACCTGATAATGGGCTGGCTTCGTATGTCAATTGCCAACCAGTTGAATGTCACTTTATTTGAAGGGGATCTTCATCTTGCCCATGTCTAAATGATGTTTCTAACCATTCCTCCCTCCCACCTCCCCAGGAGAAAGTTAACCACACGGTTCTCCTTGGGTGTAGCAGTTTGGTTAGATATCTACGATCACTTAAGCATCTTTAAACACACACACACACACACACACACACACACATTGCTTAATAATCATGAGAAAATGTTAAAATGTACTTCTTGTTGGAAAGTCTTCACTTTTTTGGGCAGTTGGCTTTTGCGCACACGTGCCTACAGTATTGTAAAAGAGCACAGAATAAGGATGAGTATTTAAGGGATCCGAGTACTTCTGGTGACATTTCCCTGCATAGTTATTACACAGAGCTTAGCCAAGTGATTTTGTCTTCTTTTGGCTTAGAAAGTTTCAATATTAAAGTTTGACTTCCGTTGAGTGCAACACCCTACTTTCCAACAGAATAAAATGTAAATGGAAAAATCCATTTAATTCTTAAAACTGGGATGGACTTACATTAAAAGCTGATAAATCCCGGATTTTTCCCCTCCCCCAAGGACAGGAATTCTGTCCTACCGAAGCTCCTTTCCAGTTGAGTAGGTATTTTGGAAGATGCTTACCTCCCGGTGGTGTGGGTTTCCCGCGGCTTAGGTGAGCACCAAGGCTTTGGCTCCTCCCCAGCTGCTGCGAGCTTCCCACTGCGCCTGGCGCCTCCAAGCCTCCCGGAGTTAGGTGTTCGGCCCCGCCCTCCGGACTATTGCTAAAACTCCGATTCTGCCAGACCGATTCGGTGATTAATTATTGACAAAAGGAAAACACTCCTATGCAACCTTGTGTCCACGCACTGCTCCCGGCGACTCCCGGCAGAAGAGAATGCCGGCTGCACCACTCCCCTCCCCCCTTGCTCTACGGTCCCAACTTCCCAAACGCTGCCACTTGCAGTCCTGGCCGATTAGGCTCGTCCTCAGAGAAATGCAGCACAGCGACTTCTGCACTTTACATTTTGGTGTTCTGCAGCTCGTTCGCCCTTCTCCGGGGGCCTGCCTCTCAGGATGGGGCGCTCTCCCGTTGCTCCGAGAGCAACAGAGGCAGCTCAGGCGTCGCTGTCACCTCCCGGCTGCTGCAGTAAAACCCCGAGCCGAGGCGGGGATGGGGAGGAGGGGACAGGGAGGCGCCCTCCCCCCCCGCTCGGGCTGGGAGCCCCGACACCACTAAAGGGGCACGTCCTTGGGTGGTGGTGATGATCGAGGGGCGGGCAGATAAACAGAGGTGCGACCGTGGGAACTCCGGCGCTTCAGCCTAAGCCCACGTTGGACCGCCGGGGAAGCCCTGCGTCCCGCATCCACCCGCCTGCAGACGCGGGCTGGGGAGCGAGCACGCCGGGTGTGCGCGGAGAGGGCTGCGGTCTGAGACGCGGCTGCGAAGTGTGCCCGCGCCGGCCCGGGCTGCAGTGGACGCAGCAGGCATCCCGCTGCACCTGCTTGTCAAAGCCGGGAGAAAGCAAACCCTGGAGCATCGGGGCTGACTCGGGTGCCTCGGGTCGTGCCAAACGCCTTTCCCGCCCCGCTCCCTCGGTTCTGCCACCTTTCCCCCTGGCTGGGAGGTTAAGCGTGGACAAGTTGGATCCCCCGGGGAGACAGACGGAAGGATCGTGCCCGGGCACGCGTGTGTGCTCGCTCAGGAGTGCAGAGAATTAATGTGGGCCGGGACTGCGGCAGGGGTGCAAACCGGGGAAGGAGGGCCGGGAGGCGGCCGGGTGGTGCAGAGGCGCGGCGCGGGCTCCCGCGGCTACGGGGCTGGCGTGCCCTGCTCGACGCGCTGCGCTCGGATCTCCGCAGGAGGCGCGGGACCCGGAGGAGCGTCTCCCCGGAAACCCGCAGCCAGAACACCCTACCAGGGCAGCGCTTCGATCTGACGCCGCGGCTGCTTGCTGAGAGCGCAGAGGACCTTGAAGGCTCCCGGCTCCGGGCTCCGAATCTCCGTGGCCCAGGCTCCTTCTGCCCGAGGCCCCGGGTAGTCCGGGGGCGAACGCCTGCTTTGATTAAGGAGCATTCAGCATCTGCCCGTCAGTCGCCGCCGGCGGAGGAGGGGCCCCTGCACCTGCCCAGCCAGGGCTGGCTGTGCCAGGCGCGCATTTTAGCTGCGGGCTGCTGCTCACAACTTGCTTTCAGCAGGGCCTGAGCTGCCTGCGCTACGAAGAGGGAGGTCTGCGTTATTGGGGGGAGAGGGGGTGTCTCCATGCAGAAGGGAAGATGTCCCCAAAGGGAGCTGAAGGTGGTAGGGGGCAGGAGAGAGAACCAATAGGAAGTGAGCACCTGCCTGGAGCCCGCGTTAGACATTTGTCAAGAGTTACCGTTTCCCTCTGCTCCCGTGTCCAAACATGAGCTACCACTGCTAGTATTATTTTTTAAAATTTATTACTTTATGTTGGCCACATTCCTTATGTCTTGGTTTCTCCTGACACGCCTTGCAATGTTGCCAGGGCAAATATGATCACCTGGGCATGCAGATGAGGAAATAGAAACCCTGAGAAGTGACTTGTCCAGAATCACCAAGCCCGCCTGTGGTGTGGCCAATACTAGTATTTATACTAGAGTATAATCTTGTTATTCATCTAGTTTCTCCCCTGCATCATGACCCTGCTCTTCTCTCTAACCCCCGTGGAACTCTGATTCAGCGTTAGAGAAATACAAGAACAGGTCTTGCCAGAGGTTTGTGAAATGGCGTGAAACCTTGCACATGGAGGTGGGGGGGACTGTACAGCTGACACGTGTTCAGGACCCCTGAAGTAGTCTTAAATGATGCAGAGGTTGCAGTGCCACTTTATGTATATCTCTGCACCCCAAACAGGAAGAGATGTTCTATGTTTTCCATCCAAGTATGGAACATTTCAAAACTTAAGTAGGTCACAAAATGCAGATCAACACACATTTTTAAAAGACATAAATCATACAGACCACATCGCCAGTCAAAGTGTAGTAAGGGTCAAATTAACAACAAACATCTGATTGAGATACAACTAGAAATTTAAAGATGCTTTAAATCTTACAAACTCTTTGGAAATGGAAGAAAACCAAAAACTGTAAAGAATAAAATTGGGAGCATGTAGGAAAGCCAAATCCATGATATCATACAGCATTAAATCAATTTATTGCAAAACAATGTGTGAACCAAGAAACTTAGAAAAAAATGCAAAAAAACATATGTTAACTAATCAATATAAAAGCAGAAATGAATGAAATAGAAAAGTCAAGAAAACCTAAAAAGTCTTGATCAATAGAAGAAGATAATCTTTCTCTGGAAAGATCAAAAAGCAAATCAAGAAAATAACCCAGAAGTAGACAATACACCTAATATTAGTAAGTAAAGATGGTATATAATCACAGACAACGAGGGTATTAAAAAGACAAAACACACACTACTGAAGTAATAATTTATTTAGAGAGATAGTTTTGCTATAGGGCACATGCACTCACCAGAGAGACAGAGAAAAAGAAAGTAGAAATCACCTCAGGGCAGATGGCCACAGCACAATCCCTTTTCCACTCTCCTCTTGGGATTTGGGCATGTGAGCATATACACCCAGCTTGAGTTTCAAGCCACTGGGCCTAGGTCTCAAGCCGTAGTCGGCCAGTAAGGAGAAAGGGACTGATAGGAGAATCCACTTACACGATGGGGCCAATAGTTAAAGTATTGGGAAGGCCATCACGAGTATTTACATTCGTTTCCAGATCATATTATTTATTGTCTTCACCAGTCAGGTACCCAGTCGGGTATGCATCTGCTAAGGATGGTCTTACTCTTAGGGGATCAAAATTCAAGTATGAAATGTGAGTTTTTCTCAAGTTTCCAACTGTGGTATAGTGGAAAGACTGTGGACTTTGGTGCAGAACAACTCTGGGTTCAAGTCCCAACTCTCTACAACCAGCTCTGTAGTCTGAGACAAATGATCTAGTATCTCTATATACTTATGAAGTGGGAATAATATTGACTTCGAGGGTTCTTTCGAAGATGAAATGAAATATCATTTATAATATTCTTATCATATGCAGTTCCCCTCCATCAGCACTTTCCCTTAATAGACATCTTTCGGGAACTTCTCTTTTGTCCATTGTCATTTCTCCTGTTTTGTCAGCAGAATCCTACCCTCTTTCCCTTCCTTGCAGTGGCCTACTCAACTACTCCATGACTCTGCAGCAATCAGAGGAACCCAAATATCATTATTGAGTGCCCTTGGGATGGTTTGGAAAGATGCCCCCCCTCACTGCGCTAAAGTAACTTCGCTTTCACAAGGTTGCAAATGACAAAACCAGACCTGCCTCTTCTTTCTTCCTCCCTCCCTTCCTTCCTTCCTTCCTTCCTTCCTTCCTTCCTTCCTTCCTTCCTTCCTTCCTTCCTTCCTTCTCTCCCTCTTTTCCTCTTTCCCTCCCCTGTCTTTTTCCTCTTTGACCTAACACATTTTTTGAGTTCCTATGAGTTGCATGGGTGACATCATGCCAGCTCACTAATATAATAGATATGCATATTATTAGCCTGAAGTCTTTCATTGGAAAGAGGTTCTACTTTGAAATAGTGTAGAATTTTATTAGAATAAAAATCGTATTAATAATTAGAATCAGTAGTTTGTTTCAAATATTGGAAAAGCAGCATTCCATTAAAGGACTGATATGGCTGTCCCTGCTAATCATTAACAAACACACAAGCTTTAGTATAATGTACAATTAACTCTTGCCCTTTAGTGACTACCCTCCTTCACCATGAAGAGATCCTGGGAGCAGCAATAAGACCTGTTTGACAGACATTTTCTGCAGCATCTATTGTGATGCAAATTCCAACATTATCTTTATATCCAGTACTCCTTTTGGTGTGTCTACATCTATGTGGACAAGACCAAAAGACAGTGGAAAGTCAATAGAGTAGGAGAGAGGAGTGTGTCTCCACCTAACTACATCTGCAACATCTCCCCTCACTTATCAGCTCTTATCCTTTTTCATTGATCTCCTTATCAAGAGGAGGGAAAGGAAGAAAACTAGCAAAGATGTGGTTATTTAAAAGCAAGAACAGAAAATTGAGAAAAGGGTCTGCTTTCCCAATGCACAGATGAACTCTTCCTTGTTTCTTTTTGACTTTCTGTTAACACTGTTTTCCTGACGGCATAGAGATACCACTACTCTCCCAGAGGAGAACACTTCACTACACTTAGAATTCAAAAGGTACTTGAAGGGTTATCATCTAAAGGGGTCTTCAAAGAGTTCATGGATATGTGTATTATGAAAAAATTATGCATGGATTTCAGATTTTTTTTCTCTATAATGAACGTACACTTAATTATTTTTCCACACACTTTTTGAAGTTTCTGACGTTTGCTGTCACATGTTAAGGGAGCTTATAGTTTCAGTCTTCACTGAGTCACTAATTAGCTTTGCCTTCTGTTGCAGCAAAGAGGTCTCCAAATCTTTGCTTCATAGCGGCTGACCTAAACAGTTTCTAGCCTTCTGTAATTCTTCCTGTGTGACCACACCCACCCACAAATCTTTACATTGTAGATAGTTGTACTCACAGTCCTGCCAGTCCACCTGAAATCGCCCGCAGTGCACATGGGCTGTGGAGAAGTGTACTGAAAAAAATAGATAAATATGGCACATCCAGTTGGAATCTCGGTCTTACTGAGTGATTCGGATGTCCAAAACCAAATTATTTTAATTTGAATGATATAAATCATTGTGTTTACATTGAACAATGACAGTTATAGTATGGAGTATTTATTCACTTATTCTAGATAAATTATTTAAGAACCTTTTATGCACTGGGCATGTTGCTTGGTACTTTGATAGAGTATAACAATAATCACAGTTTTTATGATAATAAAAATTAGCAAAGCAAAACATTTTCAGCCTAAGAAGGCTACTTCAGTATACTGATGAAAGCATTTGGTTAATTCCATGAAAATGTCTGTAAGGTGGATGAATATGTTTTCCTATTTCAGCATGAATTTTCATTTAAATCTGTATGATGCAGGTGTTTTTCCTCACAGCTGGTTTTAAGCTGTATCTGGTTTCCACCTTGTCTTATTCATACCGCATTCCTGTAGTCACACAACTCGTAACTTGGCCGATGGGGAAGACTCCTGTCTGTGTATAGGGGTTATCATATGTTGTGTACTTAACTTCATGGAATAGTGTAAAGTGCATTGTACCTCAGTGTTGGCCTGATAATGTCCATCACCCTCTGTCATGGACAAAAAGGCTTTATGGCTAATAAGAACTGGAATTGATGATTAGTCCCCCAAGACAGACTGAGTATATATCCCACAAGTGCTCATGACCATTGTTTTCAGAGCTAGAGGTGACAGTGCATGTGAAGCAGTTGAGAAGTATCTTAAAATGCTCAATGCACCTATTTTACTTTTATGTGTGTTTCATTTTTACGACATGTAATTTTAAGCTAGTCTTTTAGGAGCTTGATTACCATCTCCTTCCTTCCTCTCTCCCTACCCCCTTCTCTCCATTTTTTGCCTTCCTCCCTTCCTTTCTCCCTTTTTTTTTTTTTTTCTTTTTTGGAGAGATATTTTCACTATAGGGCGCGTGCGCTCGCCAGACAGACAGAGAGAGACATAGAGACAGAAAGCGAGAAATCACCCCTCAGGGGGAATGATCACGCCGCAATCCCTTCTCCTCCATTCTCCTCTCAGAATCTTGGGCACGCACGCACACACGCCCGGCGTGAGTTTTAAGCCACCGGGTCCAGGACGCAAACCGCAGTCGACTACGTGGAAGTCCAGTGACATAGCCATTACGCTAACTGCTGGTTCCCCCTTTCTCTCTTTTTGTGCCAAGTAACTGTGACCTCCTCAATTGTGTTTTCTATGAACCACTATGTAAGGAAACCTGTTTACCCTAATGTTTCAGAACAACAGAAAAGATCTTTAATTAACGATCACATATTCTGAGACAGAACACTGTATTTCCCCACATCTTTAAAAGACTTTTACTACAATAGTAGTTGTTAAAAATAAGAATCTTCAGGCTTCAAAAGTAGAAATTAGCTTAACCAGTAAAAATTCCCATCTTATGAGATGTGGAGAAAGAGAGAGACTTTGACTAATGACAGAACTCTCAATATCTGAAGTACAGATTGAATCTAAAGGGGCCAACATTTTGAATGATCTAACCATTTTACTTTGTGCTTTGACATGTCACCAGGTCTCTGCCCCAAACAAACCTACTTTGCCTGTTCCTGACTGAGGGATTTATTATTTCTATAATGGGTTTTGCTTTCTCCTCTGAGTAGTTTTCTTATCCTTCATCAGTTGAAGCAAGACTTCTCAGCCATTCAGTAATGAATGACTGTGTAATAAGCAGGAACCCAGGCCCATCATTTCCCATTCCTGTTGAATGAGCTGTTACTCACTTTCAACAAAACATCTTTCTCTTACTCTCATTATGAAAATTCATAGCCACCCGAGTGTCATATTTTTTCTGTGAAAAATTTGGCATTTGTTGTAAAGGTATTATTTTAATTTCTGTCAAATTAAATGTTCAGATCTGGGTTGCTGTTACAATGAAAAGGAACCCCCCCCCCCAAAAAAAAAAAAGACAACAAGATAATTCAGGTGTCAAAATGAAACAGGAGGAGAGGATCATAGAAAGTCGGTGGCAGCTAGAAATGAAGCCATGGTCCTTTGGGGGTAGTTTGACCCAGTCTTTAATATCTGAATTAATCTGTACTTTCAATTTATATGATAGCTTGATGGAAGACATCAGGGGAATTTGGTGAAACCTCTCACGAGCCACATAATGATCATTAAAAGTCCTTCCCAGCAGGCCTGGACTGGTAAAACCGGGTAAGTCACAACACGCCATCACCTGTGTAGACTAAAACCATCTTGCCACAACCAGGAACCAAAAGTTTATACTAATCTCCAGCTTCTAAGTTTTAAAAATGGCTGTCATAATCTCTACTTATTATTTTTTAAAAAAATCACTGAAATATATTTCACATGCCATATAATTCTCATGTTTATAAGGCCCAGTTCAGCTGTTTTTAGTATGTTCACAGAGTTATACAACCATTTTCTCTAATTTCAGAACATTTTCATAACCCCACAAAGAAGACTCCCACTCACAAGCCGTCAATTCCCTTTCTCCCACCCTGGTTCCTGACCCTGGACTTCCATGAATCTATTTTTTTGTCTCTGTAAGATTTATTGATTTTGGATATTTCATATAAATGGGATCATGCAATTTATAGTCTTTGTAACAGGTTTCTTTTACCTAGCATAGAATTTTCTTTTATAAAAACTGCAATTATTGGGACCAGCGGTTGGCGTAATGGCTATGTCGCTGGACTCCCACATAGTCGACCGCGGTTCGAGTCCCGGACCCGGCGGCTTAAACTCACACCGGGCGCGTGTGCGTGCGTGCCCAAGATCCCGAGAGGAGAATGGAGGAGAAGGGATTGTGGCGTGGCCATCCCCCCTGGGGGGTGATTTCTCGCTTTCTATCTCTCTGTCTCTCTCTGTCTGTCTGGCGAGCGCACGCGCCCTATAGCAAAAACCTCTCCAAAAAAAAAAAAAAAAAAAAAAAAACCTGCAATTATTTTTTGTAACTTTATTTATTATATAATAATCATTTTTAAAATTTGACCAGAGAGAGACAGACAGAGACAGAGAGGGAAAGTGAGAAAGCAAGCCACCAAATCCAGGACACAAACTATAGTCTGTCATGCAAGAGTCCAGTGCCTTAACCACCATGCCACATGTCAGCTCCTAGCACAGCATTTTCAATGTTTATTCATATTGTGGCATGTGTTAGTACTCTACTCCTTTTTATTACGGAGTAAAACTCTGTTGAGTTACTCTATATTACATTCTGTTTATCCATTTTATCAGTTGATGGGCATTTAAGTTGTTTCCTCTTTTGAGCTATCATGAGTAATTCTATGAACATTTGTGTACAAGGTTTCGTTTGGACATATGTTCACCTTTCTTTTATGACTATATCCAGGAGTGGAATAACTGAGTCATAATTTAACTTACTGAGGCATTGCCAAGCTATTTTCCAGAACAATAGCACCGTTTTACCTTTCATGTATGAGGGTTCCAATTCTTTCACATCTTGACTAACACTTGTTACTATTTGTGACTTTATCCATTCTAGTGGGTGCAAAGCAGTATCTCTTTCTGACTTTGATTTGCATTTCCCAATAAATTATGATATTGAACATCTTTTTAAGTGTTTATTGGTCATTTGTACTTTTTTTGGGGAAAATGTCTATTTAAAGTTATTTGGTCAAGTTTTTTTTTGGTCTTGTTGAATTGTAAGAGTTTTTATATGTTCTAGAAACAAGTTCTTTGTCAGATATATGATTTGAAAGGATTTTCTGTCATCTAGTTGGCTATCTTTTCACTTTCTTGATGGCGTGTTTTGAAGCATATGAGTTGTTTTTTATTTATTTTTAAAATTTTGCCAGAAGGTTATATGTTCACCAGAGAGAGAGGGAGAGGGAGCAACCACCCTAATGGGGCATGGTCATGCCACAATCCCTTCTCCACCCCATTGAGATGTGGGAATTGCATGCACATGTGCTCAGCATGTGTTTCAAGCTGCCGAGGTTGGGATATAAGAGAGGGGAACCTTGTGGGATCTGGATCTCTTAACACGAGCAAGAACAACAGAAAGAGAAACAGAGAGAGAGAGCAAGAGAAAGAGATAGCATCCCTAACAGGGTCCTGATGCCACAATCCACCCCCAACTCTTCCAGCCCTGAAACACAGGACAAGTGCCTGCTTTGCATGCTCAGGGAGGTCTCTGGACTTGAACCGGAAACCTTCTCATGTGGGATTGCCTCACGGATTATAGCATTTTATTGCTGCTCCATCATCTGGCTCTTAAATTCTAAAAGCTTTTAAGTCAAGAAGGACATGAGGAAGGTCAGGGGAAGTGGGGGTGACACTAAATGATTTTTGTTGAATTACATTAAAAATGAATATTGTCATATCATCTAGCTTTTTTTGTAGGGCTAAAAGAAGAGTTTCATTTAGGAGATGTACTTCTTGAACTGAATCAGCAAAGTGTTTGGGAAGGAGACTTAAGTTACCTCCATGCCACATTTCAGTGTCACTGCTGTGAGGACATAAGAATCTTGACTTAATGAAAGCCAAGGTCTAACTTTCAGAGATGAAGGTAAAAATGGAGCAAACTTTCTAGATTCTCTTCTTTATTTTTTAATTGCCAGATGGCGCATGCACTTGCTAGAAAGGCAGATAGAAAGACTGAGAAACGGAGAAAGAACTCTCCAGTGGAGTGTGATCATGCCTCGGACTTCATTTCTCCATTCTGATGGGATTTTGAGTGCATGTGCATGTGCGTGCACACACACACACACACACACACACACACACACACACAGTCGCCCGGTGTGCTTCCTCCCAGGGCTGGGATTTAGACCACAGCTGGCCATGTGGAATTTAGCTCCCTTAATCACTAGTCCCCAGGACTTACTCTCTACACTCTCTTTTCTACTTGTGTTTTTATTATTTTTTTCTTTATTTTTTTTAGAGAGGTTTCTTTTTTTTTTTTTTTTTTTTGCTATAGGGTGCGTGCTCTTGCCAGAAAGACAGAGATAGACAGACAGAAAGTGAGAAATCACCCTCCAGGGGAGATGGCCACGCCACAATCCCTCCTCCATTCTCCTCTCAGGATCTTGGGCACATATGCACAAGCGCCCGGCGTGAGTTTAAGCCACCAGGTCCAGTACTCGAACCGGTCAACTACATGGGAGTCCAGCGACATAGCCATTACGCTAACTGCTGATCCCTGTACTTGTGTTTTAAAGGTAAGGGTCTCTTTAATGAGTTCCTACAATGTCGTCTCTGCTTCCGTCTTCAGAATTGATATCTAGTGAAGCATTAATAGGTTGTCAGGAAAGTCATGACCCGTTTTGGCATAGAAAACATAGAAAAATACATCATGATGTTTCCGATGACCCAATATTATAATTGCACATTTGATAGAGAAACTTGTGAGGGGACTAAAAGGCTGATGAATTACCATGACTGAAAGGAGAGGAGAAGATGGAGGTCCAGCATTTACTGAGAACACTTACCACCCAGAAACGCATTGTCAGGGTAAGCCTACCAAGTGGCCACGAGGTGGCTATAGTAACTTCTCTGGCTGGAAGTTACTATAATACATACTTCTTGTTTACAAAGGGAAAGGACGCCTCCTGAGAATTTCTGGATGATGAAAATAAGAGGTGCTTATTATCAAAGGTATTGGATGTCAGGGCTTAGGGGGCACCATTTCGGTCGACTAGTGCCTGTTGGGTATGAAATGGATGAGTGAGGACATCTACTTGGACCCAAGAAGCAGAAAGTCAATTATAAACAGTTAAAAAAAAAGCAAATAACCTCATCTTCTAGGAAGTGTTCCTCAAGGAAGTCAGGTTAAAACTGTCACAATTTCTTTTCTGTAGGAGAACGGAGGCAGAAGGACAGAGGGCTTCTGGAGCGGGAGTGAAACAAGAACTTGCAGATGATGTGAGCTTCAGCTGTTAAACACTTATTTATTATCGCTATTAATTGAGAGTCAAACCAATGACTTCCCCATTAAGTGGCGAAGGCCACGAAATAGACCCTCGGCACTTGTGGTTGTAACATTTGTGGTTCCACTATATTCAGAGCCCCCAGAGGGCCATGCTGTTTGTGATTTTGCTCTGCCATGGGCTTGAATTCTGAATTTGAGTTTGGAATGAGCAAATTGCTTAGTTAGGAAGTCACCTAACTAGTAAGATTAAGGTAATCTCAAGGGGCTTTTATGTTTGTTCTGTTTTTGTTTTAATTTTTATTTGGTCAGCAGCTCTGTTAAAATTACCTAGGAGGTAAATATGAATATTGACAGTAAAATGCTATAATTACTTGAATTTATTTCGCATTATCCTGGTCTTATAGTAACATTGATAATTAAGGAGATAGAAAGGGCCTACATTTTATTTATAAGCTTTCTGGAGATGGCAAATGGTAGGAAGAAAGGTTTTATCGTGAAACTGCATTTCCATCCTAGGTATTCAAATTTAATTCAGGAAAAACTTAAATAAAAATGAGAAGGTTTTAAAATCTTAGTTTCAAGCAGGCTCTTAGCTCATAAAAAGAAAATAATCGGGACCAGCAGTTGGCGTAATGGCTGTGTCGCTGGACTCTCATGCAGTCCACTGCGGTACAAGTCTTGGACCCGGTGGCTTAAACTCACACCCGGCACGTGTGCATGTGTGCCAAAAATCCTGAGAGAATGGAGGAGAAGGGATTGTGGCATGGCCATCCCCCTGGGGGGTCATTTCTCACTTTCTGTCCCTCTGTCTTTCTGGTGAGTGCACGCGCCCTATAGCAAACACCTCTCAAAAAAAAAAAAAAAAAAAAAAAAAAAAAATCTCGGGCCAGCTCTGTGGTACAGTGCTAATGTGCTGCAAAGGAGGAGCTGGAGCTGGATCTTGAATGGTGAATATGGTTCAAATCCCAGGCCCAGTCAGCTTGAAAAATGCCAGTGACCTTGATTCGATGGGCTGGGGGAAATGGATCACAGTATAAACAGACCCCATGGAAGGTACTCCTCTCTTTCTCTCTCATGTTCTTGCATGTAAGCGCATTTTATCACAAATTAAAAAAAGAATCAGATTATTGTTGTCACTGAAGAAAGTTGAGGTAGAATTTTGAGGAATAGGCTACCTAGGTATTTTCCTCAAACTGGTGGTGGATAGGACACGATCAATTTCAGATTATAGCTTTACAATTTCAAGGGTGAAAACTGTTTTTCTGCGGTGGTTGTTTGGATGCAACACAAAGTTTTTGGAGGGCATACATTCAGATGCTTCTTCGAAAGGTCTTCAGAGATGGTAACATTGAAAATCCCAGCTGAAGTCCTTCTGAAGACCGAGGAGATTTCAAGCCTCGGGAGAACATAGGCAGAGTGAATCTCTTCGGAGTCAGCAATAAGAGACCTGTTTTTGAGGACCAAGGGACAAAATCAGGTGTCACCTGATAGTGGCTCTGAAGCTCTGAGAAATCTTGACACACAATCTGGATTGATGATATTTATAAACAGAGCCAGTAGTTTCAGTTGGTGATATTTCAACATTTCTGTCCTCTCTGAGGCTTTTGGCTCTTAGGCTGTCTCTAAGTTTAGAAGCCGCAAAGGAAAAAGATACCATTCTTTCCTTCTTCCCCATCAGCCTCAGCTCCCCGCAGGCGTCTGAGGGGTAAACAAACACAGAAATGGTGAAGCCCTCCTTCTGATCCTGAAATCAATAATAAGGAAAGAAGGGGTAATGAAGAGGTAGATCAATAGCTGGAGGAAAATGAGTGCTCGGGCTGGAATTTCTCTTTACCTTTGAAAATGTCCTATATTAAGACAAACTGTGGTTTCTATTTTTTTTAATGTTTTTTTTTTTTTTTTTTTTTTTTTTTTTTTTTTTTTTTTCCTGCTTCAGGTTTTCATTCTTTCTCCTGAAGCAATATAGTAGTCCTAGGAAAAAGTCACTTTGTATCAGTATTAGTACATTTTATTTGCCTGACGTGGTCTAAACTGGGATTTTTCTTTTATTCTGTCTTATTATTATCATTTTAATTCAGTGATTTATTTTATAAGTGATGAAGAATTCCTTCATAATACCCTCTTGCAGTGTGTACTCTTCTCTGGGTCTGTCAAAACCAGGTTTCCTACGTGTCTGTTTTAAAATGATCTTTCATGAAGGCTTAGAATAAGCTTTACTGGACATAGCAGATTTCAAGAGAATGTTATTAATTATAAAATCTTCAAGTTTTTTTTTAAATAATTACTTTATTTAACTATTGTTATTTATTTATTTTTAAAAGTATTTATTTACTTGTTTAAGTCCATTTGTTATTATTATTATTATCTTTTAATTTAACCAGAGAGAGACAGAGAGAAAGGGAAAGTGAGAAAGTGAGACACCAGGTCCGGCTCTAGAACCGTGGTTGGCCATGTGGGAATGCAGCACCTCCAACCACCACGCCACCTGCCGGCCCCTATATTTATTTATTTTAATATGACCAGAGAGAGAGAGAGAGAGAGAGAGAGAGAGAGAAAGCAAGCTGCCAGGTCCAGGACTTGAACCGCAGTCGACCATGTGGGAGTCCAGCGCCCTTAACCACCAAGCCACCTGCTGGCCCCAACCTTAAAGTTTTAAACAAGACTGAAGCATGGTTTTTAAAAGTCAGGGCATTATTAAAGGAGATCTATAAAATTTTCCAACCAAACACTACAAAATTGAGAACTTCATTTCTATGTTATGGTCATGAGGGGAGAAGGGGAGGGGCAAAAGGTGGAGGGAAATGAGGATGGGAGACCTCAGAAAGACTGGGAGAGACGAGAGCAGACATTTGTTCTTCAGAATGGAAAAAGAATAAAAAGTGGCTCAGCCGGGGAAAAGAAGAACAGAGAAGGAGAGGTGGGAAGGAGATCGTGGCAAATGTGCTCAGGTGACACTGCTTTTAACTAGTCTGGTAGACACTACCCTCATACTAGCACCTTCTTGTACTCTGGGGAGGTTTTAGACCTCCTGATCTCTTGTAAAGGATGGGCTGACTGTTCTTACCCACCCAATAGCCTTCTTAAAAAACAGTCGCTTGCAGTCCCTTTGCCTAACTTTTTGTCCATGAGGAAATAATGTCCTTTGAAGTGTTGTTCTCTCCAGTTCTATCAAACAACATTCCCGACTGGGAAAGATCTTCCCTACTCTTATCTGCTAAAGCCAATGTTTGTTTTCTCCGATTCTAGTCATCTAACACATGTACGAAGCCTTGTACTAGGTGTTAGAAATTTACTTTTCGACACTATAGCTGTTGAATCATTTATCGATAATTTTAAATTTAACCCAACAGTTGCCTGATGGGTTTATTGTTGACGTCAGTAGGTATCTGGATGTCTAGGTTACCCGAATTCAGCACCTGCTGATATGATGGATAAGACAATGTTTATGAAAGAGTCTTTCCTCTTGCCTACACATGGCAAGTGCTTGATGGTTATTAAATTCCTTCCTTTCTTAACAGTGAAATTGATAATGAAAGGGTTTTTTTGTTAAGTAAAAATTATAATCTAAGATTATGTGGATTAACAAAGGTTCCGATTTTCTTTCTGGGAAGATTTCATGTTCATATGCAAAGAGCTTTACTAGGATCCTACGAAAATGAAAAATTCAGAAAACCTCACAGCAACCTCTCATGTTTCATATTTGCATTGATGGCTCAACACACTTTGTGTCCTCTATTTTGGAGTGTCCTGTTGGTATCGCTAGTAAATGTTTTAGCAACAAAACACAGTTCCTTCTGGTATGAGTCAAACTTGTATCTTTGCAGCTTGGTGTTATCCTCATGTCATTTAAGGTATTTCTGGAAAGTTACAACAATGCTATTACAGCTAGATACTTACAGTCATCTTGTTCATTGACCAATTTATCCAAGGAACGTTTATTAGCACCTAGACCGACTCTGCTGGCTCTCCACACAATGGTGATGTCCACAGGCTGACTTCCTCCCTTCATGGACTTGTTACTGTGGTGGGATACATTAAAATTTGAGTAGTCTCAACTCCCTTCCTAGGCTGTTTTAGATATCAAATTTTAAAAAAGAATGATTTATTTAATATTATTCATTCACTTATTTTAATCTGACCAGAGAGAGACAGAGAAAGAGAGAGAAAAAAAGAGTGATTGAGAGAGAGAAAATGAGAAAGAAATCACCAGATCCGGGACTCAAACCATGGTTGGCCATGTGGGAGTGCCCAGTGCCTTAACCAACACACCACCTATTATTCTTTTTATTGCTAGAATAATGGCTAGAGACCACAGTTTTGAAAGATTTATTTGAAGCAACAGTCCTGCATGTGAGGAATAGGTTGGTGAGTCTGGTAAAGTTACTCTGACAGAAATCTTGTCTTGAAAAATCCCTATCTCTGTGTTCAAGAGTGTCATATTTATATCTCCTAAGAATGTTGTATGGGGGTCAGCAGGTGGTATAGTGGTTAAAGCACTAAACTCCCACATGGTGACAGTGGTTCGAGTCCTGGATCTGGTGGCTTGAAACTCACACCAGGTGCATGTGTGTGTGTGTGCCCAAAGTCCAGAGAGGAGAATGCAGGAGAAGGGATCGTGGTGTGGCCATCCCCCCTGGAAGGTAATTTCTCACTTTCTGTCTCTCTCTGTCTCTCTAGTGGGCATATGCACTTTATAGCAAAAATCTCTCAAGAAATAAAACATTGTATGAAACATTATTGCAATGTAGGCCAGAAGGAAGTTAAACTGAGAGATGTCTAAGGCCTCTTTCATACCTAGGCTTTGGTGAGGTGATAATAAACAAGGGAGACAAATCTTTCTAAAATAACCCCAGAAAAACATAGAACGACCCTAAGGTGCCACTTGACTTTGGAACTGCGGTGAGCTCTAACAAGCAGGCAGACTCGGGTTGTGTCTGCCACTCTATTGACCCCTGCTCATCCTTTATCATTTTGTGCAAAGAAAATCTGGAGACTAACAAAAAAGCATTATGGAACCTTTATTGATCGCTGCTTCTGACTGTGAACTGGAGCTGGAGACTTGTTAAGCTAAATGAGCTCAGCTGAGACCTGGGCTGTCAACGTGTGTGCAGAACCTGCGCATTGGCTTCTGGGTCTGCAGGGGTTTTCTTCTGACAAGGTGTAAACATCGTGCAAGGAGAGTTTGGAACAGGGCTTTCTGGCTTTCTGGTAAGTGATTTAGAAAAAGAAAGTCTGCTCTGCCTTTTAATTTTTTAGTGAAATATAGCTACTCGCTTTATTTGCATTTCTAAAGTAAACATGTTTAGAATTTCTGATTAAAAATGATTGTTTACTTCTGTTTTCTTATTGTCAGTAAATAAAGCAATAACTTCCTGCTTTGTCTGACTGGCAGTGTTAGTTTCACTCCATTGCTTCTCCTGGTTGAAGATGTTTAATGGATTAATACCACAGTATAGGGGCTCTCTGCACGTGGGTTCCAGGCCAGCTGTATTTGCCTCACCTAGGAACTTGATAGAACATCCCCCTGAAGCATGCTAAAATTTGAGAACCCAGTGAGAGGAATGTGAGCTACGAATCAGCAATTCTTTTTTCTTTTTTATTTTTTGGAGAGGTTTTGGCTATAGGGCGCGTTCGCTCGCTAGAAAGACAGAGAGAGACAGAGAAGCAGAAAGCAAGAAATCACCTCCCAGGGAAAATGGCCACACTGCAATCCCTTCTCCTCCATTTTCTTCTCGGGATCTTGGGCATGCACGCACACGCACCCGGTGTGAGTTTAAGCCACCGGGTCTGGGACTCAAACCGCGGTCGACTACATGGGAATTCAGCAATATAGCCATTATGCGAACTGCTGGTCCTCGAATCAGCAATTCTCTAGGAGGATGAAGAGGACGCAGAGTAGTAGAAACATCTGGGTTTCTTTTTTCCTCAAGCTCAGTCTCTCTTCCCTGTCCTATGCCTCTTCCACTCCCATGATCTCAGTGAGCTAGTACTCTGTGAACCCAAGACATCCTTTGGAGATGCTGGGGTGAATCACTGGACTAGATGAACAATATTTTTAAGAGATGGTCCATCAGCATGAAGTCATTTCCTGACTTTCTGATCTTCTTAGGATAGTTGTTAATAAAGCTTTGTAAATGTCTGCTATTTGCATCTGTTACAGGTATGCAGATAGTTCTAACTGCTCTGGTGAGTTGGACAGAAGTAAGAAAATGTGCATTGTTTTACAATCTAGGATTAGCCACTGGTTGTAGACCTTTCCTCAGAACTCTGAACATGTTTCTATTCTCTTCTGAAATAAAGGTTTAGTCCTGTTGTATTAATACACTGCTTTGCATTTGGGGTTTTGCAGAGGTAAGTCACACATTCCCTTTCATTGAGAAGACAGTGCAATTGTTCTAATGGTCATGAGACCTTTGAATCCAGGCTGCTTGTCGCGAATCCTGGCTCTGTGATACTTGGGAAAGTTCCTTTACTTCTTTTGGTCAGTGTCTTCATTGAAAAAATCAGGTTAGTGATAATGTCAACTTCTTAGCATGTTTTAAGCATTTAATGAGTTAATGCATGTACATGTTTGAACCTTGATAAGGGCTCAGTAAATAGTAGATATTGCTATTAATGACTACTGTGTAATGAGATGACATTATCCAAAAACTGTGAAGATAAAAAATTAGAACAAGGGAAGCCAGCAAAATAATAATAAAAATAACATATATATTATATATAATTGATTTAATTATTATTTATACACACATATATGTATCATGCTAGAGTAAAGAAGCTATGGAGTTACTTACCTGAGTCTAAATTCTTGCATATATTTTTAAAAAATTATTTATTTTAATTTTATTTATCCTTTATTTATTTTACTTTGACCAGAGCGAGACCCAGAGAGAGAGAGAGGGGGAAAATAAGAAAGGAAGCCACCAGGTCCGGGACTCGAACTGTGGTCAGCCATGTGGGAGTGTCCAGCGCTTTAACCACCATGCCACCTGTTGGTCCCAATTCTTGCATATCTTCAGCAAAGTAACTCAGTGCTTTATTCCTCAGTCTTCATTTTCTTATCTTTGAAATGGAGATAATGCTATCTGTTTTGCAGGAATGTTGGGAGCAGGAATAAAAAGAACATTTGGAAGAGGCTGGTATATTCAGTACAAATAGCTATTATTCTTTTTATTGCTGCCTGCTTTGCTTGAACTAAACTTTAAATAGCAATTTCCCTTTCTTATGGAAATCTAAGGAGTCTGATTTAGAGGAAGTGTGTATGTGCTGGGAATGGCCCATATGCCTCTTTGCTATTAGAATATGAGTCATTATTTCTAAACTTAGGATTGCTTTATTTGTGGACTCTTTGCTTTTCTCAGAAATCCCTATAGTTAGATCCAACATAAACTTTGGATAATAAGAGAAAGAAACTTCAATTAAGTGTGTTTTCTGGAACCAACACAAATCATTCATATGAGCTTTTCTGACCGAGCAGTGATATAAAAGACTAATATTTATTTGGGTGAGTAACTGGCATTTTCAATTTGTACCAAACTCTTGTATTTGCAGAGTTTAAAATTTCATTATCTTTTTAAACCGAGGTGCAGTTTATATATGGTGAAATGTGTAGATCTTAATTGCATATCCCATCTGTCCTGACAAATACATTTCTATTGAGATATAGAATATTTTCATCACCTCAGAAAGTTTCCTCCCATCCTTTCTCAGTGAATTTCTTCCCACCTCCCCTGCAGCCACCATCCTGATTTGTATAGCCATTGGTTAGATTTTCTTGTTATAGAAATTCATATACATGGCTGAGAGGGCTACTGAACTTGAGCTGTATTGCTTTCACTGACTAAAAATGAGGATTTTCTGCTGAGACTTATTCCTCCAGATTAATTTCTAGTGGGTCCAAGTGAACAGGATCCAAATATCTGAATACGATTAGGGTCAGAATATTCCTCTATTCCCACTGAATCTGATGCACAGAGAGTGAAAAACAGAACAGAAGAGAGATGATTACAGATCACCTCCTCCTGCATGCCTCTGAATGCCAGATTGAACTTCAAGAATTAGGAAGGGGACCAGCAGTTAGCATAATGACTATGTTGCTGGACTCCCATTTAGTTGACCACAGTTTGAGTCCTGGACCTGGTGGCTTAAACTCACGCCAGGCATGTGTATGTACATGCCCAAGATCCCAAGAGGAGAATGGAGGAGAAGGGATTGCAGCATGGCCATCCCCCCTTGGGGGTGATTTCTTGCTTTCTGTCTCTCTGTCTCTCTCTGTCTTTCTGGCCAACGCACACGCCCTATAGCAACCTCTCCAAAAAAAAAAAAAAAAAAAAAAAAAAAAAAAAAAAAAAAAAAAGAATTAGAAAGAAATGCACCATCCATCAGATAACCAGAAATCACCACAGGGTCACAAGAAATATGGGAAAGTAAGAAAATGCCTCTCCTCCAAGGGAAAAGAACAACTCCTCTTCATACTCTGACAGTGCAATGAAACTCATGGAAATGTCAGGTAAAGAATTTAGAATATTCATAGTGACAAAGCTAACAAAGATGGAAGAGAAGAGAGACAATGAACTGCAGAAGAGGCAGGAGAAAAGAGCTGACAAGTTCCAGGAGGTGAGGAAATTCTTGCAAGATCTGAAAGAGGAAATACACACCATAAAAAAGAATCAAATAGACCTGTTAAAGATGAAGACTATAATACAGGAAGTCAAAACCTCCCTTCAAAGTATTAAAAGCAGACTAGATCGTACAGAAAATTGAATCTCAGATGTAGAAGATAGAATCATTGGCCTAAAAAAATCTATCATGAAGACTGAGAAAATTGCCCCCTAGGGAACCAGCAGTTAGCGTAGTGGCTATGTCGCTGGACTCCCAAGTAGTCGACCGCGGTTCGCGTCCTGGACCCGGTGGCTTAAAACTCACACCGGGCGCGTGTGCGTGCATGCCCAAGATCCCAGGAGGAGAATGGAGGAGAAGGGATTGCGGCATGACCATCCCCCCTGGGGGGTGATTTCTCTCTTTCTGTCTCTATGTCTCTCTCTGTCTGTCTGGCGAGCACACGTACCCTATAGTGAAAACCTCTCCAAAAAAAAAAAAAAAAAAAAAAAAAATTGCCCCCTAAATTAAGAATAATATACGAGAAATACTAGATACCATCAAACATCCAAACATCCAGATAATTGGTATCCCAGAAGGCGAAGAGACTCAAAAGGGCATTGATAATCTATTCCATGAAATCCAGCAAGAAAACGTTCCAAACCTAGAGAGGCATCAAAGATCCAATCCCAAGAAATACAAAGGACCCCCAATAGAATCAACCCAAGAAGATCTTCTCCAAGACAAATTATAGCCAGATTGACCAAAACCACAGACAAAGATAAGATACTAAGATTGGCAAGAGAGAAACGTCAAGTTACCTACAAAAGATATCCCATCAGCCTAACAACGAACCTCTCATCAGAAACAATGTGAACAAGGAAAGAATGGGAAATATATTGAAAGCATTAAGGGAAAAGCAATGTCAACCAAGAATACTGTTCCCAGCAAGATTATCCTTCATATGGGAAGAAAAGACAAGAACATCCCCAGATAAACAAAACCTGAAAGAATTTACCAACACCAGACCAGCTCTCCAAGAAGTTCTGCAGGGAGTGCTATACCAGGAAAACTAAATACAGACACACAGAAATAAGAGTTCAAAACTAAAAAAATAGCCAACTTAATTGTAGGGACAAGTCTGGAGATGAATGGTATATCCCAGAATTTAATGTGGAAGATCAGACCACAACAGAAGATAGATTAAGTACATGAGACTGAATTAGTGAAATAGAATTTTATGACTTTTGACTAAAATATTGCTAATTTTCTTCCAGGCTTTGTTTTCCCATTTTAAGATTTTTTTGTGCTGTCTTGAGCTGTCGATAGGTTCATGTACCTACTATTTGAACAGAATCCTAACCTGTTTCCTGGCTTTAAGTTTTAAGTAAAGTTTCTTAGCATTTTTTTTTTTATTTATTAAAGCTAAAACTGCTTTTCTTGAAATTAAAAAATATATTAAAAATACCTATATAAAAAAGAAGAAATTCATATACATGGAATTCTGCTGTTTGTTTGTGTCTGTCATTTTCTTCCTTAGCATAATGTTTTTGAGAGTCATCTCTGCTGTTGCAATATGTCAGTAGTTCCTTTTGGTTGCTGAGTAATGTTCCATTGTGTGGACATACCATGGTGTTTATCCATTTACCTACACTGTCCTGTTGAGAGACTTGTAGACCATTTCCATTGTCTTTTGTTTCTAAGGCAGGGTCTTGCCATGTCACAATTCTCCTATCTATGGCTGCACACCACTGCACTGGCTCTTTTGCAGACAGGTTTCGGTATATTGTCCAGACCAGCCTTGAGCTTTTTATCTTTCTGCCTCAGCCTCCCTTGTTTTTGAGATTATAGGCACATGCTATACTATGTCTGGTCTTAAGGTTGGACCAGGACTCAAACCCAGGCCTTCCATGTGGTCCCAGCTTGCAAAGTACAGCAACTTAGTAACACACTCATTTCATCAAAAGAAATAAGCCATCATCTCTTTTGATCACCACCATAATGCTGTTGGAGAGTCAGAAATTCTGCCCTCTTTGTTTTCCAGATTAAGAAGCTAGGGCCCAGAGAAGTGAGACAACTCACGGGCCCACTCCTGTTAAATGAGGAAGTAGCCCTGTGGTTAAGGAAGCCAGATCTTACATGGCTCATCATGTGGTTCAAATCCCAGTCCTAGTGGCTTGTAGAAACAATGCGAGGCATGTGCACATGCCCCAAATCGTGACAGAATGTAGAAATGAAGGAGAGGGGATTGCAATGTGACCACGACCTATCAAGGAATGCTTTATCTCTCTCCTTCTCCCTCTCTGTCTCTCTTTGCTGAGTGCATATATATACCCTCTGGCAGTGAAAATTAAAGGAGGAACTCAGGAAGAGAACCTGGTATCCCAGTTCCAGATCTTCTGCTTCTCTCTCTTCCAATTTTCTGAGATCAGTTTTGCTTTTGGCTTCAATCAAGGATTTCTGCCCTGTCTGACACCAGGATTTAATCTGATTCTGGCTCACTTTTGATGGGGAAAGACCCAAAACATCCAAATTCAGGAAATTCAGCCCTACTCTAGGTGTAACCCTTCACTAAGCCTCAACTTTCCAGGTGAAATAAATGGATTTCTGAGGTTAACCCAGGGGTTGAACTGGAGTAGAGGGCCTGAATGACATTAGATTAAATTACAGAATGTCTGAAGATGTCTTGAGAAAGATCTGTCTTTCATACTGGCAAAAAGGAAATAGGATGGATGTGGAAGAGAAGTCTCTGTTGAATCTTGGCTGAGCTATGCACTTACTGTGTGAGCTTGGGAAGCTCAACCTCTCTGAGTCTGCTTCTCCATTTATAAAGAGGTAGAATAACGCTTCCCTCTCTGGTCTCAGTGAGGAAGGTCCTGAAGGACCCTGCCCTTTCTGTTCTCTATAAAGAGAGGCTTAAGGGCTCTCTTCAATGCAATGTTGACCTTGCTGTGAGATTTCCACTGGATGAAGAACTAATCCTCCTTTTTTTCATCTCTGAAGACAATTCATTATTTATAGTATCAGAATAAAAATAGGAAAGCTTATTTGTCAGTAAAAGCCTCATAAAAATAAAGCAAGGAATGGGCACAGAAGGATTAGCTTTAAGACAGCTGGGAAAATGAACACAGGTAAACATGTTATTAGAAGACACTCTTTTTCCTTCTGAAAAAAAAAAAAATGCAAACACATTCAGCAGGCTACCCCTAGTTAGGATTAGGCTGCATGGTTAAATAAGGCAGTAGGAAAACCAAAAGGAAGAGGGGTCTTACTGTCTGGTTTTCTTCACCCTCTTTCTGCCCTATATCCCTTAAATAGCACACTTTGCCACATGTCATGATTTAATGTGAAAATTGTTAAGTTCAGGTTTCTGATAATTTATATGGATGCAAAGATTTTTTTCTTTTTGTTTTTGCTATAAGGTGTGTGTGCTCATTGGAAAGAGACAGATGGAAAGAGAGAGAGGGAAAGTGAGAAAGCAGTGCACACCCCACACCATTCCTGAGAGGGTAGGGCCATGCTGCAATTCCTGCTCCATTCTCCTCTGGGGCTTTTGGACATGCCTGTACAAGTACCTGGTATGTTTCTCAAGTCGTCTGGTCTGGGATTCAACCTGCGCAGTTGGCCACGTGCAATCCAGCCACCTTAACCACCATGCCTCTGACTGGCCAAGATATTGCTTTTGTTTTGAAGAACAGTATTTATGTATATGTGATGTAATGTGAGGTTAAAGAATACTATCCAAAACCACCTTACACTCTACGAGAAGATGGATAAGTGAATGACTTAATATTAGCGTACACTGAACTTTTTCCTTCAGACAAGCAAATATTGGGAGGAATCTTAAGTTTGGATAATTCATTTGGTTAGTAAAAACTTCCACAGGAAATTTCAAAGAGTTCATGACATCATTGAGCTTTTTCAACCAAGATTGAAGAAAGCTCGGATCAACTGATTTAAGGAATACTTGCTGTGTTGGCAAACAGCTCTACTTCCTATCACTTGGCTTCCGTGTTGGCCAAGGAAAGGGCATACTTTTAAACACAGGGACTTGTGCTGAAGAGAAATAACAGTCCTAATAGTCTGGAAATCGGAGTGCTCGCAAAGTATTTATGTATCAGGCTAAATGATGCGCTTCATTTGTGGCTTGCGTAATTGTCATTTAAACGTTGTTGCTTTGCTGGCTCAGCTTTTTAAAGGTGACAGATTCTTCATGTGTAGGAGGACGGAAGAAGAAATGTGCCTCTGAGTGGAGGATGCCCTCTTTTGATGAAGCATGCCTCAAAGGAAAGAGACAACCATAAGGTGAAGATGAACTAAGTTAAAGGGGTGAAGAGGGCCAGCTGGTGCTATGGAGGTTGGGGCGGCTGTACCCCACATGGTCAACTCTGTGGTTTGAGTCCCAGACCCAGTGGCTTGGAAGGCATGGCAGGTGATTATGTATGCAGGCCCCAAATCCCGAGGGGCAAATGAAGGGGAGGGGATCACAGTACAGCTGCCCTCCCCGGGGAGTGCGTTCTTACTACCCTGCCCACCCCCCACCCGCCGCCACCAGCTCTCCAGAGAATGCACGCACCGATACCAAGCTAAAAGAAAAATGATTAAACACAGGATAGAGAAAAGAACATCTTATGCAGTTTACCTTTATGCAGCAATTGCTTAACCTGGTCTTTTTGTTAGAGAACTTTTTCATTCGGATCTTATTTTATGTATCATTCTTATAGGTGTACTGCATACTTTCCATATTTATTTATACACCTGTCTCCCATTCTAGGCATAAAGAAAGATACTTTGAATTTCAGGTGAAAATAGAGCATATAATCTTATTTAATTTTTTAATATTTTGCCATAGGGCTCTTGCCAGAAAGAAAGAGACAGAGACAGAGAGAAGGAAAATGAGAAATCAATCCCCACAGGGGATGGCCACACCACAATTCCTTCTCCTCCATTCTGCTTCTGGGATTTTGGTCATGCATGCACTCATGCCCAGTGTGATGTTTAAGCTACCAGGTCAGGGATTTGAACTTCAGTCAGCCATGTGGGAGTCCAGTGCCTTAACCACTATGCCACCTACTGGCCCTGAGCCTACAATTTTAGACACTTGTTTAAACAAGTTCCTATTTATTGGGTCAGCAGGTAGTATGGTGGGTAAGACACTGGTCTCCCACCTGGTCCACTGTAGTTTGAGTCCCAGGTGCGTGACTTGAAGATCACACCAGGCACAAGTGCTTGTGTGCCCAAAATCCTGAGAAGAAAATGGAGGAGAAGGGATTGTGGTGTGGCCATCCTCCTAGGGGGGCGACTTTTCACTTCCCCTCTCTGTCTCTTTCCAGTGAGCACATACGCCCTATAGCAAAAACCTTAAAAAATAAAATAAAAGTTAACATTTATTGAGGTTTTTATGTGTCAGCCACTTCAATCATATATTTACAATGGCTTGATTCTTAATATTACAGCAATCGTATGAAAAAAGTATGATTATTGTTTTCATTATTATCTCCTTGTTACAGATGAGGAAACTAAAGTCAAGAAGTTAAGCTTCCAAATTTAGGCAATGTGTAAGTCGCAGATGTCAAAGTCAGTAGAAGCTATCAAACCCATGACTTTATACTATGTTGAACTTCTCAATGACAGAGATCCTGTCTCTTCCCTTTCTAGTATTCAGCTTGGTGTCTGTAATACAATGTCTATTGAATGATCAACAGAACCTAATCAATTGTAAAAGGGCTTTTGCAGAACTACTGATATTCTTACCTCTTTTTCCCTCCCTATGTAGATCATCAAGAGGTAAAGATTATTAAGGGAAAACTTGGAGTTAGTTGCCTTTTGGCCATGCAATACCCAAATGTGGATGTTGGATAAGTAATTGTCTTTATGGTACCAGAGGTCAGGGCTGAAGATGAAAACGCTTGACATAGTGAACAGATAACAGTCAAAATCATGGCCTAGGTGAGTGTTATGGTGGGCTGGGGCGTGGAGGTGGGGTGCGAGTAGGAAGCTGGGAGAGAAGAGGCTGAAGATAATACAGGTTCCTGTAGTTAGTAGCTGGGCATAGATGAACTGAAAGTGAGTTGGAGTTAGAAAATTGAGTGAACTGTCATGCATGCTGAGAGAAAGAAACTAGCTCAGGAAGATGAGTGTGGAAGTTAGGGCAAATGGAGAGAGCAGGCCGGATAAGGACAAAGGACTGCCTGGCGTGCCTGGTGTGGCTGAGAATCCTTGATAAGAGATATCCCGTAGGCGAGGTAGGGATGAAAGAGGATTAGCATGGGTTGGAGAGAATGGAAAGTCAGAATTACTCAGTCCTTTAGAATTTTGCTGTGAATGGGTACTGATAACTGAGTAGGAGCTGAATGGGGACGTAGGGCCTAGGAAGAGCTGTTTTTTCTTTCTTTCTTTTTTTTTTTTTTAATTTGATATTAAGACATAGTTGATCATCAAGGGGATGACTTAGCAAGAAACTGAAGATGCAGGAGAGAGGGGAGAATGGCGCAAATATTCTTAAGGAAGCAAAGAGGAGAGGTGGGCAGAGTTCTAGGGGTTGGGAGGTGGTTTCCACGGCAGAAGGGATATCTCTTCCATTGTTTTAGGGAAGAAGGCACGAATGTGGTGTCGATGAAAAATATCCCCTTAGCCAGGTGTGGTGGCACATATGTATAGTCTCAGATAGCCAGGAGATTAAGGCAAAGGATCACGACCCAGAGGACAGAGAGACCCTGTCAGAAAAAAGAAGGAGAGAAAGAAGAAAGAAGAAAAAGAAAGAAAGGAGAGAAAAAGAAAAATACCACCCCTCCATTCATATCATTAGACTCTTAAGAGCTGATGGATTTTGTGTGCGCCAACTGACTAAAGTTGATTCATCTGGATAAATACTCACACAGGAAATATTCAGTTAGAAACTCCTGTTAGAAGGAGCTAAAATTTCAGTTAACGCAATTTCACAATCAGGCCAACAGCTATTTCTATAGCTACTACCAGAGATTAAAGGAATGAATTTATCATAAAAATAAATGAAACACAATGTGTAATAAAATAATAAAATGTGACACTTTGAAAAGCGAGAATTACGTCTGGCGTTTTGGATCAAAGAACTGAAATCTCTGAAGAAATAATAGGACTGATGGAGTTTATAATCAACTGTAATTTCTGTGCAGAGAACCTTTCCACATTCCAGGTACTTTTCAAACATTCATGCTGATCTTCCTACCAAAACAAACAAAGTGGTTTTATTACAGTTTGACAAGTGAGAAAATTGCCAGTGAGGTTCTGCATGGTTTAATGATTTGCTCAAGGTCAACCAACTGGTAAGGTGGGGTTTAAATTGAAGTCCACTCTGGATTGGAGTTGCTTTTTCTCATGCAGTCTTTTTCTAGATCTTTGCTATGGGGCATATGTGCTTGCTAGTGAGACAGAGACAGAGAGACAGAAAACAAGAAAGTACTCCCCGGGGAGATGGCCACACCACAATTCCTTCTCCATTTTCCCCTTGGGATTTTGGGCACAAATGCACACATGCCTGGCATGAGGTTTAAGCCACCAGGTCTGGGACTTGAACTGTGGTTGACTATATGGAATCCAGTGACATAACCATTACCCCATCTGCTGGTCCCTCAAACAGTCTTAGTATGTAAATTTTTGATGTAACTTATATCCCTATTTAATGTGTGGAAAACATTTTGGCTCAAAAAATTGAGTTGCTCAAATATCTATAGACATTGCATTTATTTGCATGAACTACTACTAATTTTCTTCTAGTCTAGTGGTATGTCTTTTCACCCACTATCACATATACCAAGGGCTGCCATGTATTAATGGACATAGATAAGCACACATGTCCCTGCGCTCTGTCATTGACAAGGTGGGTGTCGCCAAGCCCATTTCTCTTGCTTCCTGGCTTTACGGCACCATTGAATTCCTGGTTCCATTTTGAGTTTTCCAGCCTATGAGTCCCACATCATCAAGAAAGATGCAGAGCACTCTTTTTTCACCTTCCTTTACAATTATTCATGCACTTGCTCCCAGCTGGGTTTAGAAGTTGGCAGCTGGCGAAGGGCGGGTCCATGTGGAATCTACTTTGCTGGCACAGGTAGTGACCAATGCTCCTGGTGCTCAGGTGTGGCAGTGATTGCAAGGCGAGGCTTACTTGCACAGGAGTGGCTTTGATGGGATGGTTGTGTGGTTGTGGCAGCAGGGGCAGGTCCTCATCAGGCTGGTTGTACAGCATAGTTTTTATTTTTTAATTTATTATTATTTTTTTATTCTAGAGGTTCAGATATGAATCTACTTCCTCTTCTTCTTACTTTTTTTTTTATTTATTTAGGGGCCAGCAGGTGGCATGGTGGTTGGGGTGCTGGACTCCCATATGGTCAACCACAGTTTGAGTCCTGGACCTGGTGACTTGCTTTCTCACTTTCCCTCTCTCTCTGTCTCTCTTTGGTAGTGTACGTGCTGTATAGCAAATTAAAAAATAATATATAAAATTATTCTTTAAAAAAAGAGTAATTTATTTAATTTCATTTGTTATTACTAGTTTTTGAATTTCCTATAGGACACATTCATGGGAGAGAGAGAGAGAGAGAGAGAGAGAGAGAGAGAGAAAGCAAGCTGCCAGGTTTGAGACTTGAATCGTGGTTGGTCATGTGGGAATCTAGCACCATAACCACCATGCCACCTGTTGGCCTTGAATCTACTTCTCCAACCTTCCTAAGATTTCTGTGAGTGATCCAATGTCCTGAAAGACTGTTGCTTCCAAATAAGACCCTCCTCTAATGTACCCTCTCCAGTGGGTCTTCTACAGTGAAACCAGAATGACCTTTTAAAAGCACGAATCTGTTTGTACGCCCCCTTACAACTACTAGTCACTGTCTTTCCATTGTGCTTAGAACAGCACATTTTACAGAACAGAGCACTCCGCATGTTGAAAGGCACATATTAATTTATGGACGACAAGGAAAGAAGACACTGCCATTGGCACATCTTTGATTATGATGTGTGTCCTGATTTCAGGGACGCTAAATGGAGAGGGAGGCACCCAGTGCCTTGGCGTTGAGGACTGTGGCAACATCTCAAAGTTTTGATATGGCTTCCAAGTCTGTAATTGCTGAGAACAACTCTTCCCTCCTTGTGTGCCCCTTTGCCCTTTTCCCTCACAATGACATTCACAAGGGCCTTTTCTCACTCCCTGGAAAGGTTACGCTTTCTTGTCACATACCCTCTGTCTTCTCACCCCATTTTTTAAGCTAATTGCCCTTCTTCTTTTTCTTTTGTTCTTCTTCTTTTGGAGAGAGAGAGAGAGGAGACAGAGAGAGAGAGAGAGAGAGAGAGAGAGAGAGAGAGAGAGAGAGAGAGAGAGAGAGAGAGAACCTCTATGGAGCATAGTCATGCTGTAATCCCTTCTCTTCTATTTCTCCATCCTTTCAGGATTTGGGTATGTGCCCACACATGCCCACCATGTTTTTTCACCTCTGGGGCTGGGATTCCAATGGCAGTCAACCATGTGGAATCCGGTTCCATTCACTAGTAGGCTGAAAGGCCAGGGTATTACTATTCTTGTTTAACGTCTTAGTGTAAATGCCATTTTCTTTCCCCAGAAAAGTGCTCCCTGAACCCCACACTGCTTCTCACTCTAATACTACTATGGTAGATACTACTGTGATAATGTTGAACATTTACTATGTGCTAGGCACAGTGCTAGGTACTATATATATTTAATTTCATTTAATTCTCACTACAAACTCACAAGAGAGATGCTGTTTCGCTGCCAATTTTTCAAAGAAGAAACTGAAGCTTCAAACTGTGGTAACCTGCCCAATGTTTCACAACTAGAAAGCAAGGCCAAAGCCAGCATTCAAACTGTGCCTGGCCAGACATGCTGCTGGGCTCCCCCGTACCCCTATTTACTCAGAGCTGATTAACAGACATCTCGTACACTCTCAGACTCCTCAGAGTTCTCCTTCATGGAAAGCACAATTGATGTTATTTAAGTATTTGCGTAAAATTGGTATTTATTGCAAACTCTGAATTCAATGAGGACAGCGATAGGATACCCCGACCGACCACTGCTGGCACATATTAAGTGCTCAGTTAATATTGATTTTCTAATTTTGGAAAATTTCCAATATATGTAAAACTGGAGAGAATAGTATCACAAACCCTCAAATCTGATGCTCCAGATTCACCAGGGATCAATTGCTAGCCAATCTTGCTTCATCTCTGTCCTTACCTCCTCTTCTTTGTCACTAGATTATTTTGAAGCAAATTTCAGACATCATATATGTCATACATTACTATTTCAATGTATATTTTCACAAGATAAAGATTATTTTTCTAAAATATAACTTTGCATGTCCCCCCAAACTCACTTGTTGGGACTGGTTATATTGTAAAGGTGTTAAGTGAAAATGCAATGCCTTTATGGCGTCCCATGGTGGGGCCTTTGGGTGTGATAAGGGCATTAGGGTGGGCCTCTAGGATTGAGTTCTGGTGGGTTCATAAGAGGGAAAAGACCAGAACAGGCAAAAACTTTGGGATGGCCGTTCTGCTCAAGGCCCTGTCTTCTCCTGTGCTGTAGCCTCAGCAGAAGTTGACTTTTGGACCGTGGGCCATGGAACTCCAGGTTGTCGAGCTGAATAAACCTTGATTCTAATGAATCACCCGGTTTCAGATACTTTTGTTGGCAATGTGATAGTAGACTATGACACCACATGTTAAAATAATTAACAATAATTTCTTAGTTGGTATTCAAATCACTCCAACTGTTCATGAATGACTTTTACAATCCACTCCTTCTGATCGAAACAGGGCTGCACAGGGTAGCTGTTCTTCTGCTGAAATCTCCCTTGCACCCCTTTTTTTTTGAGAGGATTTTGCTATAGGGCACGTGCGCTTGCCAGACAGACAGAGAGAGACAGGGAGACAGAAAGCAAGAAATCACTCCCCAGAGAGGATGGTCATGCTGCAATCCCTTCTCCGCCATTCTCCTCTCGGGATCTTGGGCATGCATGCACATGCACCCGGCATGAGTTTTAAGCCACCGGGTCTGGGACGTGAACCGCGGTCAACTACGTGGGAGTCCAGCGACATAGCCATTGTGCTAACTGCTGGTCCCCTCCCCTGCTCCCCTTTTTAGTTTGCTATAGGGCATGTGTGCTCACCAGAGAGAGACAGAGGACAAAAAGAGGGGGAGATGCAGTGAGAAATCACTCCCCTGGGGGGATGGCCATGCTGCAATCCCTTCTTCTCCATTCCTCTCTTGGATTTTGGGCATGTAGGCAAATGTGCCTGGTGTGTTTTTCAAGCTACCTGGTCTGGGAATCAAACCATGCTTGGCCATGTAGGATCCAGCTACTTTAACCTCCATGCCACCTACTGGCCTAGGCACATGACCCTTTTTTTCAGTTTCTTTTTTTCTTTTTTCCATGAGCAAAAGAGACAGAGAGAGAGAGAGAGAGAGAGAGACAGTGAGACAGCACCCCCAACAGGATCTTGAAGCCATAATCCGGCCTTAGCCAGCCTTGGATCACAGGCGCATACATGGCTGACATACTTAGGGAGGTCTCTGGATATGAACTGAGAACCTTCTCATGTGGGTCAGCCTCACCGAGTGTCATGTTTCACACTTGCACCACCCTCCATACCCTCCCTTAGGGCTTCAAAGAGAAAGCAGTTGCCAATGTAGCCAATTAAGATGTGGAAATCCAGGTTTTTTTCTATTTCTCAATATTTCCTTATTATCACTTCTTACACTGCCTAACTCATTCTTTCCCAATGAAAGTTGGCCCACAAAGATGTAATTACTTAGAGAGAATCTCCTGATTGTCCTTTACTTCTGGCCCAATGTGATGTGAAAATGACTTCTCCCTCTGTTTCTAGCTTTCCTGTTATTTCAGCCAAACCTGACGACTCTTGGGTCATCAGGTGCTTGGCACATAATTGGCATCATTATTTTTTTATTTTTTATTTTTGGAGAGGTTTTTTGCTATAGGGCGTGTGCGCTCGCCAGACAGACAGAGACAGAGAGATAGAAAGCGAGAAATCACCCCCCACGGGGGATGGTCACGCTGCAATCCCTTCTCCTCCATTCTCCTCTCAGGATCTTGGGCATGCATGCACACGCGCCCGGTGTGAGTTTTAAGCCACCGGGTCTGGGACGCGAACCGTGGTCGACTACGTGGGAGTCCTGTGACATAGCCATTACATTAACTGCTGGTTCCCGGCATCATTATTTTTATTGCAAAGAAACTACTGGGGGCAGGGGATGACCCACAGATGATGTAGCAGTTACGCCACTGAACTTCCACACAGTCGACTGTGGTTCAAGTCCTGGACCCAGTGGCTTAAAAACTCCGGTGGGCATGTGTGTGTGCATACCCAAAATCCTGAGAGGGGAATGGAGAAGGAGTTGTGGTGTGGCCATTCCCCCCGGGGTGGTGGTGGTGGTAATTTCTCATTTTCTGTCTGTCTGTCTCTCCAGCAAGCTCACGTGTCCTATAGCAAAAATCTCTCCAGAAAAAAAAAAAAAAAATAAGGAGAAACTGGGAAACAGGCTCACATTTGTACAGACCATAAGAAATCCTGTGTTTTTGTCCAGGTCTGGAGTGTTTACATAAATAGCTGTTTTCTGGGAGTGAGGATAGAATGTCCACCTTTCAGACTCTGAAATTAGAGGTCCAGAGCTAGTGAAGTTATGGGAAATGAGAGCTAAATTATAGTAGGCAGGAGTCACAGATGAAAGGAAGCGTGTGAGAGATTTAGTCAGGAAGTGAATTGTCTAATGAAAAGTCCCTTTTCTGTAATTTATAATTTCACCAGGTTGTTTATTCCACACTGTTTCAAGACCATAATTATAGTATTTTATTTTATTCACAGGTTTCAACATTTTAAAAGAGGTATCAGAATGGTGGGTAGAGAAAAAGTAAGCTATGTTAACATTTAGTTTGATTTATGAATGTTCTCTTTATTTCTCAGGACAGTTATTAGTTAGATAGACATTCTGGAAATAAGAGCTCTAGATTCTTTTCTTGGCTTCTATTGATTTATGTAATTAACTCTTAAACTTCAGTACCGTCTTTTTTTTTTTTTTTTTTGCCAGTAAGAAACCAAAATATAGAGTTTTCTAGTCATATTCCAGGATTTTTGAAAAATAAATGTTATTCTCTTAAATTCATACCTTCAGGATCATCATAACCCCCTTGGGAGGACACTTTATATGGATGTGTAAATTTCTATTGCAATCAATTTACATTGATTGATTGATTTAAAAACTCTATAGCTAGAAAAAAATCTTTCATGTAAGTTGACCTATTGATATAAATGTGGAATTTGAAAAACTGAACTGGGAATGGGAGAAGTAAAAACTCACGTTATCATGAGAAGAAAATGTCACAGTACTGGACAAACGTCTTGGCCTCCTTGTCGGTCTTGTCCAACATTCTTAAATCTTTATCTGAAATAGGAATCTTTGACAACAGGGTAAGCTTTCGGGAAGACTGTGGAAGGCAAAAGCTACGTAAATCTCTAGATTAAAATAAGATGGTAGATTTTAAATCATTTTAATTTACTCTTTTGAATCCATCATCTCTATCATCAAAAAGTCACACAGTGTGAACCAGATTTCCTCATTTTGGTTTAAGAGATCCAAAGCTACTCTTATCTAGATTTATCTATGGTTACTATGGAGATGGCTCACTTTGTGTCGGGATTTACACAGACACCCCAGTAGGGCAAAGAATTTGGGCTACTGAGTTCTTTCAAGGCCTTGAGGGATGCAGAGACCAAAACCTGCTACGATGTGGGGTGAGATGTGTCAGTGATTTCTGGAGAGCGGTGGGGTGTGGGTGGTTGTGCTCGGCGTGGGATGCTGGCCTTCACAATTGTTTACTCGTCCACGTTGCTGTGAGCTCCCGCGAAGTCGTGCTATTTGTGGCCAGTGCTTTGATTTCACAGAGCTATTGAGCGTACGACCTGTAGCCAATGGGTGAGAATTATAAAGCACATATAAATTCCACTAAAAATAAGTGTAGGAAAATGGAAAGGAATTAAAAACAAAACAAAAAAATGCGCTGATGCCCAGAAGGCTGAGTTTGGATCTCCCTGAGTGGGCCTGAGTTCGTCTTTCCATCTTGAGGCCCGTGGAATGCTAGGTCAGGCTGGCCGTGTCTTTCCGGTTCCCTAGCTTTTGCAGAGAGCCTCTAAGAGTTGATAATAATTTTCATCTTCTCCTTTCTCCCCCAGTTTCTTTCACATGCTGCCAAGCACCCCAGCAATACACTTATTTTCAGCCCCTATTTAAAATAAGAAATGAGTGCAAAATTTATATTTTGTATGTGTGTTTTAGAAGAAACTATTTCAAGTCAATGAATTACCCAAATTATTAAATAAAATAGATCCCGTGTAATAACGTCCCTATCTCCTATGACTCTAAGTACACACAGTTGCCTCCTACTCCTAGAGGTGCACAAAATCCTACCTGACAAATACCCAAAAGTGATGCTTCTAGCAGAGCTGTGAGGACCATTCTTTTGGCCCTCTGTGATATTTAGAATTGCACCATTTGAAATGCTATTTTGAACTCTGTGTCCTCCTTGATAATGAAGTTTGAAATGCGAGCATAAAAAATTATTTGCGAGTTAGCAGTGGCTAGTGATATGTAGATGATGATATAATGAGAGCTGCTTCCTAAGGGTTTGGGGGAAATCATCAGTAAAAACAAAGTGACGGCTCTATGTTTTAGAAATGAGGAAGACTGTACTATAAGCCACAGAACTAGCTGGTGAACTCCTGGAGGAGCTGAATCTCAGCTACTTGTTTCTGACTCCCAAAATGAAAGTACTAAGCAAATGCTTGCTGAATGAGCAACAGGGAAAAGTAGGATTCAAGTGTCTGCTAACTGTGGTTCCTGTGTGGGGGATCCAGAGGTTCTCAACTCCTTTGGAACAGATTTACATGAAATAAAAAAAGATTTTTGTGCAAATTGTGCCACTTCTGAATTTTTTTTTAAAGGTTTTTGCCATCGGATTGCTCAAGAGATGCAAAGAGAGAAAGACAATGAGAGGGAAAGAAATCACTCCCCATGGGAGATGGCCATACTGCAATACCTTCTCCTTCATTCTCCTCCTGGGATCTTGGGCTCTCACACACATGTGCCCGATGTGGTTTTCCCTGTGTCTGGGACTTGAACCGCAGTTAACCACGTGGGAGTCCAGTGACTTAACCACCATGCTACCTACCGGCCCCCACTTCTGAACTTGGATCCAAGGTTTCAAATCTCACATTTACTGCATTTGTCTATTCTGTGTCCTGTTCCTGTGGCTTATTCCTTTGTGAGTTCTTCTATATTTATGAATTTCCTCTGCTCTTCTTGGTTCAGGCCCGGTTGGTCTCACTTCTGGAGAATTACGTTAGCCTTGCCGGTATTCAATAAAATTGTGGGAAGCATTATTTTAAACTGAGCCCCTGGACTAGGCCCTAACAGACTAGACCAGATCAGAATGGAATCTCTCACGATAGGTGTTGTGGTAACTGAACTGAACTTAGTAATGGGGCTGATTTCTGAAAAATAGGTGATTCACAGCACTGATCCAGAGAGGCCACGTCAACCTCAGTGAGCATGATAAAAAAGGACCCTCCAAATCAACTCTATGAGGAAAGTAATTCTGAGGTGACCAATGTGCTTTGTTCCTGTTCCTGCTTTCTTTGACCATTAGTGTTTCTGCTTGCTCATTGGAGCAACTTTCAAGTTTTGTAGATGGGATGCTGTCTGATTCATGAATTGCTAATAAAAAGCAATAGCTTTTTTATTGAACTCATCTTCAAACTGAGTTTGTTGAAATTTTGTTCGTGGACACAGCTGATCACTTTGCATTCAAATACTTGCCCTTCTAAATACTTCTGCAGCCTGTTTATGGGGTAGTGTTTCTAAGTCACTCACCTATGCTACTTCCTGCATGAAAATGTTTAGCATTGGTCTGCGACCCACTAAATTCACTGGGACTTCTTTCCTTGGCATTGAAAACCTTCCTTCTCGGCTAATTTACTTTTCTGGGCTTATCTACTAAGCCACTGGCATGAAACCCACATTCTTGATAATCTATTTGTTTTATGACATTCCCTCTAACTGAGGAAATGGTATAAGAAAACTTTGCTAAGTTGTGAGGTTACCTTTGGCCTCTTGATGGTAATCAGCTTATTGATGGTGGAATGTATCTTGCAGATCATGAAACTTTTTCCTTACTATAGCAATTACCCCTCCGGAGATGCCCACCAGAGATGTCAATTTAGCTCCTCAATGGGATCCCATGGCTGGAAGGATGTGGCATGCAGGACTTAGATGTGGAGGGCTGCCCTTGATGTTGGGGTGCTGGGGGACGGGATGTAAAGGGCGATCAAGGGACAGAAGGTGATGGGCAAACTGGGAAAGCTGGTCCTGAAGGCACATTTTATGCATAAACTTCCTGGCAGGGTCAGATGACTGTGGGCAGTCCTGATGTTTGCTGGGCTAGTGCAATAGTGGGCCAGAGTTTTTTAAATAACATTTTTTGTATCAGGCCTGCTAATATGAGAAAACACCTCTTCCATGGCCTTTCCCAGCAAGGTGTGGTCAGGGTTGACATGAATGACTCCATTTTGATTTTGACAAACCTTCACCCCAATGTCTGAAATTTGATCATTGTTTTCATGTGTATTTCACAAGGGTTTGTTTAGAGGGAGTCTAAGAAGCCTGTCAATGATGCTAGGCTTCCTGTGGCCACAAACCGAAGTGTCTTGTGAAAGGGACTGTCGTGACCAGCAGATGGCGTAATGGTTATATTGCTGGATTCCCATGTAGTCGATTGCAGTTTGAGTCCCTGACCTGGTGGGTTAAAACTCACGCTGGGCATGTTTGAGGGTGTGCCCAAAATCCCAAGAGGAGAATGGAGGAGAAGGGATTGTGGTGTGGCCATCCCCCTTGGGGTGATTTCTCCCTTTCTGTCTCTCTGGGGAGCACATATGCCCTATAGCAAAAATCTCTCTTTAAAAAAAGTAAAAAAAGGGGCTGGCTGTTAACTCCAAAGCAACAGCACAGGTGCAGGACAGCTCTGATTTCATTCATTGTGTTGATTCTCCCCAGAAGAGTCCTCGTCTTCCTCACACTGTACGCCTGACGTGCCAAACTGGCTCTTTTCTATCTCCGCACCATTGGCGTGGACTTTCCTTGGAATATGCACCGAACCTTTTCCCTTCACCTTCTCTCACCTGCTCTTCTCATCATTTCCCAAGAACTGTCTCTGGCTCTTTGTCAGAACCAAATCAAAAGTGAAACTTTTTGGAGGAGTGTGCGACCAGGAAGCAGAAGAATTCTCTTGTTTCTGGTATAGGTTTCTTAGTATAATAGAAAGGATTCTTAAACTTAGAAATATTCAACATTCTCTTGAGATATTTTCATCTATGGTGGGACAAAGGTCAGGAGATGTCAAGTGGCTGTCAATAGAATATTTCCCAGGTCCAAAAATTCTCCTTGAAGCAAATATGTACATTTGATACCTGCGAGTTTTGAATGTGCAAATATTGGCTTAGTAGATAGATGAACCCAGGTCGAAATTCTGGGGTTTTTTTCCTCTCAAGGGTTGGGCCAGTTACAACTCTGACTAAGGGTTATATAATTTTTCCTCCTCAGATAATGAATTTTTTAGAATGGAATGATTTCTTACTTTTGCCTCCAGAATACATAACACCTGTGGAAAATGTTAAACAGTTTTGTTTCACTTGGGATCTGCTGACAATCCATTTTATGGTGATTCAGTACCTGGTCTTGCTCCTGTGACTTCTCAGAGCCCCTGTTGATGACTTTGTCAGATCTCTGGGAACTTGATGAAAATCACCAAGGTGTTTTTATTCATTTGATATTCGGAATTTTGCATGTTGGGACTGGTGAAAAACTGTTCTCATATAAGGAAAGAGCCTTTCGTGATGGACTTTGAACATGCTTTCAGAAACACTGAGTCATCAGAAAAGTCGTAATACACTTTCGCATAGAAAACAAAAATACATCCTTAGTTTTCAGACGACCCAGTAGTTCTGCTGATAATGGGTGTGAAGAAAATATACGTGAGTCCTAGACTGTAAAGCAGTGTGCTTACATAAAATCATAAACTCGAAGGCAGACTATAAAGCTAGTCATTCTTGAATATCATGTGCAAAGCAAAGGACTCATGGCGACTCACATTACTGTGTACAGTCGGTTGTTGTCACGGTTGAACAGCTGAAGTTTCTATGTCTAAGGAGAAGACCAGGCCAATCATTAGGTAACCTACTTGCACAACGTAATTGTCATAGAAGCCTGCAAAATCATCTTCTAAAAGTTGGGTCAGCAAAAAGCATGGTGGTTAAGGTGCTGGATGCCATGTGGCTGACTGCATTGTTCGAGTCCTGGACCTGTTGGTTTGAAAAATCACAGTGAGCGCCTGTGTATGTGTGTGTCCAAAATCCCAAGAGGAGAATGAAGGAGAAAGTATTGTGGCATGGCCATCTCCCTGAGGGGCTTCTTTATCACTGTCCCCCCATGGCCACCCTGCATGTTCACATACCTCATGGCAAAAATTGGGGGAAAAAAGTTAATTACATCACAAGACATTTTAAAATGCATGATTTTAATCCGTGATGTATCTTTACTTATTGGCATTGGGTGTGTACACAGTCTACTGACTTTTGAGACCCACTCCCCAGTCCCTGAAGGAGCCTGCCCACTCAGGCCATGCTGATTTTGGGCAATGTCTCCATGAGGCCCCTACTTCCAGCCAGTTGCGTAAAGTTTCACTGGAGGCTTGATTACTTTGTACACGTGGGTCTTAGGGACTCAGGTTGTAGGCCACTGCTTTTCCCCTGCTTTATGCAGCTAAGTATAGGTTGTGTGGGAGACCCAGGGTCCAACCAGGTAACACAACAATCTATTTGAATTAACTGGGTTTTTAATCCAATTTTAAAAGCTCACATGTTACACTTGAAATTGGCAGCTGCCCTACATGGTAAGCAGGGCAGGGGGCATTCATCTCATTTCACTGAAATGAACGTGGAGAGCCAAAGTGACCAAGGGACTTGCTCAAGGTCAAACTTCAGCTCTTATATTCCTTATTTCTTCTGATATTTAGCTGTGATTGTCCTGGAAAGGTTTCACAGAACTCAGAATTCCTGGCAGAAGTTCTTCAAATCAATTCCTGTGTTACTATTTTTGGAGTGAACTGGGGCTCTGGAAATTTTGGAGGTTAAAGAGCAGAATCATGATTTCTTGAAAAGATGCCTCACCTATATGACAGCCCCATGTTGCCCCCTTATGGAACTTCGGATATTTGCAAAATTCTTCGCCGACTTAATCTTTAAAAACTGACACAGTAAAAACAAGATTTGTAACGTTAATCTTTCTCTTGATAACATGTTATATTTTCATAGAGTAAATCCCTGTTACTGAAATTTAGCCAAAGTGAAGGAAAATGTGTTTGTGGGCGAGTCTACAGAAAACTTTTCTGTGCTAGTTTCTGTTTCATAGTGCCCTTCTCCCACATCATGAGGACTAATCATTCTGCACATGGAAAATAATGTCCTTAGGGGAGAGCAGATGGCATGGAAGTTAGGGTGGCTGGATCCCACATGGCTGAACGTGCAGTTTGGGTCCCCAACCCAGAGGCTTGAAAATCATACCAGGCGGTCCCCACAGTCCCAAGAGCAGAGTGGAGGAGAAAGGATGGAGGCATGGCCATCCCCATTTGGGCGGTGACTTCTCACATTCTGTCACTCCCCCTCTCTCCTGTCTCTGGTGAGCACACTTGCCCTATCACAAAACTAAAAGAAAAAAAAAATGTATCTGATAAAATAGGGAGGGAGGTTCTTAATATTTTACTAAATGTGGAGAATAGGATTGTGGCTTATTTCAAGTTTCATGCTTGTAAGACCTTGGGGAATTTGATTAAGTTTTTAAAAATAGGCTTCAATTCCAGCTCTGTTACTCGATGACTGCAGAACCTCAGGTAAGACTCTCAGTTTCTTTGCGTCTCAGCATCTTCTTCTGCAAAAAGGGGAATGTACAATGCAGCCATTTGTGCCGCATTTGGAACAATGCCAGAGCAGAGGATGCACACAGAAGTAGAAGCAGTGGTGGTGGTTGCAGAAGAAGGAACCCAAGCATCCGACTCCTCTGAACTGGAACCTGAAGAGATTGTACGACACTAAAGGAGCGAGGGCCTCTGCATTTTGCATCTTGGACCCTGTGGAGGAGGGAAAACGGGAGGGGGAGGCTCCAGGAGCACTGTTTCCATCTCCTCCCTCCCAGAAAGGCCTTTTCCTCCCCACTGCACCCGGGGAGAGCGAAGTTTAGGAGTCACTTGCTGGAGGGGCTGCTGGTTCTGGCCGTAGTTTCTTAGTAATTTGGGGTGGTAGATGCAACAGGGGGAGGTGGGGGACGGGGTGACGGGCGCGACTCAGGACGCCAGAGCCTCCTCAGGTGTGAGGCCTGCTGTGAAGACCAGCACACGCTGGATGTGGTCACTGACTGGAGAATGCCTCAGGGAGATGAGGGCTGGTGTGCACAGAGGGAGTGGCCGCAGGGAGCCCGGGGGGCAGGACACTGGTCAGTGCCCAAGGACGGACTGGAAGAAGACACGGAGACGGGACTGATGGCAAGGAAATTCTTCCCCTGTCCCAGAATCACAAATTCTCCATTCTCAAAGATGAATAAAGCTGGACATTCCAGTGGTGAAAACGGATTGTATTCAGTAACTACTCACAGTCAAGAGCTCAGCTCTGTGCCCTGTGTGGAGAGGTGACTTTGTCTTTCATTTTGTTTATTTTTCTAATAATTTTTTTGTGTGTGTCTAAAAACTGCCTATGAACATCTGTAATGTATTTGTAATAGATGAAAAGTTTGTAGCACCCATTTCAAAGAGACAGAGGGAGGATCATGATTGCAAGCCCCTTTTAGTAAATGCTCTAAGAACAGGAAGTTCAGGGCCTATCTTCAGAGTAAACAGCAGTGCTGAGCTTTCCTGGGAGGCACTGGAATATAGAGGCTGTCTGGGGACTCTGCCTGGTGCTGCCTGGACCGTGCTAGAGTCTGTCTTCTTAGTGCAGAGGCTTGGCCAGAGTCACCAGGCTGAGAGTCCTGCCATTCTTTTTTTTTTTTTCCCTTTCTTTTTTCTTTTTCTTTTTTTTTTGGAGAGTTTTTTTCTTATTGGGCGCGTGCGTTGGCCAGAAAGACAGAGAGAGATGGAGAGATAGAAAGCGAGAAATCACCCCCCCAGAGGGGATGGCCACGCCGCAATCCCTTCTCCTCCATTCTCCTCTCAGGATCTTGGGCATGTACACACACGCACCCAGCATGAGTTTAAGCCACCAGGTCCAGGACTCGAACCACGGTCGCCTACATGGGAGTCCAGCGACATAGCCATTACGCTAACTGCTGGTCCTGAGAGTCCTGCAATTTTTACCATGAGGCCTTTTCAACCAGTTAGACCCCCTCATTGGTCTCCATCTGTCAACTGTGATGGTATTTACAAACTGTGAGAAGTTGGTCATTTATTTACTTATTCTACCGTTATTAGTTGGAAGCTTCTGTGTGCTAGAGTCAGGGAGTTCAAGAGTCGGGGAGCTTTAGAGCTGTGTGTCCTGTTCACTGTTGTTTTATTTGAATTAGTCTTACCTTAACTAAATAGTTAGCATCTTTGAGGTTAGAGACACTATGTGGTCTTCTACGTAGCATGCAAGTTAATAGAGTGCAATACATATTCAATTGAATTTATGTAATGTAATTGAACAACTCATTAAATAAAAAAGATAAAGGAAAATAATTTGAAATTGAATTCGAATGAGAGTTAAGTAGAGTAGAAAAAGAAAATAACAACATCGAATGATAAAAGTACATTATTTTACCCCCCTGCCCCTTTACGCTTGTATCTTTTTTTTTTAAATTGTGGGCTCTGGAAAATTTGGTTTGAAAAAACTGCTTATTAAAAATACAAGTCTGGGTACCAGCAGATGGTGAAATGGTTATTGATGGACTCCCATGTAGTCGATCATGGTTCGCGTCCCGGACCTGGTGGCTTAAAACTCACGCCGGGCGCGTGTGCGTGCATGCCCAAGGTCCCGAGAGGAGAATGGAGGAGAAGAGATTGCGGCGTGACCATCCCCCTGGGGGGTGATTTCTCGCTTTCTGTCTGTCTCTCTCTGTCTGTCTGGCGAGTGCACGTGCCCTATAGCGAAAATCTCTCCAAAAAAAAAAAAAAAAAAAAAAAAAACACCCTCACACTGTGTGCATGCGCGTGTGTATGTGTGCCCAGAATCCTGAGAGGAGAATGGAGGAGAAGGGATTGTGGCATGACCATCCTCCCCAGGGGGTGATTTTCTGTCTCTCTCTGTCTCTCTGGCAAGTGCACATCCCCTGTAGCAAAAATCTCTCCAGGAAAAATGCAAGTCTGACCATTTATCAATTCTCCAGGCCCAGCGAGCTGAAGTTAAACCACAGCTTCTCTGAGAACTGAGCGTACAGGATGAATAAGCCAGCCTGGACACAGTTGCTTCTGTAGAACCTTCTCGCAAAGGAGGCATTCCCTGTCCTGGGTCCTGAGTTGTTCAGGAGGGCAAGTCCAAGAGGGCTCCCCCGCTGGGATGATGGAACAGAATCTTAGAGTAGAAGATGAGGTATAGACGAGAAAGCTCTGACAGAGCCCCACCCTGGTGCTTCAGCTCAGAACTGAGGGCTACTCTCCTGACCTTCAGAGATCGAGAATTTGATGCCTAAAGAACTTGTATCTTTACTGGTTTTGTTTTGTGTTAGCTTTTGCTATAGGGCATATGCGCTCACCCGAGAGGGACAGAGAAGAGAGAGGAAAAGTGGGAAATCACCCCCGCTTCGGGCGGGGGGAGGTGGCTACATCCCAATCCCTTCTCAGATCTTCATTCTCCTCTTGGGATTTTGGGCACACAGGCACATGCACCCAGCATAATTTTCAAGTTACCGGGTCTGGGACTCTAACCGCATAGTTGGCTATGTGGGATTAAGCTCCTCAACCTCCACACTACCTCCACACTACCTATTTTAGTAAACTAAAATTTACTTAGGGGTCATGCTACTGTCTATATTTCTGAAATATTCTAAGAAGTAATTGTTATTTGCTTCCTTAGGTACAAAAAAATGGAATGAATCTCTGAGGTAGACTGTATAGGTGGTATATCTACACTTTCTTGTGTGTCTGCTTTAAATGCTAAAAATAGTAAAAATTTCTCCAAGTCTAACATGTACTGAAAAGCTAAGAATAGATAAAAAGAATTTTCTTTCTTCTAGGTGTGAGGAATATTCTCAGATCTTGCCAAGTCTGCAGCAAATGAAGGGGGTGGTTCTTGGAAGACAGCACTCCTGGAAGGGGGCCAGGCTGGAGTTGGCCACCTTGTGATGTTTTCATCGGCAGTGTTGGCAGGAGGGCTTCCACCGCTGTCCTTCCCACCGTCCTCTCTAAAGGAAGGCCGAGGTTGGGTGAGAGTCAGGGCTGGCGCAACACTGCTGTTAGGAGCTCTCAGACACATGTGTGTCTTTACAAAGTGATGAGTCTCGCAGCATCTTCCCCTGCACAGCCCCAAGTCTTCTGCTGCAGTGCTTCTCAGCGGGTGGGCATTTAGCCGTGTTTAGAGACATTGGACTGTCACAATCAGGGGACAGATACTATTGGCATCTGGGGGTAGAAGACAGGGGTGCTGCCTAACACCCTGCAATGCACAGGACAGCCCCCCAACAAAGGATTACCCCATCCAAAATGCCAACAGTGCCGAGGCTCGGAGGCCCCTTTCTGTATTTTAGGACAAGCCCATTCCTTGCTCAGTGCGCTAACACCTTACTGCTGGGGTGAGAAAATGGAGTCCATGTCTCCCCATCGCAGCCAAGAACGGAAAGACAAGGAGACACCTAAACACAAGGTTTGTTGAGGGAGATAGAGACTTACTCCACAGATGGGACGGGCCATGAAAGGAAGACAAGCAGCCCCTCTCCTTTCCAGGACCCCTTGCACCCTGTCTTGTCCGTCTAAAATGTGTGTTCTTAGGCTGCTTTGGGGCTCTTGAATTTTCTTTTGGCTTGTTTCTCGTTCTTGTTTCTTGCAGGTCCCATGTTGCTGGGAGTTGTTTTGAGTTAAAATACAGACGGTCGGTCATAAAGTCCCTCCTTTAAGTTTCTTTGTGCTCCAGGCTAGTTTCCTGATCGAAATCTGCCTAACCAAAGTTATTATCCTATGGCTATGTGGGGTCCAGCAGCTCCTAACGTGACCGCTCCACATGTGGTCTCCAGACAGCAGCATAATTTGGGAGTTTGTAACAAATACAGACTCTCCAGCCCGATCCCAGGCACACAGGACTAGAACGTGCATTTTATCAATGTTCCTGAGCACCTTACAGGCGTGTTCAGTTCTGGGAGCCCTGATAACAATCTATGAGAACCAGAGGACAGATGTTTGCGGGGGGAGGGGACAAGTCAAGACCAGCCGGTCCTGGCCTTACTCAGGTAGCATCTAAGTTCACAAAAACTCACTCAGTCTCCATCTTTTCATTTTCATTGAAGTTTCTTTCCACCTCTTTGCTATCTTCCCTTCCCTCCCTCTTTTTTGTTTTTCTTTTTCTTCTTGTTATTCTACTTCATCAAAGCTGTATCCATTTATGTTTATCCCACATGGGTGCATTACTTTTCCTACATCTTTCATTTTGAGTCACTCTTGATGCAAAATAAATACATAAAAATGTAAAAGGCAGACATTTATCTCTTTAATTAAAGGAGCTGTCCTAGCGAGAATAAGTGGGTAGAGTCTGGAAGGATAGCCATAGTTTCTGAAACCTGATGACATAATTAAATTCAGCCTTCCTGCACTGGGTCCTTCAGTGGCGTGATATTAAAAAGAAAGGCAATAAAACTCATCCAATACTAATTGAATCAGAAGTCCGTGCAATCAGTCTCTTTGATATACCTTTTGTCAACACAGCTTCAGGTTTTGAATAGGCAATCTAAAACCCTGGAAACTTACCATCTTGACTCATCAGCAAAATTTCTGCTGAAGCTAGGTATAATAATAGGACTGATTAAAAATAAAATTTACTCTGTATGCTGTGCCAATGTACCATAAAATTTCAAAACCCTTTAAGTCTTTTCTTTAGGAATTCTTCCTTTTTTTTTTTTTTTTAAAGATTGTGCTCGTGTCATAGTTCACCATCTGTTAGGTCCCTGTTTCTCTATGGAAAATAGGAGTTAAAATTTGAAATGGCTAAAACAAACTTTCTTTGGGCTTTGTAAACTTTGACTAAGCACCCATTGTTTGCAACATGCTGAAAAAACTGTGCAAGATTAAATAATATTAAAATACAATCCGTACCTTAGTTCCTGGTTGTGTGGGTGTTAGCTTGGATGAGAATATGAGGATAGGCAGAGGTTTATTCATGGTTAGTGTATTACTACATGTACTAACAGAGTGACAGGCGTTTATAAAGAAATAGTCATGCTCCATTTTTTTTTTTTTTTTTTTTGGTTGTAGAAAGGTGGATTTTGAAGGAAAAAAAGAAAATGGCTAAAGATTCCAGTTTCTAAAGAGCTGTGATTTTTCTTAGTGCCATTGCGTATTGTGGTTAACAATTATATTAAGTCTTAGGGAAGTTTAAGGAGGTCTGAGGAAAGTACCACTCCTGTTTATAATGGCTTTATACCTACATATATATGACTGTATGCATAAGTAAATAAAAAATATTACTCATGATAAATATTTTGCGCACATGCGCACACATGGAAGGAGAAGCACCATTGACAAGATCTCGTCACACCTTGATCCTCTTCCTCCAGCCCTCCAGCTCGTCGGGATCCTGGACACCCCCCCACCGGTTTGAGGTCCACCGAGTCAGAACTGGCCGCTGGCCATGTGGCTATAGAATTGCTGTTTGTGTGCTACCAGCTGGCCCGTGTAGGCTAGGTGGTACCTGTATATTTTTATATTTTAGCATTTCTCCATAACTTATTCTTTTTTCTCCTTTAACGCTGTAATGGTGGCCAGCTGTGTGGTGAAGTGATAATGTGTCGCTCAATGGAAGCTAGGTTTCACAGCGACCGTGGTTTGAATCCCCAGCAGGTCAGCTGAGACATGCTGGGCACGTGAGCATTTGCTCAAGATTTGATGCATTGGAAAACTGCAGGAAGGGGATGATGGTGTGACCTGATTCTGTGGAGGGTGCTCCCCTCCCCTTCTCTCTCAGGTGTGCACAGACACTATCATGAATAAAGGGGAAAAAAAAGAAAGAAATCAAACTATAATGGCATCAAAACAGTGACTTACTCTTTTTAAGTGTACATCAAAGTCATTGATGGAAGACAATAAAGCTGTTATGTAAGTATTGCAAATAATTTGTTTTAAGAATTTGTAGTATTTCCTCAGTTCAGTGAAATAAAATGTATTTTACTTAGAAACGGCTCTTTCAAATACTACCCTTATGCACAGCAGGCTGGGAAATTACTTATCTCTAACTTACATGAAGCATGTTAGAAATGTTTCTTTGGGGACCTGCAGTTAGGGTAATGGCTATGTCGCTGGACTCCCATGTAGTCGACTGTGGTTCGAGTCCCAGACCCAGTGGCTTAAACTCGCACTGGGTGTGTGTGCGTGGGTGCCCAAGATCATGAGAGGAGAATGGAGGAGAAGGGATTGCACGTGGCTATCCCCTCGGGGGGGGGGGGGCGGGGGTGAATTTTAGCTTTCTGTCTCTCTGTCTCTCTGTCTTTCTGGAGAGCGCCTGTGCTCTATAAGAAAAACTTCTCAAAAAAAAAAAAAAGAAAAAAAAGAAAAGAAAAAAGAAAAAAGAAATGTTTCTTTGAATTAGATTAAGAAGATCCTCAACAACAACTGCAACAAAATACTAACCTTATGCAAATATCTCCACCTGGCATCTAAGACTTTAGTAAAAAAGATTTAGAATGATCTTCAATTTTTCTCTGAGACCTAATCAATATGCAGAAGGACGTCTACTACTAGAAATGACAACTAATGGAAAAATTTGTCCTTTTTATCCGTTTACTTTGCAGATGACTAGGCCAAAAACTCTATCAGTAGTTGGATGATTTCCTAAATAAATTGAGACGGAATTGAGTCACATGAAAGCTTTATTCAATTAGTAATCACATTTAAAAATTCATTTTAGAAGAAGCTAGAAAGAACTGGATTTATGTGATAGGTTTCATAGGGCAGGGCTCACCTTTTGAAACCATAGGGTGTGTCCTCGCTGGGTGATGTTAGATCATTTCTGTAATGATGGATGTGTGCTCACCACCATATAAATTACAAATGGTTCTTAATACTGGTCTCGAATTTTCCAAACGTTTTTTTGTCTGTCCCAAATTCTCTGGGTTACGTCCTCTCTGAATTGGACCCTGTGTTCATGTCTTTACGTAGGACTTTCTGCAACTTCTGGTCTCTTACTGCTGGCTTGTTTTTGGCTTGAGAACAAAACTGGGAGAAACTGGTTAGGTAAGTTGTTGTGTGTGTGTGTGTGTGTGTGTGTGTGTGTGTGTGTTTTCTGTTGTTTTAAATAAGATAAAGAAAAGGCCTTTTGGAATGCTAAAGGTGTACGAGTAACTTAGGGACCTAAAAGCTGACAAAGAAATTCTTGAAAGATGTTCAGAAAGTCTGCTTCTGAGAACACAGATGTAAGGGAGCCACATTTAGGGAATACTAAACAGGTGGTGATTGTTTTTTGTTTTTTTCTTTTCTTTTCTTTTCTTTTCTTTTCTTTTCTTTTCTTTTCTTTTCTTTTCTTTCTATTTTTTTTTTCTTTCTTTCAGTCTTTATCTTAAGTCTGAACCATTTAGTCAAAGCCACAGGGAAGCAGAGGGTGTGTCCATCTGGACAAAGACTCAAGTTACACCCTGCCTGACTGAGGTAGCACCCATACAGGTGAGTCCTGGTCAGGAAGGGAAATTGAAGAGGAGGGCTTGTCCTCGTGGGAGGAAAGTGGTAACTGATGCGAAGGGAGCAGACGATGAGACAAGGTGTCCGGGTCAGCTCCACTAGGGCCAAAGTGCTGAATGTGGAGACATTTTAGGTAGGTAGGTGTGGAGGAGAGAAGGGTGGATTTCACCCTATTTCTCTCTTGAGAGAAGGACGTTTCACAGAGAGATTCTTCCCGTAACAACAGAGGCAACTGTGGGGTCAGGTAGGTCGGTGAGTGTGGGATGTTAGGAATATGCTACTACATTGAAAATTATTCAAAAATGTTTAGTAACAAAAAAAGAAAGTACAGACCTTCACCAAGAGATTTCAGACTACACCAAGTCTCGTGAAAGATCGTTGAAGAATTTGTGTTCCTCAAACCTCACATCCTCTTCCACCTCTTATCTTCTATGAAAGACAGGGCATGGATTGGGTTTCTTGTAGAGCCCGAAGTAACCCATCATGAACTAAATGCTACTGACTGAACAGACAAAGATCCAGACAAGAAACAAAAGGGAGCCATGTTTTTAAAATAATGTGCCACTTTGAAAACTCAAGGGGAAAATAATCAGGAAGGTTTACCAGGGGGCTACTGGTGATAGTGGGTATATAGGTGTTTTTAATAACGAAATATCTGTTGGTGAGGCTAGAAGAGCATGAAGAGGCAATGAGTTCACAAGTTCTGTCCTTTGACAGGAAATAAGAACTGACTTCTTGATTCTGGCAAGAATGAGTGGGCAGCATTTTTGAGAGGGTAGTTCCCTTGCAAGACATTGTCAATAAAGCATAAGGAAAAGGTAAGATATAAGAAAGTAGTTTCCACTGTGGAATAACTCTCATATACCAGCCCTGTGCTTGGGACATAGCGTGTACTGAAGAAATAATTCCTATTTCTTTATAGCATTCAAGAGGATAAGTTTCCTAAGACCGACTTCAGACAGCCACACAATCTAAGGACCACCTCATGGCCCTAATTCCAACTGCTTCCACTGTCTCCCACTGCCTCCTGATGGGAGTGTCTACACCTCTAAGGGCTACCATGGTTTGAGGTGTTTTGCCGGCCTCTAAAATAGTGTTGTCAAATGAAATACAGAACACTCAGTTACATTTGAGTTTCGGTTGAACAACACAGTTTTTTTAGTCTAAGTATATCTGAGATATTGCATGGCTCCTGCCAGTTGCAACACTCCTTTCTTCTCTTTTTGTTATAATCTTTTCTTTATTGTTTTAATCCGTTCATATCAATTCATGCAGTCAACACATACTTATTGAGCAGCTTCTCTGTGTGCTGGATTCTGTTGCTGAGGAGAAGAGCCAGGAGAATGAGCACCTTTTTGCCCTCCTATAGAAGAGGAGGAAAACAAGCAAACACTTCACAGAATTTCAGGATGGCGCGGGCATCGAAGAAAAAACAAATGAAGAGCATGACCAGATGATGGGATCAAGGTGAAGTTGTGGGGGGCATCTGTGAGATGGGACATTTCAGTAGAAACTAGACCCTTATGAAAATGTGAATTGTGTGGAGATCTGGGGCAAGTGTGTCCATCTGGTCAACTAGACCAACAAGCAAGTTGTAAATGCAATACCACTTGAATTATTTGTCAGTTTTTAGAAGGAGTCTATTTTGGCCTCTTCCAGGCAATCCTTTGCTCATTGTCCATTTCTCCTCTGGGGATTTTGGCCACGCACGTACGCTTGCCTAGGGTGATTTTCCAGCCGTGGGGTCTGGGACTTGAACAGCTCAGTTGACCATGTGGGAACTAGTGCCTTCACCAGCATGCCACTTGCTGGCCCTGACTTATTTTCTAAGTCAAAAGTATTCCCCATCTTCTGGTGTCGGCCCATGAGCTTGGCCATGGATTAAAGGTGGCTTACCCTAGTTCTGCACTGACTTCTGTCCCCTTCTGTCCAGGACACGGCTTTGGAAAATCTCCCCTTTCGTGCAACTCCTGAGGTTCCCGCTCTACTGTTAATAGCCTAAAGTTATATTATCTTAAATCTATCTTTTGAAAACGCTCACTTCACCTTGTATCACCTCCAGCTATTGCTTCATTTCCAGGATCTCCTTCTATCAAAATTTAAAAACAAAACAAAAAACCAAACTGCTCTACTCGCGGTCTCAGGCAGCTCTGTCAATCTCTGCCATCCTCTGGTCAGACCTTCGGCCCCACCAGTGCAGGACGTTGCTCTTGTCAAGGTCCCCGTGTGCGCCATTCTCATGCCATGGTCCGTCCTTGCCCTCACTTCTAGACGATAGATCTCCCTGCCCCTCACAGCAGTTGCCTCTGGACACTTTCTTCTTGATTCTTCTCTTTATTCACTTGGAACGTTCTTGGCCCCCTTTGCAGGCGTCTCATTCCCCGACTCCCGCACGACGGACGTTCCAGACCAGGTCTTTTCTCCTGCACCTGTTCCGGTCAGGACCTCGTTCCATCTCTGCACTGATGTCTCTCAAATTTCTAGTAATATCTCCGGCCCAGCCCCCTTCCCGGAGTGCCAGTCTTCCCTGTGCAACTGCCTGCACTGAATGTGCCTCAGTGCCCCACCTGTCACCTGCCCCAGGCCCTTCTCTGCTGCCATCGCCCTGGTCCAGTTGCTCAGCTGGGCCTTCGAAGCAGCGTCCTAGTTGGGCCCTGTTTCTACCCGGTCCCTCCACAGTGGTCAGAGTGACTCTTCGAACGTCCGGAGATCACATCCTGCTTATGCTTAGCCCCCCCAACTATTCTCCATCTCATCCTACGGAGAAGTCTATGCCAAGTACCTTTGGCCCGCGTTCCTTCCTGGGTCCCTCTCCCCGGCTCACCTCTCTCTGGCCACCTGGCTTCCTTGCTGTTTCTCACCAGCAAGCCCTTCCCTACCTGGGACCATGCAGATCTGACTCGCTGCTCAGAGGTCACCTGGTGGGAAGCTCCCCAACACACCCATTTTAAATTGTATCCCCCGTCTCTCCCCATGCGTCATATCCCCACCCTGCTCAGCACCCAGCATGTTCTTCTTTAAAGTTTTCTTCCATGACATAGAGATGAGAGAGAAAGAGAGAGAAAGAGAGAGAAAGAGAGAGAGAGAAAGAGAGAGAGAGAGAGAGAGAGAGAGAGAGAGAGAAAGGGAGCGCCCCCAAAGGGTCCCTTTAGCCAGCTCCGGGTCATGGGCGAGCCTGTCCCTGGCACACGTGGGGGGTTTCTGCCCTTGAACCAGGACTTTCCCAAACTCCCCCACAGAGGTGTGCTTCACTACTGCACAACCAACCGACCCCACATTCTAGGACGAGTGTAAACATTCGCGTTATTTTACCCTGCCTGCCCCCACCCCTCTGGTGTATAAACTCACAGTCAGTGATTTTGTTTTTTTCTGTACTACTATATCAATACTCAAAAGGATGCTCAGAAAATGCAGGTGACCAGCACATATATATCCAATGGGAAAAAAAAAATCAGGCTTTATCTTGTAGTAAATGGTCAGCCAATGGGGCAAAATGTTTGTGGTGGTTAAGGGTGCTGGACTCCCATAGGGCCGATGATGGTTTGAGTCCCGGACCTGGTAGCTTGCTTTCTCACTTTCTCTCTCTCTCTCTCCCTCTCTTGTCAAATTAAAATAAATAAATAAATGGATAAAGTTAAATAAAACAATTCTTTAAAAAATATTTGGGATCAAGAATCTGGTTGTGTTTCAAGAAGGTTTTCTTTTGGGGGGAGTCAATTGCTTCTTTTCAGTTTATTCTAATGGTTTATAAAGTTTCTATTATAAATCATACTGTACACACCTTTCTGTAGGTAATAGTAACTTAAATTGATGTACTAATAATGCCAATGAAGGCATGATTTTTCATTTGAAGTACTTTTTATAATTATAATTAATGAAATTCTGTGTGTACATCTTGATATGTTGTCACAAATTATATAGAAAATTTATGTAATAATGTGTGAGATACATAACGCATGATCTAACTCTGTTCTTTGCCAATATTTTTCAGAAAGATTCCAGTGAAAAACAAAGTATCGTAGAATATAAGATGAAATAATACTGCTCTCTTGTGGAAGTAGTGAGACATGACATGTTGGAATCATTTATTTTCTTTTAAATATTTCATTTTTTCCCTTTTTAAAATGAATTAATTTATATTCTGTTTTTAAATACATTGTGCTTCTTTTTTCCCCTTTTCTTTCCTCCCTCTCACCCTCTGCCGCTTCCCATCCTCCTCTCACGCTCTCTCTGGCATCCACAGTTGCTCTCCAGGCTTTTACTTGGTCCAGTATTTCAGTTTCCTCCATAGAGCGCAGACGTTCCGTATATATTAAGTGGGGACATACAATGCCTCTCTTTCATAGTCTGGCTTGCTGCACTTAGCATCTAATCTTCCGTATTTGTCCACTTTCTATCAAATGCCGGGGTCTCATTATTTTTTATGGCTGAGTAGTGTTCCTTGGTTTATATGTGCTATGATTTTTAAATCTATTCATCTGTTCATGGGCAAAGACTTCATTCCTTTTAGCCCAGAGAATACCTTAGTATTGAATGCTTCCAATTTATCATCTGATGTTATAGTGTTGTTTAAACTCATTTAATTTTTTTCTTTTTTTTTTTAGGTTTTTGTTATAGGACATAGGTGCTTGCTGGAAAGACAGAGAGACAGTGAGAGGGAAAGTGAGAAATCACCACCACCCCTAGGAGATAGGACCACACTGCAATCACTTCTTCATTCTCCTGGAATTTTGGGCACGCACTCGTACTTGTGTCTAGTGCAAGGTTCAAGCTACCGGGTCTGGGACTTGGACTGCAGTTGACCATGTAAGAGTCTAATGCCACCTGCTATTCCCTTAATTTAATATTTAAAATTTAAATTATTGTATAGAATCTTCAAAGAAGCAATGGACAAAAAATGTGATCAATCATTTTTAAAAGTTTTCAAATTTTATTAGCAATGAAAAAAATACAGATTAAGAATGGTGTACTTTTTTCACTTAGCAATTTAGTAAAAAGTCTGAAAACTAAGTAGGGGGATGAGTGAAAAGGCATTTATATTGTTGGTAAGGATATAAATAGCGCTAAATTCTCAGTCTGGGGTTCCTTGGGGGAGAGTTCCTGTTGTAGGAAACATTGTGAGTGTGTTTGCTCTCTTTTTTCTTCTGAAGAGAGGTACAGCATTCGTCATATTCTAAAGGGGTCTATGCCCCCTAATATGAAGAGCAAATGTTTAAATTACAATTTGGCAAAAATATATTAGAAAAGTCCTAGGTATATGTATTCCAACGTTACTTTGAAAACTTACTTAACAACTACAAACCACCTAACTGTTCCTTAGCAGGGAATTTGAAATAAATCACATTCCACAGAGTCACTATGGTTATGAGCAGTCCTGTTGTAGGAATTAATGATAAATAATTAATGATGTTCACCACTTATGAGGAAGTAGAAAAAGTAGATTACCATCTAGTACCAGTGTGATGCTGCATTTATTTAAACGTATTTATTATGACACGCACATAAAAGAATTTGGAAGTATATGTGCTAAAATGCCAACTTTGGTTATGTGTAACTGTGTGTGGTGTCCTTGTCTTTATTTTTAAAAGATTCTACAACGCACATACCTCACTTTTGTAATAAACGTGTGATTAAATATCATCGAAAAAGGAATTATTAATGTTTTATCGGTTGAAATACTTGACACAGGAGATTTACAACTTTTGATTCATCTGTCGCCATGAACAGGAACACATTTGTGAAAGCACTTGAAAGGACTAGCACAAAAGTCATGGACGAACCCACATATTTATTGTAGATTGGTTCTGTATGCACACTTGTTTTCTTAATATTTAAAAGCAGTTTTAAAAATCTGCAGCTTTCCCAGCGAATTTGAAAAATCTGGGTTACTCAGCACTTTCAGGAGACATAGGGACTTTGTACTGTCTGTAGTGGCAAAGGAGGACCCCCCTGAATTTTACTGAGAAATCTCTTGACAGCAGGATTAATAAGAGAAAAGGCATTACATTTTATTTAACAAATACATTTGTACACAAGAGTTATAGAAAATTATGAGCTCAGGGCCAGTTGGTAGCATGGTGATTAAGGTGGCTAGATCATACATGACCCACAGGATGGTTCGAGCCCTGGGCCTGATGGTTTGAAAAACATGCTGGGTGTGTGTGCATGCATGTTCAAAATCCTGAGGGGAGAAATGGGGAACGAATTACAATGTGGCCATACTTCATGGGGCGGGGGTGAGTTGCTTTCTCACCTTTTCTCCTCTCTCTCTGTTTCTCTCAGCAAGTGTATGTGCTTTCTGGCAAATTATAAAACAAGCAAATAAAAAAAGAAACAAACAAACCAAAATAATAAAATGATGAGTTTAAAGAATTAGGTTGTGGCTTAAATATCCTCCTCTCAGAAGGTGGGAAAGTTGGATACAGGCCATGTTAGAGTAAGTGATGGGGGGAAGTAGGTCCAATGGTCAAACCACGGTGAGTAGATGATTCTCCCTGTGGGCTGGATGTGCTTGGGAAGTGGACCATGGCTCGTAGCAAAATCTGTCCAGGTGTGTTGACAATCCTCGTCTTCCTTCAACAGAGGCTTAGTTATGAAGCCTCAGGGAGAAGACTGAAAGTTTTTTCTTCTCTGGTGGGTCTAGTCTCCAGGTCAATAAAGGAATGTCAGAGTAGAGTTCTTCCTTACACTTGGAAAGAAGAAAACGATCAAAGATGGTGGAGAGGTGGGGGTGGGGATAGGTCAGAGAGAGAGGTGGGGGTGGGGATAGGTCAGAGAGAGAGATGAGTCTGAGGCAGTTTCTGCCATCCAGAATGTCAGAATGCCCATCTTTGAGGTACTGTTTGGTGAACACCAACATGTCATATCTTTGCTGAATAACTTGGCAGTATAAAGCAAAATAGAATAAAAGAAAGTAAAATAATTTTAAAAATAGAGCAGTAGCAAAAGAACGCGAACTACTTAAAATAGTTCTGTAATGGCACCAGCAGATGGCATAATGGTTCAATGCTGGACTCTCATGTAGTTGATTGTGGTTCAAATCCTGGACCTGGAAGCTTTAAACATGCCAGACATGTATGCCTAGGTGGCCAAGATCCTGAGAGGAGAAGGGATTGTGGCATGGCCATCTCTCCTGGGGGGTGATTTCTTGCTCTCTATCTCTGTGTCTCTCTCTGTCTCTCTGGCAAGTGCATGTGCCCTATAGAAAAAAATATCTCTCCAAAATAAATAAAATAAAATAGTCTCGTAACTATTTTCAGTTGAAACCAGTCATGAAGTTCAGATATCCAGACCAAGTCTTATTTTTGGGGTTATTTTTAGGAAAAGAATGAATACTCCTTCTACCTGTAAATTTTAAGAACAAAGGAACTAGTAAGGAAGGTTGAGTAGGGAAACAACCATTACCGAACCTGATTTCTATGTTTTAAACTGACAGGTAACCAAACAAAATTTCTCCGATACAATAACGCTATTGAAAGCTGGGATTTAAGTCTGTCTTGGCATTTGCTGTTGTATTGTAAGCACAGCCCTGCCTTCCAGTTCCTTGGCAGAGGTGAAGTGATAGGGGGTGGCAGGGTTGGGGGGCATTATAGTATAGTATTGTTTGAACACTGTACTCCTTACACAGATCAAATTCCTACCAGGAAGGATCTTGACTTACACAATGAATGTAGCTATTAGGGCAAATGAAACAGCTACTGATCTGGCAGGCTCTTCAAGATACAAGGTACAGAGAAAAAAAGCCAGTCTCAGGTCAGTTCTTAGCATGCTGTCTTTTGTGTGAGTTTGTATATACCTGTGTTTCTGAATGCAGAAACTAGAAGAATTGGCAGCTGGTGTTGCCTTAGGGGAAGGAAACCGGGAGGTTGGGAAGCACAGACACAGGTGAACTTTCTTTTCACTGCAAACCTCCTGTGCATCCTGCCCCACCCCAATCTTTATGGATCACTTCTTTTTTTTTGGAGAGGTTTTCGCTATAGGGCGCGTGCGCTCGCCAGACAGAGACATAGAGACAGAAAGCGAGAAATCACCCCCCAGGGGGGATGGTCACGCCGCAATCCCTTCTCCTCCATTCTCCTCTCGGGATCTTGGGCACGAGCGCACACGCACCCAGCGTGAGTTTTAAGCCACCGGATCCGGGACGCGAACCGCGGTTGACTACATGGGAGTCCAGCGACATAGCCATTACGCTAACTGCTGGTTCCCTATGGATCACTTCTAACAAAAAAAAGTTAAAAACAATCTACCCAAAGAAATTAAATTGGCCCAAGCCTTAGAGACTGACTCCTCTGTTTTGAGTAACATCAGAATGCTCACGTGTATAGTTGGAGCTCACTGATAGGTTTCAATCCAAGTGTGTCATGCTTTTTTTCTCTTTGTGTGTGTGTGTGTGTTTCAGGGTTTCTGAAATCTTATCTTGTCGATGAAGTGACTTTTAGCTGAAGTATTAATTGTAAGAGATGAAAGCGAACGGTACATTGAAGACATGAACTGTGGCGTTTCTACTTTTACAGAATCAAATAATACCCTAGAATAAGATTTGGTGTTCCACGGAAAGGTTGGATCCTTTTTTCCTACATACATAATGGAACACGCCTATGCTCCAGTGCAGACTGCTTGCCATGTGAAAAGACTGATGACCAGAGCTGCAGTTAAGTCCCGCTGCTCTGCCGTAATAGTTCGCCAGCTCATGGAAACCATGAGTATCATAGCCCACCGCTAGGGGTTAATTGTATCCTCCAAAATTCCTATGTAGAAATCCTAACCACCTGTGGGGCTAGCAGATAGTATGGTGGTTAAGGCATTGGACTCCCACATAGTGGACTGTGGTTCAAGTACCAGACCTGGTGGCTTGAAATCATGCCAGGTGTGTGTGTGTGTGTGTGTGTGTGTGTGTGTGTGTGCATGCCCAAAATCCTGGAAGGAGAATGGTCATCCCTCCAGGGAGTGATTTCTCACTTTCCCTCTCATTATCTCTTTCTGTCTGTCTCTGGTGAGCACATGCACCCTATGGCAAAAATAAATAAATAAATAAATAAATAAATAAATAAATAAATAAATAAATAAAATGAAGGAAAATAAAATTCTAACCCTGATAATCCTATTGGGATAGGATCATTGAAGATGTGCGTAGTTAAGTGGAGTGGTGCGGGAGTAGGGTGGGATCTAATCCAACATTACTAGTTTCCTTATGCAAAAGGGAAATTTGAGCACACATACATGCACCTAGGACAGCAGCATGTGACGATGAAAGCACAGCTCAGGGCAATGATTTGAAGAGCCAGGGACACCACAGATAGCCAGTACACCAGACGAACTAGCAGGGAAGCCTGGGCGGGTTACTCCTCAGTCCTCAGACACAGCCACCCTGCTGATACTTGATCTAGGACCTCTGGCCTCCAGAACTATGAGACAGTAAGTTGCTGCTGTTTACCAGGTGCCCTCCCAAATTGCTACACATTCTGGTTCAAATGGAGTCAAGCAACAAAACTTGGGGGCCCTCCATAGCTTAGAGGTGGAGGAAGCTGGATCTCACATGGCCAACTGTGGTTTGAATCCTGGTCCTGGTGTCTTGAAAAACATGCCAAATGTGCACCCAAAATCTTTTTTTTTTTTTTTTTTTTGGAGAGGTTTTTTGCTATAGGGCGCGTGCGCTCGCCAGACAGACAGAGAGAGACATAGAGACAGAAAGCGAGAAATCACCCCCCAGGGGGGATGGTCACGCCGCAATCCCTTTTCCTCCATTCTCCTCTCGGGATCTTGGGCACGCACGCACACGCGCCCGGCGTGAGTTGTAAGCCACCGGGGCCAAGACGCGAACCGCGGTCGACTACGTGGGAGTCCAGCGACATAGCCATTACGCTAACTGCTGGTTCCCCACCCAAAATCTTGACAGTAAAGAGGGATAGAGGAAAAGAGATGCAGTGTGGCCACGCCCCATTGGAGGGTGCTTTTTTCCTTTCTTCTCTCTGGCAAGCACACATGCCTTCTGCCCCCCCCCCAAAAAAAAAAAAAAAAAAGAAATACTGGAAAAGGGATGGCAGACCACTATAGGGTGGCTAAATTGTCTTCTCTTTAAAATTTTTTACCTATATTTTTTAAATGGTAAAAGAACACTGAGTACAAATAGGAAAATTGAGAGAATACAGTTTGCAAAGCACCAGGAATGTGACAGGGGTCATTGATTGAGCACAAATGGCCCACACCAGCTTTGGTCCTTGGTGTTTTACTTGAATTATCTTTAATTCTCATGAGGTTGTTATAATTTTCTCCGTTTTACAGATGAGAAAACCAAGCCTCAGCAGGAAAAGAGACAATCTCAAGGCAGCATGGGTAGAAAGTCATGAGTTTAAGATTTGGACCAGGAGGTGGTGATGCAGAGGTAAAATATGATGCTCGGCAAGGCAATCTCACATGGGAAGGTTCCAGGTTCGAATCCAGAGACCTCCCTGAGGATAGACTGGCACCCTCTTGCCTATGATCAGGGCTGGATGAAGGCTAGGGGTGAATAGTGGTGTGCAGGACCTGTTGGGGGTGACTCTCTCTGTGTCTTTCACTCATGGAAGAAATAACTAAATAAACTAAAGGAAAAAAAAAGATTAGGACCAAGTTTGACAGATATGGTCACATTAAGAATTGATAAAAATAAAGAATCAATAGACTATAAATTCATCAATCATAATTTTTTCTTTTCTTTCTTTTCAAATTTTGCCATGTTAACTTGCTGGGAGAGACAGAGAAGAGAGAGGGGGAGAGAGAAAGAGAGAGAGAGAGAGAGAGAGAGAGAGAGAGAAAGAGAAGGAAAGCAAGAAAGGATGATCGCGCTGCCATCCTTTCTCCTCCATTTCTTCTTCTTGTCCAGATTTCGGGCAGGTATGCACACATACCCTGCGTGTTTCTTGAAACTGCTAGGTCCAAGACTAGAACCACTCAGTTAACTCTGTGGAATCCAGCTGCCTTAATCACCATGCTACCACCTGGCCCCATCAACTGTAATTTGAGTGTGCAGGACTTACCCATTGCTTTAGACAAAATTTAGAGTGACAATAATGGCACTGGAGACAGGTGAAGTGGTCTTTAGAATCCCCAAAAAGAGGATCATTAATTGTGCATACGTGTGTGTGTGTGTGTGTGTGTGTGTGTTTGTGTGTGCATGCATGTTTGTGTGTATAGTGGATGCTGGTGATTTGAGCTTGTAGAAAAAATACAAGCAACAAAAGAACCTCGGGGACCTTCCACCACTACAGAAAAGGCCATAGTGCTCTTCATAAAATTGACATTTCCTATGAGACTCTGAAGAACATGGTGGAAATTCGTTATAATCTATTTTTCATTGATTTAAGGGTGGAAGGAAAGTTCTACCCTAGGATAGCCTGAGTGATATTTGGTAATTTTGTAATATGAAGTCAATTCACCAGATCCAGTGGATTGTCCTAGCTAGAAATATTATTTGGGGGGCTGGAGGGTGGTGCAGTGTTAAAACTTGCCTCTCTGTGAGGCTGGCCCATGTGGGGAGTTTTTCTGTTTAAGTCCCAAGACCACCCTAGGATATGCCGGGCATGCACGTGTCCATGACCCAGGACTGGCTGAGGCCAGGTGGGGGCATTGTCTCTCTGTTTCTTTCCCTCTTTTTTTCTCATTCATGGAAAAAAAAAATACATAAACAACCTTTAAAAAAAAAGAAATATTATTTTCTCATCTGTTCATTTGTACAATATCTTTAGGTTACTTGAAATTTTGACTAAAATTTTAATGACAGCAATCAAATTTGAATTTTACACTTTCCCACAAAGTTCTTAAAAAGCGTTAACTCATAATGTAATCTAACTCTTACATAACATTTGGCCTTAAGAACATGATAAGCAAATTATAATGCCCAATGAATGCTTTGTAAAGTAGAGTAAATAGTTCTCTTTGGGCACATCTATTTGCCCTGCAAGGCTTTTCTTCTAACTTTAACAGGTACTCTATATTAAAACAGACTTTTATTTTAACTCTAAATTAAATTTTATTTGCTTTCATCTTCTGATATATGGGCTAATTTAATTTTTTTTTTTTTGGAGAGGTTTTTTTTCGCTATAGGGCGCGTGCGCTCGCCAGACAGACAGAGAGAGACAGAGAGACAGAAAGCGAGAAATCACCCCCCAGAGGGGATGGTCACGCCGCAATCCCTTCTCCTCCATTCTCCTCTCGGGATCTTGGGCACGCACGCACACGCGCCCGGCGTGAGTTGTAAGCCACCGGGTCCGAGACGCGAACCGCGGTCGACTATGTGGGAGTCCAGCGACATAGCCATTACGCTAACTGCTGGTTCCCGGACTAATTTAATTTTTAATCTAGCAACTCTTTCCCTTATTTGTGGAGTTTGTAAGGCAGAAACGATACTTAGCTGCTTCATTTGAAAATGACTATTTGTCAATTAAAATTATAGTCAAAATATGAAATTTTTTAAAAAAGAGAAAAAATGCTGTCACTCCTTCATCAATTAAAGCCTAGCCACTTTGTTGTATGTTTACATCTCATGATAATGGTGTATGTACTCACCATCTTCTCTCACATATTTCAGATTTGCATGCTTACGCTAAAGACATGAATTCTGAGCATTATTTTTCTTCTTTATTTTTGTTATAGAACAGCATGTGTGAATAAATATGAGGAGCCATTACAATCCTTCTCTTTGGGGAACTGTTTCTTTAAATCACTTTTACCATCGCACTCACTGCCCTGTTTCCTTCAGGTGTATGACTTCCAATTGACTAATCCAAGTTCTCCAATGAGCTGCCTAGAGGCCTATAATCCTGTTCCTAGCTTTGGAACTGCCCCACTCGTTATTGACTTTGCAGAGCAACAAAGCATTTTAAACAAACTTCCTCTGTTCATTCTGACTCCCTTGAAAAAAGCTCAGAACTGATGCAGGTGCAGATGGTGGGGTCTGCCCCGTGTCTGCAGCCTGCTGTCACAGCCCCCGCCACCACCATTTTCCACGGTGAGAGAAGTGGAGTGGAAAATAATAGGAATCTTCAAGAGTAGAATTCAGACATTATTGGTCACAGAGAACCGATCATTTGAAAAACAATTTACCATCACAAACGGGGTGCCATTTTAGGGAAACATGAAAGAGAACAGAAGAAATTTGTTTTCTGATGATACGGCTGGTTGGTTCCAACAAAGGCATTGTGAATGCTACCCATTTACTTGTGCTGTAGAAATACAGGAATGTGTTGCTTCACCATGGGGCACGTCCCGAGACTGTATTCCTTTCTTCAATAATAAGCAAGCTTTCGCTTATTATAAATGTTTACTTTATAAACTTTATAGTTTCTAAAAACCTTGGACTCTTCTAAGAGCACTTAGCTTGAAATAAAAACACATTGTACAACTATATGCAAACATTTTCTTTCTTTATATCCTTATCTGTATCAGCTTTTTTCCTGTTATTTTAAAATTTGTTTTTACTTCTTAAATTTTTTTTTGTTAAAAATTAGACATAAACACACACACACACATTAGCCTAGGCCTACGCAGGATCAAGATCAGCTGGGAACCAGCAGTTAGCGTAATGGCTATGTCGCTGGACTCCCATGTAGTCGACCGCGGTTCATGTCCCGGACCCGGTGGCTTAAAACTCATGCCGGGCGCGTGTGCGTGCGTGCCCAAGATCCCGAGAGGAGAATGGAAGAGAAGGGATTGCGGCGTGACCATCCCCCCTGGGGGGTGATTTCTCGCTTTCTGTCTCTATGTCTCTCTCTGTCTGTCTGGTGAGCGCACGCGCCCTATAGCGAAAACCTCTCCAAAAAAAGAAGGAAAAAAAAAAAAGAAAAGAAAAAGATCAGCCTAATAATGTTTTTCACCTCCCGGGGGGTGATTTATCACTTTCTCTTTCTCATTGCCACCTCTCTCTCTCTCTCTGGTGAGTACACATGCCTGTATAAAAAAACCTAAAAAAAAAAGGGAGGAGGGAGGAGTATCAAAAATTGAGCAAAGCAAGAAGTAAGTTTATTCTTGGAAAATTATGATGGGCAGTGGTAAGATGGCAAGTTTGTGGCCTGGTTGCCTGAAAGTGTTCCCCGACCCCTGCAGGTCGAGTCCTTCGGCTTTATTAGTCTAAACAGAGTTCATGGCTGAAAATGCAGGTGGAAATTTAAGAGGGAAACTGGAAATGAATGAACTGCAGAAAGCATATGAGGACTTCAAAAAGTTTACAGAAAAATGGAGTTTATTTTGGCACACACACAGAAAGAAAACAAGCATATTTTTTTTCATAATACATGTTGCTCCGTAAACTGTTTCAAGACCCCTCCCATGAGTTCCAAAAATCTGAATATAAACTCTGCCCATGCCTCTTCTCATTCTTAAACTATACATGCACACAAGAGACCACAGGGACCCAGTGAAAAAGCAGGGAGAGACCAGAGGACCAGCCCCTTCAGAGACAAAGCTGCACTGTCAACACTGAGTTCTTTGAGATACTTTGTGGCTTGAAATGTCAGAATATAGAGTCTGGGGCTGAAAGAGTAGGAGAAAATTAGGGGTTTAAATCTCTACTCGGGAAAGATGGACAGGACAAATGTAGCCATCGATGAGCTGTAGCTTTCCCTCCCACACTGAAATGATCCTTGAGAACCTGCATTTAAAAAAGCTCCTCAGGGCCAGACAAGTGGCGTGGTGGTTAAGGCAGCTGGATCCCACATGGACCACTACATGGTCAGAGTCTCAGACCAGCAGCGTGAAAAATCACGCCAGGCACGTGTGTGTGTGAACCCAACATCCTGTAGAGCAGAATGGAGGACAAGGGATGGCGGTGTGGCCCTCCTCCCTAGGAGGTGATTTCTCACTTTCCCTCTCTCTCTCTCTGTTTGTCTCTCTCCAGCGAATGCACGTGTTCTACAGCAACAAACAAAACGTTCTCAGTAACAGAAGCTTGATGCTAATTTATAGGCTTACGTTCTCTTTTCTTAAGTGGGAGTTTAGCACTATCTCTAAATGACTGCAGCCCCTGCTATGCAACCCGAGTGTGAAACTGTTCTTTTGCCAGACAGCCATTGTCCCCCAAGCACATGCTATGCCAGACACTTTTAAGCTGTGGTCAATGAATGGCCCTCTAAGGAACACTTCAGGAGACTGGGAACCACGTACATATGACCTTGGACATTTTTTTCCTTACTCTTCATTTTTAGAAAATTGAGGTGCAGAGCAGCCCTGTGGCCTGGTGGGTAAGAGAGGCAGATCCCATGTGATTGACTGTGCAGTTTGAATCCCAGCTCTGGCAGCTTGAAAGACACACGAGGGGTGGAAGGGGTAGGAGATGGAACTCAGAAAAAAAAATATCAGATACAAGAATGGAAGGTTATTATGTATGGTAATATATTTGATTTGCTTAATATGTAATGCATTTATGCTTTTAGAACCCATATCATATGCTGTAAAAAGGTACAATGATTAAATGTAAACAGAAAAACACAATAACAGGAAAAGAATGGAAACAACAAAAAGAAAAACACACTGGGCAGTGTGATGCTCTGCCTCAGATCCCAACTGGGTGGAAAATGGAGGAGAAGGGATTGCAGCATGACCATGCCCCACTGGGTGCTGTCTCCCTCTGTCTGTCTGTCTCTGGCAAACACAGGTTTCCTTTGGCAAAATTATGTGAAGAAGTGTTTGTGTTAATATATAAAGTGACCTCACTGTGGCAATGCTTCATCTCGAGGGCTTTCTATCATAACTGTTGATGAGCAGCTAACGTATTGGCACCACGTCATAGCATCTGAACGTTATCGATATGAATGAAAGCAAATGTTCCCGGCTATTGTGATTATTGATTTTTTTAAATATTTGTTGATATTAGGTCTGATGTAATGTTGCATGCGGTGACTTGGAAACCCTAACAGCATCCAACTTCCCAATTAAGAATTTGTACGTGCATCACAGAGACGCACGCATTCCCACGCTTAGATGTAGCCTCTGAATGCCTGCTTTACCGCTCCCTCAAGGAGGCCTCTCTCTCTAATTTAGCAGATGGCTGTGATTCTAGGCAAAAAGCTAATAGGAAAGAGTCACAATAAACGATAAAGAATCGGGTCCTAATATCCTCTCAATCTCCTTCTCCCCACCTTTGCTTAATTTATTCTAAATTCCCGAGGCTGCCTGTGACACATTAATGTAAAAGACAATGAAACAATACCAGGCCAGCCTTAAGGCCAAAATCCAGCCCTGGCTAGCCATTCACTTGCTATTGTGTAAGTGTCCAGAGGCCACGTTGACCTACATAAAACTACGGAGATCTAATGCAACCGCAAAACTGAAAAAAAAAAAAAAAAAAAAGAAAGAAATAATTGGCTCAAGCTCCTGCATTCCCTTTTCTGCTATGATCTGTAATAGAAACTGGCCCCTTGGGTCTAATGCAATGGTGACAAAACTGGGCCAGGTTGAGGAGGCCCCGGGTTGCCAGTGCGCTCCCCGCAGGGGCTTCGGGCCTGCAGTATTAGAACTCTTCTTGCACCAAACTTGTTATGGGCCAGGTGTGTAACGTAGGTATTAGAGCGGGTTCATCATCCTAAGATCTAGGAGGTGTGACTTAGCTTCTGTCCCCCGCTCTGCAAGTCCAGCGCCTTTCCCAAGACCTTGCGAGTTCTCTAGGGGCACACGCCCTCACTCTTGGGGCTAATTCCGTGATTTGCTTGAGTTTTCATTCTCCATTCTGTGACTTGCAACATTTTTTTTGACTCCTCTCTGGCTTCAGTCTGAGTGTGAAACTCAGCTCTTCGTTTCCTTTTAAAACCCACTCAGTATGTGCAGATGTAAAAGAAGACTCGTTATCATAATATTTCAAACAAAGTAAAATAGAATATTAAACATCCCTGCTGTTAAAAGTCCTTTGGCCGCTCAACTTCTTCCTCCACTCCCCGCCCTCCCCCCCCTCCCCCGCTTCTGCCCTATCTGGTCTGTCTTTGCAGAAGAAAATGAAACCTCCCCCCTCTGTCAATAAAGCTTCATTCAGCTGTCAGTTATGACCATCTTCAAGCGCATGTATTTCTGGCCTCCCTTTAGCACAGGACTGAACAGAAACACAGACCTCGCTCTACTATTCGTGGTCCACCAAGTTACTTTCTTCAGTTTAGTCCACAGGAGATTCCTTCACTGATTTACCAAAGATGCGCGCATGTGTGTGTGTGTGCGTGTTTTACAAAAGTAATAAATTATTGCTTGAGTGATGGTTGTTATTGCTATACTTACTTTTGGAAAATACATGAAAAATACTAAGGATTCAGATGAGGTTTTGGTGCCCCAATTCCACTCTCACTGCTCCTTTCTGATGGAGTTCAGGCTGCGGGAAATACAGAAGCATGAAGAGCTGAGAGGAAAACAGTCCATCTGCTTTAGTTAGATGGTGCGATGTCCCAGAGTACCAGTTACCGTATGGGAGAGCTCAGGCCCGTGTGTACTATTCCATTGAGGCAGAGCGCCCGAGGACACTTCCCAGACTTCCCTGAGGGCTAGTTTCCACTTAGGTTCTTCTAATGGGAGTAACTGCCATCTGATGTGAAGTAGAGGGTGAAAGTGTGCGGGAACCTTCGGCAGCTGGTGCGGCCGGTAGTAGCGACGTGCACACCTGTGCATGCCTGGAGGGTGTCCGTGGCAGGAGCGGTGGCAGCCACATCAGTGAATGTGGTTCCAGAGTGACTGCCCACTGCTGAGGGAAGACCTGTCGCCCTCCTCTAGTCCTGGGGCCCACGTGGCATTACTTTCCCCTCTTGTCTTCTCTAGGCCCCCCATAATGTTGTAGTTTAATTTCCTGTATTAACTTCTTTTCTGTTTTAAATAACTAGAGTGTTTTCTATTTTTCTGATATCCCCTACGTAAGGCTCTCTGGCAAGCAAAGTTAGAGAATAGGAGAGCTACCGAGGCCACAGGCTTATACAAGCATTACTGAAACTAAGACGGGTGGGTCTGCAGAGACGATTTCAATCAGATTTTATCTTCCAGCTCTCAAGAGGAGCTACTGGAATATAGAGAATATTGTGGACTTGCTCCAGAGAACAGGGTCTCATAAATACACTAATTAGATTAAAGAAACAGAAGGGAAGAGAAGCACTGAAACATGACGGCAAGGCTTTTAAGAAAAAGAGTTGAATCTGCTAATAAAATATTGGTCTGTGACCAGCAGATGGCGTAATGGTTGTGTCACTGGACTCCCATGTAGTTGACTGTGGTTCGAGTCCCGGACCTGGTGGCTTAAACTTCATGCCAGGCACGTGTGTGTGTGGGCCCAAGATCCCAAGAGGAGAATGGAAGATACAGGATTGCAGCATGGACATTCCCCCTTGTGGGTGATTTCTCACTTTCTGTTTCTCTGGTGAGTGCATGTACCCTTATAGCAAAAATCTCTCTTTGAAAAAAAAATTGTTGGCCAATGGCCAACTAACTCATTGATCATCATCTTCTTATAGAAGGGAATAGTAAGGGGAGTGGGTGGATGTACCCAGCATGCATGGAGAGAGCTGGAAGCATCTGCCTGGTGTGAGCTGTGCCGAGAATAAGCAGTCCCCGAGCAGCACAGAATATTCAGTCCCTTCTCTCTGCCCTGTGGGAATGAGAAGATGCTGATGTTTTGTGATTGAGATCCTCATGTGGGTATCATAAAACATATTCACTGGCTTTCCTCTGTATCATAACATGAAGACTGGCATGATTGAGGGCTGCCCGAGTTCTTGCCAGTGGAATCTCAAACTCCACACACAATCATGGCGATGCATCATGACTGACCGTGTTGAAACTCACTGGAAGTTGCACTTACTTTTGTCTCCTATAACAAGAATATGATCTATGGGTTGGCCATTGACCACATTTATTAGCAGATGAGACTATGTTTTCCATGGGAAAAAGATTTGATTTGAAAGGGCTATGATTTTTACACACTTGGATTTGACCCAGACAAAAGCCTTGACTTGATACCTGCTAGAATGTCAAATGAACCAAGGGAGAATAAGCCACACACATCTAGAGAGGTCTTGAAACCAAGTGCTCTGGGGATGGTCCAGTTGGGAGCAGCTCAGAGCAAAGGAAGAGAATTGCGACAGTGTTTCTCCTGGATGATGTGATTTCTCATGTCACTGTCGACATTTCCCCGATGTCTCCCTGGTCATGGGGCTTTCAAACTAGTGTCTTCAGCACAGCTGCGGGTGGTTTTTCGTGTCACCAGCTCCTGTTTTTTTTCTGTCTGGTATGTGCTACTGATGCTGTCAAAGAAGTCCCATTTCATGAACCTCTTTTAGAAACTGTAAAAGTTCTCACCAGCTTCAAAATGGTGCAGTGTTTCTTAGCCAAGCACAACTTGGCCTGAAATATAAATCATGATTCCCTGCGTACAGATGGGGTCCCTGTGATGCTTGGCCCTCCACTTGGCTTTCCTGAGAGGGGCGATGTGTCAGAGTGACTCACTGTTTTTGACACAAGCATGTGTTGGCAGCAAGAGCCTTGTCAAATATCCCTGTTATGAAAAGCATTCAACGCATAACTGTGGCATCTTTTCAAGAAGTTTTGTCAAGAAATGAGAGTGAGATACAAAGATCTCTATTCTGCAATTTGCAAGCTTTCCCAAGAGTAAATCTTTACTAAGTGATTGAATGTGATACAGAAGGTTTTTTTTTTTTTTTTTTTTGCTTGTTTGAGAAAGAGGGATGCCAATCTACTCTTGGAGTAATTTTTACATGAAAGTGGCTCATTTTTGATTTGACGACTTGGCAATATTTTTGGTTAATGTGAAGTAAATCCTTTTATTTCAAGATTCTGCAGGGAATGTTATGGGTTCTACTGAAAACTTACAAGCTCTTTGAACAAGTTGTTGCTGGAAGTGGCCAAGAATGGGAACTTTCTGATGCTGAGTGAAGACAAACTTTTGTAATCTGGAAATGAGAAAGCCAAGGTGATAGTGATGAATAGATTCCTGGCAAGATGGTAGAGTTCTTTTGAAGGTTATTTTGCTTGAACAACCTTAAAATAGGTACAAATAGGTTACAATTCTTGCTAACAAAGATAGCACCAGTGATTCAGACTTTGCTAAAGATACCCTCATTGATGTGAGAGCACAAGATAAGATTTGATTCAGAATCAGTTCAGAGTCTTGCAGAATTCTGGTGTTGTTTGACTCAAAATTATTCTAAACTTGCAAATTCAGTGATAGTAGCTAGATTCTATTTACTGAAGGGAAGGAATAGAGTTAGTTGCCGCTCAGTTTCACCTGAGAGTGGGAACTGGTGACAAGCCCCTCCTACCACGGTTGTTGCTATAGACCTCTCTTTCTGAGGGACTCATACGAATCCTAGGCTTTTGGAAAAGGCACATTTTGGACGGACGGCACATTATGGATATGCAACTTAAATGTCCTGCTGATCTATGGTTGACAAGATCTCTCTCAATAACAACGAAAAAACAAAAACAAAAATCAAACTGATACTCCTTTTTGTTGTCACTCAGCTTCCTGGGCCTCTCACTGGAATGGCAGTGGGTGGCATTGGCTCAGCTTCCTTCCGATTCTCTGTGTGAGGTGCCTTGGGAAACCTACTTCCCTTGGTGATAAACCTGTTCCTTCACCTTCACCTCCTCTTAGGTGACACTATAGTACTTTCCTCCCTGATACATCCCTACTCAGAAGCTACAATTTGGATATGATTTATACCCTAAAGTTTCATATGCTGGAAGCTTGGTCCCCAAGGCAGTGAGCGATGATGAGACCTTTAGGAGGTGAGACCTAGTGGGCAGTGTTTGGATCATGACGATATCACCACCATGAATTGATTAATGCTGTTGCTTGGGAGGAACTGAATTCTTGCTCTCACAGGAATGAGTTAGTTCCTGCATGAGTGGGTTGTTAGAAAGCAAGCTGCTTCCTGCGTGTCTCTCTGCACACACCCACTTCCCTTCCTGGGGCTCTGCTGTAGTGTGACACCTTGCCAGATGCCGGCATGATGCCTTTGGATTTTCTGGCTTACAGAATCTTGAGCCAAATAAACTTTTTATTTATTCTTTTTAGATAAATCGCCCAGCCTGAGGCATAATAAAATGTTGACCAATGACCAACCTATTGATGATCTTCTTTTAGGAGGGGGGAGTAAGGAATACAACAGTATTCTGTTATAGCAACTCTAAACAAAATGGCACAGGTAACTTTCATTTAGTTCCCTTGGAGAGTCAAGGGTGGAATTGTCTGCCTATTCTTCAATTTTCTCTTGAATAAATTATTATAGATTAAAGTTCATGACCTGTGTTCCCCAAGGTCTTCCTGTTTTATATCCAACAGCCTATTTTAAATGTAAAACAGAATTCTAAAGGTGAATGAAACCTAAAAACCCAACGAAACTCAACAATCCTGCACTGTGTGTTTTTTTCTTTTTTGCATGCCTTCCTTTCTAATTTTAGTTCTTTTCAAGGCAATGTGGTAGAGTTTCAAGAACAATGAAAATAAAGTACAAAGATTACTACTGGGTTCAAAGGAAGTGTGTAGGTATCTTGGTATCAGTGGGCCTCAGAGCTTCAGAGAATAGCCATAGACGTTTTATTTAAAAACAGAAAAATTTAGAACCAGAAAAATGGCAGAGCTTTGATTGATGATCAAGAACAGACTTGATGTGACCTCTCTGTGGGCCTTTCCTCCCTTCCCAAAGATTCAGTGAAATCTATTAATGTGACAAAAGCTTGGTGTTGTGAGCAAGGGCTAAGAGTCAGTGCTGGGTTGGAGGGGACAGGATGTAAGGACATCAGCGCTTAGAGGTGGGGGTCAGAGAGGTGACAGTTGTTACAAGATGAGTAGAAACCTTGAGGTACAGCTTTGGCTTTCCATGGGCTATGAAATGATCAAGTACAAGGAAATGTTACTTGAAGACCAAGGAGGTAGTGAGGCCTCCAGCCTTCTGAAGGGTTATAATAGTGTACATCTTTCTGATTAAGCACTAATTAGACATGAGAATTAGAACTAAATTGGATATTAAAGTCGGCAAGTGTGTTATGTCAAAGATCACTACAATTTTAACTTCTAATGCTTGCCAAATAACTTCAGACTTCTCATTTCTGAGTAGTCATCAAACTAATTTCCTTTTAATTGGAATCATTTTGATTTATTTCACCTTTTTCGGCAAGTTATACAATTCATTTTTGCAAGGCAAAAAAAAAAAAAAAAAAAAAAAAAAAAAAAAAGGAAAGTGTACCAGTCAGGGTTGGTAAGACAGAAAAAGATTTCACTGAAAGAATATGAGATTGCTCCAAGAGTTTCCAGGAGGGCTGTTGAATGAGCTTTGCAAGAACAACAGTGGGAACCAGCAGTTAGTGTAATGGCTATGTCGCTGGACTCCCACGTAATCAACCGCGGTTCGTGTCCCGGACCCAGTGGCTTAGAACTCACGCCGGGCGCGTGTGCGTGCGTGCCCAAGATCCCAAGAGGAGAATGGAGGAGAAGGGACTGCGGCGTGACCATCCCCCCTGGGGGGCGATTTCTCGCTTTCTGTCTCTATGTCTCTCTCTGATTGTCTGGTGAGCGAACGCGCCCTATAGCGAAAAAAACCTCTCCAAAAAAAAAAAAAGAACAACAGCAATAATAATAAAATGCTATAGACCTGGGGCTAGCAGACAGTGTAGTGGTTAAAGCACCGGACTTCCACATGACTGATTGCAGTTCAAGTCCTGGACCTGATAGCACGGAACTCACGTAGAGTGCATGTGCGTTCATGTCCAAAATCCTGAGAGGAGAATGGAGGAGAAGGGACTGTGGCTTGTCCATTCCCTGCACCCCCCTGCCCTGCCCAGACAGATGATTTCTCACTTTTCCTCTCTCTCTCCAGCAAGCTCACGTACTCTATGGCAAAAACCTTAAAAAGCAACAGCCAAAAAGTCATAGACCAGGGGTGCTTAACCAAAGGAATTTATTGTCTCACAGTTCTGGGAGCAAAAATGATAAAATTGAGGTATTGGCAGGGTTGGTTTCTTCCGAGGGTCTCTTTCCTTGGCTTGTAGATGACCGTCTCTCCTTACGCCTTCACATGGTCTTTCTTCTGCACATTTCAGTATCCTAAATTCTTCTTCTTGTAAGTGCACAAGTCATATTGCGATAAAGCCCACCTTAAGTAACCTCATCTTAGCTTGATTACCATTTTAAAGATTCTACCTTCAAATACAGTCACATTATGAGATATTGGAGGTGAGGACTTCAATACATACATTTTAGGGAACATAATTCAGCCTCTCATAAAAAGTTTCACAAACTTCTCAAAAAGTCAGTGTCTTCTCATCCTTTTCTCCATGTGAAATTTTCTTTCTCATTCTCCAACATCTAGTGTTTAAATTTATCAAACTCAAAGCTTAAAATAACCCTTAAATATGTCTAAATAAAAAAATGCTCAAACTATCTAAAAAATAAGAAAAATGCTAATTTGAACTATTGTTAAGATACTGTTTATTACCAATAAGATTGGGAAAAACCCAAAGTTTGACAAACATACTCTGTTAATAAAGTTGTCAACCAATGGGCTCTTATGGGAATGTGATACTATCTGATCACTGTGGAAGAAATTTTAACTGTATATAGCAAAATTACACAGAAGGATAGTATAATACTTTTAGGAACCTATTCTAAAGATACATTGTAAAAAATGCAAAGTAACATAGGTGGAGACCTTTTCATGATGGCATTATATGTATACTAAATGTAGTGAGCAGAATTCTAAAAGAAACACAAGATTCTTGTATTCCCAGGTATGTTCCTTGTATAGCTTTCTTCTATCGAGTACAAGCAGAACTAAGAATATAATGGGATATCATTCTCTGGACTAGTACACATATAGCAAAAGTAAGGGAATTTCAAAGATGTAATTAAGTCACCTAATTAATTTACTTTTAATTAATTGAAAGGCAGATTATAATGGATAGGTCTAATCTAATCAGTGAGACCTTCAAAGAGAGTTCCCTTGTACACTGAGTCACGTTTCTCTTATCCTTTCAAGACTTTGTCTTTCCTTGCTTTCAGCCTTTCTCTATGATGTTTCTGGGTGTGGACTTCTTTGTGCTTATGTCTCTTGCATTGATTAGCAGATGCCTCAGGCATGTACATAAATCTTCTTTTTGATACATTCTACTAGAAAGGAATCATTTTTCCCTTTTTCAAAAGATTATTTCTTTTCTTTATGAGAGTGAGAGAAAGACTTCCTCAACAAGATCACATCTTGTGAACTCCCTCCTAACTTTTCCAGCCCACCAGGATCTTGGGGCATGAATGTGCATGCCTGCTGTGTAGGTCAACCTAGAACCAAACCCCCAATCAACCATGTGGATCCAGGATTTCAGAGCAGTGTGCTACCACTGCTGACTCGGGAGGGATCTCTTGATGGCTTTGAAGAAGTAAGTTACCACTTTTGAGAGAACCCCTGGAGGGAATCTTGTAGTAAGGACTTGAGGGAGGTTTCTAAAGGTGGTCCCTGTTGGCAGCTATTGAGAAAATGGGGACTTCACTTTAAAACTATAAGGAACTGAATTCTGCCCACTACCAATGAGGTCAGAAGAGAGTGTCAAGTTTTTGATGAGGTCACAGCTTTGGCCAACACTTCCATTTCAGACTGGTGAGATATTAAGTAGGGGACCTAGCTAAATTGTGCCTGGTCTCCTGACTTACGGAAATGGGTAATATTGGGTTGTTGGGGACGTCCTGATGTGTTTTTGCATAGAAAAATATATCATGACTTTCCTGATGACCTAATAAATTTGTATCGTTTCAAGTTGTTTAATTGGTGATAGCTTGTTATGTAGCCACAGAAAACTAATACACTGACAAACGAAATACTACCAAAATTCCACCAATGGGGCATACTGAATAAATTGTGAAAAATCTACACAATAGAGTCATATGTAGTTGTTTTCATAGCTACTTTTTGCATAAGAAAAAAACATGAGAACATATAACCAATTTTGTATTTTATTTAAAAAAAACCTAATGAATTCTTCTTATTATTATAATTTTTGAATTTGTTATAGGGCACATATGCTCACCAGAGAGAAAGAAAGACATAGAGAGAGAGAGAGAAGGAAAGTGAGAAAGCAAGTCATCGGGTCTGGGATTCAAACTATGGTCTGCCATGTGGGAGTCCAACACCTCAACCAACATGCCACCTCCTGGTGTCAATGTTTGTATTTTCAACCAGAAACAATAGAATGGTAAATTAAAATAAATAAAAATGGTTACTTCAAAGGAGAGTCAGAGAGCAAAATGGAGGAAAGAAGATCAACAAGAGTATTCTGTGCGTGTAACTAGTTGTATTTTGGACTTTGGTAGCATGTGGATTATGTAAAAGATTTACATAATTAAAACAAAAATTAATAATAAAAAGGAACTCCCAAACATGAAAAAGGATGGAAATAAATCTAGCTGCATATCAATTTGGTACTAAAATTTACAAGTAAATGAATTATTTAGTGAGTTTAAAGCATAATATTTTGACTATTTCTTTCAAGTGAGATGTATCAAAAGGAAGATTTTTATATGTACCCCAGGCATCCACTAATCAACCCAAGTAGGATAAACACAAAAAGTTCATGCCCAGACACATCATAGAAAAATGCAAAAACAAGGCAAAGAGAAAATCTTGGAAGGATAAGAGAAAAGTGACTCCTTCTGTACAAGGGAACCCCAATAAAATTAATTAATGACTTTTTATCAGGAACAATGGTGGCCAGAAGATGACAAATAAAGCTTAAAGGAAAAAAAAAAAAAACGTTGACTAAGAATTTTATATTCTTCAAAAAAGGTGAAATAAAATAATTCCCAGATAAACAAAAAAAAAAAAGACAATTAGTTGCTATTAGACCTATCTTATCTAAAATACTAAAAGAAGTTTACCGGTCTGGAAGTGATTCTAAACCTTAATTTAAATACACATCAAAAAACAATAAAACACAATGGTAAAGGTAATTATATAATTATAAAAGGTAGTATAAATAGAATATTTCTTTTATTTTTTTCTTTTAACTCTTTTTCAGTAATTGAAAGACTGGCTTCTTTTTTTGTTTTTTTTTTTTTTTTTTTTTTTTTAAGAGAGACTTTTGTTATAGGGTGTGTGTGCTCATCGGAGAGACAGAGAGACTGAAAGATAGAAAGTGAGAAATCACTCACTTGGGGGGATGGCCACACTGCAATCCCTTCTCCTCCATTCTCCTCTTGGGATTTTGGACATGCATGCACACGCACCTGGCATGAGTTTTAAGCTGCCAGGTCTGGGACTTGAACCATGGTCGACTACATGGGGGCTCAGCAACATAACCATTATGCCATCTGCTGGTCCCTAGGATTGGCTTCTTAGCCTAGTGGTTAAGGCAGCTGGATCCCACATGGCTAGCCTTAATTTGGGTCCTGGCCCTGGTAGCTTAGCAAGCACACTGGGTATGTGTGAGTGCATCTCCAAAGTCCTGACAAGCTGGAGAAATGGAAGAGGAGGGACTGAGGAATGACCATGCACTATCGGGGAGGGGATGTACTTTCTCCTCACCACTCCCACCCCTCCCCCATACTCCCTGTCCCTGTGGTGAATGCATGTGTCCTCTGGCAATTTAATTTTGTACAATTTTGTGCTTGCACAAAATGGTGTGTATATAATTCTTTGTTGGTTCTATAACATGTAGAAATAAAACATATGGAGCCAGCCCCATGGCCTGGTGGTAAGGGAACTGGATCCAACATGGCCACCTGTGCAGTTTGAGTCCCAACCCTGGAGGCTTGGAGGAGCACACCAGGCACATGTGTGTGCATGCTCCAGATCCCGACAGGGTAGACAAAGAAAGGAGAAGAGCTTGTGGCACTACTGTGCCTCATTGGGGGGTACTGTCTCCTTCTTTCTTGGTCCCTCTGTTCCTTTCTGGTGAGCACACATGCCCTTTGCAAAATAATAATAATAAAAAGGAATACAGCATATGTTTTTTAAAAAAGCGCAAAGTAGGTGGGTGGAAACAAAGCTATATTGAGTAGGAAAGGACACTAGTTGGTCACTCGGATCTATCAGAACAAAGGAAGAGAGCCAGGTATGGTAAATAGAGGGGCTAATGTAACACATTCCGAAGATACACACTTTAGATTTACTACGAATAACAGTTACAGCTCAAAAGGGGGGAAGAGGGAACAGAGCTATGAAAGAGTTATGTTCTATATTTATTCTGTGTCTCAGTAGAATTAAGTTAGTATAAATCTGAAGTAAATTCTCATGAGATGCATATAGTAAGCCCTAGAACAGCCACTGAGAAAATAACTTTTAAAACGTGAAAATATTGGGACCAGCAGTTAGTGTAATGGCTATGTCGCTGGACTCCCATGTAGTCGACTGCGGTTCGCGTCTTGAACCCGGCGGCTTAAAACTCACGCCAGGCGAGTGTGGGCATGTGCCCAAGATCCGGAGAGGAGAATGGAGGAGAAGGGATTGCAGCGTGGCCATCTCCCCTGGGGGGTGATTTCTTGCTTTCTGTCTCTCTGTCTCTCTCTGTCTGTCTGGAGAGCACTTGCGCCCTATAGCAAAAACAAAAAAACAAAAAAAACCTCTTCAAAAAAAAGAAAAAGTGAAAAAAATGAAAGGAATTGGGAATGGCAGATGGTGTTGTAATGGTTACATTGCTGGACTCCCACATTGTTGACTATGGTTCGAGTCCTGGATCTGGCAGCTTAAAACTCATTTTGGGTGCATGTATGTGCATGCCCAAAATCCTAGAGAAGAATGGAGGATGAGGGATTGCAGCTTGGTCATCCCCCCGGGGGGGTGATTTCTCCTTTTCTGTCTGTCTCTCTGTCTCTCTCTGTCTCTCTGGCAAGTGTGCATGCCCTATAACAAAAATCTCTCACTAAAAAAAAGAATTTCAAGGAATTAAACTAGAAAATATTTAACATAAAACCAAGAAAGAAAAGAGAAACAGAAGACAACAAAAGCAAAATGCATATAGAAAAGGAAATGCAGACAAAACTATATAAAAATAATAATAAATATGAGCCTATTAAATAATCAAAAGGCAAAGGTTGGCAGACTGGATTAAAAAAAGACTGAATTATACATTGTCTATAAAAATACATTTTTAATTTAAAGATACACATGTATTAAAAAGGAAAAAAATGGAAAGAGCTATATCTTGCCAATAGCAACTACAGGAAAGCTGTGGTGTGGCTATTCCAATATCAGGCAAAAGAGACTTACAACAATACTACTAGAGACAAAAATAGATTCTATGTAATAATAGAACCATGGTGCATTGAAAAGTGTAAAAACTTTAAACAAGCCCTAAAATATATAAAACAAAAGTGGGTAGAATTGAAGAGAGAAATAAACAACAATAATAGTTCAATAATGGATAGGAAATGAAATGATCAACAATGAAATGGAAGACTTGACCAATGCTATAAGACAACAAGGTCTAACAGAATCTATGAAAACTTCACTCAGTAACTGTAGACTACATAATTATTTCCAGTGCACGACAAAACATTCTCCAAGGTATACCATACAGTAGGCTATAAAATAGTCAGCAATACATTTATAAGCATTGAAATCATAGAAAGTGATTTCTAACCACAAAGGAAAAAATTAAAAATAAATTATAGAAATAAATATGGAAAATTTACAAATATTTGAAAAGTAAGCAATACATGCTTAGATAAGCAATTGACCAAAGAATAAATCAAAAGAGAAATTAGAAAATATTTTGAGATAGGTGTGAAAATTTATGCATGTAAGAGTTGATTAAACAGGATAACGGCAATGTGAGGCGAACAGGAACTGTAAATACATAAATAATGTATATGTGTACATATTTTGTTATTGTAATATATGTAGCCTTTGCTGGCCTTCCACTCTCACTTTATAGTGACTTTAATTTTATGCTACAGATATTCCAAAGGCACGCTCTGGGCACAAATGCCTTGAACTTTTCAGAGAAAAATGAAGGCTTATAGGATGAGTTGCCAGTTTCTATAATTTGCAAATTCTTTTTTATTTTTTTTGGAGAGACTTTTGCTATTGGGTGCATGTACTTGCTGGAGACACAGAGAGACAGAGAGAAAGAAAGTGAGAAATCACCCACCAAGAAGGGTGACCACACCATAAATCCTTTCTGCATTGTCCTCTTGGGATTTTGGGCACATAAGCACATGTGAGTTTCATGCAGCTGGGTCCAGGTCTTGAATTGTGGTAAACCATGTGGGAGTCCAGCACCCCAACCACCACACTGCACCATGTAAATTTTATTTCACCAGAGTCTTTAGCCTCTAGTATCAATAAAGATATTTTACATGTGTGTATGTATGTACGTGTATATATATATATATATATATATATATATATATATATATATATATATATATATAATTTTTTTTTTTTCTGAGGTAAGTGAAAATGAAAATAGGGCAGTAGAAACTTATGGGGTAGTGTAAAAATAGTCCTCAAAGGGAAATTTAGAGCTATAGATAGCTCTATGTTAAAAAAGAAGAGAAATCATGAAACAGTAAGCTAACTTTCATCTTTAGATACTGGAAAAATAAGAACAAACAGAATCAAGGAGAAGTAGGGAAATAATAGAGACTAGAGGGAAAATTAAAGATATAGAAAAAGGTAAAACAGTAGAGACAATGAAATAAAAGTTGGTTCTCTGAAAAGAGCCAGAAAATTGACAAACGTTTAACTAGATGGATGAAAAACAGAGATATAAATAAAATACTACAATACAACATAAAAAGGGGACATTATTAATGACTTTATGGAAATAAAATGATTATAAAGGAATGCTATGAACAACTGTATGACAGATATCAAGATGAAAATGGGGGGACCAGCAGGTGGCGTGGTGGTTAAGGCGCTGGACACTCCCACATGGCTGACCACGGTTTGAGTCCCAGACTTGGCAGCTTGCTTTCTCAATCTTTCTCTCTCTCTCTGTCTCTCTCTGGTCAAATCAAAATAAATGAATGCATAAATATATAAAAAGAAGATGAAAACTGGTCCATTCTTAGCTACACAAACTATTGAAATGGGTACAGTATAAATACAAAAGCTGAATAGATTTCTAACAAATGAAGAAATCAAATTGTGTGTCTGCACCAGTTATAGTTCTTCATCCTCATAACCATGGAAATCTCTCCAAGACATGAACATTTGATTTAAGGCAGACTAATTTTTGCTTTAGATTTCTTTCTTTTCTCTCTTCCTTCCTTCCTTCCTTCCTTCCTTCCTTCCTTCCTTCCTTCCTTCCTTCCTTCCTTCCTTCCTTCCTTCCTTCCTTCCTTCCTTTCTTTCTTTCTTTCTTTCTTTCTTTCTTTCTTTCTTTCTTCTTTCTTTCTTTCTTTCTTTCTTTCTTTCTTTCTTTCTTCTCTTTCTTTCTTTCTTTCTCTTCTTCTTCTCTTTCTTTCTTTCTTTCTTTCTTTCTTTCTTTCTTTCTCTTTCTCTCTTCTCTTTCTTCTCTTTCTCTTTCTCTTTCTCTCTCTCTCTCTCTCTCTCTCTCTCTCTCTCTCTCTCTCCCTTCCTTCCTTCCTTCCTTTCTCTTTCTCTTTCTCTTCTCTCTCTCTCTCTCTCTCTCCCTTCCTTCCTTCCTTCCTTCCTTCCTTCCTTCCTTCCTTCCTTCCTTCCTTCTTCTCTCTCTCTCTCTTCCTTCCTTCCTTCCTTCCTTCCTTCCTTCCTTCCTTCCTTCCTTTCTTCCTTCCTTCTCTCTCTCTCTCTCTCTCTCTTCCTTCCTTCCTTCCTTCCTTCCTTCCTTCCTTCCTTCCTTCCTTCCTTCTTTCTTTTTTCTTTCTTTTCTTTCTTTTCCTTCCTCTCTTTCTTTCTCTCTCTCTTTCTTTCTCTCTCTCTCTCTCTTTTTCTTTCTTTCTTTCTTTCTTTCTTTCTTTCTTTCTTTCTTTCTTTCTTTCTTTCTCTTTCTTTCTTAGCGAAACAGAGCTAAAAACAAAACCCCCTATCTTCTCTCTCTGATTGTGAGAGAATAAGCACACGAGCTCCAAGATGACTCTGATTAGAGTTTCAGGTTTGAGTGGCTGCTGATCTTGGGAGTATAGTTAACCTGAGTAGAAAAGGAGAAAGGACGTATGTGTGTGTATGAGAGAGTGAGAGGCAGACAGTCACACACACATACGGAGAGGGAGCAGCACAGAAAGAAAGGCACAGAGACAGAGAGGATGGGAAAGGGAGGGAGTGACAGAGATATTCGTAAGCAGAGTTCTGTTTAATTCTTCCTGCCTAAATAATTTCTATGAATCTTAACCATAATATTTGCAAACTTCTGGCATGGTAGACTTTTAATAAAAGGTATCAATTTGTACTAAATCCCACATTGCTTATTACATCTCTTCTGTTATTCAATTTCTTATATTTATGGCTTTCTTAAACTAGATTTCCAGCTCCATGAAAGCCAGAAACACACATTTTATACTTCTTTGTTTTCAAGAGTGTCTACCACAAGCTAAATTAAGTTTTCCCAAAACGATGCTTGTTGTTGATAAATAAGGATATTATTTGATTAGCACTGGAATGATCTTTAATAGCTTCTAGTGAAGCTAGAATTTTTTTTAGAGAGAGAGATTTTTATTATAGGGAGCGTGTGCTCACCAGAGAGACAGAGAAAGACAGAAAATAAGAAATTGAGACAGGAGTGAGATCTCTGGGTAGATAGGGTAAAGGGTTCACAGAATGGAGAATATCAGACAAGATGGAGTCACTGTAGTCAAGCCTTTAATAGAAATCATTTGCTGCTCTCACTGAAAATCAATTATTAGCTCTCACTACTTGCTTACACAGAAAGCCACTTGCAGCCTGCTTAAGATAATGCAAGCTCAAGCCAGCCCTTTTCATATCATCACTGCATCCCAAACCCAGAGTGTAGTCTCTCCTGGTCTGAAGAAAAAGAGAGAGAGGACCTTGAACAATAAACTCTTTTTTCATATATTTCTAAAATTTAGGACCATCAGCTGACTAGGCTAGAAATAGATAAACTGACTGTAGACCTGAGAAAACTGTCCAACTCCAGGGTCATGATTAACTTGACAGTCCCTGGCAGCACAGCACACCTGCACTCACATTTCTTAACAGACAGTTTCTTTTCCTGCTATCTCCTAAGACAAAAAAATAGTTTACATATTTTTTTTTCTTTTTATTTGTCAGGGTCTATAAGCCAGGTCACTCCTATCTGTAGGGGCTGACCCCATTCGGGCTCCCCCCTCCACTTCGCTGGAAGCTTTTACTCTTTCTAATACACTTATTTACTACATTTGTGTGTGTTTCTAATTCTTCATGAGCATCAGACAAGAATCTGTACAAGTGTTGGGTCTGGTCACCACAGACTCATGAGTCAAAAATCACCCTCCAGGGGGAATGGCCACACTGCAATCCCTTCTCCTCCGTTTTCTTCCTAGGATTTTGGGCACACACACACACACACACACACACACACACGCACACGCCTGCAGTGAGTTTCGGGCCTTCAGGTCCAGGACTCCAACTGTGGTCAACCATGGGGGAGTCCAGCACCTTAACCACTATACCACCTGCTAGCCCCAAGGTAGAATTGTTTACTGAGAATTTATCACAAGTTAGAAGTAGCATTTTTATGGAAGGCTCTCCTCAGGAGTATTATTATTTTCATTTAGTAGAAGTATTGTTTGTCAATTATATTTTAAAAAGAGTTTTTCTTGGAAGTTTATGGATGAAATGTTATTGCTCACGTCGTTTAGGTTCTAAGGTTGAATATTTAATGGATATTTTTAGCTTAATTTCTGGAAAGCAATATCACCCTGAATGGAAATAGTTTTAGAATAGAGGATGACTTAAAATTACAGTGAACATGTCATTTGGAATAGTTGGTATTCTAAACACAGTCTGAAAGAAGTCATTAGAGATATTCAAAGCAATTAGCTGATGGTTCTTAAAAGACCCATACACGGTAAAAATATACTTAAAGACTTAACTATAAAATATTGAAATTACTGTTTTAGTTTTTAAATAAGTAAGTGGAACTCTTTTATTCTCTTCTAAACACCAAACAGCTTTGAACTCTAAAAATATATACTGCTGTTCTAAATTTAATGCTTACTTGGATACCAAATTTGATGTCAGACTCACATTCAAAAATGTAAAGCAAATATAAATATATCCTAGGTATAATGTCTTGGTGAGGCATCTTCTATAGTTTCCTCTTTATAGCTAATACTAATTTTTTAACCAACTTCTATTCTCAGGAAATATTGCAACTTAAATAAAAATGTATCAGTTCATTGGACTAGCAGCTGACATGGTAGTTAAGGTGTTAGATTCCCACATGGCTGGCTACTGTTTGAGTCCTGGACCTGGCAGCTTGAAAAATCACACCAGGCACATATGTGTGCATACACAAAATACCAAGAGGAGAATGAAGGAGAAAAGGTAACATCCCTTTGGGGGGGGATGATTTCTTACTTTTCCTCTGTCTCTCTCTGGTGAGAGCATGTGTCCTATGGCAAAAACCTAAAAATAAACATTTTTAAAATTTATTCTTATATGTAAAATTTAGTTTTTTGAAGTACTATTGCTATTTAAAGATATATTTTCTTCTTGTGGTTTATGTAACTTATGAGCACAATTTGATTTATGTGCGTTGTGGGAAGACAGACTGATGCTTTTGCTTGAGTTTAAATAAATACTTCATTTTATGTAAATAAATACTAAAATTTCATATTTTCCGTATTTCTGTCCATGATTGTTTAACAGGGACAACATTTACCTTAAAAACTAAATAACCTGACAAAATATATGCAACAGTGGTTTTCAGATATTGGACAGCAGGTGGGATAGGAGAGTGATTTCAGAGAAAATAGAACTAACAAGGTGACTTCTGTGATTGCTCAAGCTTACAGGATAAAGAGAATATCTAGGCTTCAGTGCAGAGAAGGGGAGCCCAAATAGAATCTTGTTAGTTTCTGTTAGCTGAGAAGGCAGAGTGCAGAGTTCTTGAGATTGATGCATTTATAATAGAAGAGGCAGAATACTGGAGAGGAGAGAATGGCACAGCAAGAAAGTTCTGGAACTCAAATGTTTATCCAGGCAGGATTAAGCAGAATAGTACATGGGGCTCACACAGTGCCAGAAATAGTTTGTTTTTCTACCAGCCTGAGCGCAAAGGCTTCTATTCCCTGGACATCAATAAAGAGTCAAACTGGCCATAGACCATGGGTAGACAAACTCCCAGCAAGCAGGTCAATGTTGGCTTTCCTTGGACAACTCATAAACTAAGAATGGCTTCTACATTTTAAAAGGATTGTGAAAAACAAATTTAAAATAAAACAGAAAGAGTACATGACAGACAGTGGGTGGCCCACACAACCTTTCGATTAGCTGTGCAGTCCTTAATAATAATAAAACAATGTGTTGAGCCCTAGGCTAGATTAATTGCTAAGCCCTACTAGCCTAAAGACTCTTCTAAACCTGCCTAATAAAGCTTAAAAGCAAATTTCAAAAGCATCACATTGTTTCCAAGTAAATGAAACACATCCTAAAACCATGCCTAAAGACATTTAAAGGAAGACAATCTAGTATACTTTTCTAAGAAAATGTAATGGCATCTCTGAACAATGTCCAAAAATGGGTAAATAACATGAAGTGTCGAGTACCAACAGTGTAAAAATTGTACAGTGACATTCAACAAAAAATTACCAGACATCCAAAGAAGCAGTAACACATAATGTGGAGTAAAAACAACAACTGGGAAATAGAAATGACATTGATGATAAGCTTAATGGAAAAATAAATAAATAAATAAACTTTAATAAATGCACTGCGTATGTTGAAAGAGGTAGAGAAAGCTATGAGCATGTTAAAAGTAGAAATAGAAGACATAAATATGACATGATCCAAAGTTTTAGAGAGAAAAAAATACAATATATGAGGAAAAATACATTAAATAGTATCGACAAATTAGGCAGTATGGAAGAAAATGTAGTGAACATGAAGGCACAATAATCAGATCTATCTTACTTGGAACACTAAGAGATAAGACTGGAAAAGACGAGCAAAACACCACTGAGCTGTGCTTCATGCAGCTGTAAGAATCATATACATGTCACAGGAGTTCCAAGGGGAAAGGAGAGAGACAGGGAGAGAAGCAGAAAAAACATTTAAAAATACACTGACTGCTATGTTACTGTATTTGATAAAAACTAGGCACTCCACAGATTTAAGAAGTTTGACAAACTTCAATCAGAAGACACATGAAGAAAATCACACAAAGCAGACAGTTTGGCTTCAAACCAGGAATTAAAATTAAAAAAAATTAAATAAACAAAAGGAATAAGATATATCATGTACGGAGAAATAAAAGCATGAATGGCAAAGAACATAAGCCAGAGAACAGGAGAGCAGCAAATTTAAAATACTGAAAGAGGGTCCCAAGAGGTGGTGTGGTAGTTAAGGTGCTGGACTCTCACTTGGCTGACTGTGGTTTCAGTCCTGTACCTGGTGGCTTGAAACTCGTGCCAGACACATGTGTGTGCATGTCCAAAGTCCAGGAGGAGAATGGAGGAGAAGGGATTGCGGTGTGGCCATCTCCCCTGGGGGGATGATTTCTCACTTTCTCTCACTTTCTCTCTCTCACTGTCTCTCTCTCACTGTCTCTCTCTGTCTCTCCAGTGAGTGCATGTGCCCTATGGCAAAAGCCTTAAAAATAAAATAAGATATAAAAGGAAATACTGAAAGAAACAACCCTAACATTTTAGGAATCAGTACCTGGCTGAAATATGTTTACAAAATGAAGATCAAAAAGAGTTTCTTAGTCATATAAAAACTGATAAGAGCAGTCTTCTCTGGAAATATTTCTACTCAAGCCCTGGGCTCATTTATTTTTTTTTTCTTTTTTTTTTTTTAAAAAAACAAAACAAAACAAAATCGTTTAATTGACATAGTAATTGTACAGACTTGCTAGACTACAAATATGATTTGTATTATATTTGTAATATTTGTATTCTCACAACTGTGGTTCTTCAATGTAAAGATGTCATGTATAATGACTAAATCAGGATAAGTAATATACCCATCATCTGAGCCATTTATCACTACTTGATGTTGGGAACATCGACAATTCTCTTTTAAAAAACATAACTAGAGTTGCAGATGAGAGAGAGAGAGAGAGAGAGAGAGAGAGAGAGAGAGAAAGAGAGAGGACAAGAGAGACAAAGTACCCCCCCCCCCCCCCAGTGGGGCATGGTTGGCCGCTATCTTTTTCCTCCCTCTCTCCTTCCCTCCAGGATTTTAGGCACATTCATATACACACTCCTGGCATATTTTTCAAGTTGCTGGGCCAGGATTCAAATTGTGATCAGTTGTGTGGCCTCTGGCTCCACTGTACCATAAGACCAGCCTCAAAAATCCTATTTTTTAGTTACTTTGAGATATACTGTAAGTTGTTATTGACTATATTCTCTCTACTATAGTTTATAACACTAGAAATTATTTATTTATCCAGAATTTTGTTAATCAGCACCTGTCTCATCTCCTTCCTATTCTTCTTCCTATTCTTCTCAGCCTCCAGTAGTCATTCATTATGTATTTCTTTTTTCTTTTTTATTATCAGAGAGTGTATGCACCCATCAGAGAGAGGAAGAGAAAGAGAGAGAGAGAGAGAGAGAGAGAGAGAGAGAGAGAATGGGGCATGGTCACACCACGAGTCTTTTCCCTCAATTTCTCCATTCTCTCAGGATTTGGAATATGCATGCATATATACTCCCAGAGTGCTTTTCGAGTTGTCGGTGCTGAGAGTTGAACTGCAGTTGGCTATGGGACCCAGCTCCCTAGGCACAGTGCTTAACCACTGTGCTATGGAACTGGCCTTAACGCTCCATTTCTAAGAGTTTTTTTTTTTTTTTTTTCCTTCCAATTTCACATGTAAGTGAAAATATGCGATTATTTCTTTTTCTGTTCCTGGCTTATTTCACTTAACTTAGTGTCTTCCAAGATCGTCCATTTAACCTTAAATGACAGAAGTTTGTCCTTTTTGATGTTTGAATAGTATTTCATTGTATGTGTGTGTGTTTGTATGTGTGTGTGTGTTACATTTTATTTATTGATTCTTGGGTTAATTTAATCTGCATCTTAACTCATGGGAGTTTGGGCACATACACACATGCATCTGGCATGTTTTTCAAATGGGGACCCAAAACTTGGAGTTGACCTGATGCCTTAACCTCTGTGCCATCTGCTGGCCTGTCAGCTGCCTTTTACCTGATTATTTCTTTTGCCATGCAGAAGCATTTTAGTTTGATGGAGTCCTACTTGTCTATTTTTGTTTTTGGGAGCATATCCATGGGATCATTGCCAAGACCAATGTCATGTAAAATAACTCAGTCACAGGGTGCAAATATTGTGTGATTCCACTTACATGAGGTATCCGGAATAGTCAAATCCGTAGAAGCCAGGACTAAAATGTTGCCAGGGCGTGGAGGGAAGGAAACATTGAGAGTTGTCAATTAATAGACACAAAATTTGAGTTATGCAAGCTAATTTCTAGAGATCTGCTGTATAGCATTGTGCCTGTAGATAATAATACTGTGTAGTGTACTTAAAAATCTGTTAAGATGGTAGATGTCGTGTTAGAGTTCTTACCACAAGAAAATTAAAAAGAAAAATGCTTGGGAAATGATAAAAAAAAAATCCAACCCAAACCCAAATTGAAAAAAAAAAAAAAGACAGATGGTGTTGTTGTTTTTTTTTTTTTAGAATTATTTTTTTCAAATTTAACTTTATTTATTTATTTTTGACAGATGGTGTTCTAGTCCCTTCTGTTGCTAATAGCAGAAATACCTGGGTCTGAGCGATTTAAGAGAGTAGAAGTTTATTTAGCTCACGTTTTGGAAGCAGAGATGTCCAACAGCATGGCGCCGGCATCTGGTTGCATTACAACAGAAGGAAGGAGTGTGTGCAGAGCAAAGACTGTCTCTGTTTTTGTCTCATTCCACCTCCTTATAAACCCACCAAGACTCAGTCACAGGGGCCACTCCCTGATGACTAGTAATGTCCCAGAAGTTCCACCTTTCAACACCATAACCTAATTAGTCTCTTCAATCCTTTTAGAACACAATGCAATTCCAATATATGAATGGAGGGCACATTCAAAATCAAAGCAGATGAGTTTGCGTTTATGGGGCCTGGCAGTGGTGTAGCAGGAAGGCAGCTTTACCCACATGAGGAAGGTCCTGGGTTCTAATCCTGGAACTTCCCTGAGCGTACTACGTGTGTCCATATGTGCCTGTGATGCGGGCTGGCTGAGACTGGGGGTAGATGGCAGCATTGGGGGTTCCTGTTTCTGTCTCTCTCACACACTTTTTTTTATTGAGATACACACAAAAAAGAAAGCACAAGTTCATTTTCGGACAAAAAGTTTTAAAATCTACTTGTCGTTTTGTTCCAACATGAGTAAATTTCAAAAATGTATTATGTAAAAAAACGCTCTACAAAAACAGTCCAGGCTATATATACCATTTTATTTTAATTTTAGGAAACAAAAATTCCTCTCTAGTGACAATGCAAATAAATGCTTGTCTGTTGTGGGGGTTCAGGGAGGGTGGGGGTTCATTACAGATGAATATATGGAAACTTTTGAGGGTAAATGTGGATTGTCTTGGGTGTAGTGATAGTTTTATGGCTATATAAAGATGTTGGAGTTCCCCATACTATCTCTGTTAAGTATGTGAATTTACTGCATGTCAATCATATTTCAATAAACTATATAAACAATAATGAGGACAAAAAATGTTTTACATTACCTTGTTTAAGGTATCTTTTTTATTTGGTATTATATAAACTATATATTATATATGAATTTGTAGGATAGTTGGGTCTTTCATCTTGAAAATTTTGTTAGATGAACATATATTACAAATATTCAGATACCGATAATTTCTTATTCATTATATGAATAAAAAACACATTGTAGTTAAATACACAGCATACCAACATCTGGGTAAGAAAAATGGATTAATTCAAATTAGAAAGCAACCCCATAGAAAAATTATGGCTTAACATTTTTTAATGTGCTTAAGTATTGTCTAATTTTACAAATGAAAATTTTTGCATTTTTTTGGTTTCAGCCTAATCAGTTTCTCCCTTCATCCCATTATGAAAAAAAGAGAAAATTCCAAGAAAGCTGCCTCTGTGGGCCAGCAGGTGGTATGGAGATGAAGGTACTAGATCCCACATAGCTGACTATGTGGTTCTAGTCTTGAATACTGCAACTTGAAAATCATGCTGGGCACATGTGCATGCATGCCCAGAAATCCAGAAATCCCGAGGGAAGTATGGAGAAGGGATTGCAGTGTGGCCGTTTCCTTTGGCATGTGGTTTCTCATTTTCGCTCTCATTTTCCTTCTCTCTCTCTTTCTGTCTCTTCTGGGTGAACACACATGTCCTAGGGCAAACTAAAATATATAATCTGTCTATGGGCAGAGAGAAACCATTTTATGTTTTTTTGTTTGCTGTTTTTTTTTTTTTTGGAGAGGTTTTTTGCTATAGGGCGCGTGCGCTCGCCAGACAGACAGAGAGAGACAGAGAGACAGAAAGCGAGAAATCACCCCCCAGGGGGGGATGGTCACGCCACAATCCCTTCTCCTCCATTCTCCTCTCGGGATCTTGGGCACGCATGCACACGCGCCCGGCGTGAGTTGTAAGCCACCGGGTCCGAGACGCGAACCGCGGTCGACTACGTGGGAGTCCAGCGACATAGCCATTACGCTAACTGCTGGTTCCCCTGTTTTGTTTTGTTTTAATGCCTGAGAATGCAAATGCATGAGAGAGAGAGAGAGAGAGAGACGCTCAATGGGGCCAGTCATGCCACCATCCCTTTCCCATCAATTCTCCTTACTATCAGGATTCTGGGCACATGTGTACACGCCCACGCCTAGTGTGCCTTTCAAGCCACCGGGACCAGGATTCAAACCCTGCTGGGCCATGTTGGATCCAATTTCCCCTATGCAGTGTTTAACCACCATGCGGCAAGGCTGTCTCCCAGTCTGTTTTGTGCAAAGCAAATCAGGGTCCTGAGGCTTAAGTATTGTGATTCTTCACCTAAATTTCAATTGTGGGAGTAAAAGACCAATATAGACACTATACTGGGAAATAACCTACATCAGAAATGGACGCAATAAATACCATTTGAAAATATTCAAAAATGAATCAACTGTGGTGATAGGAGATATAGATAGTATTTGTCTCTTTGTAGATTAAAAAAATTCCTTCACATGCATTGTCTCCTTTAGTGGATACTTGTTATGGTACCTGGAACAAAGATACTCAGTAAAATCTTGCTGAAGGATGGAATTATAATTCATACCTGTGTCTAGCATATCGTAGTCAGTCTATATTTGGAGGTAATTCTTCATTTATTTCACATTTTTGTACATCTTGTGAACAGATGAATTGATAACTTTTTTTTTTTTTTTTAGGTTTTGACATAAGGCACATATGCTCTCCAGAGAGACACAGGGAGAGAGAGAGAGAAAGTGAGAAAGCACACCCCAGGGGTGGTTGACCATACCCCAGTCCATTTACCTCCATCCTCCTCTCTGGAATTTGGGGACATATGCACATACACATGGCCTGTTTTTCAAGCTGCTAGGTCCAGTACTCAAACCACACAGTCGGTTATGTGGGACCCAGTCGTCTTAACCACCACGCCACCTAACTGGCCCTACTGCATTCGATAGTGAGTTTTATTTATTTATTTATTTGGTAAATAAACCTTTTCAAGGATGTTTGTGCAGTAAACAGCCTTCAAAGACAGAGATTATATTTCCCTCCAGCACAATAGGTAGGCTTTCTTACTATCCAGTGCAATAAAGACTTTTTTTTTGGGGGGGACATGCAAAATCAGATATGTTTATTTCTCATTATAAAAGATTTAGGATCCTTACACTGAGGGCTTTTCTCCTATTGTACACTGTATCTTTAAAAATGTGAAATTAAATTATGTACATTTATTTTAAAAATAAATACTACCTGCAGATGGTAGAAAATTTAACATATGCAAAGCAGTACTCTTTCCCGAGCAGATATCATTTGGATCTCTTAATGTTACATGTAGGAATTGGGGCTTGGGAAATGGCACAAATGTTGATGCTCTGGTTATTGCTATTGCTCGGAGCAATAAACCGTCCTTTTTCTTTGACCCAGGAGTCTCGTTTCTTCTACCAGGATCCATTAGACTGTAAGGGGCTAATGTGTCAGTTTGCAAATAGGTTAAAACCTCAGCCTCTCTGCACTTCACGATCCTCCATGAATACTTTTTGTACTAATGTGCTTAACCTCAGGAAAGCTTTAAAAATCAGAATAAGTAGCCAATATATTGGAGAAGGAAAACACATAAATAACCAAAATCTAACCAGAATACTGCAGAAGAAAAGTACTATTAAGAGGAAGATCCATCATACAGTGGGGAAGAATAAGTGAAAGCCCGGTTAACAATAAAGTGGCAGAATAAGGTATGGGGACCAGAAGAAAAACTGGAAGACCATAGACTTATAATGTTTGGGCAATTAATCTTAACCATGAGAAGAAAGTGAGTCAGGACACTTCTGAAGAAATATTGTGTCATTTTGCTGGTATGATACTTCTGTAAGCTTTGGAAGGGATGACAGAATACCACTGAGAATGGTAGTTTCTGAGCAAAATGGGGTGAGAGATCTACTACTTTGCATATTTTGAATTTTGTATTATCTGCAGGTGGTATTTATTTAAAAAATAAATATACATAATTTGCTTAACATCTTAAATTAAAATTTTCTTTTCCAGAGGGTGTATGTTCTTGCTGGAGAGATAGGGAGAGAGAGAGAGAGAGAGAAAGAACCTTCCACCATGGAGTATGGTCACACTACAATAGTTTCATTTCCATTTCTCTCTCATTTGGGGATTTTTGGGCACACACTCACATATATTCCTGGTGTATCTCTCAAGCTGCTGGGTCAGGGATTCAAACTGTTCAGTCAGCCATGTGGGATTCAATAACCTTAATCACCACTCCACAGGGGCCCCAGCATCTTAAATTATTGTAAATGACTTAAATGGTTTGTTAAGTAAGACATTATTAAAATTATTTTCAAAGTAAGAAAAAATATTTTTTTAGATTAAAAAGCTACTTATATGGCAGAGATGTTACCTGAGGGAGGGAATCAAGAAGAAGTAAAATATATAAGGAAAACAAAATGAAAAACTACCTGTTGAAGATAACATGTATGGTACTATGTTTGATTGAGTCAATATACAGTGCATTCTGGATGGAAAATTCATTTTTTTCTGCTGCGATGATATACAGCGAAAGAATGTAAAATAAATAAATATAATTTAAAAATGATTTACGGAAGGTACTGTTCTTTTCACGCTGGTTGTTTGGTCTTATGAAAGTAAGGGGTCTCTACCTTTGGAACAGACTACCTTTGTTAAGCAAATTCTTCAGAATAGGCGCTTTCATTCCAGGTAAGTAAGATCAATAAATACTTGTCCATAGTGCTCTGAAAGTGTGAGGTTACCGTGGATCAGAATGCATGCATTGTGTCCTACTCAGTAATGTCAGTTAGGTGTACAGATTTCACTTTTAAAAGAGGGAACAGAAATAGCCTTCCTAAAAGACATTCAATCAAGACTGTTACTATCCCCTACTTGGGTTTAAGATGGAATAATTGCAATGTGAGATGGTCCTGCCAGGAATATAAAGCTTGTTTTTCATTGTGCTCTTGGGAAGTTCAAAGGGGTATAGCTTAGCCAGGCTTAGAGCAATTCACAGGGAGGCTGATTCTGGGCACAGAGTGTTGCTCATACTTGAACTTCTTTGGCCTACCAAGCAGAGAACTACCACAGCATGCTGGTCTGTGTGGCTCTGACTGCCACTGGAAGGAACCATGGGGATCAGCGAGCTACATTGAGGTGGCTCAGTTACCCTTCTGATGAAGTAAACTGTGCTGCATGTCTTTAGCAATATCTCAGAAGAATCCTGGGAAAAACGATGAGACCTTTTTGAAACTGTAGAATGGTTCTTAGAATTATACTAGTAGGGCAAACACTTTTTTTGGGGGGGGGGGGGAGTGAGATTTTTGCTATAGGGCGTGTGCGCTTGCTGTAGAGACAGAGAGACAGAAGGTGAGAAATCACCTCCCAGGGGGGATGGCCACGCTGCAATCCTTTCTCTTCCATTCTCCTCTAGGGATTGTGAGCACACGTACACATGCGCTTGGTGTGTTTCAAGTTGCCAAGTCCAGGACTTGAACCGCAGTCAACTACGTGGGAGTCCAATGCCTTAACCACTACACCACCTGCTGGCCCCAGGACAAAACTTTTGTTTTTGGTTCTTTAAAAGGTTGAAATTAAACATTTACATGATTTATTTAACATGTTTAGATTTGTTGAAACATGCTCATCCTCTTATAATGTAATCATTTAAGGTATTGATAGAGAGTCCAGCTTGAATCTATAGGAGATTTGCATGTGACTAAAGCAACAGCATAGGTTGGGTTTAGCAGCTGCCTATTTACAGGAGTTAGAGGATCTCATATGGAGGAGAATGGATCAATATTGGTGAAAATACCCACTAAAGAAAGATTTAGTCATCAATCACAGCGGTATACCTTGAGTAGAGTGCAGTTGTTCTTGGATTTATGTAATTCAGAAAGGCTGTAGGAAACACAGAAGTATTTCAGAGAAAGTGTTGTAAAACATTGAAGCTACCTTTAAGATTATACTGGAATCTTGCTGATAAAGGTAAACCCCGGGAGAGACAGTCTCTCTCCACTTTATCATAGACCCCTGAAAAGGTTAAGTGTTTTTGAAAGCAAAACACTTCTACTGTAAGAATCACCATGTTGGATCACATTCAGAACTTCCTTCTGCCAGTTTCTCATTTCCAAACTGAGTCTCATTGAGCACACATTATTGGTGGAGCCTGGGTTACTTGCCTGAGTCCTAGCTGCCGAGGGAGCCTGCCATTCCTAGATAGTACCTTAAGGATTTAACCTTAGAAATTTGGCAAACAAAAAGAAGCTCGTCAGTCAGAAAACTAACAAATGTCCGTAGCAACATGTACCTCCGAAGTTAAACTATAAGAGTTGAAGTTCCTTCTTACTATGTAAATATAAGGAGTTTTGAAAATGATCTAATGATATCTACATGTTACTTTAGATGCAAGTAACCATCTGAGCCGAGGGTCTTAAATCAAGTATAGTTCCAGATAGTTCCTGGGTTGTGTAAGGTAGGAAAAATAATTTTCTCTTTATCCTCCATAATCCTTAGTAGAGATAGGCCCCTGTAACATAAAACAGATTAACAAGAGAAAAGCAAATAGTTTAGTACGATGTTGCCTTAGTCTGTTTGGGTTATTGTTATAAAAATGCCTTAGACTGGATAATTTATAAACAATAGAATGTTATGTCTTATGGTTCTGGAGGCTGCGAGGTCAAGATTAAGGTGACAGCAGACTCAGTGTGTGATGAGGGCCTGTTCTGCGAATGGAGCATCTTTTCTGAGTCTTCACATGGCAGAAGGGGAAGCATGCTTCCTTCAATCTGTTTATAAGGACACTAATCCGATTTATGAGGGTCTACCTCTCAAAATCACCAGCAGATGGTGTACTGGTTATGTTGCTGGACTCCCACAAAGTTGAGCACAGTTCCAGTCCTGGACTCAGAGGCTTCAAACTCCCACCTGGTGCATGTGCGTACCTGCCCAAGATCTCGAGAGGAGAATGGGGGGGAGAAGGGATTGCAGTATGGCCATCCCCCTGGGGGGTGATTTCTCACTTTCTGTATCTCTGTCTCTGGCAAGCACATGTACCATATAGCAAAAATCTCTCTTAAGATAAATGAATGAATAAATAAATAAATCACCTTAATGCACATTAGGTTTCAACACGAATTTTAGAGAGACACATGCTCAGGCCATAGTACATGTATATCTTGTGTATGCATGAGAAATAATCCAGAGAAATGAGCGAATTTCTGGAATAGATTTCAAAGCGGTGGTTTAAACTTCAGGCTCAAATGCTATGAATCTCTGAAACAAAGAATAAAGGTGTGGGGAAGGTCCTAGTTAAGACAAATGGTCAGGAAAAGCACAAAACTTAAGTCTTATAATACATATTTAAATTCTACCTTCTCCACTGAGTGTCTGTAAGGATTTAGTCATCCTTCTCTTTCTGGTGAAGAGGGAGACACCCTTAACAAATGGAGATTGTCTTTCTAGTTGTAAATTTCTCTTGGGAAAGGATAACTTTTCAGAGCTACTCCTGTGTCTGCAGTTTCTCAAAATAACCAGCTCAGAATAATCCTGATGCCAGACAGGCATATTTTGGGGTGGTATATTCTGGTCTCCTATAGTGATATGTTGGAGTGTGTCCTGAGCCCCATCATGTGCAAAATAATGGCTTAGCATTAAGGAAATAGAAACTGAAAAGCATGAGGACTAAAGACCCTCCTGGTAGGGAAATTTATTCTTTGTAGGTGAGTTGTCACTTAGGCTATCTCTAATATAACATGTCCAAGTCACCAATATTTATTCCCCAGGCTTACTGTCCTTGGACTCATATGTGAGTTCTATGCTGAGTAGCAGAAACTAAAGAAAATGTTTTTCACTTAAATCTCTCTAAGACATCAAGAAAATAGGCAGAGCTGACCCCACGGCACAATGGTTAGGTGCTGTGTAGTGGAAGTCAGATCTCACATGGCTGACTGCAGTTCAAATACCAGCCCTGACGGCTTCCTGCAGGGTGTGTGTACTCAGGATCCTGCTGGGATGAAGAACTGAAGGAAAAAACCTTGCGACATGACCAGGTCCTATAGAAGAGTTTTCTCTCTCTCTCTCTTTTCCTCCTGGCTTTAAAACAAAATAAGAAAGAAGTGAGTAAACAGTTTATGCTCAGGCTCCTCCAAAAAAGATCTAACACACCAGGGAGATCTAACACACTGTCTCCCCAGACTCACAATGCAACAGTGAAAGGGCGTAATCAGGACCTCCCCACGTCTTAGGCTTTTACTGGGAGGGGCACATTCAAGGCTCCTCAGAAGTCTCAGGCATTTTCTTTTTTTAGGGACCAACCCTTGGATATTTGTCTCTGATCATGGGCTCCAAGGGAAGGAAGGCAGGGTCTCCTCCAGCCTTGAGTACTCTTGGTGGATGGAGATGAAGGTCTAAAAGGTCAAACCTGGTCTGGCCAGTCCTGATGGGATGGGGCATGCCCTAATGGGGAATTTCTTGGGATTAGAGAAAGAGTTACACTTGTAAGGAGGGGAGAGGGAGAGGTGGCTTGATTTTACTGCAGATGGCTGACTCCCCCAGAGATAACAACCCAGACGTTGTGAAAGACCACCTGGCATCCCTTCGGGACCAATGCATCTCTCCTCATCTGCCCCTTTTCTCCCTCGGAAAGTGAATCTTTTCACAGCCCACGACACAGATCACCCAAACAAGCAGCACCCTCCATTATTGGAGGAGCAGAGGTGGAATCAACAGAGGTTCAGGGACTGCTGAGGCACAGCGGGCCCTGTAGGGAGTCGTCGGTGGAGCCATCTGGCAAGACATTCACTGTACTTGTGGCAGGGTGTTAAGAAACAGAAAACTGAACACTTTCCTTCTGAAGTATCATTGACTGCAGAAATGACCCCAAAATAGACAGATGAACAGGAAAAAAGCCATACCAATTTTATTAATGTGCAAATGCGTGGGACTCACATAAACTATAACATTCCAAGGACCAGAGAGTTGAATTTTAAATTCTCTCTTCATAAGAGATGTGGGTAATTTTAGAGGAAGAGTAAATGGTTTTTAGAGAGGACAGACAAACAGGTCCAGGGAACAGACAATGGCTAGGGCAAAGTTGGGGCTCTAGGCGTGGTGTTGGATTTTCAGTCTCTTCCTTCAGTGATGCTGTGATTCGAATGGGTCCCCCAGAAGTTCATGCCCTGGAATTTGGTTGTACTGTAAAGGTGTGAAGAAGAAACTTTATGGGATTAAGAGTCCGAACCTTTGGGAGGTGATTAGAGTGATGATCCTCTGACTGAGTCTTGGTAAATTTTTAAGGAGAGGGTTGCATGCATATGGACATGCGTGTTCTTGCTGTGCTCAAGCTCTTGCTATGTGATGCTCTCTGCCGTGTTATCCGCCAGCCAGAGGGTCCTCATCAGATGAAGTCCCTTGTCCTTGGGCCTCCACAGCAGGAGCTGAATAAACCTCCATTCCTCTAAAATGACTGAAACTCAAGTGTTTTTGTTATTAGCAACATAAGGGATTAAAATAGGCAGTTAATCTTTTCCTGGCTGATAATATTCCAGAACAACAGCATTCCTTCCTGGAAGAGTACTTTTCTTGGTCAGAAGGGGAAACTTGGTAGAAAGACAGAGTAAGAGGGGTGGATATGAGGGATGGCTCTGAAGCTCTTTCTTTAGTTCAAATTTCTTGGCATGTCAAAGTGCCATCTTTTGGAATGTTTTCTGAGCTTTAATAGGACATAGATGTAAAAGCAAGTACAATTTAAGTAATTGCTTCTTTTTTTTTTTTTTTTTTAAAGAGACAGACTTTTGCTATAAGGCACTTGTGCTCACCAGAGAGACAGAGACAGAGAGAGACAAAGTGAGAAATCATCCCCAAGGGGGGATGGCCAGGCCACAATCTCTTCTCCTCTATTCCCCTCTTGAGATTTTGGGCATGCATGTATATCTGTCTGGTGCATGTTTTAAGTCATCATGTCTCAGACTCAAACCATACTTAACCACTATGCTGCCTGCTGGCCTTAGTAATTGATTTTAAGGTATGCTAGAACCTGGAGAAAAATCTATTTATTCACATATTTCATTTCTAGTCCATTATTATATTGTTGAGGCTGTTTTACAGCTAAATAGAATTGTTTCCATACGCATAAAGTCACTGTTCTCATTGAATTTAAGTGACTGAAAATGGTTCTCATTTTAATTGGCACATTACCACGTGTTTAAAACAAATACTTAGGTATTAATGTACATTAGTGATGGAGACATATTAGCAAATATTAATTGGTTTTATAAAGTTTAACTCTTCCAGACATTAAGAAAATATATCATGTGAAGGAAACTATTTTTAGTGTTTAAATTGAATTGCTGATATATTGCAATATTTCAAAGGCCCCTGGTGGGAGATTTGCCTATATTCTGGAACTCCTCTTTATTGAAAAAAATCCCTCAATGTTATAAAACTTGAATATTTTCAGGAAGCAAAAAGCATTTTCAAATATAAGTTGTTCAAGGAACATTAGGTCTCTTATTGCTTGAATCAATGGGAAAGAAGCTAAATGATTTAAAAAAAAAGGTTTGAAGCAACTAAAAAGATAATCTATTTTTTTTTCTTTTGGCAGTCAACTTGAATGATGAACAAGTGTAGTGAAATATCTAGTTATTAAATTTTCACTTTATTTACACATTAAATTGCGAAATAGAAGAAAGCTCTGTGCCATTTAAATTTTCCACTATAAGGTTTATAATTTTACCAGAGCTAAAAACAAATGAATATTTTTTGCAATAAGCTTTTTGACAAGGAGGAGGGTGAAATGAAACTACATAGCAATTGAAACCTTATAAAAAGTTAAATTAACTCCAAACTGGAACTTTTAGAACTCCATGTTACCAATGAAACTTTAATTTTGAAGTAGCTAAGTTTAAGGGAAAATTATATTCTTAAAAACAAAAGGCTCTGAAATACGAGACTTTCTATTGTGTACTTAGTAAGGGAAGCATTCTCCTTTAATTCCTTTATCTTTTGTGTTTGATCAAAGTAATCAGGGTCAAGTGTGCAGACCTGTTACATGAGATACACATCTGGGAAGGAAAGGTCAGCAGGAGATATAGTCAGCTAAAGAGAGGCTTCTTGGACGGAAGCCCAACAGGACCAATTTACTTGGAAAGAAAGACAGCTGACAAGCTCCTTCAATTCAGGGTCAGGAATATAATCTGCTTGGTGATGTAGCTGTTTTATAAAGTGAGCTTTATTCTGGGATTTCATTGTTTTCCTCCTAATAAATTATTCTGAGTACAAATGCTACCCTGAAGAGGAATGAGGAGCACAAAACATTTTATGAAGTCATTTGAATATATAAATGTGTGTGTGTATGTGTATAATTTTCAACTGCTCATAATTTGAATTTAACCTTGACACATTATCTTTTTAAACATGTGCTACATGGAAAGAGTTCATTAGTGATCTTTGTGTGGTGAGCATGAAAGAAAAGTAGTTAGAGACTACATTAGTATAAAAATGCCAGCTTTCAGATTAAGATGCTCAGTCAGAGAGAGAGAGCAAAGTTTATTGCAAAATAAATCAGAAGTCAGAAGCACAGGGCTGAATTTTATGCCAGAGTTCTTGATAGATATGAGACTGTAGGGGTGGTGAATTTGAGCTGCTGCCTTGGGGTGCATTTCCTCTGGGACCTTGAGTGACTAGAAATTCAAAGTCCAAAGAAGTATTCAAGGAACCAGCAGCTGGCATAGTGTTTATGCCATGAGACTCTCACATGACTGACTGTGGTCTGAGTCCCGGACCTGGTGACTTGAAAATCATGCCAGGTACATGTGCGTGCATACCTTAGATTCCAGGAGGAGAATGGAAGAGAAGGGATTGTGGCATGGCCATCTTCTCTGGGGGGGTGGGGGTGGGGTGCAGGGGTGGGAATGATTTCTCATTTCCTTCTCATTGTCTCTCTCTAGTGAGTGCATGTGCCCTATGGCAAAAATCTCTAAAAAAAAAAGAGGTATTCAAGGTAGTATTCAAGGAAGTACCTCTTATTAAAATCACTTACCCAACTACACACACCTCATAATCATATATACTATACCTCCATCATATTGTATTTATGTACTTGCATGTCATCCTTCTGTTCATGATTTCTTTAGTGAGGTTTCCTTTGATTAAAACTGAATTTATTTTGCATTTTAATTTTATGTTGAGTACAAATACTCTTCCTCTGATGTTTGTTCTCATTGATCATTTTGATATTTAAGAAATGTTCCCCACAACATAGATTGTATTATTTGCCAACAAGTCTTCCTTTTCTCCCTACACTTGCTATGGGTCACTAGGGGTGTAAAATAGTTTCCAAATCTATTGATGTTGAGCTTGGCCACATGCCTTGCTTTGGCTAATGAAACATGAGAAGAAACGACTGTACTGATTCTAATCTGAAGGAACATGGTATGTTTCTCTCACTTTCTTGAACTCCACCATCTTTTACAAGCTAAGCCTGCACTGGATAGATGCTGGTACCAGCTGCTGGTGTATGACAGACACACAGAGCAGAAATAAATCTTACCTGCTGCCTAAAGTAGAGCTGCCTAGCCATTTTGTAAATACGTGAGTGAGAAATGAATGCTTTTTGTTGTAAACCATTGAGTTTTTCAAGGATGTTTGTTATGTAGTACTATCACAGCAGAATCTGACTGATATACTCCCAACTTTTTATTTTCCAAAATCTGAAACCTATAGAAAAATAAAAGAAGAGCAGGATAAATACTTTCTCTTAAATTGCTGAATTTAAATTGAACAATTGTTAAAATTGAGCTGTTTTAATTTTATCTCTCTCCGACTCTTTGGGAACAATTGAAAATTAATTGTAATCTTCATGATACTTCACTCAAATACTTTATGTTGTAGATCTAAGAATAGGGATTGTTTTGCTATAAGGCATGTATGCATACTGGAGAGAGAGAGAAAGAGACAGAGAAATAAAAAGTGAAAAATTACTCCCCCAGAGGGGATTGCCACATCACAATTTCTTCTCTTTATTCTCCTCTCAGAATTTTTTGGGCATACATGCACACAGGCTCAACCTGATTTTCAAGTCATCAGGTCTGGGACTTGAATTGCACAGTTGATCATGTGGAATCCAGTGCTTTAACCTCCATGCCACTTGCTGGCCCAGGACTGTCTCTTTAAAAAAAAAAAAAAAAAGAAAAAAGATGTTTTCAATAGTCCAAAGTATTTATGATCACTAGAGAGAAATACAGAGATAAATAGAAGCAAGCAAGAAAGGGAGAAAGTATTCCCCAATGGGCATGGTCACTCTGCAATCCATTTTCCTCTATTTCTTCATCCTATCAGGATTTTAGGCATGCATGCACATGCACCTGGCATGTTTCTCAAGCCCCTGGGATTGGAACTCAAACCTTGACTGGCCATATGGATTACAGCTCCTTTAATTACCGTGCTATGGGGCCAGCCCTAAGGACTGTCTTAAGTTGTTATAATAAAAACACCACAAAGTTGGTGGCTTAAACTACAGAAATGTATTTCTCACAGTCCTGAGGTTGAGAAGTCCAAGATCAAGGTGCTGCCTTAGCGATTCTTGGGGATGGCCATTTTTTCACATGGCAGACAGAGAAAAATCATCTCTCTCCTGTATCTTCTTTTTAAAAAAAATATTTTATTTAACTTCATTTATTCATTCATTAATTTTAATTTGACCAGAGAGAGAGAGAGAGGAAGTGAGAAAGCAAGCCACCAGGTCCGGGACTTGAACTGTGGTCAGCCATGTGGGAGTGTCCAGCGCCCTAACAACCATACCACCTGCTGGTCCCCACCTGTATCTTCTTATAAGGGTACAAATCCCTATTCATAAGGGCTCCACACTCATAACCTAATTATCTCCCAGAGGCTTCACTTAATACCATCTAATTGGGAATTTGGGTTTCAACATATGAATTTGGGAATGGCATGAACATTTAGTTCACAGTAAGGACATTCTTCCATTCAATTAAATTTAAATTACCTTATCAATGATTAACACACACACACACACACACACACACACACACACACACATACTCTCATAATTTTATCCTAAAGGAAATGCATAAAACTGACCCAAACAAAGTCATCTAATATTATAGAGAAGGTGATAATAGTGCAGGTATACAGTGCATAAAAAGCAACCACAGTCTAGAGTGAGTTGAAACTGTCCAACAACTTCTTGGAAAACATTATTTTCAATTTTATTAAATGTAAGTAAAGATAATGATTTATAAGTGCAGCTCCATATATTTTATCAGCATTACTGAGGGCTCAGGCAATGAGGTGTTTTAAGCTATCCAAGTTTAGTGATATATAAATCCATCCAGTGCCAGCATGCCAGAGTGTAAAGAATTGTGGGCCGGTGCGAATTTCTAATGTGACTCAGCAGAATGCGTGATGCCTGCTGAACACCTTCAGGTAAATTGATGAAGATTTCCATGGGCCACACTCCTTTAAACTTTATGCTCAAGGTTGTTTCTTGTACTTGAGCGATAAAATCCTGCAGAAATACCCTGAGAGGAAAAAGGATAAAATCGCAGAAATGTGTGAATTCGAGATGGAAGAAAGAATAAAGCAGGCGTTGAGCTGGGCTTTGGCCCTATACAGACCTGTGTTTGAGTACTCAGGCAGGGCCATCCCTACCTGGCTAGTTATCTTGGGAAAATTTTTAAATTTGTCTGTGCTCTGTTACTTATTAAAGGAGGATTAACAGTACCTTACAAGGTTTCATTTACTAGTAAATTATTAAATAAATATAATTATTTGCGGATTCATGTTTTTAACCTCTTCTGTAACCTTTCTGATCCACAGTAGACTTGGTTCTTTACTCATTTAGCTTCTCTGTTTCTTCTTCTTTCTTTTTCCTTTTTTTCATTTAACTTTACATAGTTTTATTATTATTATTTTTTAGTATGAATTTATTTTGGTACAAAAACTTTTGGAAATTCATACAGTTTTCCCATTACACATATTTCCATGAGGTTTTTTTTTCCCTGAAACTTTTTAAAAATGAATTAATTTATAGTCATTCCCTAAGCATTGTCACAGCATACAAAATGTGATTTCCCATCCACAATATACTGCATAATGGCTTAATCATGCACGTTACTGTCAATAATTTTCCATTTCTAGTTTCATATATATATATGTATACATATATATATATATATATATATATATATTTTTTTTTTTTTAACCCCTATTTCTGACCCTCTGCCCTTTCCCACCCTCCTCCCACACTATCTCTGGTGTCTACAGTTGTTTTCAGTTCCTTCCCCCTCCCTATTTTATTAATCACACAATTTCTTATATAATATAACTACTTTCAATAGCAAGTTCAGCTGGAAATTTCAAGAAAAGCAGTTTTAACTTTAATAAATCAAAGAAATGCTAAGGAACTTTGTTTAAAACTTAAAGCCAGGAAACAGGTCAGGATTCTGTTCAAATAGTAGGTGCATGAACCTATTGACACCTCAAGACAGGACAAAAATCCTTAAAACCGAAAACAAAGCTGAGAAGAAAATCAGTAATGTTTTAGTCGAAAGTCATAAAATGCTATTTCACCAGTTCAGTCATGTACTTTATCTTCTGTTGTGGTTTGATCTTCCCGATTAAATTCTGGGATATAATATTCAACTCCAGACTTGTCCCTACGATTAAGTTGGTCATTTTCTTAGTTTTTGAACTCTTATTTATGTGTGTCTATGTTTAATTTTCCTGGTATAGCACTCCCTTGAGAAATTCTTGGAGATTTGGTCTGGTGTTGGTAAATTCTTTCAGGTTTTGTTTATCTGAGGATGTTCTTGTCTTTTCTTCCAATATGAAAGATAGTCTTGCTGGGTACAGTATTCTTGGTTGAAATTGCTTTTCCCTTAACACTTTGAATATATTTTCCCATTCTTTCCTCGCTCGCATTGTTTCTGATGAGAGGTCTGCTGTTAGCCTGATGGGACTACAGCCATACCACCCTGAATGTGCCAGATTTCGTTTCCCTCTTTCTAAGGATAAAGTCTCATTATGCAAATTTGGAAATAGTAGAGGAAAACGAAGAGAAAACCAGACTGTCACAGCAGCAGGTCAGTCACACTCCAGCAGAGGCAGCATACACAGGGAGACAGAACTCATCGAGAGCACATCTCAGGGAAGAGGTAGCAGAGTGGATGGGAGGACAGTCACAAGGGTGATACTCACAGGAAAGAGAGGACTCTTCTGGGAATGTAACATTCTTGAGAGTGGAACATTGTGCCCACGGGCCCTCGTGTAATTTAGTCCACTTGGTAAGGATTGAAATCCAGATGTAATTGCAACCCAGCTCTGGTTCCAGATTATGAAAATTATAGTTCAGCAGGAAACAAATATAAAGCTCTGAACACAGTGTTTTACACGTGAAAGAGGGTAGTCAGTGGGCATTTTAGTACATTTGGGAAACAGAAGTCAGCTTAGAACCAGAACTAGTACTTCTCCAACTGTAACTGTGAAAACCACCTAAGATGTTTGTACGAAACATAACTCCTGGCTCCCACTTGCTTGAAGGCAGGTTCAAAAGGTCTGAGCATGACCAAGAAAGTTACCTTTTTCTTTATTCTTATTTTTTCGTTGCTTTCTTCTCTAGAAGTTCATTATTCTATTAGCAAGAGAAATACACAGACACAGAGAGGCAGAGCTATAGCACTCCCAATGCGTTCTCAATGCCATGGTCCACTCCCGCACTCAGCCTGGTTCATGGCCGCATGCGCACTGCATGCTCAGGGAAGTCTCTGGATGTGAACTGGCGATCTTGTCATGTGGGTCTGCCTCATGGAGTCGGCGCCATCTGGCTTCCTCTTCCTTTCTTTTTAACAAACACATCTATGCTTCTGAGAAAGGTGGTCTATTTATGGACTATAACTTGAGCCTTGACTCAGACACTATCGTTTGTTAGTTCCCCTTCCTGGAGCTATTCTAGAGAAACTCTTATGTATGTATAATAAAGGATGTACAAGGTCAGTTATTGTAATGTGCTATAGAGATTAAATATTAGAAAGAGTTTAAATAGCTTTTAATGAATAGAGAACTAAAAAAGTGTAGTGTACTCAGATAATGGAATACTGTGTAACAGTGAACAAACTAAGGATGTCTGTTTGTTCTGATGTGAGGGAAAAAAACCTCCAAGACATTACTTAATGAAATCAAATTACAGGACAGCATGTAAAACATAGAACTATTTACTAAACATAGGGTGAACAATGCTAGTTATTATTTATTTATTTTATTTTTATTTTTATTTTATTTCTAGAGGGTGCATGCACTCACCAGAAAGACAGGGAGAGGAGGAAAGCATCTCCCAGTGGGACACGATCATGCTGCAATTCCTTCTCCATTTCTCCATCCTGTTGGGATTTTGGGTGTGAACACATGCATGCCTACTGTGTTTTTCAAGCTGTTGGGGCTGGAATTAGAACTGCAGTAGACCGTGTGAGATCTGGCTCCCTTAACCACTAGGCCATGGTGTCAGCCTTACCCACTTTTTTAATGTATGTGGACATGATATGAATGCTTAAAATGGTTTGAAAGGATTCACATGTGGTAACAGTGCTCACCTCAAGGGAGCAGGAACAAAAGATAGTAGTGGGGCTGTTGTTCTTTACAATGTTTCAGGCGTACATAGGGAAAACATATTTCTATATTACTTGGGTAATTAAAAATCTATGAAAAAACAATCTAGCCCGACTCCCCCCTTTCATACATGAGAAAATCGATATCTGTTTGCCAAAGGTCTCAGACTCAAAGTTAGACCTCACAGGTTTGGTTGCCTGTTCCAGGGAAATACCTTTCTTCATTGTGCTCAGTTGAACTAATTGGGCATTTTAGGTGAGAATTCAGGTCTATGGTCATGGCATCAAGAGGCAAGTGGGTGCTAAGAAATGTCCAGCCAGGGCTGGGCAGGGATGGTCTAGGTATGGCTTGATTATATTCAAAATCTTCAGTGTCTAGCAGTGATCAAGTCTCTCTAGAGGCACTAAAATGAGACAGATACCTTCCAGAATGTCCATTAGTTTACCATGAGACTTTTTAACTAACTTATCAGAAGCAATTACTGTATCAAATTAGTCTAAGTCTTATGATCAGTCTAGTCCCTTGGAAGGCAGAATTGGAAAGTGTTTGGTGAGTATGGAATCTGAAGGCGAGGATTTACGTTAATCAGATACTTCATGGCATCTGGTTAAACTAATAGCTTTATCTAGCTCCTAATGAGGATTGACTTACTAATGGGATTGGAGTATTTAAGGCCCATTGGTTCAGGCTTCTGGGATTATTTGGATAGGTGGTAAATGTGTTTATGCCTTATATCCTCCTTTTTTTCTATGTTTTGATGGCCCAGTCCTCTATTATAGGTTGTACATTGGGTGTATTAACATTAATGAATTATATATTGATATAGCATATCACCATTTTCCTGACCTGGTATTTCATTCAGTTTTTTAAAAAGTTTATTTCACTCATGATAGGGAATGTATATGTGCATTGGAGAAAGAGAAAGAGAGAGAGAGAGAGAAACCTTAGACGGGGTCTTGTCACACCATAATCCCTTTCCCCAGACCTTTAGCTACTTGGGATCTTGGGTTTCTCTGCAAGCACCTGTTGTGTTTTGAAGCCAACCTGGGGATTTGAATTGGGGTTGACCACATAGCTTCTGGCTGGGCCTATTGACTCTGCCTCCTGACAGGGCCTTAGTTTTCTTTGTATCTCTATTCTGGATCATTTTGTGTTCTTAAAGTTCAATGCGTATTGCCATCTTTGGGTCTTCCCTCCTATTCTCATTTTCTCCACTTAGATGGTTCCTTTGTTTCCGGTGGTAGCAGTTTAAAGGTTCTCTTGGTAGAAAAGCTTCCCTGAGTACCCAATCTAAGGCGGCCATTCAGTCATTCTCTATCACTTTGTTTTAGTTTGTCCATGATACTTACTAGCTTGTTAGTATCTGATATTTACTGTTTCATATTTGTGTGTTAATTTTTTATTTCCCTTTAGGTGATAAACTCCATGAGAGCAGGGGCAATACCCATCTTTCTCTTGTTTTATGCCCAGAGCACACAATAGGAACTGGCACTTGGCAGGTTTCCATGGATGCTGTTGAATGAATGAATGAGGCCAATAGCACTACTGTAATTTTAAGTCTTTGGGAACATCTCATTGTAGACCCAAATAATGACAAAGATATCCCTTAGAAGTCAACTTGGCCAGGGCTGCCCCATGAACTAGTAAGAGCCAGATCCCAAGTCCTGGCCCTTGTGATGGGAAAAAACACATGAGGGACATATCTGTGCCTGTGTGACCCAAATCTTGAAAGAATGGAGAAATGAAGAAGGGATTATGGCATGATTATGGCGTATGGCAGAGGGTTCTTTCTCTCTGTCTTTTGGGTGAGTGCACTTGCCTTCTGGAGATTTTTTTTAACAAATATTGAAAAATTAAAAGTAAAAGAAAAAAATGAATTAAGCCAAAAATCTGTGAGTCTTACTCAATTCTCAACAGTGGGGAGAATTAATAATGGGGAGGCTGGAGAGTTGTGTGTGTTCAGAAATTTTACTCAAGAGACTATTCTCCTGAAGTGAGGGTTCACTTACCAATGGAAGCAGATGCCTCTGAATACCCAAGTTCTGCCCGAACAACAGCTTGTGGTGGACATGCTTCAGAAAAATGATAGTACTTACTGAATAGGAAAATCTGACAGTATGGCTGCCTGACCTTTAAGTATCAGACTGAAAGATAATCTTATAAACTAAGGGGAATGGCACACAAAGTCAGGCTAGTGAGGGCTAAGTCTTCCATGTTTCCAAGGCATTTGCATTTCATCAGATTTCAGAGCCTTTCTTCAGAGTCTAAAGAGTTGCCACTCCCTTCATCCCTGGGCTCTCACCTCTCATTGGGTATGGGCGAATCTTGAAAGAAATAAAACAGACCCCTTGTCTGATAGTAAATGAGATTGACTTTTCTAATGTGCTATCCAGGAGAGGGATTTCTGATAAGGAAACATCTATAAGGTAGGGGATGATTACAAACATTGATTTATTTTATCGTCCATCAGAACTTTTGCAATAAGATCCTAAGCTTATAAAGGTCCTGTTGATAAAATTTGCCTCAAGGAAATAAGAATATGAATAGAAACGATGGAAGAATGCAACTGATAAAATACAGTCTTTCCTTTTCGTATTAAATCTATTTTGTGTATGGATTTTTGAAATGTGGAAGTTTGTGGCATGGAGTAGAGAATCATTCTTAACTTTAAAGTTACTAAATGTGTAAATATCTATAAGGTAAGCAGGATAAGTAAATTCTGAAGGGAAAAAATATATATTGGCATTACTGGGGTGTAACTACTTATTCTTGGTATCATGTATTAATTAATCACCTTTCAGAGATGATGTCCAATAAAACTCTTAAAAATCAGGTTTTGTTTAGATTATAATAGAGTGGTATATCTTCAGCTAAGATGATGCATATATTTGCATAAAAATATGGTTTCTAGCATAACAATATCAAAAGGGAAAATGTTATTTTGTTTTAAAAAACATGTTATGCCTGTGGCATTTTAAAGAACAATTATGAATAACAATAAAAATTTAATGTGCATTTAGTTTTCTGTGATAGAATTAGTGGAACATTTCATTTCTACATCTATTGGTCATTTTATTTTTCACTCCCTCCTGTAAAGGATTTATAATTCATGAATAAAAATTAACTGCTAGCTTAAACTAGACTTGAGGGTTTTTAGGACAGAAACTAATTTTCATGAATTATATTGTTTTATCAATATTCAGGACAAATCATTAAGGCCATCTATTTGGATGTTAAATGATTTTTGCATTTTGAAATTTCACAAAGAAACTTGTATTTATTTTCTCCTCTGGGAAAAAAAATCAGATTTTCGAATAAATATCTGCAGCTAGAAAAATAAGGAAATGCTATATTTTTGTGAGGATGAAGCCAGGCAAGTCATTAGACAGAAGAAATCTCATCTAAAGATTTGTCTGAGAAACAATTTTTCTTCTGAAATGTACATTTTATCCATTCTTTTCTCTTCTTCCTCTTTAGTTCATTAGCAGAAATTCAAAATAAAACCAATAGGTACATTTTGGAATCTTTAAAAGGCAATTAACTAGAGATATACCAAATATTACTATATTAGGCCAAATGTAGGAAAGAAGATTATTAAATTCAAACATGATGTCTTTTATCCCATTTCCTTTATTGTTGAATAAAGACTGGGCACTTGGCTTCTCTTCTCAATTTCTGGGATTTATGAGATATTAAGGAAGAGTTCATATTAGAAAAGAAACTTTATTTTCATTTATGTGATACCTACTGTAGTAATATGACATTTGCTATAATTTAGTCTTACTGGGTAGCTTATAAGAGTGGAAGTCTAAGTGCTTTGCATAATCTCCTTCCAAGTGTTTTAATTGACATTCCGCTATAATGAACCCCACAGACCATTACCTGGCTAATTGCTTGAGTTACAGTGCTTATACAATGCCATTCTTTGTCCTTGGTCTTTTGGGGTATTAAATAGCAGGGCTGTCCTGAAAGAGGAAGTGACTGCTGTTTTTCATGTGATGCATTAACCTCTCGGTAGCTTTTTCAGAGACAGACTCCCTTCTGTTCTTCTCTGGGCTGATACCAAACCTGATGCTTATCCAAGTCTGTTACTCTGGGATTCTCAGCTCTCTTTAGAAGAGTCCTTGACCTCTCTACAGGCTCTTCCATTGCTACAGGCAGAGTTTTCCATGAGGTGACTCAAAAGTCCTGAAATAGGGCCTGGACCAGGTGACAAATGGGGATATTACAATATTAATTCACAAGAGCTGTTGATGGTTGGCCAGACTTTGTTGGAAAACTTTCATATTTTTTTCCAGAAGGTTTTGTGGTCATAGAAGAAAGACTGAAGGTGGGGTAAAAGTGAGGTGATGGGGCTGAGGAGTGAGGAAACACCCCCTATGGGAAATGATCATGCCACAACTCTTTCTCCTCTATTACTTCTTTCTTTTGGGATTTTATTTTTTCATTGGCCAATCTTATTTCATGGCAATAAGATCCTAGGCTTAAAAAGGTTGAATTAATTTGCCTCACGGAAATAAGAATATAAGTAGTCTGTTTTTCAAGGAGCCAGGACTCTAACATGTGGTAGGCCCTATGGGATCCAGTCGCCTTAACCAACACATCATCAACCCAAGGGAAGAAATGAATACTTTGGAGCTAGAAAAGGAATTAGAGCTGAGTCACCTAGTTCAAACTCATTGTTTTAAGTGTTAAGATCATTGAGTTCCAGTGATAAGGTGACTTACCGCAAGTTCATGGAGCAGGTGGGGACCTGGACTCAGGGTTCCCTTGTATGAACCCAGAGGCATGATGAAGTCTTGGAGCCTCATGCCAAACTGTGGCTTTAGAGCAGAGCAGGAAGTGCTGGGATCGGGCACTAGCACGACCTGGAAAGCTGCAGTGTGGCTTCCATCCACCCATGTTTTCTGCCAATTTTTGCTGATAAGATGGGTCAGTGACAATGGCTTTATGTACGGTGAGGAGCAACGAGGAGTTTCCTCAGGAACATTTGAGAACTAGAGAGAGGGTGCCTAGATTTATTTTCCTTGGCAATTTCTGGTTGAAATGTTTCTGCGCGGTCTACTCTCGCCTTCATCCGTGATGCTATATGACTTTGAAAGTAGCTCAGATTCCAATGTTCCAATGGGCAGGAGAGGAACAGCTATCTTTCGGGGGTAAATGGAATGTCTATTGACATCCTCGAATTCCTGAGTGTCCTGATGTTTGTTTAAGAGATGTTTTTGAACATGGGATAGGTTTAGAACTCTCTGGATTGTTTAAAAAAAAAAAAAAAGAAAAAAAAAAGAGGGAGGATCTAAAATATCACAGAAATGGAAGTTTAGAAATTGGAAATGTTTTTATAATAAAGCACATATTTAACGTACATCTGTAGTAGTTTTACTTCATATTTGAGTTTCTTACATATGAGAATGAGGCAAGCTGATAAAAATATCGACACAGGTTTTCAACACTGAGAAACCAGCTGTCAACAGAAGGTATGCTGTTGGTGATGAAAATTCTGTATCTTTATCAGAAAAATATCTTCTCCTTCAAAGACAAACTCTTTTTCTCTAAAGCTTGCCAATTTGTTAGAGTCTGTATCCTGAGGCTTTCTCAAATCTCCTCTTTATTAACCTCTAGCTAATTTTGGAATGGCCTGGATGGAGCATTTGTTTTCCATAATAATTTCTGAGTAAACCCCACAACAGGCATTCTTTTTCATTTTTAGCTTTAAGGCACACATGCTTGCCTAAGAGAGAGAGACAGAGAACAGAGAGAGAGGGAAAAAGAGAAAGTGAGAAGTCATCCTCCATAACACCCATTGGGAGATGACCAAACCACAATCTCTTCTTCATTCTTTTCCATTCTCCTCTTGGGATTTTGGGCACTCATGCACAGACACCTGCGTGTTTTTCAAGGGACTAGGTCTGGGACTTGAACCATGTAGTCGGCCATGTGGGAGCCAGCTGCCTTAACCTCCTTGCCACCTGCTGGCCCCCACAATAGGCATTCTGCTTGATCACCAAAGGTGTAGAGATTTGCTCAGGTTTAGTTATACTTACTCTAGTTATTGGGTAAATAATTAATATTAAGGAAATAGTAAAGTGTCAATGAAATCTTTACTTCCTGGAGAATGTTTTAAAAATTGTCAGAAGGTCTGTGTGCTCATGAGAAAGAGACACAGAGAAAGAGAGAGAGAGAGAGAGAGAGAGAGAGAGAGAGAGAGAAATCACACCCAATGGGGGATGGGGAATGGTTATGCCACAATTTCTTCTCCTTCATTTCTCCATCCTGTCAGGATTTGAGACACACACACACACACACACACATATCCAGGGTACTTTCCAAACTTTCAGGCCTGGTACTTGAACTACAGTCAGCCATGTGGGATCCTACTCCCTTAGCCATGCGACCATGGAACTGGCATCCTGAAGAAAATTCCTAACATGGAGCCTGGCTTGATGTCATTGTGGATTTTGTTTTACATTCCCAACCTACGTGAAAATGTATTGTGGACATATATGTATAAAATTCGTTCAGGTTTGTAGTAACGACCTTGAGAGATTACTATCTACTAATAGATAAGTGAGATGAGTCAATCAGCATGTTCAGACTCCATTACTCTTTCTTTTTATAAATTAATAAACTTTATTTTTAGAGCAGTTTTAGGTTTACAGAAAAATTAAATAGAAAGAGTAGTTTCATATACTTCCCTCTCCCACCCTTCACACATAGCTTCCCACTGCTTTTTTTCCCCCATGAGGCTTTTGTGCTCACCAGAGAGATGAGAGAAAGAGAGAGAGAGAGAGAGAGAGAGAGAGAGAGAGAGAGAGACAGACAGTGAGAGGGAAAGTGAGAAATCACCCCCAGGGGGATGTCCACTCCAATCCCTTCTCCTCCATTCTCCTTGTAGGATTTGGGGCACGTGGTGCAACCACAGTGATTTTCAAGCCATAGGGTCTAGGACTCCAACTGCAGTCAGCCATGTGGGAGTCCAGTGTCTTAACCACTATGTCATTTGCAGGCCCATCTCCATGGATTTTTTAGTTTTTTTTTTTTTTTTCTCATCTTAGGGTACATGCTCTTGTGGGGGGAGAGAGAGAGCAAGAGCGAGAGCGAGAGCGAGAGCGAGAGCGAGAGCGAAATGGAAAGTGAGAAATCACCACTCACAGAGAATGGCCATGCTGCAGTCCCTTCTCCTGTATTCTCCCAGTATCTTGAGCACACATGCATACATGCCCAATGTGATTTTCAAGCCACTGAATCAGGAACTTGAACCGTGGTCAGCCAAGTGTAAGTCCGGTGATGTAACTGCTCCACCATCTGCTGCCCCCTCCACTACTTTTTAAATAATCAGTAGAATATGACAGACTGCAAAATTGACTTCAGACTCATTGTCCAACTGCATATCCACAGATCTACATTGTCCCGTTTTCCACCCTTTTCAATCCTCCATATTTCTAGAATAAAAAAACCCACTATGGCAGGCGTACTCAGAATCCTTGTGAGGAAAATAAAAAGGATGGAGCTGAGTAGTAATCATTTTATTCTAGCCTTTACTTATCTCATTCTTAAAGGTGTTTTCTTGTTTGTTTGCTTTCTGGAAAATGTGGATCCAGGGCTTATTTTTGTGCCTAAATTGAATCTACATTTTTACCTGTCCACTCACCCAGGCAGGTGACTTTGCTCTTCCTTCAGCCAGTCACCTGAATTATTACTCGGTCCTGCTCTGGCTTGACTGCTCTCCTTGGTGCCTTCTCCATGTGCAACCCTGTGTCGTGGGTCTCAACTGCCACATGTAATGTTCTGCTTCCTATTTTACTACTTTGATTTAAGTCAGGGAGGGAGGGACAGAGAAGGAACTGAAAAGATGGTGACATGCAGAGAAGAAAAAATGTATCCACTTTTGCAGCTGGATTCTTTATGGTCTTGTACTCTGAACCAAAGCTAATCCCTTTCCCTCTGGCAGAAAATGCTGAGGATATGTTTTTACTTTATTGCATACTTGTTAAGTACAAGAAGCATTTAACTTGGCAGAATGTAATGTTATATTCAATGTGTTTAATAAAATCATAATGGATTCACTTATTTAGACATTCTGGAGGAAATAGCCTCCCACTGGACAATAGAAATGATGATTCTTTCGGTGCATCTGTCAGCTCAAAGGAATGAGCAAAGCTCCTACTAGAGCTGATTACAATCACTTTGCAAGTGTTCTTACAAACTAAAGTGGGAACTAGAAATCAGTAGTTGCAAAGTTTGTCATCTTTTCTTTTCAAGATCTGAGCTCTAGAAGGCCCACTAGTTGGAGTTTTCTAGAAGACAAAGCAGGAGATAGCTTATCAGAAACGAATTCATCTTCATGACTGCATAGCACTGAGTAAGCACAGCAGATACCTTAAAAGCAAAAAGAGAATTGTTTGATGGATGTAGCTCTCAGAAGGCAGGAGATGGAAGTAGTGGCAACAACTGTCCCTCTTCATTTTCTCTCCCTGACACCCTTGGGCAATATTCCCTTGTCGTGGGGCTTTTGTTCTGGGTGAGCATGGCGGAAATGGGTGTGATGCAGATGATGTTCACGATCCTTCTTGGCTGTTGCCCCTAACTCTGGACATCACTTTTGGCTACTTATTTACATGAGACAGTCATGGAGAACTGCAGCCCCTTCAGAACAAGCCCTGAAGTCATCCTGTGTCTTGACTGGGGCTCAGGCTTCTTTTGACATTTTCTTGTTTCCTTCTATACCATAATATAGGGAAATCCTCTCAGAGAAAACCACTCTAGTTCATCTTACTCAAATTGTTGTATTAGAAGTTGGGGCTGAGTTCCATCTTCATTTCTAAAATCCACTCAGAGGAGCTAAGGATGAATTACTTTGGTCTTAGGGAGACAAAGTTTAACTGGCACAATGTCTATGCAGTATTTTCTGTGTCTAGGTTGTGTCGCTTAATACAAAACCATCTCTGGTCCAGTGTATATTGTAAACTAAAATTTGAACAATAATTAAATCTCAACTGTATTTCCAAAAGAAAATAATTATTAACTACATTCTTCAGGAAATTTTCCACATATATACTGATCCCGAACAGAGAGACTTTCTCTAGCCACCTATCTGAAGAAATTGTCCCTTGTTACTGTTTATCAAATAGCCTTATTTATTTCTTTCATAGCACTTATTACAGCCTGAATTTTTTTTTTACCATATTTGTTTACCATACTTGTCACTCTCACTGGAATGTAAGCTCTATGAGAGCAAATATTTTGTTTTGTTATTCCTGTATATAATGTACTATAGGTATGAATGAACATTGGTAGACCTAAAGAAAAAAGAAAGAAAGAAAGAGAGAGAAAGAAAGAAGAAAGAAAACAAAGAAAGAAGAAGAAAGGAAGGAAGGAAGAAAGAAAAGCAGAAAGAGATAGAAACATGGGTATGAGAAGGCACATAGCATGGAAAATTGGTTTAAGTGAAAATCAGAGAAATTAAAAGTAGCTAATCAAATAGCGATGAAATGCCATAGACATAACTATTTATTTTATATTTTTAAATAACTATATAGTTATAGGGGAATGCTTGACATAAGGTCAATAAAGGCCACCACTTTTGCAACCCAAGCAACATACGCATACATATCCATGTGCCTAAAATTATTTCAGAAGTCTTTATATTGATATTGAAATGAATAGTTTAGAAAACAACAGGGACATGATACTGGAATGGGTGAGATAGCTGAACTCTCAGAACACTGTGAGAGGATCTTATGACAAAGTTTTTTGAGACATAATTTGGTCCAGCTAGGTTTTTTTGTTTGTTTTTGTCATAGGGTACGCATGCTTGCTGAAGAGAGACAGAGAAAGAGAGTGAGAGGGAAAGTGAGGAATCACCCCCCCCCCCCCAGGGGATATGGCCACGTCACATTCCCTCCTCCTCCATTCTCTTCCTGAAATTGTGGGCATGCATGTAACATGCTCCTGGTGTGATTTTCAAGCCATCCAATCTGGGGCTCAAACCAAGGTCAGCCATGGTAGTCCAGAGCTTTAACCACCATGCCAACTACTGGCTCTGGATCTAGGTAGTTTTAAAAATAAAAGTACTATGGATGAATAAGAAGAGATTGGGTTAAGGGGAAAAAAGGTAGGATTGAATATATGACACGGCAAGGCAGTCAGGCTAGGTGTTTGTGATAAAAGAAGTGGAGGTAAAATTAAATGAAGAAGAAAAAGGATTTTGGTCTGGAACCACTGTAGGTACATCATGCAGAGAGGGATTTAATTCAATTAACTAGGTGCTTTATGTTGTAAATTTTTTAAAAAAATTTTTTATTATCATCATATTCTTCTTTATATTACATTGAATTACATATAACTTTACAGTGTATTACATTGCTTTTTCAAAAGGGAATGCCATGCATGTCAGTCAGTACAGAGACATTAATCTCCCCGCTTCAACATTCAATATCTTTTCTATGTTTTCCCCAATCATTATTATTATTATTCTAATTATTTTTTAAAACAATCAATTGCTATTTCTCATTTTGCTTGTACAAATACTTTGCCCATCATGAAATACTTCTCAGACAAATCCAGTTGAGAATACTATACATGTCAACATCAACAGTTAATAAGCCATATCTGTTTCTCACTAATGTCCTGCCTCTCTATTGTTCACTTGTTATCTTTCTCTATCCTCTTCTCTTCACTTCCCCCATTCCACACTGTCCTATTCTCGTTAAGTACCTTCACTGCTTTTATGTCCTCCAATTTTTTGCTCTCTACCATAGGGTGCGGATAGTCGGTATATATTGAGTGGATACATACAATATCTTTCTTTCATAGCCTGGCTTACTTCACTCAGCAATATATCCTCTGTATCTGACCACTTTCTATCAAATGCCAGGGTCTTGTTATTTTTTATGGCTGAGTAGTATTCCATAGAGTATATATACCACACTTTTCCAATCCATTCATCAGTTTGTGGACATTTAGGTTCTTTATGCTGTAAGTTAAGGGGAAAGGAGCAAAGGGCAGACAGGCTGCCAGTAGCTTTCAGGTTTGCTTTTTAACTTTAGCAAATCAGAACATTGCCTCTGGTGCCCAGGGCAGGAACTGAAGGATATTGCTGTCAACAGTCATAGCCAGCAACAGAACCAAGGCAGACATTCTTGCCCATGTTGATGGGCCACAGGCCATTACAAAAACCTCACATCTGCCAAAGCTCATGCATCTGATGGTTGCTTCCTGCAGAAGAATAATGGCGTCTACTTTCTTTCTGCCTCCCGCATCCCACACGATTGTTTCTCATTGGCAGAAACTTAACTGAAAGCCCAATAACGAGAGATTCTGGGAGATACAGTCTCTAGGCTTTGAGCCCCTGTGATCTAGGGAGTAGATTAAAGGGAACAGGAACGGTGTCAAGTGACCAAAGACAATCTGGCATAATATGACAATAGAAAAAACTTGCCACTGCTTTAAAATATTATTTATGGCTAGTTAATTTTATTAGATCTAAACTGCATTATTAAAAAAACCCAACAGTTACTGGGGGGTACTATGTGAAGAGCTTTTCACGTATTATTTCATTAAGTTTCCCAATCTTATAAGATGAAGCTACTATTATGATCTCCATTTTAGAAATGATGAACCAAGACTTGGAGAGGTATAGTAACTTACCCCAGCTCAAAAACTAGTAAGTGGAAGATCTGAAACACGAAGACTATGTACAAAACTAATGGATTTTAGTCATTATACTATACTATTTGAAGTCAGTTATTAAATAATCTATCATCCTACCCTCAACATAAAAGTTGCCGATCAGTCAGTATACCTCCAGTATCCTTAAGAAGTAACTGTAAAAGTCTTCCTTCAACTGTGAAAAGAACTAAAAGACCTTCAGAGAATGCCCTCCTAATCTTGGACATCTCCTTAAAAGGAGAGAAGAGTATGGGCTGACTCTGTAGCACAGTGGTAATGCACTGCTCAAGAGAAACTGGATTCCACATGATGACTGCAGTTCAAATCCTTGGGCCAATCTACCTGAAACCTAGCAGACATGTGTGTTGGTGCCCAAGATCTGACAGGCTGGAGGACTGAGGAGGGGATGGCGCCATGGCCAGACCCTGTGGAGGATGCTCATCTCTCTGTCTTTTTCTTCCCCCATTGTGCATGTGCACATGCTCTATCATAAATAAAGAAAAAAAGATAAGAGTACACCATTAGATAAAACCTAATATATTCAGAGTGAAATTTTATATAGTGGGCAAATTTCATATTTTTAAAAAAGTTTGTTTATTTTATTCATGATAGCATGTGTGCATGAGAGAGAACCCTTGACAGGACTCATTGCTCCATGATCCCATTTCCCTGGCCCTCTGGCTCATTAGGGTGTTGGGCACATGCACATGCACCAGGCATGTTTTCAGGCCAACCCAGGCATCCAAATCTGAGAATTGATGAGGATTGTCTGATGTCAGTTGGCCTCAACTGCTTTACCTGGCTTCCAGCTCTGTAATTTAGTCAGATTGCACCATCAGGCTGGGCCTAATTTTGATGTATTGATCGTGTGTCCACTGTTAAAAAACCAAGTCATAGAATCTCAGAGTTAGAAGGAGCATTCAAGGGGCCAGCAGGTAGCACGGTGGTTAAGGCAGCTGAATCTCACTATGCAATTTGAGTCCCAGACCCGACAGCTTGAAGAACTGAGCATGTGTGTACGCCTACTCAAAGATACTATTCAAAGGGATCTTAAAGGATCTGCAACTTTGAATGTTCAAAATAGTTCAGGACCAGCAGTTAGCGTAATGGCTATGTCGCTGGACTCCCACGTAGTCGACCACGGTTCGAGTCCCAGACCCGGTGGCTTAAACTTACGCCGGGCGTGTGTGCGCACGTGCCCAGGATCCCGAGGGGAAAATGGAGGAGAAGGGGTTGCGGCGAGGCCATCCCCCCTGGGGGGTGATTTCTCACTTTCTATCTCTCTGTTTCTCTCTGTCTGTCTGGTGAGCGCATGCGCCCTATAGCAAAAACCTCTCCAAAAAAAAAAAATAAATAGTTTTAAGCTAGAGGATAGAACGGTTGGTACTAGTTAGTTTTTGATGTCTGACTTCACTAAAACTCTGGAGGTGACCAATTACAGTTCGTGTGTTTATGGCGGATTCAGGATGACCCCACATTACTTGACACCCATCTCATTGAGAAGTAGGGCCCATGCCCTATCCATCTGAGTATGGCTGGCTTCTGTGACTGCTTTGACTAACAGAACTCAACGGGAGGGTCACTGTGCCAGGAGCCCTGAGCAATGTTGGAAGGCATTTGAATATCCTGAGGCTGGCAGGCTAGAGAGACTGTTTGATCAATAGTCCTGGTGGAGCCCAGCACTTTCCATTTCTACCAAGGCAGTAGATCTGAAGGTAAGCCTCCCAGACTTCCCCACCCACTAGCTGCACACTACTGAGTGACCTTAGTGCATGCCTCACGGAGCAAAAGAAATATCGAGCTGGATAGGCCTGGATTTCTGGCCAACGAGCTTGTTAGCTACAATAAAATGGTTGTCATCTTAAGCCACTGAGTTTAGGGTACTCTGCACACAACAATAGAGAGCTGGAATATATCTTTTGGAATTAGTGGGGGCTGTCTGATCTCTTGTCTTTCTGATGATAATGGTAAATGCCAGAGAGAAAATGGAAACATGCAAGGGCCCTCAAGACCTAGGTTTAGGGTTGGCACCCTGTCACTTCCATCTCATCTATTGGCCAAAGTCACATGGCTGGATTCGCAGTCAAGGGGTTAGAGTGTAGACCCATTTCTTTGGTAGGAGATAGTGCATAATGCACATAGCAAAGGGTATGAATATAGGGAGGGGTAAAAAATTGGGAATAAATAAAGGAGTCTACTACATTTATTTCATTTCAGTTCAGCCAACATTTAAGGGACACCTAATGTCTATTGAATATTGCACTAGCCAGTAGAAACACAGAAACAAAAGAAAACTAACTTTCTGCTCTTGAAATGCTGTAGTCCAGAAAATCTTTAGGATAACCTAAAGGGTTTACTGTGCTTAGTTTCTTTTATTGGGAGCTTTAACTTTCTATTTTGATCTTTACTTCTAAGCTCTCTGTTAAGATTTAATAGAGTGATGGTTAAGGTAGTTGAATTCTGCTAGGTGGTTTGAGTCCTGGACCCGACAGCTTGAAGCACTGAGCATGTGTGTTTGCATACCCAAATATGCTATTCAAAGGGATCTTAAAGGATTTGCAAACTTGAATGTTCAAAATAGTTTGAAGCTAGAGGATAGAACTACAGGTTCAATGCATCTGCAGGTGCATTGGGACCAGCAGATGGCATAGTGGTTATGCCACTGGACTCCCACATAGTCGACTGCAGTTTGAGTCCTGGGCCCAGTGACTTGAAACTCACGCTGGGTGCACGTGCATGCATGCCCAAGATCCCAGGAGCAGAATGGAAAAGAAGGAGTTGAGGTGTGGCCATCCCCCCTGGGGAGTGATTTCTTGCTTTCTGTCTCTGTTTCTCTCTGACTCTATGGCGAGCACATGTGCCCTATAACAAAAATATCTCAAGACATTTTATACCTGCATTGAACTTCAGAATTAACATTTAAGTTCTAGTTTATTGTTTTAGTGACAAAAATTTTGTTAGAAGCACTTAATTACTTAAGTCATTGTGGAAGTTTTGCTTGGCTTTTTGTTTCTTTTTTAGGTTTTTTGCCTTAGAGCTCTTGTGCTTGCCAGAGAGAGACAGGGAGGAGGAACGTTTGAAATCATCCCTCAAGGAGCTTGCCACGTTGCAATCACTTCTCATCCATTCTTCTCTGGTGATTTTTGGGCATGCATGCTCATGTGCCTGGCATGATTTTCAAACTGCAAGGTTCTGGGTTTGAACCATGGTTTAGCCATGTGGAAATACAGTGCCTTAACCACTACACCACCTGCTGCCCCAGCTTTTTTGTTTTTACATGAACTTGAAAATGTTGCAACAAAAAGGAAATGGTATATCTGGATTGTTAGATGGCTTTCAGCTCTTGCTTTTTTTTTTTTTTCCTGACCTCCAAATCCTTGGGGAGCCTTAACTTAGTCTTAAAGTGCTCCCAACATTATATAAAATCCTTATGTAAATGAGAAAGCAGGACACACAATGCTAGGGAAACATATGGGGACGATTCACGCCCTCGAGGAGGAACACTGAGCCCTTCCTTACGCTGGAGCCTCTGTGCATCCCTTTCTGAGGCCTGCAGCCTCTTGTCAGATGTGCTGTGTTCCCCTCCCTCCCTGGCAATATGTCCCACTTTCAGAGCCAGACTTTTCATCCTCTTCCTCATCTCCCCATTAGGTTCTTGTTTCCTGTCTGTGGGAAGCTACTTTCTCTACTCAAAGGCCCAAAGTTGAGCTCCATGAAGGGCTCAACCCAGCTCACTTCTGTAGCATCTCCATTCATGCATTATCCCCCTGGCTGTCTGGCAATGGGAAATGCAGTGGCCAACTTTGGCATCAAATGGACCTAGTATCAATCCCGTTCCTGCATACCTCCTTTACTTTGCTCTTGTTGTGTCTCCTCTCTCATTATTGGACTGTACAGTCCTTGGAGACAAAGTCTGTGGTTTATCTTTGGTGTTATGACAAATAATTTCTCAGTGCTTATGACACTGTCATTATTCAGTAAATATTGGCTGAATGGATCAATATGATAGTAAGGACAACGTGAAGGAAAGGTAGCATATTTGAATTTTTATGTGATTTAGCAAATAAAGCATCCTATCTAGGACTCTTCTCATTTGCTTTGATTTATGTCTGTCTCCTCCAGAGCTCTGTTAGGTTGAGCTCCAACAGATTTTTTTGTTCTTCGATCCTATTCTTTTAAATGCCATATGATTTGTGGAAAGGAGTTTATCTTTGACATGGAACGGATCTGTATTCAAGTCCTGCATCTGTAACTAACAAGTTGTGTGACCTTAGGCAAGGCTCATAACCTCTGCTGCTTTCTCATCTGTGAAGGAGAACGATGGCGTGTTATCTACCTTGCAGAGCTGTCTGAGAACTGACTGGATGATGAATATAAAGTGCTTACTCATATTAGGGGCTCTATTAATAGCAGGTGTTTTTATATCTTAATTTCCATGATCTTGACTCTCTTACTATTTCTCCTCTTTGGTTCTTCCTTCTCCTATCAGAAAATGTGCATTTCTAACTCTGACTCTCTGTTAGAAACCACTAAATTGCTGGAAATGGAATACTGTGAACTCTCCAAATTTCACTTTATTAGGAACTTTATATCATTTTACTTCGGACATTGATAAAAGCCTTAATAAGAATAACTACACTTTGCCCCATTACAGTAACATCAGGATAAATGTGAGTTTTCAGAAAACCTTTACAAATGATAAGACAGAGAGTTGGAGAGTTAAATGGCATGTGAAGAATCTAAGGATAGAGCATATATTCAAATTTATGATTTTTTTATTGCCTCTCTTTCCATTTATTACGATAGATTCTAAAAGATTGTTCTCACAACAGGAACATTATCTCTAGTAAATTTAAGGAGTTTATCAACCAGTAATTTTTCTTGAAATAATTGAGTTTGCTGGAATAAACTATTCAGCTCAATATTTTTCATCTTCCTCTAATACAAATATATTTGATTTCCATAAATCTGAGTGAGGTCAGTCAGGAAATGATATGTATTTGTTTTCCACAGAGTATGTGCGCTATTAAGTCATGTTGCATTTATTATAGATCATGTTTGCTATTTGGCAAAATAATTTGAATGAGTGAGAACAATATTTTAGAAACTGTAACACTGAGAAAACAACCAGAAAGGAGAATTGAAGAAAAGTGTTTCTTACCATAAACACTTTAAGTAAATAACAAATTCTGTCATGGTTCAAGCACAAATTTACATGTAAAATATAGCAAAAATATATCACCTATATTATGCATACTGTTCATTCTTATAGTTCCTATGTGTATGTATTTCTTGCATATTGTGTAAATATATATTTACATTGCTTAGCCTTTTCATCTACACCTCATGTAATATGCATATATTTTTCTTTTATATTTTCCTTCTAGCCTCAAATATGTGGATGTTTTCTTGGCTTTGTGCCTTGTTAATTATTTTAGCTGTCACTGGTGTAGACACAATAGCAAAGACCACACCATTTAACAAGTTTACGAAGAAATCTGAGGGAAAAGACATACTAAAAGGTCTGAAGCCATCCAGTGGCCCATCTCCAGGTGAAGAAGAAATGGCCGAACCAACCCTCCGCCCTGTGGCCTTGGACTCTGCCTCTGACACAGCTACTCTCTTTCCCTTTGAAAACTTCACTCTCGACACAGAGGATTTCTTTTTGAATTGTTGTGACTGTTGTTCACCTGTGCCTGGGCCGAAAGGAGAACCTGGAGAGACTGGGAAGTCAGGTATTGAAAATGTACCGACCATGTTGGTCACCTGAAAGTCCTTAAAGTCGAGAAGGAGGTCGGGAGGTGGAATTGCCTGTGCTGCCCAGTGTGGTAGCCACTAGTTACATGTGTATTTATTTATTTATTGAGAGATTTTTGCTATAGGGCGTGTGTGCTCGCCAGAATGACAGAGAGAGACAGAAAGACAGCAAGTGAGAAATCACCCCCCCAGGAGGGATGGCCATGCTGCATTCTCTTCTCCTTCATTCTCCTCTCGGGATCTTGGGCACACATGCACATGCACCCGGCGTGAGTTTAAGCCACCAGGTCTGGGACACGAGCCATGGTCAACTACATGGGAGTCCAGTGACATAGCCATTATGCCATCTGCTGGTCCCCATGTGTATTTATTAATAAATGTTAAAATAAAAAAATAAGATAAACAAGTTAAAACTTTCAGTTAGTCAGTCACACTAGCCATAGGGTGGCTAGTGCCACACGTCATTGGTTGTTACCATACTGGGCAGGGCAGGTGTAGGGCATTTCCACCATTGCAGGAAGTCCCATTAGACAGTTCGGAGTAGAGCAAAGGCCAGGACAGGCACTGGGGCTGCTGTTCTTTAATTCAGTTCAGTTCAGCTCTTTTCATTAATGGCTGATTTAAAAAAGGGTAAATGAAAATTCTGTTGCCTACTATGACTGTGTATTGACTAATGGATTTTTCGAGTGCTATTTGTAGTTAGGATTAGAATGGAATGTCTGTGAAGTGGAGAAGAAAGCACAGGATTCAGTTTGCTACTCATTGAAATTCTGAGACAACACCGTGCCCTTGCCAAGCAATTTTCTCCATTGAACACTGTGGTTATGTATTGCAAATTTTCAGATGTCTTTAATATATACATAATGAATTTACCCTTGGTTTTATTGTAATACATTTCAGCCCTTACATGTTATTATAGCAGAGAACTCAAGGTAAACTTAAGATCAGAACGTCATTTCGAATTCACTTGTCTCTGAAAAAAATACATATAAATATATGTTGTGTCTTGCCAGGAGAATTTAAAGTTATAAAATCAGTAATTACACATCTTCGCTAAACTTCTATTCCTCTCATCTCATTGTTGGGACCTCTTGACCAAAGTGCTTGGTATGCAGAGTTGGACTGAGGGGTAAGGAGACAGGCAGTGGCCCGGGCACCACGATTTCAAGGTTGCTAAGCATTATTAGAAATGTATGAGACTGAGACAGTTATATTTACCAGAACTTCTTTTAGCACCATGTTTGGTTGATAAGCTGCTTGGAGGTGAAACTTCACGGGCATGGTCAAGAAGACCTTGCTGGCTGTTACACTGTGCTCTGTGACCCAGAGGTTGTAACATCTGGGCTTTTGTTTTGCCCAGTGGTAGATTGAGTCGAGCTGTTCTTAGAGTTCAGCTTCTCCGTTAAGTACACAGGGCAAACGTTCTGAAGGTGTGCTGCGTTAGCGTTCTGCCTGGGCAGCTCCTCTGTCTTTGGCCAGCTCTGCTACAGAGCGTGGTGCTTAATGGCCCGGAATGCTGAGATCATGGACCAGCCTAGGGAAACATTTCCCTTCTTCAAATCTCAGCTTCCAAAATTGTAAAAGGGGATAAGAATGACAGTTAATTTCATGAACTGGTTAAGAGAACAGAATGAGATAAAACATGGAACAACTCAAAGAGGTACCTGAAATAGAATAAATAAATATGCTCAATAAGCAATTTTAATTTTTCGAGGTCGGTGTGGTGGGAATCAAGTCCCAGCTCATGGAGCACTCTGAACCTGATATGTAAGGTTCTGTTTCTATCCATCAGATTTTGTCTTTTTTTGAGACAGGGTCTACCATGTTGCCCAGGCTGGTCTTGTGAGGGCAGGCTGCTGATGCACAGTACTTAACCACTGAGCGAGGGGGCTGGCCCACAGTTTGCATTATCTACTATTATTTATTGATTTATGTATTTATTTAAACAGAGATTTTTGCTGTAAGGCTTATGCGTTCACCAGGGAGACAGAGAGACAGAGAGATAGAAAGCAAGAAATCACCCCCCAGGGGGCATGGCCCCACCACAATCCCTTCTCCTCCATTCTTCCCTCCAGATTTTGGGCATGCACGTACATACGCCTGGCATGCGTTTTAAGCTACCAGGTTCAGGACTTGAACCATCATGGACTACATGGGAGTCCAGCGACCTAACCATTATGCCATCTGCTGGTCCCTGCATTATTCACTTTTAAAAGTTGTGAGTCTAACTCTACAGAGATTCCTAGTGAAAATGTCTTGTTGTGTAGTATTTAGAATTATCTAACAGTCAACAAACATACAATTCCATTTACAATTTGATCTCCTGGGCCAGTTCTATGGAATGGCAGTAATGCACTGCTCAGTGAAAGCTATGTTCTACATGGCAACTGGAATGATTCAAATTCCCGGCTTGCCCAGTCCTCCTGAAACACACCAGGCACGGGCACAAGTGCCCAGAATCCCTTGGGCTGATGGACTGCAGGAAGGCGATTGCAGTGTGACCGCATTCTGTGGAGGGTGCTTCTCTTTCTCTCTCTCTTTCACGTGCACATGCTTCGTCACAAATAAGAAAACACAATTTAATTTTTTTCTTTCTTCTCTTAGTTACAGTGCTAGGTACCTATGATATGTCATGAATGACTATGTAGTTTACATTATTTCTACTCCTTTTTTTAAACATTTTGTTGGAGGGCATCTGTGCTCGTTGTGGTGAGAATGAGACAAAGAGAAAGAGAGAAATTACTCCTCCTCCCAGGGCCTGGCCACCCTCCAATTCCTTCTCTTCCATCTCTCTCCCCTTTCACAATTTTGAGCACACATGCATATGCACCTAGACTGTTTCTTGTGCTGCCAGGACCAGGACTCAACCTCAGAGTCGGCCTTGTAGGATCCAGTCACGTTAACTACCAGGCCATGCGCTGGTTCAGTTATTTCTAATCTTCATAAAAATGTCTCCCAAAATGACATTTTAGCTGATTTAATCACACTTTAGAGAGTTTTTGGTTAGTCTAGAGGCTGCACCATGTGAGTGCAGAACCTGGCGTTGAATTTGATTCGTGTCCTTCCCAGCGCTGGTTCTTCCCATTGCATTCAGCCATACAGTATTTACACTCATGGAACTGGACGTGCCTCTCGTCTGCCTGTTAGGGACAGCCTCCCTGCCCCTTGTGACCTCATGGTTGCTGTGTGCTTTCTGTGGCAACCTAGGCACACCCTTCATAATTTCCTTCAATGATATAACCACATAGAGGATTTCTGGGCCATGATGAAGGGGGCTTGCTGCAAGCAAAATATAACTGACCACCTGCATGCTTCCACCTCTTCTGCTTATTCTTTCTCGCATCCTCTCCTCCCTGCAATTCTATCTTTTCTAGATGGAGGAGATTAACCACTCCTTTGATTATCTGAGTCTGACTTCAGCCTTAACCTCCACGGAAAAACCATTTCCTGACGTTTTTCTTGCAAACACACACAGTATTCTTTCAAAAATTTTTTTCTGTTGAATATAATTGACTCCATTCCATCAGCCTTAAAGTAATTGAGATGAAACATTAAGATTTAATTAAATGTACTTATCTATATGATTACCTTTCAAAGAACCTCGCCATCAATTATTTGACTTAGGGATTATTGCACGGATTGGGAAATAATTCCTATGGTTTGACCAGGGCCACCCTGGCAACAAGGATAATAGTCCTAAACTTGGTGTCCCTGTGTGGCCCAGGGAAGAGGAAGAGTGGAGTGTCTTAAGAGCAGAGACACTCAGATCTGAGCCCTGCATGCCCTGACCCTTGCCAGCCTCCAGGTCTCCTCTTCTCCATGATCACAGTGCTCTTCCTTCAGTTCCTAAGAAGTATCTTCTCTCCTCCACTTCTACTCTCACTTTTCCTGAAATCCCCCGTCTACTTAGTTTTTGATCTGAGAAACCTTAGTCTGCACTTTGGGTCTTACGTTTCACGACATTTTCTCAGGGAGGACTCATTTGATCTCTTAAATATAAATCAGGTTCTTTTACCTTAACTTATGGACCTTTCTATTTTTCTTTATGTCACTAATGGCAGTATGGTGGTTTCTACTTACGTGTGCAGCTATTAGCTCCATATGTATCTTTTACTGGATCTCAGCTTCGTGAGGGTAGGCACTGCAGGAATATTGATGGCTGCGCTCCTAACACCTAGCAGGGTGTTTGACCCATAGGAATGAAAAACAGTTCCTAAATCAATGGATAAGTGAATAAATGGGAAACCCCAAAATGCTAGGTATTGTGTTTTTACTTCTAATCAGAAAGTGTGGTCCGCATGAGGTTAAGCGTCAGATAATCATTTTGTTCTTGTCGTTTGATATAGTGCCACTTCCCTGAATCATTTGATCACTGCCATAAATACAGTGACAAGTACTAATGGGCTCAATTTATCTATTCAGGTAGTACGAAATTGCAAATCAGATAAAAATATTGCCCTTAGAAATCTGTAATAGTTTATTCTCACCCAGACTCTATCATTAAGATACTGACATTTATTGGCCTCAATAAAATGACTTCTTTTTTGCCCATAAACTAATGAATTGCAAGAGAAAATTTCTATTCTGAAGTCTTAAAATCATATTTTCAGGTCCTAAAGGAGAAGCTGGTGATGTAGGAACCCCTGGGCCACCAGGTGTTGTTGGGCCCCAAGGTCCAAAGGGCCAGAAAGGAGAGAAGGGTAGGTAATTCGTTTCATTATTTCATTTAATTTCAATTTCATTTCATGTCAAAGCTCAGACATTCTGCATCATATTTCAGGAGAGCAATTTGACTAGTAAATACTAGATCCTTGAAGGTGGGTCAATTTTTAAAAATATGGATACTTGGCTCACCCAGGTGGCATGGTGGTTAAAGCACTGGATTCCACACGGTCAACTACACCAGTTTGAGTCCTGGAACTGGCAACGTGAAAAACGCTCTGGGTGCATGTGCATGTATTGCCTCAAATCTTGAGAGTGGAAGAGAAAAGATTGCTATGTGGTCTTTGCTCCAAGAGGATGAGGTCTCACTTTCCCTCTCTCTCTCTCTCTGTCTTCTTCCAGCACGTGCATGTATCCTATAGCAAAATAAAATAATAAAAAAGTGAATACTTGATAAAGCATATTACGAGATATTAATATAAAATGCTAACTTTATAAATAGCTTACTAGTAATTTTCAACTTACCTGAGAACATTACACACACACACACACAAACTCACAGATTTCCGTCTGTCGTTCGCCACCTGGTTGACTCAGTGACTGCAAGTCACACGGGATACTCTCTGAGGAGAGATCCTTTCTTCTCCACTCCCATGTGAGTTCTTCATTATGATGCAAAATGATTCTGTACTAGATTGAAATAACGGGAAGAAGCCATCTTCTAGAATATTCACTGCATGCGGGTCGCCTGCCTGCTAAGGAGAATTTGACGTGTCCTTTGGTTCACTCTGACATCCGAGGCAGTGTCAATGGTGGGAAGAGAGCTGAATTAAAACTAAAGTCATCACACAACAGTGACCTTGCATCAGTCACCTTAGGGAAAGTGAAGGGAAAGGACCAGATATTTATTTATTCCCTTTTTTTTTTGGTAAGATTTGTAGTTATGAGTGCCTATATAGATTTTTTCCAACTCAGAAATTCTATAATTTCATAGGTGTATCAGTAAAGAAGGCTTTCTGTCCCAGGTAATCCCTGGTTCTGTACGTGCTTAAAGGTATTGAAGGAAGTTGCAGATTCACTGGGACATTAGAAATTCCTCAGTGAATTCAGCAGCCTGTAGAAATATCATCCATCCATCAAGTTAAATGTTTTAGCCTCAGTGTCACACGTCGAAAGACCTAATATCATCTATACATCACCCTCCACATGGCTCAGGAACTGCCTAACTCATTTCTGGTAGAACATTCAGTGAAGTAATTACTCAAAAAAGATGCTAAGGTAAGAGAGAGGTACTTCACACTTGTCAGTTATGTGATTTTCATTCTCGGAAACATTTAATCCTTTTGTGACTGAACTATGTTAGCAGAAAACCCTGTGAAATAAAGATGAGTGATGAACCTCCCCAGTGATTCATACATTTTGGAAGCTAGACTTCTGGAAGTAGGAGGAAAAAAAAAAAGAAAAAGAAAAACAGGGACATATTATAAGATAAGGTTCTTAAGAATATGCTTTGATGAAGGATCAAAAGTAGAAATTCATTCAGCTAGTCTCTATAAAATGGCAACTCTACTTTGCTTTTACTTCCAGACTTAGCTTGGAGTCTTGGTTAATAGCAAACGTTTTAAAAAAATGAGTTGAGTGACTAAATCCTGTTTAATTACTACCTGACAGAGTAAATTCCGTGTAAGCAATTAAAATCCTTAAATAAACTTACAATCTAGAATAGCTGTGTGGTGAAGATCGGTATTTGAGTGTTGACAAAGACTGGGAATAGGGACGGTCCTTCACTTCTGTTCAGGGTTGGGTTATTCCAAAATGTGTAGGGATCTTCGTCTCTCCTGAAGCTGCACGCTCGGTCGAAGAGGACAACCATACCAGTTAGATGGGGGCAGTTCTTTGGTCAAGAGTATATGAGTAGTTGCACTTCCCTGATAGAACCTCCAAACAAGCTCTCAAAATGCATTAGAGATTTTCCTGATGGCCTATGGGTAGATTTGCAAATTTCGTATTTTATGTGACATGATAATGGAGGGGCGACCTACCTAGAAAACTAAGCTGAGTAACCCTCGGTAAGGTTTCTCTGGCTGGTCTTGTGAAATTCGAGGGAGTCTATTCTCATTCCTTTTAATTTGACTAGGGGTGGTTTCATTTTTCCTGGCAAAAGTGAAACAAAGGATCTTAGTTATATCTATAATAATATCGTTAGCAAATCGAGGTCAACTAATGTTATATAAAGTCACACAGGACTCTGCAAATTTTGACATTTTTGTATATCTCAGTTTCTTTCTTGAAGAGGTGGTGCTACAAACTTTTATAAATTAAAGATGCTCCAGTTAGGGGCCAGTAGGTAGTGGTGGTTAAGGTGTTAGATTCCCACAGGGCTGACCACAGTTAGAACCCTGGACCTGGTAGCTTGAAAATCACAGTGGGCATGTAAGTGTAGGTGCCCAAGATCCCAGTGAAGGAAAAGTGCTTGCAGCATGGCCATCACCCTGGGTGGTGATTACTCACTTTCCCTTTCACTGCCTGTCTCTCTCTGTCTCTGGCAAATACCTAAAAAAAAGATAAAAAAGAATGCTCCAATTGTCAGTGGTGCAGTGATGTGAGGCTCAAGTAAAGCTGGTTTCATGCGGAGGATTTCAGGTTTAGTTCCCTGGTTGATTTGTCCACACTGGGTGTGTGCCCATGATAATGGCTGCCTGAGAAAGGCTGAGAGCATAGCGGAATGAAATCATACCGAAAGCGTCTCTTACTTTCAGATGGAAATAAACTTTAACATTAAAAAGTATTCCAGGGCCAGCAGGTGGCATGGTGGTTAAGGGATTAGACTTCCACATGGCAGACTGCACTCGATGTCTGGACCAGGTAGCTTCAAACTCTCACCAGGCACATGTGCAGGCATGACCAAAATCCCAAGAGGAGAATGGAGAAGAAGGGACTGCAGCATGGCCATCCCCCTAGGAGGGTGTTTCTCATTTTTCCTCTCACTGTCTCTCTCTGGTGAGCAAAGGAACCCTATGGCAAAAATCTAAAACCAAACCGAAAAAAACCCCAATTGATTAAAATGCTCTGTTATGTAAGTCTCCCTATTATATGAGGCGGTATCGATATCAAATAAAATTTGTATTAAATAAAAAGCTGGAATAGGGGCCATATGGTGGCACAGCAGTGAAACACAACACTCTGTAAGGCTAATCCACATGGGAATGTTCTGGACTTGCTTCTGAGGACCTCCCTGAGGAACACACGTGCCGTGCTCTGGGGCTGCAGAAGCTGGGGGTGGATAGTGACACCAGGACCCTGTTGAAGGTGCTATTTCTTTCTCTCCCCATGACTTTCTAGTTTATGGAAGAAATAATAAAAACATTTATTATAAAAGGATGGGATCAGTAAAATAATTACAAAAGCTTAGAACAGTACCTGATGCAAAGAAAATGGTCAGTAAGAGTTAGCTAATATTGATGATAATGAAATTAGTTAGATTACAATTATTGTATTATTGCCATAATCATTTGCAGCTGAAATGAATTCGATGTAGTTGCATGTAGCAGATTGAGCTGTTAGTCAAGTCCAATATAAAAATATATTTTATGGTAATATGGCCAATATTTGAAAACCCAGCTCTTGCCATTTTTTTGGAACATAAATTCTCCCAGGAATTTGTCCAAAGAGCATATGAAAACCATTCCAACACAAAGTGAAAATTAGTTTTTCCTTGATGCTCTATATTAAGGACAATTTTTTTTTCCCTCTAAGGGTTTTTGTTACATCTAATTTTAGCCAACTGCAGACTATGGTGCTCTGTGTTTAAACTTGCTATTTTACAAGGCATTATTTCTCAGGCATTGTGGGCTCAAACAGAAGAAGATGTTTTAACTGTCATTCAAAATTTATAATAATGAAAAACATCAGCGCATACACATGTAACACAAGCCAGATGTCATGAGTTTTCTGAGAGGAGAAGGGACTATGGGGTGGCCATTCCCCTAGGGGGTGATTTCTCACTTTCCCTCTTTCTGTCTCTCTCCAGCGAGCGCATGCACTCTATAGCAAAGCTAAACAAACAAACAAAGTTAATTAATTGAATTAAATATTTCTAATGACTAACGACCCTCAATACATTCTTTTTCAAAACTGCTTTACCTTTAAACTATTTTTGGTTACAGGAAACAATAAAATGTGACGTGGTTGTAAAAGGATGTTAGATAAATCATAAATAATACAGTTGGTACAAAGTGAATCTTGTTATTATTTTAGGACTGAAAGGAGAACGTGGAGACCAAGGAACAAGTGGAGTTCCAGGGTACCCAGGAAAACCCGGGGAGCAAGGTAGTGTGTAAACATGTCTATTGCGTGTAGTCACATGTGTGCAGTTAACCTTTCGTTTTCTTCCTGTTTATATTAAAAGTCATCAGAGAGTTAAGACGGAAATATAAAGTATTCTTTTTCTTTTAATAATTTGGTGTTCCCACTGGATGGAGTGTTCCTAACACTGGTCTAGGAGTCTGAAAACATCTGAGTTTTGCTTTTTCCTCCAGTTGTCAATGAGAAAAATAAACCCCAGAATCTTTCTGAGTTTTCAATTTATTTTGCTCAGAAAATGTTGGGTTGGGACGGACAATATGGAGATGTAGGAGAATACCTCAGCCGATTGGACCAAATGCAAAGGGTAATGGAATACAATGGGTTACTGTAGTTCTAATATTCTTTATTATCTTAAAAGAAAAAAAAGAAGGAACTAGGCATTTGAGGTCCGAGCATAGGCCATTGGGAGCGCCAGCTTCCTGCCTCCTGAAAGCAGGGCATGACAGGAATCCCTGGTTAGAAAAGCCTGCCAGGACTGGCCATTTCTGAAGTGAGAACCAGGTTCAGGTCCCAGTTAGGAGACTTCATTCTATTTTCTGAGCTCTGTTGTAAGAGCACACTGCTGATAGCACATGTGATCCTTAAACGTGATTTTAATTTTCTTTTCAGGTGGACTTGGCCCTAAGGGGGATAAAGGAAACACCGGCCTGGCAGGAGTGAAAGGACAGAAAGGGTCGAAGGGGGACCCCTGTGGGAACGGCACCAAAGGAGACAAAGGAGAAAGAGGGGCCGTGGGCTCTCCAGGCTTGAACGGAGGGCCCGGGGCCAAGGGAGAGAAGGGGGACATGGGGGACAAGGGCTACTGTGCGGATTCTGGGGAGAGGGGAGGAAAAGGCCAGAAAGGCGAAGAGGGCCTGAGAGGAGAAAAAGGAAGCAAAGGAGATCCTGGAACGGAAGGCAGGAGGGGCCCAGATGGCCTGCCAGGGGCTAAAGGGGACCCAGGGGTTAAAGGAGAAAAGGGAGAATTAGGTTCTCCTGGTCTCGAGGGACCTGCTGGCCCAAAGGGCGAGCTTGGGAGCAAAGGGGTCCGAGGACCCACCGGGAAGAAGGGCTCTCGGGGCTTCAAGGGCTCCAAGGGCGAGGTGAGCAGAGCCTCGCAGTCGGCCTTCAGCGCGGCCTTATCCAAGCCTTTCCCTCCTCCCAACTCCCCTATCCGATTCGACAGGGTTCTCTATAACGACCAGGGCAGTTACAGCCCTGTCACTGGGAAATTCAACTGCAGTACTCCTGGGACGTACGTTTTTTCTTACCACGTCACTGTGAGGGGCCGACCAGCTCGCATCAGCCTGGTGGCCTGGAATAAGAAGCAGTTCAAGTCCAGAGAGACTCTCTATGGTCAGGAAATTGATCAGGCCTCTCTCCTTATCGTCCTGAAACTAAATGCTGGGGACCAAGTCTGGCTCGAAGTGTCCAAAGACTGGAATGGGGTGTATGCCAGCTCTGAGGATGATAGCATTTTCACGGGCTTCCTTCTGTACCCGGAGGAAAGGACTGCAATTCCACCATAAATGTGTGTCTTCAACACTGTGGTTTAGGTTTAGGAAAATAAGTCACTTAACATGGAGTAGTGCATGCTATTAAAAAATAACTTTAAAAAAGTCTTCATGATTATAAAAGTAATACAGAAAATTAAAAAAAATATGATCTCCTACAATTACTATTTTAAAGCATCTCCTTTAAAAGATTTTCTATGGCGCCAACCAGGTAGCCTGGTGTCTGAAAATCCATTGTTTTAGATGTGACCAAAAATCCTTTGTTACATTATCCTCAAGATACTTAGCCATACAGCTGACTGTGTGGTTCGAGTCCTGGATCCAGTGGCTTGAAAAACATACCAGTGTATGTGCCCAAAATCCAAAGAAGGGAACAGAGAAGAAGGGATTGTGGTGTGACCATGCCCCTGGGAGGTGCTTTCTCGCTTCTCTTTCTCTTCCTCTCTCTCCAGTGAACACACAGGCCCTATTGTGAACTTAAAAAGAAAAAGAAAATCAAATGTATCTGTGAGCATTTGTCTATTAACTTTGTAGCTAGACTTTTTTCATTTAGCATTCTAATGCCATTACTCATGACATTAAAGTAGTATTTGCGTACAATATATGAGTATAATTAATAAATATATTCTTACTAAATATCTTCTTGTCTCATGTAATACATTTCCTATCTTTCTGCGAGAATTTAGACTAATAATTATATTATGTGCGGCAAGTCTTTTTCAAGGTTTCTGATTTCTTGGCCCCGATACCTTTCAACGAAATGAAACTATTTAGTTTAACTCAGGGAGAGCACACAGGAAGAATGTATAGATTAACTAAAATATCTTTAAATTTGTCAGTGCATAAAGGTTTACTCATAAAACCTGTACTATATGGGTTTTTCTATTGGGTAAGGCATAGTTTTTAAAAAATTGATAAAGGTTTCATTCAATCATAGCAAAGATACACTCATTCATCAGATTACTGTGATCTGAAGAACTAAATACCTGCAGAAGATTCAAGAATCAAACCAATTCATTATCGATCTAGATTTCAACCCTTTCTTTACGGTAGAACATTTAATTAGGATAAATTCTTTGGCATCATTGTCATCATCTCTGTGATAATTAATTCCAGTTATTTAGTGATAACATTGCTAGAGCAGGTGGGCTTTGAAAATTGATTTACAGGACCAGCAGATGGCGGAATGGTTACATCGCTGGACTCCTACACGGCCAACTGTGGTTTGAGCCCTGGACCTGGTGGTTTGAAACTAATGCCAGGCATGTGTGCGTTCATGCCCAAAATCCCGAGAGGAGAATGGAGGAGAAGGGATTGCATGGACACCTCCCAGGGTGCGATTTACCTCCTTCTGTCTCTCTGTCTTTCTCTTTTTCCAGTGAGTGTACACACCCTGTAGAAAAAAAAAATCTCTCTAAAAGGAAAAAAAAAAGGAAAAATTTATTTGCAATATGAATATTTAATAACTGTGAATATTTGATAATTCAGTGGCTTACTTTTAAAAATATCAAATGTTTTAAGTCCAGATTGAATTTGATTCGGTGATGATATGGTTACGCAGATTTGCAAATCTTGATGCTTTTAGCCTGGGAATGGGTGATGGAGAACCTTCTGGTCTTGCTGTCTGGTTTTGACAAATCTCATTCGTGTTCAAGATTTTCATCCATCCATGTGCTGGAACAGTGTTTCCCAAAGTGTGCTCAGATGAATACCATGTCTGAAAGTTGTTGTTATGAGCTACTGAAAAAAAATGTGGGTTCTACCCAAACTTTAGAAGTGCTATGTTCTATATCTTTGTTGGGAAGATTCATAAGGCACATTAGTATCGTCTCTGACATTCACAGGGAAAAGAAATTCGTTTAACTTGTGTTATCCAATGATCCCAAGTTTAGTTTGGGCACAGAACTCATGAAATAGCATCCTGTGTAACGTTATTCTGTAGGGTGTCGATTTGGAAAGGGTGCGTTAGTTTCTCATCCAAGGATTACCCAGTAGGCTAGGGTGAAGTTCACGCCTACTGTTTCTCCTCTCCTTCAGCAGTTTTCCTGGTGGGGACTGTATGTTTTAGTTGCGAATGTGCTGATATTTGTCAGAGTCAGAATAGGGTAAGTTGCACGTTTTTTAAAAAGTGAGGTTTATACATTTAGAATTTTCTTTCATTTTCTATTTGAGGAATGGATAGTAAAGAGATTAAGGTACTTACTCCTGTTCCTATGTTCTTCTGTTCGTTTTTGTCTTCATGCTATCTTCATTATAGGTCCGAATGACTTGGGGAGGCTGAGAACCAACAACCTAGGAAGAGAGAAAAGCACATGGAATATAAAAGACAACTGGACAGAGAACCAGTAAGGGAGCAACTGTTCACATGTAGGTGGCATGATGCCTGGTAGGTCTTACTCCTGTGTTTGTGGCAGACATTTTATGGGAAGTCTGAAGTTAAGAGCTCAGAGGAAAGATCCAGATTAGTAGTTATTATGATCGTGAGCTTTTCCCAGGAAAAGTATAGTCTCTTGTAATGGTTTGGTGAAGTTGCATTCTGGTTTCTTCTTCTTTTTTTTATTTTAGAATTATTTAATTTTATTTATTATAATTATTTCAAAAATTTGATGAGAGAGAGTGAGAGAGAGAGAGAGAGAGAGAGAGAGAGAGAGAGAGAGAGAGGAGAGAGAGCAAGCCACCAGGTCTGGGATGTGAACCACGGTTGGCCATGTTTGAGTCCAGCACCTTAACCACCTCACCACCTGTGGCCTGGGTTTTGGGTCTGGGTTCTGGTTTCTTTATGACACTTTCTGTTAACTGCAGTAGAGAAATGATACAACAGAGTTTCTTTTGTTCACTATCTCACGTCTTCCAGCTTGCCAAAAGCAAAAAAAAATCAAGAGCAGATTCCTCCCATCTCAAAAACTTGAATTCAACCCCTGCACTCTTCATACCCTAATGACTAACAAACACAGAGACCCGATGCCAAGTCTGCTTAAATGGCTGAGTCAGACTGACGTGTCAAGCTTCATGTGACCAAAGCAAACCTTTCAAGTCCATCCCTCACCCCAGCTGCTCCTTCCATCCTCTTCCTTCACACATAGAATAGCAATTCTCCTGCCTAGTCGCTCAAGCCAAAAACCTCATGTCATTTAATTTTTCTCTTTCACACTTAAATATAACATATTGGAAAACACTTTGGGCACTTTCTTCAGAATGTATCCAGAGTTTGGTGACTGTTCATGTCTCCAGTGCCACCACCCTGGTCAAGTGACCATCATTTATTGTCTGGATTATTGTCATAACCTAACTGGATTCTCCTAACATATGAGAGGTCAAAATCAAATGGAGCTTAACTTATCACGTGTCGAAGTGTTTAAAATGTACAAATCAAGCTAAATTATGGTGCTCTAAAACAGGCTTTCACCTTTGTTTTGAAGTATAAGTTGTTTTTTTTTTTTTTTTTTTTTTTTTTTGAGAAGTTTTTGTTATAGGGTGCATGTGCTCACCAGGAAGACAGAGAGAGAGAGAAAGACAGAGAGCGAGAAATCACTCCCTGGGGGGATGGCCACGCCGCAATCCCTTCTCCTCCTTTCTCCTCTCGGGATCTTGGGCATGCTCGCACACGTGCCTGGCGTGAGTTTAAGCCACTGGGTCTGGGACTCAAACCTGGGTACCATGATAAATGTACAGGTCAGCTGTGGTGGTGAGCAGTAATTCAACATGAGAGGGTCCTGAGTTTGTGTCCTGAGGGACCTGTGTGCATGGTTGACTAATTATGGGGATAGAATTTAAGCATGGAGTGTGGCAGTTAAGGTGCTGGGCTCCAACATGGTTGACTGTGGTTCAAATCCTAGACCCGGCACCTTGAAACTAACTCTGGACACTTGCTTACGTGCCCAAAATCTCGAAAGGAGAATGGATGACAAGGGATTTTTGGGGGGGTCATTCCCCAGGGGTCATGCCCCCTGGGGGATGATTTTTTGCTTTCTGTTTTTCTGTCTCTCTAGCTAGTGCACATGCCCTGCAGCAAAAATCTGTCAAAAAAAAAAAAAAATGAGGCATGGAGACCTTGTTGGGCTGTTTATCTCTCTTTCATGGAAGAAGTAAGTAAACGTAATTTCTTTTTTCATATATTGTGTGCTTGTCTAGTGGAGGACCTTGTAAGGCGTGGGGCCAGTGCAGAGGTTCCTCTCGCCTGCATCTAAGAGCAGTATTGCCTATTTCTGCCTTTGGCCAATTCTGGTACAAAGGAAGGTGTTCATTTTATCTCTGCTCAAAGCCTCTTAAAGTTCCAGTCTCATCTGGAATAGAGGCCAGCCAACCTTACCATGGCCAGAGAGGCCTCAGGCGAACTGTGCTGCTGTCTTCACCTCCTGCCATCTCCTTCAGCCTCGCTCTGAATATCGCCTTCAGCATTCTCCAAGTCATCAGGCATTTTCCCATTCAGAACTTCACACATGTTGTATCTGGGTGACTGTCACCCCAAGCAACTGAATGCCTGGTTTCTTCCACTCTCAATGCTTTATTCAAGCACCACCTTTTCGCCCAAACCCTTTTGGATCATTTGATTTTTAAAAGACTTTTCTTTTAGAGAGAGATTTTTGCCATAGGGCACATGCGCTTGCCAGAGAGACACAGAGACAGAAAGTGAGAAATCACTCCCTGGGGGGATGGCCACATCACAATCACTTCTCCGCCATTCTCTTGGGATTTTGGGTACACATGTGCCCCGTGTGAGTTTTGTTGCCAGATCTAGGACTTGAGCCACGACTGACTATGTGGGAGTCCAGCAACATAACCATTATGCCATCTGCTAGTCCCCAGTGAAACCCTCTTGGACCATTTGATTTTAAATTGCAAACACCATGCCTATTCTCATCTCTACTTCATTTTTCTCCGTAACACTCATCACTGTCCGTTATGTATTTCATGTATTAATATTATTTTCTGCTTCCTGCTGTGAATACCCCAAGGCCAGGGAGTTTTACCTGTCTATTGCTCTATCCCCAGCACCAGCATATGTATTTGTTCAATGAATAAAGAGTGATAGGGTCCAAACTGATGTGGCAGTTAGTGATCTCTCCACCAGGTGGTGCTCACAGATAATTTTTGGTTTTGATTTCCATCTTCGTTAAACAAATAAACCCCTCTCCCCAAATCCAAAGTAAATAGAATGGTGACTTAGATTTCAAACTTAGGAGCCTGGTTTTGTAAAATACCACGTGTGTGCCTCATTGTGTTTCAGGGAGCTGCCTATTTTTTTCCCTATTGAGACATGAGACTGTTGGGCAGGGAGAAAGTGACAACCATGGAAGGGGCACTTGTCTTCTGTAGTCTGGATACGATGCTCCTCTGAGGCCCAATCCATTTTTATCTCCCACTCCAGTCTCAGACGGGCCATCCTGAATCTTGGGATGAAATATCATTTATGGCTCTAAACCCACCTATAAAAATGGGACCAGAAAGTTAGAATTTAAGAACGCAGTTATACCTGAAAGAAAGACTTAGGGAAAAGTAAAAATTGAAAGTTAAACAGCTACCAGTGACAAAGGTGAGTGGGGCAGGTGGGAGTGAGAGACACTGGAAATTATAGTATGATAATAATTGATATTTCCTAGATCCTAACAATGTGTGTCAGGCACAGGGCTTTCTGTGTCTAAGATGTCACAAAGGCTAGTGCCACATACAGAGACTGAAGCATGAAGTGCTTAAGCCGCAAACCCAATGACACCCATGTGGGGTGGTGATAGAGCGATGGACCCAGATGGTCTGAATCTAGAGCTTACATTCTTTATCAGTGGAGTAGGCTGGTTTTAATAAAAGGTTGGACTGGTGTAAGACTGGCGTAATGGGGAAAGGAATGGTTGTAGCCCCACTTCAAGGCTAGCCCTGCAAGTGGGAAGGGGAGTGAGGAAGGGGACAAGAATTCACTGGTATCCCAGAGGGGAAAGCAAGAGTGGGTCTCACATAAAACCGCAGATGAAATCAATGGGTTTTGCTGATACAGGACACTGTAGGTAGGCGCTCTAAGTAGCCTAGATCCATGTACATTTGGTGGGAAAATTTAATAGGAGTACTTGATCACTCTGGGAACTGTAAAGAAAGTGAATTTATTGTTGTTTGAATAACAAGAATTACACTGAGATGAACATAGATGACATGAAAGACATCTCTCTTGTCCTGAGCTTGTGAAAGGAGTTGAGTTGGCAGAAGCCTTACTCTCTTGCTCTTCACATTCATCCAGTTATTTCGGGTTACTGGGTCAGGTGCTATTCTTAGTATGGATGATAGATCAGAGAGCAAAGTGGGAGAAACATTCTTCCGTTTTTTAGAATTTATGAAGAGAAAGAATGAAGGATCCATACATTATTAATTATATAGTACATTAGAAGATAACAAATGTGATGAAGAAAAACTAAAGCAGGAATGGGGGTGGGAGAGTGAGAGGGATTTCAAATGGGGGTTGTAAAAGCCCAATTAAGAATGCAATATTTGAGCAAAGGCATGGAGAAAGCAAAAGACAGGGTCGAATGGATCTCTGAGGAAACAGAGGGCACATGAGGACAAGGTAGCAGGCTGGCAGTGAGCTGTGTGTTTGCGATGGAGTGACCGAGAGCGCGGGAAATGGAGGGTGAGGTCCTAGAGGTAATGGGGTCATAGGTCATGTAGGAATTTAAGGCTGAAGATGAGTTTTTTTTTTTTTTTTTTTAGAGATTTTTGCTGTAGGGTACATGTGCTCGTCAGAGAGACAGAGAGAAACAGAGACAGAAAGTGAGAACTCACCCTCCTCCCCAGGGGGATGGTAATGCTGCAATCTCTTCTCCTCCATTCTCTTCTTGGGATTTTGGGTATGCATGCACCTGTGCCCTGTGTGATATGGAGAAGCTGTTCCTTGATCCCCTTCAAGTAAAGATTAGCAGCCCTGCTGTGGGGACCATGCCGAGCAGACAGGCTCTAACCATTAGGTCCTTTAGGGTCTTCCTCAATGTAGCACTAGGCTTTTGAGGCTACGCCATTTCTAGAGTGGCCCAAATCTGGTAACGGAGAAGATGAGAGTGGAAGGGTCTGTCCACTTCAGTTCTATGCATTTGTGTTGACAGGCCACAGTAGCTGCAGAGCTCTGAGCAGGGTGTCCAAGGCTTTGCCAGGCCTTACTGAAGCACAGCTTCTTCCCTGCCGAGTTCTAGCTCCTCACCTTCCTTTCAGAGGCGTTGGTTCTTAAGGAACATCTTGCACCCCAAACTCTGCACATCTGCTTCTGGAGACCCACCTGGGTCTCCAGAATGAGATGTAAATGTGAGAGAAAATGGTAGAGGGTACAATTTTCTGGGCCATTCGTTCATTTCCCACCCTGTACATCTGCACTTTGTCCTGGGCCAAGGTTGAGAAAATAAATGAACTAATTTTGAAATACTTTATCTGATATTTAGGTCCAAAGAAACTCTTGTCTGGCTGTAGTGGTTAGGAACACAGACTTGGGAGCCAGGTCTAACTGGATTAGAATCTCATTAACTAGTGAGATGACCTTGGGTGAGACTGAGTCTGTCTGTACCTCAGTTTCTTCAACTATAAATGGGATTTTAGTGCTACAAATTAGTTTATATTCCCAAACTCTTAGAACTACATCTGACACATAGTAAGTGTTAGATAGTTGTCTGTTAAACAAATGAGAAAGATAACTGTTTTTGAGTCAAATGTGAGAGAGGATACATTTTGTATAAGGGTTAAATGCCTTTTGATGGTCAAGAATGCATGAGTTTCTCAGTTGCTGGATTTATAGGTGGGGCTGGGGAGGTGACATCAGGGCAGGTTTGGGGTCAGGGTAGGATCAAAGGTGTAGCGTTGGTTCAAATGGAACTATGCATTTAGTTGCAGCTCAAAGATGAAAATGCCTTCCCGTAGAACAACTGCGTTACACGGACGTAAAATAGCATAGTTTACAAAGGACACCTAGAAGTGAAGATTTACTCCTTTAAAATGAGACTGAGATTTACTATTTTCTCAAAATCACTATTAATAGAGTTAATATACCAAAATACAAAGATTCACCCTCATTTTTAGACACTCTGGGTCACTGTCTGGGATTGTCACACCGACCATGTGCTTCTCCTATACCTGAACAAGGCACTAAATGAAGGCCCATCTAAAGGTGGATGTTGCTGATCTGAAAGGTAATGATAGTGACAAATGAGACCTCCCCACGGACCATAGTGAGGGCTAGCAGCAGGAAATTGCCTCAACTCAGTGATTAAGGCAACATCAGCAGTCAGGAGACAGCAGTGGGGCAGGGGGCCTTGGTCTTGCCTTGGCCTCGTCTGATCCACCACAGGGTGATGAGTCTGAGATGTGTCTGCCTGGCCTGCAAACACAATCCTCCCCTGCTTCTCTCTCTTTTTTTTTTTTCCTGAGGATAAATGAGCAACAAGAAATTTGGAACATCCAGATTATTCAATGTCAGAGCAATTGCCAAAGCAGCACGCCCACTCTCCTTGGATGTTAACTGCAAGTTAAAATTGCCTCTGGCAAAAGGCTTGTGAAGGTCTTACTCATTCATTTTAATTCAAGAAAAATTAATGAGCACCTACTATGTACCAGGCACTAGGTTCTATGCCAGGGATACAAAGATGAATGAGATAATTTCTTGTCTTCAAGGAAGTCACAGTCGAATGGAAGAAGCAACTAAGTACAGGCAATGGCTGTTCCATCTTTTTTGTCTCAGGGATGGCCAAGGACCTAAATGCCATGACTATTATAGGAGAAATTGAGAAAACACTTAATCCAGCAAGTTGCTTGATTGATGTTCTTATTTAACTACCCCAAGGAGTACTAGATGAACAATTTATTTCAAAAGGTTCAGCCTCAGCAGGAGAAAAATGCTCAAAAAATCCAAGAACAACATTTTTGCAATTGAGTGTTACCATGTGGGACCCTAAATCTTGTTTCTAAGACCTTGGATTGATAAGGAGAGAGAAGACTGAAGAACTCTGTGGGGAAATCAGAAGTTGAGACCTGGCAGCGTCGAGGTCCAGAGGAGGCAGAGGCATTATTGTAACTCTCACCTGAGACTGGAGAGAGCTCAATAATCACCTCCTCAGCTCCTCTCGAGAGAAGAGAATTCAAAGCCTGGACTCAGCAACTCCAAGTATCTCACTCAAGGACTCACAGATCATAGCATTCACATTTCAACCAAAGACTCTTATTTAAAAAAGAAAGAAAAATTCAGATACAACATTTCTGCCCCAAAGTACAGAAAGGTTGACTGGACAGAGCTTGATGACTTTACACACATGACTAAACCCAGGAATCCACCACCACGTACCGATACAGAAACTTTCCAGTACCTTGAAGTCTTCCTTGTGCATACTTCCAGTAAAGTCATTCCATCCCACAAACACAACTTCTCTGATTTCTATGAGCACAGATTAATTGCACATGTTCCTGAACTTTATAGAAATGGAATCAGGTAGTTGTCCTCTTTCAAGTCTGGCTTCTTTCCCCAAACGCTCTGGCAGCTCATTCACATTGTGGTGTGCCAGTGGTACTTCAGGTATTGAATGTCTGATTGACCATGAAGACTGGTCATCTGTACATTCTCTTTTATGAAGTGGCTGCTCATTCTGACCCCTCCCCCCCAATTTTATTGGTTTGTCTGTGTTGTTCTTATTGGCTTATAGGAGTTCTTTAGATTGCATACAAAACTCTTGAGTTTTAACTCATTTCTCTTCTTTTTCCTACAAGTAGGTCAAATTTATTTTTTGAGCCTCCTCTTCCTTTTCATTCATTTCCCTTAGATTTTTTGCAACCCTCAAACTTAAACTCCTCTGTTGGCTTTTTATCCTTGTATGACTAATATTTATTTCAGGAAAAAAAGTGAATGAGATGTGACTGAAAATCCTTTGTTACATTATCCTCTAGATATTTACCTTTAAAAGGAAATAAAGCCAACAGACAGGATATATGTTGGTGGAATTTTGGGACTTAGAAAACTGTTGAGAAACTTTTTTTGAAGGAAATTGGGGACAGGAATGATCAGTAAAAGTTTTTTTGGGGGGCCAGCAGGTGGCTTGGTGGTTAAGGTGCTGAACTTTCACATGGCTTATCACAGTTCAAATCCAAAATCTGATGGCTTCAAAATCACACCAGGGGTGTGTGTGTGTGCGTGCGTGTGTGTGTGTGTGTGTGTGTTCAAAACCCCAAGAGGATAATGGAGAAGAAGGGATTGCAAAGTGGCTATGCCCCTGGACGGTAATTTTTTCCCTTCTCTCTGTTTCTCTGTCGCTTTGTGGCAAGTGCATGTACCCTATAGCAAAAACCTTAAAAGAAATTTAAAATAAACATGTATTTTTTTTAATATCTCTGGAATCCACTGTACTGTTGTCTCTTAATGTTTTCTTTGAAGTTGGAACAACTGAATTTAAGAAATGTTGGACAAAGGAAGAAAGAAATATATTCATGAGCAAATGATCACATCATTTAATAAAGAGAAAGCGTTAAGGGGTATAGGATTTCTAGACCACTGGTTTCAGGACTACTTTAAATGACTGACCATCAGTGGTTACTGCCAGTCTGGCAATCTTAACGTGCAACGTCTAGGGAGGCTTGTCTTTTTAGAAATGGGTGCAAATATTATAATAATAAATGTATTGGAAATTGCAATGCATGCCTAAGAAGTTAGTGAGAGCTGTTAAGTTGGACAATAGAGTTGAACACCTTACGGGAAAAAGAATGATTTAAGATGTCCTTTGAGAATGAGCGTTAGAAAAAAAGATGAAAGTAAGAAGAAATGTCAATGGAGGTGATTTACATGTGAGAAAAAAAGAGCCAAAATCAGTGAACAAAAAGATGTGGAGAGCTGTGTCTGGCCAGACCCAAGAAGTTCTGCTCGGCAAACATGGTTTTGAGATGTTCAGCCTAAGCAGACGGAGTTATTTAACCCTGACTCTGAAAGTTGCTCTTAGATTTGTGGACCTCGGTCTGTTTCTGCCATAAATATTCCATCCCTCCAATATATACTGGTTGCTTGTTGTTAGGTGCTGGACAGTAACTATCATACAATTTTGTAAGTTCTTCAAGTATTTATTAGTTGTAAAAAGTGAACAGTGGAAAGGCTGAAAGCAAATTGATAGGATGAGGGGAGCTTTCTCATTAATTTATTTATCCACATATCATGTATTTATTGAGCACCTACCTCAGGCTGGACGTGCTACATTCTGAGACTGTCTTTGCCTTTCAGACCTGGTAGCTATTTAATGGTAAAGACTGAGAAGATGGTGCTAAACCATGTTTTGAAGGAATCGCTAAGTACTCGTCCTGTGGAAAAGCAAAGAAGGCCAGCAGAAGTTCCTATGGGTAGAATAACTGAGTTCAGAAAGAGGCTGGCAAATTTGGATAACTGCAGAGTGGGATACGGGTGGGATAACATGAAGCACATTTGCTAAGAATCTGGTAAAGTGTATTCTTTCAAAAATGTAGCAGCTAAAATCTTCTACCCACTGGCTAGCTTAGCTAGATTAATCTATCTAGTGATCATTTATCTATCATCGATCTATCTACCTATCTTTCAATCCACCTACCTACCTATTTATTCTGTGCATAGCATTGAAAAACACTGACACAACTTATACAGAGATGAACATCATAGGGTCTCTCTGCTTAAAGGTACTTATGATAACATGTAGGCACATCATACCCAAATGGTATATGAAGTGAAAGAAACTAAGAGGTCGATTAAAATAGAAGGAGTTAGGTTCAGTGTTCAGTCTGGTTACATGAAAGCCTAAAGTTAGGATTTTAAACTTTCCGCTAGAATTTTCTTTTTCTTTTTCTTTTTTTTTAAAGAGATTTTTGCTGTAGGGCACATACACTCACTGGAGAGACAGAAAACAAGAAATGACCCACCCAGGGAGCATGGCCAGGCTTCAATCCCTTCTTCTCTATTCTCCTTTCAGGATTTTGGGCATGCACACACACCCGTCATGAGTTTTAAGCAGACGGGTCCAGGACTCAAACCATAGTCGACTACATGAGAGTCCAGAGACCCAACCATTATACCACCTGCTGGTCCCACACTAAGGATTATTTATTTCTTACTTTCAGGAGTTCAAAGACTTGTGTGGCAGTTTTGTGCTGTTTGGCTATATTAAGAAATATCAGAGCAGACAAAAGTTAAGACTACTGAAGTGTCGAGAGGAAAATGGCCCTTTCCTTGGTTTCCAGTCGACTGTATTCTGGCTAAATAACATGTCAGCCTCAAGTTCAAAAGGGCTATTTACTAAATCTTAAATGTCTCTCAGAAGCATTGGGTGAATATTTGTCTGTTTTTTTTTTTCTTGTGTAACAACCCCCAAATTTCAATAGTTGATACTGACAGACAAACATTTCTCACTCACGTGATTACATTCGATCGTTGCTTTGCTCAGACCTGCTTGGCTTTCCTTGGCTGGATTCCAAAATGTAGAGATGGGTCGGGCCTGTTCCATGTGTCCTTTCATTCTGGGGCTAGTGGAAGGAGCTGGCATTGTGTTGGACAGTTTTTTCTATGGTGGGGGGTGAAACTCAAGCAAATGGCAGAGACTTGCAAGCCTTGAAAAATTTCTGCTTGGACATGATATCAGTCACAGTCACTCAAATTCCTTTTCCAAAACAAAGTGATGTAACCAAGCCCACAACTGGGCTGAGAAGCAGATTTCTTTCCATGGGACAAGGACAGGAGAAAGTGCCATGAATAGTTTCCAATCAACACAATCTATCATGAAATAGATCCAAATTTATTCAGTTATAAAATGACTTATACAGATAAACAATTATCTCTCAGAAGTGCTGTGATGAGAAGCTCTTACAGAACACTACATTACAAAGTAAATGTTCTTTCTATTTTTTTTTCATACTATACTAAATGAGTTGATATTAGAAGTAAATACACAGCAATAATCTGAAATATGTGACTTGGGGTGAGATGGCTATGGGAAAATATTAAACTCAGGCTATAATAAGTTGAGATATCCACTTATGAGAATGTACTGCGCAGTTATTCATTAATTTAAAGTAGATGTGACCCATGATTCTCAAGATTAGAGGGTCACCCTCCACAGGGTCTAGACATTCTGTGATCTCCTTCCCAGCAGACCTTGGGCACTTACATGTGTGCCCAGTGTGTTTCAGGCTGACCAGGCTGGGGGTCCAAACTGCAATCACCATGTGAGATCTGGTTACTCTGGAGCAGCACACCACGGAACCAGCCCCCATCCTACCTCTTCAACACCTGTTATGAGCAATAATCCATTCCCTTAGTGGCTAAAGCTTCTCATTCACTGCAGTTGAAGGACCCAAACTGCTACAGAAGTCAAACCCAAACAAAAGTTCTTTATCCTGGGAACATACTTTCTTGGGGGGAGTTAGGATGAAGTTGGGGAGCTGGTTTTGTAGTATAGATACATATAATTGCTATGTTACCAACACTATTTTTATGTTTGCAGCTGAAACGTCCCCCCAGGGAAACTGATTTCCCCTGCAAATCCAAGTGGTATGTTGCTGTGACTTCTGCCCTCACAAGTGACAGAAGTAGTCGTTTTCCCTGTGTGTGTGTGTGTGTGTGTGTGTGTGTGAAAAGCATAAATCAATCCTTACAGTGACACTGTAAATATGGCTCTGTGTGAGGTATAAACTTGTGAGTAAAACTTGGTTGTAGCATTATGGATTAAACTTGGAATTAAGAGTTTAAATGGGGAACCAGCAGTTAGCGTAATGGCTATGTCGCTGGACTCCCGCGTAGTCGACTGCGGTTCGCGTCTCGAACCCGGTGGCTTACAACTCACGCCGGGCGCGTGTGCGTGCGTGCCCAAGATCCCGAGAGGAGAATGGAGGAGAAGGGATTGCGGCATAACCATCCCCCCTGGGGGGTGATTTCTCGCTTTCTGTCTCTATGTCTCTCTCTGTCTGTCTGGCGAGTGCACGCGCCCTATAGCGAAAACCCTCTCCCCCCCCCAAAAAAAAAAAAAAAAAAAAAAGAGTTTAAATGTAGTGTATTTGGTGTGGATATTTAGGTGACTGTAGGGCAATACATACCATGATGAAAACGTCCCGTTTTCTGTTCCTTCTTGTACTTTGGTGCTTTACGCTGGTATTAGGTGTTGTTCTTAGGATGCAGAGATGATCGTTTTAGATTATTATCTGTACTTCTGCAGCTTCAGTGAACACTACTTAAAATGGAGCCATTGAGCAATTTCAATAGACTTAGAGATCACAATGAACCTCCCTAATTAAGAAGTATCACTGTGTACCATGCTTAGAAAAACCTGCAATTCAGGACAAAGCAGCCCGTCCTGTTACGTGCATTAGGTTAGTTCTGTTTTTAAATAAAGATGATGTAACACATTCTCGTAGAAAACTCCATGTTAGTATTCTCGGAGCTGCTAAGGATCGGTTGAAATGATAGAGTCAAAAATGAGTTTCCCCTCCTTTTATCATTAGATATAAGATGGTCTATCTAACAACAATAACAAAAATAAAGCCATCATCAGTCAATTATTATGAGATCATTTGGGTAAGCCATTCGCTTCTCTCCTTCCTGCATCCCTTTGCATGGGTTTGACTTCTGTAGCAGTTTGGGTCCTTCAACTGCAGTGAATGAGAAACTTCAGCCACTTAGGAAATGGATTATTGCTCATAACAGGTGTTGAAGAGGTAGGATGGGGGCTGGTTCCGTGGTGTGCTGCTCCAGAGTAACCAGATCGCACATGGTGATTGCAGTTTGGACCCCCAGCCTGGTCAGCCTGAAACACACTGGGCTGACATGTGAGTGCCCAGTGTCTGATGGGCTGAGGACTGGAGGAAGGGGGTCACAGCACGTCCGCATCCTGTGGAGTTGTCCCTCTCTCTTTCTCTCCCAATCTTTCATGAGCAAAGAAAAAAAATTAATAGAAAAAAGATAGGGTGACCCTAGTCATGAAGAGACCAGTATTCTCGTTCCATCTCTTTGCTACTCCCTTGGTTTTTGGAGTACCTCTGCATTGCCTTTCATTTCAGCCTGGTTTGTCCCATTGAATTAAGATGGCTGCCAGAGCCAGTCAGGGAAACATGCGAAAGTGAGCCTTTCTCAGTGTGACAGAGACTTGGCTGTTAGTTATTATCTATCCTACCTTGTTGTACACTCACAGAAGATTTGGCTGGAAACAGGGATTTTCCAGATGGAGATGACATTTTCCAGTTTCTATTACATTTGGATGTAGGCTGAAGACTCAAGTTCTGGCTGGGGAGAGGTGATGGAAGCAAAGGTTCACTTCCGGTTATATCTTGAGAGGGAAGGAGAGCGTCCTCTCTTTTATTCTTCCCATAGGTTGGAATGAAGTGTAGTTGAGGGGCCGGTTCTTATGGTAGAAGTCTGGTTTGAAAAGGGTAGAGCAATAGGCAGAAGGCATTGGGACATCTGACAGTTTCTGGAGAAGAGCTACCACCAATTTGACTTTTATATGAGAGAATAGTAAACTATGATTTTAAATTTCAAGCTTTTATAAGTAAGGTTTCTGAAAATACTCTTACCAAAAGGAGTAGAATAAATCCATTCTTCAGGCTTTCTTTAACACTTCAGGTAAAGTACTCATCCCTTGATCAGAAATGGTCTCCAAAGGGACCAACAGGTGGCATGGTGGTTAAGGCACTGAACACACTCACATGGCTGACCACAGTTCGAGTCCCAGACCTGGCAGCTTGCTTTCTCATTCTCTCTGTCTCTCTCTCTCTGTGTGTCTTTGTGGTCAAATTAAAATAAAATGAATGAATAAATAAAATGAAATAAAAATAATTCTTAAAAAAAACAGAAAAAAGAAAGGAAAAAGAAATGGTCTCCAAGAGCCCATCATGTGTGCTGATTGGTTTATGCCCAGGCTCCTGAACCAATCACTGGAAATATATTGATTGGTTAAGATTAACCAGGACCCACTCCTTGGAACCCACTGGAGTCAACAACAGGTGGGTCCAGTTAAGTGTTCTATTAGGATGAATGATACAAAAATATTCATTAGATGCATTTCTTCCCTCATTGTCATGTCTGGTGAAAATGAAAGCCAACCAGTCCAATCAACCCCGATTCTCATATTACCTGGGCTAGACGGTATATCCTAAATGGAGAGTATTATTTCAGATTTAACATGTCTGTTTTCATTTATTTACATGTGTGAGTGAATGTGTTTGTATATGAGTATTGAAGAGGTAATCCTTGCTGCAGTGGGTGGGGTAGGCAAGGTTATCCTTCTTCTAGGTTCTTGTCACTTGAGAAAGGCTTGTTTGGTTTGTTAGCTGAGGATTAGTTAGAACTGTTTCCACTAAGATTTAGAAATACTAAACAGGTCATCACCCATAGTTCATCAGTTCATTAACAGCCTAAAAGTTCAAGGTTTCAACAACTGCTCAACTACCCACTAGCACTAATAACTAGAATTTTTATCTGAGGGTAAGTTGGAGGAGGGTATTATCTAGATGGAGAGAGGAGGGACATATTTCATAGTTCTACCTGGTGATAGTACTATTTATTTTGCTGGAATTCATCTTGAGCAACTCTCCTGGGTGTCACCTTCCCTTAACAAGACCTTAGCGTTTGCATAACTTATGGCAGACAGAACTGAAGAACTAAAATTGATTACTGACTGTATAGGTAGTGTCTAAAGAAGAAGACAGTCCAAAAAACAGGCTAGAATTCTGTGTTAGATTGTTCAGGTAACTAAATCCACTAATTGCACAGAGGTAATATTGGGCTTTAGGAACCAAATGATGGTGTCAAAATTCTGCTTCTCCACTGACTACTTGTGGGGATTTGGATAATTACATTTTCAATGTCTCCTTTTTATTTTTTTATTGTTTAAAAAGGTGTTGGCAGTTGGCCAACTTTGGTGGTGCAGTGATAAAGCAATACTCCATAATGCTAAACCGTATGGAAATGTCCCAATTCCCAAGGTTTCCCTAAACATTATGGGCACATATGTGCCTATGATCTAGGTTGGTTGAGGCTGTGGGTGGATTGTAGCATGAGAGCCCTACAATATTCTCTCTCTCTCTCTCTCTCTCATAAATAAATAAATAAATAAAGTAAAATTTTAAAAGGCAATGGTTATAGTCTACCTTGTGGATGACTGAGAGTTTAAACAGAAGTATACATAAGGCATTTAACACATGGCCTATTACACAGGAGAGTTAATGTCAGAAAAGTCAGTGGGTCACATAGATCTCCAACTTCTTTTCTAGCAGTTTCTTCACTTTGAAGAACATTCGGAAGAGAGAGAAAAAAAATTATACTTTCTTTTTCAAGTTGGAGATCTCATTTGTACTTGATAACATTCCTTAGCAATACTGGCTTGTCCCAGATTCCATGAGAATTAAACACTAAAGTGTGTACACACGCACACACACACACACACATGCTCTTTAAAAAGGGATCAATTCTGAGACATTACAATTATCAACTGGCTTAACTGCAGCATGTCACCAGCTGGGCAGTATTCATCTTACATGGCATTTTAGCTGAGGTCTCTGAGCAGATAAAATGTCAGTTGGTTCTAAACGTCAAGATCACATGACAAAGGCTGGAGGGGGTTCTGCTAATGAGGCAGCTGATTTCCTCTCAATATAAGGAAACAGTCTCTAAAAATCACCATGTCTGTAAATTGAATGAGATGCTCATGGCCATGATGAGTTCACAGGAGGCTTCCATGCAGAGGGAGGACGATCCTTTGCCAGGGACATGATTGAAAGGTTGACATACAGGATGTGGTTAGACTAGGTAATTGCTTGGATTATATCTACTTCGGAGATGCTTTGACTGTATCTGTAATTCCTGGTCTTGTCAACATTAAACCCAACTTTCATTTACAATTCGATTTATCCATAAACTATTATAACTTGATGAGTTGGAAGTGAAGCTTGGTGAGTTGTCAATGCCAGTCTGAACGTGTCATTCCCTGGAAAAGCCAGCTACTGAAACCGTTCATTCAAAGACAAAGCTTAATCACCCCGAAGCTACAGTTATTGAAGTAATCATTGAAAAGAACCTTAATATGACAGTAAAAAAAACAAATAAAAGTTGATGAGGCCAACTGAAAGGTAAACACAGACCTCTGGAGAGAATTTAAAAATTTCATGCATTTACCTTTACTTGCTGCAAAAACAAGGCAATTACAAGACTTTTGACTTTTTAATTATACTGTTGCCACATATTTTAACTTTAATGTTTCGAAGAGTCTTGGATGAAATTGTTTTAATTGAGGCCAATTCAATTTTTGGTTATTATTTATAATTAGGTGGAATTTTCCCTGATGTAATTTTGCTAAAGCCTTCAAAACACCTAAAAGAAAAGCTAGCAGTGTATGCAATGAATAGTTATTTACATAACTTTATTTTCACATCTAATGAATTTAGCAATAAAAAATAAAGGGGAGGAAGAGAGCTAATATTCATTGGGCCATCACTCTGGGCTAGATTCCCTGAATGCTTATTTAACTTCTAAGTAACCTGATGAGAAAGACATTTAATATTTTGTAGATAACACTTTTCTGAGGTTCAGAAATATCACATGTCTTGTCCCTGGTCAGTAGGCCAGTGCATACAGGACCCAGGATTTTGAAGTAGAGTTGTTTGAGTCCAAGTAGAATTTTCTCTTGCTGTAATGTGAAGGCCTCCTCCACCCCCCCAAATACCTTCATTGCTGAGGCACGACTGTCAATGGGGGACTCTGAAGGAAGGTGGGAGGGAAGTAAGCCATACAGAGACTGAACTGGAGGGTGCATACATTTTGCCTAAAGGCATTCTAATTAAATTAAAAAAATCATGTGGGCAGCTAAATAAACTCATCGCCTAGCCCTATCAGGCATGCATGCCAAGAGTTTGCAGTTTTTGAAATACTGTTAAATTCTCATGCTATTATAAAGATTGAAGAAACGATTTGAGATATACCATTAAAGTGCAGTTTTATTTCTCTTTCCCCTGACCCTCTAAAATTGCATTTAGTGGAATATATTTTTATTCTGCCATAGGATGAAAATGAAGGCAGGTTCGATGAACCTTTCTGGTTTTGCTTAGGTGAAAAAGAGGCCCCCAATTTAAGTCAGAAACAATCTCATTTCACAATTCATGGTCTTTAGGCCTTTATAATAGTCAAAATTCAAAGCTAGTTTGTCAGCTCTCTTTTTCTTTCCTTGCAGTGAGATAGTGTCTCAAGTCCTTCTTTTCTTTCCTTTTCACCTTTTTTTTTTTTTTTTTTTTTTTTTTTTTTTAATTTAACTCACCGTCTTGTTGTCCTTGGCAGGAAAAATATGAAAGGAATCATACCACTTCCTGAAGTTATACTTTGCTTTGGTGGAGTCAAGAAAACTGGGTGTCAATAGCTTTGGACCTCACTTCATTCTTTTCTTCAATATTGATTGTCCAAGTTATGCTCGTTCTTAAATAATTTATATCAACGTGTTCTCCACATGCTTAAAACATTTAACTTGATCATGTCTATATGTAATTTAGTATTACTATTGGGCATGTGTGCTTGCCAGTGAGAGAGAGAGAGAGAGAGAGAGAGAGAGAGAGAGAGAGAGAAAGAGAGTGAGAAATCACCCCCAGGGAGGATGGTCATGCTGCAATCCCTTCTCCTCCATTCTCCTCTTGGGATTTTGGGCAAACACGCATGTACACCTGGAGTGATTTTCAAGCCACTGGTCTGGGACTCAAACTGTGCAGCTGGCCAGGGTGGAATTCAACGCCTTAAACTCCATGCCGCCTGGTGGCTCCTAAATCAGATTTTTTGACCAAAACACTATTATCTCTTATATTTATATTTCTGGTTACATTTGTTCTTTTGGTATTTTTTTATTCCCAAAGTGCTCTGAAGAAATTTACAACTATAGAGTCTTTTACTGCAGTTTAGGACAGAAACTATTAAGGCAGCAAAAAATAGAATTAAGGAAGAAACTACATCAAGTAATGGAGCAGTTAAGATGTTCTAATTAAAGTTATAATTGTAAATTGAGGGCATAAAGATAACTTAAAATTTCTTCTCATGTGGGCATTTTTTGGGGTCTGTATTTTAATGCTTTATACCTGATACTTAAGTTTCCATGTATTGCTAAATTTATGCTAAACCCTAAATAAATTAACAACGAGTTTCACAACTGAAGCTTTTTAGAAATACCATAATCAAGATAATAATGAAGGCATTATTTTTATGTATGATTTTTTTCTAGCATCATTTAAAACTGTTTTTCAAACTTTTTCTCAAGCGTAACTTCCCTTTGAGACAGATAATATATTTCAACACAGTTCAGGAATTTTGGGGGTTCAGGCACTCAGCATCCTTTCCCAGACCTTTACTAAGTCTTTTAAATTATTTTGCCTCCTCCCCCACATCACTTTCTTCACCCTTAGTAGATAATTTTGCTACACTGGGGCTTCAAAAATTAGAGACCTCAAATTAAAATAGATAAGTAAGTAAAATAATTCTTTAAAAAAAAAAGAGAGAGAGACCTTCCTACCTTTCCATAGTTAGAAACGTGTAAATTGTCCCATCCTTTCTGTCTGTTCTAGAGGGAAGAATGGCTTCTTTTCCTTCCAGTGTGGTATCCCTCCTGGCCTTTCTAGCTGACATCGTACCTCGACTTTCCAGTCTCACATCTTAGAAAGCTCTATCTTTTCCAGTGTTTCTGCAGGTGCCTACAAATGTACTCTTGAATTCTTCATACCAAAAAGGACTTACTGCTCATCCTAATGTCATCTTGCCCACTCCACACCAGTTTTGTCATTTAATCCCTCTGTTCTTTCAGTTAACAAGTATTCATCTCTCCATCCTTTGCATCCACCCACAACACACATCACACTGGAAATGACTGAAAGAGAGACCAGCAGATGACATGATGGTTATGTCTCTGGATTCGCACATAGTCGACTGCAGTTTGAGTCCCAGACCTGGTGGCTTAAAACTCAGGACTAGCATGTGTGCGTGCATTCCTAAAATTCCCAAGAGGAGAACAACGGTGGTGAAGTGATTACAGACTGACCATCCTTCCAGGGTGTGGTTTCTTGCTTTTTGCCTCTGTCTCTCTACAGCAAAAATCTCTCTAAAATACAAACAAACTAAAACTAAAGAAAAGAAAAAAAAAAGACTGAAGGAAGACAAAAACAGACAAAAATATTACAGTCTTTGTACACTTTCGGGCTTTCCCCCATATGTACATGTTATTTACAAGTTTGTCTCATAGGACAATGTAAATCTTACCTCTTTTCTGTGAACATAATACTTGATACATTGATACATCCTGAGTACTGAGTGATTATTAAATGGATAAATACATTTAACAAAATTTATTGTTTCACATTGTACCAGATATCTATTGCCACATAAATACTATGTAGCAAAATATCACATAACCTGTGACATGCAACAGTAAACATCTATTTACTTCACAAGTCTGTGGAGTAGGCTGGTCTGGGATGGCTCAGTTGACCTCATTTTGGCCTCCTGATATGTCTGGGGGCTGTCCAGCCGTCAGGAGATTTAGCATGGCCTTGGCTTATAACTGGGAGGATTGGGCTCCACTCCACATGTCTCAGCTTCAGGAGGCCAGCCTGAGGTTATTCTCATGAAAGTGGCTAAGATGTCAGTGTGAGGAAAGGTATATTGCAGAAGAACTTTTCAAGGCTACTCGCACCATGTTTGCTGACATCCCATTGTCCAAGACACGTCTAATGTCTGAGTTCAGAATTAAGAGGTACGGAATTAGACTGGCCTCGTTGTTGAGAGGAACTGTGAAGTCTTATGACAAAGGGAGTGAATATGGGAAAGGGCAGACATTGATTACAATCAGTCTCCCATTCACACACTCTTTAGAATGATCCTTTATATCCGATTTGTAAGCATCTTTTTATTATTATTATTATATCTCCCTATTATTAAGTTGTTGGGAAAATCATGTTGTATTTTTCTATATTTTTTTTTCTATGCAAAAATGTGTCATGACATTCAGGCAATAGGTTGCTTTATTTCTTTTTCACTTTTACAAAAGAAATCCTGCTGTAAGCACCCATAGGCATATCACTTTTTTTCTCCTCTTCAATGCATCCCTTTATGTATCATTAAGTGGCTCAAATAAACCAGGTTTTGGTTTTACACCTAGCAAATTGGAAGGTCAGATGGTGGCACGGTGGTAAAACGTGACCTCTGAGAGGCTGACCCATGTGGGAAGGTCCTGAGTTCACTTTGGGAGACCTGCCTAAGTATGCAGGGCACATGTGTGCCCGTAACACAGGGATAGATGAGGCTGGGAGTGATCATGGCACAGGACCTTATTGGGGTTCTCACTCTCTCTCTTTTTCTCTCATTCATAGAAGAAATAATAAGTAAATAAAAAAATTTTGAGAACAAAAATCATACATACCAAGTTTGGAGGTTACGTAGTGGTTGTTGACATGGATTTGGTGGTTTATTGACTTCAATGCCAATATCCACACAGTATTTTTGGTTTTACTCTTACTTCTGAAGATGGTTGCTATAGCAACAGCTACCACTCTCCTCTTTAAAGAAGGAAGAAAGATGAATGGATATAAAAGTAAGAGTAAGTCAATAGACTTACTCTTCTCTCCTTGACCTGCACTGTGACACCTGGCCACACCTGGTCAGATGTTGGTACTGAGAAGAAGGATGGGATAGGAGACGAGACTGAGCTCAGAGTGCCTGCCCCATTTAGGGTATGGTCTCAAGAGTGGGATAATCAGATCTAGGTACCATGAACATTTTTACATCCCTCACTAGATAATGTACATATTTCAAAAGGTTTCTTTCACTTCATAATGCCTTATACCTTTATTATACTTTTCTACGGCCTTACCAAGATTCTTTAGAGACAGTGAAGGTAAAAAATTTCCATGTGCTTTTTAATAATTTTTCTTCGAATATTTCCGCCTATATTTTTACTTCTCCTTCTCCTCTTTCTCCTTGTTCTTCTTCTTTTTAATTTGCTGTAGGGCTTTTGTGCTTGCCAGAGAAAGACAGAGAGAGAGAGAGAGAGAGAGAGAGAGAGAGAGAGAGAGTAAGAGAGAGACAAAATGAGAAAGCATTTCCCAAGGGGGATGGCCATGCCATAATCCCTTCTCTTCCATTCTCCTCTTGGGATTTTGGGCATGCACACACGCACATCAGCATGTTTTTCAAGTTGCTGAGTTAAGGTCTCAAACCACACAGCCAGCCATGTGAGATCTAGCAACCTTAACCACCATGCCACTTAGAGTTCCTTTATTTTTCTTCTTAAAATGTGGTCTTTAAAAATTAAAGACATTAACTTTGTCACATCTGTTGCTTGTTTCTTCTTTTCCTTTTAGTTTTGAAAATTAAAAATTTTTATATAGTTTCTTTGTTTGGCTAATGATTTCATAGATATTCGATGATATAAAACCACTAACTAGCTCATAATATTCCTTTGTATAAAATAGAAAAAGCCATCTCTACTATAAGACATTTATTTCTATCTGTTACAAAATCATCAAATCAAAATGATTTTGTTCAAGCAAGCCATTTAACTGCCATCTTTTGGAAACGTTTCTTAATAAATACATATCTCTAGAGTTTCCCTAAATGAACGGTACCTTCATAGTGTCCTCCAAAACAGTGTCTAAACTTTCATCAAGTGTATGTGCTTAGCTTCTAAAAAGCCAAAGAAGATTCATACAAATGGTTAAGGTTCACAAAAGGAAGATTATTAAGAATTTGGCTCTGTGGGAGACTAAAAATAAGATGTAATTGGTTTCGGAATCAATTAAAGTCATTAAAAAGGTGTCTGTTCAAAGGTTTCCTACTTTGAATTAATTAAAGATAGATTTAAGAGTATATTACAGTTACTGACAGTATTAACAGCATATGGGGTTATCAAACTAAAGTTTACAAAGAAAATAAGAATACTATGTATTTCTGTGTTTTAAGAACTTTTCTTTTCCAAATTAGAGTAAACTTTATTTAACAAAGTATTTAGCTTTTTTTTTTTTTTTTTTTTTTAGCTTCTTTGTTTGTTTGCCATAGGGTGTCTATGCTCTCCAGAGAGAGACAAGATAGAAGAAAAATCACCCCCTGTGGGGGAGGGGCACAGTGCAATCCCTTCTCCTCCATTCTCTTCTTCAGATTTTGGGCATTTATGCTCATGTGCCTGGCATGATTCACAAGCCACTGGGTCATGTGGGAGTCCAGCACCTTAACCACCACACCAAATATATTTCTAAACTGTATTTCTGAGTAATCACAGTGAAGGTGGAAGGGTATTTTATTCCCCTTTTTTGTCGTTGATTAGTTATACTATTTTGTGAAATCATTTCTTTTAGCCTCTCTTTTTCATTTATAAAATGGAGACAACACTATTGAACCTGTGTAGCTTATAAGGGTGCTACAGTAATTATTCTGAAAGAATTTACTAAAGTTAAAGGGCCCAGTTTCTTTAAATAGAGTTTAAGTGGGAAGTATTATAAGTATTATTCTTATAATGTATTTACTTTATAAAGTGTGAAAAAAAGTAAAGTGAATTATAAATCCTTCTATAGCTGATATACTGCAAGGTCAATTTGGTGTGATTACTTGACTTGGCGAAGAAAGGTTTTACTTGTTTGTTCTATTCCCCCCCCCCAGATGACACATGCACTAGTGAGAGACAGAGAGAGAGAGAGAGAGAGAGAGAGAGAGAGAGAGAGACCCACTCCTCCCATGGGGCATGCTAATGTGGGTCTTTTTCTTTTTTTTCCACTTCGTCAGGATTTCAGGCATGAATGTACCTGTGCTTGGTGTGTTTTTTGAGTCGCTGAGGTTTGGATTCAAATTGTAGTTGGCCACATTGGATTCTGCTCCCTACACATCGCCCTTAACTGCTGCACTGTGGGGCGAGCTAATGACACTTGATATGAAAGAGAAAAGCATCCACTCTAACCCTAACCATAAACCGAGTTTTCTCAAAAATCACTTAATGCCCAGCTGGTTGCATGGTAGTTAAGGCCGCTGGATCCCATATGGCTGACTGCACAGTTCAAGTCTTAGATCTGGTGGCTTAGAAAATACACTGGATGTGTGTGCATGTGTGCCCCAAACCCTGATAGGAAAACGGAGGACAAGATATTGTGGTGTGGCCATCGACCGCTGGGGGGGGTGATTTCTCACGTCCTCTCTCTCTCTCAGTGAACACACTTGCCCTATAGAAAAAAATAATAAATCAAAAGAAAGAAAGAAAATGAAAATAATTTGACTCTAAAGTAAGGCACTCCAAATCTAGTACTTATTTTCACTCTGGTTTGATTTAGATCCTGATTTTTTTCCTCTCTGCTTTTAGCTCCTTCAAAAACCACTTATTGATTGGTATACATGAGTATATATGAAGGGTATTGGTTTTGGTTCTGTCTACACAGAAAAATCCCCTTGGAAAAAAACTTAATCACTGAATTAAAAAAAATGCATCTAAACTTGTTGACTATTCAGAGATTTTAATTACATAGTGATTTTTTATGGGCCATCTCTGTGTTTGTGAGGATAATAATTGCAATTTTAGAAAAAAATATTTTTGAAACTAGCCTTTTAATAGCCCTATTTGTTGCAATGAATGAGGATTACAGAACAGCTTTAGACATTACCTTTTCCATTCTTTCTCATATATGAAAATGGGTCATGTGGTCTCAGCGTTCCATGTTCCTTAAAGAGATGAGACTAAAAGACTCAGGAATGGGGGCGAGTTGGCACCATTGGGAGAAAATGGTCCAGGTTTTGACTGGCGTCCCTAAGTAACTTACGGAACATTGCTTTTAAAGGCGATTATCATTATAAATGTATAAGTTGCTTTTAGTTGATATAGTACATAAAACCTAACTATAATTCTGTTTCAAGTAGTAACAGTCATCACTGTAGAGATAAACTCTGAGCTGATAAATGATCTACTTAAAACAAGAAGATCTGATTCATTATCTACTTCCAAACCACAGTGTGGTAGTATAATATTTTAGCTCTAGTGGTAGTGTTGCAGTTTTATTAGTATAGTGCATTGTTTATAATCTTAGCGACCATTTTTCCTTTCTCTCTCTTTCTAACTATCTGTCAGCTTTTATACATGTAGCTAAAGAAAGTAGAAGTCAACTTTTAAGAAATTAAACCCCAATCCCTTAAATTTATTGCACATATGCTAACCTATGGCAGAAGGTTAACATGGTCAACTAAATATTAGGCAAACAGAACACTGTGTAAGAAAATTGGATTTTGTTATGACTGAGACAGGGCTAATAAAAAAAGATTTTTTAGAAAATTTTAGATGGGTTGGGATTTAAATGAGAATTGCTAAGTTTTATTGTGTCTTTGGAGTACTATTCTGGACATTTCTAGTGATCTTCATAAACTTTCATTGCCCTATAACGGGTTATTAAGCTACAGGGTCTTCATAAATATGCAAACTAGCTTAATAAGATCGTCTGCCATGGTTGCTCATCACTTTGGTATTGAAAGGGCACCAACCTAGTCGATAAAAATGTCTGATGGAGGAATGGTCTGTGGCATTCCTAATTTCAACACTTATTTCCCTTAAAGGGGATCATAAACTGTTAAAATAATAGAATCACACTCTTTGTATGAGTGGAATGACTATTTTGTTCATTAGACTTGATAAGTTTTGTGTAGCTACATTTCAAAAACCTGTAAACGGTCTTTCTGGATGTAAATTTGCCTCCTGATAATTTTATTTCATTACACAGGCATTCATTGTTTGGGAAATAAATTGTTAGCAAATTAAAAGGACCAAAAAAATTGGTCTTAAAGTGCAACATAAAATATACATGTTTGTTAAACTGTAGAATGAAGAATTTATTTAGAATAGTGTCTACTTTCCTATAGGGAAAAAGTCCATATTAATAGTTAGAAAACAAAGGTATTTTATTAGGCTTTTTCTAACTTTCAGTTCAAAATAACTATAGATTCAGAGGAAGTTACAAAGAAGTGCCACATACCCCTTCTCAAACCTTCAGAGGAAGTTACAAAGAAGTGCCACACACCCCTTCTCAACCCTTCACTGCCAACATCCCATATAACCACAGGTCAATATCAACATCAGGAATATGACATTGGTACCACCTACGGAGTTCATCAGATTTTACTAGTTATTTGTGAACTATCACATGTGTGTGTGTGTGTGTGGGGGGGAGTTCTATGTAATTCTGTCACATGTGTGACTTTATGAGGCCATAAAGACATTTAAGACACTCACCTGAACTGTCACTATGAGATTTCCTCCTTGAAGGCCCTAACTCTGTCCTCTCCTACTCGCAACCTCTGGCCATCACATACCTGTTCTCCATCTCTGTAACTACGTAATGTCATGATTGTTATAGAGATACAATCTTGCAATATAAATCCTTTGAGATGTACTTTCTTCATGCAGAAAACAATTTTAGGGTTTATTCAAGATGTTGCATCTATAAATAGTTTGTTACCTTTTATTGCTGAATAGTATTCTGTGGCGTGGACTTACCACAGTTTATTGGGCTAGTTGTACCCCCTCCCCTTTCTTTGAGGTTTTTGCCATAGGATGTGTGTGAAGGCCAGAGAGAGATGGAGTGAGACAAAGAGAGAGAAAGTGAGAAATCACCCCAGCCCGTGGGGGATTGCGAAGCCACAATTCCCTTCTCCATTCTCCTTTGGGATTTTGGGTATGCACATCCATTTGTCTGGAGTGATTTTTCAAACCACTGGGTCCAGGACTTGAAATGCTGTCAGTCATGCGGGAGTCCAGTGTCTTAATTACCACACCACCTGCTGGCCCCGGACTAATTACACTTTGATGGACATTAGAGTAGTATCTAGTTTGGCTAATATGAATAACAAAGGTGTGAACATTTGTGTATAAGCATCTGTGAAAAAGAGCCTTCATTTTTTGGGACAAATTCTCAAGAGTACAATTGCCAGGTCGGCATAATGGCTATGTCACTGGACTCACATGTAGTTGACCACAGTTTGAATCCCAGACCTGGTGGCTTAAACTCACACCAGGTGTGCGTGCGTGCATGCCCAAGATCCTGAGAGGAGAATGGAGAAGAAGGGATTGTGATGTGGCCATCCTCCCTGGATGGGAGGGTGATTTCTCACTTTCTGTCTCTCTGTCTCTCTCTGTCTGTCTGGCTAGCACACACGCCTTATAACAAAAAGGTCTCAAAAAACAAAAAAAGCATTTAAAATCATTGACTGAAAATAAAGCAGATTCCCCCCATAATATAGGTGGGTGTGACCAAATCAGTTGAAGTTCCTAAGAGCAAAAACTGAGGTTTTCCAAAGAAAATAGAATACTTCCTCTAGACTGCACATAGAAATTCTGCCTGAGTTTCTTGGCTTTGGACTGAAACACTCTGACCTGACTCTCCAGCTTGCGGCTCTCATATTCACATAAGCCATTTCCTTAGAAAAAGCATACATCTCTCTCTCTCTCTCTCTTTGTGTGTGTCTTTCTCTCTCTGTGTATGTGTGTGTAATATTTTCTATAAATTCTTTCTAATTTCTATAAGTTCTGTTTTTCTATAAATTCTTGCTGAATATAATATACTTAAAAAACATCTTAAAGAGGAATCCATTAGGTGGTGTGGAGGTTGAGACACTGTACTCCCATATGGCTGACTGTGGTTCAAGTCCCGGAACTTGCAGCTTGCTTTCTTATTTTCCCTCTCTCTCTCTGTGTCTCTCTTGTCAAGTTAAAATAATAATAATAAATAAATAAAATTTAATAAACAATCTTTAAAAAAAACCTTGAAGAAAAGTAAAGCATTGGGGCTAGCCTGTAGTGGTTAAGGCAGCTGGATCCCACGTGGCCAACTGCACAATCTGAGCCCCAGACCCAGTGGCTTGAGAAACATACTGAGTGAGTATGCATGCACCCAAAATCCTGAAGAAGAAGGGATTGCAGTGTGACCATTCCCTATAGAGGATGCTTTCTTGCTTTCCTTCTCTCATTCTGTCTTTCTCAGGGGAGAGCACATCCCCTCTGGTAAATTAATTTTTTAAAAGGAAGAAAGAAAGAAAAGAGAAGCCTGAAAAAAAATGAATGATTGCAATAATATTAGCCATTAGAGAAAAGCAAATTAAAACCACAAGGAGATACTATTATACACACTTCGCAATAGCTAAAATAAAGAGTACAATTGCTGGTCCCAATGATTTTAAATGTTAATCACATCTAAAACATCTTCACACTAATATCTAGACTAGTGTTTGACACTGGTCAGTATAGTCTAGTCAACTACATAGATAAAATTGAATATCACAGAGACATTTATTCAAATTATATGTTTTTAAAAAATTATTTAATGTTTTTATTTATTTATTTATTTTTTGAGATGGATTTTTGTGAAAGAGCACGACTTGTAAAGAACATATGCACAGAAGTCAGAAGGTTGAAATTCAGTCATGGCTCTGTAATTTTCTTTTTTTTTGAAAGGTTTTCGCTATAGGGCATGTGCGCTCGCCAGACAGAGAGAGACATAGAGACAGAAAGTGAGAAATCACCCCCCAGGGGGGATGGTCACACCGCAATCCCTTCTCCATTCTCCTCTCGGGATCTTGGGCACGTACGCACACGCGCCCGGTGTAAGTTTTAAGCCACTGGGTCCGGGACGCGAACCACGGTCGACTACATGGGAGTCCAGCAACATAGCCATTATGCTAACTGCTGGTTCCCATGGCTCTGTAATTTAGAGTTGGACTACTTTGGCCAGGTCACCTTCTGTTTTTCCTAGTGATAAAACAGAAACAGTAATATGCTGTTAGAAGGCCTAATGATTTTTTTTTGGTGTAAGTTAGTACATAGTACATCATTATTATTGTTATTGTTGGCTTTATTGTCTTTCTTGAAATACTACATTTTACGAAACAGGGCTTAAGTTTTTAAAAAAACTTGTCAGAGGGTACATGTGTTCACTGGAGAGAGAAAGAGAGAGAGAGAAAGCAAAAGTGAGAAAGCACCTTCTCCTGTGGAACATGGTCATGCCGCAATCCCGGCTCTTCCATCTCTCCTCCTTTCCAGAGTGTGGGCATGCACACATGCACCCAGTGCGTTTCTCAAACTGTTAGGTCCGGGACTTGAACCACGCAGATATGTGGGATCCAGCTTAACCACCATGCCACAGACTGGCCCTGTCTTAATTTTTTATGAACAACAGTATAATATGTAGCCTCTAATAACAGTTCTTTATCCTTGATTTCATCTTCCTCTTTATTGTTTAATAATGTGCATATTTTAAGTCTTTAGATAATTTTATTAACAGCTAATAAAGTGACCTATACCTTTGTAAATACTTTTTAGCAAACTTGATTTTATTTTTACCTCACAACAGCCCCAGGATTTATACGGGCTGTTCTCTTTACATATAAATGAAGAAGCGTGTCCAGATAAGAAACGCCTCTTGCCTGCGTGGAGGGATGGGACCAGGCAGGGGTGCCCAGAGCTGGGATGTCATCCTCTGATCCTGCGGTTCCATGTACACCACTTTCCAAAGAAGTGAATTGAACTATTTGATCTATTTTAAAAAATTTATTTATAATAAAGTGTATGAGAGAGAGAGAGAGAGAGAGAGGAGTGAAAAACACCTTCCATAGGATCCAGCTAGGTCACAACCCTCTTCCTGCAGTCCTCCAGTCCCTGGAACCCTGGGGACTTGCGCACTTGCCTGGTGTGTTTCAGGCTGGCCAGGCTGGGGATATGAACTGTAGATGCCATGTGAGATCCAGCTTCTCTTGATTAATGCATTCCAACTACGTCATAGTGCTGGCCCCTTGATCTATTACGTTCCTATTCGATTTTATTTACAGTAATTGTCAGAACAATTTTTTTTTATAAATTTACTAGAGGGTGCATGAGCGAGAGAGAGAGAGAGAGAGAGAGAGAGAGAGAGAGAGAGAGAGAGAGAGAGAAGATTCCCTGTGCATGGTGGTCATATTACAATCCCTTCTCTTCCACTTTCTCAGAATTCTGGGCATGCACACAAATGCACCCAGTGTGTTTTTCAAGCTGTGGGGTCTGAGACTTGAATTGCTCAGTCTGCCATGTGGGATCCAGCTGCCTTAACCACCATACTACCTGCTGGCCTGGAACAATTTCTAATAGAGGCTACTTTGGAAGAAAATCTTATTCATCTAATTACTTTATGGAGAATTTATTTTTACTATACCATAAAATCATACAATGCAAAACATTATAGCTGTCAGACTACATCTCAAGAATCCATACATTTTTATTTCTTTGGCTATTCAATATATTTGTGTTACATTTAAAATATTTTATTTATAAAAATGCAAGGGGGCAACTTACAGGTATTTTAAAGATTTGGCTTTTGACACAAAATGAATGCAAAACTAGAACAACCAACCCTGCTAAAACAGTCACCACGATTACCAGCCTCCAACTCAACGAATTCGTATGTGTTTGAGGGTTGTATAAGAGGTATCGATAAATAAGCAGGCATGTGCAATTGTACAGCCATTTTGAAAAGTCTAAGTTTGTAGAAGTTCTTTTTACGACATTTTGTTGCAGCTAAAATCGGACATTTTATCAATCTTGATTTGCAAGAGATCTCAGTCCTGTTACTTTCACATGTCTTTTATGTCACGGGTTTGGCACAAACTTGCCTAACCTAGCTTCCCTGAAAGGGAACTTTTTTTGTGTTTTGATAGGAGAGAGGTGCTGTGGGTAACGCATGGAAGTATGACAGAGCTGTCCAAAGTATAAGAAGCCAGCTTGTACCTTGGGACATGTGCTAGAGTTCCATCTGGTCTCAGCAGAAGACAACGAGAAATCCTGGGTGCCGTGAATTGACGGCACTCTCACCTTTGCCTAATGATCCCGTCTTCTCTCTGTTCTTCCTCGTTTGTGGGTGCGACTTATGTAGTAGCAATGAAGACAATGAAAATGAAGAATTTATCACTGGAAGATGATGCTTCTTTATTTTTTTATCAGGTCACCGACAGTGACTCTACCCCTAGTCGTACATTTTACAAATGCAGATTGCTTTTCTCTAGTGGAAAATGAGAGTATAAAGAATTATCACAAGCCAAACATGCCTAAAGAAAAACAAACTAAAAGCACTAGATTGGGTGATCAGCTTTTTACTAAAGACCACACAACACTATGGGTACCATTTTTCTAATCATGTTTGTTCATTTCTGTTTTTATATTTAATCTTCTTATCTTCTTTTTTCTAACCTTTTCCAGTGACCCATTCTTTCTAAATTTTCTCTATTTTTTTTAAAAATGTATTTATCCCTTTGAACTGGAAAATAAGTGAAAAAGCATTTGGGCACTTTTAATGTATGTTGATGAAAATTTTTATTTACTATGATAAAAAATAATTTTGGTCCACTTATTCACAACATACGTTGGGTTATCAACTTATTTTATTTAGTTTCTTTCTCCTAGTATTAATGAATTATGATCAGCGATGTTGATACCATTTTAAATAATGATTGCCTTAATCTGGGCTGCTATAACAAAAACTCTGTTGACTAAGTGGCTTACGAAACAAGCATTTATATCATAGATGTCCAATATCAAGGTGCCAGTAGGTTGACTGTTTGGTGGGACCCTCTTCGTAGTACATAGGTGAGTGTCTTCATGTAACCTCACATGGTATAAGGGGCAAGATGCTCTCAGAGATCCTTTCAGAAGGGCACTAATCCCATCTGTGAGATCTTCGCCCTCATGACTTAATTACCTCCCACGGTACCCAACTTCTAATACCATCACATGACTTCAATGTATTAATTTCAGAAAACACAAGCATTTAGTCTGTAACATGGATTTTATTTTTCTTCATGCATTCACCAGAGAGAAACAGAGAGACAGTGAGAGAAAAAGTGAGAAATCGTGTCCCGAGGAGATGGCCATGCTGTGGTCCCTTCTCTTCCATTCTCCTCCTGAAATTTTGGGCATGCATATACATGTGCCCAGGATGATTTTCAAACTGCCAGGTCTGGGACTGGTACCACAGTTGACCATGTGAGAGTTCAGTGCCATAACCATTACGTCACCCGTTGGTCCCTGTAACATGGATCTTTATTCCCACTGGTGACTCTTGGACAGTGCCAACAATCTGGTGGTTATAAAATCCATTTTTCTTCTATCTTAAAGAAAAAGCAATCGATGAATGATCACCTCAGCCGAAAACAGGAGAGTCCTGATAAAATATTTCATTAGTATTTTTTTAAAGCTGCTATAAAATTGTGACTGCCAGAGTTTTATAGACAAAAATGGAAAAACACTGAAGTAGAAGCCAGGCTAGTGAGGCATAGTTCCTACTGAACTAGCCGAGTGACCTTGGGTAGTGATTCAGACTTCTTTTTTATTTATGAGTTGAAGCTAAGAATATTTGTTCTGCCAATATCCTAAGATTTTTTTTTTTAAAGGATTGTAAGAAAAAGTTACAGAAAGCAAGTTGAACAAGTCGTTCTAAACTATTTTGCTTGTGTGAAATAGCATGATGATATGATTGAAAGGAAAACTAGGTAACTCTGCCTTCCTAGTTACCAATTCTAATGAGGCTAAGGTGATAGGTTTGTACTCCACAGTAGAGGTTTATTTTAGGAAATATTCACTTCTTTAATACTCCAGGAAAGACTGAGTGAGATATGTCCTAGGACTAAGTGTGTTTGTATGTGGAAAAAAGATTCATTAACCAAGGAGCCTTTTCTACTTCAAAAATCAATGAAAATGCATCCGTTTCAGAAGTTCTTTGTGAAAATATAAAAGGTCAAGATTTCTCTATTTTCTTTCTTTTAAAAATGTTATTTTATTACCAAACCTATTAAAAACGCCAGAATTCTGAGACAAAAGGAAAACTAATCAATATTTTGTGTGTCTAAGTTATTTTTCTAATCATTGGTCATATTAATTTAAAACTTCTATGTACTGCAGTCATAGTATAAATAGATGTTTGTAGTCTATATCTTTACTAAATATTATGTGATAGGTGCTTTCACTTTTATTGATCTACTGCTGCTATTTAAAATTTTTTTCCTCATCCTCAAAGTAACCAGCATAAGCATCCTGATACACATGATCCTATCCCTTCTCCATCATAAATCTCTTTGAAAGCAGCAAATAAACATCTAAGTTCTGATTTTAAAAATAGCCTCATGATCTTCTATAATAAAGAATGTATCCTATGACTGTTGACATTCAGTGTATTACTACTACATGTGTTCTATGTGTTCAGTGACCTATCTACATGTCTTAAGAAATACCTGTGGGTGAAACAAAATCCCAAGTCTCATGGAGCTTAGTTTAGAGACAGGGGAGACAGCAGGTAAATAACACATACAACTAAAGATTGAATGACAACGTGTATTTGAAAGTGGAAAGTATTAGAAAATGCAACAATAGCATCAAGGAACCGTGGATCAGGGAGAGGGATTTGGGAACGTCAGCTGGGTTGAGTTGAGTTGCAACTTTAATTTGGGGGGTGAAGGCCATCTGTATTGATTAGAAGGAATTTGACCAAAGATCTGAGGAAGAGAGGGGGAAGAGGTGGGGAAGATCTTTCTAGGCAGAGGGACTAGCCAATGCAATGGCCATAAAGGGGGGAGGGATGCTGAGTGTGTGTGGGGCAGCCAGGGGGCCAGTGTGGCTGAAGTGAACTGTGTGGAAAATCCAGTCAGAGAAGTAATAGGGGGATGAGGCCACACAGAGACTCACAGGCCATTGTAGAGGAGCTGTTTTAAGTGAAACGAGGCATTATTTCTGGATTTTGAATGGAAGAATAAAATGTTCTCATTGAATATTGTTTTGGAGGACTAGTCATAAACAGATGTTCCCCCTACCCTCCCCCCACCCCCCGCTTAGCTGCTATGGAATATTTCATAAGGTAATGTATCCATCCATTGTTCTATTAATGGTTACTTAGGTTGTTTTTACTTTTGGGCCACTGCAAATCTTGCTCTCATTAAAAACAATGGTATGGTAGTGGGATTAAACTTTAATTTCTTTATCATGGACAGTTGGCTGCCCAACTCAATGTGTGTACGTGTAAATGTAATAGACAAATAATGGTCCCACACAGATATCCATATTCTAATCCCTGGAACCTTTAAAACATGGCGAAGGGGACTTTGCAGACAGAACTATGTTAAGTGTCTGAGATGGGGGGGTGATCCAGTGGACTTGATGTAATCACATGCATTCTCATAAGAAGGCCGTCGGAGGCACCAAGTTAAGAAGGGCGTGATGCAGAGGTTGGATTGATGCTGGAACGAGTTGTAAGCAAAAGAGTGCAAGTGTTCTCCAGACACTGGAAAAGGCAAAGAAACAGTTTCAGGAGGCTGGAGAGGAAGCACCAAAAGAATGCAACCAGCTAACACCTTGAGTGTTCGTCATCTCACCTCCAAAATTGTATTTGCGTTGTTCTAATAAATTCACATTGCTCTAAGCTACTAAGTTTTTGGTGATTTGTTACAGCAATGGAAAACTAATTATCTGCTCATTTATTGGTGCTTTTATTTTTTTATAAAGGTGGGATTTCTGGAGCAAAGGAAGCATGTATTTTCATTTTAATTAGTATTTTCAAGCCACTTTCCCAAAATTGATATAGCAATTCATTCTGTAGTCACTAAAGTGTCATATGCAAGCATAGATATTATTTTCTGGTCTAACAGGTGAAAAACAATACTTCAATTGAGTTTCAATTTGCGTGTCTTTGATGGCTAGTGAGACAGCTCTTTTCACATAATCATGGGCCACTTTTGCTCTTTATTTTTTATTAAGTTACCCTCTTATTTTAGAAATGGTAAGAACTCTTTGAACTTTATAGATAACCTCTAACTTACTATGAGTTGTAAATATTTCACTCATTTATTCTGAGAGAGAGAGAGAGAGAGAGAGAGAGAGAGAGAGAGAGAGAGATTGAGAGAGAGAATCTGCTAAGCAGAGGTGTCACTCTGTGACTTACCCCCAGTCTCTGTCAGCCCAGATCACGGACATGCACATATAGACTTGCTATCTCAAGGGAGGTCGCAGGCTGTGAACCTAGGACCTTTCTCAAATAGGTCCTGCTGAGCTACTTCCTGGCCTCTTTTACTTCTGTTTTATACTATTGGGTCATCAGAAGATTCATGACATCTTTTCCTATGCAAAAATTCATCATGACTTTTCTGAGAATCCAATATTTTTGGTTCCCTTCCCCAGAATATTCTTTTAATTTTATGCAATCAAAAAATGCCCTTATTTTCTTTTATGATTTCTTGGGTTTCCTGTTTGTTATTTTGACACAGGCGAGACTCATTCACCGTAGGGATCATTCTTAGTTTAAAAGAACAGTAATGACAACATTGTTATTGGAGAAGTCTTGTGTTATTATGAAGAGTAAAGCTTCTGTCATTACTCTGATTATCTCCTAATGTCCTATTCAGGCTTGGTAGTTGTGGGAGAGCAGATCCAATGTGAAACTTAAATGACTGCTCCTCCAAGTATCTGAGTTAATGTTAAAGTGTCCTAGGAAACATTCTATTACCATGTTTCTTTATGTACAAATTTGAAAAATTCAGTGTAACTATTGGTATAAACTTTTCACTAGATTGACTTGGTTTCTTTGCTTTGACACAACTAGGCAAATCACTTAACACAGTGAAATTGACCTGTTTTGAGTAAAATTTGATTTCACTGTACCTTTTGGAATATTTAGCTATGAAGTGTGGAAGAATCTGAGTAACTCTTCAATTTGAATTTGACTGGAATCTTTCTAAAGATGATTGTATCTCTACAAATCATTGATGCTCTTCATGAGAAAAGAATTTTTTTGAATATATGATTATGCGTTAGAACAGACTTAACACCATGCTAAGTTCTGTGTTCACCACTAAATCTTCATGACATACATTTTTTTTCCACTTTAGAGAGCTTGACTTTGGATGTGGGACCTGAATGAAATCATGAATAACACTGGATCACTTGTAGCCCTGTTCCATGTGACCATGGGAAATTCACTTACTGGTTTTAACCTTAGTTTCTTCTTCTATTAAAGACACATGCTATTAATTGATCTGCCTGCTTTATCTTATAGGATTGGCATAAAGATCCTGTGGAACAATGAATTCAAAATTTCTTTTCTTTTCTTTCTTTTTTTTTTTTAAATAAAAGGTTTTTGCCTTAGAGTGTGTGTGTGCTCACTGGAGAGAGAGAGAGAGAGAGAGAGGAGAGAGAGAGAGAGAGAGAGAGAGAGAGAGAGAGAGAGAGAGAGAGAGAGAGAGAGAGAAATCACCCCCTGGGAGAATGACCATGTTACAATCCCTTGTCCTCCATTCTCCTCCTGGATCTTGGGCACACACGCATAAGTGCCTGGCATGATTTTCAAGCCACTGGGTCTAGGACTCAAACCATATTCAGCCATGTGGGAGTTCAGCCACATACCCACTACGCCATCTGTTGACCCCACACAGTTTCTTTACAAATACTAGCAACAGGGATCGGACCTGAATTTTCTGAATTAATTATTCAAGTATTTGTTTATTTAAGCACCAAAATTTAAAATATGCTGGCTTCAGTGTCTCTGGTACTCTTTCAAGTTAGAGTTTGTTTGGAATATTCTTAAAGAAAATAATACATTTGGGGTCAACTGGATGTAGCATTTTCAAAGGACTAACAAAATTATGTTAGAATGTAGAGTGGTGAATTTTGTTGGGTGTCTCTAGAGAAATAGTCTGAGGACTCTGTTCTAGGGCCAGTGGTACTATCAGATATGAAACTGATAGATGATAGCATTTTAAATAGTAAATGATCCTCATTGATCACTTATTGTGAGCTAATGACTTTTTGAGGCATTTGGCATGAAACAATCCATTAAATCCTGCAACACTTCTTCAGATAATATTATTGTTTTTAGTTTTGCTGTAAGGTGTGTCCACTCACTGGAGAGAGAGAGAGGGAGAGAGAGAGAGAGAGAGAGAGAGAGAGAACTCACTCCCCAGAGAAATGGCCACACTGAAATTCCTTCTTAACTCTTCTCTTGGGATTTTGGGCACGCACACATACACTCCCAGTGTATCTTTTCAAGCTGTTGTGTCTGGGACTTGAACAGTGCAGTTCGCCATGTGAGACCCAGCTATCTTAACCACCACACCACTGACTAGCTCAATTGTGTTCTCATGCCCAGTTCACAGATGGGAAGCTGGAAGTGCATAAAGATTATGTAATTTCCCTAAGAGCACGCCACTCCGCAGTGCTGGAGCCAAGATTTGCAGGTGTGAAGTCTGCTCTATGCTTTGTCCTCTTAACCGCTACACTGCACAGTGCCTTGTTAATTTATTTTCCTGTCTCCTTGACATCTCTACTGGATCTGTTTCAATTCTTTACCATTAGGAAAGAAAAAGTTTTGGGTCAGCATTTTCAGACCGTTTCTCTATTCAGCCATGGAAAGTAATTTGGAGTTCTTTCCATGGTAATAGATGTGAGAATTGTGCTGGTTTTCGCCTTGCATAAGCTACGTGTGTAATTAAGGAATCTTTCAGATACAGGGGTTCTACCTAAGTAGAAGTCATACTGCTATTGCGAGTACTTCAGTGAAAAGATAATTAACTCCATTATGATGTGTTCTGTTGCTTTTATTTGGCTAGAGGAATGAGAGATATTAAAATTATTTTTAATTGATTTTGTTTCTGGTCAAGAAGTAACAATGATAATGCTTCGAGCCATTATTCGAGGACATTTTAATATTCTAGATTTAAAGACACATCTCCACGCTTTGTGTTTGTAATACACAATGCTAGATAAGTTCATTAGAACCCTTTAAAATAACACAGTGGTGTATCCTGTAAGTGCTATAGTAACTTATTTTGTGGGTCTTGGTTCTCCAGATCACTTTCTTTTTTTTTTTTTTTTTTTTTATAGCTATTTTTTTTTTTTTTTTTTGAAGAGGTTTTTGCTATAGGGCGCGTGCGCTCGCCAGACAGACAGAGAGAGACATAGAGACAGAAAGCGAGAAATCACCCCCCAGGGGGGATGGTCACGCCGCAATCCCTTCTCCTCCATCCTCCTCTCGGGATCTTGGGCACGCACGCACACGCGCCCGGCGTGAGTTGTAAGCCACCGGGTCCGAGACGCGAACCGCGGTCGACTACGTGGGAGTCCAGCGACATAGCCATTACGCCAACTGCTGGTTCCCAAGATCACTTTCTTTTTAAAAATTTTTGTAAAGTAATTTTTTAAAGAGTTGTTTAATTTTATTTATTTATTACTATTATTATTTTCAATTTGCTATAGGGCATGTATGAGAGAGAGAGAGAGAGAGAGAGAGAGAGAGAGAGAGAGAGAAAGAGAGAGAAAGAGAGAGAAAGAGAGAGAAAGAGAGAAAGGGAAAGTGATAAAGCAAGCCACCAGGTCCAAGAATCAAACTGTAGTCAGCCACGTGAGAGTCTGGCGCTTTACCCACCATGCCACCTGCCGGCCCCATTTTATTCACTCTTGGATAAAGTGCTCAGGAGGCTTTTCTTTCTGATGGAATCATGTATGACTAGGTGCAGTAACTCTGTGCTCCTGGGTGCACAGGCTGCAGGCTAGTTCTCTCTCTTTCCAATCCTCCTTCTCTCCATAAGCTATTTCTCTTATTTATATGCATCATCTTTTTCTTTTTCTCTTCCATTTTTCTTTTAAAATATTGTAAATTTAATTTCAAACTCATAAAGACTTGCAGTCATCATGGAACTCCTTTTCCTTGAACACTTTGTTGCTGACATACTGCTTTACCCCTCTCAAACACGTTACTTTGCATTCCCCGTGAAGAGGGTATTCTACACAGCCACAAAACAATCATCAAAGTCAGAACATTGACAATGATGGATTGCTCCTCTCTGTCCCCTGACCCCATTCGAGGTTTAGCCAATTGTCCTAATAATGTCCTTTATAACAGGAAGATCTAGTTTAGAGTTATACATTATATTTAGCTGTCATTTTTCCCCCATCTCTTTTTATCTGGATCCTCAGTCTGTTCCTGACATCGATACTTCTGAAGGTTTCACACAGGGTGTTAGTTAAACTGCCCTTCATGTAGATTTGCCTGATACTTCTTTACAAAAAAAAAATCCAGCTTAGGTATCTCGGGCACGAAGAACACAGAATTGATTCTGTATTCTTTTCATTGCATCCTGTCAGGTGTGACATAACGTCTATTTGCTCCCATTCTGGTGATGTTCACTTTAATCCTTCATTGAGATGATCAAGTTTACCCACTGTACAGTTACTCTCTTTTTTTTTCTTTATGTTTACTAAACATTTTGTGGTACTTTGAGATTTTGTAATGATCTCACTCCTTATTAAATTTTACCGACTAATTTAACATCCACTGATGTTTAATCAATTAATAGCTAATCGGCCTATCACTGTGACAGTGGCCAAAAGGTGATTTTGCTAATTCTGTTAGTTCTTCTACATTTAGTAGTTGGTATTCTATTGTAAGAAGAAGTTTTCCCCTGTCTCCATTTACTTATTTATATAAGTACAATCTCCTGGATTCTTTTTCTTTTTTTAATAGGTTAGAATCGATTAATGTCATTATGCATTTTGATGCTCAAACTGATCAGGATTGGCCAGTGGAACCCCTTCAAATTGGCTTCTCTGTTCTTTTAACATGTCTCTGTCATTATTTATTTTATTTTATTTTGTACATTCAGTCACTATCTGTCATTTTGTTCTGCTCTTTCTACTTTTTGACAAAGGAACTCAGAATTCTCTTATATTTTCCCTGCTCCAGTTAGTTATCCCAAGAACCTTTCTTTTATGAGAAAGCAATATTTAGAAATGAAGATCTGGCACTACCTGTGCTCAAAGGTCTTTGAAGGTCCCTGGTCTTCAAGCCTCTCAGTGTGTAGAGCTATGGTTGTGTGTGTGTGTGAATGTGTATATATATATATGCATACATATTTACTTCTATATTTATTGATGTAATTGAGAAACCACAAGTTATACTAATAACTCAATTCTAATCCAACAAGATTTATTGTAGTTTTATTTCTTTCCATGTTTGTAATTCCTTTTTCCAACAATGAAGAACTTGGCTTCCGTTATCCTCAATATGTGTTTTTTATTGAATCGATTTCCTTATATATAGAATCACTGCCACCCTTTACACTGGCCCCTGCATGAATATAATTCTTAGTCCACTCAGGCTCTAAACCTCTCAGTGGGCCACTGCTGTCGGCTGCTGGAGCACTTCCCCACCCTCTGCCAACCACATATATAATTACCCACGTTATCACTCAGGCACTGACACCCCGAGCAGAGCTGTGCCCACCCCCACTGCTCACTGCTTCTCTGTTCTGCCCTTCTAGTTGGTCTGGATTGAATTACCCGGGAAGAAAGGAAGACAATTCCAACCTTTGAATATTAGATTTGATTCTTAGGATATCAGAGTTATTACAGTCTCTCACAGAGATCAGGATATCAGCAATGAAGTCTTTACTCAAAGTCACCAGAGCAGTGACCTGCGGGAGCTCATGCTAAACTGAGGTTGTTTAGACACCACCTCCAGGGCCTTTTAAGTTAGCTATGCTATTTAAACAGAGCAAGTTTTATCATTAGCAGTTCCCATCTGGCAGCTCAGGCTTGGACAATCCTGCTGGGAGACTAGAGGTATACCTCAGAGTTCCAGAACTGTCTCAGGAGCAAACACCTGGACTCTGCCCCCACCAAGTCTCAAGGGCATGGCAAGAAGTAAAATTCATAATGTTTAACAACTAGAAGAGCACAGGAGCTACCCAATAAGGGTGGACACTGGTTATTGTGCCAGGATAAGACTCCCGTAGCCCTCTAATGGTCCAGGTTTTACCTGTAGGAAGTTCAGGGGCCGACACGATAGCAGTGACAATGCATGTGGTTCTGGGCAGCCACAGTTTACCAACCAGTGTGGAACTGTTTCAGAATGGTAGCAATCGGTGTGCCTATTCAGGAAATAACCTGATGGATGGAAGTAACCCTTCCAAGTGCTCAGGCAAATGTCATCATGAACCATTTTTGCCTGGTGGGATTTGGGGAAAGAAGGATACCAAATAACATTCTGGGTAAAATCAATAAAGTTGATGCTCCAATGGGAATGTTCAAAATACCGACTCCTCGTTCCTTCCTATCTGAACCAGGGAACATCCTGTTAGGAACATTACAGTGGTAACAGAGAAACCTCAGACTGCAAAGGGACTTTGGGTATAGAAACTATTCCTTCCTCTTAAGCCTGGAGGATGAAGTTCGCCTGAGTTAGAAGGAGAGGGTCAGAGAATTGGAGGGGAAGTGAAAAGAGCGCAGATTCAGTGTGTTCTTGGAAGATAAACTCTGTGCCCTTTGCCATCCCTCCTCAATCCCAGGGCAGAGCAGAGGATGGGAGGATTCTGAGAAGTCAGGACTCTGGCCTGCATATTCAGGGGGACCACCAGTTTTCTGTCACTCCTTGGTGATGGCAGAACAGTAGAATAATTGCCTAAAAGAAACCCAGTAGAGGTAAAACTTAAAAAGAACGTTTAATGGGATGCCAGCTCCTCTAGATAGAACTCAGACACAATGGCTATCCCAATACCTCATGCGCAAGCAACACGAACAATCTGTAGTTAAATGCAATCACCGGGAACATGGGGGTAATCCTTGACCTGGCTCGGGGAGTGGGGATCTTAATAAATATTAAGTTCATTTATAGAAAAATTAAGTTCCATTTCCTGCACATTGAACTGGAGGACTGCCATTCTTTCTGTCTACACCTGGTGCTAATCGATACGGACCCATCAGGCCTTTATACTTTTCTTTCCAAGAGGGTGTGAAGTAAAATGCCCATATGGGGAAGAGACAGTTCTGACTCAGCAGTGCAAACGGCTCGAAGATACTCAAGGCAGACAGGAACTTTTGAACTCCACTACTTGGCAAGTGACAGTGACTTGGGGGAATATAATTATCCAGGACAGTTCTACCCACATATAGCATCTGTTTTGTAGCTGGCTCCTGCTGCTTGGATACACTTTGGCAGCAGGCTTGACTCAGGCACAAAGGAGTCAAGTGGCTTGACCGGGCCACACAGAGCGGTGGCCGCTCCATCCACCTTGGGATCTGGGAACTTTATGGCATTCAATGATCTGCCGTAAACACGGCGCCTTCCTGCCTTATGAATGCAGCTGCAGTCTCTTGCTGAAAAATTTGCCTCCTTTCACAAGAAGGCGTAATTAAGAACACAGCTGCAAATTGGCTCTTCTCAACAATTTCCCCTGCTGTCCCATAAAATGTGAAAAATACGGGCCAGTACATTGATTAGACAGACTCTTAGGGCTGAATTGTGTGTAATCTACCCACTTCTGGCACTCTGCAATAAGTTTTTGCTTTTCCACTGGAATGTAAAGAAAGGAATGAAAAATAACAGTAGCCTGAATATGTCTTGGCTGGACAGCTCATGGGCACAGGCTGGAAAGATACAAGAAGAGTACATGCTCATGGGACTATGTAACACACACACACACACACACACACACACACACACACACACACACTTCTTGTGGTGGATGCTACGTAGTGTATTATTTCTTGGCAAATACTGGTTTATTTGTCTCAATTCTGAATTTTTGGAATGAAGAACCTTTGAAGCAGCTAGTCACTTATTTTGGGTTTGCCCACCACTGTGAGATGAATGAGGAACGGAGATCTAGGTGGGTGTGCCATTCTTCCTAAGGGTCTCTTTTTCCTATTCCAGGGCCTTGTATAGTGTAGTGGATTTGTCATGTACATTGGGATCAAATGATCTAGATTCAATTTCTAGTCTCACCACTTAAGTTCTGAAACCTTAAGCTATTAATTTAATGTGAGACCAAGTTTTTCTCTTCATGAAGCTGGAGTGGTTATTTCTGTGAACCCCAAATGTGGTCCCAAATTTATGCGACCATAAATTGTGGTCTTGCTCAATGGTATGTGCTCGATAAATGATGGGATTATCCAAATCTTCACTGAGACCTAAGTCTGTTAAAGGCAAACAGGATCATCTAGTTTTATTTTCATTAAATCACCATACCATTTATACAAAACTTTTATTATAACAGGGCTACTCCAGGAAAGAATGAAGATTATTGCCTTAATGTAAGTTCTCTGAACTACCTGTATGCTGGGGAAATAAAAACCAACCATGACACCCCTTTGTAACCTAGTTCTAAAAGAAAAAGAGAGACATGGATGATACTGCCACATTGACTTCTAAAGTGAGCCGTCTGTGGAGGACGAGGTGCAGAGAAGGCACCGTAAAGACAAAGGTTACCTTTTCCTCGCTCTTTATTCACTTCCCTCTCGTTCTTACCCAAATAATGAGCTCAAGAGAGTTCTTGGCAGTTTCCCAGCAAGCTCCCAAATGAATGGTCCCACTCAGATTCTCTAGTTAGCTGCAGACAATACGCAGCTGCCTCCTCTGTAGGCTCATCTTGATCAATGGCTGGGCCTTCGCAGAAAACGAGGCCCCAGATTGAGGGATGAAACAATTGTCAGCGAGGGGGTGCTTGGTCTTTGCACAGTTCCCCCAAAGCAGAGGAGAAATGGCAAGTGTATCACAGCAACTTGCAACGGAGAGAACCTACACGATTCCTACCGGGCGGCTGCCCTACTTTAGTTCCTTGGGAAGATCCAGCAGGAAGAAAAGCCAAGGTTCAGCGGTTTGCACAGGCACAGTTAGTGCACCTGTATCCTCCCTGCAGATGTAAAGTCAGATTTTAAATCCGTGGAGGACATCTCAAATCAGAAAGTAATGCATTTCATTAAGTGCTTTTCAGCTCTTCTGTACCCTTTCAACCACCCCCTCCAGTCCTGCCCACCACATTTATTCATAAAGAAATGAGCTGAGGAAATTAAAGGACATGCACATAAATAACATTCTTTGTAGAATAAAACAGATGTGTAAATCTCTTTGCTGGTGCTTATTCTAATGAAGAAGATTACATTCATCTTCAGTATTCACCTGGAGAGAGAAGAGGAGAGCTTTTAAGACCTGAACAAGCAGAATCCCTGTGGTAAGAAAAGGCCTCTGGATTTGCCTTGTCAGGGGAAGGGCTGCTTCACAATTTAAGTCCCCACAAAGCCCCTGGTTCTATCACAGACAGATGAGCACAGGACACTTGGACGGCGGGGGTGGTGTCGTTGAACCTTTGTTCTTCACATTCCTCAGGAGAGCAAACAACACCTCTATTTTCAATGTTTCTTCTGAATGATTTCCCGCCTGGTTGATTGACAGGTACTCTGATTATCTGCCTAAGGAAAATGAAGGGATAAACAGTTGAGAGATGAAGATTGACTTGAAAGGACTACATCAAGGAGTGTGTGTTACACTTGGATAAAGAAGAGTATAAAAAGGGGACACACAGAAAAATGTCAGATTAGCACTTAAATATATTTTGGAGAGAAATACAGCATTTCGCCAAAATGATCCTTTCTTGAATAGTAACGATTCCAGACTGTCACAAACCTGGAGATTTAATTGAGGAACATAGACACCTTTCTCTTGTTACCCTCTAGAACAGGGTCCTAGAATGGAGGTCTTGTGCCATCTCATTGAATAATCTGAGGTACAAACCTGGGATATTTATTCCAAAACCTCCTCCTTACCAGTGAATCTGATGGAAGCCAGGATGGGGAACAAAATAATACCAAAAGTATCATTTTTAGTTGATAGTAAAGTGTTTACCTCTTGGCACATCACCCCAAACCCAGACACCTTGTTGAGCTGAGAATTCAGGACTGACTTTCCCCGATCTGGTCCTTGGTGTTTCAAATGCCCCCCTTGTGCTCTCCGTCCGTTTAGACCTGGGAAGTCAGGCGATTTCTGCTTACGTTCTGTGTTTGATTCCCTGCTGCTCTCAATGACCTTGCCCCACATTATCCATCTTCTCACCCTTCACACAACTTGGAATGGTCTTTTTTTTTTTTTTTTTGGAGAGGTTTTCGCTATAGGGTGTGTGCGCTCGCCAGACAGACAGAGAGACAGAAAGCAAGAAATCACCCCCCCAGGGGGGATGGCCATGCCACAGTCCCTTCTCCTCCATTCTCCTCTTGGGATCTTGGGTGCGCACGCACACGTGCCTGGCGTGAGTTTTAAGCCACCGGGTCCAGGACGCGAACCACAGTCAACTACTTGGGAGTCCAGCGACATAGCCATTACGCTAACTGCTAGTCCCAACTTGGAATGGTCTTTAGGGCAGACATCACGCAGCTGATTATCCTTACCTACTAAGGACTTTGTTCAGGTGGGTGCTCAGTTGACTAGGGGCAAACCCTGAGACAGAAAAGATGGGGTCCAAAACCCGAGGCCCTTTCCTACCCAGCCTTCTAGCTCAGCAGAAGCTTTATAATGGTATATGGCCGACTTGCCATTTCCCGAGAGAACATAGTAAGGGTATTTTCTAACTTAATTTTAGTGTTTTTGAGAGAAGAGAGGGGAGAGACCTGAGGAAAAGAATACCACAGCCACAGGAACCAAAAAAGAACAGCAAATGCGAAGGATCACTGGCTCCGTAAAATCAATGTTTATCTGTTCGTTTTAATCTCATTGGCTTCAACGACCTGGTGGGTTGCAGGAGAATTTTCTGTCCAAACCAGTTGTATAAGCAAGTGATGAAGCCTTTTGCAACATTCCTGAATGATCTCCCTCTCACCAAATTAGAAAACAGAGCCATGAGCAGAAGCTATTTTTATGACCGCTCTGGCAGTGTGATGTCTGCTTTGTTCACTGTGTCAGGGCTCAAGCGTGGTGGGGGAATTCATTGGTGGCCTGGACAAATGTGGTCATTAGGCCTTTGCCTCTTGATCTGTGGCCACGATTTGCACGGCTTTAATCCCCACTCGCCCTGCCGCTGAAGCAGGACATAATTCTTGTGATTAGGCAGGTGCGAGGTTTCCTGTGTGTTTGTGGGAATGTTCTCACAGCTCACGGTTCACTTTGGTGTGGCGGTGGGGGCGATGGACTAAGTCCCAAGTGCTTGATGACCGAATAGGAAAAGGCTCAGAATAGGCTTTCCTACAGGATCTGCCATGCAGCTATGTTCCTAGCTGTCCTCCTACCACGGGAATGATCCTTCGTGAGGCCAGGAAAAGGCAGATCAGCTTGTTTCGGTGGAGAAAGGCACAGAGCTGGCTGTGGCAGGGTTTCTGGGATGCGAGATCTCCAGCCTTAAGGTTGCATTTACCTTTGCCTAGCCCTGCTCGCGTTTGTTTATGTATTTTCCTTCATTGCCATTCTCTGCGCTCTCCACCAGTTCGAAAGGGAGTAGGGTCCTCCTGGCATTTCTTCCACAGGGAGGATTTGGACCATCTGGGGACCATAAATGATGTGCCCCACGCTGCAGAAGGACTCCGTGTCATCCTCAGCAACTTGTGTTCTTCCGCTGTGCCCATCACAAGGGAAGGATTTTTAAAGTTCGAAATGGCTGTCGTCTTTTATGTCCGAGACAATGCCAATAGACACAGTCTCTCTCTGCTGTGTTTGTGTGTCTGAGGGGAAGGATGGGCACCCCTCACCGGGTGCGGGCAGCTGTTGGCACCGAGCCTGGCCAGGTCTGCACCTCCTCTTGTGCGCGGTGCAATCTGCCAGCTGCCTTTGCTCAGGAAGAACCTCTCTCTCCTGCTCCCTCCGGTTGCTGCTCCCTGGGTTGTTCTATACAAAGTGATTGTGGTTGAGCCTTCTGGGGCAGGTCTTCAGGCCTCCTACCTGTGACTGTTCCACTCCCCTCACCTGACTCAGCTCCCCGCCTCCCTGCTGGCCCCATTCCTCATAGGTGCCAAATCCAGCCTGGCTGGGAGGCAGGGACCATTGTGTCCAGCCTGGCTGTATTCCAAAAAGGGTAAGAGGGATTCCCTGGGGAAGGGGAGGCAAGGGCCTGGCAGCACTGTGGTGACCTCCTCCACATTCTCACCAACTTACTGGAGGACGGCTGGGCCACATGTGGAGAAACCGACACAACATTGACTCCACCCCAACCTTTTTGGAGGCCCTTGCCATTCTCCAAGCTGTGGAACCCGATGCCATTTTCCATAGGAACTTAGAAATGATCTGGATGTCTCTATTGGGGTTGCCGAGGATGGAGCTCCAGATTTTAAGACTGCCTCACTCTCCTCTCCCCTCATCTCCTGCTCTTGCAAAAGCGAGCATCTGAAAAAGCTGACTGCAGCAGCTTCGATTGCTGACCAGATCCCTGGCAGAGGTCTATGCGGGTCCAAGCCAAGCACTGTGTGTGGCTTCGGGAGCAGCCCAGTGGTTTTATGGTGTAGCTGTGCGCAGCCCAGGCCCCTTGCTGCAGTTCCAATCAGCAAGACCTCTCGGGGGAGCTGGGACTCCCAAGCACATTGCTCTCTGGAGTGCGGCCCGGGTCCTCTGTGGCAGGCAGGGTGTGCCAGAGTTGTAATACCCAGCCCATAACACCTTCAGAGTGTGATGGTAGAAAATCACCTAAATGTCTTTAAGACAACCAGGCAGCTTGGTGAGTCGGCTCTGCTCCAGAAGCGAACGCGGAATTGTCAGCAAATTCTGTTCTGAGCTGTCGCCACTGGAAATTTATGCTGCACATTAGGTCCTCCCTTGTTTGCAGGCCGACGGGCGGGGATACTTGATTTCTCCTCATTTTGCAGATGAGTTGGTTTGAAGACTGGAATTAAAAGAAGAGTGGCTTATCCAATAGCAGCCATGGATGTGGCCAAAAGCTAGACCCTGGGCCTCGTTCTATCCCTTTCTTTTCCCCTTACGCTCTCTTTCTCTCCCTCTTGTTTCTATTTTGCTTTTCAAATGGTCGTTGCTCGTGTGGCTCCCCTTGAGCAAACTGGCCCCTAACATTGCTTTGCTATAAGCACACAGACAATTTGGAAGGATGTCTATACTATTTGCCATGCCAGGGGTTGCCCCATGGAACTTGTGCTATGATGTAAATAATCTACATTTGCATTGTCCAGTGCAGCAGCCACAACCAAGTAGGCTACTGAGCATTTGAAATATGGCAAATACGACTGAGGATATGACTTTTTAATTTTATTTCATTTAAATTAATTTAAATTTAAATGGGTACTTGCGACTATTGGCCACTGTAGTAAATGGCGCAGATGTATAGAACAATCCATTCATTTTTTTACAAATTGGAAAGTGAGACCCTGAGAACATCGCTCTGCAGATGCTTCTGGGGGAGGCTGGTGCAGAGACAGAGAGTGAAACTTGTGCAAGAGGGTATAGTGGTTAACTCAAGCCATGCAAGAGGTTAGTTGGCACCTTTTGACTTAGAAAACAGTAACGTGTAGATATGTCAGCATAATGTTTTTAAATGCTTTGTACATTAAAAATGGAAGGAAAGAGACAAATGCTAAACTACCGGTATGTTTGGCACCAGGTTAATCTTTTGCATAATTGTCTAGTACGTAATTGCCTAGTGGAGTCCACCCCAGGGAAATTGTGCTGGTGAAGGCTGGCTTGTTATTCCACAAAGGGCCCTAGAGTGGCTCTGTTGTATAACTTCTGATGACGGCAAACTCCCCAAATCCAAAATCCCAGACCAGTGAAAAATCATTTTGTTCTTCCTATTCCTGCTCTGTCGGCCTCAAACAGTTTTTTCTTGACTCGAGATCTCTGGATATTTTGCTTCCCGGTAGAAAGAGAAGTACAATTCTCTCTGCGAGTCTACAAAAACATGAAATTTCATTTGTAGGGGGAAGACTGAAGTTTGGTTCTTTTCAAATGTACTGCGGGTGCGATGCAGATTTACCCCCTCAAGGAAATGTAAACATGCATGTATCAGGTTTTCAGTACATGAGGCGGCATAAGGGCATAACTCATCAGCATGTTGAGATCCCGCTTTCAGAGAACACGCTCCTAAATGACATTTACATCCTTTAATTATCTGTTCGGTCAGAACGTCACTTTGGGAAAGGTTGAGGCAGTGTGTAATTGCAGAGTGTGGTAGAAGAAGCCCATTGGACAGATCATGTACAAAATTTCAATCTAAAGTTTCTAAAGATTCTATGAAAGGGTGTATTAAAATGTTTCTGTGTAAGCTACCCAGCAAGTCAGGATCAGATCCCACAGATCAATGCCTCCCATCCTATTAATGTTGTCCTCTCTCCTGGAGAGAATGCTTCATGTAGACATTCGATAATGCGTGTGCCTTGTAATTCTCTTAAAAGTTAATGGACGTGCTAGAATTAATTTTAATAAATGTTGATTAATTGCAGTTTGACTTGTGTTTTGCAGAACAAAGGCATCCCACAGCATTTGGCAGGTTTTCCTGAGATTCTTTGGTGGTGTTCACAGCAGGTGGCAGTGTCGCTCTGCAGATGCTCCCGGGCCAGGTTGGTGCAGAGACAGTGAAAATTCTCCCACAGACTCTCCAGCTGAGCTCCACAAGAGTTGCACTTCCCAAAGTAAGAGCTTGGACAGACACAGAATGAAGAACCCCAGGAGAATTCAAAAGAATCACTGAGACTGCTGAGAATTCAAAATATAGGAATCATGTGAACCTTCTTCTGCAATGTAATTCGATTGCGTTTTGAGTTTCTGACAGGTCTGGAACCAGATATATGAATGATGTGGCCAAGAATTTTGAACAATGGCTCACCACCTGTGTGTTGAGGGTGGGGGAGAGGCAGAGAATGGGGGGAGAAAATTTGTGTAGATGATATGCTGCCTTACCACACACACATGTAAATATCTATGTATGCTATATGTGTTATATATAGAAACTGTAGCAGGCCAATAGTTGCAGGCTATAAGGGTAAAAAATCTCTTGTTACAGATGCAGAGAGGGAGCCTAAATGGATACTTTTATTGTCTAGAGAATGAAGAGATAGGATCAGGGATCGTCCAAGGTCATTTCCAACTCTGACATTCTAGAACTTTGTGGATATTTTCATGTAGTCCAACAAGTCTACACCTTTGAAGTTTACAAAACAGACCACTGTCCTTCAAGTCACACTGGCATAAGGCAAATCATGGGTCTGGATTACTCTCAATGTCATATCTTATTCGGCCTTGGGATGCTATTTAGCAAGACTCCTGTCCAAATAGCATGCGACGGTGACCAAGGCAATTAGGGAGATTGATCTGGCATGCATGATTTCATTCTCCGCTTCCTACAGAGAGAGAGCCCATCAGGGTCCAAGATAATCAAATTTGATTTTGCCCAAATTAAGACATTAATTTTTCAAGTTGTTTTGGTGGTGTTATCTTTAACTGAAAACTTTATTATTTGAAAAATGTGTCTCAGAAAGATTTTCAAAATGATATTAAATTTAATTGTCCTTTCTGTCCTTTGGTGCCCTTTATATCCATTTATGATTTAAAAACAAAACAAACAAAAACACCACAAGGTTGCAAATTAGTTTTATGTTGTTTTTGAGCTTCTTTTTGTATCCTGTCTTATGTCACATCAATCTGTTTGTTAATTTTAGGTTGCTTCATTTCATTACTATTGTTTTTATGTCATCTGAAGGTATTAAAACGCCACAGAATAATAACCTTAAATTAAAAAAAAAAGCATAGCTAAAATAGCTGTGATATTTTCTGGATATTGATTCTCTAATTGGATTAGTCTCCCTTTGATAGAATTCCAAGGAGGTAAAGGGTTGGTCCATGATTCACAACGGGTTGGATCTTGTCCTAGTGATCATGAGTGATGCTCATTCATTCAACAAACACTGATTAAGGGTCTGCAGTGGGCCTGCTCCGTGCTCCATCAGCATCGCCCATGCAGCCGTGTTCCTGGTGGCAGTTACAGGATGAGTAGGCGGGAAAGGCAGAATGAGTTTTGGAAAATGTTCCAATCTGCTTTCATGTCTGCCTGGGATGGAATTACTGGGAAAAGCTGAAATGGCAGGTGGCCTGAGAAAGGAGGCGGAGGCTTTCCTCTCCATGTGCCAGAAAGCAACGCGAGTCTTCTGGATGATAGATCTGGACTTGACGGAAGCTCTTGGGTTAGCCTAGCTGTCCCTCCAACTCAGAATTTAAAGGCAGAATCCACTTGCTGGTGTTGATGCCAGACGAGAGCTTTGGAAATGGCAGCGGATGGAAAATATGTGGTGTGAGGTCTGTAGTGATTTTGGCAGTGTGTGGGTCTTTTGCTTCAGATATTCCTGTAGTAAGATTGTTTCTTTCAATTAAGTTTCTTGTTTGTGTTGACGGTGCTTGCAGAAGTGGAAAGGCTCAGGTAACATAGCTTTCATATGTCCTCCTGTACCCTCCCATTGATCAACCCTCACCCTAAACCCCTGGGAGGAAGCTGGGTCTTGTGCACCTTGGAAGAAAAAAAAAATAACATATTAACCATGTATTAAGTGCTTTTATGTGTTTTACTTTACTTAATGCCCACAACTCTATGGAGTAGATATTTTACTAGTGACATTTTATTGAGGATCAGAGAATTTTTGTCTTAGAGGCAGGATTTAAGTCTGATTCAGTGAAATTCTGAAGTGCAGGTTGTTGTAACCACGAAATGGGAGTATCCTACAGGTACCCCCAGCACCTGGGTGGGAGGTCAGCCGACAGGTTCTCTACAACATCTACCAAGAACTGCCAGCTTCGTTTCATGGGTGTGACAACTCAGAGACATCAAACTGGGCACTGAGAGTGTCGCTTCGCATCTCCATCCACCTTCACGTTATTACGATGGATACATCTGCTAATTTCTTGGCACACTATTGCAGATTTCAGCATTTTTGGAAAGCCACAGCAGCATGGATGTCTCCTGTTCGTGACCTATTGTTATCTTAGCCTTTCTCTTGCTGCGTTAATTTCCTTGCTCTGTACCTAGTAGAGTGACCTGCTGGAGCACTGGAATCTGGTAAATCAGTGAGGACTAGGAGAACCTCTGAGTGAGGCGTGCATTACAGAAGAAGTGGGGTGGACATACGGATGGCATTTGGGCTTGACTATAATTTGTCAAATATGCAGTGTTAAAGAAGTTTCTACCATGTTACTTCTTTAACTTGAAAGTATGAGTGTAAATTTCTTTTCAAAAGAGTAAAAAAACTAAAAATATCATTGTAGACTAAGTCTTGGTAATATAGGAAAAAAAGGGACACAGAGTTAACCAGAGGCCTACTTTATAACTAGAAATAGCAATGAAATAGAGCTAGCCTTTGTAAGAATTACAGTGAACTAAAATACGATTGTACTCAATGGGATATGCTTACTTGTGTTCTTTATCTGGTAACCATGAAAAAACTGAGCAAGAACAGTAAAACTGTATTATAATAATAGCTCATGAGCCCATTTGTGGCTTCCAATATTTCAAATATTCAGTTGTGTCCTTTGATGGACACAAGTCATTGTGACCTCATAACTGGCAAATAAAAGGAATAGTTGTGTGTGCTAAAAGCAGTTTCTAAAGTGGCCCCACTACATTTCAATGATATACACAGTATCTTACTTTCTCAGACCCACCTTGGAACCTGTGCCTCTTTTAGAAGCAGAATATATTTCTGTGATTTTGAGCTATCTCATACAGTGATGAGTATTTTCGATATAGAAAAAAAATTGCTGCCTGGTTATATTGCTAATAGTAAAATTATTTCCCATCTGCATACCAATTGAATATGGGTGGCTTTTTTCCCCCTAATATCTTTGACCTTTTCTTTTCTTTCTTTCTTTCTTTTTTTTTTCTTTCCTTTTTTTTTTTTTTTAAATAAGCTCAGATATTACTACCAAAAGTGGAAGGTAAAAATTATATTAGCACTGTTATATGGACTGTAAAACCTTAGGCTGGTTCCTAAGGCGGGCCTGGGTTTTATTATATTTCTCAAACTAGGATTGCCAAAGTGATGCTCCAATATTCAGATCTTTGTTTAAACAGAATGATGGCTAACTTAAAGGTGAATCTCTGAAGTACTGGGAATAGATGCTTCATTGTGGTTTCTGATTGTCATTTATACACACACACACACACACACACACACAGAAAATTTATTAATTTTTTCAGTCCTTTATAAACCACGAAGTTATTAGGTCAAGTAAGTGCCAGGCACTAACAAAGCCCCAAATGTTGCTTTTACCATTTATAAAATACTTTTCTGTACATCAACGCCTTAACTTGAATATTCCAGATGTTCATGAAATCATAGTGAACATCAAAGAGCATATAGCTAATTAAACAATATTTAGCTTAATTTTCTATCTTTATTTCTGGTTTTATTTGCTCTGTAATTGTTTATTTGCACCATGGTGAATTTTTACATCTGAATGTTGCATATTTAGATATGACAGTGGTAAGTTTTACAGTTGACAGTTTGCGGATTGATATAAAAATGAATAGGATTTCCTTGAGAAGAGGATTAGGATTTTGCCTGGGGAAAATTGGTATTTTCTCAGTCTGTGATCACACTGGTGAAGCTTGGAAAGTAATTCTAGGGTCCTGAATATGTTTCTAAGGCTCTGCAACATAATTCTCCCTCTGAGGAATGAAAAGACTTTTGTAGAACTAGGTAGACTCTGCAGGTAGGAAGTAGCAGGTAGAAGAGTAACCGTGGAAAGGGTCCTGTTTACTTTGGGATAGGGAAAGGGATCATAAAAATCAGGTTAGAGATATGGTAATGAGGCCAGCTGGGCCGACTTCCTGATGTTCTAAGGTAATAATATTTTTCCTCTGAAGAATTTGCATTTTTACATTTAAAATTAAGAACAGAATAAAACACAATGTCAACATTTTTTTTTTCTTTTTTCCTGAAATGAGAAGAGACTTTCTCCTAAGTATGAAAATCTTGATAAAGCATTTTATTCCACCGGATAATATCTATAGAGAAACAGAGCTCTGATTACTGGTAGCCCTGATATTTTGGCTTTTTATGCAAAAATATTCAGGTAGGGTTGCTTCTTTATCATGGATAACAAAATATATTTATAAGTGTGGTTTCCTTGGATTCATATACAAAATACACAAAAAGTAATTGTTTTCAAAATGTACATTTGGGTTCTGGAGGGATATCAGATGTATCCATTTTTTCAAAGTAGGCCATGTGCTTAGAATCAGGGCTCTTTTCGATGCCATGGGCTATCTTGAATGACTGTTAACTTATGAGACAAAAATGGGTTGGGATATTTTTTCAATTGAGGAGAGGAAAAATTAATTCCTTGAACTTCCGCAAACTCTCTAGTACCTTGGTAAAATGAGAATTCCCACGGGAGAGAAGATGATGGCTTAGGGACCACGTGGACTTACCAGCATGAACGCACTGGAGATGGTTTGCTCTAACTGAACTATCGGAGCAAATTTAGTTTTTTTCTGTGAGAAATATTGACGATGCATTTTTTTCTCCTCCTAAAATCCATGATGAGGTATACAATAAAAAATGTTAATATATGGATAGATGCAAAAAGACACAGGGCAAGGTCCTATAACACAGGTAATAACAGACACAATACAACTCTGACTCAAAGCAGAGGCTTTCGTGGTTCACATTGCGATGATGGCTTTTCATGGTATTGTGTGAAATGTGCCTCCCTCGACCCTGGTTATGACATATACACATTAATAGTTTGACCTCAGGAAAAACAGAGAAAGAAACACAACAAAACACAAGAAAAGGACCCCCAATAAAACAAAACTGTCCCGAAAGAATATCTATCACACTTAAGCAATCATAACTATTATTATTAATTATTTTGTTTTATTCTAAAAGCAGATTTCTACTAGAAAATGATGCGTTTATTTATTTAGTTCTCAGTTTTTTGCCATAGGGCATGTGTTGCTCATTGGAGAGAGACAGAGAGAGACAGTGAGAGGGAAAGTGAGAATATGCCCCCCCACCTCTGGTGGGGCATGGCCTCCACAATCCCTTCTCCTCTATTCTTCTCCTGGGATTTGGGGTACACATGCATACATGTCTGGCATGATTTTTCAAGTCATCAGGTCCAGAACTCGAACCACAGTCAGGTGTGGGGGAGTCCAGTGCTTTAACTGCTATACCATCTGTTGGTCCTAGTGATTCAGTCTTTTTGACACATCCAGTTAGTCTCTGATAAGTATCATCCATAGTTATTACTACATATAGTTCCTCCCCCCAACCCCCAGTAGAAATTGTACTACATACTGAAGTTTAATTTTGACTTGAGGGGAGAAATTATCCCCCAGGGGAGGATGGCCACACCACAATCCCTTCTCTTTCATTCTTCTCCTGGGATCCTGGGCCTGCACACACATGTACCTTGTATGATTTTGAAGTGACCCGACCATGGGTAGCCATGTGTGAGTCCAGCAAAGTGACCATTAAGTCATCTGCTGGTCCCTAGAACTAGTGAATCTGCCTGAGTTTAGACCACACATTTCATTTCTTATAAATCCTATGCACCTTATTAAACTTACCTATGACTATGTATATGTAACTCCAAAAGAGGGAAATACTTTTGGGCTTGCCTTAAATTAAATGAAGTAATGAAAAGCATAAATGGGACATTAATGAGGTCATTAGCATTTCCGGGAATAATGCATTATCAGTTGATATAAGGATGATTATTTATGGTTAGATTTATCCATGGGGTAAAAGAAGCCAGGGTAACTATTTCAACAAAGATTATAACTGAACTTAATTAAAAAGTTTAAAGGGAAAAGAAGTTATTGAAATGATTTATGTTGAAGATAAATTTATGGTAGAAATAAAATTATCTGGAGCAATGACATGGTTATGTAGGGGTATGCTTGAGTTTTTTTCCTACATAATTTCTTCTTGTATTAATTAGATATAAGCAGTCAGGGTGCTTGTGCTTGACTTCAGATACTGTATTAGTCTTAAAATAATATAGACTGTTTTTAGGATTTTATTTGATTCTTCCCTAGAGGAAAAAAACCTTTCAAAATGCTAGTGTTAGAGCCCCTCCCCTTCATTTTAATATTACATTTTTAGTGTTCGATTTCTAGAGCTTTGAAGATATAACTTTGTTCTGGGATGTTACTGAATTTCATGAATTTATGGAAAAACTTAGAAAGCAAATGAGGTTTGCAAGCACATTACTTGTATCATGACAAATTATACTTAATTCTTAAAGAAGAATATAAAAAATCACTTAAAATGCTTGATAAGTTTATGACGCTTATAAATCAAAAGGAAAAGTGACAACTCTAGTTACCTAGGAAGCTTACTCAAGTAAACTTCCTGGAGTGATTTTAAGGGAACCAGTCATGGCTGATGAAGTTGGCCAATAATCCTTCACAAAAGGTCTGTCAGTGACCAGCAGTTAGCATAATGGCTATGTCACTGGACTCCCACGTAGATGAATGTGATTCGAGTCCCGGACCCGGTGGCTTAAACTCATGCAGGGAGCGTGTATGTGTGTGTGTGTGTGCTCAAGATCCCAAGAGGAGAATGGAGGAGAAGGGATTGCTGTGTGGCCATCCTTCCTGAGGGGTGGGTGATTTCTCCCTTTCTGTCTCTTTCTGTCTTTCTGGCGAGCACACGCACCCTATAGCAAAAACTTCTCAAAAAAAAAAAAAAAAAAAAGTCTGTCAGAATCACTAATATTCCTTATTTTCTTCTGTCTAGAAGTCCTTTTGGCAGATGCTACAAAGAATGAATATTGGTATTCCAAGAATCTTTGTAGTGTGTAGTAGGTGAGTGTGTAAAAGGAGAGTTAGGGGAGATAGATGGTAAGACCTCAAGGAAATGAATACAGAGATTTAAGACAGTACCAAGCAACATTGGCCTAATTTGAATTTTGCCTAGGTCTAAAAAATACCTGCTAAAAAGAAGGAAGTGATAAAATAGTTCGTAGCTATCTGTCGGCTTGATTAGATGGGGAGCTGCTTGGTGGCAGTGATAGTACCACTTACTGTGTCCCTAGCAGTATCTGACACAGAGTCATGAATAACTAGATAAATGTAGCACTGACCATATTTGACAAATATTCTTTACTATTTGAGTATGTGCTGGGGAAAATAGAACTAAAGTTTGTGACTTGGGGTCTAAATCCTACTTGTAGTGAAATTAGACTAATAAAATATTAACAAGACCAAAAAAACTTGCTGTAATGATTCTGAACCAGAATTCCATTTAAGTGCTTGAGAGCTGCCTTTGTCAAAGCATGGTCTGCAGATCAGCACTGGTGTGTAGTGACAGTGAGTGTTTAGAAACCTTTATAGCAGCTTGACTGAGTAATTTTATGTCTCTTGTATCTAATCATTTAAAAAAATCACTGGGGCTTGTATTTTTTATGACTCTATTTTAATTAATTTTTAGTAATTAATTTTCATTGAAATTTGGGACCAACAGTTAGCATAATGGCTATGTCGCTGGATTCCCATGTAGTCGACCACAGTTCGAGTCCCAGACCCAGTGGCTTAAACTCACGCCGGGCGTGTATGTGTGCACACCTAAGATCCAGAGAGGAGAATGGAGGAGAAGGGATTGTGGCATGGCCTTCCCCCCTGGGGGGTGATTTCTCACTTTCTGTCTCTCTGTCTCTCTCTTGTCTGTCTGGAAAGTGCATCTGCCCTATAGCAAAAACCTCTCAAAAATTTTTTTAAAAATAAAAAAATAAAAAGAAATTCGCAATTATATCAGCTCATGTTGGATAGGAAAAATAACAACAAAACTGGTAGTTCATTAATGATCTGAGAAACACTGCTTTAGAAGACTCAAACTCTGAAAGCCTTATTCAGTTCACAATAGTACTAACAATTAAAAATAATTTAAAAATCCTCGATTAAATGCTTTTGAAATAATATATTTTTTTCCCCTAGATATTTTACCCTCTCTGCCTCGTCGGTCCTCCAGTGTGCATTCCTTCTGCCTTTTGCCTAATCTCACCCAGCAGTTAGATTTCCCAATAAATAGGTACAGAATGGAAAGCAACTTGCATATTTCTGATTGACTGTGGTGTCTAGGTTAGTCACTGCTGCTGTTCAGAAACAGTCTAGTCCACATAGTGATCTGTTTTCACTGTGACCAAGAGATGCTTTTTCCTTCTGTAGGAGCCTATGTTTAAGAGTGCACTGAGGTTGCTTCTTGGAAATGTACCTGTATTTGCAACATGGGCAAGATTAGTGACTTTCACATAGGAGGGACAAAGCAACAAATGTAGGAAAATAGAGCTTAATGTGCAGTTACTGACTTTTTGTAATTTTCAGCTCAGGGCCGAATAGTCTGGACTGGAAAGAATCTTTGGATTGCTCTGTCAGATGGGATAAATCTTTTTGCTTGCAAAATGAACAGTGGGCTTAAATGAACATCAGCAGTTTCAGAGCGCTACACCCAATTCCACACTTCTAACTCTGTTAGAGCTCCCATTGATTTTAATGATGATGTTCAAAGATTCAGTCTGTCACACCTAGATAAGAACTGGCTCATAAAATGCACCTGGAGCTGGCGGATTTTGTCAGGAGGCATGGTAATGCCAGTCCCCTTGGGGGAAGATACTAGTAATTGGCTTAACTCTTTGCTGTTTGTGATGAATTATTTCTTCTGAAAAAAGATGAGTTGATACAATCCAGTGATTCTGTAAGTACATGGAATGCTGGTTGGCTAAAGACTAAACACGAGTTTGAGTTCTTTATTACAGCATTACTTTAAAAAAAAGCATAGTGTACAATAATATTTACGTATTCAAGGATGATCTAATACATTTTGTGTTTTCAGATCCTTATTTGCATATGCTCTTACCAGAGTAGTCTGGAACATTTCTTTTGCAGGATTATGGGGGATTCATGTTGGTGCTGGTTGCTCTGGGGGTCATGCAAGGCCCTCTATCGGAATTTAGTATTCTCACTTGCAAAAATAAAGCAACTGAATTTCAACACCTCTAAGGTGTCTTTTCATTTTCAGTTCGTGAAGCCTGGATTTGAGCTATTATAGAATATACTTTAGATAATAAATGATGTGCTAGAAGTTATGGAGAATACACAAGAGGGGAGCATAATATTTTCATGTGTCATTCAAATAGTTCAAGATAAAAAGACAGCATTTTGCACCTTTATTTTTGAGCAAAGTCATAGATGCCTCAGAGATTCCTGGTACTTCATCTCTGTGCCAGTATCACACATCCTGTTACCATGTCTCCAGTGCCACATCTCCTGGTACTATGTGGCACAGTGAGGAGACATGGCACAAGAAGACATAGCACCCAGCAATGCACTGAGATGTGATACGAAAAGACATGGCAGGTGGTGTATGACTTGTGTTGATTTTCACATGTGTGTCATGGGTGTGTCCATTAAGATAGAATGACATGTGTGTCCATTTTGACACATTTCCAATTTGACACACATGTCCACTTGACATGCAAGCAACGTGTGTCATTTGTGACACATGTGTCAATTTTGACACGTTAAATTTGACATGTGTTGATTTTTGACAAAGCATTGAATTTGACACACATGTCTTTGTGACAGGTGTGTTGATTTGAGACACACGTGTTGATTTTGACATGCAAACAACACATGTGTCAGTTTTGACACACGGGTTGATTTTGACACAGATGTCGATTTTGACACACATGTCGAATTTTACACGTTTTAATTTTGACATGCGAACAACACACATGTCAATTCTAACACGTGTAGATTTTGACATGCAAACAACACGTGTCAATTTTGACGTGTGTCGATTTTCACACACATTTTTATTTTGACACACCTGTCGATTTTGATATGCAAATTGATTTTGACACACGTTCTGTTGGTGACACATGTCTATTTTGACATGAAAACAGCACGTGTCAATTTTGACATGGTAATAACACACATGTCAATTTGAAACAGACTGAACCAGTCAGAACCTGTTCTAATTGGTTCAAATCAGTTCTGACTGATGCAAAATGGTTCTGACTGGATCAAATAGGTTCTGACTGGATCAAACCGGTTCTGAGTGGTTCAAACCGGTTCTGACTGGTTTAACTGGATCAAACCTATACTGACTGGATCAAACCGGTTCTGATCAGTTGTAACCAGTTAAAACCGGTTCTGACTAGATTAAACCAGTTCTGACTGGATTGAACGGGTTCTGTCTGGTTCAAACCGGCTCTGACTGGTTCAAACTGATTCTGACCAGTTGTAAGTGGTTTAAACCGGTTCTGTCTGGCTAAAACCGGCTCTGACTGGTTAAAACTGGTTCTGACCAGTTGTAACTGGCTTAAACCGGTTCTGTCTGGCTAAAACCGGCTCTGACTGGTTAAAACTGGTTCTGACCAGTTGTAACTGGCTTAAACCGGTTCTGACTAGATCAAACCGGTTCTGACTGGTTGCAACCGGTTTAAACCGGTTCTGACTAGATCAAATTGGTTCTGTCTCACTCAAACTGGCTCTGACTGGTTGTAACCAGCTCTTTCAAAACAGGTTCTGACTGGATCAAACCTGTTCTGTCTGGTTCAAAACAGCCATGACTGGTTCAAACCGGTTCTGACCGGTTCAAACCGGTTCTGACTGGATCAAACCTGATCTGACTGGTTCAAACCGGTTCTGTCTGTTTCAAACTGGTTTAAACCTGTTCTGACTGGATCAAACCGGCTGTTTGGGTCAAACCGGTTATAACTGGTTCAAATCCGTTCTAAACGGTTTAAACCAATTCTGACTGGTTCAAAACAGATCTGACCGTCTCATACCAGCTCTACCAGTTGTAACCTGTTTTAAACCAGTTCTGAGTGTATCAAAAGGGTTCTTACTGGTTCAAACCAGTTCTATATGGTTGAAACCGGTTCTGTCTGGTTTAAACCGGTTCTGAATGGATCAAACCAGTTTTGTCTGGTTCAAACAAGCTCTGACAGGTTTTATCCGGCTCATACCAGCTCTGATTGGTTGTAACTGGTTTATACCGGTTTTGACTGGATCAAACTGATTCTGACTGGCTCAAAACCATTCTGACCAGCTGTAACCGGTTTAAACCAGTTCTGACTAGTTCAAACCGGTTCTGAGTGGTTATAACCTCAACATTTTGATTACAGCCATCATTAAACGGGTCAAAAGGTGCCACGTGACGATTAAAGAACTGGACTCCCACAGGGCTGATCACAGTTTGAGTCTGAAACCTGGTGACTTTCTTTCTCATTGATCCAGTCCAGTCAGAACTGGTTGCAACCGGTAAAAACCAGTAGAGAACCGGTTTGAACCACTCAGAACCGGTTTGAACCGGTCAGAACCGTTTTGAACCAGTCAGAACCGGTTTGAACCGGTCAAAACTGGAAAGAACCTGTTTGAGCCAGTCAGAACCGGTTTGAACCAGGCAGAACCGGTTTGAACGAGTCAGAACCGGTCAGAACTGGTTTGAGCCAGCCAGAACCGGTTTGAACAAGTCAGAACCGGTTTGAACCAGTCAGAACCGGTTTGAACAAGTCAGAACCGGTTTGTCAAAACCAGTCGATTGAGAACCGGTTTGAACCAGTCAGAACCGGTTTGAACCAGTCACAACGGGTCAGAACCGGTATGAACCAGTCAGAACCGGTTTGAACCGGTCAGAACTGGTTTGAACGAGTCACAACCGGTCAGAACTGTTTTGAGCCAGTCAGAACCGGTTTGAACGAGTCACAACTGGTCACAACTGGTTTGGGCCACTCAGAACCGGTTTGAACCGGTCAAAACCGGTTTGAACCAGTCAGAACCGGTCAGAACCGGTTTGAGCCAGTCAGAACCAGTTTGAAAGGGTCAGAACCTGTTTGAAGCAGTGAGAACAGAACCGTTTTGAGCCAGTCAGAACCGGCTTGGTCAGAACTGGTTTTGACCAGTAAGAACCAGTTTGAGCCACTCAGAATTTGTTTGAACCAGTCCCAACCTGTTTGATTTAGTCACATCTGGTTTCAACCAGTCAGAACCGGTTTGATCCAGTCAGAACCGGTTTAAACTGGTTACAACCGCTCAGAACCGGTTTGAACTACTTAGAACCGGTTTCAACCATGAAAAAAACTATGCAAGAAATGTACTATATTAAGGTAGATATCAGTATGCTACTCAAAGTCAAATTAGGGAATACACCAATTAGAAATAGAAAATTTAGACAGTGTCATATAGTTTCAGAAGGTATTATGAAGAGTCATAGAACATATTTCCTCATAATTTAAAATGCATCTGATGTTCTACAATCAGAGATATATAAATTAAGACACTTCTTTGATTGAAAAAGGTGTGGCACGTATTCATATGAAATACTATTCAGCCATAAGAAACAATGAGACCCTGACATTTGATACAAAGTAGATCACTGTGGAAGATTTAATGCTAAGCAAAGCAAGACAGACTATGAAAGACAGGCATTGTATGTCCCTGCTTAATGCATGCTGAATGTCTGTGCTCCATAGTAGAAACTGGAAGATTGCCAGGTATAATAACAGGGAGGACAACTGTGTATATTTGAGACAGTATAGAAAGAGTTGGGTAATAGGGGGTAGGAAATGGGGGGTGAGAGGAAGGGGATCAGGAAAAAACATTTAAGAGGCAAAAAAAAAAAAGCTATCTGCTGATGATAATGTATGTGGCAATATCTCTGACGACTATACACGGTATTTATGCTAAGAAAATCATGTGGTACACTGTAAAGGTATAGAGTGATTAAATGTAAATAGGAAATAATAATAGATTAAAAAGGAAAGAAAACACTTTAAGATTGATTTTGGTTTGCTAAGAAAATTAATTTTATAAATTTTTTTGAGGTAGCCTAGATCATTTTCCAAAAAAATAATTTTAGTTCACTACAATACCAAGTTTTTTAAATGAGTAAAATCAAAAATAAACTACTGGCCTGCTTTGATTTAAACTAGGTTTTTTTCTTTTCCTCTTCCAATATATGTTTCAAATAATCAAATCTAGAAGTTTTTTTATTCCCCTCTATTACAAACTTAGTATATTATTTCCTGGAAAATACAAGTCAATTTAATGATTAAGATGTCCTTTTTTTTTTTTTTTTTTTTTCATTTCTTGGAAGTGGGCACACTTCTGGCACTCAGGTGGAAAGGATTTATACTTTTTATTGACTGCATAGAGAAATCACTTTTTATACTAAGCAATATTATGTAGGTTACTAGGTTCAACAACAGATTTTATTATTTATTTAGTTATAGGCCTTTTAGCAATGAGTTAAAATCCTGTCCAGATCCCAAGAAAAGGATTTTCTTATGTCTTATAATATCAATTTGAGGAAGCTCAGAACTTCTCCACTGTGGATTTAAAATGCTTAATTAATTTGTACTGTAACATTTATTTATTCTGGTTGTAACAAATATTCTCTAGGCTTGCCTGTATTTTAAACCAAATAGATGCTAATAATTTTCAACCTCAGCTGTTCTATCTGTAGCAGTCATACAAAGTAAACATACCTATGTTTCTTTAGTATTTTTTCCACTTAGGACTTAGCACATGACTAAATTGATTAGAAAAGTATATGGAGGGACCAGCAGATGGCATAATGGTTAAGTCACTGAATTCCCACATAGTCGATTGCAATTCGAGTCCTGGACTTGATAGCTTAAAACTCACACCAGGCATGTGTACATGTGTGTCCAAAATCCAGAGAGGAGAATGGAGGAGAAAGGATTGTGGCGTGGCCATCCCCCTGGGAGGATGCTTTCTCACTTTCTGTCTCTTTGTCTCTCTGGTGAGCGCACGCACCCTACAGCAAAAAAAAATCTCTCTTAAAAAGAAAAGTATATGCAAATCTGGTATTTAATTGAAAAAAGCCTGTCCCTATATATCAGGAAAGCTGCACAGATTTAAAACATGGAACAGAATGATAAACGGCTTTGCTTCAGTGATTTTACTTTTAAAGATATTGCTGCAATTATTTGAATATATAACTTTTCTATTTTTCTTCCCTAAAGGAAAAATAAAAACAGTTCAAGCAAAGGTGAAATACTAAGTAGAATGTGATTTTCCTATTCCAATTTTAAATGTTCTCAAGGAAAATTAAATGATGCTGATTGTAGTTCTAAGTTCTCATTGTGCTGCAGTGCTAAATAATAAAAATGAAATATATTTTTATAACCCAGTAGAGCAATGGAGCTGCAGTTGGCTTGGCCACATAGAAGTAAGCCTGTTCTGGCTGCATTTTGCTGGCATGCTTTCCCTATATGTAGGCTCAGTTGGGAAGTCTTCTGGGGAATGACTCTGTGGTAGGGCTATGTTTCTGTCAAAGGATCTTAAATTAAAAAAAAAAAAAAGGAAAGAAAGAAACCTCTGGCATAGAACATGCTGATCAATTTGTGGTGATATGGCTGGATCAATTTCTTGTAATTTTCTTGGTTTGCAGAATGTCAACTGTATAAATGTTCTGGCAGATTTAACAATGTTTCTAAGTAGAACCAATGCCCAATTCAAGAGAGTTTTACTACTTATTATATTCATTAAGTGCCACAGTTTATTTCAGATAAAGTTTATAGTTAATAGCATCTTCAGTTCACAAATGTTACACTGTCCAAAATTTTCTTTGAAATGATAGATGTTCTGGTTGTTTTGTTCCAGAGAGAGAAGTTTTTAATTCTTACTGTATATCTCCCTGAATAAAAGGTAGTAACTTCTGAACTATTATGTAGCACATCTTTCTTTGAGACATTAAAAAAAAGCATCAAAACAACCTTTTTATATTCATATAGGTCAAACATAAATTAAATTTTCTCGATGTAAAATGCTGAGGCAGTTTATCTTTTTTCTAGGTAAAAATGCTAAGCTCAGTTAATTTTACTCAGTGTCATCAGAGTCCTGTACCTGGGTCTGTGTGTTGTGGTGGCTTGATAGGTAATTCCCCCATTCCAGTTTAGGTGAAAATTTTTTTCCTCCAGCTCTTCTCTCTCTCTCTCTCTCTCTCTCTCTCTCTCTCTCTCTCTTTGGAGAGGTTTTTGCTGTAGGGAGCATGCACTCACCAGAAAGACAGAGACAGAGAGACAGAAAGTGAGAAATCACCCCCCAGGGGGGATGGCCACACCACAATCCCTTCTCCGCCATTCTCCTCTCAGCATCTTGGGCACACATGCACACGCGCCTGGCATAAGTTTAAGCCACCGGGTCTGGGACTTGAACCACGGTAAACTACAAGGCAGTCCAGCGATGTAGTCATTGCACCATCTGCTGGTCCCACCTCTCTTTTTTTCATTTCCTTTTTTTCTCCTCTCCTTCGTCATTTTCAAATTTCTTTTTTAAAACCTTAAGATTTTTTTCAACTTAAAATTATTTGTGCAAAAATCAATTCACATTTATTTTGAAAAATTTTTACCAAAATGGATTGTTAGATAAAAGTTATATTCCTCAAAATGACACATCATTAACCTTTTTATATCTTTCCTTTTAATATTTCCTTTAGTACAATACATAGTTTTGTTTTACAAAGTCAACATACTAATATACATTCAATTCTGTATCTTTCAATTTTTTCACTTATGTTGATTATCTTATTGTCAGATTAAAAACTCTTAAATTAGGGACCAGCAGACAGCATGGTTTTGTTACTAGACTCCCATATCATTGACTGCAGTTTGAATCCCAGACCTGGTGGCTTAAAACTCATGCTGGGCAAGTGTGTGTGCATGCCCAAAATCCCAAGAGGAGAGATTTCTGGGGATGATTTATTGCTTCTGTCTCTCTGTCTCTCTCTATCTTTCTGGGGAGCACGTACACTCTATAGCAAAAATGTCTCTCAAAAAAACAAAAAACTCTTAAATTATTATCCCATACAAACATACGCCATTTTCTAAAGCCTAGAGAAGGGTTCTTCATAATGCATTAATTCCTTTTTCCTTGTTACAATTTTAATCTCTTCCTCTCCATCACTTTAACCTCTACCGTCCGAAAGCATGTATGAATCTCTCTCATCTTAAACATACTTTCGAATTCTGTGTCCCATTCAGACTAATGCCCTTTTCCCTTCTTCTGGAAGTGAACCTCTCATTCTCTTTAAAACTTTTCTATTCAGACTTGTGCTTTCATCAGTTCATTCAATCTGCTTTGCAAACTGGCAGAGTAGACAGTTGGGTTATGTGAGGCACTGGTTTCTTTGCACTCTTTCTTGATCTCTCTGTGTATAATTGTTTAAAGTCTATTTCTTTTATTTCTAATAGGAGGGTATACACACATGTGCATAGGAAAAAAGGCTTCCCTGGTAGAGTCTTACCATGGCATGATCCCCTTACCAACTTGAAGGCTCTTGAGCACATTCAGAGGATTGTCAACCCAACCAGAGGATCCAAACTCACAGTGGCCATGTGGCTTCAGCACTGCCATTTAGTGTGCTATGCACTATGCTGCCTGGTCTGGGCCAATTTTTATGAGTACTTTTTTTTTTTTTTTTGGAGGGCTCCTTGTCCTTTGTCTATCCCTTAATGTGGTGATGTCCCCAGATGTAGTCTTTACTCCTCTTTTCTTTTCTTTTTTTTTTTTTTTTTGAGAGGTTTTCGCTATAGGGTGCGTGCGCTAGCCAGACAGACAGAGAGAGACATAGAGACAGAAAGCGAGAAATCACCCCCCAGGGGGGATGGTCACGCCGCAATCCCTTCTCCTCCATTCTCCTCTCGGGATCTTGGGCATGTACGCACATGCACCTGGCGTGAGTTTTTTAAGCCACCGGGTCCGGGACGCGAACCGTGGTCGACTACATGGGAGTCCAGCGACATAGCCATTATGCTAACTGCTGGTTCCCACTCTTTTCTTTTTAAAAGAAGTTTCTTTTTTTTCATAAGAGAGAGAGAAGGAGAGAAAGACAAGCACCCTCATCATGGCCTCATGCTGTAATTTTTCCCCTATGTGTTCCAACTGGCCTGGATGATCATGGACATGTGTGTGCACACCAGAGAGGATAGGTCAACTGGAGAACTAAACCCTGATCTTCCAGGTGACCTTGGTATCCCAGAGCATGGCAATACCATTGTGCCACTATGGCTAGGCCAGTCTTCATATTCTTGTCTTCTCCTGTGGGTGCTACCATAAACCCCATGTCTGTAACTCTCAAGAACTGACTTCAGACCAGCTTTCCATTGGTTGCCATCACTTAGATGCTCCCGAGACAATTCTAACTCTTTACCTCTAAGTGCCACTGTTCTTCCTTCCCTCTGCTTTGTTTCTCTTGGATTCTGTTTCATCTTGCTGGTCTCTAAATCAGAATTTCTGGAATCCTCTTGGATCCTTCATCTTGTCCCCTTATCCCTCTGTTCAGTAAGTCGAAAAGTCCTGAAAGAGAACCTCTCTCAGATCATCCATGTTTGCCCTTCCTCGCTTCTCTAAAGCTACTGCCTCAACTCAGTCCTTGCTACCGTCTGACTGAGTACCCTGCTCCCACTGCCCTGTTCCACCTCCTTACTAAAGCTGGTGATCTTCGATCTGTTACCAAACAGCACTCACATTCCAAGACTGAGATTGAAGGTCAAGCACTGCTTTTTCAAGTATTTCTTCAACTTTTTACTGCTTATATTCAACTACGTCCAGGGCTTGCCCAAATCTGAGACTGAGATTCCACGGAGTTGGCCATGTGGAATCCAGCTGCCTTAACTACCATGTCACCTGGCTGGCCCCAATTTTGCATTTTATTTTATAAGGATAGAAACCAACCCCAGTGGAATTACTGGGACAAATAGCACCAATAAAAAGACTCTTGATACACATTGCACAAATATGTACCAGAATGTAAGAAGCTCGTAACAGTTCAACCCTGATTTGAACAGATTTTTATTTTTAAAACAGTAGCAAAATGAAATAAGAAGTTATTTCTAATTTTCTCACTGGGGAAGTTTGGGGGTTGGGAAATGTCCAGTTTCTATTCTGCAAACTCATATAGCAACATACTGAAGTTAATAATATTAAATTACCCTCTATCTCCTAATGCTATTGAAAGTATAGAAGGTAGCATTTAATATAAACCAAATAGGCAATGTATAAAAGGGTACGAGTTTTCCTGTCTTTCTTTTCCTTTTGTCACAGTCTGATAAATTCCTAGTGGACTTTGATTATTAAGACTCAGTGCAAGGCCTACCTTTTTAACCTTCCTTTCTGAATAGACTATTGATTCAACTTAAACTGCTTTTTAAAAATTCAATATGCACATCTGGGGACTCTGCTACCCCTGTGCTTTACAGGAAGGTTGTGAGGATTAATACATTTATAGAGCACTTTGTGCTCCTTGGATGAAAGATTTGGTATAAAATACAACTCTAGTATTGTTATTTAAAGGCAAACTTTCTTTGGGGGGGAAAAAAGGCATCTACGGTAACTTTTCATTAAAAGTTAGGTACTCCAGTACTTTTTTCGAAAGGCTGTCTCCAAGGCAGTCTTGCAAACTGTGCACCGGGCCCTCTGCGGACATACTGCTGCATAAAGGAGAAGCGATGTGGATTCATTTCTGTCCATTTATTTTAAGTCAGCATGGCCTTGAGTTGGCCTGGCTCATATTAGTAGCCCTGGGTTTCTCGTTGTGCTTTACTTAGGTTTTCAGTCATTTCTTACCTGATTTTAATGGTTTGAATGGACTGGAATCAATGTGAATAATTCTCTGGCAGACTTCTCTCTCTCTTTTTTACAGAAGGGATATCAGGTGATCAGGAATGCGTGGGTTGTGGTAGCTATGGAAACCACATCATAAACCTTGATGGATGGCAGGTGCTTTAAGCACTTCAACTATTAGAACCTTATGGGCACTCGATGTGTTCAGCCAAGAATGACATTTGCCCACAGGGATCATAAAACAAAAAGAACCTTTACTCTTGATTTGGCAGCGAGGAGATAACAGACGCGGACTAACGAGGACGTAATGAAACCGGATGAGGATGGCCCTGATAAATACTATTAGAAGGGAGAAGCGGGGGCTAACGTAGAGCGTGGTGTAAATGAGGAAGCGGGGTACTGTGAGCGATTCTGATAGAAGCACCCTGCTTGCATATCTTTAGCTCTGACTCCTGGTGTCCTGAGTTGCATGTGGGTAACAAATAAGATTTCAGGGACCAATTCTAAGTCTAGAACTTTTGAAAATTAGATGATTTATTTGAGAGATGGTAAAGAACATGTATTTGTTAGGCTTTTAGACGAGCTGAGGAGTCAGAATGAATAGATGGTAGAAAGCCTGTTAGGTGAGAGAACAGGGATTCAAAATCACTCAAATAAAATAAAGTGGGTTCCACTCTTGGAAATGTAATGAATAGCAGACAGAAGGGTTTAAAGAGATGAGCACGGTGGTCACTGAAGAGAAGCACTTTAGAAAGATATTGAATATGAGAAAGAGACTAAAAGTAACCAGGGACTCATAACAGGAGATACTGCATTTAGGAAAATAGATCTCTGAGTGGTTTTTAATAAATCAAGCAATTCAGGAACTGGTGGGTTTGGACTGAGTAACAAACACATACGTTAGATGTTTTTTGAGGGTTGCAACAGTACAGGGTCCAAGGGAATGTGAAAAAAGGGAAAACTACTAATGGCCTTCAAGAACATATATCTGTCACTCAGAGGTCCTAATCTGTTTTTCCCTAGTTTAAAAGAAACAGTGGTGTATGAAATAGAGTGTAAGAGGTTCAGAAAAGTCATAAAGACATTTTCGAGGTGGTAACTTCTGTTAAGTATTAGAAAAGCTTTATTAGGGGAGATTTGAAAATTGTCATCCTTAAAGGTCTCTAGAATCAGTGCTTTGTGTTATCAGAGAGGTTAAAGATCCCAGCTGTCACGGGCTCTGCCCTTCTACAGTTCTTCTCAATACTCTTTGAAATGTGTTTTCCTTTTTTTTTGGATAGGCAAGTTTCTGAATGGATACATAAACAATTGTTAGCTTTATTTATTTTTAAAAGTTTACTTTTTTCTTCTTTTTAAGAGAGAGAAAAAGAGATAGGGGAGAGACCTCTCATGGTATCGTAGTGCTGTGATCCATCTCCATTTGAGGTGGCCTGGATTATAGACAGGCACACACACACACACACACACACACACACACACACACACACACACACATGCTCTGAGAGGTCCTGGGTTTATTCCCATGTGGGCCACTTGCCTTACTGCTGCTCACCAATGGGCCCTTCCATTTCTGATTGGCAAAACATAACATTTTCCATTTCCTCTGTGGGATTTGCCTACAATTTCATGGAGTACAAAATCCCTTTAGTTTAATCCATCATTTACTAAAAAAATCCAAGTCCCATGAAATTTCAATGGGCCTAGGCATTGTGATAAAATTTCCTTTGGACAGTCTTAATGAATCTGAGTTGGATAAATTTTCCTTTTACTTCTTTTCTCTCCTTATACCTTTTCTTTACTTTGTTGAGGTATTTGTATAAGAAATACATCAAAATGTCAAGCTTTGTCATATTCATGATTAGACGGTTTAAAAAGCTATAGAAGGGATTAAAGTCTAATAAGTTATGAAAAAGACTGAAGTTGCTTGTAGCCAATATAGTACTTTACTGGCCTTAGTTACTTCTCCATTTGTTACATACTGCTATTTGGAATCTTTTGATCTTAATTAAGGTTATATTGGTTCGTTAACATAAGCCACTCAAAGTAGCTGAAGTAAAAATCCAGTAACTTAGCAGCAGACAATGAGACAATGGCAAATAATTAGAAATGAATTGAGCCTCAGTAGAACCGAAATTAAGAACTGGAAATACATTAGGGAGTAAGATAAGCCCCTATGTCCCCTTTCTCCATGGACCTGAGGTCAACTGTAGAATCCTTTACCTGACCAAGGTGATTGATGACAAGACCTTGAGCTCAGTGTCAGGTTCTTACACAAGGTATTCCAATAAGATCAGTTGGAAACACGTGTGCACCCTTACGTGAATCAACTTACGGCCAAGAGAGTGCTGGCATATGGTAGTGGCTTCTGAGGATGTGGCTTTCAGAGACAGATAACATCAGCGTCACCTGGGAATTTGTTAGACATGCAAATTTTTGGGCCCCACCCTCAGTCCTTTAAATAAATATTTCTGGAGCTGGGGCCTGGGAATCTGAGTTTTAACAAGCTCTATGGCTAAATCTGAGCACACACCTATTGGGAAACCTCTACTTTGGTGTCCTTTCCTGGCTTCAGCACTGAAAGTCTGACACCCAGGAAACTTCTCAGCCTGGGACAGACAAGGATGCCTGGCCAGTCTATTTCAGCTTTACTCCTGCTCAGCAGGGTCTCTGGGAGCAGATTTTCCGATAAGAAGCCTAAAGATTCTCTTTGAAGGGGCTGTAAGAGAAGATTAAAAAATAATAATTATGACCGGCTGGAGTGACACAGTGGTAATGTAGCTGCTCTGTGATGCTGAGACTGCATGGACGAGTCCCAGGCATGCGAGGGTCGCCCTCTGCACTCAGGCTAGGTTTGTAGCCTGGGATCCTGGCTGGCTGAGGCTGGGGTAGATCATGACGTGAAGACCTTGTTGGGGATACTCTCTGTCTCTGTCTCTGTCTCTGACTCTCTCTTATGAAAGAAATGGGTGGGTATATTTAAAAAATATATAAATTGGTATTTTAAAAGGATTTATCTCCCATTTTAATAGTATTTGATTGAACTCCAGGTTTAATTGGAAAAGTTACATGAGTTAGTAAAATGACTGTCTGGGCCAGCAGGAGGCATAGTGACTAAGTCACTGGACTCCCACATGGCTGACTGCAGTTCATGTCCTGGTCCTGGTAGCTTAAAAATCATGCCGAGCATGTGTGCAAGTATGCCCAAAATCCCAGGAGGAAAATAGAGGAGAGGGGACTGTAGTATGACCATCCCTCCCAGGGCGGGGGGTGATTTCTCGGTTTCCCTCTCTGTCTCTGTCTCTGTCTCGGTCTTTCTCTCTCTGGTGAGCACGTGTGTCTTAAGGCAAACAAACAAACAAACAAAACAAAAAACAAAAAAACAACAACAAACTAAAAAATAATGTCCAAGATATTCTGGCATGTCTAGAAAACACTCATGACTTTCCATTCTCCTGTTTTTTTTTTTTTTTTTTTTGAGAGGTTTTTGCTATAGGGCATGTGTGCTTGCCAGAAAGACAGAGACAGAGAGACAGAAAGCGAGAAATCACCCCCCAGGGGGGATGGCCACACCACAATCCTTTCTCCTGCATTCTCTTGGGATCTTGGGCACGCCTGCCACCGGGCCGGGAACTCAACCTCAGTTGACTATGTGGGAGTCCAGCGACATAGCCATTACGCCAACTGCTGGACCCCCACTCTCCTGTTTTTAAAACACAATTAGCACTCTGCTAGCTTATCAGAATATCTTTTAGAATGCTAACCTTCTAGGGTTGTTGTGGACTTGCTCATTTGAATAGTTAAAGAAGAAACCGCCAAATTAACTGCAATAACCATCAAGGAGAGGAGTTACAAGATTCTCTTGTTTTGAAAACACAAGGTCAAAGTGATATATTTATAAATAAATTTTAATTTGTGAGGATCAGAATTTCACATGGCAGAGCTCAAGCAAGCCGGGGAAGTACTTTGTTGCCATGGACAGTCGAACGTGTTCCGTTATTGAACTCACTCTGGGGATAGGTATGTTTCATTGTTTGTTCTTTCCAAAAGTCTGAGACTCCAGGGAGTTATCATTCCACATTAAATCAAAAACCTCTAAACACCTTCATCGTAATGAAAAAATCTTTCACAATGGACAGTTTGAAAGATGTAAAAGTTATTCTCTGTCACTGAGATTTTATGGGGAAAGCTGGTTCTAAGCACTACCTTTCTAAGCTTTCCAATAAATCAACACTATTGAAAACATTTAAAAGTGTCAGTGTGGCATAGAAATTATCCCCATAGAAAATTATGACTTTTTTTCCCCTTTTCTATTGCTTCAAGAATACTTTACAATATTGCCAATACCTGCCACTTCTCCGAACCCTATAGCAGCTGTGAACAGAACCATATATCAGAAAATATGATAGCTGTGCATTCATCAGGAATTCTTATTGAACAACATGCATTAACACTTCCTAGCTGCATTGGGATTTATAGTAAATCACCAGGAATCACATTCTGTGAGATTTAAAAAGGACTTAGAATCTCCTGATTTAAAAGACTTAAAAGGAAGCAGCTATGGGGATTTATAGAGTTTTCAAATTTGCTAATACTGGAAAAGCTACCATTTTAGAAAGTCTTTATTAAGCAAAATAAATAACACCTTTTATCTTTCCAGAGGGAAACTTGTAGGAGGAAAGTTCTATGTAAGGTATAAAACTTGTTGTAACATTCCTTTCAATTGAAGAAGCTGGTTAATGACATGCTGCAGTTTAATTCTTTTTCTTAAGAGGTCCAGTGGTGACTTCATTTTTCCTTGTCTGATTTATAAATCAATCCTGGATCAAACAAAGATCAGTAGAAAAAACTAGATCCATTTAGGGAATAATTATTCTATAAACAACTTGAAATGAAATGTTACCTTGTTTGGACATTTCTAAGTCTTGGATAGTTATTTTTCCTGGAGGGAAACTAGTTTCATATATATTTTTTTAAAGTTCTTTAAGGGCTTCATTCTAAGCAATGACCTAAGAGGAGCTTTCGACGGTGTCAATAAATTATTAAATTTTGGGAGAATTTAGATCATTAGGTCCAACTTCCTTATTTACGAATGAAAAAAACTAGAACTATGGCTTGACCAAAGTTACAAGGAAGGAGGTACTTATTTGAGGGGTTTAACACTGATGGTTCAATTTGACTAACTGAAAATAACTTATGTCCCCAAATTTTGGCCTGTTGTTTAGAAAATGAAAGTTTAGTATAGTAAATAGGGACTTTAGAATTTAACAAAATGTATGTATACTCTACATAAATCTAATAATTTTTTATCAGATATGTACAGAACTGTTTTTTCCTAATAACTTAGTTTTCTCTGAGTCTTCATTAAAACTCATCAGCATCTAATTACAATTTTTTTATTTCTATGTAGTCCGATCATTTTCTGTTTAAAACCCAGTTGTTCTTTGGTTCTTCAGGGTCAAGGATGTTTTTCTTGTCCGAGTTGGGTAGCGTTGGCTCTGTCACTGTTGGGTTCCCATCTCTGTTCAGGTGAAAGGCTTCTCTCTGAGCCTCTTTCCCTCTCTCATTCTTTCACGGCACCAGTGATGTTTACAGTAAGGGATTTCCAGCAGAAGATTAGGCTGGTTGTGCTTGTCCAGATCCAGGCTTAGTTTGGGGGACAGACTATGTTTTACCACTAGTGTCTTAGAAGTTGACTGTCTTAATTACCATAATCATTTGGCACTTTCTTGATTATGGGATGTGTAGCTGCCCTTGTTTTTTAATACTTGCAGGAAAATAAATCTATACCTACAGCCAGTATTTGTGATTCTTTCACCTTGTGGGGTTGAGTACTTCTATTATTCATGCTTACCTTTATCTTTGGAAGAGGATTGGACACAAAAAACAGGAAATGAATAAACTACTGCATCTTTTTCATTCTTGGAATGGCCCAGCCCAGACATTGCATAGGCACTGTTTTTCTTACCTCTTTTTATTTAGATGTGTCATATTGTCATTTTGTTCTCTTTCTTTGTTTTATGAATGATTGAGGGTGTGTGTGAGAGACACAAGGAGAGGGAGACAGAGAGCAACCGAGAGAGAGAGAGAGAGAGAGAGAGAGAGAGAGAGAGAGAGACTCTTGACAAGGTCTCCCATGTGATGATCTTCCCCCGGCCTTCTAGCCTGTTAGGATCTTGAGCACCTGGATAGACGTATGCACACACATGTCCCCCCACTCCCATCCTCTGTTCCAGGTAAACTGGGAACCTGAGTCTGCCAACCATGTGGCTACCAACCCCATAATTCAGCACTGCCCATGCCCCTGAGGCTAGACTTGGTTCTCTTCTTAGTGATCAGCACCAAAGGACCTGCCTAAGGGTTCTTTTTCTTAGTCAGCTCCTATGGGAATGAGAAGGGCACTGGAATTTCCCAACCCTTGGCTCAGGTGTGCCCAGTTCCATGACCTAAAAAGTGACTATCATCCTCTACTGGGTAGGAAAAACATTTTCCTTCTCTAAACCCCAGGCTCAAACATCTACTTATCTTAAAATTTTTGAGGATTGGCAAAGGTCAAAGGATTAGTACTGACACATTCCCATCTCTGCTGGATTTAGGGTCTAACACCAAGTGGTAAAACCCTATTTGAATTTAGTCACTTGGAATAAGTGTTATAATTTTTGCAGGTAGCAGTTTCTGCAAAGATCTATGCCATTTTAGTTAACCACTAGAGGAGGGGAGAATTCACTAGGGAGCCTGGGAGAATAAAACAGGAGGTTTTTACTAATGTTTTATGTCCTCATGTTTCTGTGGCTTTGGATAATCCAGTACATATCAGCAGAGAAAAAGGAACCATCTGAAGCGATTGCAAAGATTTTATGGTCTACATGCTTAATACCAGTCATTGATCAAGCAGTTTGAAAGCCAATGGGAAGAACATGGACATTTTCACTTTATTTTAGGCAATAACTTTGAAAGGTGAAAGATAAGTATATTTATGTAGAGAGCATTCTTAGAACATTAGCAAAAGATACATTAAGCATGGATCATGAGCTCAGCCAGTTGCATGATGGTTAAGATGGCTGGATCTTATATGGCTGACTGTGCAATTTGACTCCTGGACCTGGCAGCTTGAGAAACACACCAGGTGTATGTGGGTGCATTCCCAAAATCCTGAGAGGAGAATGGAGGATAAGGGATTGTAGTGTGGTCATTACCCCTAGGGGAGAGGTGCTTTCTTACTTCTCCTCTTTCTCTTTCTCTGTCTCCTCTAGTGAGCACATGTGCCCTAGAGCTAAAAAAAAAAAAAAAAAGAATCAGGTCCTAATAATAAGATCACTGATTGATCAGAGCAACGCCTTTTATAAATCATGACTAGTAGTTAGTGAGCATTTACTATTAGCCAAGTATTGTTCTTAGTATATTGTTTATTAAATAATTTATCTGCACAATTCTGTGTGGTAGCATACTATTCTTTCTTGTCAGTTAGCAGAAGAGGAAATTGAGGCCCAGTGGGGCTAAATGACTTGTTCAAGTGTGGCAGCTTGGAAGTGGCAGAGCTGGGATTATGAACCCAGGTGCCTGGCTTTAGGGTCTGTCTGGTTTTAGAGTCTGTGCTCCTAACCACTCCACTCTATTAGACGAGCTCTCAAAGCTCTAACTAACTCTCACAAATAATATGACTTGCAGCGCCATGAGAGTTAGGAGTAAGGAAAGGCATCCCGTTGTTCCGTAGTGCAGTTGTCTTCACTGGACTGACTGAATGTGCCCCACGCTGCCACTTCTTTCTCCAAAGGGTGATGGTGCTTGTTGTGTGCTGTAATGGACGTGTTTGAACACACACTGGCTCTGGTAGCATGCAGAGCTACTTCAGCAGGCTGGGTTGAGTTCTGGGATCTGCGTATTTCAATGGTGTCCAAGTGGTCCTGGGCATGCCAGGACCATGGTCATGCCCTTTTCTTTGTGGACTTTCGTGTTACTTACACACTTGTTTCTGAGTGCCGAGCCTCTAGCCCTGAACCAGTGCAATGCTTTCACAGACGTCTTAGGGCAGGAAAACAACTGTACGAAGGCCCCAGAGTGCAGAGGGAAGAACATGTGCACGTGCAAAGATAAGAAACCTGCCAGTGTGGCTGAGCTTAGTAAGCGGTGGGAGGGGAACCGAGGCCGCCATCATAGGATGAGATCTTCTAGGGCCTGATAGGCTCCATGGTATGGGGTTTGGATTTAATTCCAAATAAAGTGAGACTCCCTGATGGCTTTTACATAAGGACAATGTCATCAAATTTAATATCCTAACCATATGACATTGAGATGGGATTTTCATACTGAACATTTTGCTTCACTCTCCATCTAAGAGGACATAGGCATATGGACTGTATAGGATGCTTGCATTTTTTTAGATGTTTCTAAAAGCTTATTTTTTCCTCTATATTTCATATGCAATATCATAAACCACTCTATTATATAATTGAGGCAGCTATGTACAAATTCTATTTGTGGTTCAATGTATTTTTTGAAATACACAATCTGGAATTCACTGTGTGTTTTCTACCTCTGCAGTAACAAATTACTTCAACACAGTGGCTAACATGACACAACTTTCTTCTCTTACACTTTCATAGGTTAGAAGTCTGACAGGTCTAACTGGTCTAAGGCCAGGGTATTGGCAGGACTGCTTTCTTTTCTCTCTTCTAGAGACTTTAGGGGAAAACTGTTTCCTTGCCTTTTCTAGCCGCAAGAGGCCACCTGAAGTCCTTGGCTATTGGATCCCTTCATCCATCCTCGAAACTGATGATGTCACATTTCTCTGACCATACTTCTGTGGTCATATCTCCCTTGAACTCCAGCTGGTAAAGATTCTCTTCTGTAAAACACCCGTGTGATTAGATGGAGTCCACTCCGATCATGCATGACAATTTCCATCTTGAGGTCTTTAATTTAATTGCATCAGCAAATTCCTCTTTGCCAAGAAAGGTAACCTATCCTCAGTTCTGGAAATCAGAATGTGGTCATCTCTAAGATGCTGCTGTTCTGTTTGCTGCACTGTAGATTGAAATTTTTATAAAGAGTTCCATGTAAACTAGAAGTTTGGAGTTGGTTTGAATCTGGCACTTTGAATGGTGATTTTTTTTTTTTTCAGTGAGGTTTTTCTCTTTTTCTCTATGAAATCAACAAAAATATTTCATCATTTTCTGAAAGCTTTACCAGCCCTGTGATGCCTTCAATGTGTACAGAAGCTTCTATATTACACATAAATTGTTTGTCTTTCAATTGTTTTCTCTCCCCAAGTATTCTTTCCTTTTATTAGTGCATTATCTTTATGTCAAAGCATTTCTCAACTTGACATTTTCTTTCTAAGATTTTAGCCTCCCATGGCACAGGCTTTTCATTGCTTCACAGGAGAAACTCATCACAAAGTTGTTTTTATTTGCTACCTGATTACTTACCTTCTGACACCAACATCATTTAACCTCTAAAAAGTACACAGGCTTCCTATTATATTTATTGGAAAGAGGTTGTCGATGAAGGCAATTAAGTGTACTGGTGTTCTTGGTTAAGTGTCAGCTCTAGAATGATAGATTTATGTTTATGTGACTTAATATGTGTAGACATATGTATATATGTACCTGCTCACATCTCTATGTGTCTACACATAAGACGGTTTCCAAAAGCTTGTGAAATAAATGGAATTAAAGCATAGTTTATTTTCATCCCCAAATTAAAAAAATATTTATGCATAGTTTTTTCAAAATAAACGTTTTCATGACCTGTTTTGAAGACCCCCTATATATGGATGTAGTCTATAAACTTTCATTTGTAATTTGTCCCGTTATCTTGATTCATGTGAACTAGATTGCTCGTGGTTTAGGGTTCCATTGGAGTTTAAATACAGATAGTGTTGAAATGTGCAAATTCCAACAGGTTATAAATGCTCCTGTTATTCATTTCCAAAGACCTACAAGCTTGTTCTATCAGAATGTCTAGAACTCTTTCGCTATCAATTTTGATTTAGCGTTCATGCTCTTTAAGTTTTAAATTTGAAAAGTACATGACAGGACATTTGTGTGTCTATTCCACTTAGTAGAAAGGACCAAGAAACTTCTCACCAGTTTTGTCATTTAATTTGCTCTGTCCCTACATTTTTGTAAATGTTATGGCTGTTCTTTGACAAGCCTCTAATTTTTAAAAGAAGAGTGACTGTTCATGAGAGGATTTCAATTTTCAGCACTTGGCTTTTTCATCTTCTTCTTCTTCTTCTTTTTTTTTTTTTTCCCCCGCTCTTAACTATGCAGCTTAAATTGTGAAAATGCCAGTTTGAACTTCAGCTACTCACATTCAAATATCAACCAAAGTCTTTTTAACTCCTGTGATATTTTATCTGTGCTCAAATCCCTGCTTTGTTGTGTCACATTCTGCCCTTCCTACTCTTCAGCTGGAGGAATAGGAGAGTCTGATGTCTGAATTGTAATGGAGACTGCAGTTTTTAATTTTTTTCTGCTTTATTTCCAAAGTATGAATTATGGTTAGGATCCCTTGCAGATTAGGAGTAAATTCTGAATCTCCCAAGCGGTGGGTATTGCCCTGGGAGCAGTTGATAAATGGATGTAAAGACCGACACCACCTTTGTGGGGATCCCCGGGGAAACCACAGGTTACCGAAGTGGCTTTTAGAAAATCTATTTTCTTGATCTGTGAATGAAAACATATGAATCTTTTGAAAAGTATATTTCAATATAAACTAACCTAATTTAGGAAAATATTCAGGACTTTAAAATAGTTATGGTGAAAATGGGAAATAATGTTACTCCAAGCTTGCGAAAATATTCGGGTCAATTTACACCAACTTGAAAATACTGTATTTGCAGACAAATGGCACAAATATACCACAGGCCTAAAAATTGGTTTATAAAACAATCTAAACATTAAATGCAGAGTCAAGATATTTTAAGGATGTGCTTGAGGGAGTGCGAACTTTCATTTCATGGGAAAATAAAGAACTAGTGCTAAGGAAATTGATGTTATGCTAGAAAGTTCCCATCTGAAATATGTATACAAACTGTGAAGGGGAAAAGAAAGCCATCTGTCAAACATGTGGCTTCCAAGTACTGAAAACAAGAATCCTGACTGTAACAGGTATAGCTAATATTTTAGGTTTTCCATTAAAAAGCTTGCAATAATTAATTCTTAAGTACTTGAGTGTTGATTGGGTGAAAGACTATGTAGTTTCTGTGGCGTATTCAAAATGGAATCCACCGCGGCCATGTGACATACTTATTTCATTGGAGAGAATTTCCATGAACGTAATTGCTGAACTTAGAGTGTTTAGGGTTGCTCATACAAAGGTAGTGTTCAAATATCGTGACATGTCAGACACATTTAACTGATTCAGGAAAAGTTTAGTAGAATTTGTATTTGAAATGGATTTTGAAGCTTACCTAATACTCTGAGCACTCAGAAGGAACAGGCCAGAGAAGGGAGGAAAGGGGAGATGGTGGGAGCCGAAGGTCAGCGCCAGTGTGAAGGGACAGAATGACAAGACCCACATTCCAAATTGGTGGTGCTGCGTAGGATACATCCTATTCGAAGATGTGTTTTTTTTTCCTTCAGTGTTTTGTTTGTTTGTTAGTTTGTTTTAGAGATTTTGCCATACGGCACATACACTTGCTGGAGAGAGAGAGACAGACAGACAGACAAAGGAAGGGAAAGTGAGAAATCACCTTCCGGGGAGATGGCTGTGCCATAGTCTCTTCCCCTCTATTGTCCTCCTGGGATCTTGGGAACACACACACACGTGCGCCTGGTGTGATTTTTAAGTCACCAGGTCTGGAACTGGAACTGCAGTTGGCCATGTAGGAGTCCAGCAATTAACCACTACCTGATTTTTTTTTTTTTTTTTTTTTTTTTTGCTATAGGGCACGTGCACTTGCCAGAGAGAGAGAGAGAGAGAGAGAGAGAGAGAGAGAGAGAGACAGACAGGCAAAGTGTGAAATTACCCTCTAGGGAGAGTGGCCACACTGCAATCTCTTCTTTATTCTCCTTTCAGAATTTTGGGCACCCACACACACGTGTTTGGCATGATTTTAAGCTTCTGGATCTGGGACTTGAATCATTCAGGTGGCCATGTGGGATCCAGTGCCTTAACCTCCACACCACCTATAGTTACCTGCAGATGTATTTTTTATTGGCTTGAAAAATTTTAACTTTTCTTTTGAATTATCTTCTTACATTTAAAGATCGGGAGGTTCTACATTAGATTGTCAGAAAAGTCATGACACATTTTTGCATAGAAGAACAGAAAAGAATCACATCATGACTTTTCTTATACCTCAATATCTTTATATGAATTCCTAGTTCCTCTTGAGACACGGGTTCCACCTTAGTCCATGGCATTGATCAGCTGGAGCTCGAGAGGCTGCAACCTTCTTCTGTGTGCGTGTGGTCTCCATTGTTAGTTTGTTTGATTGTTTTTTTCCCTACTCCAAGACTACTTTCCCCATTTACAAACTTGCCTTGCCTCTGTTGATATTTGTATGAACCAACTAGTATATTTAACTTTTCTTTTCGTATAAAAATGGTGAGCGACATTTTCATAACAGAATAATGCTTCACACAGTCCTATCTGGGAGCTATATATATTTTAAGAGGATGAGAAAGTGAGAATTAGGGGTGGGAAAGAAAATTAGGAAGTTGTGAAATAAATGAGGTGAGAAATGCGGGTGAAACTAAGAGCAGGACCACGTTAGTGAAACGGTGAAAGTGGGATTTGCGAGATGTTGCGATGGTTCATAAATGAAGTTTGAGAGAGGGGAGGATCCAGGTGTCTTATTTGTCTCTGCCTCTGTGCTGCTTTCCTGATACTCAACTTGGATTAAAGGATATCAGAGACATTAACCCTATGAAGCTTTTGGTTTATTTATTATAATAATATTAAGGGTATTCTTCACGTGTGACAGAATGTCTTTGGGATAATCCATGAAGGAAATTTCTCTCTGCTCTTGAAACTAGGAATTTATGTACTTATCCTGAACGTCCATGCAATTTTTATTTGTATGGGCATTATGAACTGTGTAACTAGGGCATCTCTCTCTCTTCTCATTGGCTGATATGGAAATTTCAAGCCAGTTACATGTCCACCTAAGCTTCACTGCATGTTCTTTGTGTACTAATTTCATTCTTGGCTCCATCTTGTTTTTTTTCTTTTTTTTTAAATTTTATTTTACAAATATTTCTTTTTGTCTCACTGTTTTTAGCATTTATTTTAAAAGTATTTATTTAACTCCAAAGTATTTTAAATATTGCCTTATACCCTTTAAATCTAGTGTAGAAATGACATACTCATATTAACTAATTTCCTGTTTGAATGAAGCCTAAAGTTCTTTTATGACTTTATCAAGATCAAAGATAAAGATAACCAGATTTAATAAAAAGTAAAATAAGGTAAATTGTTTTGAATAATTACTTATTTAATTTTATTTATTTATTTATTATTATTTTATAAAATTTGATCAGAGAGAAAGAGAGAGAGAGAGAGAGAGAAAGGGAAAGTGAGAAAGTAAGCTCCCAGGTCCAGGACTCGAACCACTTTCAGCCATGTAGGAGTTCACCTTAACCACCACTCCACCTGCCAGTTTCCAAGGCAAATTTTTTAATAAAAATTCCCACAGGTTGAAAGTCTAGGCAAAATTTATAGACCCAAAGATAAGCCAAAAATTATTTTCAGCAAAGGGAAAGCATTAAAGATATATAAAGTTAGAGCATGGCAAAGTGAAATCTTGTTCCATTATAAAAGACTATTTAAGATTTATTTAAGAAAATGATCTTTTTGATTTAAATATAATTCTAACCTGTGTTATGCCTCAAAAAAGTTTTACAGGCTTGGGAAAAAACTAACTCTGCTTATGACTGAAGAATGGATTAATGGATTAATATAACCCACTCAGTTCAAACATCTTGCTAATAATTAGATACTAATCTGGTAGTTTTTTTGTTTGCTTTTGATTAAATCTCACAATTACATGTGTTCATGTAACATCTTTTTTGCATTCTGGAAATACTGAATAAGCACAAGTTGCTTTCTGCTTTTGAATGGTCAGGAGTTGAGCCCTGGACTATGGAAATATGTACTGCAAAACGATAAGGAGACTGAAACAATTCAACACGCCCCTTTTGTTTATATCAGAAATTTAATTTTACTTACATGGACCTGAAAAATAGTGTGGCATTATCTACTTTATTTGAAGTTAATATTTGTGAAATGATTCCACTTGAGAGCACAAAGTATTATACTGGAAATCAGGCTTAGCCCAGGTCTGTCACCAATTGGCTCAATGACTTTAGTCAACTTGGTTAATTTTTCTGCAATTCATTTTCTTCATTTTGAGAATGGCACAGGTGTCTTTCAACTAGGCGATCTCCCAAGTTCCTTCCAAGTCTAACATGATATGATTTTCATCTCTATTATCCAAATGGTAAAAAGATTCATGCTGGACAAATCCTCTGTATGCATGAAGGGGTTCCTCTGGTTTGGGTTTTTAGTCTTTTAAAAATTTCCTTTACGTTCCACGTTTGTCCCTTTGCTTTGTGCCTGACTATTTTAAATTTGACTCTATCATTGATGGCTTCATAAAGTGAATAGTAATAGATCATGCTGAGCAGAAGAAAGATTGATTAAAGGGACAGATGAATAAGACTGAAGAAGAAGAGGGATGTGCAGAAGCTGAGAAAATAGTTAATCAAGAGATAGGAAGAGAATTGAGAACTAGAGCCTTAAACTTTTTTCTTTTTTAATTCAGGAGATATTTCTATGTGCTGTTACACTTTCTCACTTCATTTAGAATGAATTACATGGATAAACTCCTTCAGACCATTTCTGCATGTCAAGGACAATGTGTCAGAGGTATTCGGGTTATCTTACTAACCCTTTACTTATTTTGTGCATGTTTTTGACTTTTGAATACAATTTATCTGCTCTCAATTCATCCAGTTTGTTTGTACTCTTGCTAATGTTTTAGAACCCAGATCCCAGACCATTTTTTTTCCTCATAAGAGATATTTTTACTACACGGCACATGCTCTAGCTGAAAAGACAGACAGAGAGAGAGAGAGAGAAAGTGAGAAATCACTCCCCAGGGGTGATGGCCATGCTACAATCCCTTCTCCTCTGTTCTCCTCTTGGGATCTTGGGCATGCATGCACACATGCCCAGTGTGAGTTTTAAGATGCCAGGTCTGGGACTTGAACCATGATCAACTAAGTAGGAGAATAGCAATGTAACCATTATGCCATCTGCTAGTCCCAGAACTGAGCCCTTTTTGAAGAGTAATGATTAAAAGTCCCTTATCTTCTGGGGTGTTCTCTTTCTTGTTTCTCCTTCATCTTGCCTGCTGTCTGTTTGTGTAAATAAAGTTTTGTTAGAACACAACTTCATCTATCATTTACAAACTGTGAAAGATTTACATATTGTGAACATGTGTTTCTTCTTGTGGAGATAGGTGCAGAGTTGAGTAATTTAATACTATAGGGTCTAAAAATCCTGAAATATTTACACACAGGACTTATACACAGTAAGTTTGCTGATTCCTATTTTAGAACTTAAAATATATGAAAACCAAAACCCATACAAAACGACACAAAAAAAGCCCACCATATTAGAAGTGCCAGTGGGTACTCACCAAAGGAATTCCGCTTGAATCAATGTACTTTTTCAGGACTGAGATGGAAAGGGAGTTGGAAAATGTACCCTGTGCTTTTCAAACTTTAATGTGTATGTATATAAAACGAGAACATTATTAAAATGGCAACTTCTGATTCAGTAGTGTGGAGTAGGGTCAGAATCTTGCATTTCTAACCAGCTCCCTGATGGTGCCACTGTTCCTGATCCAGGGACCACAGTTGGAGTAGCAAATGCATGTCCCACCATCTGTTCACAGTGTGGTAGATTCACTGAGGCCACATGGCAGTCCATCGACACTATCGACAAGAGCCACCATTTACTGACCATATCTGCATGCCAGGAAAGTCAAATGAAGAACATCCCAGTGTAGGAAAAACACAGGTCGCCAGTGTCACCTGAGCATAGTGGCTCTCAAAGCATGTGCCAGCAGTGTCAGCAGCAGCACCGCTGGGCACCTTGTTAAAGGAGCAGATTCTTGGGTCCGACTCCAGACTTACTGAATCAAAAACCTGGGGAGGGACCCTCTAATCTGTGTTTTAATAAGTCTTCTACATGATTCAAGGCACAGTGAAGTTCAAGAATCCCTCCATGAGAAGTTTTAGTTTTCAGATTGAACATGCTTTTGCAGTTATGAGGCTCTTATACCTTCAACTTTTCTTTTGATTCTGTAATATTTTGACACAGATTCTTTCTGATTTTCATGTGAACATATCAATTGAAATAATTTTAAGTGCATTTTTAAGGTTTTGTGTTCTATTTTCAGTATCTTTTTGCTATAGGAGATATGTTATTAATATTTATGCTGATGTTTTAATAAAAAGTTTTGGACTTTTTAAAACAGTCAAACTTGCTGTAGTTTTAAATTCAGTCTAGGAAAGAAGCTTGATTTTCATCACTTTATTACTAGAACGACATACAGAACAACACAACTGAAAATGTTTTCAAATTATGAACATGAGGGTCATTTTACTTTATTTTATTTTTTGAGAGACAGATTTTTGCTATAGGGTGCATGCACTTGCCAGAGAGACGAGTGAGACAGAGAGAAAGAAAGCGAGAAATCACCCCAACTCCCCGCCAGGTCGTGGTGTAGGGGATGGCCATACTGAATCCCTTCTCCTCCATTCTCCTCTCAGGATTTTGGGCATGCGTGCACACAAGACAGGTGTGAATTTTAAGCCACTATGTCCATTACCCAAACTGTGGCCGACTACGTGGGAGTCCAGCAATGTAGCCATTACGTCATCTGCTAGACCCAACACGAGGTTCTTGAAGTCCTGCTGGAGATCTGAGGTAGGATACTTGAGAGATGTAACTCGGAAAATCTCACAGAAGCTTATAAATTTCTTGTGTGTTTTCCAGCATTCAAGAGATACCATTTCCTGATTTCAGGCACACTTAATCCAAAAGTATTTAGAAAACTCTTTCCTGTAAGGGAACATGGATTTGTTGACAGCTTCAGTGATCTGACTGCCTCCTAGTGAAATACTGTGCTTATATTAAAGGGGACAGTGATGCTGAAATGATGCAGTCAGAGAGAGATGCCTCGATCTCCACCACCAATTTCAGGGCAAGAGATTAAAAGTGAAATGTGCTGCTGAAGATCTGATCAGGGTGAAATGCCCCGGCTATTATCTGTCATCTTTCATTGACCAGGTGACTCTGCTACAGATGAAAGTATTTGGGGCCACTGTAATAATAGACTATTTTTTAGAAAACATGTTTTTTGGGGGAGGGAAACAGTGGGGTTGAACTTGCTTCAACCCTGATGCTTTCTTGCTATCATTTTGTCTATCAGGGTATTTGACATGATGTTCCCTTAGTTGTTTAAAGTTACTTTCATTGCCACTGTTCTCTTCACTGCTATTCAGACAATTTTCCCCCAGGTATCTTTTAATACAGAATTTGGGAGGATAACCTTACCTATTTACTAAATTCCATAAAAATAACACATATTTTTCTGAATTCCTATTAAAATTTGAACACCTGCTGCTTGCCATTTGGTATTTGATCCAATATGAGCATTATTGCCTTTCTATTAAGTTTTAAGAGTTTTCATATGACTTCCAGATAGCCTTGGAGGCTGACAACTTGTTTAAATGCATGCTGCAAACCTGCAAAAAAAGCAAGTCAAAGTCAACAATATTCCTCTTGTCAATTGAGATGGACAAAAATCCTTGACAATGGTTTCAGTGTGCAAAGAAATAAGAATCAGTGAAATCATGACTAAGCTAAACTTACTAACAAGCCAGAACGCTGAGTTTAGTGCTGATAAAAAACCTTCACTTGAGGTACTTGTAACTTACAAGTTATGAAAGTCACACCATTATCTTTTATTATCTACTCAAAACTTTTATTATGTGTTCAATATACTGCATTAGGGCTCATGGTAAGAGTGGATACATTTTATGGTTTCATAAATTCCTCTGGTTTTATTTGTCAATATTTACTATTTTGAGATGCAATAATTTATTAGCCCAGTGCAATTAGCTTTCAACAGGGTCCTAAAATTATAACCTACACTGCAATAAAAATAGTGAGAGTTTATTTTTCCTCTTTATTCTCTCAATTAAGTTTACTCAACACTTATATACATGATATCTATAGTTTTTTTGGGGGGAAAACAAAAAAATTCATTCATACCTTATCTACTAGAAATGATTTTGTGATTCATACTTTTGGGGGTTTGATATTTAATTTACCACTGGAATTCTTGGTTTATGTTTGTGAAGTATTAACCAACATTACTGGACATTGCTAACTAGGAATTATTGACTTATACAGGAGAAAAATTCATTCATAAAAATGACCACTTATACATAAATTAGGTCAAGGGATCAGTCAATTATGGCCCAGGGGCCAAATTCAACCTTTTGCCTGTTTCACTTTGTATTTTTGTATGGGAACAAAGCCATGGTCAATTTCATGTATTCTTTATCATTTCATTTGGGCTGCTTTGGGAGAGTTGAGTAGTTGTGAAAGAGACCTGTGGTCTACAAGGTCAACAATACTTTTCTGGACCTACAGGAAAAAGTTTGCCAGTCCCTGAGTTTGATTACTTGTTTACAGGTAGTTAATTTACTCACCAAAGATTGTACTTTTGATCTTCCAACTTCTGTTTAGTTATATCCATACTCATCTTTGCTTCTCTATTTTAAATAGTCAATACATACACAAGATATAAGGGAGTATACAATAAGCATGCCTTTCTTCTACCAGTTGGCTTTTAGTTTCCCTTCTGAAAGACCACCATTGTTTCTTATAGCTTCTAAAGTCTATGTCTATGTTGTCTTATATGATTGCAATTTATACTTTTTCATTTACAGTGTTCTTTCAGCATTTTATTTCTTTTTAAAACTATGTATCTTGAAGATCCATAATCATACATATTCAGCTGCCTTTTATTATTTATTTATTTTTAAAGAGAGATTTTTTGCTGTAGGACAAGTGTGCTCACCAGAGAGACAGAAAGCGAGAAATCACCTCTTGGAGCTATGGCCATGTTGCAATCCCTTCTCTTCCATTCTCCTCTTGGGATTTTGGGCATGCATGCACACATGCCTGGTGTGAGTTTTAAGCTGTCAGGTCTGGGACTAGAACCATGGTCAACTACATGGGAGTCCAGCTATGTAACTATTATGCCACCTTCTGGTACCAGCTGCCTTTTATTTTTAATAATTAGTAGATATTTATTACACTCATCTTGTTTGATTATAGTTTAACACCTTATTATGGACATCTTACTTATGGCCATTTATGCCATCAGAGAATTCCACAGCACTTTTTGATGTAGATATATGTTTTTGTAGACCTCTGTAAATTCATCAGTACAATGATTTCCTGATAATAAAGTCTCTGCTTAAATGTTGCATGTGCTTTAAAATTTTATTTAGCTATTTAAGATTTTGTCATAGGGTGCATATACTCACCAGGTAGAGACAGAGATTGGGAACTTACTTACAAAGGGAGATGGTCATACCATAATCCCTTCTCCTCCATTCTCCTCTCAGATTTGGGGTAGGCATGCACATGTGCTTGACTTGATTTTCAAGTTGTTGGGTCCAGAATTCTAACTGTGGTTGGCCATATGGAAATCCACTGCCTTAATCACCATGCCACCTACTGGTCTAACCTTTTTTTTTTTTTTTCATTATTATTGCTCACAAATTATCCTCCACAGGGGGTTCAGTTTACTCCTCTGGCTAGAGGTAGAAGAAAGTCTGTGACCCATATACACATGATGACATAGTGTTCTATGTTGTTCTCAACTTTTTGGATATTTTCTGTCTGATGAACAAAAAAGTGTTTCTCATTGTAGGTTTAAATGACATTTATATTCTTATGAATAAAGATAATGTATTTTTATATATTATACATCATTTGTATTTCCTTTCCTGTGAACAGTTAGCTCATGCTGCTTAAATTAATCTTCTCTTTTTTTATTTTTTAGAAAAAAAACCACTTTTTCTGTTACTATCCCCTTTTTTTCCCTGTCAACTTTAACAAATAAATGTACACTTTTCTAGATGTCAGGTGGGTTGGGCACTTACATCTCTGTTCCTTCAAAGGGACTGTTTTCTGAGTTTCAGAACTGGGGGTGTGTTATCTCTGTTGACCTGCCGTAACTTTTTTCCTGTATAAAACACATTATCTTTTTTGCGTAGGGATGCACCATTTAACACATCCCTATCCACAGTCATCAGGAAAGAGAAGGTAGCTTTCAATATTGGTAGTAAATATAAAACTCTTTTTTTATCAGGGAGATATTTCTTTCAAACAAAAATCTTATGCACTTATCTTTATAGATAAAACAAATTTGTTTTAAAAATGGATTTTAGAAGAAAACCACTTAAACTCTTATCCAGTTGGCTACCATAAACTTCTTATCATCTCTGAAAAGTTCAAATAAATCCTTATAGGAGGATTAGGGCTTGACTGCCAGAGCCAGGAGCAAGGTAATTCTCACCAGAACGATCCATGGCAAGACCGTGGTGACTTCATCTAGCCCTCAGACTGAATTTGACACCTGGAAAAACCATTTATCTCACCTTCATTATGGAGGAAAATATCTGAGCTTTTTAGACCGGAGGTAACTTACTGATTATGAGCAGTTCATGCTGATTAATTTTGGCCAAATATAATATGCTTGGATCAACCAATGTAAAACTAAAATAATCATTAATGCAAGGATATATACATTAGGTCTGACCACTCAATTATATAGGTATATTTGCAACTATTTTATATTGACTGGTTCACCATGGATGTTCTTTGTTTGAGGTGAGATAGCAAATATAGAGTGGGATCTAATGGAGCAGGGCATGCTTGTTTCTAGGCGCATAAGCTTCACGATGAATGTGGCTCTTCTTTCTGGAGGGATAATTTTCCTTTAAAAATTAATAATTAAATAATTAAATATATCGATGATTAAACTATAGACTTGGTAAATGTAATTATCATGCAGTAAAATTATTTACTATACAAATAAAATTATTCATGCATATGCATCTGTGTATGGTGTATAGGTGAACATACAAAGAGTGAGAGGAGATGCAGCTGTGGGAAGATGTTAATGAGTCAAGCATTTAGGTTATGATGAGGAACTGGGTAAATATTGCCTCCAAAAGGGTGAAAATTTATTCTCGCGAGGCCAGAAAACATTTCTTTTTATATATGGAGTCTAAATATTCATAGAATAAACAAGCAGAGTGATATTGGGCATATCTAGAGTATTAATGTTGCAGTAAGTGGGTGTTAGTTACAATTAGAGGAACGTGTCTAAGAAGTCTCCTTAGAGGGAGTGATGGGGCAAAAAGATTGAGAAACACTGATTTAGGTGAAGAGTATATTAAGGTTTATTATACTATTCTGACAACTTCACCGAGGATTTAAAATGGGAGTCCCTGGTCAAGATGCATTTTATTTCTGCCATGCTTCTTCACTGATTAGTACCAAATAATTTAGGATAAACATTTAAAAAATTGGTTTCATTGGAAGGAAAAGTAGCAACACTTTTTGACCATTCTGTTTTCTAATTGCTTTAATGGCTTAGAAAGAAGGAAACTGATAGAAGACCAAGAGAGAACAACTGGAAGGCTGGGTACCTGAGACAGGCCACCAGGGCACGTATTCTGGAGTGGAGCCACCACAGCCTGGCTGCTCAGTACTGACTGTTGACGAAAGGAGCAGAAAGACAAGAGCCCCACTATTTTTTTTTTTTTTTCTGAAATGGAAGTTTTCCTCCTTTCAGACCACTTGTTTTAAACTTTCAAATATTCACTACAAAGCTGATTCCTATAGATTACTTCCACTTTCTGCTGCAACTGTATCCAAATATTCTGCTTGTATATGAGGGGATTTCAAAGAGTTTGTGGGAAAAGGTATTTTTTTTAAAAAAATCTTATGGTCAATTTCGGCTTCATCTCGAGAGATGACACTCCTGTGATAGGAATCACTGAGTAATAGAAATGGCTGGATTTATTTTGGATCAAAAGTAGGCAGCCAAACTTAAAAAAAAAAATTCCTTTGCGAAGCACTCCCATGCTAATGTGTTCAATAGGCATGCTTTCAACATCAATTGAAAGACAAAGGCTTGCTTGGCTATATAAATGCATGGAAAATAACAGTTTGCCTTAGTTTTGAAATTTGGTTATGTTTGCTATACTTACAATGATGTCTTTGAAGAGAGGTTATTTTGTAAAGTGCTTTCTGGATAAATACATTTTCACTAAAGGTATTTTAATAAAAACAGTTCAGACATATCCACAGATGGACCGTGTTATAAAAGGAAAAGAGGCATTAGGACCCCTGAATGTACAACAGCCATTTCATCATTTACTGAGAACACCTCACCTCAAACAGTCTGCTTCCTGAACTTTTCATTGTGAACCACGGATAGATGTGGGCGGAAAGCATAAAAATGATCCATTTTGGGAAATAGTTATTTAAATGCTGAGCATTGTGGGCAAATTTACAATGAAAGATGTAATTGGAAGTTTTTTTCTCTACTGTGGAAGAAACTTGTCAAAATTTAAGAATATTTTTTCCTCCCCAGTTTAAAAAAAACAAAACAAAACAAAACATAAGACCAGGTCTAAAACTTAGATGGCAAAGTGAATGAATCTAGTCCTTATTTGATTTAAAGTGGACGAAAATACACAGCCAATGGTTGTGAAAAAAGACTACTTTTTGGCAATAATAAAATTAATCTGAGAGTTCGATGCAGACAGCTAGTCATGGAAATGAGTTATTGGAGATCTTTGAGCTGTAGTAAGAATTAGTGGAGTTAATGAATATAAAAGTAGATGTCCCAGCCCAGCCTTGAGAGCGTGCTGCTAAGACTCAGTGCTCCACAGGCTGGGCCACATGGGAGGCCTGGGCTTTGTTCCCAGTCCAAACTAAGAGCTTGGTGTGGTAACATGTGCTCATGATCCCAGGACTCAGTGGGCTAAGGCAGGAAGATTGTGATACAGCGATAAAAAAAAAAAAAAAAAAACAAAAAAAAAAAAAAAAAAAACATCTTTAGCACTTTAGCAAAGTATCATTGCATGAGTGAGTGATTATTTCCCCTTGAGGTAAAAGAACATCCAGTAGAGCTGAGTGACTCAGTACCTTAGTAGATACAGATAAAAAAAATTTTCCATTACTGGTAGCTAAAAGTTGTATGAGATACAATTAGTAATATGCTAGAGCTAGCTTCTTCTGGCTTGCAAGAATGAATTGTAAAGTTTTTAGGAACTTTTGTAGACTGGTTGACATCACATGGCAGACTGAAAGAGGACCATGGTGGGAGTATTTACACCATAAAAATTGGCAAACATTGTAAGTCAGGGATTTTTTTTCTCCTTTCCTTTTTAACAGCAGGTTGTTAAATATTTACTAGTTTTTCATGTGTATAGTGTCCTGGGTAAATTCTGATAGTCTCTCCTTTATGATTGACTTAGCATTTTGCAGTGAAAAACTGTTAGTACTTTTATTCTCATATTTGTAAATATGAATTTTAAAAATATAGTGAAATCAAGTAGGAGAAAAGAAATTTGATGCTAAATCTAATACGTGATGCCTCTTTCAACAGTTTAGTGCATTTTCTCAAATTGAAGCACATGACTTCATATAGGTAAATAAGAGTTATTTTTCTTGATAGCAATTTAAAATATTGTCTGTTGATGATAACATGTATGAAAATATCTTTAACTGGACTGGTGTGTGGTGTTTTCTGCTGGGAAAATTCTTTTTACAAGTTATGGTGATGTACAGTGATTGAATGTATAAAATAATTAAAAAGAAACATGCATTTATTACAGAATAAAAACGAAATATTTATATAAATTCTTAAGCTATAATGATGTGCTTCAAAAATGTTTTATAAAATTACAGGTAGACTGATCATAGTTTTGCCACTAGAATTGTTGGGAATTTATGCTTATTTTCTTTGTCTACCAGAGATATTCTTTCAACAAAAAGCTTAAGAAAGACATATACACATTGAATAAATGTGTGTGTGTGTGTGTGTGTGTGTGTGTGTACACACATTGAATATATGTGCATGTATATGAGTACATATACATATATTGGATTATTGGAAAAGTCATGGTGCATTTAGTATAGAAAAAAACAGAAAAGTATGCCTGACTTTTCCAATGACCATATATATATATATATATATGTATATATATATATATATATATATATATATATATATATATATACACACACACACACACCCCTATAATTACATTTGTAAGACTCTGGCATGAAAGTAAAGTTTTCACACACACACACACACACACACACACACACACATAGCCTTCTTTACAATAACTTGTATTAGTTTCCTACTGCTGCTCTAACAAATTACTATAAATTCAGACTTAACATGGCATATGTGTAATCTCATAGTGAGGTTCAAAAGCTCCAAAATCGTCTTGCTGGACTAAACTCATGGTGTTGGCAGGGCTGTGTTCCCTCAGGTTTGGTGGGATGATCCATTTTCTTGCCTTTTGCAGTTTCCAGAGATCATCCACATCTGTTGGCCTGTGGCCTTCTCCTCCATCTTCAAAACCAGGGCAGTATTGACTAATCTTTCTGATACCCACTTCTATTCTCACATCTTCTTTTCTGACATTCCTGCCTCTCTCTTTTCTCTAAAAGAGTGCTTGTGATTACCCTGTACCTATCCATATAATCCATCATCTTTCCATCTCAAAATATCTTTTTTGAGAGATTTTTGCTATAGAGGGCATGTGCTCGCTGGAGAAACACAGAGAGACGGAAAGAAAGAAAGCGAGAAATCACCCTCCCTTCTCCCCTGGGGGGGATGGCCATGCCACAATCCCTTCTCCGTTCTCCTCTTGGGATTTTGGGCACACATGCACATGGGCCTAGCCTGAGTTTTAAGCCACCAGGTCCGGGACTCAAACTACAATTGACTACATGGGAGCCCAGTGATGTAACCATTATGCCATCTACTGGTCCCATCAAGATATTTAATTTAATCCCATCAGTAAAATCCCTTTTTCCAAGTAAAGTAATCTATTTACAAATCCTACATTCTGGACATGGACATCATTGGGTGACCATTATTCTTTGTGCTCTGAATACTATACCTTGGCTCCCAAAGATCCATGTCAATCCCACATACCAAGCTTAATTATGCCATTCCAGTTCCCAAAATTCTAAACTTACTTACAACTCAAGTCTAAAGTCTCATCTAAACCTCATCAACTCAAAAATCCCCACTCTTATTACCTAAACTACCTCAATTAGGGGTGAGGCTCTAATTGTCATCCATCTTGAGGAAACGATGTTTCATTTGTGGATGTGTAAAACTAAAAATAAGTTATCTGTTCTGAAAATGCAGTAGTAGGATGTAAATAGTTATGGATATTCTCATCCAAAAAGGAAGAAACGAAAGAAAAAAATGGAGTTACTAATCTCAAGGAACTTTGAAACACGAGTAGAAAAACTTTACTGGATTCCCAAGCTGGGAATATTTCTGTATGACTTGTGGCTTGGGCCGTGGGGTCATACATCCCTTTTCCTGACAGGTAGTACATATTTGCAGCTAGTAGTTTTATTGCCTGTTTCCTGCCTGCAGAATTTTAGGGATCTGATAGTGTTCTTTCATTTCACTCTTCACTCCCTTTAGGGTCATGTTGGCAGTGTTTCTGACAATGTAAAATTCTCAAGAACCTTGTAGGTCTTTTGTGTATGTCACAGGAATTTATTCTATTAGAAAAGAGGTTTCTCCACAGATAATTCCTGGATAATCCTATCTATCTTCCCAGCTTCCTTTGATATAGCTGAGGAGACTCATGCGTTACACACCCAATTTCTACTAAGAGGCCTCTGTGTGACTAAATACTCTGATCTTTACCTCCTTCTGAGGCACTTGAAAAGTTTTGCCAGCCACATCCTTGGCTTTCTCTTGAGAGCATGCTTTTCTGACTGAATTTCCTAACTTAAGCATTTCCTAAATCTAGACAGTTAAGAATTTCCTAAATAAACAAGCCCTAGTTTTTCCTCATTTTTTTCCTCAACAATTCTTCCTTCAATTGATCTATTTTCTCTCTGCTTAACTAGCAATGAAAACTCAGGCAATATCTTCAACACTTAGCTTGGAAATCACCTTATCAAATATTCAAGTTTATCATTTATAAACTTGCTTCTCATGTAACTGCAGGACATAATTTAACTAAGATTTCTGCTATTATAGCAAAGATACCCTTTCCTCCAGTTTCTAAGAACATTTTCACTGGAGACCTCACTGGCAGCATCTTTAATATCCATATTTCTACTGATAGTCTGAGACAATTTAAGTACTCTCTAAGACAATATAGATTTTTCTCTATGGTGCTCCTCACCTCGGAGTTCACAGTAGCAGGGGTGTTAGTTAATATCCAAGCTTCTAGTACCAGTCTTTGCAAGGCAATCTGGGTCTTTTATATCTTGCCTCTCAAAATAATTACAGTCTCCTGTTGTATTACATAAATGACTCCGGAGCTCAGAGGCCTTGCCAGGATTGGACATCTGTGTGCAGAAGCTGTGCATAGAGACAGCACACAAAGCCATACGACTGGATAGGATCATGTCAGGAGGAAGCATGGGGAGAGCACGCTAAAGCATTCTGACCAGTTCTATCTAGAGGGAGACAAGACTTGAGTTTAGAGTTTAAGCTGAAACACTCATGAGAAGTAGCATAGGCGATGAAATGATGGTCCTTAGGTTATACATTGTATTCTACCGTAGTTTAAAAGGATCTTTTTAAAATTTTTATTTTGTTTATTTTTTTTTTTGCCATAGGGGACATGCATTTGCCAAAGAGAGGTAGACACAGAGAAAGGGAAAAGTGAGAAATCACCCCCTGTGGGGATGACCACACTGTCATCCCTTTTCCTCCATTCTCCTCTCAGGACTTTGGGCACAGATGCGCACATGTCGTGAGTTTCAAGCTACCTGGTCCAAGACTTCAACTACAGTTGGTCATGTGACAGTTCAGTGTCTTTTTTTTTTTAAAGAATTATTTATTTATTTAATTCTACTTGTTGTTATTATTTTTTAATTTGACCAGACAGAGACAGCAGAGAGATAGAGATAGAGAGATAGAGAGAGAGATAGAGAGAGAAAGAGAAAGCGAGAAAGTAAGCCACCAGGTCTGGGACTTGAACCATGGTTGGACATGTGGGAATCCAGCACTTCTATCCACCACACCACCTGCCAGCACTGGAGTTTGGTGTCTTTTTTTTTTTTTTTTTTGGAGAGGTTTTTTGCTATAGGGCGCGTGCGCTCGCCAGACAGAGAGAGACATAGAGACAGAAAGCGAGAAATCACCCCCCAAGTACGCCGCAATCCCTTCTCCTCCAGGTCTCGGGATCTTGGGAACCATGAGTTGTAAGACATGGGTCCGAGACGCGAAGCAACTACGTGGGAGTCCAGCGACATACCATTACGCTAACTGCTGGTTCCCTAGAGTTTGGTGTCTTAACCACCACGCCGTCTGCTGGCTCCAAAAGAGTCTTAATAGCAAAATTATATTTTGTTTCCAATTGGGCACTTTTTTGCCCTGTAGGTACAGGGAGAATGAAATTTATGGTTAGCTGCGTCTAAGAGCAATGGTTTTCAAATTTTTAAGGCCATGGCCTTTTGGGACTATTAAAGCACCCTCTGATCTCCCAATCTCATAAACTCTCACTTTCTAGTGGATGATAATTTGTTTATTTATTTATTTTAGAGATTGTTGTTATAAGGTGTATAGTAATTTGAAAGTAAGTAATTTGTAAGTAGTTTAGTAATTTGTAAATAAGTTGTTCATACACTGTTTATGTACAGTTTATTTATTTCGTTATTGTTTGCTAGATAGTGGCATTTTGTAGGTTCTATGCTATGAACATGAAGGGGCAAATTTATTTTAATGTTGTGTTTGAACGATTACACTGTGATTGGTTTCAATGGAGTACTTTGGGAGTTTTGTAGCTTACATGTGCATGGCTTATAAATCCCTGGTCTCTGAAAACTCCACCTTTCTCTCGGTAGCCTGGTGTGACAGACCTTTATTCCTGCTACTGATTGGAGACCCATGGAAGGATTTACTGTTCTCTGGAGGCTACTGGGATGGTATTTGTCTTTCCCTTTTGCATCACTGTGCATGGAGCTGTGCCTAGATCACTCTGGGGTTGAGACGTGCTTTTCTCCTCCCTTGTGGAAAGGATTTAAGGAATTAAGTGCTTAAAGGTTTAGGCATTAAAACTTGCTTTTTGCCAAAATATGTGGTATGTATTCTTTATATCATTCCTACTTGAAAGGAAGAAAAATAAATTGCTCTTAGTTTCATCTTTGTAACTAGGGAATGAATTAGCCTTCAAATAGTTTAAACCATTTCTCAACCACAAGTTGAGGTTCTTAAAAAAACTCCATACAGAAAAATTTAAGAGTGGATAACTTAAATTCCCAGAGGGAGATAGAGAGGCCAAGTCTAGAAATAAATGAATAAAATTCTGGTGTTTTCAACAGTCCTTAAAATTAATCTGACGATGCAACAAATAAAATAAGCAATATAGGGACCAACAGCTGGCATAATGGCTATGTCGCTAGACTCCCATGTAATTGACCACAGTTCTGGTCCTGGATCTGGTGGCTTAAATTCGCGCCAGGTGCGTGTGTGTGCATGCCCAAGATCCGGAGAGCAGAATGAAGGAGAACGGATTGTGGCATGGCCATCCCCCTGGGGGGGTGATTTCTCGCTTTCTGTCTTTCTCTGTCTTTATGGTGAATACACGTGCCCTATAGCAAAAACCTCTCAATAAAATAAGCAATATAGCCTTTTGGCTGGACTGCCATCTTCCAGTTAATTAACCAAAATGACCAACACAAAGGGAAAGAAGAGATGCACCGGATGTATGTTTTCTAGGACTTTTAGAAAGCATGGGGGTGGTCCTTTGGCAACATAGATGCAAATCTATAAGAAAGATGGTATCATAGATGTCAAGGGAATGGGTACTATTCAAAAAGGAAAGCCACACCAATGTTACCATGGCAAAACTGAAAGAGTCTGCAATGTTCCCCAGCATGCTGCTGACATTGTTGTAAACAAACAAGTTAAGAGCAAGATTCTTGCCAAGAGAATTAATGTGCGTATTGAGCATATTAAGCATTCTAAGAGCAGAAATAGCTTCCTAAAACATGTGAAGGAAAATTATTAGAACAAAAAGGAAGCCAAAAAGAAAGGTTCTTGGGTTCCCCTGAAGTGCCAGCCTGCTCCACCCAGAGAAGCACTTTGTGAGGACCAGTGGAAAGGAGCCTGAGCTTCTGGAACCTATTCGCTATGAATTCATGGCATTATGGAGGCTAAAAACAAACTAATCTATGGTCTATTAAAAAATACGCATTATAAAGAATTTAAATGTGTTAAGTAAGAACTGCAACTGCCCAATTTTCAGCACCTTATTTTGTTTCTTAGAACTTTACAGAATTTTGTTCCTATGGGACTTAATTATGAACCCTGTATGGGAGTCTTTCCACATCACAGAAAGTATGTATATTAAAAGAAGTGACATTTATTTATGTATGTGTGTATACATGTGTCTTGCCTGATCTAATTCTTCTATCCATACCTGAATTTATATTTAGTTTTTAATGTTAACTTCCTTGGTTTTTTTCATAATTATGGAGACCAATTATTTTGATGGTGAAGATAGAAAAATAAAATGGAGACTTTATTTGGTGTAGCTGGTTGGGGATATTCCCTTCCTGTTTCTCTCTCTTTCCCAAAACTTCATTTATTTGATGAAAGAGTACGAGAAGAAGAGAGGGAAGCACCCTTTACATGGTCTTGCCATGCTGTGATCCTCCGTCAGCCTTGCAGCCAGTCAGAATTATAGGGATGAATCCCGGGTACATCTGGCCTGTTCATGGCCATTTGGGATCTGAATGGGAGGCCTCCTGAATAGCTCTGGTATTGTGCGGTAGCTCCACTGCCTGTACTACCACAGCTGGACCTGGTTGAGATACTCTAAACCCTCTAATGAAAACATGATCTTAATCCTCTTCATGGTCACTTTGAACTAAGCTATGTAAACTTCAATCTCTTTCTTTCTGCACAGAGCTCAGATCATTCACTCCGAATGGAGTGCTTTGGGTGCTTTGAGGCTTCGCAGGTCTTCACAGGCAAAGGTCTCCCGTTCATTTCCCCCTTGACTCAACTTGTTTTCTTCCAGCATCCAACCCCCAGATGTTTCCAATTATTCCCATATGAAGAGTGCATGACCAGCAGGGCACACACTGGTTAAAACAGCTGGATCCCAAATGGCCAACTGCCCAGTTCCAGTCTCAGACCAGGTGGACTGAAGAAACATACGGGGTGCATATTTGTGCATGCCAAAATCCTAAAAAGGGAGAGAAGAGAGGAGAAGCAATTGCAGCGTGACCATTCCCCATGGGGATTGCTTTCTCACTTTCTCTCCAGCAAGCTCATGTGCTCTCTAGGGAAAAAAAAAATTAAAAAGTGCAATTTGGAGTCCTGGAATAAAAATTCAGAAGTTTGAGGAAGATAGATATATATGGAAATAATTTCATCTAGATTAATAATTCACAGTTGAAGGAAGAGACAAAGGCTTCAAAGTTGAAAAAACTGAGTTGGAGGCACGTCTGTTTCACTTACTACATGGCCTTGGAAAATATTTAATTTCTCAGTCCCCTATTTTTTTGAATAATAATACCTTTTCCTCACAGGAAGTATAAAAAAGAGTTCATACACAAAGGATACTTAACACACTGTCTGGCATATTAGTGCTCAATAAGTCATCCATGTTAGTTTCTATAAATATCATTATATATGTACATGACATTAAGTGAACATTTAGAGGGTACATTTTCTTTTCTTTTTTTATTATCATCATAATCTTCTTTATATTGCATTGGGTTGCATATAATTTTACAGTGTATTACATTGGTTTTTCAAAAGGGAATGCCATGCATGTCAGTCAATACAGAGACATTAATCTCCCCACTTCATCATTCAATATCTTTTCTATGTTTTTTCCAATCATTATTATTATTATTCTAATTATTTTTTAAAACAGTCAATCACTATTTCTCATTTTGCTTGTAAAAAGACTTTTACCCATCATGAAATACTTCTCAGACCAATCCAGTTGAAAATACTATACATGTCATCACCAACAGGTAATAAGCCGTAGCTGTTTCTCACTAACGTCTTACCTCTCTATTGTTCTCTTGCTATCTTTCTCTATCCTCTTCTCCTCACCCCTCCCCCCATTCCACACTGTCCTATTCTCGTTAAGTAGGGTACATTTTCTTTTGCAATGAGTCATTCTTTTATCTTGAAGATTCCTCTGTCCATGAAATTCTAAGGACTATCACTTTATGTCTGAACAGTTATTAACGCTGTAGTATTTATTGATCACAGTAGAATGTGACTGGTTACCAAGGAGAGGATTTGTGAATCCATGTTCAACTAAAAAGAATTAATAAATAATGAATATAAGAGTGGGGACAAGAGAAGATTCAAGAAAAAAACCCTGTATAAATGGCAAACCAAAGGGGTAAAATATCATCTCTTCCAAGTTATTATTACCAAGTTTTTGAAGATTTACAAAGGTACCTGGTTATAACAAATACACAAGGTCTATGCTTAGAAGCGGTCAATGTTGAGGTTTGAGGATTGGAAGTATGACCTTCCTCTGAGATCTCAAACTCTAGAAGAAGACCAATACCATGTTAAAGCTCATTTGTAGAACACTGACTGACCCGAGGCCAGATTGGGCTTCCCATTCCTAACCCATCCTGAATACTTCATCCAGTCCCAGCGTGGTGAAATGTCTTGCAGATTATTTTACAGGCTTGCATTGGAGGTTGGGAGTGTGAAGAGAGAGAGAGAAAGAGAAAGAGAAAGAATTTCAGAAAGCAGAGGCTTGTCTAAGTAGCAACCAGAAAGCACTCAATTTTATGGATGGAGGGAGAAGTCAGGGAGATCGTGGCTTTATGGACACTGCTAATTGGGAATAACTGTAGTTGCAGATCTCATTTTTTGACTGCTTCCAAGGTTGCCTGTGAACAATGCTTGACAGAATTCATGTATGAGGATGCTTTATAGCTGATAGTTCTTTAAGATCTGGGAATGAGGAGAACAATCTTTAGCACATTTTGGCTGGAATGAAATTTGACATGGTTAGGGTAGGCGGTCTTGTATGGGAAATACAGTTTATCCAAGTAGACTGAGAGGTTCCGAAGGATACAGAAGAGTGGGACATACACGTAAGAAGGGAAGTAGAGGGCTCTTATGACAAACCATTCCCTTTACTAACTCAGTTATCAGCAGGACTGGTCTATTTTATACAATTTTCCTTTCTGACATTATTGGATTGTAGCCAGAGGGCTAAATCTTCTTATTCTTTCAACAGAATGGGGTGGAGGTCACCATGTTGTAGAAGAGTTTATTGATAACTTGGCAACTAGCAACTTTGGAGCTTTGTCCAAATCTTTTCTCAGCAGAGGGAGGCCTAGAGCTCAGCTGGCTCTTCAGACTAAAAGAAAGTGAAAGTGAGTTGATTTTCTCTGCATAAGAAAGGGGATATATATGAGTGTGTGTGTGCCTGTGTGTGTGTGTATGTATGTATATATTTTTCCCCTTATAGAAGGTTGGGAGAAAAACAGTGGAGTCAAGTGGAGACAAGAGACAGATACATAACTGAACAGCATGACAGAATGACCTAAGTGTTTAAGAACAGAGTTCAATCAATTGTATTTGTTTTGACTGGGAAGAAATGGAGAGGGTTAGAACTCATGGCACTGTAGGGGAAATACAGTTGTCCTAGGAGGGTTACTTCCCTCTTGAATACCTTCTGTCTGCCCAAACATTTCATAAAGATTCTTATGCAGCCAGAACAGTGCACTATACTTGAATCCTATATTCCCAGAAAATAGTAAGGATTACAAAATCTCCCACTCTTTCACATTCTTTGAAACAGCTAACTACAAAAGAACATTTTGTCCTTGCACATGCTGAGATAAGCACCTCTGCACCGTTCCTCGTGTCTCCCTTAACATGGCAATTCTCTTGGTACTTGCTCCTATAAAGCCCAGGGCTCTATTACTTCTCTTTGCGAAGCTTTTCATTGGTGAACACTATCCTTATGGCAGGAACTTGAATTAAACAATATCCTTAGTTATCCTATGTTTTTTCTTATGTTGTATTTATTTATTTATTTATTTATTTATTTATTTATTTATTTATTTATTTATATTTATTTATTTATTTATTTATTTAAATAAGCCATAGAGTGTGTACACTCTCTGGAAGAGACATAAGGAAAGAGAGAATGAGAAAGCACCCTCTGGAATGATGGCCATGCCATAATCCTCTCTCTTCCATTCTCCTCTAGGCAGGCGTGCACATGCACTGGCATGTTTTTCAAGCTGCTGGGTCCAGGACTTGAACCATGTAGTTGACCATGTGGGATCCAGCTGTTTTTTTTTTTTTTTGGAGAGCTTTTTCGCTATAGGGCGCGTGTGCTCGCCAGACAGACAGAGAAAGACATAGAGACAGAAAGCGAGAAATCACCCCCCAGGGGGGATGGTCACGCCGCAATCCCTTCTCCTCCATTCTCCTCTCGGGATCTTGGGCATGCACGCACACTCGCCCAGCATGAGTTTTAAGCCACCGGGTTTGGGACGTGAACCGCGGTCGTCTACGTGGGAGTCCAGCGACATAGCCATTACGCCAACTGCTGGTTCCCGGGATCCAGCTGTTTTAACCACCACACCCCCAGCTGGCTGCTGTCTTGTGGATTTTTGTCTTTCAGAGTTTGGGTGCCAAGACTTGGACTGAATTGGCCTTCTGGGTGAATTCTTATTACTGCTCTCAGGTAGCAAGATCTCTCAGAGGACTGAGTCCCAGGGCTGAGTCCCACCCCTTGTCCTCTGCTCCAGACTCTCCATACTGGGAGGACAATAAGAATTTGATTTTGATTCTTTTTTTCCTTCTTGCTTGGTTTCCAGTGAAGCTTGCTGTTATTGTTTAGTGGTCTGACCTCTTAGTGAGCTCTGTAAATAGAGTAAGGGTTTATAGAGATCTTTTCTCTAATATGTGAAAGACAAAAGAAAATCTTCTTGAGAAGTCTTTTCTATTTTTCTCTCTCTCTCTATGGGCAAATCAATTAAGAATTTGTTCCTATTGAGAAGAGAACAGCTCTTTGCTTCTGTGGGCTTTGTATTTCCAAGTTTTTGCTTGACCAATGGCTGGAATTTTAGAATTAAAGTTGTAAGATTTCTCTCTCTATATATCTGTATGTTCAGATGCCTGTGATTTATAAAAAGGCTTTATATCTTCTACCATGAAGATGTATAATATTTTTCTATCTCTGTATGGTGTTATTAAATTGGATTATAAAATTTTCTAAAGGAGGTTTATTCTGATTACTATATTCCTAAAGTTATAGGAATTGGGGAAAGTGAAACAAATATTTTCAATGTGAAAGGAATATTTTTTAAATATAGAAACTAACTCAAAAAATGATTTAATAATTCACATTCAGGCGATTTTGGTAAATCTTTGGCAAATAAGACTACACCGATAATCTTGATTAAATTAAAAGCCGATTTAAATTGTCTAGTTACCAGCAATAAGTACATTTTTTATTCTACTTGAGAATGTTCTTCGCAAACTTGTATACATTCACCAATAGTTGCCATTACCTAGAATTAGCATTTAAGATTATTAAAGATATAAAACTGTGCTTAACAAAAATCAAAAGAATTCTCCTGACTAAATTTATTTCAGTAGGAATTAGTTTAGCATTGTGCCCCGGTCACTAAATTCTCAAAAGACCACCAAGGAGCTGATTCCTATGCACATACACAAGGGTTGCTTTTATTCGGGCTGGAGCCAGGACTCTCAAATTGTCACTGACACAGCAGATCGGAGTTGAGAGCCCCAGTGTTAGTTGGGCTGGATTTTTATTTGTCTGTTAGGAGGGAGGTCAAGGGGTACTAAGGAATGCACTCGGACAGCTATACATTGGCTGTAGATTACAAGAAGCATAGTTGTCTTTTACTGATTGGTCGTCAGACTGTTAAGTTGAGCAAGAAAGTTACTTCAGGTCTCTTGTGTTTCTTTCTTTCTTTCTTTTTTTCCCCATTGTGCAGCCCTGGTGGGGTGATAGTCTTATGATCTTCTCCTACGTGATTGGCTTGCCTCCTTGAAATGGCGCCGATTCTCAGTAAGGTGGGTTTAACAAAATGGAGTCACCCTGTAAAAATGGAGTAACTCTGGTCCTTCATTTCCCCCTTTCCCAAGTACATAGTGGAGCTAATCATGGATCCCTTTTACCGAGTTCTATTTGGTCCCAAGTAGCGACGGGCTGGTACTGGGACTTTAGAATCATTAATTGGACAGTGCTGATGTGCTCATGGATTAACCTGTTGAGGACATAGGGACCAAGAGTGAGGAGCAGAAGAAGAATTATCAAGGGGCCCAAGAGGGCAGAGACCAGATGGTGAGCCCAGAGGATGGAAGACAGGATTAGCAAAGTTTGATGCATTACAGCCTTCACTTTAGGGGATTTTCTGGGTCTCTTGCAGTTGTCCATCCTGATATGAGGTCGTCCTGCAGCACAAGGGGATCTGCTGGCTTGATGTGTGTATGATGGACTTACGAAGAGATGCTGTCAACTTCAAGAGAGGTGGGGTGGTTAAGATGACTATGTAAGGACCCTTCCAACGCGGTTGAAGGCTTTCTTTGTGGTGTCGCTCGGCATACACCCAGTCGCCGGACTGGAACTGATGATCTGCAGGAGGGTCATTGGCATAAAGAGCCTGCAGTCTTGGCCAGATGTCCTGGTGAGCGGCCTGGAGGCCTTGTAATGAAGATAATAGAGAGTGATCATTAAATTCAGTTAACAAGCCAAACTGTAGATTAGGAATAATAAGTGGCAGCAGGCTGTATAAGATTTTGAAAGGAGTTAGATCTAACTGGTAAGGGGAGTTGCACACTCAGAAGAGCGTGAAGAGGAGGAGAGTCACTGCCAGTTTTGAAAGTTAATTTAGTTAAGGTCTCTTTTAGAGTTTTATTCATTCTCTCTACTTGTCCTGAACTCTGAAGATGATATGTACAATGTAATTTCTAATTTGTCCCCAACACTGAGGCTAAACCTGGAATTACCTTGGATAAGAAAGCTGGTCTGTTATCCGACCCAATCATGGTGGGGAACTCATACATGGGTAAGATGTCTTTGAGGATTTATTTAGCCACAACTTGGGCATTTCATGTTTGGTAGGAAATGCTTTTGCCCAACCTGAAAAGGTATCTACAAAGACCAGTAAGTATTTGTAACTGTATTTGCAGGTTTTACCACTGTAAAGTCCACTTTACAATATGCTCCAGCCTTGTTCTTTCTGATGGGTGAGCCAGGATACACACCTAATTGAGACCACTGCACACATCCCTGAAAACAATTGAACAACCTGAAATCCATAGCACACTAAACTAAGACCCAAACCTCACTGAGATGCATGGTACCATTCACTGGACCCAAGGCACACCCTACTTTAAGCCACGACACACTGCACTGCGACCAGCAGCACACCTAATTGAGACCACTGCACACATCCCTGAAACCAACCACACAAAACTGCGAATGGCAGCACACCCCACTCAAATCCAAACCTCACTGAGACCCATAGAAAACCTCACTGAGACCCACAGTACCATTGACTGGACACAAAGCACACCCCACTTTAAGACACCCATCACCCCACAGTGACAGGCAGCACACCACATTGAGACCACCGCACTGATCACTGAAACCCTCTGTACAAACCTGAGATCCACAGCACACCCCACCCAGTCTCAAACATCACTGAGACACACAAGAAACCTCACTGACACCCACAGTAAAATTCACTAGATTCAAAGCACACACCAGTTTAAGCCACCAAACACCCCACTGCGACAGGAAACACACCTCTTTGAGACCTACGCACAGATCTCTGAAAAACACCACAGAATCCTGAAATCCACAGCACAGCCCACTCAGTCTCAAACCTCACTGAGACCCATAGCAAACTTCACTGACATCCACAGCACCATTCACTGGACCCAAAGCACATCCCACTTTAAGTCACCGCACACCCCACTGCAACAGGCATGGCACCTCTTTGAGACCACTGCACTGATCCCTGAAACACTCTGCACAAACCTGAGACACACAGCAGACCCCACTCACTCTCAAAAATCACTGAGACACACAGCAAACCTCACTGACACACAGAGGAACATTCACTGGATCCAAAGCACACCCATCTTTAAGCCACCATGCACTCCACTGCGAAAGGCAGCACACCTCATTGAGACCACCACACCTATCCCTGTAAACCTCCACACAAACCTGAGACACATATGACACCCCACTCAGTCTCAAACCTCACTGAGACCCACAGAAAACCTCACTGACTTCCACAGTACCATTCACTGGACTCAAAGCACACTGCAATTTAAGCAACTGTACACCCCACTTCGACAGGAAACACACCTCGTTGAGACCACCAGACACATCCATGAAACCCACCGCACAAACTGACACACAGAGCACACCCCACTCAGTCTCAAACATATCTTAGACCCACAGGAACCTCACTGACACAGTACCATTCACTGGACCCCAAGCACACCCCACATTAAGCCACTGATCACCCCACTGTGATAGGCAGTACACCTTATTGAAACCACTGCACAGATTCCTGAAATTCACCATGCAAACTTGAGACCCAAAGCACACCCTACTATTTCTCAATCCTCACTGAGACCCACAGCAAACCTCACTAACACCCACAGTACCATTCACTGGACCCAAAGCACACCCCAGTTTAAGCCACCATATACCCCATTGTGACAGGCATCACACCTCATAGAGGCCACTGCACTGATCCCTGAAACCCTCTGCACAAACCTTTAACCCAAAGCACACCCCACTCAGTCTTGAACATCACTGAGACATACAGAAAACCTCACTGACACCCACAGCAACATTCACTGGACCCAAAGCACACCCCACTTTAAGGCACCGATCACCCCACTGCAACAGGCAGCACACCTCATTGAGACCACAGCACTGATCCCTGAAACCCTCCGCACAAACATGAGAAACACAGTAGACCCCACTCAGTCTCAAACTTCTCTTAGATCCACAGGAAACCTACAGTACCTACAGTACCATTTACTGGACATAAAGCACACCCTACTTTAAGCCACCAATCACCCCACTGCAACAGGCAGCACACCTCATTGACACCACTGTAGAGATCCCTGAAACCCACCACACAAACCTGAGAGCCACAGCCCACCCCACTATGTCTCAATCCACACTGAGATACACAGCAAACCTCACTGACTCCCACATTACCATTCTCTGGACCAAAAGCACACCCCACTTTAAGACACTGATCACCCCACAGTGACAGGCAGCACACCACATGGAGACCATTGGACTGATCCCTGAAACCCTCTGCACAAACCTGAGACCCACAGCACACCCCACTTAGTCTCAAACATCACTGAGACACTCAGCAAACCTCACTGACACCCACAGTAACATTCACTGGACCCAAATCACACCCCACTGTAATGCACCACACACCCCACTGTGACAGGCAGCACACCACATTGAGATCATTGCACACATCCCTGAAACCCATAGAACATATCTGAATCCAACGGCACACCCCACTCAGGCCTAAATCTCTCTGAGACCCACAGCAACCTCACTGAGATCCACAGTACCATTCACTGTAACCAAAGCACATCCTACTTTAAGCCATGGCACATCCCACTGCCACCAGCACCACACCTCATTGTGACCACCACACACATCCATGTAACCTACCACACAAACTGTGACCCATAGCACATCCCACTCAGACCCAAACTTCTCTGTGACCCAAAGCAATCCTCACTGAGACCCACAGTACCATTCACTGGACCCAAAGCACACCACACTTTAAACCACAGCACAGCCCACTGCAACCAGCATCACATCTTCTTGAGACCACTGCACATATCCCTGGAACCCACCGTACAAACTTTGGACCCACAGCACACCCCACTCAGACCCAAACCTCACTGCAATCCACAGAAAACGTTACAGAGACCCAAAATACCATTGACTGGAAGCAAAGCACACCCCAATATATGCCACAGAACACCTGACTCAGACCAGCAGCACACTTCCCATAGACCACCGCACACATCCCTGAAACTCACCACACATATCTGTGATCCACAGCACACCCACTGTGACCCAAACCTCATTGAGACTCTCATGAAACCTCACTGACACCCACAGCACTATTCACTGGTCCCAAAGCACACCCCACTTTAAGCCACAGCACACCCCACTGCGACCAGCAACACACCTCATTGAGACCAATGGACACATCCCTGAATCCATCACACAAACCTGAGACCTACAGCCCACCACACTCAGACCCAAACCTCACTGAGAGTCACAGCAAACCACACTTAGACCCACAGTATCATGCACTGGACCCAATGCACACCCTACTTTAAGACACTGTGTACCCCAATGTGACAATCAGCACACCTCATTGCAACTACCACACTGATCCCTGAAACCCTCTGCACAAACCTGAGACCCACAGCATACCCCACTCAGACCTAAAGCTCTCTGAGACCCCCAACAAACCTCACTGAGACCCACAGCACCATTTACTGGATCCAAAGCACACCCCACTTTTAGCCATGGCACACCCCACTGGGATGAACAGCACACTTCATTGAGACCACTGCACACATACCTGAAACCCACCGCATGACCCTGAGATTCTCAGCACACTCCACTCAGACCCAAATCTCACTGAGACCCACATCAAACCTCACTGACACCCATAGTACCATTCACTGGATTCTAAGCACACCCCGCTTTATGCCTCAGCACACCCCACTGTGGCCATCAGCACACCTTATTGAGACTACTGCACACATCCCTGAAACCAAGTATACAAACCGTTACCCACAGCCCACTCCACTCAGAAGCAAACCTCACTTAGACCCACAGCAAACCTCACTGAGATCCACAGCACCATTTACTGCACCCAATGCACACTCCACTTTAAGCCATGGCACAGCCTATGGTGACCAGCAGCACAGCTCGTTGAGACCACTGCACACATTTCTGAAACCTACCACACAAAACTGTGACCCACAGCACACCCCACTCAGACCCAAACCTCACTGAAACTCACAGCAAACCTCACTGAGCCCACAGCACCATTCACTGGATCCAATGTACATCCCACTTTAAGCCATGGCACACCCCACTATGACCAGCAGCACACTTCATTGAGACCCCCTCAAACATCCCTGAAACCAACTGCACAAATCTGCGACCCACAGCACACTCCACTCAGACCCAAACCTCACTGAGACACACAGCAATCCTCACTGAGACCAACAGTACCATTCACTGTACCCAATGCACATCTCACTTTAAGCTATGGCACACCCCATGGCGACCAACAGCACACCTCATTGAGACTACTGCACACATCTCTGAAACCTACCGCACAAAACTGTGACCCACTGCACACCCCACTCAGATGCAAACCTCAGTGAGAGACACAGCAAACCTCACTGACATTCACAGTACCATTCACTAGGCCCAAAGCATACCCCAGTTTAAGCCACAACACAGCCCACTGCGACTAGTAGCACGCTTCATTGACACCGCTGCACACATTCCTGAAACCAACTGCACAACATTGAGACCCACAGCACACCCCACTCATACCCACAGCAATCCTCACGGAGACACACAGTACTATTCACTGAATCCAAAGCACACCCCACTTTAAGCCATGGCGGACCCCAGTGTGACCTGCAGCATACCGCACCTTTATTTTGAAAGTATTGTCCCAGTGAATTCACTCATACCACCTTGAAATATAATAGAATGCAATGACTACTATTGTCACATTTTTCATCAAGAGTGAATTGTAGTGCACTGCAAGAAAAGAGAAATAGACTAGACTTGCCTAAATAATTTTATTAGACTAATGAGATGGATTAAGTGAATTTATTTAATTGTGTGGTAAGCAGCAATACCATTACCTTTACATATATGTAGTGACAGAAGATGTGTGTGTGTGTGTGTGTGTGTGTGTATGTGCATACATGTGCTTTATGGAACAATTATACAGACTGGGCTTGATTGCCTGTCTCACAGTTAGCCAATTTATCAGATAATGAGAGTTTGCTTAGAGAAAAACTTTATTATAGGGTTTTCAACTGAGGGAACAATGTGAGTCCAAGACTCTTACTCATTTTTCCATTTGAGGGTCAAGCAGGACTTTTAAACACAGGTCAGGAAAGTAGCAATGTGAGGGCCTGGAGATAGGAATCCAGGGCTTTCCAGGACAGTTTCTACGATGTTGTCTTTGACAGATGGTGCTGTTTTCTTGGTGCCAGGTAGTTTCAAGGTGGGGTCCAGAGCTTGTTGTTATCATCAGGTCTGTTTTGGGTAGAGAACTCAAGACAAAGAACCCTTAGGACACCTGGATCTAGTCAATTTTTATGTGATACATGTGACTGTGTGTTGCAGAAGTTGAACAATTAAGCCTGTCACAACAGGGTCACTACAGGACCATGATCAGAGTGTGCAGAAACTATTGATTAGTAAGGAAGGAAAGGGAGCATGAGCTCTCTTATTGTGAAAAGTAAATTCTCTAGGCTTCTAGGTGTATTCTTTTACTTTACCTGGTACATATAATATTTAAGACTAAACAAAAACAACTTCTTTTTACTTCTCAAGGGCCTGGTATTATGTGCACACTCACACATGGGTGCATAGCTAAGGGCATTCATACTGTGTCTGGGATAATAGGAGATAATTTAAAAATTGTATTTCTTATCTTTATGAAAATAGGGTCAGAAACAATTAAGGATTCTATTTATACATTTCTGTTTACACATTTAAAAGAGAAATGCATTACAAAAACTTCCTTTACTTTGAGTTATCTAGAAAAAAATTTAAAGAATGCAGATTCACCTTTTTTTGTCCCAGTGTAAGAGTCACATTGCACAAGCTCAGCATTATGCAATACTATTATTCTATGATAAGTAAATTTGCAATAGCTCATCTGTATTGCAGATTAGGAAAAAAATAAAAGAACAAAAGAAAAAGATAACTGGGGCATTTTTTTCTTATGATAATTTGGCAAAGCCACACGGATTAATACTGACAAAGTAAATCAATGACTATGGGATTTGTTATGGTTCTTTACCAGTTCTACTTTCTTTCACCACTTCAAAATTTATCTTGTTGCAAAATCAACAAGTTGTACTCTGCCGATTTCTAGACTCCCTAAAAAAATTCCACAAATACAGGGACCAACAGTTAGCATAATGGCTATGTCGCTGGACTCCCATGTAGTAGACTGTGGTTCAAATTCCTGACCTGGTGGCTTAAACTCACGCTGGGCATGTGTGCGTGTGTGCCCAAGATCCTGAGAGGAGAATGGAGGGATTGTGGTGTGGCCATCCCCCCGGGGAGTGATTTCTCGCTTTCTGTCTCTTTGTCTCTCTCTGTCTCTCTGGTGAGTGCATGCGCCCTGTAGCAAAAACCTCTCAAAAAAAAAAAAATTCCACAATTACAAACACCCCTATCAATCTTGATGACTTTATACATAAGTTAATTTGGTTTTGAATAGCTGGTCAACAAATGCTATATTTTATTATAGTTTGACTATGCCCTCCCCAAATTTATGTGTTGAGCCATTGTAACATGATTAAGGGAATGAAAACTTGATTTAACTATAGAGTCAAAATAGATTTTTGGGGAAAATATCAGAAATTGGGTGGTTGGGGTAGGCCTCCTGATTGAGTTCTGGTGGGTTTTTATGGAGAAGAAATGAAGTAGGCAGAGACGCACGTGGAGCATAAACTTTCTCTGCATGTGTCCACCATCCTCTTTGCTTCTGTTGATCATGTTGTGATGACATCCTACACCTTTGGACTTTCCAGTCACTAGAATCATGAGTCAAATAAAGCTCTAGTCTTTATAATGCCCTTGATGCAGGAACAGTCAGGGATGGTCATTCTGAGGACCAGAAGTTAGGTCCATGCCATTCACTTCTTGACAAAGAAATGAGTTGATGAATAAGGAAAGTGAGGCCAACACCAGGGAGAGTAGACAAAAGTTCACAGCTGTCTTTGTCATACTGAATGAGATACAAAACTTACATAGGGGAAGAAATCAGTGTGAGGTATGGAAAAACAGAGCAAATTATTCATTGCCTTGAGGCAAAAATCACAAGAAGACCTGGTCATTGTCTTCAGGCAGGATCACAAGGAAACCTGATACCATTGGGGATGGAGGCAATCATGGGGTAGGGGTAAATCATTGCATAAGGACCAGTTTCAGTTCTGAGCATGCAGGAGGTATTGATTGGTTTCAGTTCTCTAAAAGGGCTTAAAAATAAGTAATGATCATCAAGGCAGCAGAAATAAAACTGAATCAGTCTAAACAATGCTTATATCTTGATTTAGAAGCAATGAAGATCTAGCTGTGGTTATATAATCCTTAAACTGTTAAAATCTCCTTCAGCTGGTCATATGAGAGGGGTCTGCTAGAATCTTCCCCGTCCCTATTTCCTTAGCCAGATATCTATAAAGACTCAGACAGGTTATTATTAACTTTATTACATAAGCACTAGACTCCACCTATTCTGAAGAAAGTAGAGGGTTAGATTCTGTAAAACTCATTGTAGGAACCAGCAGTTGGCGTAATGGCTATGTTGCTGAACTCCCACATAGTCGACCGCGGTTCGCGTTCGGGACCCGGTGGCTTAAAACTCACGCCGGGCGCGTGTGCATGCATGCGTGCCCAAGATCCCAAGAGGAGAATGGAGGAGAAGGGATTGTGGCATGACTATCCCCCCTGGGGGGTGATTTCTTGCTTTCTGTCTCTATGTCTCTCTCTGTCTGTTTGGCGAGTGCACGCGCCCTATAGGGAAAATCTCTCCAAAAAACATCATCATCAACAACAAAAAACTCATTGTGAAGTAAAAAACAGGAGTTAAAGACAGGTTTTTCTAAAATATAATCTATTAAGATGGACTCCAAGATTAAGTACAATATAAAGTCACTTTGGTTCTCTTATGGCTCATTAACACACCCAGTCTCAGATATTTCAGGTATTGTGTAAGCAACGCACTAGCAGACTAAGACAGATAATATTGTCCTCTGTGATTATTCCATGGTTTTCTTCTTGTGTTTGGTTTTTGAAGTTTTTGCTTTCTGGCAGGTACACTTGTGGGAGAGAAAGAGAGACAGAGACAGAGAGAAAGCGAGAAATCACACCCCAGGGGAGAAGGCCACACTGCAATCTTTTCTCCTTCATTCTCCTCCCAGGATCTTGGGGCATGCATGCAAATGTGTTCAGCACAGTTTTCAAGTCCAGGACTTGAACCATAGTTGACCATGTGGGAGTCCAGTGACGTAACTGCTATACCATCTGCTGGCTTAAAGGTTTTTGAAAGCTCTTGAGTCTTCTATTCAACTCTTAACATCCTCTCTTAGCAGTTAAGATTTCTCATCTAATTCACAGAGGAAATGGCGTCCAACTGGGTGCACTGCTTCAACTTTCTGTAGCTACACACCTCTTTCCCCAGAGTTTCAGTTAGAAGATGTCTCCTTATTCGAAGCTGGTATGCTAACTCTCTCTCTCCTCATATTTTTATTAAAGCAATCATAGTATCCCCAAATAATTTTCTCTTCTTTTTCAATGCTTATGCCTCATATTTCTCCCATTGTATTTTTACAATGGCTATAATCTCTAGAATAATATTAAATAATGCTGTTCTTGAATTTAGTGTAGCCTCTTTTAATATTTCACCATTAAATATGATGTTTTCTCTAAGTTAATTTTCTTTTACTTTATTTATGCTTATTTGATTTTTCTTTTCTCTGGCTTCTCTAATTAGATTCTGCTTAGTACATTAATTTTATTTTTATTTTTCATGCTTTCTAAATACATTTTACTGTACTTATTTTCCTCTGGGTGTTATTTGGGTTATATTCCATAGGTTTTGATACAAAGTGCTTTCATTGTCATTCATTTTTTAAAAGTTCATAATTTAATTTAGAATGAGGTTTTGCAATTTCCAAGTGGGTAGATATTTTTGTTGGAGGAAAGAAAGTATTGCATTGTGGTCTGAATATATGAATGATGTGATTTGTATATTTCAGAGTTTAAAATTTTGCTTATGTGCAAACACATACATAATTTTTATGTGTTTCATGGATATTTTGAAAACCTATTATACTTTAAAATCTATTAATTTACTGGATCCTTTTACTGAGATCATAATAAAGTGTAGGGAAAGAAAAATATTTCCTTTTATCCTTCTAGGTTTTTGACTGGGATTTTCTGTAATAAAATATCTTAACAAGAGAAAGATAAATATAAATTTATTAATATGGATGCCTCATGTGTGAGGATACATGAGAAATACCCAGGGGAAAATGACTAAATCTTGGAAGGGCTTAGAATTCAGGCTTATAGGGAGACCAGCAGTTAGCGTAATGGCTATGTTGCTGGACTCCCATGTAGTTGACCACGGTTCGCGTCCCAGACCCGGTGGCTTAAAACTCACACGGGGTGTGTGTGCGTGTGTTCCCAAGATCCCGAGAGGAGAATAGAGGAGAAGGGATTGTGGCATGGCCATCCCCCGGGGGGGGGGGGATATTTCTCCCTTTCTGTCTCTCTGTCTCTCTCTGTCTGTCCGCCAAGCACATGCGCCCTGTAGGAAAAACCTCTCCAGAAAAAAAGAAAAAAACAAAAGAATTCAGGGTTATATAGGTTCTTCAACTAAGAGCAAAGGAGAAAGGGTGTAGGGAAGATAATTATGGAAAGATGACCAAGGAAGTTATGGCAAACGAGAGCATGGTTTGTTATGCAGTTTTAAGTCTGCATCTTCTCCCTTAATAAGACTCTCTTGTGATCTAGAGTTATCTATCTTTCTCTTCTTGGTGTAGGGATATCCTTTATAGATGTAAGGAGTTACAGAAGGGTAATTTCTATTGTTATCAGAGTTTCTCCTCTGTCTGATATAACCAGTTTAAAACAATCCTTATGCCCAAAAGGCATATTTTGTTGTGGCATGCTCCGTCTCCCACAGTCATATTTGGGGGGGGGGCATATTCTAGTCTCCTTGAATGTCTGCCTTTGGAGAGTTTTGTTTTTTTTTTTTTTTTTTTTTTTTTTTTTTTTTTTTTTTTTTTTTTTTTTTTGCTATTGGGCATGTGTGCTCGCCAGACAGACAGAGAGGGACAGAGAGACAGAAAGCAAGAAATCACCCCCAAGGGGGCATGGCCACGCCGCAATCCGTTCTCCTCCATTCTCCTCTTAGGATCTTGGGCACGCATGCACACATGCCAGCGTGAGTTTTAAGCCACTGGGTCCGGGATGAGAACGGTGATCAACTACATGGGAGTCCAGCGACATAGCCATTACACTAACTGCTGGTCCCTGCCTTTTTGCTGTTAAAACTCAAAATTTTTGGGTGCTCTTTTAGATAGGCAGTGCCTTCTCTTTTTTATTACCAAAGTTCTTGAAAAAGTGAACGCTTTCTAGGTCTACTTCTATATGTTTCATTCATTCTTTAATATTTTGCAGCCTGTCTTTCATTTCCACCCCTAGTTATCCATCAGTTTCTAAATTCCTACATCTGATGGACTTTTCTAAGTTCTTGTCTCCCACATTGGTCTCAATTTGTGAGTAAAGTGTTAGAATCGATTATCCACTCTAAGAAAATATGACCTTTTATACATCTTATTCTATAATGAAATTATTTAATTTTCATAAGGTTTAAAAGAGTACTAAGGCGATAAGAGAAGGAGAAAAAAATGATTGATGTATTTCGGTCATAGAAATTAAGAGTAAGATGTCAGAATGTATGTACCTTCAGTCTTAGGTTTAACCTAGATCCCTGAAAATCCTGTTAAAACAAACCATTTTGGCTTAAAATGTGCTGTACTTTCACACTTGGGTTCCTATGGACAAAGCAAAATCTCACATGTTAGTCTGTTTCCTTAGCAAGTTGCTAGTTACAGCCAATCACATTAGCCACACTTCAGCCAATCACAGAAAGCCCACTGTTTAGACTATCTGTGGACTCTACCATCCAGCTGTAACCAATCCAATTATTTCTCTACCTCATCCTTTCATTTTCCTTTTTATACGTCACTTTCCCTTTCCTGAACCTGTCACTTTCCCTTTCTGGAACTTAAATATCCTGCCCATGAGGCTACCAGGAGTTCCTTGGAAGCCATTCCGGAAATTGCTTCTACTCAATTAAATGCCACTAAACTAAATTGTCTGATGTTTTTCTTTAACAATTCTTACTGCATAGCCTCAGATTATCATGAAACAACGTGAGGTAGCATAGCATTCTGGCTCCTTTGATGTTTTCTGGCCTTGTGTACTTTTACGGGTCATATTGGGAACTGGTGGAAGAGGCAAGGCTGGAACTTTGGGTCAGCCTGACAGCATTCAGCTTTGCTTTGTTTTTTTTTAGCATAAGAGCTTCTTTTGTTCAAGGTACAAGTTGAGTGTTCCTTATCTGAAATACTTGAGACCAAAGCCAAACTTGGATTTCTGAATTTTTATTTTATTTTGGAATATTTGCATGTACCTAAGGAGATACCTTAGAGATGGAACCCAAGTCTAGACATGAAAGTCATTTGTGTTTCATACATCTGTGCGTAGATAGCCTGAACTTTATCCATTATTTTTGTATCTCAACACTTTGACTGTGACCCATCATATGAATTCAGGCTTGGTGTTTTCCACCTGTGGCTTTGGGTTGGCGTTCAAAGTTTTAATTCTGGAAACATTTTGAATATTCAGATTGGAGATACTTGACCTGTATCTTCATTTATTTAACTTCTATTATGGTTTCATTTACATTATCTCTGGAATTCAATTTCTAGAAGCTATACCTTGTAGTGTTCTTCTGAAGTCAAGATTTTCAGCACCAGGGTTGAGGCTGGAAGTGGATGTAGAGTGTGTACAATACTGCAGGTTTCAATCTCTAGGTCAAACTTTGGGATTGACAGAAGAGAAGGAAAGAACTTATTCCTTCTATGGAAGGAAATTCACAAGTCTGGGCACAAATTAGGAAAGAATCATACATTTAAAACAGTTGGGAAAGGAGGAAAAGAATAGGAAATGGAAATAAGCAAATCCTTGATTCCTCAACCAATTCCTGATCTAGGTAGGCAAGTTTTATGTGTTCCCTGCTTATGTAGAAAGGAGGTAGGAACATAAAATGTGTAGGGTGTGGTAGGTAGGGGAGGGGTGCAATAGTAACTACAGGCAGATCTGGAATTTTGTGTAGTATATTCTGAATTTACTTTGAGAGAAATATTTCTCCTTTTTTCTTTTCTCTTATGATCCTTGAATGAACAGAGGTCATTTTTATGTAAATTTCTCTCCCCTTGAATGTAGAAATGTTGATGAAATTTTTGAAGATGTTAATTTTAAGTGTTTCACATCCCCAAATAGCACAAACAACACATGAATTAGACTGCCATATGGAAAATGACAAGTTTTCCCTCTGTCTTCCATTGAAGTCAACAGAACGCAGAAAATCCATTGTAACTTGTTACTGCTATTTCGCACATTAAGAAGGATAGAGATAAGCAAAGCTGGGGTCAAGATGTGCTGCTGTTCTTCAGTCCTTCCCTTTTTCAAGGTTGCCGTGTTACTTTTTGCCTGGTAAACTTGAAAAGTATCTGCTGACATTTTGAAAAAAATAAGAATCCTTGTTATAAATCATATAAGCACAGTGCTACTTCTTTTTATTTTCTCCCAGAAAGTGAGAAAACAGACATTTACCAGGTTAGAGTGAGATTTAACAGACTCTGATAATTAATAGCTCAGTGTTTGTATTATAATTCCGTGCTTCTTTTCTTTCTGGGGAAATAATCAACCTTGAAGCTGGAACATGTTACAAAAGGTGAGGCTGAGTTTGAGGGCTGGGAGTGGAAGCTGCACAGGACAACGGCTGAGATATAGCATGAATGCGTGTTTTCTTTATAACCTTTGGTAATATGTATAATTGCCGGTTCCTCCAACCTTTGTCCCCATTTTCTTAATTCCAACTTTTCTCAGCTCAAGATGTTTTGAAGTGGCTATTACACTTGAGCTCAGAGTGACTGTTAGGAGGCCATGGGGCAGCCATGATGAAAATGGCTGTGAGAACAGGCAATTTTTTGTTTTAGCTTTGTGTTATTGTGACTTGCTATACTGTAGGTTCAAAACATCCTCTTACAGACTGATTTTTGTACTGATTTTTCAGGATCTTTTATGTTCTGTGTTACCAAAAAGTAAAATATTCAATAGACATTCAGAAAAATAAGACGTTTTGATTGCCTGGAAAAAAAAAATATATATTGCATACACACACACACACAGACATGAGTTAACATGAGTTAAAAATAAGGCAGGGCTTAAGTTTTGTTGTTGTTATAGGGTGCTTGTACTCCCTGGAGAGAGAAAACAAAACAAAACAAAACAAAACAAAACTGAGAAGCAGTTCTTCCCCTGGGAGGGGAAGGCCATGCCTCAATATCTTTTCCTCCATTTCTCTTCTCGAGATTTTGGCCATAAACACATACACCCAGCATGTTTATCAAGTTACTGGGTCCAGGATTCAAACTTTGCAGTCAGCCATGTGGGATCCAGCTGCCTTAACCACCAGATCACCATCTGGCCCTTGTCAGCGCTTAGTTATCCATCTCCTACAGCAGAACCATCTGGGGTTGTCCTACCCACAATGGGTCCTATGTGTGACTGGTGAACACTTAAAATATAGTTAGTCTGAACTGTTTTACTGTAAGTGTAAATTACATGCTGGATTTTGAAGAATTAGTACGAAGTGATTAGGTAAAGAGTGATAAAGGTTTTCAGAGGAAAAAGTCCAGTGTTGTCTACAGGGCTATACTGAGATAATTAACTAAGAGAGGGTGAATCCAACCAGATTTTCCCAGAGAAATAACCTGAATCCTGAATGATGAGGAAGAGTTAAGCAGGTAAAGATGGGGTCTGTATTTCAAGTAGGAGGACTGGTACAAAGGTCAGAGGTGAGAGCAAGACCTCTAGGTCCATTGTAAGACCCAAACTTTATAATATGGCTGGAGAGGGAGGATGAAGGTTGAGAGAAACAGAAGATGATTTTAGAAAAATAGGTAAGACCTAAGTCATGAAGGATTTCCAAACTACGTTAAAAAAAACCCTGGATTTTATCTTAAGCTAATGGATCACCATTGAAGAACTCTTATGGAATAAGTGGCATTATAAAACGGACAGTAGGAACATCTCATAGTCAGAAATGTAGCAATTACAAAGCTGTCATGGAAATGAGGCATGAGAATATCCACTTGAAGTTAGTTTGCTTACTGATTGAGACTATGAATCTTAGGATTTTGTCACCTCTTCCTTGTGATGACTTGGAAATGTAAAACCAGATGCATGACCTTCTTAGGCCTGTACGTGATAGAATTCTTCAGATGACTGTGCTACAGTTTTACTTGTGGAATGACCAGTTTTCTCCCCTTAAATTCCTTTGACTCATGTCCTCTCAATTTACTCTTTTATTTTTTATGCAGTTTTAAATGACTTCATCTGTGTATGTTATGACTAAAGCAAGGAATAAATAAATATGGATTAATCTGACCCTGGGAAACAATACTATAAAAACTAAACATGTGATTTAAAGTATTTTTATTAATTGTGAAAATTGAGAAGAATAACGATAGTTCTTCAGAAACTACAGGTTTTGCCTTGCTGAATCAATGATATTTATCACTAATTTAACAAGAATTCCTGTGCCTGTGGCATACAGACTGTTCTCCTGGGCTGGAAGGACAGGCTATTGTCCACGCTCTCAAAGAGATTCCATATCTGTTTCTGTTGTACATTACTTACCAGGTATGAGCTCATGAAATTATTTACTTTTTCTATTATGCAAATTCCCCCAAAGTTGCTTTCTGTTACCTAACAATCACATGGAATCTCGCTTTCCATAAAAAAGCTATCAATCTCTTGCATCGATCTTTCCAAACTGGATAATAAAGTTATGCATTGTTTTTTTCATCTCTGTGGAGTCACATGGGGAATTTATTTCATATATCGTAATAGAGCTTGGCATTTATATGATAATTTCCATCTATTGCATCTATTATCTTCTACCCTAGTGAATTACAGAGTTCTGGGGAAATTGTTTTGAGGATTTCTTCCTAAGCTAAGACAGAGTATATATCCCAGACCAAATTACAAGGTGTTTCCTCAACTTTTTCATTGCAAGGTTTTAAAATTGGTGTGGAGCATTGTTACAGAGAAGTTGAAATTGTTTCTGTGCTTTGAACTTTTATTTTATTAGAAGAGAATAACCGTTCATTATAAAGTAAAGCATGTGAGCTAAAACTTTTGGAGCCTTCCCTGGTTTCCATGACACCACATCCTCCTTGTTTACTTCCATCTCCCAGACTATCCGTTTAGATTTATTTTGCTAGCTCCCTTTCCTTCCTCAGCTATAAATTTGGCATTGTTAAGGACTCAGTTCTTGATCTTTTCTTTCACCCCTCTGTTTACACTATTTCCATTTGGGATCTGTAGTAGTTCTCTGGGTTTAAATGCATTTGGATACTCCAAAGTGTATATCTCCACTACTAACCTTTCCCTTAACTTCCAGACTTATATATATATAACATTAGATTTCTTACAAGCATCTCAAATACAAGTTCAAAAGAGAATGCTGCATTCTGCCATTCTACACTTATATCTTCCTAATCTTTCTATCTCAAAAGCTACCTTGTCTACCCAGCTATTCAGACCAGACCCAGAGGTCATTTTTAATCCCTTCTCTTCTTCTATGTTAAAATGATGAAGAAAGTGATAATGAATGCTTATTGAGGACTTTAATATCTGTCAGTTCCCTTTCAAAAGCCTTTAGTTCTACAAAATAGGAACAATTATTATCACCATCTTACAGGTGAGAAAACCAAGATACAGAGAGATGTTGTGTAAACTTGCCCAAAAAGCGATGGGGCTGAGATTCAATCAGAAGCAAGACCTGTTGGTTCGATCTCCAAAGCGTTTCCATTATTTGTCCACTTATCTCCATTTTCACAGCTAATAATGTAGTCTAAATGTCACAATCTCCTCTCAGCTGGAGTAGCTCAACATTTTCAATGTTTCTATCATTGTTCCAATCCAGACTATTTAAAATTTTTTTTTCATATGCATGTCAAAGGAAGCAGTCTAGTGACTTCCCATAAAATTCAGAAAGACAAAAACCTAAGCTTCTCTTAGGGTCTATAAGAGTCCACCTGTTTAGGTCTCTAACCTTACAACTTCACTGTAACCACCCTTCTTTCCCTTACTTTCTAGGTTATAGCTACACGGGCCTTTTAAATTTATGAAAACAAAACAAAACAAAACAAAACAAAACAAACAAACAAACAAAAACGTTATTCGTTCCTACTTCATAGTCTCTGTGGTTGGTATTCCCTTTGCCTGGAATGATTTTTCCTCTGTCGAATTTCTGGCTCTGTGTTACCATTCAGGTCTCACTTCAGTTGTTATCTTCTTAGAGTCAGTGCCCTGACTACAGCCCCGCTCTCATACCCATGCGCCATTCCATTATCCTGTTTTGTTTTCTTTACAGCATTTACTAGTATTAATATTGCCATATGATTTGTTGACGTTTTTATCTTCTTGTCCTTGACAAGACTGTGAATAAACACTGTGTTGGCAGGAGCTCTATCAATAGGCTTATGATAAGTATTGTCAGTGAAATGTTGCCTGACCAGCAAATACTTGCTATTGAATCATTTTCCTTTCCTAAGACGTGTCCAGAGCAACTGCCACTGTTGTTGCTGTTGTGGTTTTGGGGTCCCTTGCTTTCGCAGTGCCTGCCTACCATGCTAGGCACATAACAGTCATTCATTGAATGTTTTGTGAGTAAGTTTTGTACCAAGAGAAAAAAGCTATGAATGCTTTTTATGGGTAAAGCACTGTCATTTTTTCTATGAACTAATAAAAAAGTTTAGATATAACTGCTGTCCTCAAAATGAGTTTGTAAAGATTGTAAGGGAGTATTTAAGATGATTAGACATTAGTCAAGACAAACCTAATCTTTCTTCAGGTGTCTTTACTATTTTGAAAACTTTCATTTTCTCTCAGTATTCTACATGGCCAGTTTTGTGTTTGTTCTCCTAAAAACATCTTTTTTTTTTTTTTTTTTTCCATTTTGCTTTACTTTGGGATTGAGTAGTAATTCTGAAAGACATTATCCTGCATGTCATAATCCTCAGGGTTGACATCTGGAAACATCAAAATCTCAAACTTGTAAGATCCTTAAACTCTAAAATCCCTAAAAATCAAAATGATGAAAATATAATTTTGGGGAACATAATTTTAAGATTCTTTAAAAGACAGTTATTAGCATTTTAAAAATAGAGATTTATCTGAGAATTTATCTCAGAATTTATCTGAGAGCCAGGGTACAAAATTGTATATAAAGTTAGATCTCAAAAAAAAGAATCACATAAATAAATTTCTCCTAAAGGGAAATCTGTCAAACACTTAATAGTGTTGGCTTCTGGATGACAAATTCATAGATAATGTTCTTATTTATAGTTTTCTGTATTTTAATATTTTCTGTAGTAAATATAGGCCATTTTGGTAATTGGGAGAAACAAACTATTTTTGTAAGTACAGTGGTCCTTCCTTTGATTCAGGATTATTCCCTCGAGTTCTGCTCTAGTTGTGATCACATCCAGAACCTTAAGATTCCTCAGCTGCCTAATAAACCAGAGAACAGAATGATCTGGACGATTCATCCAGGATTTGGCTTGAGTTGTTGTATTCATCACAGGGTCCTCCTGTTCCTGAGCAACTATTGTGGGTTTATGAGCCCTGGAAGGGAGAGCAAGTGAGAGCTGAAATTAGCTACTCTCTGATCTCGGCTACACAGATGTGGCTTTCATTGATTTTTATGGGAGATTTGTGCACATAATGGAGAGAAAAATGTCACTGATTTGTATTAATTTAGCTTAAGCAGTAACCCTTTACTAATGTGACTCCTTCTGTAAGAGGCGAATTTACTCTCTCTCTCTCTCTTTTTCCTCATAGAAAGCATGACTCAGATTCTATAACCAAGCAAGTCCCAGTGACTTCAGATCAACCTAGGGACTTGCATGTAAGTAATGACATTATTTGCTTTACATCAGCTCAAGCATGCGATTATCTTAGTTACGTTAGTGAGACCAAGGTACATGTGGTTTCACTCTCTCCCCCTCTCCCAATTCGGATTGGATATTACACAGGACTATCGCTATCTTGGCAGTATTGACATAAGATATATAATTTTTTTGTTTTTTTGTTTTTTGGAGAGGTTTTTGCTATAGGGCACGTGCACTCGCCAGAAAGAGAGAGAGAGACAGAGAGACAGAAAGAGAGAAATCACCTCCCAGGAAGGATGGCCACACCACAATACTTTTTCCTCCATTCTCCTCTCAGCATCTTGGGCATGCACACACATATCTGGAGTGAGTTTAAGCCACCGGGTCTGGGATTTGAACCGTAGTCGACTACATGGGAGTCCAACAACATAGCCATTACACCAACTGCTGGTCCCAGGATGTATAATTCTTTAATGAAGAGCACCCTTCTCTGTAGTGCATTTAACAACATTGTTGGTCTCTACCCGCTAGATGCTAACAGCAGCCCTTTCCTCTAGTTGTGATTAAAGACATCTCCAGAAATGGCTGAGTATCCTTTAGAATTAAAAAATAGCCCCCTCTCCTCTAGATGAGAACTATTGAATTAAATAAGTATAAATAAATAGTTTATAGACACAGTAATTTGAAATGAAAGACATTAAAATTATTAATAATCTTCTTGTTTAGAAAATAATTTCAGATAAGTAGAAAAAACCTGCATACATGTACTTTTCAGCAAAATTTAATAAAAACAGAAAGTAATAACCATAAAGAAGCCATAAGTTGGATTTTATCCAAAAAATCTTCTGTTTATCAAGTGACTTTAAGAAAATGAATAGACACATTATTCTAGATTTAGAAAACTATTTAGGAAAAATATTTACAAAACATGCATTTCATAAAACATATATGTCCAGAATACAGATTTTTTTCTATAACTCAATAGGAGAACAATGCTAAAAATTAGCAAAAAATTCAAACAGATATTTTACAAGAGAAAATATATAAATGGCCAGTAAACACATGAAATAATGCTCAACGCTGTCAGGTATTAGGGAACCACAAATTGAAATAAAAGTGAGATGATGCTACAAACCTACCAGAATAGCTAAATTAAAAAGGGAGACAAAGATGTTGCAAGTATATGAACAGAAGAAACTGCTAGAAGGTGGGAGTGTAAATTTTATACTCCAAAGGGACACTTTGGAAAAATGTTTGGGAGTTTATTATCAGTATAAACAGACTTGTGTCTCATGAAAAACAATTGCAATCCTAGGTATTTACGCAAGGTAAATGAAAATATTGGTAAAAAGATGTGTATTTGAATGTTCATAAAATTATGGTTCATTAAACTGCAGTAATGGAAATAACTCACCTACACATATCTTGTGTGTTCTGATCTTATGAGAAGGACACAATATCACTTCTATGGTATTTCTACCCATAATGAATATTTTGAATTCAATTATGAAGAAATCTCAAATAAACACTGATCTGTGTGCTTCAAAAATGTCAAGAATGACATAGACAAGCTAAGAAACAATTCCAGAATAAAGGATACTAAAATGACATGACATGAGTTTAATGTGAATTCTGGACTGGGAGAAGGGGGAAAAAAAAGTAACTACCACAAAACACTCTTTTGGTACAACTTACTAGATTTGATCATTAATTATGGATAAGAAAATTAAACACATAATTCCTGTTTTTAATAATTATACTGCCACGTAAGAAAATGTTGTTTTTATAGGGAACTAGAAATACACACTGAAGTGTTTAAGAATAAAGAGGCATTTCATCAACTTACTCTCTAATGGTTCAGAGAGAGACAGAGACAGGGAGACATGAAAGCACCTCTTTCCACCCATGGGGAATGGTCTCTTCCATCTCTACCTCCTTTCACGCACATGTGCCCAGAGTGTGTCTCAAGACCCGGGGTCTGGGATTGAACTGTGATGTTGGCCATGTGGAAACTGGCTGTTTTAATCACTAGGCCATAGAGCTAACCCTAGAAAATATTTTTATACACATACATATATACATATATGCAAAAGAGAGGATGATAAAGCAAATGGGCAAAATATGAATGATTGATGTCCTGGGTAAAGGATATATTGGATTTTTTTTTTTTTTTGCAGGATTCTCACAACTTTTCTATAAAATGTCAAAATAAAAGCTTTCAAATGAAAAATACTGATAAGGGTAGTAAAGTTGAATTTCTACAGCTGATGTATTTGTTTCTATGGTTGTGTAACAAATCACCACAAATTTAGTGGCGTAAAACAATATATACATTTCTTTTTTTCTTTCTTTTTTCTACTTTTTAATATTTATTTATCTCAGAGTTTCCATTGAGCAAACTTGTAGACACAATTAGGTTTAGTTTAGTAAGTAAAATAATGACCGTATCTCTTAAGGTTAGTTTAATAAGTAAAATAATAATCATATCTCTTAAGGTTGCAGTCAAGATATTGGCTGGGCTGCATTTTCATTTGGAGGCATGACTGAGGAAGACTTTGCTTTCAAGTTCGTTATGGTTGTTGGCAGGGTTTATTTTCTTGTGGCTATATGACTGAAGGGCTCAGCTTCTCTCTGGCCATCAGCTGGAGGCTGTTCTCAGGTCCTGAGTAGACCCACAATTCCCCATCATGTGACCTTAATAGGCAGTTTGAAATGGCTGTTTGCTTCTCTAAGACTAGCAAAGGAGCATCTTGCTCTGGTCTGCATAGACCAAGTCTTGTGTAATGCTACAGCATCAAGGGAGTCACATTCTGTTCCTTTTGACATAAACTATTACAAGCAAGTCACAGGTGTTGTTCACACTCCAGGGAAAAGAATTACGTACAAGTGTGGACACCAAGAAGTGGGAATTACAGGTGAGCACTCTAGGGTTCATTCACCACGGCAATGAAATTACTACATCAAATGTGATTTATCAAGCTCTATATGGTTTTTCATTTTTGTTTATTTATTTATTTATTTATTTGTTAAAGTTTTTCTTTTTTTTTTTTTTTTTTTTTTTTTTTTTTTTTTTTGCAATAGGGCGTGTGCGCTCGCTAGAGAGAGAGAGACAGAGAAACTGAGGGGGAAAGTGCAAAATCACTCTCCAGGGAGGGTGGTCACACGCAATCCCTTCTCCTCCATTTTCCTCCTAGGATCTTGGGCATGCACACACATGTGCCTGGAGTGATTTTCCAGCCACCAGGTCCAGCACTCAAACCTCAGTCTGCCAAGTGGGAGCCCAGTGACATAGTCACTACGCCATCTGCTGGCCCCTCTCTCTATTTTTTAATCTTCCATTTTGACTAAGACAAAATATAAAAAGTTATTTTCTAAGAAATACTATTGGTATATATTTCAAAGTAACAATTAAAGGTACTGGAGGAAGTATTCGAGTTTTTTTCGGGAGGAGGTGGAGGAGTCCGACCCGGTAGGGCCCCAGGATCTGTTTTGAGCTTTTGACTTTTAAGTATTACTTAGGTCGGATTGTTTCAGAAAAAGCTTGTATTACTAATTCTGCCTCCCAAAGGCATTTAGTCATAAATGTTGACACAGAATATTTCTGGTTTTCTTTCTAGGCAATGATAGGATGGTAGTTTTTAGACCTTTTTTGGGTGAGGGACTATCATGTGACTTGTAGGTGTCATAGTGTGGCTTGCTTTTGTCAAAAACGTAGGTGGAAGTTTTAGTAGCCCACGTAATTTGCTGTATTTATCTTTTTCTGACTCATAATCTTTGAAAATTATGTTATTTGTGTTCCTGTCAGCCCAGATCCTTGAGTGATTACAATGGGCAGAGATTCCAGACTAACCAAAATTGGATATGCAGCAAAATTGAGAAATGAGTTTTTGTTGTTGAATTTTTGTTGCTGTTGTTACTGCAGCCTGGCCTGGTCTGTCCCAACTGTTACAGAAATTTATAACTATTCATAAAAGTGGGGTGTTGCTATAACAAAAACCTAAATTATGTAGTATTGATTTAATGATTAATTGATTCGTGATGAGAAAATAGAAGCCGGAGGGATAGAGATATGGTATCTTCAGGAAGGAACTATTTGGTAAAACGCTCACTTTGAGACAGAGCATGTGCTTAGTGGTTATGGAAGCAGGGGACGAGATTAGAGAGCAGTGTGAGCTCTGCATATCGGTTGCTATTGATTGCTTTGGAAGGAGTAGCAAGGAGACATGATGGTTTGGATGTATAAGTTGAGGGACCAGAGCTGTCCAGTGTCAGCAAGGCAAGAGACAGTTTGTGTCCAGCTGCCCTTGCAGAGGTCTCTCCTCTGGAGGAGTCATACTGTGACTTGGGAGCTATTTCTGGTTACAAAACCCTGGAGCCTGACCTGGTTCTCATGGGAGTTCTTTAATATCATTTAATAAATCTCATTTCTGCTTAAACATTCTTCAGTTTATTTTATTGTTAGTTAGTTATCTTAGGTTGCTGACTAATAGAGAACGTGTCCACATCTTCACATTCACTGAGATATTTTTGTAAAAGTGTGTTCTATGTGTCGGGTATTAGAGGTAGATCCTGGAACTATCACTATGAAAGCATGGATTTTGACTTTAAGAGGCTTAAAATCTAAATTTTCAGGTTCATTTTTTTGTAAATATTTATGAATTTATATTTCATGTATACCATCAAGGCTAGTCCATGTCATCATACTTTCAACTGAAATGCTATTGTCAGAAATAAATGTGATTATACAATATTTAATTATAAAATTATTCTCCCATTTTCTTTAAAAACAGTAAGCAAGAAAGCATTTTTATCACTTAGAGAAAGTGTCCCTCCCTTTTTTAAACAGTTTTTAATGCTAACTCTAATTTTGCAGTAATTATCAGATGATTTTCTCTCTTTCTGAAACACTATCTCACAATTCAGTGAAACAATGCCTTTTTAAAGTTGGTGCTCATTCTTGGGTTTGACATAAGATGCTTCTTTTCTTTTCTAGAATTATTTTGTTGAACTTTATTTATTGATTTTAATTTGGCCAGAGTGAATAAGAGAGAGAGGGAAAGTGAGAAAGCAAGCCGCCAGGTCCAGGACTTGAACCATGGTCGGCCATGTGGAAGTCTAGCTCTTTAACCACTATACCATCTGCCGGCCTCCCACAGGATGCTTCATTTTGAGAAACATAAGAACAGAACGGAAAACTGCATCTTTTAAATATATCTTCTTTTAGCTATTTCCTCACTATGAATTTATGCAAGAAAATAAAAATGTAGACTTTGTATAGTAATTGGAAAATTTGTTTATACATAGCTGCAAATTATATTTGACAAAATAGAAAACAACATTTCATCCAAATCTTCGTTTGTGAGCAGTTTTCCTGGCATTTTAACTGAAAATTCTAATTTTTCCTATAAACAGACAGATAGATTTAAGGGATAATTAAGAGAAAATTATTTACCTAAGTTGAGTTCTTGGAAAAGTGTGATTTCAAATTCTTGGGAGCTAAATTTAATAATCAGGATTAATTAATTTCTTAGTAAAGGATGTGCTTATCTAAAAAACTCTGGATATGAAGTGAGGACTTCAGAGGTAAACCTTCAATGTGAAGTCCCATTAGCACATCCTAAAGCATTCCGACTTAATTTATTGGGGATTCTGCTCATGGCTGCCTTTGGATGCTGCATGCCAATGACAGCTGAAAATAAAGTTTCAGATTCCTCCTTAGGAACACTACATGGTAGGAGGGTACAATACAGAGAAAAGAGCACTTCATCTGGGAGCATGGGACCCAGTCCTGGTATTAAATGCACCTTTCTCCTTTACCAAAATAAATTGGATTATATGATCTCCAAGTTTTCCTTGAGCTCTGAGTTCCATGACTACGCAACAAATACAGAATGGAAAAAATCAAATAATTGATAGTAGAAGCTATACGTTGAAAAGGAAACTAAAGAACAGAGTTGCAAATTTAGAAACTTCAGCTTCACCATGGATGCTTCTTATTAGAATTATTTGGTCTACATCTTGAGCTCTAATGTACAACATGAAGGATATAAGCAATAAAATTGTACCATACATGGTAAGAAAATAATTGCTTGGTGTTTGCACCGGTTGGGGCTCAGAACATAACATCCAAAGTACGACACTTAGACATGTTGAGTAGTTTGAACTAAAGGACATTGGAAAGGCCTCAGAACCAAGGCCTCAGTGGCTTTTCCTGTACTTCTGTCTCCTGCACCACTTATTTCACTGAAGTGGGTCATGTAAACCAGAATTCCTCTTTCTAAAGGTAGGTCATAGAAACAAGACCCTCTTCCATAGCAAACCGTAAAACCTAGAAAGGTTACTCTCTTCCTTCTCCCTTAAAGATCTTCCTTCGAGAGGGGTCCTGTCCCATACCTAGGGGAAGGAATGCTCTGTCTCTCTAGTCCAGAAGTCAAAAAGCAACTGAACTGATAGGCCTCAAGTTTCCTGTCAGTCTGTCACCATTAGATCATTTCCTTTCTGTCCAGTCACCTTTCTACTTGACTGTACATTTTTTATCAGACCTAAGCATACAAATAGACGGTTTTCACTGGGTCTTTGATCTTCATTTTGAAAATCTCCTATGTCACATTAAACTTTAATGAAATAAATTTCCTATCTTTTCTCTTGTTAACCTGTCTTTTGTTACAGTCAGCCACTACCCTTATCACGGACGAGGAAAGGGCTTACACCTTTCTGCCCTACGTAGCTCTGGTGTTGATTACACAAAAATAATTACCCTGGGTTTAGTTAATTCCACAGTAAAAGAACATAAGAACTGTCCTGCTCAGACAAATGGGAAGAGATAAAGGGATAAATAGGGACAAAGACAAAAAACGAGTTCTCAATTTTAAGAGAGACTTTTTGACGAGTCAATTTTGTAAACAAAGCTGCCACTCTTTGACTTGATCTAAACGCGAGGAAGCTAAGGTAGAAAGAATGTGCCTCAATTGGCTGGTGGAAAAAAGTAGGCAAATTAGTGGGCTAGCCAGGTGGCATGGTGGTTAGGGAGCTGGGTTTCACATGGTTGAGTCTCAGTTGGAATTCTGGACCTGGCAGCTAGAAAAACACACTGGGGACATGTGTGTGCATGCCTGAAATCTTGAGAAGAGAATGGAGAAGTATAAATTGCAGTGTGGCCATCTCATTTCCTCTCTCTGTCTCCAGCGAATGTGTATAACCTATAGAAAACTTAGAAAAAAAAAAAAAAAAAAAAAAAAAAAAAAAAAAGATTTGTTTCCTAATCTACTTATTCAGGATTTTGGCCATGATTTGTTTTAGGTGGAATTTTGTGACCTGAATAAAGAGTTGATGATTATTGTACTCAGTGTGATTATAAACTAAATGGCCCCTTCTTGTAGGGACTATAAGACAGTTTTTAGAGTTCTTATCTTGATGTGTACAACTTGTTCATATCTCTGCAAAGAAAGAAGTCTTATTTTCCTTGCAAAAGTTTTAATACTCTGAACTCACTTCTAATATTGTCTTCTTTCCCCCTCTATTTATTATTGGACTACTCCAACTGTGAGGTCTTTACTAATCCTGGTACTTTTCTGCATCAGGATATAACCTCTCTCTCAGGAATCAGTTGTCAACCTTCTTATAAATTGTGTATCTGAATCCATATGTGATGGGAGCTCTTTAATATGTAAAGCACTTAAAATGGAATGACTCTAGGTGAAAGTTCCCACTACATCCCCTTACTGCAATTGAAGGTCTGTGTTTAAGCTCTTTGAGTACAGTCTCTTTCATTAGATTCCCTGGGTACAGTGGATGCTTAATAAATAATGATGAAGGTTTCTAAATCTCATTTTACAACTGAGGAGTCAGAAGTGTTTTGGCCGATGTGGATTAATGAGTCATCCAGTGAGGCAACCTTTTATCCTCAAGATTCCCGCAGAGTATAGCCAATTCAACTTGAGGTGTAACGTCAGGTGAGTAGATAAAATGAACATATCCATCCAGCACAGGATGGGAGAAATAGAGCTTTCTAAATACAGTAAAATTGCTTATAAGTGAAGAAATTTTAGTTGCTAGTGGCAGGGGATAGAAATATGTGCAACATTATACTATCACTATGGAATCAACAAAATCAGTCTGTTAATACCTATTTGTCTTATGAAAAAAATGGAGAATAAATATCATGTCATTATTTAAGGATAACTCTATTGTGTGAGAAGTAGAAGCAGGGGAATATGATCTGTACACCATTTTTGTATGAGTATAATATCAAATTTAAAAAAATCTGAATTTCTTGGGACCAGCAGATGGTGTAATGGTTACATCACTGGACTCTCCTGTAGCCTACCGTGGTTTGAGTTCTGGACTTGATGGCTTAAAACTCACACTGGGCTCGTGTGTGTGCATGCCCAAAATCCTGAGATGAAAATGGAGGAGAAGGGATTGAGCTGTGATCATCCTCCCGGGGGGTGATTTCTCACTTTCTGTCTCTCTCTGTCTCTCTAGCAAGCACACGTGCCCTATAGCAAAAAATCTATCTAAAAAAAAAGAAAATTCCAAACTTCCTATTTATGCACTCTCCTCTATATCATAATGGAAGTGTCAAAGGGTAGAAATATGTGCATGATTTTCAAGAAGTTTATGGTTTATGGAGTTAGTTAGATATGGAGTGGGGTGGGGGAAAATATATAAACAGATTTCTGTATTTCAAGCTTGATTAAGTTAATTCCCATCAGGATAAGGACTGCAGTAGGCATTCCCAGGAGATTATATGTTGACAGGAGAATTAGAAAGAACTGTAGAGGCTTTAAAATGGATATATATTGAACACACCAATATAAATTTAAGGCTGGTAGTATTTTAGATAAACGAATCAGCTATCTTTCATTCAAAAACAAATTATTGGGGCCAGGAGGTGACATGGTGGTTAAGGTGGCTGGATTACTATGTAGCCAACTGTGGTTTGAGTGCTGGACCAAATGACTTGAAACTCACTCTGGGTGCATATGCATGTGTGTCTAAAATCTCAAGAAGAGAGTGGAGGAGAAGGGATCGAGCATGGCCATTCCCCTTGCAGAGTGATTTCTCACTTTCTCTCTCTCTGTCTCTGTCTCTGTCTCTCTCCTCTCTGGCAAGTGCATATGCCCCATGTCAAAAACCTAAAAATAAATAAATAAATAAGCAAATTCTTAAGCATTGATCCTGTTGTAGATAAAATATAGCTCAAATAAATGAACATGCCTTCAGACTTCTAGAAACTTCCAGTCTGCACAGATACTGTCTTACATGTTTCAGGAGGGATCCTGTCTGTTACTGGAGATTGATGCTGCTATGGTGGTGCCAGTTGGTAATCTCATTGGGGAAAATCCTCCCAATTCTCACCTACAAAGTCTTCATACAATAACTGAGAAAATCTCAGCCTTTCTATCCAATCTATGTCCTGACTCCCTAGAGTTCCTGAAAAGCAATTCTCTTGCACTGTGATGGGGATGCATAATGCAAAAGAGGTGTGTTAAACAGACCTATTGTCAAAGTGTGAGCTGTGTGGATGTTCTTTCTGTGGTAACTTCTCTCTCTTCTTAATTCTCCTTCCTTTCCCTAGAGGCCCTCGTAGACTCATGGAATCTGATATTATACTACCTTTCAGGCAGTTCTAGTTTTCTCACTGATGGAGAAATTTCTCTCTCTTTCTAAACTTTATAATAGCTTGTAAATGCAAGGTTCTGGTACTCCCTTTAGTGATAGGCTTTGATGACCCCAAAGGTAGGGCAGAGGGATGTTATTAGTTGACTTTAATCCTAGGGGTGAAGGTAATGGTATGACCTTTAATTACTTTCACTTTTCTATCCAGCTACCTAAGAAGAGAGGATACCTTTTCAATCTGCATGTCTATTTCTTTTTCAAGAACAACTAGTGTACTCTAATAAATGGAAAGGATATTTCCCCTGTTGGCATCAGTTTAGCCCTGCCCTTTGAACTCTGCCCTAAGAACCCTGTAAATATTGTGATGGGAGCATTGGACTCTTGAGTCCTTTTTATATTCGAAGAGTCTCCATTCTGGCTCTGACTCTCAGCCACTTGGTATAGGTGGTCCCAGCTCTAGTTAGGAGCTTTCTCATTGCAAATCTCTGTTGCTAGGAGGGTATTTGCACCTTGTGCGTATAAATGTGTGTGTGTATGGAGAGGTTAGCTTTGTTTCAAAAAGCTTAATATAGAGGATGTGTTAAAAGAAGGCTGGTGAGTCCTGGACTAGAAATGAGCTTGATGATTAAAATACCAAAGCGAATTTTCCATAGAGCAGACATCTTTGAAGAGATCGAATAACACGAATTGTACATTGTATGTATAGATGGCACAATGCGTGCATAGAAAGTGTGACATTGTATCAGCATAAGACCCAAGGGAAAAGTCGCCTTCACCTTTGAAATGAGGTTCAGCTGCTACCCAGGTCACAAATACATCTATGCAAAGGAGTGTGCAGGAGAACTTTCCTGAAAAAGGAATTTTAAATGGTGTTCCCTATATATAGCTCCACACCATTTTACTCCCTGGGGGAAGATGACATTTGTTTTAGGGAGGTAGATTTGAATAAATTTGCCTCTTTGGGATGCTAATCAGTATGCAGAGTTTCAGCCAAGAAAAGCCAATTTCTCTCCAATAATTTTAACTCTCTTGGAAAGTGTTGAGATTTGTACTTTAATTGCTCAGGTAATCACCCCACCTCCCCACCCTCACTTTTGCCTGATGGCAAATAAATGCTAACAGTTCTTTCTTAGATGTATACCCTGTTGTTTTTACCAGTGAATTTCATAGCTGAGGGTGCTGGTTTCCTACCTCAGAGGTAGTCCATGCGGTCTGGAATTGCCCCAGTGAATCTCCTGACTCCCAGGTCTCTTCAGAGTTATCTCACTCTGCCCTGTCTCTATTACCTTTGTCAGGGTTCTCCTGATTCTATTATTGCCTTTTTGTCTAAAGGACCCCAATACCAAGTGCACATTTGATGATTCCCTAGAAAGGCTCACAAATTTCAGCATTATTTTTACAACTAAGAAGCATTATAGCGGCAGAGTAAGGGCACAGGGACACAGGCAGAGAAGTAAGGAAAACAAATGAATTATTTTTGGTGGGTAATGGAGAAATCCGTGTGCAAACTTCCTATGCCCATTCCGTCCTGTGTGGGGTTACACATGGCTCACTCTCCTTCTAGTAAAGATGCGCCCACATGGGTGCAGAGCACAGACCCAGGGAAGTCTGTGATTCAGACTCGAGGATTTTCACCAGGGGCTAATTACAGAGGCAGCCAGGCCCACTAAATTCCAGATTCTAAGACAGAATGTGGGTGTGCACCATAAAGAAATGTATGGAGAGACTAAGCAAGCTGGCACAGCAGTCAGATCGTACCACTGAGTAAATATTTCAGAAACGAAGTTCCCCGACAGCAGCCAAGAACCGTCTTTGAAAACAGGACGTTCTAAAGGGAGCAACCTTGGGGCAGGTGACTTAGTTCTGCCCGGCAAACTTGCCCACTTCAGTTATGGCTGCACTGGGACAAATGATCTGGATTTAAGTCCTGAATACGTATTAAGTGTTTCCCCACTAACTCTCCCAATCCTCGATGTCCTCTCTTGGAAAAGGGGCATAAAATCCAGCTACAAGTGATTTGGCACCAAAAAATGTGGTTCCATGCAATTTTGAACAAAGTAGCTTAATTAGTATGACAGTTTTATCTCGAATGAGTACTCTTCTAAGAATTAGTTGGGGAAGTTTACACTACAGAGCTTTGTAAACTACTAGCTGAAATGTTCTATAAAATATTATTCCCAAGTTTAGCATTGCCGTGGTGGACCATGACCTTCTCCAGGCTCGTTCCAGCTCTCACACGGGCCCAGCGCACCGAGACCCTGGAGGTGGGGCACAGATGCTGCTGCAGGACTGTTGCAGTGTGATCTTCATGGGGACATAGACGGCATCTGTGCTTCATCTTGTCACTTTAGAAATGACAGAAAGGAAACATTTGATCTTACCTATGGACTGGAGACTTTCGAAGCACAAGCTCTAAATCCAGATGGCCTCGGTGAGAGTCCTAAATTCTCTGCTTACTGGCTCTGTTCTCTTAGGAAAACGAGTTTCCTGTTTTGGGCCTCAGCCTCTTTATCCACTAGATGAGATAAAGCCCCAGTGTCATTGAGTGGTCAGGAGGGTTAAATGAACTGAAGCATATAAAGTGCTCATCACACTGTCTGACACTTGGGAAATGCCATATGCATGTTTTCTCCTATTACTATTAACTTCATTGATCTCTTCAAAACATTGTGTTGTGTAATAGAAAATAGTTTTGATTTAGATAGATTTGGATTTCAAGACTGACTCAGCCAATGATCTGTATTACTTGAGGAAGTTACTCAACCTCTCTGAATTCTTTTCACCCTAGGTACTATTGATTGGGGATACTATTTATCAGCAGTGTTTGTGTGTGTGTGTGTGTGTGCACACGTGCATGTGGGTGTGCCTATGTATGCACTTAGGATATAAAATTATTTTAAGTAGTCAACCAGTACATGGTAGATGGGTACTCAATTATTACTGTTGTTCCTTAGCCAAGCATTTTTCTGGACTTTGGAGAGAGAATGTTGAATAAGACTAGTCCCTGTTGCTTGGTGTTTGCTTTAGGGTGAGGAAAGATAAACAAATGAACTAGAGCTTACATAGCACAGTATCAGGTAGTGATTGGAGCAATGGAGGGAAAAGGTCTGAATGGGATGGTAAAGCCAGTGGTGGTTTAGGGTAGGGTGATTTTCAAAGGCCTTTCTAAGAAGGTAGTATTTATGTTGAGACTGGAATCAGGAGAAATAGAAAAGGTGCAAAGACCTGAAAGGCAAGTGGGCACAGGGAATAGCAAGGTTAAAGATTCTGAGATGGGAGGGGTCTTGGCATATTCGAAGAACCACAAAAAGGGGGACAGATGATTGGCAAGCAGGGAAGAAAGACGGGGACGAGAGACACAGGGAGGGGACAGGTCCAACAGGGTATAAATGTTGGCTTGTCTTCTAAGAAGAAGGAAGAGGCTTGCAGAATAAGCAAGAGAGACATCATCTGATTTATACTTAAAAACCCAGCCCAATAGAAGGGCAAAGTCGAACCCAGGGAGAGCAGGTTGGAGTCTCCTTCAGAATGTGGACAATGAGGTTGGTGACCGGTACTGGGTGGTAGAGGTGAAGATGTTGAGACTGTATCATTATAAGTAGTATTATTACTGGGATTATTTACTTTAGCTTGTAATTATTGCTGGTATTGTTAAGGTATAAAATAACTTTCTTTTCACTTAGGGCAACACAAACGCAAGTTAGCCATTGTTACACTGATATTTTTGAAGCCGTTCTTCGGTACTCTAGAAGGAAAATATAAAGAGGAAATTTTGTGAACTGGCCTTATTTATTTTCCTCACAGCTATATGGGAGTCAGGCTTATCCCTTTTCTGATTTCTCATATTTCCGCATTATAAAACCCCCAAACAACTTAGAAGAGGAAGGGTGTATACATCTCGGGCATCATGTGTGTAGTGATGATTCTGAAAACGTCTCATCAACTTGTCTGGGCTGGTTACAGAATTTTCCTTCAGGATGTCTGCCTCCTGCCCCTCTAATGGGGTGTTGAATTTCCCCAGAGAAGGTGTGAAAGCTCGGCTGTCAGGGTGGTTCGGGTGTTTTATGCAGGTTGTTGCTTACCCTTCTGTTCTGATGTTTTTCTTTTGTCAGCATTTGATTGGATTCTTTCATCTGTGATTCAGTGTCTATATTAAACTCCATTTGCTTCTCTGCTCCTCCTCAAGGCTTTATTATGTGGAAGAAAAAAGGCTTTGTCCTTTAGTGCTGATTTCTTGGTCTTTTGGGGAGGCAGTCTCTAGCAATGCTGTACGATAAAGAATATTTAGGGTTGATTAACATGTGCCAGATCACTGCAGAGAGAGTTGGTCAGGAAAATGGTCCATCACATTTGCCATGTAAGAGTAAGGTTCAAGGAAACCTTTAAATACCCAAACAGGTCACTTGGGTAGTAGTAGAAATCACTCTTTAATGTCATATATTTACCCGAAGGTGGGATATTACAGAAATAGACATGCAGGTTCTTCAGAAAAGTCTCAGAGTGTGGTGAACTGAAATCATTTTCTTGTTTCTAGTCAGAAGGGAGAAAAAGCAGCGCCTTTTCTTCTTGTCTGTGAAGGGGACTGCTGGAGACCGAAGCTTGGTGCTTGCTCTGACAACTCTTTGTGATACATTTGCCAAGTCAGTTCTCCTCTAGGAGTCTCATTTGTAAAATAAAGGGCTGAGTCAAAAGATTGTAAAGATCTATTCCATCATAAATAGCCCTTTAGATGGGCTGACGGTTTTTTATTACTATTTATGAGAATACCTATCTCTAGCTACTCCTGAACTTGGTTATTATTTTTAAAATAACTCCTTCAAAGGCTAATTTTTGATCCTTTGTTATCTTATATTCTGTTAGAAAAGTTTAAATATTTTCCGAGTAGAAACCAGTTTTAATGAACACCATAAAAATGTCTGGTTTGATATAACGAGACCATTTTCACATCTCCACAGGTGGCCCAAAGTAATGATATTTTACTGAATTCTATTAAAAATGTTCAAAATAGTCTTTAAAATGAATGTTTTCACCAGGTCATGCTCTCATAGAAATCAACTGATACTAGACTTTAGGAACTATTTCTTTAAAATAACAACACTGCATCTGCCAGAGCCTTATTATCCACTGCATACCAGCATTTCATAAGCATCTCATTTCATCTCCCTGTAATATGTGAATAAAGATCGCTGATTTCTTTTTCAAAGGAAGCAACTGAAGCAGAAAGTTTAAGTATTTTGCCTAAAATATTTTCATTAACAAACGCAAGCAAGCGCAACCCCATACGAATTCTTCCCACATAATGCCAAACATGATGTTAGGTGATGAGGGGCAGAGAAGGAGAATGAGGTGGTCACAGGACACAAGGGACTTATAACACAGATAGAAGCACGAGTGAATAGAGTTGGTGGACCTCCTCCTTCTGCCCCAGATACTTCATAACGCCTGTTATTACATACGTATTTTATTTTCATCAATATCTCTTCAGTAGTTTGTGAGCTTGATGAAAGTAGAAAGCATTTTTTTTTTATTCACTTCTTTATGTCTAAAACCTTAAAGAAGCTGAAGGTGGCTACATAGTAGTCCCTCCCAATATACTCTTACATTGAATGAATGAACCAATGGTCTTTAGTATGGGGCATACCGAAAATTGATACAGTGTGTTTTTTAAGCTTATTTATATACTCCATGAATGAAAGAGCAAGAAAGAGACTAAAACAGATATAGAAATGGCATCCTCAACAGGGTCTCAAGACTGCAGACTACTCTCAGTCTGACTCAAGGGCACACAAGTGCTTGGTGTTCTCAGGGTCTTCAGATGAGAATCAGGTATCTTTCCATGTGGGCCTGTGCCTCGGACCGAGACACAGAGTGGACTGTGTGGGATCCAGTGCCTTAAACACCACATCATTTGCTGGCCCTGAAGACTTTGTATGCTAGATATTCTAAATTTACATTAGATGCTTTGACTCACTTAATCTTTACAACCACACAATGAGGTCGATGCTTTCCTCCCTGACTGGAGGAAAGATAATGGACATATAGCTTCTTTAAAAAAGATGAAAAGGAGTGTTTGAAGGACTTTATGACCTTCAAATTAACAGGAGGATAAACAATTAGTCATCTTTAGAGGTTATAACACTGAGTGATCCCTGGATGCTACCAAAATTGGAAATTATCTGGGGATAATATCTGGGATATTTTAACAAATTTAACTTTACTTGTGGCCATTTTACATATAATATGCCATTTGGATCTCTGAGGTGGTGCTAGAGTCATAATTTACTGAAGTTGTACAGAAAGGGAGATGTCCTTACCTATAATCACATATTTAGTCAGTGGCAAAGGCAGACATTTGAAAACACAGGTTTGGAATGTGAGAAAAGACTCAGGAATCTGGATGGAGATAGGTAATGTGAATGAGTCTTGAATCCTGATACATGTTACAAAGACAGGCATTGCCATTGTTTAGATACTATAGGGCATATAACGATATTTGATTACAATGACTTTCCGAAGTGTAAATAGAAGCTGAGAGAAGAGATGGGAATGAGAAAGAGTTTGTCCCATATATTCTAGCAAAAGTAAAAAAGGAAAAGCAACAATCCGACTCTAGAACAGTGTTTCTTTCTGTGTACTAGCAGTTGCGATTCTCTGCTTTAGTGAAATTCTAATGTGATGAGGCCATTTGGATGTTCTGTATGGTTCATTAAAGCATAATTTTACTACTTCTATGAATTCTTGTATTGTTGCCCAAAGCAAGTTAATTTTTGGAAACACAAACCTCACTGGTATTTCTTAGAGGTACTCTGTTTTACATCAGACAAGACATTTAACAAGTTGAATAAAATCTCAAATACAATATAATTCCATTTCCAAACAGTTGTTTTACATGCTCTGTTAGAACTCTATTTGATCCATACTCTGGCCTGAAAACAAAGACATATTCTCTTTAACTCCCCTTGCCTTCATGAAGCAGAATCTCTCTGAGAAAGCATTAGATCATTTAGGAAAAATGGCTCTTGGAGTAACAACTGATTGGCAATCCTGGAAAATAAACAGATAATAATTATCTGAGCAGAGGAAGAAGACACTTATCAGCCTGCTTTGAGCATTGATGGGAGGCCTATGAGTCATGACTGAGGTGGAGGCTTGACTGAGGGAAGAGACTTAAATTTTGCTATTTGGTCACAAAGATTTCTCCAAAATGTCCAGGAAATTTCTTGTGGGAATGTGTAATTTTTTTGTTTGTTTTGATTTTTGAGAATCTCATTCATAGTTGCCAGAGCAACTATGGTGCTTAGAAAGAGGATAGAACATGGAAGATTGAGTATGCTTATGGGAGTATATTGGGCTAGCTGTGTCCCTCAGGGCACTCCTTTGAGGTTGGCGGTATTATATCTCCAATTTTGCAGATTAAAAATAAATCCCTAACACTATAAATGTGAGATTATATGACAGAATATTAAAAGCTTTCTTGGTTAATAATTGTATGATATGTGTTAGAATAGATATTCTTCAAATGAAAATAAAATCAATTAAGAATTAGGCTAAAGACAAAAAAGCTAGCTGACCTTGAGTACATTTAAAAGAGTTTGGACTGGCCCTTTTTGCCTAGTGATTACACAAGACGAATGCCAATCTCATTCAAAAAATAAAATCTTTAGATGTAGGGTATCTTGGTATTTGCGAGGGCCATATTGGATGGAGATTTTTCCCTTAATTTCCTTTTATGTCGCAGGACACACAATTGAACATTTCTGACAGTTCCTATGGGTATGTGAATGAAGTGGAGCTGGGAAAAATGTGAAGCAAATGTGCCTAATAAAATGATTATGTTTCTCTGCTAGGCCTTGAGTTCAGGCATAACTTCTATAAATTCTAATGACTAGCACCAAAGAGTTAATGAGGTCATTTCCATAATTATTCATTTTCCTAAAGTGAAGAGAAGCAGGAAGCCACGGCGATTGTCAAAATTAACTAGGGCATCAATCAAAAGCTCATAGATTTTGAGATAATTCTGTATTTAAACTCAATTTTATTTCCACAGGGGGACTTTAACCTGCCTAGGAGGCTTAATTAGGCTAACTGCCTGCAAAACAGCATAAAACATATGGGTGGGTTCTCATTCAAAACTGGTTTTATGAGCGTTCTCATACTTCGTGCAGAAAACGCATGAACTTTCAGATATCTTCAACTAAGCCTTCTGTTAGTAATTCCATAAGGAGAATGGAAGTGGCGTAATGAATTGATCTTTCTAAAACGATCTTTATACTTTTATTTTTAGATTATGATTTGACTTAAATTATGAACTATGAGTGCCCGGGAGAGACAGAATATATATGGTGGGGAGAGGGGCACGTTTTGAAAGCTTCAGATTAAAACAGAAACTTTTAATACCCCAAGAGAATGTCATTTTGTCCTTGTACCTCCAGAAAAATTCAATAAATCAAGTATTTATTAAAGTTTTCTTATATTAAGTTCCAGGGACTACCGAGATAAATATGATATGATTTTTATCCTCAAGAATCTTAATGAGCATGATAGACACATCCACGGTCAATTATAAAGAATATTAGACCATGGTGAGCAATAGATATATAAATACACATCCATGAGAACATACGGTCAGGCGTGAGTAATTCTGCCTAATAAGAATTGTGAGGGCTTTGTTGAAAAGGATACATCGTCATTGGGTTTTGCGGACACGCTGCAAAAACTGGGTGGCCCCACCCCAAATTTGGAGCAGATGATGATGCTGATGCTGCCACATTCACACGGAGATTCTGGACAGGATTAGTACTACACAATGAGGCTTATCAGGAGGGCAGGGTAGGCGTCCCAAGCTGGTCCGAAAATGGCTTCTCAGAGCAAGGAGAGAAGACTGGCTTGGGGTGTTTATTGTGGTTATGGGTGGGAACAGACCCCACCTGTGCATGGTAGAGGCTTGTTTGGTTTGAATCTCCTGCCACTGCCAAAGGAGGCTTTGCCTATTAACTTGTTCAGATGAGGGTCACAAAGGGCAACCCTTTGTGATCCTCATCTGAACAAGTTGATAGACAGACTTAAAAGCTGTCAGCAGCCAAACATCAAAAAATGGAATTAGGCTCTTTATTACATCCAGATTTGTCTGGATTCATATCTATATCCGAACCAAAAAACCCATATCATCATTTGTATATTATTTGAAATATAAAGGAAGGGTTTTTGACAGCATGTAGTGGTCTAGTAACTGTTACCTGCATTAGCTCACAAGCCGTTATCACTGGCCTATGCTTTTCTAGAGAATTCGGGACAAGCTTATACCACCTTGCCTCAAATCTGCTCAGTGTGACTGCATCTCTACCGCTCTCTGCTAGCATCCTTCACTTCATCTGTTGCTCTCATCACTTAGTCCCTGAATGCCCCTAGACTACTAAGAAATGGTACTCATTTGCTGTCTGCTTCTACATGTCACTTCTTGCCATTGCCCCAGGAAGCTGCTAGCACTGTAACCATGACACAGCCCACATGTTATTAGCATAGGAATCTTATCCAGCTCCCTGAACTCCAAAGAACTCCTCCTTTACGATACTTCAAGGGTGCATTCTCCAGAGCCCACTCCGAAGATTGGCATGCGTTCTGAAACCGTACACCAGCGCTCTCAACTTTGAACATAATCACTTATCTCTACACTGCTCAGAGTCGCTAACGTCTTGGAAGTCTGCCCTTTAGCTTCTCTACTCCTTCCTTTTCTCACCATCTGGCATTCTCTTGTTGTTTACTCCCTTCTAATCTAGCTTACATTCTCTGATACATCTTTTTTCTTAATTGATTCATTTTCTTTACCAATATTTGAGTATCGACTGAGTGACACAGTCTAGATACTAGAAATATGGCATCATTATATACTTTCTGTTAATTTATTCATTTTCTTTGTTTCTTTTTTTTTTGGAGAGGTTTTTGCTATAGGGCGCATGCGCTCGCCAGACAGAGAGAGACATAGAGACAGAAAGCGAGAAATCACCCCCCAGAGGGGATGGTCACACCACAATCCTTTCTCCTCCATTCTCTTCTTGGGATCTTGGGCACGCACGCACACGCGCCCGGCGTGAGTAAGCCACCGGGTTCGGGACGCAAACCATGGTCGACTACGTGGGAGTCCAGTGACATAACCATTACGCTAACTGCTGGTTCCCAATTTATTCATTTTCGTTACCAATATTTATTGTAGTATAAATTGAGTGATATGGTCTAGATACTAGAAATATGAGGTCAAAAATAAATTTAAAAGTTTTAAACACAGGATCTCACTATGTCATGATACTCCTGTGTCATTCTCCTGAGTAGCTGGAACTATGGATATGTATTGCTGCTCACAGCTTATTGTGGGATAGGAATTGAAGCTGGGCCTCCCATGTGGCCTCAGTCTGCCAAGTAGCAGTGTTTACCAGAGTGCACTGCTGTGGTGGGACTGAAAATAAATAAGTGTAACTTTCATCTTGGATAGTGTAAGTTTTCAGGGAGAAAGGCAAATAATAAACAGATGAGCAGGTTTATAATACCAGAATGTGATAAGAGCTGTGAAAAAACATAAAGCAAGTTAAGAGGGCCAGAGAGTGGCTAGGAACAGGAAGCTGTTACTTTATACACTAGAGGGCCATGGGAGGCCTCACTGTCTGAAGCAGAGAGAACAATAGAGAATGTAGGAGAGGAAGAGTTGACAAAGAGGTTAAGGACCATGCAGAAGGGGGCCTTCCAGACTGTTGGAATATGTTGGAATATCAGGCAGAAAGTGGATGGATTCGGAATGCTCTGATTCCTCTTGGCATCATCTTCATTCTCAATACTCTGTCCCTGTTTTGTTTTCCCTCTCATTTTCTTTCATATACTTTAAACATAGAAACATGCTCAAGTGAATCTCCTGTATTAAATAAACAAACTATAGAAACAAAGGCATTAGCTTCCATCTGATCTTTCTCCTCTCTTCGATAACTAAGCTCTAAAAAGAGTAATAGTCATTTGCTGTTCTACCCACACTTGCACACCTCCTGTTCGTTCTTCAATCTATATAATCATATTTTGTCAACCCGCTGCTGTCAAGGTGGTTGCTAAATTCAAAGGACATATTTTAGTACTAACTTTATTTTACTCTCCCTCTCTTTCTGAGTATGAATTATTGACCATCCTCTTCTGGAAACTCTCCTCTCTTGGTTTTCAAGTCATGATGTATTCCCTAGGGCTCCATTTTTGGATTTCTTTCCTTCACCTTCTCTTCTCACACTGCCATTCACTTTCATGGCACCAATTGTCATCTATATGCTGATAGCTCCTTAATATATATTTCTAGGACAAGTTGCTTTTTAAAAATTTAGTTCCAGCCCATATATCAAAGTTCCTACTACTTCCACTTGAATGTCTCAAAGGGACTTGAAACTCATTGTATTGATAATTTATCTTTTTTTTTTCTCCCACAAGTGACTTTTTTTGTCCGTCTATATTTCCAAAGTTACTGATGAAGCCAAGAGTCAACTAAGGTTTTCAAACTACTTTTAGCCCCATGTTCAACTGGTCTCCAAGTCCTGCTGAGTCTAATAAACTGATGCAGTCACTTCCTGGACTAAGATCCCCCAGCTAAATTCTGTTTGTCCTTGAGACTCCTCTCAATTGTCATTCAGTCCAGGAAATTGTTCTGTGGCAAGGGTCCCTGGATCCTTGTCTTTGGATAGAGTAAACAGTCTTATCACCTCTTTCATCACTCCATGGCTTAATTCCTTCAGGTACTTAATAAATTCTTTGGTAGTCATCTTGATACTCATATGTCTCTGAAGATTGTAAGCAACTTGAGGGTAAAGAGCATGCCTTTTTCATTTTTACATCTGTAATGTTTATCATAATGCCTGACATATTGTAGATGCTCAGTTAATAAGCAATTGACATTTATAAAGGGTAAGTGGGGTTTTGTAAGGTAGAGAACAGTGTATTAATCAGAATTATAATAGTATCAAGTGATAGTAACTCAGTTCTAACAAGCCAAGAGGACACTAGGGTAGATAACAGAATGAAGGTGTGTGTGTGTGTGTGTGTGTGTGTGTGTGTGTGTGTATTGAAGTGAGGAGATTATATATAATACATAATCTCCTCACTTCAATAAGATAATAACCAACGTATCTATGGAGACCTGAAACTGGAACCAGGGGCTTGAATGCAACAGGTTCTTTTTATTTTCTCTTGTATCTATCTCTGTGTGTTGTTTTCATTCTGTCAGGCAGCTTTTCCCCATGCAAATAAGTTTATGGGTGTCTGGATGTACACACAGAAATGATTGAACCAGTGGATGTAACTGGTGTACTGAAGCATGATACTTAGCCAAGGTTAGTACTTAGTTCCACTCCAGAATGATGAGTGTGAGCGGCGAATTTAGATTTGGTTAAGGGAGGTGGATTCTAATTAGATGCTATGATTGAAGTGGGGAAGATGGACAGTTATTCTTCAAAGTAAGGAGATGGATTGTTCCAGAAAAAGGAGAGAATTCTGAGCAGACACTATGATACGTAACAACTAAAATCAGTAATATTAGCTAATGTTTCCTGGAATTTATTTTGTAACAGCTACAGTGCTAAGCCCTTATGTGTATTTTCTCATTGAGTTCTCTCAACAATCCTATTATATGGGTGTTTCAGTTGAATTCTTTCATCTATAATAATATAAGGGGATTTCAGAAAGTTTATAGAAAAGATAAAACTAGGTATGAGTTACTCTGATGTAAAACATTTGTAATCTATGCATAATTTTTCATAATACTCATTTTTTGTGAAGTTTTTGAATACCTTTCATACAATGCCCAATAAAAGTGGCTTAGATAGGGTTTTATTTTGTTCAAATAAACACAAGCACAGACTGAGATAGGTGATGCAATATCAGATCAACTACTCAAAGGTGTCGGGCTTTTGGTTGGCTTATTTCTAGTTCTCTTAGATTTCCACTCATGATCACAAAAGGACTGCCAGAGCTCCAAGTTCACATCTTCACATAGCACATTTATATACAAGAAAGAGATGGAGGCTTCTCTTTGTACATTGTTTTTTTAGGATGGAGAAGAATCTTATGAGAAACACACCAATGAGGCCAGTCCCATAGCACAGTGGTAAATAGAGTCAAATTGAAGCAGGCCAACTTAGAGGTTTAGCAGGACTGTAGCCATTTTGAAATTAAGAAGCCCTTGAAAGAGAACAATCTTGCCATGTGCTGAGTCATAGGGAGATTTGACTCAGGACTGGTCAGAAGAAAAAATCAGAAATGAGTATTTGAAGTAAACAGGAATCAGAAATAATTACTCAGGGGAGCCATTGACTCTGACTGACTGTAGTGAGGAGTGATTTGCATACACCTAGAATATGTTGAGCTTTTTGAGATAGTTTGATGGTGTTTGCTGACTCTCTCCCTGTAACTGGTTACAGAAATAAACTCCTTTCTTCTTCAGCCTCTGCTCATTTCATTGACCACAAGATCAGCCAGACTTAGATGGCTGGTAACAGGCTCCCACTTGGCCAAATGCAGTTCGAATTTTAGCCATGGTGGTTTGAAAAACACGTGAGGTGTGTGTGTGTGTGTGTGTGTGTGTGTGTGTGTACAAAATCCTGATGGGACAGAGAAATGGAGAAAAAAGTATTGCAGCCATGCCTCACTGCCTAGTTTCTTCAAGTACTCAATATACCCTTTGGTAGTCATCTTGATACATGTATATCCAAAGATTATAAGCGACTTGAGGGCAAAGAGTATGCCTTTTTCATTTTTACATCTGTGGTGTTTATCATGATGTGGAGTGTGTGCTCTTTTTCTCTGGCAAGTCCACGTACCCACTAGCAATTAAAAACAAAAAAAAGAAACCCACCTGGGGCCAGCAGATGGTGTAGTGGTTAAGGCACTGGACTCCAACACGGCTGATTGCGGTTCGAGTTCCATACCTGGCAGCTTGAAAATCATGTGGGACATATATGTATGCATGCCTAAAATCCTGAGAGGAGACAGAGTAAGAAAGGATTGCAGCATGTCCAATCCCCCAGGGGTGATTTCTCACTTCCCCTCTCTCTGTCTCTCTCTGGTAAGCATACATGTTCTATGGCAAAACCTTAAAACGACCAAACAACAATAAAAATGGAAAAGAAGTAACAACTTTAAAATTTTCCTTAGGAGTGACAGACCAGGATGGCCTTATATGCTCATCATTAAGCAAATAAAGATGGGAAAGCAAGTCTTTGACAGCTTTTTAGCTTCATAGTAGGACTTCCCCTTTTATGACAGTGAGAGAACAGCTACTAGTAGGCAACACAAATTTTTGCTATAGTGAGTAATATTTTATTGGAATGTTTTGGCGAAAATAAAATAGAAAATATTGCTAATAATGATTAAACTCTAAGGACCTTTCTTATTAGCCTAAGAAGTCTGGAGGAAGGCAATCTTCATAATAGTTTCACCAAATGGCTCAGTAACTTTATCAAAGACATGCACTCTTTCCTTCTACCCTTCCAGCTGCAGTATTGGAGGTATCGCTCCTGATCACGTGGCTGTCAATAGCCCAAAAATTATCTCTATACATGATGTCTTCACATTCAGTAAGAAGGTAGGATGGGTGGGGCCAGCAAGTGGCGTAGTGGTTGAGGTGCTGGACACTCCCACATGGCTGACTATGGTTTGAGTCCTGGACCTGGTGGTTTGCTTTTTCACTTTCCTTCTCTATCTCTTTTTGTCTCTCTCTGGTCAAATTAAAATAAATGAATGAATAGATAAAATTAAAAATAAATAATTCTTTTTAAGAAAAAGAAGGTAGGGTGGAAAAAGGCTTGATCCTCAACCTCTCCCTTATAAGGAAGAAAATTATTTCTCAAAATTCCTAAGATTTCTGCCTTACATTTTCTTGGCCAGAATTGGGTTACATGCCCTCTTCTACACCTATTCCTGGCAAGTGGGAATTAGTCGTAGTGGCTATGAATTAGCATGTAGAGATAATATAGACAAAGTCAAGAATGCATGCAAAGTAGAACCTTGCACCTCCATGTGGTTTGAATCCTAGGGTAGGTGGAGGTTAGGAGTAGAATGAGGGGTGTGGAATACTTGTTTTCCCTACAGAATCCTTTCTAAGATAACTTCCTAGTTATCAGTTATCCAGACCCTAAAGCTTACAATTGTTCATCATTTGGGGCAAAATTTAGTTTAGCACAACAAATACCTTTAGTTTTGAGAGCATGTTAAGTAGTACAGATAGAAACATAAATCAGACCAGTCCTTGACCTCAAGATGCTTGTAGAAAGTTGTTCAAGAGAATTTGCATGATCAGATCTGCCTTGTTTCTGAGTTATGTTCTTCCTACAGGACTTGTGTTTCCCTTCTAGAATGAATGTATGAAAGTTTGTAAGTTTTTAGAGATGCGTGATTATTATTCTCAATGATTACAAATGGGAATAAAAGAGTTTGATCAAACAGGGATAGCATTCTAGAACTTAGTCTCTTTTCCATGCTGTCTAAAACTGTGTGAACATTCAGTTCCTGGCTGGTGGCTCTAATTGGCACTCTCTTCAACAATCTCTAAGCAAGAAAGTATTAATTAGACATGAAAAAAGAGAGTGTTCTCTTATCTTCAAACCCAGCAGGTGGTTGCTGCAGTTGAAGGCAAGGATGAAATTGATGATAAAAGTTACACCTTGCTAAATCACTTTATTCTAAGATAGAAACTCACAGATCTGATTTGCTAGATGTAAAGCATTCAGTGAAAGATTTACGATGGACTCAGTCTACAGCTTTGCAAACTTTTCCCATTCCTGTTTGTAACACAGAAATACATACGATGAAATATATTAACTTTCAACCATTCCAACCTGTGATGGCATGAAATTCTTAAGATGAGGACTAAATTAAGTTTTAGTTGTGAGTATAGGCGTTGACTCATGTTAATTTCAGGCACTGAATCGACAAGCCCTCTTTGGTTTCTCTTTTTCTTTTACCTCTCCTACCTTTTTGATGTTCTTTCCCCTTGGGTCCTCTTCCATTACCTATTCATTTAAAATACTTGCAAGACATTTGAGTCTTTTTCCTTTGGGTGATCTGACATGCTGTCATGATTTTAATGATCCTTTATAGCAGGGGGCAGGCAAGTAATTAAATATGTGAATTGGATCAATGCAATCCATAGGAAATGATGGGGCCAGTGGCAAATTGGAAAGTACTGAAGACATTTCATGTTGTACATGGGAACGCGACAATAAAACTCCACCTTGCTGGCTGGATCGAAATAAAAATAAAATTCATCTGCCAGGTTAATTCAGTCCTTAGTACCTAACTTGCTACTCTTCACTTTCTCATCTGTGATCTCTGGTTGGCCTTTCCCCAAAGCTTCGACCCCACATTGCAAATTGTCTGTTGGCTATTGAGTGAGTGAGTGTGTCTCAAACCCACTGCATTTTAGAATCACCTGTAGAAGCTTTTAAAAATACTGCAGCTCAGGGGCTGGCATCTGGGCTTTAAAATGTTTTTAGACTTTCTTCAGGTATTAATACTACCAAAATAGATGCTTTTTTTTCTCCCCTTTTAAAAATCCTAAGCATTTTCCTGTAATTTAAACATGTAAATGGCACATGGTAGAAAACAAAAAGTGTTTTTAAAGTTTAAATTTACGAATGAAGAATATTTTGGTTTATCCTTTTAGATTTTAGTTTCCAGTTATATTGCGTTATGGTAAAAAATGTACAGTCTTCTATGTTTTTTTTTATTTATTTTTTTAAATTTTAGATTTTTGTGAACTATCTTTGAAAGTTTTATTCCTACATTTAAAAACGTGTTTTTTCTATTCATAGGTAAAAATTCTTTTATCTACCCTACTTATAAAGTACCTTATCTAAATCCCCTTTCTCCTAATTTTTATGTACTTGATCTTATCATTTTTTGGTGACATGTACCAAATCTACCTCTATGAATGCTTATTTGTAAATTTTTTCTTATGGTTCTAGAATTTTTTTTCTTTTATGTTAGGCAAGTAGCCTAACATTTTTTAAACTTTATTTTTTTCTGCTTCTAAAAGTATATAACTGTAAAATTCTTGGTGAATTTTTCCTCTTATAACTCTAAGTAATTTCTAGACATTGGATTTTATTTTACTACTTAACTAGAGCTGCTTATTGGGGAGACATTTGTCTGGAGATTTATTTTTCTATCATCTTTCATTTATTTTCAGTCTATCTATATCATTTCAGCTATCATCTTGTTATAAATCTATAGCTGAATTAATAATGTTGAATCCAATGACATAGTCTGTATTTTCTATCATAGAACATAATACATTCACAGTTTTTAGTTTATTGATAACTCTGAATGTATTCCTACCATCTTTTTTTGTGTCATCTATTTGTTATGCTTAATTTTTCTCTTATCTATTCACTTTTTTCTTCCCTGAACTTTATTTTAAATTTTTAACAAATCTACTTGCAGTGTCATGTTCTATGTGTTAAAAAAAAACCAGACATTTAGGTCTATATTATTAAATATTTATTTATATATAAACTTGCTAGAGAATATATGCACTCACTGGAGAGAAACAGAGAGAGAGAGAACAAAAGTGAGAAAGCGTATCCCATGGGGAATGGCCATGCCGCAGTCTCTTTTCTTCTGATTTTCCTATTGGAATTTTGGACATGCATGAAAAGGGAAGAGGTTAATCTTGACAAGATTTCACCACTGTGATACTCCCAGTGAACTAAGACACAGGTGCATGCTGAAGTACCCAGTCTGCTTACATTGTGCTGGGAACCAAAGCCAGGACTCTCATATGGCCTCAGCCTCTGATTAGCAGTTTTTTAGAAGCATGTACCCCACCATGACAGAGTTGTACTTTAGTCTCCTTGGATAAAATATAAGAGTTTGATAGAAAATATCATAGGTAAAATTTGACACATAGCCTCAGTAGTGAAATTTCTAAATTTTCCAACTGTAGAAAGACACACTACCCTGAAACATGTGTTCAGAAAGGAAACACTCTTTGAACAGAATTCAACTTAATTTATCTTTGATTTTAGTAACATGCATTGGTTTATATCTTCCAAGAACTGTTTGCAGTATGAGACTGAATAATGATCTGATTCTTTGGTATAGCCGTCTTACAAGGGCAAAATTACTGACTATCCTATCCTCTATCTAGGATAGAGACGACTTAAAACAAACCACTAGAAGAACTTTTTGCCATGGCGGAGTGATAATCTGCCTTGGGTGGAACGGCTCATTTCCCCCTCCTGTTGTAGAAGCACACGGAGGAGGGAGGCTGAGTGGTTTAAGACCTGGTCAAAGAGAAATTGGAACTTGTGCTAGGTGGTCTTCTTGGCTCAACTGGTGTTTAATTATTTTGGAAATTAATTTTAGTCAATTTGGAAGGAGAACTGCAAATGGAGTGACCATGAACATCTTCTTTAGCAATATAAAATACTGTGAGGGTCCTTGAAAAGACAGCTGAATAACTCTTCTCAGGCATTAGCTAATTTGTTCCTGAGAGTTTTTTGTTCAATTTAATGCAGTTAATACTTCAGTGTGTTTCCTAAACATCAAGGCAGTTGCTATTTTGTTTTGCTTTAGATTTCAAATCTATTGCTTTTTCCTGCAGCAAAATAGTGATTCTGTTTTATTAATTTTAATCTAAAAGTATGGCTTTCTTCATGCTGTTTAGTCAAACTTTTTCATGACACATTTTTCATTTCACTTCCAATAGCAGGTAGGTTATTTACGAAACGAATGTTAATAAACAAAGGCCTTAAATAACTCCTGAAGTGTACAATTAGGAGCACTGTTCAAATAATTAAGAGGAGGTTTTCCCTCTTGACATTGGCTTAGCTGGTTTTCCGATGTATTTATTCAAAAGAGGCATTCACCCGGATTGTAGTTCATCCCTCCTTTGATAGCAAGCCCTGTGGCTGCATCATCCCCGTGGTCCATTAATCTCTTCCTGCATTACCCTGAAATTGTGTTGGTTATAAGTAATCATAAACTGTCAGCTCTGCAAAGCTAACATTTGTTAGCTTCACAGGCATGAAAAAACTAGAGATAAGTGAGGTTGTTAAAAAGTCAAATTAAATGTTAATTGATGCAAGGGCACAAAGCAGTAAGGCACTTAAGAGTTTAGATGCAGGCACTACATTTATCAGACTTGACAAATTATCCTGAAGAGTTTCCGTAGATATATCTGCCTTTATATTTTTCCTCCATCACCATTTTACACGGAAGCATGTCACAACCCAGAACGAGTTAAAATACCACTTGGGTGAGCGTTTGTATAGCCTCAGATGAAGCCATAGGTGAAATTCTATTGCATGTATTTGCAATGTTTTATTTTTCCACAGCGTGATGATCTAAGGAGAGAATCAAAGAACAGACTATCCTAGAAATTTACATAAGGAGAAAAGAACATGCACACTCTTGGGGAATTAAAGAGGAGATTCTTTCTTAATCATCTCATACATTTAAATTACCCAAATTTGCATAAATGCTGAAGTGTGAATTGTTCCCTTAAAAAAAATAAATAACCAATTCCTTTCAGACCATTGCTAATTATTCTTGGCAAATGTGGTAACTTGGCTGCCTTTGCCCAGAACACTGACTCCAGGCGTGGCTTGCTTAGATGCTGGTTGATACACAAGGCAGAAGTAGGCTAAAACGTTGGTACTAAAATAGCTTTGTTTTCTTGGATCTTGGGCTGTCAGTAGAGTATAAAAAATAGAAAACCATCTGACTGACTCTGGAAGCATCATGCTTTCACAGAAATGGCAAGGTAATTGGAGACGGGATTTTTGCTGGATAGTATAGTATCCGAACTAGTCTAGTGTCAGTTACTTGGTATGAATTTTGGACGTGGCTTGGTACCTTTTATTGTGTCACTGTTTCGCACTCTCTTTTTCACTGTCTACTTAGGAAGTAATGGCAAATAGGTTAAAAATAAAGCTCCCAGGCTCTGGAATTGCCTGTAAGTGACTCTTGATTTTTGACTCACTTTGTATGTAGAATTTCCTGTGGCCACAAACATGCTGATTGTCATGCACATTCATTTTTCAGGGCAAGGCAGACAGAGTATTCCAACCTGAGATTGACATTTATACACAGGACTTACAGGATTTGAGGATTTTTTTAACTTTGGGGTGGATTTTGACAACTCATTATTGACCTGTCATTTAAACAGTTTTGTTTTTCTGGTAGGACTTTCTTTCTTCTCCATCAGAAACTTGCTTGAATTCTGCTTTCCTCCAAAATACAAAGACTTCCTTGAGGCACAGGCTTTGTTGGAAAGAAGTTTGAGATGCCTCGAGCTACGAGGGACGAGGAGTTTGTGTTTGAATATAAGGGCCACGGAATTAAATGGAATTCAGTGGATATTATGGGGTGGCCACATTATGCTTTATTGAACGAACTTAAACATCTAAGCACAATCCAGGCTCAAGTAGTCTCTTTGAAGAGGAATGGCAAGTGAAGTAACAGCAGCAGCCCTGGGAAGCTATTCAGAGTGCCCAGTACAAGGGATGAGGCTGTGGGAAGTGTAGAAATTTCTTGGTGTCTGCTCACCAAGCTAAGTGCCTGTGAATCTGTTTTTCCTAAAAACCAGTTAATTGATCTGTTAGTTAGGATGGTACTAACATTGTAACAACACTTTTTCAAATTTTTAGTGGTCAGCTTTTATTTCAGGTCAACAAGTGACTTTCTTTAATGTAATGATTAAGGCTCCTTATGCTTTGAGATCCTGTCACTTTCATCAAATGATTTCCAATGTTACTGGCTTGTCTATCTTAAGCCACAGAGGCAGAAGCACACATTGGTTCTGCTTATAGTCCATAGGCTAGAACTCAGTCACATGGCCTCACCCAATATCAAGGGAGGCTAGGAAACATTGTCTGGTGTGAACCCAGGTAGAAGAGGCAATGGGTCTGGTGAGCACCTGGCTAGTCTCTGCCACATTGCTCTTCTGGTTACATATTGTCTATGTCTATGCCTGTGTTTTTATGTATATCTATTTATAGTTGTTTATGTATATATGTAATATGTACATCTACTTCTAGTTGTTTTACAGTCTTGTCTTTCTGGAATAAGTGTGTTCTAGAGCAAGTACTTAAATGAATTTTGGTTTGGTTTCAATATTGTTTGACATAGCAACATAAAATTTTGCCTGGTCTTAGTATTACATAATACAGTGTGTTAAAATATGAAATATGTATTTGGTCTTTTCCCTGTTTTCAAAAACGAAACTCCTAAAACCCATGTAAATAGGACTATTAAGAGAATCTGTCTTATTGGGTTGTTGGAAAAATCATCATGCATTTTTGCATAGAAAACCATGAAAAAAATACATGACTTTTCTGACAACTGAAAATATTTAGCCATTGACCTTGGTTCCTGACACAGAATTTCAAAGAGTTTTGTCATTTTCTGAATAACTGGAGTGCCTGACATAGAGCTCCTAAGTCTTTTGATATTTCCTTGATGAAAAGAACATTTTTTTGTTCAAATGAGAAGACACTTGATAGACTACTGAATAGCCTCAGGATGCAAGCCGGATGTCAGAAGAACCAATCGTATGATTAGAGAGTTGGAAATTTTAGTTGCATCTGACCAGGAAAGGGGGAGGGGCTATATGTTAAGCTGATCACCAAGGGCCAATGATACAATCAATTATGCTTATGTAATGAAGGCTCCGTAAAAACAGGGTTCAGAGAACTTCCGGATTACTGAATACATGTGAGTATTTGGGGGGTGAGATGCCTGGAGAGGGCATGGAAGCTCTGTTTCTTCCCACAGATCATGCCCTATGTTCCTCTTCATCGGACTGTTCATTTATATCCTCAGTAATATCCTGTATCATAAACAGGGAATGTAAGTAAATATTATGGGCTACTCTTGGAAATTAATTGAACCCAAGGAAGGGGTCATGGGAACCCTGGTTTATAGCCAGTTGGTCAGAAGTACAGGTCACAACCTGGGGCTTATGAATAGCACCTGAAGTGGGTGCAGACTTGTGGGACTAAGCCCTCAAGCTGTGGGATTTGATGCTATTTCCAGCTAGATAGTCTCAGAATTAAATTGAGTTATGAGACTTTCAGCACATGTCTGCAGAAAATTGCTTGGTTATTTTGTGAGGGAAAAGTCATACATATTTTGGTGACCACAGTGAAGTGTTTTGTGTTGAGTATTGAGGGTGAGAGTAGAATAAAAAATAGTTTTCCTCTCCTAAGATTTCCTCCTCCTTAGATATGGGGTAATTGTGTCTTTACATCTCCAAAAGGAGAAAACTTAAGGTGTCATCTAGTTCCAAATTTAGTACCTCTTTGCATACAGAATCATCTTTCTTGGAAGTGGACTTGGCTTCAAGTTGTCTGATGGTCTGTGAACCTAAAAGAAAAATTGAGACAGATTATTTACTCTTCTCGCTCTATGTGGCTTCTGTCTGTGTCCCATGTGCAGTGGTAGAAAGGAGGTAAGATAACCACACTGAAAACTCACACTACCAAATTGAAATATTGGGAAAGGCAAGAGTTGTCTCTGGTCTACAATGTTAATGACTTCTAGTGGGAGGCATGGTGAAAACCCTCCATCCGGCCTATTTACTTGGTTTTGACTCTGTCCTCTGCAAGAAATCCCTTTGTGTAGTGTTCCATATAGTTCTTGGTTCCACCAGAAGAGATTCTTTCTTGTCCATAATCTTCCATACAACGTAACAGAAGTGGAAATTGGAGAGTTATGTCCTCCTTGGGAGCTGCACAATTCTCACAGTCGCTATTTTTGTACAGTCTTACTGAGCCTAAGAATATGTTAAGGTCTGAAGAAATGGAAAGTTTTGTTTTGTTTTGTAGAAGTTTTTGCCTTAGGGCATGTGCACTCACTAGAGAGAGAGAGAGACAGAGATAGTGAGAGGGAAAGTGAGAAATCACCCTCCCAGGTCATGTCCATGTTGCAATATCTTCTTTTCCATTCTTCTCCTGGAATCTTGGGAACACACACACATGCTCCTGGTATGCGTTTCAAGCCACTGGATCTGAGACTCAAACCATGGTCAGCCATGTGGGAGTCCAGTGATGTAACCACTATGCTATCTGCTCGCCCTGAAATCACAGCTCATAGTTTCTTTGGCAGTACATTTGTCTTAGAAACTTGGTCGACTTCTGATTTACTTGCTTCTAGTACATTCTAATGTCAAGAACCGTTTCCAAAGTTCTTTCTTAGACATAGTTTTCTGGTTTGCTTTTTCTTTTTAAAATTTCTTTGCATTTGAAAATGAATACTAATATAATATCTTTTGGATGTAGTATACGTGATGTCTTTAAAAGGTTCATTGAAAACATGTATTATGAAAACACTGGGCATGAATTTCAAAATTTTTTGCACCAAAATAAACTCATACTTTTTTTTAATGGCTTGCTAGCAGGCATGTGTGCTTGCTGGAGAAAGCCGGGTGGGGGGAGGGGGAGAGAGAGAGAGAGAGAAATCCTTTCAGGATTTTGGACATAACACACACACCTAGCATGTTTTTCAAGCTGCCAGGTCCAGGACTCAAACTATGCATTTGGTCATGTGGGATCCAGGTGTCAAACCACCATGCCATTGGCTGGTAGTAAACTCATGCTTTAATTTCATTTTTTCCACAGACTTTTCGAAGCCCCTTCATATGTTACTGAGAAGAAGCCTACTCTCCTGTTTCATGTTAAACAAAATTGAAACCAAGCAAAAATCACTTAGCTTCTTATCCCTGAGAGGTAACAGTGTGAAACACTAACATAGCCACTTTTCCTAGCAAGTTATCGTACCTTGCTGCATCCAGAAATTCAAAACTTTAAAAATCTCCAAATGCATGTTATTTAACTAGCATCCACAAAGTGTTTTAAATGTATCTTGACTAGTGCTTATTTATTCTTAGGATTAAATGGGGTTTCCCAGCTGGAGAGTTATGGTGTAATAATGCTGAAAAAAATTAGTTGATTTTTGCCTACAATCTCTCCAAGGATGAGGCATCCATTTTGCTGGGACTCTCCCTTAAGAGGTTTTCAAGGTCTTGTTACTTAGTGAGAAATGTCGTGATCTCTAATACACTCAATCTTTGAGAAAGAGAGAAAGAACAAATGCTATTCTAAAATGAAAAATTTCAAAGCTACTAAGATCTTTTGAACTCCTAGATTTGAAAGTGTTTCTACTAGCTTTAATGATAATGAGACTGACTCCTTTTTATGTCCATTGATGTTTTGCTATAGGTTAAAAACAGTTTGATTTATAAATTTAGGGATATCACCTTTAATCCTAGACTCTGTCCTATTGCAAGCAGGCATGGCCAAATATTGCAAGGGAATTAGGCAATACATTCAGTTTTATCATCACCAGGTTTAGGCAGCCTTTTTTCGACATTCTTCTAAACAACCTTTGCATAATCTAAAATGTGAATATATGGTTTCCTGGAAGAAGCGTTAAAAATGGAAAGCCTTTTCATCTCTATGGAATAGACATTATCAGCTGCTGTTAACCAATAGCCCTGTAGTAAAACTTTGTGGGGTAAACCCTTGATTTATAGCAACCAATTTAAGAGACATAAATCAACTTTGGCTCACTGGAAAACTCGTAGACAAAGGCCCAAGCTGATAATTCTTAGGTATCCACCAGAAGCAAATATTTAAGAAAGGACAGTTTTTAGATAGTTGGATCAAGTTGACAACTGCATGAAGTAGACAGCTTCTAAGAAACTCAGAATAAGATCCAATTGAGCAAAGTTACAGATTACCAGACTTTAACTCTGTTCTTGCTTATTTTTTTAAAACTATGTCATATATTCTCTCCTGCTTAAAGGTTTTGGACTTGTTAACATATACTTGTTATTCTTTTTAAAACATTTTAAGAAGTGTTTTTCCACAGGGGTTATGTGCTCACTGGAGAGAGACAGAGAGGGAAAATGAGGTATCACTCCCTCGGGTGGGTAGCCACAACATAATCCCTCCTCCATTCTCCTGAGATGTGGGGCACACATGCACACACACCTGGTGTGAGTTTTAAGCCATCAGGTTTGGGACTAAACCTGTGCTCAGCCATGTGACAATCCAGTACCTTTACTACCACGTCATCTCTGACCCCTACATTGCTATTTTTTAACCATGATACTCATAAAGCCCCTTCTTAATATGGTTCTTTGCATCACCAACTCCTTGTCTGGCTATGATTTTCTTGTGATCTGGCAAAATATATATTTCAAAAAATCCAGTTCTACTAGCATCAGTTCCTTCTAATGGATTAACCAGTATCTTGGTTGATTGGATTCAACAACTAAGCAGCTCCTTAGATTGCAAACAAAACAACAGATAATATAGCCAAAAAAAATCCTAAATCATTTACATAAAACATCTAGTATAAGAGGTTCCCATTTTGTTAAAATAACATCAAAGGACTTTTCAAATAGTTGGTTTTTATAACAACACTTTCACAGAAATAGAGCTTGGAATATGACTAAGAAAAATACAGTGAACAAGTGAAAGCCACGTGCTATGTTCTGGATTGTTTCCCTCCCCAACAATTCATACACTAAAACCCTAAACTCCAAAGTGAAGGCATTTGGAGATAGAGACTGTTAGGAGATAATTAAGGGAAGATGAGGTCTAGAGGTGGAAACCTCATGATAGGATTATTGCCCATGTAAGAAGAGACCCAAGAGTTCTTTTTCTTTGCTGTGGACAACAAAGCAAGAGAGTGCTGATCTATAAGAAAAGAAAAGAAAAGAAAAGAGCTCTTACCAGAACTTGACCTTGTTGGTACCCTGATTGCGTATTTCTAGCCTTAAACGTTAGGAAAAAAATACATTTCTGTTATTTAAGCCATCCAGTCTATGGTATTTTGCTATGATACTCAAACTAAGACACCGTCTCATTTTGTGGGTGTATGAATGTGAGATTTCTTAGACAGGGTCTTTCTGTGTTGTGATTCTACCTCAGCCTCTCAAGAAGTTGGGATTACAGGTATGACTTCTTGCCTGTGCTTAGCTTTTTGGGCTAGGAATTGAACCCTGGTCTCCCACGTATCCTCAGCCCACCTAGCAGAAGCAGCCCATGAGTGCTACCTCAGCTGGGTCAACACCATCCCATTTTAACAAACCTGTAGGAAAGCTTACTTCTCAAGCTCAACCTCATGCTGTTTTACTATAGAAGTGATTGATGACCTCCCTAATTTAAATCTTACCATTGGACTCTAATCTACTTTTACTGAGTGGCAGTAAAAGTTATGAAGTAATTACATAGTCTTCAGGGGTATTTTGACTTAAAAGAGAATATTGGGTGACTCCCAACAGTCATGGAGAGTCTTCTGGATGCCATCCACAAACTGGACTAGCTTTTATTATATCAATAACTGATGCTTACATTCAGGATAGTACCTGATACCACCGGGGTCTGTTGTGATGCATTTTTTTGCCTCCAAAAATAGAGAAATCTTTAAGTAAATTAGTTCAAAGAGAATAGAACCTGAATCTCAATTTGAGACCCTAAAATTTAACTAAGAGAAAATTTGGGGATTCTTTCTTTGGTCCTTAAGTCTTCTCATTTCTTGCTTGACAATGTGCCTGCAAAGTGGAGTCATAGGTTACATGGTATAGTTCTCATATTAAAAGGAGGCCTTGACAATGCCACTAAGGCTTTCTAAGGAAAGAAAGTCTACTTTTCTGCCTAAGAAATTCATCAGACCAGGATGGTGGTAATTCAAAGCAGAGCAGGCCTAGGTATATTATTATTCTCTTCAACCACAGGTTTTTCTGGAGTCTTCAGTATTTCTGAAACATCTGACATGCAAATGAACTAGGTACTGCTGTCTCTTCACATTGGGCATTGCATCTGTTCTTTTATTTTAATTTAGGCACTCTGTACTCTTGTTTTAAAAGTGGATTGCAAACTCTCTTCATAATCCTTTTTCTTAATGTTTGCCTATATTGTAGACTCTTCAATGCTGTTATGCAGCCACTTTTCTGTCAAAATTGTCCAATAAATGATTATTCAACAAAAGAAACTTAACACATGATCACAAGTCATCAGATATCAATGCACATTTGGATTAATCATGATCCCAGATGATAATCTATCCTCTAGAATAAGTCGAGAATGACAAGAAGTGGAAATTGACAATTAAAGTCAACATATCTTATGTCTGTGCTAAATAATACTTGGGCCATTTGTCCCTCTGCCTGATAACATAATTTGCTCTGAGTTAACCAGCAATGAGACTAGGCATATATTTCTTCCATATATTTGTACAGGATTGAGATCAAACATGAGTTAGTTGTTTGTTCCAGAAAATTCTTTTCCTGGCATACATCTATAATGAAACTAACATGCTCAATAAGAACAACAGTTTGCCTATCAAGGCTACTACAAACCATCATCTCATTATATTCACATATCAAAAGCTAATATGTCAAAATTTTCCCTTTCTAAATGAGATCTTTGCCTTGTGATACTTGCCTGAAAAATCATTCAACCCAGGCCTTAAAACCTTCCTCTCATTTCTAACTTACTGTTTTGGAATACAAGTCTAACAAACTCATATTTGATTGACTAATATGTTTCCAGGTGGTTTTTATAAGGAGGATTCAATTCCTTCAGTCTTCATTTCTCAGTTTGGTCAGACTATCTATACCTCATCTGAAACACAGGTAGGTTTGCATGAAAAGAAAATCATCTCACTCTTCTTTGCTCAAAGTTTAGACACTGCTTAACTGAGAAAACATACCGAGCTTTTGTCCTTCAATATCATTTCCAGTTTTCCATTTTTTTGCTTGATTTTGAAAAGTAATAAATTTTCCTAATTTGACAATATTTCTAAGCCTTATTTTTCTGGATTATCTATTTCCCTTTATTTTTTCTTCAAACCAACTAATCCCTAAGTGCATTTCTTTGTTATGCTTTGCAAAAAGAGGAATAGAAAAAGAAATCGACACTTAACTTTACGCAGTCACTTTTTCTGGTGTTATAACCTCAGTAGGCATATTCTTTGGATTGACTCTGGAGGATTTCAGATGACAGGGCTTTTTGTTTGTTTGCTTGTTTCTGTTCTTTTTAATTAGAGGGTACTTGCACTCATCAGAGAGAGACAGAAGGGGGAAGAGAAAAATCTCTCATGGGGACTGGTCACACTTTAATCCCTTCTTCTCCATCTCTCCCTCTTTTGAAATTCTGGGCACACATGTACATGAGCCCAGCAGGTCTCTTAAGCCACCAGGTCTGGCACTTGAACAGTGAGGCTGGCTGTGTGAGATCTGTGGCCTTCACCACCATGGCCCTCAGAGGATAGTTCAGAAAACCAATTGCCCTTTGTGTAACATGTCTTTATCTTTTCAGCCTCCAATATCAATTCCTTTGTGATCTACTACATGAATTCAAGATAATGCTACTTCTGATACCATTTTCCTTGCTACATTGGATAATACCAACTTTTGAAACCAAGATTACAAAATAGTAGTGGACTAACAAAGCCCACGTTTATGTTATGCTCATGTAACAGTTCAAAAATGTTCCCACATTATTTTTCCCACAAAGCAAACTCATTTCGCAGCTCAATTATCTTCAATTCTTGCTTTTCAATATTGATATGATTGCCTGACTCAGATTGGGGATGGAAAAAAGGAACATAGAAAATGATATATAAGAGGACTTTTAAGGGCTAAGCCAAATGCAGCAGATCACTTCCACTCACATTTAATTGGCTGCAAACCAAGCACATGGTCAAACTGGACCACAAGGAACTTTGGAAAATGGGGTATAGCTGTAAGTCTAGGAAAATTAAGGAAATAAAGCTAACCAGTCTCTGCCATGTCACAGATCTTTTTTTAAAGAATTATTTTATTTAACTTTATTTATTTATTTATTTATTTATTTATTTATTTTAATTTGACCAGAGAGGATCAGAGTGAGAGAGTGAGAGAGAGGGCAAGCAAGCCACCAGGTCCAGGACTCAAAACTGTAGTCAACCATGTGGAAGTCCAATGCCCTTAACCACCAGGCCAGCTGCCAGTCCCAGTGCAGATCATTTTTAATATTTTGCTAGAAGGCCTTGCTGGAGAGAGGTAGGGGTGGGGGGAGAGGTAAAGTGAGAAAGCACCCCACCATGGGAGATGGTCACACTGCAACTCCTCCATTTTACCTTTCAGGATTTTGGATACACACATATCTGGTGTGCATTCAAGCTGGCAGAGCTGAAAGCCATGTGGGATCCAGCCACCTTCACCACCACTGCCAGCTGGTCTGGGTGTGGCTTCTTAAGTAAACAGGTTATCATCCAGCTAAGCAGCAGCTTCGGGAGTCGATCATGCTCTCAGTGATGATGTTGGAAATAGAGTGGAAGAGCTCAGCCTGTGATACGGCTGGAGAAATGACTGGTGAAAGACATCTACTATGGTATGGATCCAAAAAGACATAAACTATGATGTCTGTGAGTAGAATATACAAAGTCGGTGTATAGAAATTACAGATAAACATATCTTTTGGAGAAAGCACTGCATGCAAGTGGTTGGGGCAAAAATGACTACTACCTGTTTCAGGGGCAGTGAGTAGAAGAGTTTGGCTATGGGAGATTACTTATAGAGATTAAGAAAAATGAGAGATGACATAAGAGATCAGAATCAAGTAGAGGTCCTTTAACGCCGCTCACCCTCAAAAGTCTCATTTTACAGCCATTTGAGTAGTATTGATCACTTAGTCGTTATGTACTTGTAATTTTATTCTCTCTAGACATGCTGCATCTATTTCAGCATTTGATGTTTTTTCATTTAAGTGAGAGAGAGATCTGTGTGAAGAAGAGGCATAGGAAAGGGGATAGATTGGGAATGGCCTATTATGCATTCATTATGTTCCTCCAATGTCAGCAGGGGTTTTCTGGGTCGCTGGAAGTTGTGCTCATAATGGCTGGAAGATTGAGTCCTAATTACTGAGACTAGCGCTGCCGAGGCACCGCTAAGTACAACTTTGTCAGAACTTAATATCTTTGTCTGAGGTGATTAGACATTCCAGATAGGTCATTTAAAAACAAGCAGGTAAAACTCTAATTTTCTCTGTCTAATCTGTGTAATTTTAGTAGATATTGTACCAGCGTTTTTAAAATAAGAAATTGATAATAACAATTTTCAAAAGATACAGTAGATTTTTGATGAGGAATCAATTTACAACGTTGTAGTATTCACATAGGGCTTCATCATCATTTATTAAAAAAGTTAATTTTGTAGTTTTGTATCTCAGTAACCTGAATGTGCTTCCAAGAAGCATAGAGAAGCTGTTCAGGGCAGATAAGAAAGACAGGAATACCTGGGTCAATCCTGTGTCTCCTTAGTGATCTTCCTCTCTATAGGGTGCCCTAAGATGTTTTTGATGGGACAAAAATCAAAACTACTTAATTTAATATTTTCTAAAGTTGTTGGCAGTAAGCATATTTGGATGGTTATAAAATTATACTTTGGGCCAGCTCCATAGTACAGTGGTAATGGCTGCCCAAGAGAATCTGGATCCTACATGAGGCTGCAGTTAGAATCGTAGCCCCATTGGCCTGAGATACACTGGGCATGACGTGAGTGCCCAAGATCTGATGTAGGGTGAGTCTGGAGGAAGGGGACTGCAGTGCGACTGCACCCTGTGGAACGTGCACCCATCTTTCTCTTATTCTTATGTGCTTGTGTACATGTTCTTATAATGAATAAAGAAAAAAAGTATTTAAAAGAAAAAATATACTTTAGTAATCACATTCTCCTCTTTGATTGTTCAAAACTGTTATTAAATTGAACCTTCCGATGATTATATGATTTATGTATGAAATGTATATTGTCTCTCATGGACAAGCTTGATTCATCATATCTTAGCTCAGCAGCATGTTGAGAGAAGTACCTTATGAGTTTGAAAAGAATGTCTGATTTCTTTCCTTCTCTCTCCCTTTTTTTAGTTTTTACCATGGGGTGCATGTACTCACCAGAGAGATACACAGAGAGAGACAGAGAGAGAAGGAAAGTGAGAAATCCCTCCCTCCTGGGAGGATGGCCATGCCAGAATCCCTTCTCCTCCATTCTCCTCTTGGGATTTTGTGCCCTGAGTGATTTTTAAGCTGCCACTCAGGGACTCAAATCACAGAGTTGGCCATGTGGGCCTTAACCACCACACAACTGGCTGCTCTGCCCTCTCTCTCTCTTTTTTAAACATTTTATTCTATTTCTTCTGAGAGAGAGAGAGAGAGAGAGAGAGAGAGAGAGAGAGAGAGAGAGACAGGTGCCTATGCAGGATGTATGGGTACACCATGATACCCCCCACCCCAGATACTAGCCAGCCAGGTCAACCAATGTCAGAACCCAGTGCATTTCAGGCCAACTCAGGATCTGAATTCTGGTCTCCCATATGGTTTCAACACTGGTGAGAGTTGTCATATGACCTGTACCAACACAGCTGGGCCTCTTTCCTTTCTTAACATGTGTGTGTGTGTGTGTGTGTGTGTGTGTGTGTGTGTAAATATTTAAGACAAGATCTTACTATGTTGCATACCTCCTGTCTCAGGCTCCTGAGTAGCTAGGGCCACAGCACACATCTGGCTTTTTCAGACAGTCTTGCTTTGTTGCCCGTGCTGCACACAAGCTCATAATCCTCCTGCCTCAGTCTCCCATGTCTACTCTCATGAGTCACTGAGTTTGACTTTTTAGGATGGGGCAGGAAATAAATCTGGGCCTTTTCCTTGGTCTCAGCCTGCTGAGTGCATCCAGGGTGTGTGACAGCCTATTTAAGGTTAATATTGGGAAGTAGAGTGACCATATCATTTATCAAACCGATCGTGACACTTTCGAGAGTGAAAGTGGGTAGTATTAGTACTTATTTTGGGATCATAGCCATAAACCAGGACATATGGTTAGTCATTCATAAGTCTACATGGTCAACTAAGATTGATAAGGCAGGTGAAAAGTTTTTAATCAAACACTTCCGTGTGGTGATACCCTACTCAGCAATGTATATGCATCATCTCATGCAATTCACACTCACACATGAGGCTATTACTATTACAGTCGTATTCTAGAGGAGGAAAAATATGCTTACAAGGATTAAGTAACTTCTTCAAGATTTCGTATCAAGTATGTGGCAAAGGCTGACTTAAAGTTTTATCTATTTATTTGAATTATGGAAAAGAATACTATAGGTAGCATAGCAGTAAAGAGATAAGTAACCTATGGTTCTATTATATCTTTAATATAACAATTGTATATATGTTTTTAAGGTAGAGTACTGCTATATCACCATCTTCCTACTCACTCTTGCCAAGTGTCTGGGATTACAGGTGCACACCACCATGCCTGGCCTTCAGGTTGGACCAGAAATCAAACCCAGGTCTCCCATGTTACTTAAGCCTGTGGAGCAGTGTCATAGTCGCTCAGACTACTTAAAGAACACGTGGCTGTGTAAAAGGACATTTCACTTCTGATCTGTTTTAAAGTATGCTGGGGTTTTTTACCCCCCAAATTAAGTAATTGTTACTAGAGTACTAACACATATAATATAGAATTAAAAAAAAGAATTTAAAGGGCACAGAAACCCATAAAATAACAATGAAATGCACCCTCCCTACTCATACTTCATTACTTAAATTTTATATCCCACAAGTTACACTTCTGTTTTTATAGCCAGAGGGTGTGTGCACTTGCAAGAGACAGAGAGAGAGGGACAGGGAAAGACAGGGAGAGAGAGCGAGAAAGAGCGTATTTCCCAGTGGGATATAGCCATGCTGCAATCTCATTGCCTTCCTCCCATCAGGAATTTGGACATGCACACAGACGTGCATGAGGTGGGCATGCAGGAGAGAGGCAGAGAGAGAGACTGTAAGGAAGGACAGCCCATGAGGCATGGCCACAGCATAATCCCTTCTCCTCCACCCGCCCCTCCTTTAAGGATTTTGTGCAGCCATGCATGCAGAGACACGCACATGTTTCTCAAACTGCAGGGTCCAGGATTTAAACCGCAAAGTTGTCTGCATGGGATCCCCCTGTCTTAATCTCCATGCTATGGACTAGCCTTCTAGTTTTCTTTATATAAATCCAGTCACTTAATTATTAAATATATTTCTAGGGATTTTATTATTTTTGATGATGTAAAGAATAGAGTGACGGGAACCAGCAGTTAGCGTAATGGCTATGTCGCTGGATTCCCACGTAGTCGACCGCGGTTCGCGTCCTGGACCCGGTGGCTTAAAACTCACGCCGGGCGTGTGTGCGTGTGTGCCCAAGATCCCGAGAGGAGAATGGAGGAGAAGGGATTGCGGCATGACCATCCCCTCTGGGGGGTTATTTCTCGCTTTCTGTCTCTATGTCTCTCTCTCTCTCTCTGTCTGGCGAGCGCACGGGCCCTATAGTGAAAAAACCTCTGTAAAAACAAAACAAAACAAAACAAAACAAACAAACAAAAAGAACAGAGTGCCTTTCCCATTTACATGTCTAGATATTAAGGCAGTGAAAGCAGAAAGCGTAGTTTTTATGTTTTTATTTGTGTTTAACTTGAATGAGTCATCTCATCAGGTTCTCTTTTTTTTTTTTTTTTTTTTTTTTTTTTTTGGCCATAGAGTGCATGAGTGCATGTGCTCACTGGAGAAAGACACAGGGAGACAGTGAGAGAGAAGGTGAGAAAGCACTGCTCAGAGGGGATGCCCATGCTGCAATCCCTTTTCCTCCATTCTCCTCCTGGGACTTTAGACTGGCATGGACACACTCCTGGTGTGATATTAAGGCCCCTGGGTTTGTAAAATAAACCAAGTTTGACCATGTGGGAGTCCAGCTTCTTAAAAACACACCATCTGTTGGCCCCACCAAATTCTCTTACTAGTATTGGTAGGTTTCTTTCCTTATTATAAATTTTTGGATTTTATAAATACACAATTATCTCATGACCAAAATGTTCTGTTCTGTTTTTTTCCTAATATTGATGCTGATTATTCAGTTTTCTGTTTTATTGTATTTGCTAGAACTTCCTGAGCACTGTTGAATAATTATAGAGGATATTCTTGCTTGTTTGTGCTTCTCATGAAATTTTACCACTTAAAATGAAGTTTACTGCTCTATTTTTGGGGAGGCTTCTTTAAGTAATTTTTTCTATTACTATTTGACTTACATTTGATTAGCCGATTAATCTCTTCAATGTCATTTTAGCATCTGGTAATAAAATCATTTTACTTCTTTTTCCTTTTTAATTGTGAAGGTAATGCAATATACTGATAGATTTTCTTATTTTGAATCATCTACTTATTTTTGAATTAAACCATAATTTGTGGGGGCTGGCAGATGGCATGGTGGTTAAGGCACTAGACTCCTACATGGCCAACTATGGTTCAAGTCCTGGACCTGGAGGCTTGCTTTCTCACTTTCCCTCTTTCACTCTCTCTCCCTCTTTCTCTCTCTGGTCAAATTAAAAAATAATAACAATAAATCAAATTAAATAAATAATTTAAAAACATAATTTGACTCTGTATTAGGAGTTCTTCAATAAAGAACATTCATACCTCATATATTCTCCATTGTATCTGTCTGCTCTCTCTTATCCAGGAATCAGCACAACCCTTACCTTATTCTTAGCTTAGAGTATTTCCAAAGTCTGCTTCTGGATTCTTGTTGTCTGGTACTATGGCCAATTTTTCTTTTAAAAATCTCCTCCTCATTCTCATTAGAGATATAACCATTATTAGGCTTGGAGTTGAAGAGCTATAGGAATGCAAAATGATATATACATGAATGCATTATGTATTTAAAGTTTTTGTGGTCCCATACTAGCTGAAATGAATAATTTTGTCTATTGTTCAGAAGCAACCTTTTAATGCAGCTTATTTGGTCAATATCTTCTTAACAACATCCAAAATATTGTCTACTTTTTACATGAGATTTTTTTCAGCTATGAATTACTATTCTCTCTCTCTCTCTCTCTCTCTCTCTATATATATATATATATATATATATATAATCCTAAAATAGTATCATAAAGATCTTTATCACACTAGAGACACTAGAGATTTTAACTAAATTTTAACTTCAATAGTTTGTTTGTCGCCACTTGACCTCCTCCAGAAGGGTTAATCATGTAAGTCTTTTCATTTCACACATGCCTGGAGTTAGCTGCCCTCCTTAAAACTGTGGGACTTTCTTTGTATGTTCATCTTGATCTTTGATACAAGCTAATAGCTCATAAAAATCCACAGGTGCAATTCAATCTAAGAGTGCTGAAGTGTGTGTCTTTGTGTTAGTTTGTGAGTGCTGCCACAATAAACTACCACAGACTGGCTGGCGTGAACAACAGAAACTTATTTTCTCACAATTTTGGAAGCCAGAAGTCTAAGATCAAAGTGTTGGCAAAGTTACTTTCTTATCACATCTCTCTTGCTGTATACATGGCTGTCTCACCATGTATCTGACTGACTGTTTTCATCTTCTCTTCTTAGAAGGACATCAGTCTTAATGGATTAGGGTCCGATCGAATGACCTCACTTTAACTTAATAAACTTTAAAGGCTATCTCCAAATACTGTCACAACCTTGGGGTCCTGAGAGTTAGGGCTTGAACATAGGAATTTTGGGAGGACACAGTTTAGCTCATAACAAAGCTATTAACATCTACTAGGAAACAGTTAGTTACATGGAATTAAAAACAAACCATTTGATTTTAGCCATAATTGTTTTTCAGCCAAAAGTATTAACGAAAACCTCCTCTAGTTAGATAAATGTATACTACTTTCACTGTGGCAAAATAAAATCTTTATAGCATGTTCTAGTCCTGAAATGCTATAGTTTATATATCTCTCTGTCCAATTTTTTCGTAACTCCCTCTGCCTTTCATATGTCAGCAATTCTTTTTTTATCATTGATATCTAAGATTGTAAATCTGAAAACATTACACTTGAAAAACGTAATCAGAACAATTGAGGTCTTATGATTTAAAAAATTATTATATAACAACCATTATTCGTGAACTGTTATGCTGAAGTAGAACTATGTTTACAAAAGCTAGCCAGTTGTTGAAACAGAAGTTGTAAGGACGTTCGGGTCAAATGAAGACTAATACAGAAGCCTGCTAGAGTAACGTGATGTGATGAGGTCCTAGAAGGTAGCAGTATTGCCAGATGTGATAAGGATGAGGTTTGGCCAATAAGAGATTCAGAAATAGATATGTACTTCTTTAGAATGTTTGTAGATGGGTATACTGAGAGAACAAGTCACATTTCTGATCCTGACTGATGTTTTGTTGTGTTAGAGAATTGTGAAAGTAAATATTTGCCATACATTCAGGTAATTGAGAGTAGTATTTCCAACCGATAGCCACTGTAAGCAAATATGGTAATTATCTATTATGGACACTCAGAGTAAAAATATCATTGAAAAATGATATCTAGAGTCACACAGTCACTGTCAATTTCCAGCAGTTGAGAAACACTAATTGAGAAAAATAGATAGTGAACTTTCATTTGAATTGAATCAGAATTTAACATGTTATGCTTGTGACAGGTATTTTTATCTACAGCTTGAGTGAAAGGTATTGTTTATGTTTATGCATCTGCAACATCACCAAGATGCTTGAAATAAGATTAACATCAAAGGACAATATAACAGCATCATCTGTAGGTCAACTGCATGTCTTGGGAGCCCTTCAGTACTTCCAGTGGCACGGATGGAGTGGAATCTAGTCTGGATGATGAAATAACAGAAAGCACTCACATGTCAACTTGCTGTAGGAAACCACAGAGGGGCGTATTTCCTGAGGCTGCTAAAGGGAGACCAGGCAGGAAGGGTGGGCATTGGCATTTAGGCCTTTCTCGATAACATGCCTCTTACCTAAGCATAGACACCTTGCACCGGACCTAGGGAGAGTCAGCAATTCCATGTTGACACACTCATCTGCATGTATTCTGTGACATCTTTTGTTTTTTACATCTGAGTGCTTTATTTACAGTATAAATTTTTTTTTTTTTTTACATTTATATGGAGTAAAAAGTACGTGATTTTGATAATTGAAAGGACTTGTCTGGGGCTGGCAGGTGGCATGGTGGTTAAGGGCACTCGACTCTCACATGGCTGACTGTGGTTGGAGTCCTGGACCTGGTGGCTTGCTTTCTCACTTTCTCTCTCTCTCTCTCACTCTTGTCCTCACTCTGTCCCTCTTTGGACAAATAAAAAAATAAATAAAGTTAAATAAAATAATTTTTTTTTTAAAAGAAAGGACTTGTCGGCATCTTTTTGGCTTTTCTTTTTTTCTTTTAACTTCCTATTCTGATTTCTCCCTATGTTTTACGAGTTAAGAGTTCTGCAAAATATACTATTTTTTTTCCCTTTGGTCCTCACTTTATTATTCTTTGAGTAATTTTAAAGACTTAGAAGCTTCTTTATATTTTATGCTTTATTGGATCTTTACATCTCCTGTAAATTATTTTTTAGTTGTGAAAGACCTTGTATAAACAAATATAGTTTAGTGCTTTCTCATGTAAGAGAGGACTTTCTTATTTATACCTGCTCTTCAAAATATCTCTCCAAAAATGAGTTTTATGTTGTCCTTCTATCATCCTCTATGGATAATCTACAGTTATGGTTGATGTGGCAATATTTAAGCCCTGGCTCCTTAAAACAAGTAGATTATCTGCTTTGTTGTTAATGTTTTATTTATTTAACAATATAACAGACAATTTGAAAACAGAATAAAATAATTTAAATTATTTTTTGACATGCTTATCACTTTATAAGTGCATTATAATATGAACAAAAATCAAGTTGTGTTCTCACATATTTATATTTCTGTAATGTAAATGAAATAAACTACCTAGAAATTGCAGTGTTTCATTAAAGATTTACCTAAATTGTGACAGCATGACCTGCTATAAATAATACTTTGGTTTTATAACCATATACTTAAAATTGCATATAAAAATCATGTGGTTGTGTCTTTACCACTGCTGTTCATATAATTTTATTTTTGTAAAGCTCAAGGCAACTGTTAAAATAAATCTTTTATTATTCATTACCAAAGTGTTCTTTTTTCTCCTTCCACAGCTTCTAGTCCTTTCTCATCAAGTCTATCACTTTCTTAGGGTAATTTAAAAAAAATTGTTTATCTATATTGTCTATTTTCAAAATATTATGAATAGGAGGTTCATACAAGGTAATATTTGGGTTTGAAATAGTAATGCATCAACACACATGGAAGTGTCATGATAAATGCTACGTATAATCTTTAAAAAAAATGTAAAAAGCACGACATAAAATTTCAAACCGTAACAGTACTCAAGATTTTCACATACTGTAACATGTGGCAGGATTTCCTTACTTTTAAAGGCTAAATTATATCCCATTGGATGCATTTACATTTTATTTATCCATCCATCCCTTGATAGACACTTGGGTTGCTTCAACTTCTTGGTCATTGTGACTACCACTGCTGTGAATGTGAATATGCAAATATCTCTTTGAGATTCTGTTTTCAATCATTTTGGATATGTACCCAGAAATGAGAATGCTGGATTTTATGGCAAGTATTTTTAAAAATTTTTTTGAGTAACTGCCATAGTGTTTTCCATAGAAAAACACCACCAGGAGTGCACAAAGGTTCTAATCTCTCCACATTCTTGCCAACTCTTAGTGTTTTCTGCTATATATGTTATTAAATGAGGATTACAATACACAAAACTTTCTCCAGAGTTATTAAAAAGGTAGCATGCAAAGTAATCTACTTGAAACACTCTGGGTAGTAAAAATACCAGCAAAAGTCAGTACTGTTTTATATTTGGGTGGGGCATCAATATGGGTTAGGATTTTGAGACCAAAACATCTTTGGGTATTCAATGAAAAATCTGGTCCATGGAAATTAACATTTTGTGTCTATTATTTTTATGTAAAATTTAATTTTCTGTGTTCCAAAATATCATGAGAGCAGAACATGATTAAAAAATATTATTTAGAAATGATTTTTAGCAATAAATTATCCTAGATTGAATGCTGAAAAATCTCAGGTAATGCTTTTTATTTTTTAGCAAATGACTTAGAAAACTCTTAACCAAAGTTAGGACAGTTAATGAAGTTGGGAACTGTGAATGTGACACATTTTTCCAGTTCTGAGGGCAATCTTTAAAGTGAAATAAATAGTCATGGCAGCTTATCCTGACCTGTTTTCTTTGTATTTCCAAGATTTCTTTGTTCAATGCCAAAAGAAAAGAAAAGTTTAACACTTGTGATTAATGACTATGCTGTGTGAAGTTACACAATGTAATTTATGGGGTACCTTATCATGCAAACACCTCAAGGCTTTTTATAATAAAATAAAAAAGCATATAAACACAGAACTCATCCATAAATTAAAAATCTAATATTCACTGTTACATTAGTAAACAATAATACAAGTCTTTAGCAGCAAAGTATGTTTTTATTTAATAAAACATTTCCACCCCTAATATGTCTTGCCTATTATCTTAAGTTGTCATTTTTATCTTGAATTTTTCTTGTTTTTCCCTCATATTTACAATATTAAACTCATGTTTTCTTTCCATTTGTAGGTTGTCAAAAGCTTATACTAGAATCAATGTATTTAACTCATAAGCATATGCATTTGATGTGAGAAAATTATCTTCATTTTGCATTGTTTTAATTGGAAACTAGAAATCATAAACGTTTTATATTATTTTATCTCTATATTTAATGTCATTGGGTCTAATTATCCAAAGTATTTGGATTTGTATATTCTGTTAAAGAATATTTCACATTATTTTTGCATCTTCACAATTATTCCATGAAGAAAGGGCAAGTATTTTTACAGATCCATGAATAAGATAAGGACGTGAAGCCAGGAACAATTCAGTGATGGGCCCAACGTCACTCACTAATGTAGTAGTGAAGGTGAGGCTGAGCTCGAGGCTCCTGAGTTTGATGCAGGGTGCGTTGCATTGCAGATCGTGGCTCTGGAGCACTCAGAGGATGTGGCTGATTCAGGGGACAATTTCTCATCATATTGATAGAGAAATACATTATTTCTCACAATCTAAAGTAAGCCTATTTAAATCAGTTTTCCCTTGTCACTGTGGGTAATTTTATGTACTTTTTGGTGTCCAAATATATGATCTGCACGATAAGCAAAGCAGGGCACCAGCCCTCCTTGATTCTGTAGCTTCTGCACATTGGGAGTGTTAAAGCTTCTGAAGGTGACAGAGGGGCTGCAGGACACAAAGTTACTCATACTGCATTCAGTTTGAGCATGGAATTTTCTCTTAAATTATGTACACAATTCACTTCGTATATCAGGAATGTCACCAGGAGTTGAGAACAAAAGGATAGTAAAGTATAAGACATGATCTTGGCTCACTTGGAGGATGTGAACACATTCAGATATGAACCTAGATCAAAGTTTTTGGTAGCATGAAATAGGGGAAACTCATTCTGAGTCACTAATTACAGCCATTTCTTGTAGTTGGCCAACATCTCTTTTACAAAATATCAAGCATATCACATATTGGAAATGTGAAGCTGGGGAGAGACTAATTTCATTGTCTCTGTATGCCTAGGACAGAAAAATCATGTTTCTCCTTTTCTTACTTAAGCTGTGTTTAACATGGGTTTCAGTGACCATTGGATTTCAAAAATTTAACAGACAGTGATCAGTACTCTTTTTGTTTTTATTATTATTTTTATTTTTTTACATTCAATCACTATGCATCATTGAGCTTGTATAGAGAATTTGCCTAACATGAAATACACCTCAAACCAGTCCAGTTGAGAATACTATGCACGTCGTAATCAAGAGGTAATAAACCATTTCTGTGTTCCACAAATGTCTCACCTCTCTATTTTTCCTCTCTAGTTACCTTCCCTACACTCTTCTTTTTAGTTAACTTCTAGAAACATTTTACACAGTTGTCTATTTGTCTTCCTTAAAATTTTCTCCTTCAATTGATCTCTATAGTACCTATATCCCTGACTTACCCTTCTATCTCAGTCTGCTTGAGGGAATTTTGCTAATTTTTCTGATCTGTAATGATTATGGTGTCTTGTAGATCAAACCTCAACTTCTGTCCTTTTATTTCAAATTATTTACCTTGGTGACCCTTTCCAGACCCATGGAAAGAAATAAAATTTTTGTGCTGGTGATTTCCGGACTTAAATCTTCAACAGATATCTCTGCTGGAAAATATGATGAACTTAATTTGTTTGTTGGATGAGTTGTGAGATGAGTAAAATTAAAGGTAAATTTCACTATAAGATGTTAGTATGGTTGAAAATCATATCAAATTTCAGAAAACACTAGATTTTAACATCCAAAGAAAAACAGATTCTCCTGAAAAACAGATGAAGAAACATAAGGGCATGAAAAACCACTTAGGGCAATTTAATACCATTTGGTGAATATAAGATACAACAAGAATTTAAATAGCTTATATTAGGCTGAACTTTGGGTAATGGACTTTTATTACATACAAAATAAGGGAGAAGATAAACCAGTGTTGTCACATAATTGTTAACAACGAAGGACTATACAGACATCAGCTATGGTTTCCTAGGACATGAAACCACTCTCCATCATATAATGAATGGTAAAGTAAGGAATTAGATGTACACACTGATGTAGGTACAGAAATTGTGTTTCTGTATTATGACCTAAAGCATGGAACTACCCCAAGGGAAGCAGTGCATGGAAATACAAAATGGGTTTAAATTTAAAAGAAAACAAAACAAAAAAAAAAAACAAAACAAAAAGGAGAGTTTGAATCTGTAAAACATGTGAATTGAAATATGTTTGAGGATTTGGAAGCACTCCACTGGTCCAATCAGTGTTTCCTTTACTCACTTCCGTCATCAGTATCACTACAAGGAGTGGTCACCAGACCCACAACTGGAATAGAGCCTGCTCTTCCCAATATCATGGCCACCTGGAGAAGCAACTTGAAAGGGAGGTTGTGAACTGAAAAAGGGTGCTGAATAAAAGAATGGGTTCAGAGAGATGTAGGGATCTCTGCTTCCTCTCTGGGGTCTTAGAGATAGAAGCCTCCTCCCTTGAATATTTCATTGGGTGTAGGCAGAAAGCCCTGAGGAAGCCTCATAGGATGCATGAGACTCAACAGGGTCCTAGGAGAAGTCAATCATTCTCCCTAGGAAGTGAGAGCTATTCACGTGGTCCAGAAAAGAACCAAAAAGAGGGGCCTCAGCGACGCTGTGGATGTCAGTGGTGTCAGTATGACTGAACTGGGTGGAGAAACCAAGGTTTCAGGTGTGTTAACAATGGCGGTCCAGTCAGAGCTGGCATATGGTGTGTCAATCATTAATTTTGAAGATTTTACAAACCAACTCACAATGTGAAGCTACTAGCCAGTCAGTATATTTTTGCGTGTAATCTTTGCTTTAGCTTGATTCCCTCTTTATGTCTTAATTATCTGAGAAATTAATTTTTCTGCTGCACTCTCAAATGGGAGATATATTAGTCTACTCAGTTCTTTGGTTTACTTAGTCTTGATGTAAATGATGTTCCCTGCCTCTCAGAGGTCAGATAATTCCCAAAGAGGGCAAGTATGTTTTTTTGGTGGTCCAACTCCTCTTCCTCTTTCCTTCTAAATATTCCCTGAAAACTGATATCACCTCTGGTTATATTTTGAAATCAATCTATTGAATGGCTTTGCAGCTGTGTTGTCCAAAGTCTCAAAAGATGCCCGTTTCTCAGAGAGCGCAGAGCAGGTGCACACCACCTCAGTTATTCTTAATGAGTGCTGTTACTTTTTGAACTAAATACTTAAAGAGTTCAAGGTCATTTTTATATTTACCAATCAATCCCTTTCATGTCCTTCATAGGCATTTTGACACACTTTCAAATATGTGCCCTAGCAGTGTGTATTTACGGTCAACTCTTGCAGAATTACAATGGGCATTTAGATCTCACTGGGGATATGTGTGCGCATGATATTCTTAATGCAAGTTCACACTCCATGTTAAAAGAGAACATTTCCAAATATTTGGACCCTTGCGTTATAAATAGGATAGCTTTGTCCTTGTGCTATCCTGGACCTCGACTATGTTTTTGCCATTACACTTTTTTTTTTTATAATTACTTCATTGGCTCCTAAAAGTTTGCTGTACATTAGAATTACCTGGAGAATTTTATAAATTCTTGGTGCCTGGCTCTAATTCCCAACATTTTTTTTGAGAAGCTTTTGCTATAGTGTGTGTGCCCTTGCCAGAAAGACAGACAGAGACAGAGAGACAGAAAGCGAGAAATCACCCCCCGAGGGGGAATGGGCATGCTGCAATCCCTTCTCTTCCATTCTCTTCTTGAGATCTTGGGCACATATGCACATGCACCTGGCATGAGTTTAAGCCACCAGGTCTGGGACTTGAACCACAGTTAACTACATGGGAGTCCAGCAACATAGTCATTATGCCAACTGCTGGTCCCTAACCCCCAACATTTTGATTTGATCAGTTCAGGATGAGAACTGAGCACTGCGCTTTTTTAAAAGTTCCCCAGATGATGCTAATAACAAATATTCAACGCTGCTGTTCTCTGTTGCATTATGTAACCCTAATTAAGGAGTGACAGAGAGAGAGAGAGAGAGAGAGAGAGAGAGAGAGAGAGAAAGTGAGAAAGCAAGTCACCAGGTCCAAGACTCCAACCACAGTCAGCCATGTAGGAGTCCAGCACTCTAAACCACCAAACTACCTGCTGGCCCAACAAACTTCTTTAAAAAAATAAAATTGCATCCATTCGCTGTATATCATTACAGCATATAAAATGAATTTTCCCATCCAGAATACACTGAATATTGGCCCAATCAAAGATATTACTATACTATCTTCAACAGATAATTTTCCATTTTGTTCCTTTTTAAAAAATATTTGCTTATTCTTTTTGTTATTAGTATTACTATTTTTTTTAATTCAACAATAGGGAGACAGAGAGAGAGAGAGAGAGAGAGAGAGAGAGAGAGAGAGAGAGAGAAAGAGAGAGAGAGAGAAGGAAGATGAGAAAGCAAGCCACCAGGTCCAAGACTCAAACTGTGGTTGGCCACGTGGGAATCCGGGGCCTTTAACTACCACGCCACCTGCTGGGCCTGGATTTTGTGTTTCTTAACTGTTTTACTGTTTACTTTTCTTCCTTGATTCCTTCCCTCTCACGAAACAAACTTCTAAGACTGTGATTGCCTTAATGAGGATGGACTAGACTTGTCGGGAGAGCATGAAGGACTTCTGTTAAATTCCACTCTTGGTTTATTGGAACAGGTGTTTAATTGTAATTTAAGTATTGAGTGGATGAAAATTGGAATTATGATGAATGTCTTGAAAAGATTATTGAGTCAAACATAAAGCAGTTCCTCTAAGATATAATGCGGCCCTTCTCTGTGTCAAACATGCCTGAAAAATGTACCCTATTCCTTTTAAGCACAGAACAAAAGCAATCATTATTTGGAAGTTCCAAGACAAACAGCCTGTGAGTAAGAAAAAGGCTTTTTCTTCTAGTCCTAATTAGTTCACAAAGTCCCTTGAACTGCAGTGTGACCCTTTTGTAGTCGGAATTAATTTTCTCTCGAGGGGAAAATACCCGCGACTGTTTTATTTTAAGAGTAAAAAATGTTTCCTCCATTTTGCCAAGAAGTTCAAAACAATTAAGAGTGAATGTCTAAATGAGTAAAACATTAATTCTTTCCTTTTAGCAAAATAACATGTGTGAGCAGCAATGAATAGCTGATGTTATTTCAGAGAAAGTAGGAAAAACTACCTCTCGGTAAGATGTCTTCCAGAGTACCTAATCTAAAGTTAGGGTTTGCGGAGAAGACAGACCCATCTGAACTATCCAGAACCTAATAATACCTCATTTGGCTCTTGGCCACATTTGTTTTAGGAGATGTTTCTGCACTACTTTGAATGTTTGAATAAAAGTTGAAGAAATTATTTCAAAGAAGTTACTCTTTCAAATAATAATTCCATTATTTTAGTTCTTTTAATATCGATATCAATGCCATATATATATATATATATATATATATATATATGTGTGTGTGTGTGTGTGTGTGTGTGTGTGTGTGTACACATATATACATATATGGCAATAAAAGTTATGTATGTGGTGTGTATGGCTGCTATAACAAAGCACCATCAACTGAGTGACTTAAATAACCTGAATTTATTGTTTCATGGCTTTGGAACCTAACTTCCCAAGATCCTGGTGCCAACAAGTTTGGCTTTTTCCGAGTCTGTGAAGAATAGTCTACTTCACATCCCTCCCCTAATCTTTGGCATTCCTTGGCTTAGGAAAGCATCACTTCATCTTGTCTTTCATCTTTACACAACTCTCTGTGTGCGTGTCTTCAGGTCCAAATTTCCCCTTTTTATAAAAATGCCAGTCATATTGGATTGGGTCCAGTCTAATGACTCATTTCAACTTGAATACTCTGTGAAAACTCTGTCTGGACAACAAACAGGCTCTGAAACCATGACTAGAAGTTTGCTTCTGCAGACCTCCAGCCGGAGTTGACCAAACTGAAGAAGGAAAAGCATTTAATTGGAAATGAAGATTGAAACTTGGATTATGACACAGAATTGAATACATTTCTTAGTACTGAAAAGAGTATTTTGAGACTACATGTGACTGGAGAACTTAAAAATGATCCAAGATTGACTGGATAATTTGGGGATCTTATCAAGAAGGGTGATGATCTATAAGCCCAAATCTTGAGTGTAAGTATAGAGTGAAGAAAAAAATTACAAAATTGTTCTTTTGTTGAGTCCTATGTAATACTGCTTTTGCAACCTCATGATTTTACACACACACACACACACACACACACACACACAACTATTTTATTCTAAAAACTACTTTTACCAAATACATACTGATAAGCATATACTGTGTTAAGCTCAATGATAAACTTTTTAGATTTTTGCCATAGGGCATGTACACTGACCAGAGTGAGATAGAGAGAGAAAGTGAGAAATCGCCCTCCCAGGGCAATGCACACACATCCAATGTGCTTTTCAAACTGCTGGGTCTGAGACCCAAACCATGGAATCAGCCATCTGGGATCTTGCGCTTTGACCACCATGTCACCTGCTAGCCCTTCAGTGATAAATTTTTAAGAATCATTATCTTTACTTCTCATTTAAAATCTGCAATAATTATTAGGTGCTAGTACCTTAGTTTTACTTAGATAATTGCATCACAAAAAGGTTACATCACTTGACTAAATTACTTGAATTTTGCCTAATTCCAAGTTTTCTCTAGGGCAGATAGATACTATGTGTATTCAGTTTTTTAAAGAGATTTTCACATTAGGGTGCATGCACCCGCTGGAGAGAGACAGAGACAGTGAGAGGGAAAGTGAGAAATCATTTCCCTAGGGGAGATGGCGACACTGCAATCCCTTCTCTGCCATTCTTTTCCCAGAATCTTGGGCATGCACACACAGGCGCCTAGTGTGATTTTTTCAAGCCACAGGGTCCGAGACTTGAACCATGGTTGGCCTGTGGGAGTCCAACGATGTAACCCTATGCCATCTGCTGGCCTCTGTATATTCACTTTTTCACACTCTCTTCACCGAAAGTAAAGAAAATGGAGCAATACTTTTCCTATAATGAGTAATAAACAAATACTGAAATGTAATTGAATAGAATCAGGAAAAATAAATTCCATAGAATATTATTAAAAAAAATTTGTGTTTATTTGCTTGACAAAAGAAGTTTTATTTTTAAGAGAAAGAAGAAAGAATAAGAGAGAGAAAAGTTTGCTGTGTTTTCAAGTTCTAAAATTATGGTAACCTTGATGTTACCTTTATTATGAGCTGAGGGTATATTCCAAAGTTCAGAAGTTGAGATTCCTGAAAATCAGTATCAACGGAAGGAATGTTAGCATTTGTAATTTACTACTCATCTTATGCTGTGATTCCAGTGACTCTGAGTGGCCCTATTTGTCCACAGTAACACATCACACCCACACCCCTTCCACAGACTGTGTGTGTGTGTGTGTGTGTGTGTGTGTGTGTGTGTGTTATCCAAAATGGATAACCCATTTTCCTTTCTCTTACCTACTTTACAAAATAAATTGGTATGGGGATTAAATAACCCACATAATCATCTATAAGTAATAAAGAAGTCCAAGTTTTATTTGAGGCTTATTGATTTATATCCATACAGGAACCCGCAAAAACATGCATGCCATGTATTAATATAAATCTGGTTTCATTTTATTGAATGCTCCAGACTATGCTTATCATAAACAATGCATTTAAGTGTATACTCTTACTGGAGAGACAGAATTCATTTTCAAAGGTCTCTTTGGTAATACATAGAAGCAATTCAGATACACATGGCCCCAGTGGTTCCACCTGCTGTGAAGGTGTCTCATTACTGGTGCTTTGAAAAGCAAGGATTCAGGATTAAGGAACCTGTGCACTCTTCCCTCTTCTTTCCTCCTGCCTGGTAGCTGGGATAGTGCTAACAGCCCATATCATTCATATATGAGTTCTTTCTCCCATTGCCTCCTCTGTGCTTTGCCAATCCCTTAACTCCTCTAATTATGACCAGAGCTTATTGACCATCTGTCTGGCTTTCCTTCCTTAACCATTCCATGCTTTGATTTCTGTGCCATTTCTCCAAGAGACCTGCATATTCTCAGTTCATGTCTCTTACATCTTTCTTGACTGCTTTTCAGCCTTGCCCCACTTCATTATACAGAACTAGTAAGTGGATGTTTTGGTTTTTTATTTTTCCAAAAGTAGACTCTGAAGGAGGATTTGAGGGCTGATAGTTTATTGGGAGTTGATATCAGTACAGCACTGATAGAGAAGTGTGGAAGGGGGTAAGGGAAGAAGCCAGTAAAAGTAAGCTATCAAACAAACGATAAGTATGGGCAAATGGAATCCAAAAAGTAAGCTATCAAAACAAACGATCAGTATGGGCAAATGGAATCCAGTCCTTTGGAGGAGCTCTGGAACTGGCGTAGAGTATTCCTTTTAGTATTCTGCTTACAGGACAAGGGAACTGCTAACGGTTGTTCTCAGGGCATAGTAACTCCTTAGCACTTTGACTTGCCCGGTGTCTGGGAAGATCGCGGGCTAATGTCAAGAGAAAAGCCTTGAGCGAAGAGCTTGCAGTTGGGAGGCAGGCAGGTTGCCCAGGAATAATGCCTGCAGGAGGATATGCACAGGGCTCCAGCAACACTTGTCATTGTGGATAACCACTTTCTTGTGATTAATGTTTATTGAAATATATTTTCGCCCTTGTCAAGTCTATCGTTGCCCTGAGATTCTTAGTATGTAAAGACTTTGGAGAAAAGATACTGCTAAGGACTGAAATTCTCCCCACCCCCAACCACCCCCAACACACCCAAAACACACACACACACTCATATATTGACTTTCTAACCTCCAGTATGATGGTATTTAGAGAAGAGGCTTTTGGAGGTTATTAGGCTTGGATGAAGTCATGAGGGTAGGACTCTCATGATGGTATCAGTATCCTTATAAGAAGAGGAAGAGGACCAGCCCTGTGATCTAGTGGTTCAGAGAACCAGATCCCACACAGCCAACTGCAGTTCGAGTCCTGGTCCTGGTGGCTTGAATGACATGCTGAGCATGTATGTGTGTTCATGTTCAAGGTCCCAAATGGATGAAAAATTGGGAGAGAGAGGTTGCAGCATGACCACATCTCATTAAGGGATACTTTCTACATTTTTTCTCTCTCTCACTTTGTCTCTCTCTGGCAGTTCTGTGCCTTCTGGATTTTTTTTTTTGGAAGACATGGCAGAGCTCTCTCCACCATCTGAGTGAGGACACAGGTGAGAAGGTAGCCATCTATAAGCAATGAATACCATCACCCGGAACCAAATATGGCAGCACCTTAATGGCAGGTTTCTCAGTCTCCAGAACTGTGAAAAATAAATGTCTGTAATTTAAGCAACTCAGTCTATGGGATTTTGTAATGGTTTTCCTTGATGATCCCTGACTAGCCTTTGGGGTCACTCTTCTGAATCACTGGGACTTCTGGAAAGAAAAGAATCAGTACCTTAACGTCCATGTCTTAGGATAAGAAGTTAGGAAAACCTGTTAAGCCTAGACTAGGGTTGGCAAAAGCTCAGGGACAAGAAAGGGCAGTGAGACTCTGGAAATGAAACAGTCTTGAGTATAATTAGCTTAAGACAAATTCTAGGCTGCTGCCTCTAAGCTCCAAACAAGGATAAAAGTGACAGTTTTTGCAGTGGATACAAGTGACAGTTTTTGGCAGGGAAAATGGTTAATGATGAAAACCCTTCTCAGACTCCGTTACTGTGGCACAGGCTTGGGCTTTGGAGAGCAATGCCCGAGCCTATGGTGTCAATCTCGAAGACAGCCAGATCCCAAGAGGGGCTGACCAGCTCTTCAAACCATGCATTTATGCAGTGAACTGGACTAGCAAATCAGTGCCAGGTGCACTGTGGTGTGACCCTGAGCAGCAGTTAACAGCAATGGCGATGGTAGACCCAGGGGGACCTGTGCTCTTCTGTATCACAAACCTCTTTCCCTGTCCTGATCCTAGATTTCTCTCTTATTTCTTTCCTTTGAATCATTTAGGAAGAGGAAACAACTTCAAGACGCTAGACTTACAGTTCTTTGACATTTAAGGGATTTGGTAATGGATTGAAGGACGGTAAGGAAATATAGCCATCATTGAACCTCGAGTTGGTACAGCAGGCTGTACTACTTAAATGAGGAAAATAATTTCGTTTTAATCCAGTGAATTTGATTATTTTGTCGGGCTGTGGTAAATCGTAATGATTGTGATAGCATGTTGTAATCCTGTGATGATGTTTTATATGAGACATAAAGGCATCTCTATGACCCTCGTACATGTGCCAACACTCTGTAGGCATAATTAATTATAATGTGGACTCTAAAACTCTGATGTGGGCTGGAGGATTTTATGAAGTACAAGGAAAATACTCAGCCTGCATTCTTTATGCTGGTTCCATTAAGAGTTCTGAGAAGAGTTTTAACATCTGATTCCATAAAATTTTCAGGTTGAACCATCAGTAACTGTAATATTCCTGACAACTCTGCATGCAATAGCCCATTTCATTTTCTATAAAGAGACAGGTACCTCTAACTTGTCTCCAGCTCCTTGTTTTATTCCTCTTAGTGTCAGCTTTATAACAACACAGATTTTCTTTTTGTCTTGGATGACATTCTTGTCCTACAACCCTTCTTAAGATGCTAGCTTTAGTTTTTCTTTTTAATTTTTTTTAAAGGTTTTTGCCATAGGGCATATGCGCTTGCTGGAGAGGGACAAAGAGCAACGGGAAGAGGGAAACTGAGAAATCAACCCCAGAGGAGATGGCCACTCCATAATCCCTTCTCCATCCTCTTCCTGGGACCTTGGGCCCACATGCACAAGCACCCAGTATGACTTTCAAGTCACTGGGTCCAGGACTTGAACTGCAATTTGCCATGTGGGAGACCAGTGCCTTAACCACTATGCCACCTCATGGTCCCCATGCTAGCTTTAATTTAATTTGTACTGAAAAAAAAAATCAATTCTCTGTATTTATTTAGGAAGTTGAATTGAATGTAACATGACTTTTAGTTAGAAATCGTTCTTCCAGCTCTCGCTGGTTTCATTTATATTTTATGTGTGATTACAAACATTTGCCTGTGACTTTTATTTATTATCAAAGTCAACTTTTTTGAAGCATAATTTATATGTAATAAGCTGTATCCACTTATATTGTACAATCTAGTAAGGTTTGATAGTTGTATCTGGGAAACTCTGACCACGATACAGACCGAGGTAATCTCTGTCATCTCTAAATGTTCTTCTGGCTCTTTGCAGAGCTCTGATCATTCATCCCCACCCCCAGACAACCATGGATTTGCCTTTCATCATTATAGCTTAATCTGCATTTTCTGGAATTTTATATAAATGGAATAATACAGTCTATGAGGGGGCTTCAAAAATTCATAAAAAATGAATATTAGAAAAAATAATGCTTGGATTTCAAAATGTTTTACACCAAATTAATTTGTACTTTAATTCCGTTTCCATGAGCTTTCTGGTATCTCCCCACATACACATTTCTGTCTAGTCGCTTTTACTTTTACCATGACTTTGAAATAAATTGAAAATAAAATTTCAACTTTAAATATTTAGATCTCGAAGGAAACATGAACATATTCAGCTGGCAGTGCTGGTAGCAAATTTGTGAATACCACTGTAGTTTGTAGTACTAATTTGAAAGATAACCATTTATAAGCTCAAGTGAAAGGTGTTTTGTGTTCAAACACTTAGATGTAAATATATTGAAGGAACCTACGTTCTCTCTACAGAAATATAACATTTTGTGGAAAGCTTAAATTTTCAAGTACTTATGGCTACTCAATGTTTCTATTAGTTTCTGATGGAAATTAAATGACTTTAGTAAAGATATGGTTAAGTTAATGCTTTTTCTTGCTGAGAGAAATACAGGGATTTTTCAATTCCTCCCTTGTCATACATGTTATTTTTCAGAGCTGCCAAATATATGTGTTGACTTGATTTATAATATATGCAACCCGGTGCCAGTGGCCTGACTGTGACATTAGCTAAAAATATGCACACTTTTCAGAGAATTGCCAATTGTGTGGGATTTCTCCCAATGATTCAATAGCAAGAACTGTCTTAATTATTGGTTTCACATGCTTTATTTATTTATTTTTTATTTAAGTTTTTGCCATAGGGCATGTGTGCTTGCTCGAGAAAGACAGAGAGCAAGAAAGTGAGAAATCACCCCCATGGGGATGGCCACACCACAGTCCTTTCTCTCAGGATTTTGGACACAAACACACATGCACCCAGCATGATTTTCAAGCCTCCAGATCCAAGACTTGAACTGTGGTTGGCTATGTAGGAGTCTAGCACCTAACCACCATGCCACCTGCCGGTCCCTTGACATGCTCATTCTAGTCAAAGTAACAAACACTGCTTTTAAAATTGTTATTTTAATTTTTTTCTCAAGATGGGGTCTTTCTTTGATCCCAGGCTGGCAATCCTCCTATCTGCCTCTGTAGCAGCTGGGACTATCGGCATGTGACACCACACCTGGGCCCCTTTTGAAATTATTTTAAGATAAAAATACTTAAATTGTTATATTACATGATATTTTCTATTTGCTAAACATTTACAGAGGTTTAACTCATTTAATAGCTATAAAACTCAATAATTAGATATGTATCATCATTAACCTCATTTTACAGGTGAAGAATCTGAGGCCGAGTAACTTGCCAAACAGCAAACAACTTGTGAGGGGAGTCAGAGCCTCAAGTCTGGCTCCAGAGTCAGGCCCCGTCTTTGTGGTGGTCTTCTGCAGTGACACGGCACACACAACACACACGGTGCACTCGGCACACACAGCACACACTGAACACACGGCACACACGACATACTGTACATACAGAATCCATGGCACACATGACACAAACTGTACACACAGCACGTACTGCACACACGGTACACACTGCACACACAGCACAGACTGAACACACGGCACACATGGCACACGCAGTACACACAGTACACAGGGCACACACTCTACACACGGCACACACGGCACACACTGTAAAACTGAACACACGGCCCACACAGCACATACTGAACACGTTCTGTCTGAGCCTCTGCATAGCCCAGTTCCTAGTCATTTGTTGTGTTGTCTCTCTGCCCTCACATTCAACCCAAATTCTTTTTTAAAATTTTGTTTATTATTATTTTTTCACATGAGTTTTGTCAGAGAAAGAGAGAGAGGGAGAAAGCAAGCTGCCAGGTCCAGGACTCAAACCACAGTTGGCCACGTGGGAATTCTAGCACCTTAACCACCATGCCACCTGCTGGCCCCTCAACCCAAATTCTTATACCTAACTGAAATTAGGCGAGAATAAAGAGATGGTGTTGATGCTGGTGGTCTGTGTGTTAGTAGTGAAGTGGGATCAGTGTCTGGAGCCTGCAGATGGCATAGCAGTTACATCACTGGACTTTCACATGGCTGACTTTGGTTCAAGTCCTGGACCCAGCAGCTTAAAACTCAGGCCCAATACATTTGCATGCATACCAGGAGAATGGAGAAGGGATTGTGGCATGGGCATCCCCCCCCCCCTCCCCACCCGGGAATGATTTCTCACTGTCTTTGTCTGTCTCACTCTAAGGCAAAAAACCTCTAAAAAAAAAAGTGAGGTGGGATCAGTGTTATTTGAAACCTCAGTCATGTTATTTGCATGTGGGTGTTTGTAAATATTTGCCACAGTTTCAGTTTATATCCATATTTTCAGCTAGCAGTTGGCTCATTAGCACTTTGAGATCCTGGCTCCTGGCACCATGTCACTTATTTTATGAATTACCAGTCTCACACATGTAGGATTCATGAGAATGTCATCCCAGGAGACTTGGCATTGGTCAAGCACTTACGAATGAGTCTAATTTTGGGCTTCACAAGTGTGTATGAAGAGAGTCTAGAGAAGAATAATGAAAATGATTAAAGAGTTAGAAGCTGGGAACCCATGAAGAAAAGATGCAGGAAGTCAATTAATTTATACAGAATAGATACAGAAGACTTTGGGGTATTCACAGGGAAGGGTATCCATTTTCACTGAGGTTAAAACTAGGGGTTTCCTGTCAGAGGCATTTAGAGGAAAAGTTAGAAGATATGGGGATCGTAAGGCTCTAATGCAGTGTACAATGCATCAGTTCTTCCAGGTCAACTCTGACAGGCAGTACTCCAGGATGACTGTTCAATTGTGTTAAGGCAGCATACTGTAAATGCTACTGTTTGTACAAATTGTACCCCTCTGGCACTCAAACTTGATTGACACAGTCAGGTAAAATCTGGCCAGTCCATGCATCTTAAAACAAACAAACAAACAAACAAAAAACAACACAATACTTAAAGAAATTCTTTAACTTTATGCAAACAAATAGAGGTTTTCTTGAGATCGGTTGAACCCATACTCTGTAATGAGAAGCACACACACTTCACTGGGCATACTTTTATAGAGCACTTGATAAAGACAGACTGTAGCTCCAAAACCTGTCCCCAAGGTTTCTCACCCTGAGACTCAGGTGATGGCCTTTTCCTGCAGGACCCTCCCCAGGGGACCCTCCGTCTCTTGTCCTTGGATCTGGGGATCTAACACACTTCAGTGTGTCCGTGTTACCTTGCTTTCTACTAAGCTATGCGTGGTTGCCACATTTCTGTTTCAGAGACATAATGATCAGAGACACACACACACACACACACACACACACACTCACACAGTCTCCACCTTGGTTTAAGGAACTACCTTTGACCACTGAGTCTGTTCATCTATTTCTTTAAGTGTGTCTGCTTTCCTTCAATATACTCTACACATTTTAGCCTTTTCTAGTTCTTGTTAAATTTTAAAGCTGTTTTCGATTATTTGCTTGATCCCGAGGCCCCTTCTTACTGGGAGTTTCTTAATCGTTTTCCATCTATGCCCTTTTCCATAAACATCAGTCATCAGGGATTTGAATTCACTCCCTAGTAGGACACACTGCTCCCTTTAGCCAAAAAGATTTTTGTGAGATTTGTGGAGTGTATTTCAAAAAAAAAGAGCTAGCCGGCTAGCTAGATAATAGATAGATATAACATATGTTGGTGTGTGTGTGTGTATATATACATTTAATGAAAAGTGCATATTATGAAAAAACTATGCATGATTTAAACATCTTTGCACCAAAGGAAACTTGTACTTTAATTCCATTTTTTCCACAAACTTTTTGAAGTACCCTTATATATGGGTGTGTATGTGATTACATATATGTATATATAGATAGATAGATATGTGCAATATATTTGTACACACAGCATACATACTTATATAATGAAATATACTTTTAAAAATTATTCTTCTCACTCAAATATTTTATTTCCCTGCTACCCCTTTTCCTTATTTCCCTTATTTGGTCTTCAGCGAAGCATGCCTTTTACTGAACTTTCACTTGCATTTCCTCTCCCACATCTTCAACTTTGCTCTTTTATTGTGTTTTTCATCCCAGTAAATAGCATCATCTTCTAATTTGTAATTCTGACCAGGCACCTGAGACATTCTGACACCTTACTCTCAGACATTTTCTACTTCTAATCTATGACCAGGCCTGAGATGCTTGTCCCAGTCTTGAAGGCATCCCCTTCTTTCCACATCGCTTACGCAGTCCGAGTCACCGCCATGCCTCACTAGATCTCAGCAAGTTCCTTTCAACTCGTCCATACCTATGTTATTACACATGCTATTATGGTCGGTCTAGAACTGTCTAAGTTGTTCTTTTTTTTAATATATTTTTTTTATTCATTCACATATTTTAATTTGACCAGAGAGAGAGAGAGAAAGAGAGAGGGAGAGAGGGAGCGAGGGAAAGCGAGAAAGCAAGCCACCAGGTCCCGGACTCGAACTGTGGTTGGCCATGTGGGAGTGTCCAGTGCCTTAACCACCATGCCACCTGCTGGTTCCCAAGTTGTTCTTTATGAAATATAAATCTAATCATCTGGTCCCTTGCATGTCCCCCTTGCTTGTAGAATACATTAAAAACCCTTTACGTGGCCTGCATATAAACACTGCCCATTATGTTCACTCTTCTCTTTCCTCCTCTCAGTCCACACCAGGCTCACTGTCTTTCCATCAGATCTTCAGCTACTCAACTTTTTCCCTGCAGGGCCATTTCCTTTAAAATGTTTGTGTTCTTTCTCAGCATGAGCGAGCTAATTCTTATTAGTCATTCAGGTCAGATATTAATTTCTACTACTTCTCCAGTCTAAGTTATTTCTTCATGTTCTCTATAGCATAAGTTGTATGCCTTGTTTAATGTTCATTTCTCTCACTGGATTTTAAGCTAGTTAAGGCCATGGGTTGTGTTCTGTTTTTCTCCATCGTGCCTTTATATCGCCAATAATTAAAACATTTCTTATTTTTTATATTTGAATTTTTCTTATTTTGCTAGAGGGCATGTGTGCTCTCCAGAGAAAGACAGAGAGAGAGAGAAGCAGGGGGAGAAAGAGAAAGCATGCACCAATGAGGCATGGTCATGCCACAGTTCCTTCTCCATTTCTCCATCCTGTCCGGACTTGGGGCATACAGCACACATGCCCACTGTGTTTCTCAGGATGCTGGGGTTGGGATTGGAACTGTGTGGTTGGCCATGTGGGATCTGGTTCCCTTAATGCCTAGGATGTGGTACTGGCCCTAAAATACTTATTAATAAGCTTTTAAAGTATTTATAAAGTGTCTTATATACCTATTTAGATACTATGTCAAGTGTAGACTTTGTCCAAATCCAACAAGGATTCTCAGATAATCCTCTATTTTCAATAGCAAGTGCAGCTGATATATACATATCCATGAACACAAGTCTGACTTTAGACATAATGAATGTAAATAAATAAATTTTTTAAAAAGGTTAATACAAAAATAATCCTCTATTACAGGTAAATTAGGGACAGTCTCGGGAATACAATTCCCTTTGGAATCTTATCTTTTGTTTATGTTTATCTTCCTGATCTGTGTTTAAGTTTAAGATCTTTTGGGAGCTTTTGTCTTTCTTCCAACTTTAAATTTAAATGTATTCATTTGTTTATTCATTTAATTTGACCAGAGAGGGAGAGACAGAGAGGTAAAGTGAGAAAGCAAGCTGCCAGGTCCAGGACTTGAACTGTGGTCGGCCATGGGGGAGTCTGGCACCCTTAACCACTATGCCACCTGCCGGCTCAAATTTGATTCTTTACAATTCTTTAAAAGGCGCTATCTTTTATTTATTAGGTTCTCTGTATCCAATATGGATGAAGCAGAGTGACTTCTGTCTCTTAGATGGCAGGAAGCAGCTACTTTAAAGGGAGCTATTTTATTTATATCAAGGCAACCCTTTCCAATTAAGTAAAGGTACAGCTTACTTTCTGTTTTGAAGTCCAGTCCTATGAAGAACCGTAAAGCCAGTCTTAAGCTAAACCTACTTCAGAGTGCAACTATCACTTCGTGTTTGAGACTCATTTCTGACTTTTCTGAATTCTGCTGCTGCTTAAATAATTGACAGCTGCAACGGGAGAAATATCATTCTCATTTCACTGGTCTGACAAAAAATAAAAAAATAAAAAATGAGACTAGCTCACATAGTGCTAAAAATGGCTTTTATGCCCCTGTGACAGCTTTCTGTCTAATCAGAGCGCTTTCTTAGGCATAAAGGAGACCCCTTAAGCTCACAAAGGCCTTTTGCACTCTGAACATCTCTAATACATTTCTGGCTGCCTCCTGACAGCCTCTTTTCCCCTTCCTAGTCAGAGAAAAGATTTCTTCACAATGATCCTTAATTAAGATACTGTCCCCAGAAGCTGTCAGCTGCTTCAGTTTGGAACTGCAGAAATTTCTCATGAGAAAAACAACTATACATAACGGTAACAATTAAATAAGATTATTTACATAGTCATAATAATCCACTAAGAAGTGTTATCCTCTTTCTTAGAATAATTTGAGCGAAGATTCAGGATAGATAAGTGGAAATTTAACCCCACTGCATAAGAGAGTTGAATGGATGCTTTTGTGCAATTATTTTTCAAGCTCTTGATTTTTTTGGTTTTTGCACAATGAGAATGATGATGATGATGATGATGACGATGACAGTCTCCACCGTGTCTTGAGAGCTCGCTGTATGTCAGGCTCTGAACTAAATGCATTGCAATTATCATCCAATTAATTCTTTTAACCAGCTTTGAAGGTAGGCACTGTTTTCCGTATTTCACAGTAGAGAAAACCTGAGCTAGGAGAGGCTGAGAGAATTGTTGCCACCATCATCTTTCCCAGATCTACTTTGAGATTGATATGACTTTATTGCCAGAAGGCCTGAAATGTTTTAAATACATCAGTCTACAATTATTCTGAAAACTATAGGAATTTGTATCTGCGGATCAGAAAAACACCTCTCATAAATTTTGTCCTAGAATTATAAGCTAGAAAGAGCAATGGTTTCTGACTCATGAAGCCTCATTTCCATAACCTGTATTTGGCTTGTGACAGTGAGAGAGTCTCATGATAATGGAGGCTTCTGTTTTCTTATTGGGACATTTTGAAACTGGACGGTTTTTAAGGTTCTACCACTCCATGAATCGAAGATGATTAGATATATTTAAATTGCCATCTTGCAATTGGAATCGTAGAGTGAATTGCATCCCGTGTACCAACTCTTAGAGGTACATCTCTGTGTGAAGCCTTTGATCATTTCATGACTGAAAAAATGATACTTTCCTTGAAATTTCCACTGGCTATTTCCAATCACAATGCACTTCTTGAGCAATGCCTCATGCAGTTTTGTAACAGCATCAGGATGCCAGTTCGAGCAACAATATTGCCCTGCTAGGTGATCATCAGTGTCAGGAGATGAGGCAGATTCCTGTTGCTTGATCAAGATATTTAAAATCCCATTCTGCACAAACGGAAATGCTTGGAAGGGTATAATGAGAGGTAATAGTAATTTTTAGATTGCCTGTCAACTCTAAACCCATTTCTATCCATCATAGAAATGATAAAACTTTCATTCTTATGCTTTTCTTATTTGCATAACCAACAGCATCAATACCACCCACAATTTTCTTCCAGCTTCACACTAAAACAGAACCTTGATTTGCAATGCTTTAGCACGTTCTGGGCTAGATCTATTCATTGCTTTTTGAAAAATGTATAACTCTATAACTCTATAACTACCAATTAAGCATGGAAATCGGTTATGAAATAAAATGTCAAATAAAAGGTTTATATATTATCTCAAACAATACTCTGATAGCAAAATAAATTTTTAGGCAATTTTAAAGATCTACAGATGCCATTTTATTATATTCTCTATCATTTAGGTTTAATTTGCCAGTCCTTATACTTACAGAATTCCCACCCTGCAAGGATGAGTGGAGAAAAACAGCTGTTTTTAAGCATGTTGAGTCAGCATATCAACTAAACACGATATATCATTATTATTTCCTTAAGATATATTTACTTTAAAAATATCCATGTGTGGGTTGAAATATAAAGTGTAATGAATTTATGAGCCCTTTTATTTCTTTTTTGCCAGAGGTACACATGCCCACTGAAGAGAGAGAGAGAGAGAGAGAGAGAGAGAGAGAGAGAGAGAGAGAGAGAGAGAGAGAGAGAGAAAGTGAGAAAGCACCTCTGGTGAGGCTTAGTCACTTCATAATCCCTTTTCCTTCATTTCTCATTTCTCTTTCCTTCAGGGATTTTGGGCACATATGCATGCGTGCTTGGTGTGTTTCTAAAGCTGCTGAGTCTGAAGCCCAGACCAGGCAGTTGGCAATATGGGATCTAATCTCCTTAACCACCAAGCCACGGGTTTGCACTGAGTCATTCTTCGCAAACTTTGAAAGAGAGGTCACAGAGAGGGAAGATATGTGTCACCAGGGGGAGTCAACTTCACAGGCATCAGGTCCTCTGCAAGATGACTTTTTAATCAGTGGATTTGCTACAATTAAGTATGATGCTGTAGCCTCAGAGACTAAGTATTGTCAGTGTCTTGAAGTGCTCAAACTCACAATGCTGTTTTCTGATAACAAAACTCTCAAAAAACCAAGGTCTAAAACCAGAATGTTAATTCTTTAGTTAATGAGAAAGAAGACTTGACATTTGAACTGTCCTTGTTCTTATCCAAGGCTAACACCCTCACTGTACGCCGTGTCCCGTTTCTTCTCACTGGCTTATACACTGTCATTTTCCTGCTTCCTCCTCTATTAACAAGTTTTCTCTCATCACTGAGTCATTCTCATCATTAATAATCATACTGGAATATCTCCATCTCAACAAAAACCCTTCTTTGATCTTATAGTCCTTCTAGCTGTCACCCTGTTCCTCTGCTTCCTTTTCCAGAAAAGCTCAAGGAAGTAAGATACATACATGCTATCTACACTTCCACATCTCTCATCATCTCTTCAACTCACTCTAAACAGGTCTGCTCTATCATTCCATTAAAAGCAGATTAAAAAGCAGAATAGAAAAGTGCAAAAAGAAATAAAAAAGATTACCATTGTGAATGATATTTTTTTCTAAAAGGACACATATTTATAAATATATATCATTTTCAAAATGTATTTGGATAAAAAAGAAAGTTAATCACTTGTTCAATAAATAAATTGGCTCTTTTCAACCATCAGACAAAATTCCTTCCCCAAGCTCCTCTATTTACTAACCAGATGGTTAAAAAAACGGTATGCAGATATTTGTACCATTTCTTTAACTCAATCAGGGTGCATACAGATCTTCTCCAAAGTTCGATGACAAAATAAAATCCACAAGTGCTTGAGTAATGTTGGTCTGTTGGTTCATCAGAGCCTGCCCTACTGGGCAAACATTATATAGTATAACAGTAATAATGGCATTGCTTAGCAACTAATTAACAGTGAGTGCAGGTTGGTTATTTTTTGTTCTGAGATTAACTCTAGGCAAGGTCACTAGCAACTTCCATTTTGCCAAATCCAATGGTAAATTCTTTTCCTCATGTTACTCAACTCATGGCTGACCACTTTCTTCTCTGAAACATTTTCTTCTCTTATCACTTGGGCTACCAAATAACCTCATTGTCCGTTTTGTCACAGAGTCCTTTGATGACTTTCACTTCTCTTTCCTGCATCTACATTAGCTCCTGGGATTATTTCTTTGCTCTCTTCTCATCTCCATCTATACTCTCTCACAAAGCGATGGCTTTTAGTTCTCCATGACTTTAAATACCCATCGTACCTTTACATTTTACAAATTTGTACCCTAGACTTGAACCTTTATCTGAACTTTATGGTATTCAGTGCCACCCTTAGAGCCAACATATGCAGAATAAAGCTAAGGAATTATGAATGATATGCCCATTCAAGACAATATAACCTTACTTGTATGGTATGTGTTATATGGAATGTGGAAACATCTGAATATTCCTAAATGAATCCAGCCACTTCCCCCTAGATTAGACTGGATAGATCCAGATTCCAGTAAACTTGGTTCTTTATAAGGCAACAGTCCTGAAAAATATTTTGCATGCTTGACAGTTTTCTCATGCATTACTCATAGACATTATTATGAGTCACTTGAAATAAAGTATCTTTCCAGGGTTCCATATACCCTAAAGGGTGGCTCTGATGATCATGTAACTAATTAAATGACTTACGTTGCCACTTGGATGTCTGACAGGCATCTCAAACATAACAGATTATACAAAAAAGTATAAAAACAAAACCCAAAACATCAAAACCATCCCATTCGTCTCTTAATCTCTGCATCTCAGTAAATAGCTTCACCATTAGCTCTAATTACTCGGACCCAGATTTATATGTTATCCTTGCAGATTTTCATTCCTTCCTTTTCCCACCTACAAACAATCTAACAGCAATTCTTATTGGTTTCTATCCTTAAAATATATCCTGATTATGCTTACTTTTCACAACCCTCATTGCCTGTCTCTAGGCCAACATACTGTCTTTTCTTCCTAGGACTACTGCAATATTCTTAAAGCTGTGCTTTACAAACTTTGTCTGTTAATCACCTGGCTGTATTAAATGAAGATTCTGATTGGGTCAGTCTTAGATGCAACCAGAAAGTCTGCATATCTAGAAACCTCCCAGGTGTTGCCTGTGTTACTGGCCTGCAGAACTCACTAGAAAATTAATAATCAAATACAAAATGTTTCAGATAATGCTTTGAATTTCAGAAAGGCAAGATAATTTTTGTTTTGTTTTTGCAAGAGGGCATATGTGCTCACTGGATAGAGACAGAGAGAGGGAAAGTGAGAAATCATCCAGTTATTTCCTAGGGAAGATGTCCATATCTTCTCCTCCACCCTCTTTTTGGGAATTTAGGCACATATGCACATGCACCCAGAGTGATTTTCAAGCCGTCTGGTCCAAAACATAAACCATAGTCGGTCATGTTGGAATCCAGGGTTTTAACCACCACGTCACCTGCTGGCCCCTAAATTTGTATTCTTTAAGCCGCTAAGTTTATTGTAGGAGCAATAGAAAACCAATACACTCTCTTAAAGATGTTGTGCTTGCTTATTTATCTTTTAATTTGTTTATTTTCATTTTCCATTAGTATGTAAACTCTATGAAGGAAAGATCATCTTTCTTGTTACTTGCTGTATTCCTAGTGTATCCAGTGCTTAGAATAATTTTTAGCATGTGGTAGGTGACAAAGCAAAACCAAACAAAACTCTTTGTTGAGGGAATGAGCTGTAATATTGGATACCTATGTTAATAGACTTGGATAGTATATGTTTCAGTCAAAGTTTAATCAGACAAGCAGAGCCACTTTTGTACAGGCACACACACATGCACACATGCATGTGCACAGACACACACACACACACATACACACATAGACTATGCCCTAGGCAACTGTGGAATCTGGTTAGATCATCTTTGTCTTGCTGGAGACCTTCACATCTGATCTGATGCCAGAGCTTAAAGTCCACAGGAAATGTGTTTGAAAAAATAAGGTGGATATAAATTGGGAGAGAGTGAGAGCAGCTAAAACACATAAACGGAGTCCATGAGAACTGACTCAAGTGTCAGTTCTCGTTGCTTCTGACTTTGAAGGCACAGGTGTCCTGCTGAACTCACAAACGTGGCCCAGCAGTTGGTGATGCTAAAGGAAGACTGCGGGAAAATGGGTCATTTGAGGTCTGGTTACTGTCTCTTGCCAACAACATGAGCCATTCAGAATCATGCTCTTATCCTGTCTCCTCTCGTACCCCTAGATCCACTGGAAGATAAGCAATATGTATGGGCAACAACATGACTGCTGCTTCAATTCCTCACTCTGAGCTTCCTAGGAAAGTCCTGTGGTCAGTCACTCTTAGAGGAAACATACAGAGAAGAGTGTTCCAGAAACTGTAGCTCAGCCTAGCCAATTGGCACATCATACAGTCACAACAGGCTATTCTCTTCCATAGGTTATCACTTTTTAAAAAAATTTATTTTTAGGTCTTTGCCATAGAGTGCATGCACTTGCTGGAGAGACAGAGTCAGAGGGAAAACAGACAGACAGTCAGAGGAAAAGTGAGAAATCACTCCCCCCACCCCCCAGCCCAGGGTGGAGGATGGTCATGTCTCAATCTCTTCTGTTCCATTTTCCTCCTGGAATTTTGGGCATGAATGGACATGCACTCGGTGTGATTTTCAAGCAGCTAGGTCTGGGACTCAAATCATGCTCAGCCATGTGGGAGTCCAACACCTTAACCATCATGCCACCTTCGGACTCCCCAGATATCATTTTCCTTATTTTTTAGAGAGATTTTTCTACAGGGCGCATGTACTTACTGGAGAGAGAGAGACACACACAGAGAGACAGAAAATGAGAAATCACCCTCTGGGGGAATGGCTATGCTGCAATCCCTTCTCCTCCACTCTCCTCTTGGGATTTTGGGTACATGCACACATGCACCTGGCATGAGTTTTAAACCACCAGATCCAGGACTTCAATCGTGTTTGGCTGTATGGGAGTCCAGTGATATAACCATTCCACCATCTGTTGGTCCTGGATATCGTATTTTTGAAAATTTGCTTGATGACCATAGATTTGTAAATAAGATGAATACATCAGGATGTCTTCTGTTTCAGGCTTTGAAGTTTCTTATGGTGCATCTTCTTAATGGACACCTGTGTCTACCCTCCGCCTAAACATACACAAGCATATTGGTCAGGACTGCTACCTGAGTTCTTAGAACAGCATGGTCCCACTTTCCTTCAATCCTTTGGTTCTAAGTCTTTTAAGAAGTGTAAAGGGCATGGACCAAAACCTTGCACAACTTCTTTCCTTTTCTTTTTTTTTTTTTAAGGTTTTTGCCATAGGGTACATGCATGCATTTGTTTCAGAGAGAAATTACCTCCTAGGTTGTTGGCCAAGTCACAACCTCTTCTCTTCCATTTTCTTCTGGGATTTTGGGCGTGCACATTTATGTACCCAGAATGATTTCAAGCTGCAGGGCTTGGGACTCAAACCATGGTGGCCATGTGGGAATCCAGCACCTTAACTACCACACTTCATGTTGGACCTGTGCACAAATTCTTTACTTACAAATGCTACCATGTAAATTAAGATTGGGCTATCATAAGGCAAATCCCTGTGGTTCTTGTCCTTAGATTAGCTAGCATTTTAAGATTTTCTTTCAAAATATAACATTTCCTTGGGGCAAATAAAATTTCTTCTTTGGAACAAAGATAGTGATAACATTGCACACAGTAATGCCATTTTATTTTACTTGGGACAGTAACTAGATTGGAATCTCTAGTAAGATTAATAAATGAAAGCATAATTCTGTTTTTTTTTCTTTTCTCTTCTTTTTAAATAAGTTGCAGGTGAAAGGCCAATCTATTTTTCATTTCATTTTTTCCCCCTTACTATTGTCGTTTACTTTGGGATAAATCTATATTTTTTTCTACAGTTTTGTTATTATTGTTGCTAATGAGTAATCTAGCATTGACGAAAATGCATTCACACAGCAGCACATTTATTACAAAGCATTAGAGGTATATTAAATTATACTTAAATATTTTTTGTATGCATAATATGAAATAATTTGCTGAAGTCAAAGCTAAATGGAGATCATAATAATGCACTCCCTGTTCATTCTTACACTCTGCCAGACTTCAAAATGGAAAACAAACAAATAAGAAACCAAAACAAACCTTGATTCTTTTCTTCCCTTCACTACTTATAGCCAATAAGCAAGCAATTCTTTTACATTTCTTCCATAGATAAAAATATGATCATTAATTTTATTTATGTATTTCTTTCTATTCTTACTGCCTCTATCTAAATTAAATACCTGTTTCCTCACTTTGAGGTCCTGAACTTAACCTTCAAACAATTCCTCCAGCATTGAATTCCTTTCTTTTCCTCCAATTCATTCTGCAAAATACCACCCACTTGCCCTTTGTACCATCTTGCTCTGATTATGATGCTGATCGTTTGCCTTTCATGTCCTACCATGGTCTTAAGCATGAACTTAGGCCCTTCAGACTGACACACGAGATATGTCTCTCTCCTCTGTCCGTTCTGTTCTTCAATTTACATCTAAAACTTCATTGAGAAAAATTAGAAGATTTTTTCTAATATGAGAGTGAAAGAAGGAAGAGGATGGGGAAAGATGCTGCACAAGCCAGGTTTGTGAGAAGGATTAGAAAATGAGGAGAGAAAGAGAGAGAGATTGGTGGCAGCTATACTGCAATTGACATTAAGAGAGAGAAAAAGAGACTGTGTGAGAGAAAATGAGGTAAAGGAATTTTCAGATGCTGTGCTGTTCATTATAAGTAGCACTTTCCTTATTTCTTTTGTGTGACTCAGGAAAGATTAATATTAATTTCATTTTTTTTTCTTTGCCCAGTGTTTTTCCTTTTTTTTTTTTTTTTCCTGAGAGTTTTTTTTTTTTTTTTAAGGGGTATGTACTCGCCAGAAAAAAACAGAGAGACAGAGAGACAGAAAGCAATAAATCACCCCCAGGGGGAATGGCGACACCAAAATCCCTTCTTCTCCATTCTCCTCTCGGTCTCTTGGGCATGCGTCCAGCCTGAGTTTAAGCCACCCGGCCCAGGACTCAAACTGTGATAGACTACGTGGGAGTCCAGTGACGTAACCATTACGCCATTGCTGGTCCCTACCCAGTGAACTTTTTAAGTGTGAGCAACATTTTATGGGGAACAGGAGTAAGAAGAGCCATTTCATTGCTCTCAGGGAGTCTTTCACTCAACACGTGTAAAATAGAAAACTGGAAGGAGTGTCATGGAGGAAGAGGATCGCTTAACATGAGCGCAGGACACGGGGACACAATGTAGGTTAGCAGGCGAAAGAACACTTTTCTAAAAATGAGATTCATACAGAAATGTGTCAGATGATGATGGTTGTGGGGATAAAGGGGAAAATTTATATAAAACATTTAGGACGGTGTATGATGAATGAATGTTAACAACACTGTAATTACAATGTTTTCAGTCATTTACAAATCTCAAACCCCCTGTAACACTAGATTGCAAAATTGTTCAGGATAGAGCAGGTTATTTTATTTTATTTTATTTTATTTTTGTGCCTCCTACTTGTTTTGAATCCCTGTAATGCCCACCTCTCTACCTTGCCAGGAAGTGTAGTTAAAAAAGCACAGGGTGAGAGTTCTCCAGGTTCTCCAGGTTCTCCAGGCAGAGGCTAAAATCATGACTTCTGAGCTGTGCAGTAACAGGGAAAATACAGCCCTAGACTCCAACTTTCTTGTTTACAAAATGAGAATCATACTACTTCAGAGGATTTGTAGCATGACTAAAAATAACCGGCATGTTGTCTGATAATATATAGATGTGTGGCAAAATAGTACTTAATGAATAATATTCTTAATATTCTTTTCATATTTGTAAGTGATAAATGCTTATCAATATAAAGTTAAAAATTATATAATCACAATACATTTATGCCAACTTGATCAAAAGAGTGATGTTTGTGTCATCTATAAAGAAAAACTATGATTAGAAAAAAGTAATGTAAGCAATATTGATATAATGTTACCATTTTAAAGATTTCACTCTTTTGAGAAGCAACTTTTATCCAATATACCAAAAGTATAAAATGAAAGAACAAAAATGACCCATAATCTCACTCTCAGTTGAACCCTGTTGTAGAATATGTTTCATGATATTTGAATTTATGTATCATGAGTTGTCAACCAACCGTAATAATGTATTACCTATTAATTGAAGGAGTGCTTTTAAAATCTATGCTCAAAAGCACTAATAGTTTCTTTCTTTGCAATTTAAATATAATTCACTGCATTCTTTAACCAAAAACTTTAAAATATTTTTTATTTCAATTTCTTCTGTACATTCAATCACATATGTCACTTAGCTTGCAAAGAGAATATTCTAATATGTATACATTTCTCACCAGTCTAATTCAGAATAAAATACATGTTATCTTCAACAGATAATAACCCATTTCTTTGTCCCATAAGTGCCTTGCCTTTCTATTTTTTCCCTTGATAGCCTTCCTTAAAAACTTTAAAATTTTTTTATTATTTTGGATTTGTTTTTCATTTTAATTAGTAAAGTCATTATTAGTATGTAGAGAGTTTACACTTGCATGATGTTTTCCTTCCTCGTTTTAATCTGCCTTAATGTTGTATGGACAGATTTTTTAAAAAATGCATGTCCTATAAATAAAAGGATTAACTACCACGTGCTATAGAAGCATGTTGCTGGCTCTCAGGGAAAGGTATTCTTTTGGATGATGATTTTTATCTAAAAGTACATGTCATTTTTTCTGTTATGGGGAATCCGATCCTCATTATAATATGTATTGCTTCATATTCACTAAACTATATAGAAAAAAATAGTTGTTTATAGTGTGACGAGAGTTTTGAGATTACCGCATGAAGATACTTGAAACTTTTTTTTTTTTGGAGAGGTTTTTGCTATAGGGTGCATGCGCTCGCCAGACAGACAGAGAGAGACAGAGAGACAGAAAGCAAGAAATCATCCCCCAGGGGGGATGGCCACGCTGCAATCCCTTCTCTTCCATTCTCCTCTTGGGATCTTGGGCACGCACGCACACGCGCCCGACGTGAGTTTAAGCCACCGGGTCCGGGACTCGAACCGCGGTCGACTACGTGGGAGTCCAGTGACATAGCCATTACGCTTACCGCTGGTCCCCAGATACTTGAAACTTTTGCCTCACTGAAAAGCACTGAATGTTTTGAGAAAAATCAATAACCATATTCCTATCATAACCTAAAGGGAACAAAGTTATTGAGGTTTGAAATAGCTTACCCCCATATCGTAATTCCTCTAGCATGGGGATTTGTGAGTACCCTTTGAAGCTAACAGCTAATCACACTGCTCTTGGTGAATTACTTTCATTATATAAAATAAACTTAGTCATTGCACATTTTATGGACTGTTCAAATCTTTTCATTAAAAACACAATGTTATGCATGCTATTAATTTTTAAGATGCATTACCATTGGGTCATGAATAGTAAGTGAACACATTTGTTCTACCCTTAAAAAAAAAAAAAACTAACTAAAAATCAAACGTTAATTTGTAGTTAGGATAGAAAGTTTATCTTCACAGTGTAAAACAGAAGGGAGGCAGAATATGCTTGGTTTCTTTCACTTAACCATGAGATAATTCACCTGAAAATCTCAAATCATTCAAAAAAGTGTAGCATCAAAAAAGATGATCTCTCGTATCTGTTGTTCGCTGTCCACAGCTCTAAATAAGCAATTCTCAACTCTTTGTTAGCTTCAGAGGTTATGATGGGATGGGTTGCCAGTGTGTGGCAGAGTGGCATTTTATTTGTGGATCATACGTGCAAATAAACTCTGTCCATCCTGGAAAGATCCCCCAACTAAAATTTGTAGCCAGTCAGCTGCAAGTACCATTACATCTGTGAAGCTCCAAAGGTAATGTTTACCTGAGCACATTTTAAAAATAGAAAGTTCTATTTACAAATGCAGCATTCTTTGAGATATGGAGTTTGAAATAGATATTTAAAAATTCATAATAAATATGAGGTCAACAGGGGACAGGATGGTTGGGGTGCTGGACTTCCACATACTATGGTTCAAGTCCCAGACCTGGCATCTTGCTTTCTTCTCTCTCTGTCTCTGTCTCATCAAATTGAATAATAATAATAAGTAAATCAAATTGAATAATAATAATAATAAATAAAATAAAATAATCCTCAAAAATTAATTATAAATAGGTATTTCATATTTTAAAAATCTTTAAGGGGAAATGAGGTTAAGCTGTGATACTTTTAAAATACAGAACAATGATTATCTCTCAACCACTTTTTCCAAACTTTGTCTATTCACAACTCCAGGCCTGAAAAGAGGGGTACAATGTGTTCAGTAATGCTAATATAACCAGGAAGTGGAGCACAGCCGTATGAGCAAAGTGAGGTCAGAATGGGGATGGGGGTTCTGTTACTGGGTGGAGCGGAGGGTATCTGAGTTTATCTTGTTTGAACTTTTCCTGTTAGTTCTATTCCTGTTCCACTTCTTTGTATTGAAAAAGTTTGTTCTGGTGACTTACAGAAGTAGTTCACACCCGTCACTTCTATAATCACTTAGCGGACAATACATTTTAATTATTTACCTTATTTATTATTTCCTATCTCCCCCCTCCACAATATAAACATCAAGGCAGAGTCTGCTGTCAGGTTTGATTGTTGCTGTGTCCCCAGTCTCTCGCAGAGTGCCTGGGACAGAGTACATGCTCAATAAATATTTGTGGAATGAATGATCGAATAAATGAAAGATACATTTTCCAAGTCTACCGAAGAGGAAGAAGAAAAAAAACACTTATAATCATTGCTAATATTTTAATGTGCATACTGAAGTATATTTGCTGTGTGTTATTTACATTTTTGCAATCATATAATATAAATCAAACTATGTATTCTGATTAGATCAGTTTTCTTGATTAAGAGTGCTTACTATAGACAATTTTGAGAATAAGAAAATAATAAAGGTCAGAATAAAAGTCACCTCAAATAGTATTACACAGAATAAATGTATTAACATTAAAATCTATTTCTTCCCAAGTCAGTCTTCTGTTATTTTCTACCCAAGTCATGTGAATTTAGCCAGCTACACAGTTTCAGAACTATTCATGTTTCCTGTCCCTTCTCCCATACCCTCAGTTTAAGCTACTATCAGACTCTTAACTTCTTACTTGGATTATTGTAAATTGCTTCTCAGATTATTTTCTTCACGTGCAGACTTGCCTATGTTCTGTTCTCAGTTTTTGTTTTTACTATCATCTATCTATCATATCTATATCATCTATATCTATCATTTATCTATCTATCTATCTATCTATCTATCTATCTATCTATCATCTCTATCTATATTTATATATTTTTTAATGGGAGATAGAATTACTTTCTTCCAGAAGCCATTTACTTGAGTTGCCTATCTGATATTCTTCAGTGGCTTCCATTGGCCTTGGGATAAAGCTCCCCCTTCCCTGCTCCTCTGTGGCACCATGGGTGACTCTGATTCCAGCCTCACGTCTTGCCCCCTCTCGTTCTCTGTGATCTGTACACAGCACATCTCCATATGCCAGTTTCTTTCCTCAAGACTTTTGGTGAAATACGACGTCAGGTGGATTGCCCTTGCTAGCTATACTTGCTTGGTTAAATCCTTTTTATTTAAAATCCAGTTTAAATGCTTTATAGGAAGCCTTTTCTAACCACCAAGGGTACTGCCTGTCACATGGTAAGTATCACTAATATCTGTTGCATTGAATTTGTGTTTTCTTCAAATCTACTGTAGACTGATTTTTAAGGATATTTATCACAAGAACAGTTCCAAACCAAAGAAGAAAGACTAGATAATGAGTGATTTATCCTGTTTGTAATTGTATCATTTAATTATCATTGCAATTTAAAAATAACATGACTGAGGTTGTTTAATATGAGTTTTACAGATGGAGAAAAATCATTACTCAAGTTTCTTGGCAATGAAATGGTCGTTATGCTGTTTTATGAGATTCTGTGTGGAAGAAAACACACTTCTGCATAATAAATCACCCAACACATCTCATCAATGTAGTCTAGGTAGAGTTCTAATAGTTTAAACATAACAGCCATGAGTGGAATGCAATTGCATCAGTCTTTGCTTTGAGTCAGCAATTCTAAATACCTGGTTGGGGTGGAGAGTAGAGAGATGATTGAGATTTTAATATAAATCAACAGAGATACAGAGTAAAAAGAGTTAAAGGAATGTGTCCTAGTCTATAACAATAAATTCTGAACACTTTCATTCAGCCATTGTTGAGTCTTATATACGTGTGTAACATACATTGAAGGAACAGAGATCCTGCTTTGGGTTTCCAGCCTTCTCACCTTATGTATGTATGCATGTGCCTATGTTACTGTCAATTAGAAGTGAACACATACTCTATAAGAACCACTTCCCCTCTCCTTCCTACCCCTTGTGCTCTATCATAGACCATGTGGACAAGAACAGTAGCCTACTGATGTCAAAGAAACAAGGGGAGGAAGCTGGGGCCTGATATCTTTAAGAGGAGAGCAGTCTGTTAACTCAAGACTTTTTATGTGTGAGAGAAACATACTGTCTTGTTGAAGACACTCTATTTTATAAAAGAAAGTTTCCTTCTTTCTCCCTAGAGTAGAAGAGGGAGAGAGAGGCACTGTTCACTCCTTGAGCCAGCCCCCTATTAGGGGAACATACCTGGCATAGGCAGGGAGGTCTCCAGGTCCATGTGGGTTACGCTTGCAGAGGGCTCTATCATGTTGTGCCATTGCCCATCTGACTCTAATTTTGAGCCTCTCTATTTCATCAACTGAACTGATAGGCTAATACAACAAGTAGACTCAAAAGAATTGCAATACATTTCGAATGGATGTTGATGTGACCTTGAGAAAAGAGCAGTACAAGGTGAAGACCAGCTGGAAGGAGCTGCAACCCAGTTCCTGAGTAGGGAGCACGAACAAGGAAAAATTAGTCTCTGTGTGTCATTTGTTCATTCTTGCTGTTTAGCAAATGTGATCCTTCTCTTTATTTATAATAGGTAGCTCTTTTTCTTTCTTTCCTTTCTTTCTCTTTTTCATTCTCTCTTTTTCTTTCTTTCCCTTTTCTTCCCCCTCTGTTTTATTCTTCTTTCAAATGTCTCTTCTGTATCGTTGATAGATATTACTGAAAAGACAGACATGATCATGAACTGAAAATTAAATATCTAGAGAAACTGAAGACCTCCCACTTTTACAATGGGACTATAATTTCCTTTCATGGGATACTGCAAAGGGGGTGAGGACCGAACGAGTGTGCCAGGAGTGAGGAGCAGCCTTGCTTGGCTGTGCTTGTGCTGCTCACACCATTGAGAGGCCTGATCACTCTCTGAGCTTCAGAGACGCAAGGAGGTGGTCCCCTTCATAATTAATTTAGACAAACATGTTTCTCATGGTCTATTTTGCCACAAAAGTCACAGTCAAACCTGGTGGTTTAAAGTACCCACAACCATTTATGAGTTTCTGTGAGTCAGGGACTCTAGGAAGACGGTGTTCATCAGTCTTACTTAGGATAGCTCCTGCAGTTGAGTTTGGTATCTGCTGTGGTTTCATTCATCTGAAGGCTTCATGGGCTGAAGAATCCACACCTACATGACTGGCAAATTGATGCTTTCTGTTGTTCAGGCCCTCCTTCCCTCTCCATGTGGACTACTCTATGTTTTAAATATTATCAGGGGAAGGTAGACAGCTTCCCAAACAGCAAGCGATCCAAGAGGGCAAGGGGGAAGCCCAGTACCTTCTGTGATCTGGCCTCAGAAATCACACCAATTCTTGGGCTGTACTCTGTTGGTCACACCTGCTACTCCTGATTTAATGTGAGAGTAGAGTCGACTAGATGTGGACATGGAGTTCTACAAAGAGTAACCTAAGGATATCAAGAATCAGGGAGGGACAAGCAGTTGGTGTAATGGCTACATCACTGGACTCCCATGTAATTGACTGCTGTTTGAGTCCCGGACCTGGTGACTTAAACTCATGCCAGGCGTGTATGCGTGCCCAAGATTTCGAGAGGAGAATGGAGGAGAAGGGACTGTGGCATGGTGATCCGCCCAGGCGGGTGGTTTCTTGCTTTCTGTCTCTCTCTATTTCTGACAAGCACATACGCCCTATAGCAAAAACCTCTCCTCCAAAAAATAAATAGATAAAAATAAAAAAATTAAAAAACATAAAAGAAAGAACGAGCGAACCAGGGAGAAAGATAAAAGATGAAGTGGCTAAGATAAAATCCTAGATGTAAGTTCTTTCATTTCAGTCATTATCTTCCATACTTACCCTGTTGGCTGGTAGAGAAGGAGTTTCCTTTAACTAATAAAGCATCACATTTTACACTGAAATACATCAATAATAATAGAATTCTCCCCTTCTGGAGAATCTATCAACAAGCCTATGAGGAGTGATCATTGTCCTCCTGGATGGAACCAGGCATGAAGGTGTTCTGAATACTAGAACACTACCCAGATGGGCTGCAGGGCAATCTAATGGGGAAAGTAAAGAGCTAGATTGTTCTGTCTGTCCTCTGGATTCCAAGTGGGAGCTTTATCCACTACTAAAAGGACCATATAAATATATATTTGGATAATAGACTCTGATATTATTTCCCTTCACCCATTTATCTTTTATTTATAACTATTTTATTTAACTTTATTTATCCACTTATTTATTTATTTATTTTAATTTGACCAGAGAGGGACAGAGTGAGAGAGAGAGAGAAAGAGAGAGAGAGTAAGTGAGGAAGCAAGCTGCTAGGTCCGAGACTTGAGCTGTGGTCCACCATGTGGGAGTCCAGAGCCCTTAATCACCACGCCACCTGCTGGCTCCCATCCATTGATCTTTTGAAACAAATTTGTATACACTTATTATATAGCTGTCTTTTGTTTCTCAGATTCCATTGTGAAAAATTTCCCATGTTAATATAATATACACATGCAACAAGAGGATCAAAGACTCAAAAGCCAAAGTAGGTCATAAGAGAAGAGGTAATTTTCTTGGCCTCCTCACCCCGTTTTAGACAGAAAAGCTCTTGTATCTGTTTTATATATTATAGCTATATGCAGGAAGTTTCATGATAATGTGATTCTAGTGCTAAAAGGGTTAGGAAAAATGCTAATCTGAAACATTGTTTTAAATAGCCACATCCTGGGTGGCTGTTACATAAATTATTAAAATGATTCTCTATTGTGAATATTTTGGTGCTTCTTGGTTTTCCCTATTATATACATTGCTATGATAAACAATGTCATAGTCAACAATGTGTACTCATCTCTAATTATGTATTCATTTAATTCCTAGAAGTACAATTCCAAGATTAAATTCTATCTTCTTTGAGATTTTCAAATAGTATAGCCAAATCATCTTCTAGAAAGTATGCACTAATTTGTATTTCCATTAGCAGTATTTGAGTACTGGGTTCTTCATGCCCTTTCCGATGTTAAATATTACCATTAGCAGTCTTTTTGATTTTGTTTTTGTGTGTATAATTTTAATTTATGACTCAAGTTGACTATTTTTCATCCATTTGTGTATGTCTTGGTGTGGGCTCTTTTCATTTCCCTTGCATAGGTGCCAGGAGAAAAATCTGTGACAGGGAATCAGTTTCTACTATATTATTCTATTTTATTTTATTCTTTGCACTCTAGGGAGAACAGAACGTCACGAGGGTCCTTTCTGTGCCAAGGGGATGCTGAGTATGAGGACAGAAAAATATAGTAGAAACTAATTCTCTTTCACAAATGTAGGCCTAAATCCCACATCCTTGTGAAAAAAAGACATGATGAAACAATGAGACAGGTGTTGTAGAAGGAGGAGGAGGTGGTGAGGAAAGGAAATGAAATGAAAGAAAGGATTAATAGAGAGGATGACCTGGGGAACTTGTCATAGGGAGATTGGGGGGACAGAGGAGAGACTTTGGGGAAAGCAGTGCTTAAAAGTGTAGGATGACTGGGAACCAGCAGTTAGCGTAATGGCTATGTCGCTGGACTCCCACGTAGTCGACCGCGGTTCGCGTCCCAGACCCGGTGGCTTAAAACTCACGCCGGGCGCGTGTGCGTGCATGCCCAAGATCCCGAGAGGAGAATGGAGAAGAAGGGATTGCGGCGTGACCATCCCCCCTGGGGGGTGATTTCTCGCTTTCTGTCTCTATGTCTCTGTCTGTCTGGCGAGTGCACGCGCCCTATAGCGAAAAACTCTCCAAAAAAAAAAAAAAAAGTGTAGGATGACTATACGTACCTTGTTTTCCTAGACAATTTTGATCTATGCATATTGATCCAGGGAAATTATTCAAGTGCCTTTGTTCAGATGATAAATCATATGATTATTTTCTAGAGGGCTTTTAAAATAGTATTTACAAAGTAGTTTTTGATCTCATTAATCATCTCTGTGTCCTTGCACAATCTTCAGTAAAATATCCCTTCTTTACTAATACATTGATAAGATGGATCTGATTTTACAATGCTTGGATGAGCAGAATCCTGCTGCATGAAAGTTATGTGCAGTCCGTGGAAGCTTTCCTGGATGATGATCCTTCACGATCTGCATTTGCTCACCTTTTCCATCTCATTAGCAGCCACATTTCCATTTATACCTCAACTACTGTAGATTTCTTTCTTTCTTTTTTTTTTTTTTTTTTGATAGGTTTTTCTTATAGGGCACATGTGCTTGACAGAAAGATGGAGAGAAACAGAGAAACAGAAAGTGAGAAATAACCCCCCCGTTGGTGGTCACGGCACAATCCCTTCTCCTCCATTTTCCTCTCGAGATCTTGGGCACGCACGCACACGCACCCAGCGTGAGCTTAAGCCTCTGGGTCTGGGACTCGAACCTTGATTGACTACGTGGGAATCCAGCGACATAGCCATTACATCAACTGCTGGTCCCATAGATATTTTGAGCTTAGATTTTCCTAGTGCTTATGCTATTTCATGATTCCCTTCAATATGGTTTCTCCTCTTGGAAATTCTTCCTTTCTCTTAACTGCCTAGTGAACTCCTGGTAACCAAATCAGTTTGCTGGCATTGTTCACTAACACATTAGTACTTTCCTTAGATGGCACACGTATCAGATTGTTCCATTGGTTCACTGGCCTCTGGGTGGTGACAAATATGTCTTATTTGTTTTTTTTTATGTCTATCTTCTTTGAACTTCATGCCTAGTACTGGATCAATTCAATATATGTTTGCTGAGTACCAACTATGTGCTAAGCACTGAACCAGTGAGCGAGAAATCAAAGAGCAGGTTATTCATGGTAATCTAGAATCCATATATTGGAACTCAGAAAATGATATCCCATAGTTTGGTACTTTGATATGCTAAGTATTTTGAACTGAAAGACATTGCAAGGGCCTCAGAATCACTCTCTGACTTTCTCTTGTCTTTCTTTCTCCCATTTCTCTTTCTCCTCCAAGGCAGGCCATTGAATCTAGAAGTACTTTTCTTGGAGCATAGAAACTAGAAATACTTTAACCTCCTCCCACCATTCTGTGTAGGAGATGATTATAAAGAAATGCTCTGACCTACCTTGTCTAATAGGTCCTAAGATTCTTGCTCCAGCCTTAAATCTGAGAAGTATAATTTCTAAAGTTAATAGTTGCCTACCATGACTAGGCCCTGTGGGCTTGGTGCTTTCTGCACATTATCTTTGTTCTCATAATATCTGCAAATAAAAGCTTTCCTCCCTGATTATAGGTGAGGACATTAAAGTAGAGAAATAATTTGTCTGGTAGAGATAACCCCTTGTTCTTTAGTAGTAATCTTACCCTCTGGATATGAGATGAAGTGAAATGGAAGTCATCTTTCTGCCTAGACTGCCTAGACTGTAACTTCTGTGTTTCTCTTATAATCCTCTAGGCAATGCGTGTGCATTCAGATTTAGCTTTCATTCAGATGGTCGCAAAACCTGGCACTTCTTTCCTCTCTTCTACTACTTACCTCCCTCATCCCTTCGGTAATAGTCAGTCCCCACCTTCTTTATAATGTCACTGTTTATCTCCTCTGCATTTTGCCCTGGTCTTTGAGTGAAATAATAAAATGGAGGTCTACATAACACATTTTTATGTGTATATTAAGTTTATCCTCATGGCTTGCTGTAGTTTCTGAAATGACTAAAAATTAGTTTGTAAGTTACTTTTTGGTGTGACTAATTCTTTATAATTCTTTAACCACCTCTATGCTCAAACCCACCCCAACATAGCACAGATTTATGCACATCAAAGACTTTAACTTTATTTATGTATTTTAAAATGATGCTTCTATTTTTCAGGCATGCAAAAGTTATGAAAATATGTGAAAGAGAGTAAATAATGAGGAATGATAAAAAGGTGCTATTCATTTCAAACTCATCTCCTGGTCGATATCTCCACTTACATTTCTCCCCCATGATGTTCAGTCTCAATAAATCCTGATGTTTATATCTAGCCCTAAGGGCCCCTCATTAGAGTAATTTTTTAGTTCATTTGTCTTTGGACAGTGTGTCATGCTACCTACAATACTTTTATCATTATAAAATCATGAACAATCTTCAGGAAGCTAATAGAAAATGTATATTATGAAAAAATCTGCAAATATTTTATTTTTTGGATCAAAGTTAATTCCTACTTTAATTTCAGTTTTACACAGACTTTTTTGAAGTCTAGTAGTACATCTTCTTGTGTCCATCTCTTCAGTGGCCATTCCAGTCCCAGGTGTATATGACAGAGGAGGATGAGGTGCCTGGAACTTAGGGTGATCTAAGTCAATGAGGAAAACTATGTCTTGATCTAGAACTTATCAGTAGGTGGGGGGGGGGGGTAGGAAAAGCATGTTTCTTATGAAGTTCTAGATGGAAATGGGTTTCTTTTGGCCAGCCTTGAGGTATAGAGAGTGAATAAAACAACAATGAGCAGGTGGAGGTTAGATCATTGACTTACTTGTAGGACTTTGTAGTTTTTTTTTTTTTTTCTATGCAAAAAGCTAGTAAAAATGAAGTGAGACCAGCAGGTGCTGGACTCCCACATGGTTGATCACAGTTCAAGTCCCAGATCCAGTGGTTTGAAATTTACTTTAGGGGTGTGTGCATGCCTGCCCAAAACTCTGAGAGGAGAATGACTGAGAAGGGATTGCAGCATGGCCATCCCCTTTTGGGGGCTGGTGGTGATTTCTCGCTTTCTGTCTCTCAGTCTCTCCTGCAAGCATAAGCACCCTATAGCAAAATCTCTCCAAAAGGAAAAAAAGAAGGTGATATACTAAAATAGTTGTTTAAATCTACCTGGTGAGATAAATAATTTATATTAATGATGGGTCAGCTAAAGCATAGTGCAGGTCCGAAAGCTCTGCTGACAGATCGTCTGGCTCATCAGCAGTGTCCGCTGCCTCCTTCGAAGTCGTTCATGTTGATAGCTTCAGGGCAGCTACCGATGGCTGTTTTCCAAGATTGGCATGAAATTCTTTCTTTCTTTCTTTCTTTCTTTCTTTCTTTCTTTCTTTCTTTCTTTCTTTCTTTCTTTCTTTCTTTCTTTCTTTCTTTCTCTCTCTCTCTCTCTCTCTCTCTCTCTCTCTCTCTCTCTTTTCCTTCCTTCCTTTCTTCCTTCCTTCCTTCCCTCCCTTCTTTCTCTCTCCCTTTCTCTCTCCCTTTCTTTCTTTCTTTCTTTCTTTCTTTCTTTCTTTCTTTCTTTCTTTCTTCTTGTTATTTTTGAACTGAAATGAAATTTATTTCAACCTATCGTTGAATAATATTTAATTTTTGTTTCACTTCTTTGGTAAATGCTATATATTTTATGTTTGTTAAAACAAAGCTGTCGAATGACTAAATTTCATTTACCAATTACTAATTATCTAGAGACTAACAGGGTTAGAGAGTAGCAATCCAGCTGCCCAGTTTAGGAAGGGAAAATGCTTTCGAGATTTTCCAGGAGAGTCAGTCTTTAAACTCAGCCAGAGGTGGCATCAGCAGGGAGATCCCACAACATACACAGAAATACAATTCTCAGGGACATAGAGTAGCTCCTGCCGCCATCTGTCCCAGGTGGAATGGATGTGTCACTTTACTTGAGCAAACTGGAAAAAAAATATGGCTGGTTCCCACTGCAGGACTTGCATGACAATAAAGGAGGATTGCTGCTAACAAAGAAATAGCTTTCATCCATCACCAGAGGAGTGAACACGACCCTTCTCAGATGAGCTACTGATTTCCGCCTTCCATCATCCATCTCACTAATGGTGGAGACCAAGATGTTTCAGCAGATGCAGAGAAATTGGTAGATTATTAGGGATGACTTTGTCCCTTTACATTTCTGAAAATTTGAAAGGTCAAATGAGGAGACTTTGACAGTGTGGGGTGATAAAATATGTGCTTGGTGAACATTTAGCTTTTGAAAGGAGAGATTCTTTATCCACTCTGCTCATTAGTCTCTGCCTGGACTGTATTTTTAAGCCACAAATTTACAAAAATATTTGTTTAAAGACAAGAAGTTCCTATAATGAAAGTAGTCTGCTGTCAAACTCCAAGAGCTGCTCGTCTTAGGGTGATAGCCATAGTGGAGTCCTCTTACTTGCCTTACTTTTTATAAAAATATATGGACTCAATATTTCCTGGTTTAATAATCAAATATAAATATATTCCATAAAATTTCTGATGGACTTAGACTGGGAAACATTGAATTTTGAGAGTTGAATTCACAGTGTTAGGACTGAAGCTGCTGCATCCTGGAATAACATGGTATTTTAAGTCAACCTGTGTTCTCTTTGAAGAATCCTCTTCAGGGACCAGCAGTTAGCATAATGGCTATGTTGCTGGACTCCCATGTAGTCGACCGTGGTTCACGTCCCAGACCCAGTGGCTTAAAACTCACGCCGGGCGCGTGTGCGTGCGTGCCCAAGATCCCGGGAGGAGAATGGAGGAGAAGGGATTGCGGCGTGACCATCCCCCCTGAGGGGTGATTTCTCGCTTTCGCTTTCTGTCTCTCTGTCTCTGTCTGTCTGGCGAGCGCACGCGCCCTATAGTGAAAACTTCTCCAAAAAAAAAAAAAAAAGAATCCCCTTCAGTCTTTGCATAATATGGCAATAATACAGTAGGATGTGTTACCATCATGTATTAACCAGTATTCTCAGCAGGTCTGTCAGACACATTGATTTTGTTTGTGAAGTTTCATTATTTATAAGCTCTGAATATTATGTGTTTGTTTTAAATTGACATAATTTCCTTTTGTTGTTTTTTTAAAAATGCACTCAGTAACCATTTGCTGAGTAACTATCATATGCAAATTAACCGTGTCAGACATTTTGGGGCACAGAGCAAGTCTTAGAGGTTAGGTTTAAAAATTGCCATTTCTGGGACCAGCAGTTAGCGTAATGGCTATGTCACTGGACTCCCACGTAGTCGACCGTGGTTCGAGTCCCGGACCCGGTGGCTTAAACTCACACCGGGCACGTGTGCGTGCATGCCCAAGATCCCGGGAGGAGAATGGAGGAGAAGGGATTGCGGCGTGACCATCCCCCCTGGGGGGTGATTTCTCGCTTTCTGTCTCTCTGTCTCTGTCTGTCTGGCGAGCGCACGCGCCCTATAGCAAAAACCTCTCCAAAAAAAGAAAAAAAAAAAAATTGCCATTTCTTTGGCATATTCTTTAATACTTAAGTTGAAATATGTTAATTAATTCTCGCAGCATAACTTCTAAGTTTGCTGCAGACAAACTTCATTCTTTCTTATATTAGTCTTAATAATTTACCTATCAGTTATCTTTCCTAGACTTGTTGAGGATAATATCTGCATTTTAATAAAGCTCTTAGTACTTTGCCTAGCATGTGGGCCTGATGAATGAAATACATATGATCCTTATCTAATAAGCGACATAAAAATCTCTGAATGATAGTTACATTAACAACACAATTAATTTACATCTTTAGAATAGATTCAAGTTGAAGATGTCAGAATGTTTGGATTTCAAGTAGGAAAGTGGAATTTTGACATCTGGCTCTTTTCTTTTTACAAAAACTTTAGTTTTCGTCTTTCTTTTATTATTTTTAATAGAAATAAAATGAAATAGAATTTCAGTTGAGTAGTGACTGATGTATTGCATCAAGATGCTGTAGTTTTGAAAAAAAAATTTCAATGATAACTTTGTGATGACAATTTTAGATAATGCATCATGTTTTTTCTTCTACTGTTAATACATTTCATTGGAAATTATTTAATTCTTAAGTAATTTGATAACTTTTATTATTAAAAATGTATTATTTGTGTTGCATGAAATTAGTGGATTTCCGAAGAGTTGATGTAAATGTACACTTAGAATTTAGCTCTACTTTCTTTTCTGTTTTTCTCTTTCTCTCTGGTAACCAGGTGGGAAATAAAAAATCTCAACTCATGAGATCAGCTCCCATCAAAGAATACAAGCTCATATCTGTTTGAGAGTCCCATGGTTTCGCTATTATAGGAATTGGATTTAAATGTATATCACAAAAAGAAAAGGCTTGTTTACTTCACAGGGTCAAACCTTTAAAAAATAAAACCTAGGAAAAAGGTAGAAACTTTTCATCATTCTAAAGAGGGCAGACACATTTAAGTTTTACTACCTGTAAAAATAGCAATGAAATAACATTTATTTCTTTAGAATAGTGTTTCTAGTCCCTAGAAATGCTGTCATTATATTTTCCTGTTGGAGCTAACTTGTTTTGATTTAGGTAGAGAGGTGTGTCATGACCAAGAATAATAAATATTTATCAGATTTGGTGTATTTCTATAGAATAACTATGGGCTGAAATGGTCCTATAAGCAATACCTTTTTGTTGTTCTTATTAGTATTACAGACAGCACCTATAAAAATGAAAAAGAAAATCACTTTACAAAGGGCATAGAAGTTGTTGAGAAAAAACATTTTAACATACTGTATATTTTTCTTAATAAGTTCCATGCAAACTGAAATTTATTATTATTTTTTACTTTTAAGGTTTTGTCATAGGGTATGTGTGCTTGTCAGAGAGGAGAGAGAGACAGAGACAGAGAAAGACAGTAAAAGGAAAAGTGAGAAATCAAACCCCACAGAAAGATGGCCACATCACAATCCCTTCTCCTCCCAAGATTTTTGGGCTCACACACACACATGCCTGAAGTGATTTTCAAGCCACCAGGCTTGGACTCAAACCACTGTAGGCTGTGTGGGAGTTTAGTGCATTAACCCTACACCACTTGCTGGCCCCCAAATTGAAGTTTTTTAAAAAACAGGTTCTTGCCATGTTCTGATCCTCCTGCCTCAGCTTCCCCAAATTGCTGAGATTATAGGTGCATGCCACAGTGGCCAGTCTTTACGTTGGACAGGAATTGAACCAGGGCCTCCCATGTGGTCGCAGCCTGTGAAGCACAGTTTCCCGCAGCATGCACCATGACGGGTGGGCCTGAACTGAATTTCTATTTTTAGAAAATATTAAAAATTCAGAAGATGAGCTTGCTATTTAATAGTCAGTCATTCCTCAAATATTTATTAAAAACCTACTATGTGACAAGCAGTGTATAACTAAATAGAATAATTGTACCGTAACATAAGTCTCTTAGGTCTAAATGCTTAAATATCTGAATTTAATAAGGCAGGCTATGAATACAAATAATATAAGCAAATATTGTCATCATATTCTGTTTTGAGAACAGTTTTTCATAATCAAAGATTATGAGACTGAACATAATTATTTCATAAATACATTTTAAAGTTTAGCCATATAACTAAATAAACATTTAGTTATATGGCTAAAATTTGATTTAAATAAATATTACTGAGTTGTCATAAAAGTCATGATGTACTTTTTATCTGCTGATTTTCTGTGCAAAAATGCATCATGACTTTTCTGACAACCCAATATATCAATCAGATTCTTAGATTAAACAAATCATTCTAATTTTTATCCCTTGGATAACAGATTATGTATTCTGGCTGACAGGAAGTAATAACAAACTAGGCTGCATCTTATAGGAGAGCATCTAAACCCCATAATGCATTGTTTTCCAGTTGACATCGTTACTGAGGTTTAAAAAGCCATTTCAATATTCCATAAGGCCAGGTGTTTCTGGGGCAAAATAGAAGTGAATCCCATAAACATCAACTTATTGCCTATTTCTTTTCTTGTAATTGAGCTTTCTTAATCAGAAGTAATATTGTTTGGATTAACTTGATGATGACTAGACATTCAGTAAGTCAACAGATGGTGTTGTTGGCAAAGCATGGCAAATCCAGATCCAAAATAAGTGTTTATTCCAATAAGGAAAAATCCACTATGGGAAAAGGGTCCAGAATAATCAACTTGCTGCCAAGTGGCTATCTGGTTTCCTCAGGATATGGGAGCCTATCTGGGGCTCCAGGATGGCCACTGTTGCTTGAAAATTAGGCTCTCTGTAGTGATGAGAGCCATGTCAGCACTAGTGAGGACTCCATTGGTCGAGCCTGTTCCACACTCCCTTCTGCCACTGTGGCTCCTATTTAAATGAGCCTGTTGAGTAAACACTACTGAGACTGGAGGAAAAGACTGAATGACATCTACATGTTAGGACAGCTTGTCCCCTGATTATTTAGAACCTCTTCTTCAGTGGGAACTTTTTCATCGAACATTTGCATAGGACAAAAATACTCTCAGATTTTGAGTTAATTCTGAGAGGTTTATCCAAACCTCTTTGTCTCAGACCATCTGGCCAAACCATTAGTCATTGCCTTTCGATTGTTCCTCATGCAATCTCTCCTTCCAGAAAAATGGATCACAGTATGTACCCTGCTAGTTCTGCCCACTGGGAGGATTATCCTTTCCACTGCCCCTCGGCGCCATCCTCAGTGGGTCTGTGGGGCCATAACAGTCCATTTTAAACTAGTGCCAATGTATTGGACAGAGCTCCCTGAATCAGGCGTGAAAGTTTCCTCTGTGGTCATGTAGTCATAAATAAAGTTTCCATGTAGTCACTGAAGGGGTGAAGGAAGTGGTGACACTGTCACAGGAACAAGCTCTAGGCAATCAACCCACCGGCTCAGAGAAGCCCCTTGTGAACTCAGAGACTGTGTTCTCTGATGGAAAGTTGATGGGTATGCCGTACTTAACCTGAATATTCAGTGCATAACAGGCAACTCATCTTCAGTGAGCCCTAGTATAGAGGGTCAGATATTCAGTCTCTAATGGAGACCAATATGAAGCCAAGAGAGACTAATTTATAGCTGTAAAGCAAATAATTATTTTTTTTTTTACACTGAGTTATGGTTTCTTTATTGAGGTCTCATTTCCATCAAACAATCTGAGCTTTGATGACCCTCCAAGCACAGTTGAATCTATTGGGTTGTAGTGGCAAAGACAAAGACCTCTTTGCACCAAAGACTGAACTAACAGGAGAGCCAGCCTTAACTGAGGCCCCATTTATAGTTATTAGCATTTTTAATTACCTCTTCCATGAGTGAAAGAGACAGAAAACAAGAGAACAAGTCAATACCTCCATCAGAGTCCTCCTGCTACGATCCACTCTGAGTTTTGGCTAGCCCTGGATCATGGGCACACATATACACATGGTGTGCTCAGATGTTTCTGGATGCAAATCTGGTATCTTTCCATGCAGAACAACCTCACTGAACACGAATTCACCCCCCGCACTACCACTTGTCATTTCCTGCTGTTTATTAGCAAACCGTGCAGTCATTTCTCCTACTATCTCCAAGTTGCTGCTTTGCCTGTGCCACCCAAGCGGTACATTATTGCCTTTGCATAAAGAGTGCCTTTCAAAACCACCATATTCATGCATATTCCTGACAGAGAGCAGTCATCTCAGCACTTAGATAACATACTAGAGCTCTCCAAGGCCAGGCCATGCTCAGTACCTTCACGAAGCGCCTGTTGGAGCTATCAGTCCTCTGAAGGAATATATCAGGAGTTTTTGGAAATAACAGTGGGGGTGGTGGTGGGGATCAGGCTATCCATGATAAACTCACGTCAATTTTTCTAGCTCCCTAAGACATTGGATTCCCTCGTCTACATTATACCAAGCATTCTTTACCTCTTAATTTTGTTTATCACCATGAATCCAGGTTCCCTTCAACCAGTCTTGAAAACATTTCAACTCATTTTCAGCTGCTTAAACAGATACATTAAAATCTCTGGTAAGTGTACCCAATATGAGAAATTCAGCTTATTTTAAAATAATTTCTTTTCTTCTTTAGTGTAATGTAAAAATCCATTTCTACACATATTCTTCAGGCTTTGGCTAATGTATAAACTATCAAAATTTTGTAATTTTATGCTAGGTAAAGTTCCCCTCCAAGAGTTGAACACGTAGTTACTCCTTGTCTTGCTCTGCCCTAACAACAGCAAGCAGGATCTGATTCTGGTCCTAGATCTATGAGGGTTATATTACATGAGGGTTATGACACATGAGAATTGACTTTCTTTTACAAGGCAAGAGCCCTGGTCCAGGCTCTGAAAGATATTTATGTAGCAAAGCATCGCCTAGGACAGGAGAGGAAAGGCTGTTTCCGCTAGTAAAGGCAGCGTGGTAGTAACAGGTAATCTGGAGTACTTAGAGTCTTGCGAATCTTCTCTTGTGAGTCCATGTCAGTTTCCAGGCCTATGCTCTTTCCCATTGGTGGTCTAAATTTCACCTAAGAGACCTGGCAACGATGTATATTCAGATGATACCATTTGACAAAATCTAATTATTTGATTACCTTAGCTCTATAACTATATGAGACAAAGAAATTCTTTTAGCTTAGTTGTAGAAAGTTTCTGTTTTTCTCACTGAATTATTCTTTGAGAATTTGAGATTTTGAGCTTATAATATCATCTGGGTGGGTGTGATTCTCTAGTATTATTAGAAAGTGACCATATACCCCACAGGTTTTTATTCTTTCTGTCCTTCACACTGTTCTATGACAGCGATCCCTGTGCTCTGAAGCCAGCCTTCAATGAGTCTTTCATTCCAGACAACTAACTGTAGGTGAGAGTGTAATTAAATGTTCAATCACTATGTTTTGTGGATTGCCAGAAGCTGGATCTTTATTACCTCCAAATCCAACCTGCCCATATAACCGATTTCAGGTTTCTGTTTTCCTGAGGATATGGTATTTGCAGTCATGCCCATAACAAATTCAGTATCTGTCAGCATTCTGGTGGAAATATGAGGAGCTATGTCGCTTGTTTAAATAGGCAAGGAATGTATTAAAACACGTTTGGTAGATTATATAATCTTGAGGAAGGTGAGTGATGGAGGCTATGAGGATCTATAGCCAGAGAAAACATCAACAGCACTGGGAGAAGCTGTGTCAGCAAACACTCCTCTTCTGTTGCTATTGGGAGACAATGCTGCAGCCTGCACCGAACACACCAGACATTAGCCACAGAAATTGTGACCATGCTGCTTCCTAAAGCCTGAATCTTCTCTTGTCATTCTCAGAAGATGGATACTTTATCATGGCTGCATCTCCATGTTCGTTTGAAACTGAAACTGAAATTTTCTATGGCTGTGTCTCATTGGTCTAGCCTATTTCACACACCAATGTTCTATCTGTAAGGATAGCAGGGAAATGAGTTCTGCCTTCTAGTTTTGGTAGTGAGAGGGAGGATTTGCTTAAGACTGATTTCCTGCAGGCTGGTTAGCAGGAGCACTCACCTCCTTCCCGACAGAATGATTTAGGAACTAAACATTGCTCCATGGAAACTTGCTATGGCTCATTGCTTGCAGTAATCATCCCTGAGAGAGTGCTGAGGTGGTAAGTCAAGGCTGGGGCCCTGGATAATGTTGTGCCCACAAGGCTTGCACCCTTGATTACGCCAGCAGATGGGTTGCTGCTCCTCATGGTGCAGCCTAAGTGCCTGTGACCCACGGACCGATATCCTCCTTCCAGAGTTTATTGTCTGTCCTTGCAATGGACAGACCATGCTCTTACTACTGTCTTTGTTAGTTTGATTTACTAAATACCATCCTAGAAGGTCTAACATATCTAAGTTCTGATCATTTGCCTTTGCATGCTCTGTGGGATGTCAAGGTTCATAAAATTATTTGTTGACGATAACACATATGTTGATGTGCTTGATGGAGCCAATATACAGTGTATTCTGGATGGTAAATCTCATTTTGTATGCTGTAATGATGTATAGTGAATGAATATAAATAAATACATTTAAATAAAAAAATAATGAGTGACTACAGGCTTAATACATTTCCACTGCTGATAAATAAACCATTCTGTGATCTGATTTCCTTTTTATATATATTGAAAGAGATACTACTTTTAATTACAAATAATTGGCTAGACTTATGGTGTTTTTATAGGTGGTTATAGAGTTGAGATTATAGGTTTGATCTCTTAAATAGGGTCCCTTAACATCAAGCATAGCAGGTAAAAAGAAAGAGAACACTTTAGAGGAAAGTAAGTAAAAGATACAAATTCAGCATGGTCTGGCCTCAATTTTGCAGGAGGCAGACCAATTCTGTCATCAATCATTTTATGGAAACTTGTTACAAGAGCCCTGGATGTGGCCACTCAGCCTGGGAGGACAAGGACAGTGCGACAAGGGCTGCACTGCACCGTCTGCTCTACAAAATGAATGGCCCTGGCTGCAGCTCTCTCAATTAATTTTATAGTCTATCTGTCTGTCTGTACATATCCACTAGTCCAATTTGACAGCAGCATTTACTGCAGTGGGATGAAGTGGATAAGAAATAGAGACAGAGAGGCAGAAATGTTTGTGTTTCTTTTGGTGGGTTTCTCAGGGAAGTAGATTCCTTGAGCTTCTCTGAGCTGAGTATTGATGCTCAGATATCCTAGCTATGACTAACTTGTCCCTTAACACTTTCTTTTCAAATTTTGAATTGCTTTCATATGAATCCTTGATTGCTTCGAGTCTGGCCTTAATTTATCACTCTCTTCACGCCTTTTTTTTTAATTAAAAAAATTGCTAGAGGGTATATATATATATTCTCTGGAGAAACAGAGAGAAAGAAAGCAATCTCCAATCCCCCCTCCCCATGGAGGGATGGTCATGCTACAATCTCTTCTCCTTCAGTTCTCATTTGGGATTTTAGGCATGCATGCACACATGCCCAACATGCTTTTCAAACTGTTGAGTCTGGGACTGAAATCACGCAACTGGCCATGTGGGACCCAGCTGTCTTAACCACCACGCCATCTGGCCTAACTTTTCTTAATATTTTTATGGACATGAAAACATTCCTAAATAATATATGTCATAAACTTTACCTGAATATGATCATATTGTATGCATATATTTATATATTTATGTTAATAGGGCCTGTATGGTTTTTGAAATATATACACAAATATAATTTATTTTTATAGTTTTATAGTGTTTCACTGTTTGATGATGCAATAAATGTTTACATATTCCACTGTTGATCTAAATTTAATTATTTCTAAAGTTTTATTGTTATGAAAACTGATCTTATAAACTAATATCTTGGACAATGTCTTTCTAAAGAATATAGATAAGAACAGAATTATTGTGTTTTCACAATTATCAGATTCTTTTTCAAAGTGGTTGTAACAAATTATGCTCATATTAATATATAAGATTATTTCTCATTCCCCATTCTACATTTTGCATCATTCGATTTTAAAAATTTTGCTCACAGGACTACCACTGGGATTAAGCATCTCTATACTTCTTTGGTCTTTTTTTTTTTAATAAATTGCCTTTCATAGACTTTGCTTGTTTTTCTATAGGGTTGTCATTTCTTAATTATATTTTTACATTTTATATTCTGATAATGTGTCTGTTTATATAGCCTATAGCTTTCATCTTACAGATTATGGCATGGCTTCACTATTTTTAAAAATGTTTAATTTTTAAAAAATTATTTAATTTTATCTATTACTATTTTAAAATTTACTATAGGTACGTGAACTCACGAGAGAGAGAGAAAGAGACTTGAACTGTGGTTGGCCATGTGGGAATCCAGTGCCTTAACCATCACACCACCTACTGGCCCCCAAATTAGCAGTTAACTTAATGTGGGGTTTTTAAATTTCTGCTGGATGGTTTGCTTCATTTCTGGACTGGCCCCGTGGTCTAGCGATTATCAGAGTCAGATCTCACATGGCAGACGATATGGTTTAAGTTTTGCCTTGACAGCTTGAAAAACACACTGGAAACGTGCATAGAAGGCCAAATCCTGACAGAATGAAGAAATGGGGACCAGCAGTTAGCGTAATGGCTATGTCACTGGACTCCCACGTAGTCGACTGCGGTTCGCGTCCCGGACCCGGTGGCTTACAACTCACGCCGGGCACGTGTGCGTGCGTGCCTAAGATCCCGAGAGGAGAATGGAGGAGAAGGGATTGCGGCGTGGCCATCCCCCCTGGGGGGTGATTTCTCGCTTTCTATCTCTCTGTCTCTGTCTGTCTGGCGAGCGCACGTGCCCTATAGCAAAAACCTCTCAAAAAAAAAAAAAAAAAAAAAAAAAAAAAAAGAAATGGAGGGAAAATGATGGGAGGATGACTATACCCCATTGAAGAGTGTTTTTGCTTCCTCTCTGCTTTTCTCTCTCTCTGGAAAGTCCACATGACCTTTGGCAAGAAGATAAACAAACAAACAAACAAACAAATAAATAAGAAAGCAAAAGAAAAAAATACATTTATAGACTTCTGATTTAATGAATAGGACATAAAGTCACTTTTATTTCTTCTCTTGGAAACCATGCAGGATTACAACAAACAGAAATGCTCTCTCTATTCAGTGAAACTAGGACAAAATTGAAAACGCGAACCAAAATTAGATCCAAAAGGAGCTCAAAAACCGGTGACTACCAAGCAGAGGTTGTGAGATGAAGCACAGACAAAACACCTGTGGTCACAAAAAGAAGATACGAAGAAAATATTTCAAAGTGAAAGACCATAAGACACATTATCCAAAACTACCTTTGTAATAATGGTGATTAATACAAAGACTGGGTTGAGAATTTTCCTCCACCAAATGGTGTCTGAAAAAATAATAACAAAGATGGTCTATATTTTTAGCAACTGGTAAGTCAGCAAGGAAAGCAAAGTGATAATACTATGTACTCTGGGAAGAAGTAAAGGTTGAAAGAATATACGCAAATACACAAACTGGGGTTTGATAAAAGTTTGACACAATAGAAAAGGGGGACCTGGCATACTTCATTAATCCAAATATAGGGAAAAATTACTTCCTAAAGTGTTAGTAATGAAAGATGAATTGTCACAATATATATATTCAAAGATACTGGAAAAAATGAGAAAAGAAATGACAGTAACGTTTGATGGATAAAAAGTCAATATCATTTTCAGAAAAATCTTGCTACAAAGCAGATAGAAATTGTGATCAAACACATTCTATGAATCAGATATGTATGTGAAACAATTCAGTTTAGGAATAAGAGGTTTAGGCAGATAAAAGAGAAAGTAATCATGTGACAGGAGGAAAGACAAAATGTGAGATGGCCAAGTTCAGGTAAAAAAAGAAATAAAATAATTATAGAAATAGAGAAACAAGAAGCAATGTAATCAAATGAGAACACAGAGGATGAGGGAAAAGGGTTAAGAAATCATAAAAACAGAATGTATTGAAGAGAAAATGATAGAAGGAAAACCAACAAACATATAATTGAGTCCTCGAAGAAGAAAAACAAAAATTGGGATGGAACAACTGTTTAATAGAACTTTTCAGAAATAAATATATTAACTTATAGATTAAAATAATGTATCTCAGAAAAAACTAACTCAGCCTACTGAAGAACTTTGAAGAGAGTTAAAGATTTCTTTTAATGTCACGGCAAATTTAAGTAATAAGTGAAAAAAAATACCAGGTTGTCTTTAGAGATATTCATAACAATTTTCAGCTGTAGACAATAGTAATGAAATTTCTACAAAATACTCAAAAAATGATTTTTAAATTTTGTCCTATGTTGATTTTGTTCAAAGATAAAACTAATGGACAAATATTTTGAACATGCAAAAATATAAGTACTATTGCTGTGATATGTTTTCCTTGGTGACTCTAAATAATAGACTTTATACAATGAAAACTTAAATATAAAAGAAGACAAAATATACTAATGTCTATTATAGTCTAAAAATCTACTGAACTATATATCTAATACTAACAAAAATGTAATGGTATGGTTAAAAGAGATGGAGATATTATTTGGACCAGCAGATGGCATAGTAATTACATCCCTGGACTCCCACATAGCTGAACATGGTTCGAGTCCCTGACCCAGCAGCTTAAAACTCATGCTGGGCATGTAAGTATGCCTGCCCAAGATCCTGAGAGGATAATGGAGGAGAAGGATTATGGCGTGGCCATCCCTTGAGGGGGGTGATTTTTCGCTTTCTCTCTGGCGAGCACATGATATATAGCAAAAATCTCTGTAGCAAAAATCTCTATAGCAAAAATCTCTCTCTCTAAAAAAAAGATGGAAATATTATAAGCTTGATGTGTATTGATATATATTTCTATATATAATTCTACATTTGAATAGTTTTACCTTTCAGTACTAAACGTAGTACTTCTCTCTTTTTCTTTATGATAAATAGAAAATGATAGAGGTCTTTCCATTTACTGAGAAAAACAGAAGGTTGCATATTATCATGATTATGAATTACTGGGAAGATAACAAAATTAGAAAGAGCAATAAATTTAGGATTATAATTTAAAGAGTAGTATATAACATTATTTTCAGATAGTATGATTTTGTATTCAGAAAACTCAAGAGCATAAATTGGAGAACTATTTAAATGATAAAAGAATTCAGTAAAGAACTGGTTATATAATTTGTATACCATATTTATGATTCCTTATATATGCAAACATCACTTAATTAGAACTTTGAAGAGAAGACTAATTTACTGTAATTCCAAAAATAGCAAAAATAAAATACTTAGAAATATTTTAAGTATGGTTAGAAGCTGGCCCCATGGACTACTGGTTAAGGGTCTGAATCCTTGGTGACTTGAGAAACATGCCAGGTCCATTTGCATGCCTCCGAAAGTTCTGGTAGGATGGAAAAATGGAGAAGAAGGGATTACAGTGTGACCATGCCTGATTGGGGGCTGCTTTCTCCCTTTCCTCTCTCTATCTCTTCATATCTCTCTCTGGAAAGCTTACAAGCTCTCTGGCAATAAATAAGTAAATAAGTAAATAAGTAAATAAATAAGTAAATAAGTAAATAAGGTTCGTATGCTAAGTATACTGAAAGACAAGTATGCACTATCCATATGGAAAACTTCAAAGTTTTCTAGCAGGAGCCAAATTATTGAACTAATGCAGAGTCAAAATAGGAACATACAACAGCTTAAAGATCTCAATTCCCCAAAGGGAAATCTATGTTAAAGGCAATGAGCACATCAACAGAATCTTATCAGTGGGCCGGCAGGAGGTGTGTGGTTGGGGTGCTGGATTCCCACATGGTTGACCATGGTTTGGGTCCTGGACTCGGTGGCTTGGTTTTTCGTTTTCTGTCTGTCTCTCTCTCTCTCTCATCAAATAAAAATGATGATAATAAAAATAAATAAAATTAAAGAAATAATTATTTAAAAAACTGTTTCGGTGATACAAGCTGATATTAGCGTTCATGTATAAAAATAAACATGCTAGAATGAGAGGTGCTAGCTGACCCAGATGTTAGTATGAAGTGCTGAAACATGAATAGAGAGATAGATCAATGGAACCGAACAAAAAAGACAGAATCAGGTAAATATGGTTATTTTATTTCATAATTAAAGTGTGCTTCAACCTAGCAAGGATTGAGAAGGATGTATTATTCAGTAAAAGTACTGAGATATCTGAATGGTAATCTGAAAAAAAGTGAGTTAGATTCATACTTTATTCCAAATTAAATCAACACCAATCAAAGATCAATGGTTAAAAGTAAATTTTTTAAAAGCTGGCCAATGATGGAAGTCTTTCATCTCTGAGATCTTCCCCAGTACCTCATTAAAGCCAGAAAGCATGAAAGAGTGATAAATTGAACTACATAAAATATACAGTCATGCTCTGGATAGCAATGTTTCAGTCAATGAAGAACTGCATATACAATAGTGGTCCCGTAAGATTACAATGGAGTTGAAAAATACTTACCACCCAGTGATGTCTCAGCCATTGTAACCTTGCAGCACGAGGTCCTGTGTCTGTGGTGATGATGCTGTAGACCAACCTACTCTGCACAGCTTGCTATATAAAAGTATGGCATGCAGCCCAGAGGTGGTGGTGCAGTGTAAAATGCAAAGCTGTGTAAGGCTGATTCAGATGGGAAAGGTCTACAACCCCATCTGAAGTCCTCCCTGTGTACACTGAGCTGCGCATAGCCGTCATCTGGAGCTGGATGAAGCTGGGGATGGATGGTGTCACCAAGACCCTACTGGGGTGCTGCCTCTGTCTCTCTTGCTCATGGAATAAATAAATCTTAAAGTTGCACATATAATTCTGTACTGCATATAGTACTTGATGACAATCATAAGTAACTGTGGTACTGGTTTATGCGTTAACAACACTATACTTCTTATTCTTATTTTTGAATGCATTTTTTATATTGATTAAAAAATTAGTTGACTGTAGGAGAGTATGCTATTATACCACCTGCAGCCTCAGACATCTTCTGCTAACTGCATCATTTTCTCGACACTTGATTTAATCTTATGTACATTAGTTCATCATGGCCCTTCCAATAGGACAAGATGTGGAGGTGGAAGACAGTATATTGATGATCCTGTCTCTATATATACCTAGGCTAGTATGTGTGTGTCTTAGTTTTTAAGAAAAAAAAAAGTTTAAAAGGTAAAAAAATAATTTTAAAAAGATTACACAGTAATAACAGAAAGGAGATATTTTTGTACACCTGTACAATATGTTTGCGTTTTAGGCAAGCTGTATTGCAAAAGAATAGAAAAGTTAAAAGTGTTAAAAAGTTTATAAAGTAAAACGTTAGAGTAAGTTAAGGTTAATGTATTATGAAAGAAAGAATTTTTAGATAAGTTTGGCGTAGCCCAATGTACACTATTTATACAGTCTACAGTAGAGTACAGGAATGTCCTGAGGCCTCACAGTGCTTCACCGTTCACTCACTGACTCCCCAAGAGCAACTTCCAGTCCTGCAGTCTCCATTGGTGATAAACGCTCTGTACAGGGGTACCACCTTTATCTTTTTGTTATACTTTTTTTTTCTTTTAGTTTGCTATAAGGTTCATACGTTCACTGGAGAAAGACAGAGAGCGAGACGGAGAAAAAGAAAGTACCCCCCCACCCCCCCAGGAGATTGGCCACATCACAATCTAATCCTTGCTCCTCCATTGGCCTCTCAGAAGTTTGGGCTCACAAGTACACACGCTTGGCATATTTTTCAAGTTGCTGGTTCCGGGAGTCAAACTGAGCAGTCGGCCATGTGGGATCCAGCTGTCTTCACCTCCATGCCACCATGGCTGGCTCTATTTATATTTTATTCTATTTGAACCTTTTCATTACTCTCAGGGCATCCAAAATGCTTGCCAATTTTCCTCTAGTGTTCAGCTTCCATTTAATGAGAATTTTCCTTTTGAGCTTAACTTTTCCGAGCACATTTGTTAACCTTTAAGCAGTATTCCCAGTTTGAGGGGAAGGGAGCTTTAGTCTATCTAGTTAGCCATTCAATGAGAAATTGCTCTCAACAGGACATTTTTGAAAGGCGATAATCCTGATATCCTTGAGTCTAGCAATATAGAAATACTTATGTGTGGGGCCTGCAGGTGGCATGGTGGTTAAGGGTGTTGGACTCCTACATGGCTGACCAGTCCCAGACCTGGTGGCATGCTTTCTCACTTTCTCTCTCTCTCTCTATTGCTCTGTCTCTCTTTGATCAAAAAAGGAAATTAAAAAAATATAAAGTTAAATAAAATAATTTTGTTAAAAAGAAATACTTTTGTATTTTTTTTTAAATACTAGACTAACTTTTCCCTGGTTTTGTGCAACTTTCCTTCAGTTCCAGAATATATTTCTTTACATGCATTGTTTTGGTCACATATAAACAAAACTCTTGACTTTTATTTATGTGTGTGCTCAATTCTTGGCATTAAATTGTTTTTTAAATCAATTCAATAAAATCATTTTGATTTTTCCCATACAAATATCTTGGTCCTTCTCTGAAAGTGCTGCTACAGTGCATAAACTATAAGTTCCAAGTCATCACTTTTTCCCTCTTTCTAGACATTTTCATGTTAATAGCCCTTTTGCTTTATGCCAAAGTATAACAATTTTAATGAGACAGTCTTAATCTAAATTAGCTTAATATTAATAATGTACTTAACTAGAGAGATTTACAGAGAATAAGTTAAAAAAGAATAAAACTAGTATTTGCAACTTTTAATAGCACCAGAAAATAACATTAAGTCCATTTTTAAAAAATCTTCTAATGTTATAATTGTGCTATATAAATGATATCAAAGCTATATGAATTAGGAAAATTAATTTAATGTAACTATAATATACAGGTATTGTTCCAAGTACTTTACATATATCAACTCATTTAATGTGCATTACAGCCACCCTGTAAAGTAGGAATTACTAACTTTCTAGGTTCACAGTTGTGGGCACAAAGGTACAGTGAGATAAAATAGCATGTGTGTTGGTGTCACCACTGGATAGAGAGGAGTTTAAAGAGTCAAATCTAGGCAGTATGCATCCTCAGGCTAGTCCTTTTATTCCTTATCCCTGCACCAAATATATTTTCCAAGATTTCTATGGCTTAGGCCATATTAGATAATGGATTTAATAAATGTAATGAATTTTAATACTCAATTAGCCTGTTTTGGGGAAAAGCTTATATTTTTTTTTCCACAGGAGGCTCATGTTCAAAATTGGCATGCAGTGTAAGCTTCCTTAAATATTTGAAGATACCTATATTTTCATATTATTAAGAGCCTCATAAAATTGTTTCAAAATATGTATTGTAATTTGGCCTATTTTCCTTAATGAGTTTCTACAAATTTTTTGTTCTATTCAATTTTTATAAATCCAATTACCTCCAGAAAATGCAGATTACCATAATATATTTGAGATTGATGGGCTTAGTAACAGAGACCCACAATGAACATTAGAGATGATCTTGCACAAGTTCTTCATTTTATAGATGAGAAAATTTAGGGTCAGAGAAAGAGAAATCATAGATAGCAGAGCAAAGGTGAAAACTTGTATCTTTTTACTTTTAGCAGTGGAGTCATATCTTACACAGGTAGTTATTTCTAAATTCAGTTAGTAAGAGGAAAAAAACATGGTAACGCTCTTTTAAAATCTCATAGGAAGGAATGCAATATTGATTTTAATTTCCTTCAGTATTAAATATTTGGTTGTTTCTTCATAGATGTTCCAGTTTATTTAGGGGGTTCATGTTTTTGTAAAACTAGGTTAGCTATTCTTTCATAACAATAGGCTGTACAAATGCTCATCAAATCTCAATGACTGACAAGGCCCAAGGCCATAGTGAAAAGGAAACCCTCCTACACTGCTGGCGTGAATTGTAAATTGGTACAACCCCTACGGAAAACAATATGGTGGTTCCTTAAAAATCTACAAATAAAACTTCCATTTGACCCAATAATATTGCTCCTTGGTATTTACACAAAGGACAGGAAAATATTCAGTCAGAATGACACTTACATGTCCATGTTGATTGCAGCATTACTCACAATTTCTAAGACATGGAATCAATCTAAGTGCTCAAGAACGAATGACTGGATTGAAAAATTATGGCACATATACACTATGGAATATTATTCAGCTATAAGAAACAATGAGACCCTGTTATTTGATACAAATTGGATGGACATAGATGTAATGCTAAGTGGAATAGGCCAGACTATGAAAGACAAATACAGTATGTCCCCAATAATATATACTGAATGTCTGCACTCTATCACAGAACTTGAGAGACCAGAAGACATAACAGTAGGAAAGACAAGTGTGGATATCAGACACTGTAGGGGAGAGGGATAGATAGCAGGGATGGGTGGGAGGGACTTAGAGTGGAAGTACATATTGATAGACATAAGAATGTAAAGTTCTCTAATGGAAAAGATGCATATGGTAATATCCTTGATTTGATGGTAATGCAATGCAGTTTTTTGAATAACCAGATTGTATGCTATGGAGATGCAGTACAATTAAATGTGAAGAAGAAATTTAAAAAAGAAAAACTCAATGAATTAATGAAGTAACATGTTAATTCTTGAATTAGAGTCCAATGTTGGGTTGATGGTAACCTGCAGACCTAGGGTGTTTTCATTTTGTGACTCTACCATTTCACTATTTTGTGGCTTCAAGGTTACTCTGGCACTATCTTTTTAGTAGACTAGAGAATATTGAGGGAAACATTTTAAGAGTCAGACTGCCATTCCTTATGCTCACATTGCATTCTGTAGAACTCAGTCTCATGAGTCTACTAATGTGTACAAAGGTTTGGGAAATATAGCCTTATGCCTGCCCAGGATGATAGCTAAGTGATTTAGGACATGCAGGGACCGCCTTGTACAGAAACTGCAGATATCTGAACACTCTAATAATCCTTTGCACTGTGAGATCCTCATAGTCTTAATGGTAAGTAGAGTGTAGAGATTCCTATTTTCCATCTTATACTCACTGTAAGGCATTTTGAGTAAAATATTTATTAGTAATCACCCTCTCTTGATTTTTATTTTGCAGTCTTACTGGAGAATTTTAGTAACTGTAAAGGGAAGCATTAAGAATAAAAATGTATATTTTTAAAGGTATAATCCTTTCTTGTAAGAGATTAAGAGAAGAATAGCAGAAATGGACAAATGATAAGCTTTCATACTATATTATAAGCCAAGAAGCTGGGATTTTCAAAAAACAGTAATTCATGAAAAACCCTACTTACTATGCATGTTTTTCATTCATGCTCTTATAGGTGAAATTCTCTCTACCTGAGAAGAAGATATTTATTCATTTAATTCAGAATATATATCATGCTTATGTGTTAGTAGTAAAAAAAAAAATCAATAAAATGTAATCTATGTAGTCTCAATACAAAGAGAAAAGTAAAATAATTTGACTGGTGCCCCCAGGTGATATGGTGGTTGAGGCACTGGACTCCCAAATCATTAACCATGCTTTGTGTCCCGGACCCAGCAGTTTGAAAGTTATGTTGGGTACATGTGCATGCATGCCCAAAATCTCAAGAGGAGAATAAAGGAGAAGGGATTGTGGCGTGGCCTTCTCCCCAGGGGTTGATTTCTCACTTTGCCTCTTTGTCTCTGGCCAGTGTGCACAAAGTATGGCAAAAACCTAAAGAAAAAGAAGTAAAATAATTTGACTACAAATATCTATTCTAAAGGCAAAAGTTTCATAATGAAATTTAAGTGAATTAGACATGAAAGATTTTCAAAACATAGATTATTAAAAAGAGCGATTGGAGAGTGATGGGTAGCTACTAGAACATCTCCCCAATGCCCAGCTGAACAGAAGGAACTGAAGGGTAGAAGTGAATACTTTAAATCTTTAGGCATTGATCACAGAAACCTCTCAAATATTAGCATCTGCACAGGAATTCATACTCAGGACAATGTAACGGCCTAAATATTCTGCTGACAATCTTATATTGCTATGTACACAGCATCGTTGAAGTTTGATTTTCATTAAAAAGCAGTGAGACAAAAATAACTGTATGCCTGTACATACATATTTTGATTTTTGTTTCTTGTGCTTACATCTATTACTGTGTTCATATCAGAGGTGAAAACACTAGTTTGGAGAATTCATGTGATTTTTGAGTAATTACAAAAGTAAAAAGTAGAAAAATGGGACCAGATATTAGATTTCTTGACTCTCAATCTAGTTCTCTATCTTCTATCTATGTAGGTCTAAAATGTAAGGAATGCTGATGCTTACCTCAAATTGTTCTCACTGCACAGTGAATGTGTGTGATGAGACGTTATTTATCATGACCTTCCGTCATACTAATGTACTCAGCTTTGTACCCAGTAGACCCATGTTTATCTATGCCTAGACAACAAGTTCTAGTCTATTTTATTCTCTATTGTACTCTAATGATCTATCTAGAAAAATTCTATGAGGTCATTCATTAAGTAGTTGATCGCATAAAGCATTGTAAAATACTGTCAAATAGTTTCACATTAATCCTATTACACCTGTAAAATACATTGCCTATATATATATATATATATATATATATATATATATATATATATATACACACATACACACACACACACACACACACACACACACACGTGTGTGTGTGTGTGTGTGTGTGTGTGTGTGTATAGTCCTGTCTGGTACATTTCAATGTTTTCAATGTTGTCTATGTAATATTTGTTTTGGATACCAAAATTCCTGTCTTTGAGACTTTAAAATATGTTCCTCATGCCAGCTCTTGGGTGTGGTGGTTGAAGAGGCTCGATCTCACATGGCCTACTGTGCTGTTTATTTCTAGACTTGGCAGCTTGGAAAACACTCTGAACATGTGTGTGTATGTGCATGCTCAAAGAGGCATGTGTGTATGCATGCCCCAAATCCTGAAAGGACGGAGAAATGGAGAAAGGACTGGGCTGTGACCATCCTCCATGGTGCAGTGCTTTCTCATTTTCCCTCTCTCTGTGTCCTTTTAGGCAAGCACATGTCCCTCTAGCAAAATATTAAAACACATACATGTTCCTTTAAGTGAACATTGACAGGGATATACCTGATTAAACATAAAACCTTTTTAATATTATACTGTTGTGATTATTAATTTTAGCTGTCAACTTCACTGGATTAAGGGATATCCACATAGCTGTTAAACTATTGTTTCCGGGTTTGTCTGTGAGGGTGTTTCCAGAAGAGATTGACGTTTGACTCAGTAGGGAAGGTCTGCCCTCATCCAATTGTGAATGGACACCATCCGACTGGCCGAGGGCCCAGCTAGAACAAAATGGCAGAGGAGCAGTGACATTTCTCTTTTCTTCTGCCCTTGGACATCAGTGCTCCAGACTTTTATGCTCTTGGACCCTGAGACTTGCACTAGCAGAACCCCAGGTTCTTAGACCTCCAACCTTGGATTGAGAGCTATACTTTCGGGCCCCAGTGTTAGGGGATTCCCTTCAGGAGTACTTTTACCTGTAGGTTCTTTTTTTATTTTATTTTTTTCTTTTTGGAGAGGTTTTTTTTTTGCTATAGGGCGCGTGCGCTCGCCAGACAGACAGAGAGAGACATAGAGACAGAATGCAAGAAATCACCCCCCCAGGGGGGATGGTCACGGCGCAATCCCTTCTCCATTCTCCTCTCGGGATCTTGGGCACACATGCACACACGCCTGGCGTGAGTTTTAAGCCACCGGGTCCGGGACTCGAACCACGGTTGACTACGTGGGAGTCCAGCGACATAGCCATTATGCTAACTGCTGGTTCCAACCTGTAGGTTCTTTTACTGTTTCCTGGTATGTGCTTCTTTTCTATATCTGCCATTTAGAAGTTAAGATTCATAGGTTGTACTTTGTCATGTGAATCCAGTGTTGCATGAGCTAATATTTGATCTGCTGCTGTGAAATTAAGACAACTTCTTTGAAAGCTGCCAGGCAAATCAGTTGAGCAAAGGATAACCACAAAAAGATGTTTCTGAAACAAAACCAAGCAAATCAGTTGAGCAAAGGATAACCAAAAAAAGGTGTTTCTGAAACAAAACCAAACATTTCTTGGACATACTTGTAGATGAGTCCTGATTCTCCGTGTTCATTTGGACTGGATGGTCATTCATGTGTAAGGAAATAAATTTGAAAGCGAACTGAATGCTCTGGCCCACCTTTCCATGTATCTCCTGCATCATCTTGACTTTTAAATTTATTCCATCACACATGGATGGCTGGGCTCTCCAAATAAAGTTGGCAAGGAGTGATTCTTTCATGTTTGTATTAATCTCAACTCACTGAGAAGGCAACTGCTTTCGTGCAGCGTTACATTTCCAAACTCTTCGGGTTTCAGCATTTCTTTAACTCTCCAGTTGTTGTTCAGTTACTTTCTTCCTAAAACATAATAATATTGTCCTTTAAAACAAGGAATATGCAAATGACTCGTCATCAGACATCAGTTTACACTATGGTGACATCACTGGAATCCTACATAGTTGGTCTAGGTTCAAGTCCCAACCCAGTGGCTTAAAACTCTCACTGGGCATCTGTGCATGCATGCCCAAAATCTCGAGAGGAGAAGGGAGGAGAAAGGATTGCAGCATGGTCACCCCTCTGCCCCCCACCAGGGTGGTGGTGGGGATTTCTCACTTTCTGTTTCTCTATCTAGTGCATGCAGGTTCCCTATAAGAAAATTTCTAAAAAAAAAAAAAAAAAAAAAAAAAAAAAAAGATCTGATTAAACTAATATTAAAGTGGTATTAGGAAATTAATCTTGAGACCCATAGATGGTGTAATGGTTATGTCACTGGACTCCCACATCATCAACCATGGTTTGAGTCCTGAGTCCTGAACCAGTGGCTTAAAACTCAGGCCAGGTGCATGGGCATGTGTACTCAAAATTCTGAGAGGGGACTGGAGGAGAAGGGATTGTGGTGTGGTCATCCTCCTGGGGTTGATTTCTCACTTTCCATCTCTCTATCTCTCCAGCCAGTACATGTGCCCTATAGCAAAAATCTCTCTCTCTAAAAAAACAAAGAAAGAAATTGATCTTATTGCAACTTTTGAATTGCTTTTAATTATCATTATGTTGATCCTTTAAAAATATCCAATTTAGATTTATAAATTAATTTTCACGAATACAAATCAGGTCCTTTCAACAGAGCTACCTTGATTCTATAGAAATTAGTCACTGTGCTCAAAACATTTTGATCCAAGACTAATATTTCTTCCTTCAAGTAGGTTTGTCAAAACATTGCATGAAGGTCGATTTTAATGAATTTCTATTTATAACATCAACAAGAACTCAACTATTCTGTTGATACATATTTTCTACCAAGAGTCTCAGTACTATATTTTATTATCAGTGGCTTCTATTTTTCTGAAACACTTTTCAAAAATACAGCTAGCGACAATGGAAATTGTGACATTAAAGTTTCTGACACCAAAAAGTAAAAAGGTAGGGAAAATTGATCCATGTCTTGAATTTCACTGTTACATCTAGGTAATTAAAACATTTTCCCCACATGAAGACTAGCTATAAAACTTTCATAGTATTATAATATTAGTGATAAGATGGCATAGGAAAAGGATCTATTACTGAAAAAGTAATCGTACTTTTTAATTTCACGTACAATACTTATATTTTGAAAATAAGCTAAAACTCAGAAAACGTGCATGTATGGTACAAAGAACTTTCTCTTGCTTTATTTGAGACTCTTATTGACATGGTTTCCTAAAATTCTCAAGTTCTTGTACCTTTATTCTCTTCCACATTTCAACAAAACCCTCACAGTCAGGATGATGTTCTAATACCAGATGCTACCTAATTGTCAGACTCTATTCAAGTTTTACTAATTGCCTCAACTATATCTTTTATGAGAAAAATGATGTAGTCCAGTACTGTTTGCATTTAGTTGACTCCTCTCGGTCATAGTCCCTCAGTCTTTCTTCGACTGGCATGAGCTTGCTACTCTTGAAGTGTGCATCCAGTTATTTTGTAGAATATCTTGTCAGGTGAGTTGATCTAACTTCCCTCATCATTAGAGCCGGGTTGTGTATGCTGGCAGAAATATTACAAAAGCAATACTGTATTCTCATTGCATTGTATCAGGGGTGTGCAATTGTAGTTCGTTCCATTATTGGTGATGTTCGCTGTGGTCACTTGATTACAGTGATGTCTACCAAGTTTCCCCTCTGGAAAATTATACCTTTCTTACTTTGTAATTGATAAAATCTTTGTAAAAAAAAAAAGTTCTTTAAAATCATATAAATATCCTGTGTCTTATCAAGTTCTCAATTTACTTATTTATATGTATCTGTATCAATAAATGATTTCTTAGTTATCTAATGATTACGGTTTTTTCTTTTTTTTGAGAGGTTTTTCCTATAGGGCATGTGTGCTCGCCCTATAGAAAGACAGAGAGAGACAGAGAGACAGAAAGTGAGAAATCACCCCACAGGGGGCATGGCCACACCGCAATCCACTCTCCTCTCGGGATCTTGGGCATGCATGCACATGTTGCCTGGCATGAGTTTAAGCCACTGGGTACGGGACTTGAACCGCGGTTGACTACATGGGAGTCCAGCTATTTAGCCATTACGTGAACTGCTGGTCCCTAATGATTATAATATGTTTGTATCATTATTAATTTTGAAGATCAGATTGGCCCAATTTTACCAGTGAGAGCTCCTTCAAAATGGATTCTTGTGTGTGTGTGTGTGTGTGTGTCCTGAGGTTATCTTCCCCAAAGTTTTGGGAGAAGTTTTCTTATTTGTGCCCAATACAATACTCCTTTTCTGCTTTCATACTTCCTGTACTTCAACCTTGAGATCAACCATTTTTTCCTGAGGAGTCCTGGTGTGTTTAAGTGAAGTGGTATTTATCAATTAATAACAGGATGTTTATTGCTGTTGGGTTTTACTTCTTGCAGAGCTAAATAAGAAAAAGTGAAGACACACTCACATATAAATATATACGGTGGAGAGAAAAATGTTTCTGTCTACTCTACATAGTTCTTAGTTGGGATGGACCTCTATTACAGAAGACAAATTAACAAAAGAAAAACAAACAGAAGTTAATAATATTTGTAACTCATACATACCTGGGAGCTATCCATAAAAATGAGTAAACCTCCAGGAATTTGAAATGAGGCTTAAGTACCATTGTTCACTGAAACAAAAAAAGAAGGCTATAGCGAGGTGACCTGGGAAAACATATTATGCAGATTTAAGTTAGTCCCTTTTCCGTTGTCTCTAGTGATTTGGAGACATCCTTCTCTTCCAGGTATAGAGAGGGAGATACTCTATGAAGTAAGGATTTCCTTTATAGATATAAATTTGTCTTTACAGAAGAGTAACTTCTAGTCTATTGTCAGAGATTTTCCTGTGTCTGCAGATTCTCAGAATTATCAGCCCAAAAGCTGACCCTGTGATCTGGTGGTTAAGGAATTCAGATTCCCACATGGCTGTGTGGTTTGAATTTCAGAAGTGATGGTTTGAAAAGCATGCAAGGTGCATGCATATGCATGCCAAATGCCAACAGGATGGGAACTGGAGAAGGGATTATAGTGTGAATATGCTCCATAGGGAGTGCTTTCTCTGTCTCTGTAGAATTCAAGTGCTTTCTGGCAATTAAAAAAAAATGCATTCCCAAATAGTCTTTATGCCAAATAGACACATTTTGCAGTGAATATTCTGATCTCCTACACAAGCATATGCAGAATATACACATCCCTACATACACACACACACGCACACACACACAAAAGTTTATGCATGGGGTTAAGGTCATACTACCCTAAATCATGGCATGTTCATACCTGAGAAAATGGCAGAAACAAGAGGGTCTCCCACTCTTGTTTCTTCACTTAAGCAGGTTGCAAGGCGTTCATTTCAGAAACACCCTTTCTATACTCAGAAAAAAGGAACTTTCTTATCTCTTCAGATATAGGGACTGAGAAAAATCTGAACAAATAGGCCTAAGTTCCTGCCAGCTTATTATTACTGGCTCATACTCTTTTGTTCTCCAATCATATCTGCCTGAAACTGTCCACTCTTTATCAAACTAACCATAAATATACACAGGTTTGGGCCAGCAGGTGGCCGGGTGGTTAAGGTGTTGGATCCCACATGGCCAACTCCATAGTTTGAGTCCCAGACACAGTGGCTTGAAAATTACTACAGACCCTAAAATCCCGAGAGGAGAGGAATGGAGGAGAAGGGATTGTGGCATGGCCATCCTTCCTGGGGGGAGGGGGGATTCCTACTTTCTTTCTCCCTCTCTCTGTCTCTCTTTCACAAGTACACTCACCTTGTGGCAAAACAAACAAACAGAATACACGGGTTTCCCTATTCCTTTGAGTCTTCAATTCTGAACTCTTTTATGTCATATAAAACTTATATTAAATACATTTATATGGTTTTCTCTTGTTAATCTGTCTTTTGCTATAGAGGCCTCAGCCATGACCCTGGTGGTAGAAAAAAAAGAATATATTTCTTTTCTCCTGCCATACATACAGATGGCCCCTACTTATGATGCTTAGACTTAATAATTTTAGACTTTATCATGGTCCAAAAGCAATACACATTCAGTAGAAATTATATTTTGAATGCACTGACCCTTTTTCACATTTAGTATTCAATAAATTAAGTGAAATATTCACCACTTTATTATAAAGTAGGCTTAGGCTTTGCTTTAGATGACTGCCCAACTGTGGGCTAATGGAAATATTCCGAGCACATTTATGGTAACTAGGCTAAGCTATGATGTTTAAGATAGGTGAATTGAAGTCATTTTTTACTTATGATATTTTCAACTTATGAAAATGATTTTTTAAAATTATATTAATTTTTTCCAGAGGGAGTGTGCATGCTTGCCAGAGGGAGATAGAAAGACAAAGGAGGGAGAGGGAGAAAACACCCTTGTGAGGGATGGTTACAGCACAATCCCTTCTCCTCCATTTTTCCATCCTTTCAAGATATTGGGCACACACACACACACATGCCTGGTGTGTTTCTCAAAGCTCCAGATCTGAAACTCAAACCATGGCTTGGCCATGTGGGATCCAGCTGCCCGAACTACCAGGCCACAGAGACAGCCCATGAAAGTGATTTTTAACCATCTTAACTGAAGGCCTTTCTCATCCCGATTTGGCTCTTACCCCTTGAGTCTGGTCCTGCTTCCTTGCAGGGATGCCTCCTTCAGCCTGTGCAGGCTCTGAAGCCTGGTGCCGAGCTGCATTCTTACAGAAGCTTTCTTTCCTGGGCCCCCATTCTTTCTTTTCTGCCATTGGCTGGATAGTTTCCCTGCTCACACTCTTGAGCTCTAAACCCCACTCTCAACCACTGCAGCTGCCTCCCTCATCCTGCATGTGGAGCTACTTGACTTCGGGCCCCTTCTGTTATACTTTGGCTTTAAGTCATTTGTGAAAGGAAGGAAAGAGAAAGGAGAAAAAGTGTGTATTGTACTTCATTCCTCAACTTTTTAAGACATAGCTGCAAACAGTGCTTTTAACAAAGAAGTATTCAGAATTACACGAAACCTGATACCTCCCACATACAGGGCATCAGCGTTTACCCTGTAAATGACGGATAATATTGTTTAAGCAATATCCAGTATGAACTCGATGTTTGAATTTAATCTTTCCTTTTATCTTGAAAAATGTCTAATCTGCTCTAATGCCAAGTCAGATGTCTCACTACATGTACTAATAGAAAGAAATTATTTCAAAGTAGTCAAAATGAAGAGCGTAATACCCTAAATCCTTTACAATCTGGCAGGACTGTAAGAGAAGAGAATATATAACCCTTAGCTTAATTTTCCATAATTTGTGAACTTGAGTTTGTCCATTGAATTTAACATTGAAGTAAATGAAAAAGTTTTAAAAGAGTTAAAGATACTAAAGTGAAAGCAATAAAAACAAAATCATACAAATAACTGACAGTAAATATAATCTCTGTAGGGCTAGCAGGTAGTGTGATGGTTAAGGCACCAGATCCTACATGACCAACTCCGCAAGTTCGAGTCTCCTGGACCCGGTGATCTGAAAAACATACTGAATGCATGTGCCTGTGTGCCCAGTACCGCAAGAGAAGAATGGAGGTAAAGGGATTTCAGCATGGCATTTCTCACTTTCCCTCTCTTTTTTTCTCTCTCTGGTGAGCATACATTTCCTACAGGAAAAAGTCTAAAAAAAACAAACAAAAACAAAAACAGCCCTGCATTACACAAACATGTTTTAGCAAGTATTACATCAGTCTCAATTGAAAATGCCATTGCTAGTTATTAGAGTTTTTATACATTTGATGCTATATTTATGTATTTTTAAACATACTTCTCTAATTTCATGATGGCTATTGAATTTCAGATATATAAAGCTTGAAGTACAATGAAGATTGAGGTCGAATTTATTGACAGTAAATCTGGGAGTTACCATAGCAACTTTTGCCATATGATAAATGTGACTGATCTTATAAAAAGAATTTGTCCCACATGGCAGACTATAGTTCAAGTCCCGGACCTGGAGGCTTGAAATTTACACTGGGCATGTGCATGCCCAAAATCCCAAGAGGAGAACGGAGGAGAAGAAATTGTGGCGTGGCCATCCTCCATGGCGGGTGATTTCTCGCTTTCTGTCTCTCTGTCTCATTGGCGACTGCACATACCTTATTGCAAAAATATCTCAAAAAAAAAAAAAAACCAAAAAACAAAAAGCATCTGTGATTTCCTTCTGGGGCTCCTATGTTTATATATGCATCTCCTCTATGGCTAAGGCATGTTTTAAAAAAATTGTTTTCAGTTTTATGAAGATAAAAATAACAAAAACAGATTATCAGTTTAAGATGGTTACTGTACTCCAGTAAATTACAAAATTTCATCTCTTCTAATAATTGTAATTTCTAAGATCATTTTATTTCCAGCATATATTTGGTGATATTCTTATGATAGGAGATTATCTGTATTATATAATTGTAGATTCTGGTTGCTTTAGCAACAAAATGCCTGTTTTAAATTTAGAAACTCATTTATTTTCTGTCACTTTATTCTTTACTGTTAAGGAGACAAGCTGTTTTCTGTTAAATAATTAAAAAAAAGATACTATTATAATGGGTGAATTGTCAGGATTTGTTCTTTGCTTCAGTTTAAGCTAAGGCAAGAAGGTACAGCCAATTCTGACAGAAATGAAAAGACTTTTATGTCCAGGGAGACTCTGTGCTAGAGAGGTGGATGCAGTGCAGAAATAAATTCCCTACCTACGGATTGCATGGAGATGTGATCAATGCCATCCATGGCCTTTGCAACAAGGTAGAGCTTTAGAAATGTAGAGAATAGGTGAGAGAGGGGCTTGCTAGTGCTTCCTCAAAAGGAGTATCCCATGTCTAAAAACTCAATGTTTAAACTTAATAAAAAAAAAGGCTTCATACAAATAGATTACTAGCATGGGTTAACGTTCGCTTTAACTCAATAATGAGGCAATAAGCTGAATGACATGAATTGATTTGAAGAGTCTATGAAGAACTGGGAATTATATAGCCAGTAAGGACAGGACCAATGAAATAAGGCTTATGCTGTACAGGACAGTGGGACATAAACTTTGGGGTTATTTTCTCTACTAGGAAAGGGGAAAAAAATCGCCCCTTATCAATTTTCTATAAACTAACTGCTAACTTTATAGGGCTCTAAAATGTTTAGGCCTGAATCACTTACAGATAATATATCATACCAAGTTCCATTTGTCAAGAGAGTAGAAAGAATTAATACAACCAGACTATTAGAACATGCTCTATTATAGTATTAAAAATCATCATCATTCTATCTTGTTGCCAACCTTCAGATAATTTTCCATGCCACATATTTTCTACCCCTTAATACAATCAATAAATTCAATACATCTCTTAGAAAACTTAAATGATTTTGTTAAGAAGGTTCTGAGGAAAGTAAGAATAATATTTAGGTATTTGGATTCTTTGGAGGATCACCTAGACACTGGATAAGAAAAATATTCTCATATCATAAGATGAACAGACTCAATTTTATCCTCACTTTTCTAAGACTTCTCTTACAGAGCTCCTCACAGTAGATTGGTTTGTTTGGGTTACTACTTAATCAGAGAACTTGAGTGCAAAATCTAAAAGGAATGCCAGAAAACATATATTCACTCTTGGGATAATTAAGAAAACTGAAGTTCAAGAAACTGCCGATTGCCAAAGATCTCATCGCAGGTTAGTGACTAAATGGTTGTCTCCTATTAAACTCACTTTTCACCTTGAATACTAAAAATAAGGAACACTTATTTGTTGCCAGGGAAAAAGAAAGAGGCATTTTCCAGAGAACTACACTAATCAAGAACTGAGCATCCTGGTGATTTCAGAACAAAATGGCCTCAGTATGCAGTATTGATTTCCAAATTTGAACTGGCTGCTCCTAGCAGTTTCTAGAGAGTAGAATGAATTTCTTAGCAGTCATCCATGATCATTTTAATAATATCTTTTCCACCAGAGGCATTTTAAATAGTAGACCCCTTTAGTAGAAGTCAAAAGGGAGACCCTCCCAGGTACATGACAGTGACAATACACGCTCATTCCAAGAATGGCCAAAGTGATCATTTAGTGTTGCTTTCATCCATCCATTCAAGTAAGGATTATTGGTAGGAAGCACAAAATTATAACTAAAAGATGTACTGTAACTCTGGCTTTGTCGGCCCCTTTTTACCTCTTTCCTTACCTGATACAGAAAGCCAAGATAGTTTACTTATTTTTTTCATCTTTCTCAAAAAAACTATCTTGTTTTGCTGTCGTGTCCACTTCTTTTTTAATTCAATGTTTACATAAGTTCCTTTTCAAAACCAGTTTGAATGACAGTTTCTAATTTGTTGCAATGTGAAAATTGGGGTCAAAGAACTGAACTCCAACTACTCAAGTTCTTTGGTATTCCTACGTGTGAACTCTAACATGAATGAACTCCTTGTCAACCGATGTGTTGCTAAATCAGAAGATCAGCACTTCCGAATTATAATAGAGTTATAATATGCTTTTAGAAAGATGTTATCATTATTATTATGATAGGAATAATAATATGGGGGAAAGTGTGCTTGTATGTGAAGTGATTTAGGCAATGAAGTTCCTCTGTACTGAAAATACTTAATTTCTTTAGTTAGCCAGCATAATGTCCATTTCATTGTCTGTGTTTAATAAACTCTACGGAGATTTTCTAATTATAGTGGAATTAAGGGATTGATCTGCACCAATTCACATTTAGACCTATACTAAGCTCTTCATTTTCTTAATCAAAATCAGACCTTTTATTTTAACTGAGTTTGTTAAGTACCTTGGCCTCACCTTCTGATTTCTCCTTTAAGGAGTATTGCTTAGTACTCTTGCCAAAAACTGCTTCTTGAGATTTTTGGCTTCTTTACCTTTCTACATTTTCTTTTATTCAACTTCTCCTTCATCTCTCCCTATTGAAATCCTACCAATCCTTTAAGGTCCCACGGGAGTCCTACTACCCTAGTTCATCCCCGTAGTATTTCAGCTGGGAGATGACCTTCGTCTCTGAATCCTTATAGTACTTTTATTCATTTTCTATGCTTACTTAAGCTGAAGTTATTTGAATATAAGTAATATCTTCCTCATTGTATTCTAAGAGTCCTGTTGGGCAAAAGAGTCCGTTGTGTGTTTTGGAACAAATCGTAGTCCCATTTTATGAATAAAATATTCAACCAATAGTTATTTGTTGAAGGAATGGTAAAATCTACATATAACTGTTGTCTTCAAGGCTGTTTGTGTTTAGCAGAAGTACACAAACACTTAATAACTAGAAAAAAAATTAGAGTGCATTAAAGACTAACCACTATAAAAGAGGGTTCTTCTCTTTCTCTCTTCAGCTACTTTTCCACTTACCTGCATTCTCCTGATCCTGACTTCCTTTTTCTCAATTCTTTCCACCTTAGGCAAAAAGTATGAAAAGAAGGTCAAAGGCAAGATATCAACGTGTTAGCATCAGGGTCAGTAACGATTTTCTATTTGTTAGTCTCCTACATCAAATTCCTGATAGGTCTACATTTCTGACTCCTGTTCTTCTTTACCTTTAATTGCTATTACTCCTTTCTACCTTCTTGGATTTTATGATCTTCATCTCTATCTTGACAACAAAGAGTTATTGAGTCCCAGGCTATCTGTTGACCTCTCTTTCTCCAGGACTTCTTTCAAAAATTGTCTTTCAGGGGACCAGCAGTTAGCGTAATGGCTATGTCGCTGGACTCCCATGTAGTCGACCACGGTTCGAGTCCCGGACCCGGCGGCTTAAACTCACGCCGGGTGCGTGTGCGTGCGTGCCCAAGATCCCGAGAGGAGAATGGAGGAGAAGGGATTGAGGTGTGGCCATCCCCCCTGGGGGGTGATTTCCTGCTTTCTGTCTCTCTGTCTCTCTCTGTCTGTCTGGCGAGCACACGCGCCCTATAGCAAAAACCTCTCCAAAAAAAGAAAAAAAAAAATTGTCTTTCACCTAGCAATGTCTCTACCCGTTCCTTACTTGACAAGCATGTATTGCTCCCTCTGCTTTAAATAAACCAGTGAGTGAGTGGGAAGAGACGTGAGAATAGGGGGGCCAGTCAGAAAAATGGGAATTACACTTGGAAACAGATTTTATAGGTGATGTCACTGATATGCAAAGAAATTAATCAACCTGCCCAAATTCTGCTTTCAAATCTGCATTCAGAAAAGTCTGTACCTTTACTAACTGAGTAGAAAAAGACCTTGAACAAAATCCTTTAGTACTCAACCATTAAAAATGATTTTCATTTGAAAATGTTAACTAAATTGCTGGTTCAAGGTTCTATATGACGATCTGAAATAATTGTATTGCCTTCGCTGAGATGGTTGAGAGTAATACTGGGACTGTTTAAGCCCTTTACAATAACAATGTCTACGTGTCTTCACTGGAATGTTCCAGAAATGTAAACTGTGTGGGAATTTAAAAAAAAAAAAAAGTGGCTTTATTGTCAAGGTTTAGGTAGTCTTCTAATAAGAAATTAATTGTGTGATAAGCATGAATTAATTAACTATTGCAAAAGCAACTCTTTTATTTTATTTTATTTTTTTCTGCAGGAGATAGTGTTTTATTTGAAGAGCATGGGTCTTCAGTCTGGTGAGTGGTAAGTTTTCCAGGAAATTTGTGCATCTAATCATAGAAACATGCCATTTAATCAACCTTCCTATGTGCTTTGGCACAGCTGCCACATTTCATGCCGAATGGGGCATATTTTTAGAAGGGTCGAGAGTAAACCTTTGTGTAGTCACATATAGGCAAGTAGGCAGATGGTTTATTATATAGATCTCATGATGGGTGTTTTTGTGATGATATATGATAGCAAAGGTTTTCAAGACAAACTGCCATCATCCCCAGACTAGAAAAGCTTGCTCTTCATATCTGTCCTCTCTGATATTCTTAGTGTGACAGTGAGTCTGCAGTGCTCAACTCACTCTTGCTAGCGTCAACGTTACTTGCTCAGTACTAAATTTTATTGGGTGAAGAATGGCCAGTGAAAAAAATGTATTTGCAATTGTAAAATGGTTTACAATCCATAAAAGAGAATTGTATATATATATATATACATATATATATATATATATATATATATTAATGTTAAAATTTTACTGCCTGAGGGCACGTATCTTTACCAGTGAGAGAGACAGAGGTGGAGAAAGCACCCCCCCCCCATCAGGACCATGGTCATGCTACAGCCCTCTTTCTCCATCCCTTTGGGGTTTGGAGAGTACATACACACATGCATGGCATTTTTTTTGTTGTTGTTGTTCATTTGTTCATTTGTTTGTGTTTGTTTAGATCCTAGGGTCAGGATTTGAGCCATAGTCAGTCACATGGGTTCTTAACTGCTGCGCTACAGGGCCAGCTGCTCCAAAAAAAAGGAATTATTTTAAAACATACTATTTATTTTGATATTCCCAGCAACCTGACAAGTTAGGAAAGGCAGGCTGAGCAATTCATTTTATTTATCAAGAAACCAAAGCTCAGATAACTAAGTGATCTATTTAAGATAACATAGTCATTGGGCCAGTCCGGTGGCGTGGTGATTAAGGTGCTAGACCCCACATGATTGATTGTACAGTTCAAGTGCCAGACCTGGCTTGAAAAACATTCTGGGCACCTATACATATGTGTCCCAAATCCTGAGAGGAATATGGAGAAAGGACTGTGGCACTGCCATCAGCCCCTGGGGGATGCTTTCTTACTTTCTCTCTCTCTCTTGCACATATATGCCATAGAGCAAATAATAAACAAATAAACACAACAGCATGATCATTATGTGACAAAACCAGGACAGGAACCATATCACCCATGAAGACATTTTTGAGTCTTTTCTCCTTCTTCTAGACTATAAGCTTCACTAAGACAGAAGTCCTATTTTTCTTTTTTTTTGTTTTTTGTTTGTTTACTTGGGAAGGGATGGCGTATTGATTTTTACATTAGAAGAAGAGAGAGAGAGCCATCCCCATCAGGGTCTTCAAAGAGTAACCCACAACAGCCTCAGCCAGGATCAGCCAGCCTCAGCCAGCCTGGATCTTGACCACATGCACACCTGGCGTGTGCAGGGAGGCCTCAGATAGGAACGTAGGCTCCTCCCATGGCTTCGGCATCATAGAGCATTGGCTTATTTCTGTACCAGGCAGAAATCTCATCTCGCTTTTTAAAGATGTACTTCCAGCCTGATTTTAATAATCATTCTTTAGATAAATACATGTACAAGTTATTTAATTCCCTCTACACCATAATGTGAGTCTGGATAGAACTGACCATTTGTTCCTATTTGATTCAAAGGTATTTCCTTCCTTCCTTTCTTTCTTCTCTCTTTACTTCCTATCATTCTTCCTTCCCCTCTCCTTTCCTCTTTTCACTCATTCTTTTTATCTTTTTATTTTTTTATTTATTTATTTTTTAAGGAGACAAGGTCTCAATTATTTTGAAATGCCTAAATTTTATAGAAGGCATTTGATGTATACTGAATGGAGGGATAAAGAAATTCAGTCCCATGATCTCAGCTCTTCATTCTGGACGATATCGTCTCCTGAGAAAACAAAATTCCTAAGTAGTTGCATTTATTTAGTAACACTATCTCCTTCTGTGAAGCATTACCACAAATTCCAGAGCTGTTTATTACAATATTACACAGGCTATGTTAGGGTAAATGGTAGTTGACCAACAAGAAGCAAAAGATCGTTGAGGAGGACTATCCCAACCCCGTCTGTCTGACAACTATGTTCCTCTTCCTGGCGCTGCTGCAGCCTGGATTACTTCACCTAAAGTCTCAAGTAGCCTAAAAAGGGTTGAAAAATCTCTTTATTCTGTGAGTGCTATACTTGCTAGAGAGCTACCTAAAGACAACATGAGCCGTGACAGAGTTAGAATCTTATTTAGGAAAAGAATTATGACTCATCATATTGGTGATTGTTAAGTATTGAAACAATCTCCCTTTTGACATTTATTCTTCCTTTGTGTTCCTAGGGCAACGCATTGTCTGTACCTCTCATTTGGCACTGATTTGCTTTAAAAGTCATTTAACATTTCGTGCTTTTCCCCCTTAATTATAATTTAGTTAGAGCAGAAACGGTATGCTAGCCACTGGAGGAAATAAAATAAAGTGGAAAAATAAAGGGTTTGGAGTTGTAGACGGCATTTAATCCTGTCTTGTTCGATTTGCAGCTGCTTTAATTTAGGGCTGTTATCTTTTTTCAAAGTGGAGATAATAATTTAAATCCTACATGATTTTCGTGGGAGTAAATGCTCAAGCGTAAGTGTAAAGAGGACTCCAAAACAAAGATGGAGGTGGTGAGGCCACCAGGTGGCATAGTGGTCGAGGCATTGGACTCCCACGTGGCTGACAGTGGTTCAAGTCCTAGACTGGGCAGCTTGAAACTCACCCTGGGAGCATGTGTGTGTGTGCCCAAAGTACCAAAAGAGGAAAAGGGAGAAGAGATTGTCGCATGACCATCCCACATGACAGGGTTATCTCTCACTTTTTGTCTCTCTGTCTCTCTGGCAGGTGCACAGCAAATAAATCTCTCTGAAAAAAAAAACAAAAACAAAAACAAATGAAGGTGGCATTTCTAAATATCTAGCAATTAAGGTGTGTGTGTGTGTGTGTGTGTGTGTGTGTGTGTGTGTGAATTTCCATAGGAGTGGCAGCAACTTTGGAATGGTGAGAAAGGAAGAGTGTCCCTGCTTTGCACAGAATCAGAGAACCTACTGCCTGCTTTGCCATGGTAACAGGTCCGAACAGAGAAAAAGGGAGCAATAAGTGGCACGACATCAGAAGCGAGGAAGCTGTGCCTTCCCACTCGTCCAGACTGCTGTTTGAGTAACATCCTTAGTGAAAAGACAGCTGCTGCCAGAACAATGCTGTGGCATCAATGCTGGTGGTGGCCACCGTGGAAGGTAAAGGCAGTAGCAGGAAGACAGGAAAAGGCTCAAGGAAAGTGCCCGGGAAGGAGGGGGTAATGTGAAGACGAGTCTCTAGGACAGACTACAATGCTTATAATAGACCCCGGGGCTAGCATACAATCCAGAAAAGTGTTTTAGTTTTTTTAGGTTATGATCATAGGGTGTGTGTGCCCACTGGAGAGAGGTAAAGAGAAGAAAATTAAATAATCACTCCCTGGGGGATGGCCACATGCAGTCCTTTTGGGCATGCACGCACATGTGCTGGCATGATTTTCAAACTGCCAGGTCCCAGACTCGAACTGCAGTTGGCCATATGAGAATCTAGTACCTTAACCACCATGCTACCTGCTGGCCCTGAAAAACTTTGTAAGCCACCCACCTACGTTTAAGAATGCAGTTAGTCATAAGCAACAGAAATCATAACCAGCAGTAACTTAAATACCACATATATATGCATATGTGTTCTCACAGTAAGAATTCCCAAATGAGTAGTCGAGTGTTGGTGCACCTGTTCAAAACGTTACCAGGGAACGAGGCATTATCTCTCTACTGAGACATTCTTGGTGGTGGCTTTTCCCCTCTGCAGAAGGCTGCTGTACCTGCTGGTCTCACCTCAGGAGTCTGAAGAAGTAGGCTGTAGAAAACAAAGACCTTCTACAGCGGAGGGAACTTTTTGTTCAGGAAGGGAGATGCTATCCAGAAACATTCACTTAGAGAGAGAGTGCTGTGCAGGACTGTCCTACGACTACCCCTGAGTGAAAGCTAAAATGAAATGTTTAGCTTACCAGGCCCTCTAAAAGAGAATAGTGAGAGAAACTGGAGGCAATAGCTGTTGAATGAGCAGGTTACCGCTTTGTCTGCACACCTGAAGCATTAATGATTTACCTAGGACAAAGTACTTCGTGGTGCGTGACATAGAACACAAACTTTTTAAAATGGTTGTATTGGGGCCAGCGCCCGGCCTATGGGAAAATGCATGGATCCGGCAGCTTAAATATCATTTCCTGGCACAGATGCATGCATGCCCAATATCCCTAAAGGAAGAAGAAATGGAGGAGAAGGTATTGTGGCGAGACAATTTCCCATGGGGGTGCTTTCTCATTTTCTCTCTTGCTCTCTCTGTCACTGTCTGGTGAGTACACGTGCCCTCTGGCAAAATTAAAAACTATGATTTTTACTGCCACTGGGAGGAGATGAGTACCTGCACTCCTTCGCTGCTTTGCTGGTTAATGACACAATAGACGCTATCTTTCTGTCTCCGTGGCTCAGTATCAGCTACAGGGGTACAAATACTGACTTAGTGCCTGATCGAAGCAAGCGCTCCCTCTGCACCTTTTTCTTTCTTTCTTCATTTCAGTTTGGATCAGCTTTTCTACACGTTGTGCCTTTGCGAGTCACTGTAACAGAGTATAGACTGGATGCCTAACAAACAGTGGAAATTCACTTCTCACATTCCCAGTGGTTGAAGCGCTGAGATCAGAGTGCCAGAATGGCCAGATGCTGGGAAGGGCCCTCTTCTGACTTGCAGATTGCCAGCTTGCACTGTGTTCTCACAGGGTAGAAACCCCAGTGCTCTCCAAAGTCTCTTCAAAAGGGCATTAATCTGATCGCAGGAGCCCTAATCACCTCCCAAAGACCAAATCACCTCCCAAAGGCTTCATGTCCTAATATCATCACATTAGGGGGCAGAATTTCAACATACGAGTTTTGGGAGAGATACAAACATGTGATCCATCACATAGGGATAATATCGGTTTCCAACCAATTCCCTATTGGAAATTTTTTTCTATGACTCAACTAAAATCACAGGTGAAAGAAATATGATAGTCCTTTCATTTTTTTTTTTTTTTTTTTTTAGAGATTTTTGCTACAGGGCACGTGTGCTAGCTAGAGAGACAGAGAGAAATAGAGAGACAGAAAGCAAGAAAACACCCTCTGGGGGGATGGCCATGCCGCATTCCCTTCTCCATTCTCCTCTCAGGATCTTGGGCACACATACATACTTGCCCAGTGTGAGTTTAAGCCACTGGGTCCAGGACTAGAACTGCAGTCAGCCATGTGGGAGTCCAGCAATCTAACCTTTACGCCATCTGCTGGTCCCTATGCCATTTCTTCTTCACATGTGATAATGAAAAGTGTAAAGTTTTATGCAAATACATACTGTTGGGTGTTCTGGCTGCCTCCCATTATTCATTCTCCTGTTTCTCTTTGAAGAAATAACTTCTATTTTTAATTGAGCATGTTGCCAGTGAAGTAAAAAGTCTACAAATCCTCTTTTCCATGGTAGCCACGGCTTGGCCATGTGACAAATTTTTGGCAAGCAGGTTATAAGTAAAAGTAGTGTGTGTGACTTCCGGAAAATCTTCTGTAAGGAAAGAGGCAGACCACCTGAGACCTGCGATAAGGACTCAGCCATCTTGGACTAAGCCCTACTAGAATGGAACTTTACTAGGGGATGCAGGAGGGAGACCTGGCAGGGGTGGGGGAGAGTACCAGTTCTTTCCCATAATATGAAGGGCATTGTTATTTAAGCTCAGCTGGAAATTCTCTTTGCTAATCAAACTGACAGCCTAATAAGTAGTACAGAAATTATAGGATGGTCAGCATCTAAACTCTGAAGCTGGAGAATTTTTATCTGCAGCAGAAGCAGCTGGCGCTATTGCATCTGACGTTGATAGTGATGAGTGGTGTCTAATGACAGTTTAAGACAAGATGCTGCAGCACAGTGAAAAGAAATTCTCAAAATGTGAATCCCTTGGCACAAAAATAAGAAACTTACACACTCAACTTTTATGGCTGAGTGAAAAAAGGTAAAAATCTTGGCCTGTCATTAATCCTAGAGATGAACCATAAACTCCAGATTCATTGAGTGTTGGATATTTTATTTTTAGAAATGTTTATTTAACACTATCACCATAATTTTTGAAGTAACATATAATTTAGCAAAGAGTGAATTCGTATTTTTCTTATTCATTAAGGCTTATGTAATTTAAATATGTATTTTGCAGAAAACGTTTTGATGCCCTAGAAATACTTTTATTTTTTAAGTCTTCTAAAGCTTTCTATAAAGAAAAAAACCCCAGATATTTCTAGGAAAAAATAAATAAAAGTATTAGCATTTTGAAACATGATATTTAAGTACATTTTAAATGTGGCAAAACATTATTTTACCTTTAATTGAACCGACATATCCTTCAACCGCTAGCTTTAATGTTTTTGCATTTCATGTCTCTGTGGGTTTTCTTTATAATCACACACACACAAGGTCGTTATTAAATACATATTTAAGAACATATGAAAAGGTGGTAATTGTAGAAACACTTCAATTAGTTTTCATAAGCTCCTTCACTCCTGAGCACCTTAATCAGACTATTTAGGAATATTTTGATGCTTCATAATTTAAAGAAAATGAATTGGGAGGAAGGAACTCATAGCTGATACTCTTTTTAAATCTCTCCCTTGGGACTTAGCACAGGGTCAGCGCGGTCCTGCACACATGCTACTTATTAAAAGAAATATAGTGTCAGCGTTCCAGAAAATAATGGAAAGTGATGTTATATTTTTATCATTCAGGGAATATGTGTGTGTGTGTGATACTGTGCATGTGATACTGTTGCATTGCTCTTTCTTTCTGTATTTTTTAATTTGCTCTGAGGCATGTGGACTCTCTGGAGTGAGATGGAGAGAGAAAGAAGTTGAGAAAACACTCCCCAGGGAGTGTGGCCACACCACAGTCCCTTCGCTTTCATTCTCCTCTCAAGATATTGGGCATGCAGACACATGAGCCTGGTGTGTTTTCCAAGCTGCTGGGTCTGGGACTTAAACCATGTAGTTGGCAATTTGGGATCCAGCCCCCTTAACCACCAGACCGCTGGCTTACACTGTCTTTTTCTCTACAATGGTCTAAGTCTGTTTAACCAAACTCATACAAAAATCAAATTTCTTCTTCTTCTTTTTAATTTTCATTATATAGCAAGAGTTAAAAACTGAGTATATTATTCATATATGAATAGTCATAATATTCATTATATTCATAATTCATAATTATCATTACTTTTTTTTTAATTGTCAGAGTCACATTTGAGAGAGAGAGAAATCATCCCTTAATGGGGAATGATCATGCCACAATCCTTTTGCCTCCACTTCTCCGTCCCATCAGGATTTTGGACATGTACATGGACCTAATGTGTTTTGCAAGCTGCTGGGGCTGGGATTCATACTGCAGTCAGCCACATAGCGTCCACCTCCTTAGACACAGCACTTAACCACTGCGCTATGGGACTGACCTCATTCAGGTTTTTTGTTTGTTTTTTTTTTTTTTGAGAGGATTTTGCTATAGGGTATGTGCGCTCACCAGAAAGACAGAGAAACAGAAAGCAAGAAATCACCCCCCACCTCCCCACCCCCCCATGCAGGATGGCCACACCGCAATCCCTTCTCCTCCATTCTCCTCTTGGGATCTTGGGCACCCATGCACACGTGCCTGGCATGAATTTAAGCCACTGGGTCTGGGACTTGAACTGCAGTCAGCTACATGGGAGTCCAGTGATGTTGCCATTACGCTAACTGCTGGTCCCTCAACATTAATTTCTAATGTTAGATCTTAAATACTGAGAAATAGGCTGACAGCACTTCCCATAGTATAAACCAGTGGATTTGCGACTGGTTTCACAAAAGTTTGCTCACCTGTGCACTCTCGAGCAGCCGTCACTTCGTCTTGTGCATTATTCTATCCTCAGCACTTCGAATATCGTCAAGTTCATTGTGAGTGCTCGATACATACTTGTTAGATACATCAATGAGGCAATAAGATATTTTCAGCTGGAAATAAGAGAAATCAAATTCAAACTAAAGGGCAAAAGGATTTGGTCAAAGCAGCCAACTGGGTCAACAGAAGGAAGACTTGTTAGTGACTCCCGTCAGGATTAATATTTAAAATATAATGAAACCCTGATTGGCACAGATAATGAATGACCTATCAGCACAGATGTGGGCTCAATCAGATAAGAGCTGATCCCAAAACACACAGTACAGCCACAGTGGGTACTGACTAGCCCGAGTTCAGGAATAACTAGACATAGGGCCTTATACACTGTCTCCTATTCTTTCCTTTATCTTTGTTCCTTTATTTTCCTCGTGTTAAAGAGTGATTCACTCCCTACGACTCCTGACAGCTCAAGAAGCTCACATATGAAAACTATCATTAGACAGATACTGAATTTCTTCCTCTATTTTAGCAAAAGTTTTTTGGAAAAATAAGACAGCATTGTTGAGCAGATCAAATAATAGATGTCCATTACAGTAGATTTATCATTCCCCATTTGTCCATTACAGTAGATTTGTTAAATTTTTTGTAGTTTCCCCAAAATACAAAAACTCTTAAAACATCTAAGAATTTCAGAAATTTATCTTAAGCAATAGTTTATTTTTAAAGATTTTCTTACTTTCCCTTTCGTTTTCTCCTTCTTTCTCTCATGAGCGTGCATGAACTTGAACAAGAACTTCACATTGTAATCTATCCTGGCTTTAGTCAGGCCCCAGAGGGTGGCCATGAGCAGCAAGCACAGGGAGATCTCATACGCGGACCCAGAACCTTCCAATGTGGGTCAGCCTTGAGGAGTGTTGAGTTATTGTTGCACCACTGTCTGGCCCCTGGCAATGGTTTATTTTGGTATAGACAAAGCTCCTCAAATAACCATTTGTGCTCTTTCATTTTGCAGCCTCCCTTGCAGTAAAGTTAAGATGTATGATTAGTCTGGAGCAGTGGGTTATATATGGATGTGTTGTTTAACTTCGGGCTGAATCACGAAAAGCTTGTACACCTTCTCCATCTCTCTTACCTTCTGCCATTGAGATTTTTGGAGTCTATTTATTCTACTTAGCTTTAGTTTGGAGTAAGGCCACTTGTTCTACGTTAGACCAGCATTGGGTATATGAAAGCAACTATTTACTTTCTCTTATTAAAAAAAAAGAATTATTTATTTTATTTTATTTATTATTATCATTGTTAATTTTTTTTTTCTTTTTTTTTTTTGGAGAGATTTCCGCTATAGGGCGCGTGCGCTCGCCAGACAGACAAAGAGAGACATAGAGACAGAAAGCGAGAAATCACCCCCCAGGGGGGATGGCCACTCCGCAATCCCTTCTCCTCCATTCTCCTCTCGGGATCTTGGGCACGCACGCACACGCGCCCGGCGTGAGTTTTAAGCCACCGGGTCCAGGACGCGAACCGCGGTCGACTACGTGGGAGTCCAGCGACATAGCCATTACGCTAACTGCTGGTTCCCTCATTGTTACTTTTTAATTTGCTACAGGGAATATGTGTTCACCATAGAGAGACAGAGAAAGAAAGAGAGAGGGAAAGTGAGAAAGCAAGTTGCCGGGTCTGGGACTTGAAGCGCTATCAGTCATGTGGGAGTCCAGCACCTCAAACACCACACTTCCTACTGGTCCTGCAACTAGTTTCTACTTAAGCCCTTGAATTTATTTTTTCCTAATGTAACATCTAGCATTAATTCCTTAATAAATAAATCTTTTTTAAAAATATGGTTTACTAGAAAGAATAAAGAATTTTGGATTTAGTGAATTTGTATTAAAATCCAAACTCTACCATTTTTTGTGATGTGATCTTAATTTTGTCTTGAGTCTCAGTTATCTTAACAGTAAGATGGGGATGAAAATACTGCTGTTTCATAAGATTGCTGTAAGAGTTAGATAAACTAACATATATAAGTCACCTATCTTTCTTGGTGCTGGGGATAGTGATAACTAGCAATACACAGACCAGGCACCGGGAGGCATATTTTCAATTTATATTAATATATTTTACCCTCAAAACAGTTTTGTACTGTGGCCTATATCATTATCCTCATTTGGATGAAAGCACAGTAAGATCTAGGACTTATCCTAGGTCACACAGTGAAGACTTGATCCTAAGAAGTCTGGGGCCTGAATCAGTCCTCTACATTGCCTTTTATGGAACATTTCAGGATTAAGTAATTAAAATATTTTAATTCACACTACCCTGACACTAAATGTGTGTGTTTTCTTTTCATATCAAGGTGTCCTTCAACTCTCTGGACACCGTCCCACAATTCAGTTCAATTCTGAGATTAACTACCTAGAGTTAGCACAGACCCCCACTGGTTTAGGGTGCAGTCCTAATAGAATGCTTCCATTTCAGTTGTAAATCAGGGGTTGGGGCTGAAAGTTCTAACCCCCTAATCATACCTTGTTTTTCTATGGACCAGTCCCCACCATGAACTTATCTAGGGATCCTCAGCCCTCGGTCATAGCAATAGCATATGAAAGATACTCTGACCACTCCAGAGATTCCAAGGACGTTAGGAGCTATGAGGCAGGAATTGGGGACAAAGACTAAATATTTATTCTTTATTATGTCACAGTAATGTTATTTTCTTAAATTTGGATAATAACAAGGAAAGTGTTGTCATAACAATTTGCATTACTATCCTGTTTCTGGGGTGGCCTAACCAAGTAACAGCTGAGTAAGTTGCTCACACATTCAGTCTCAGCTTCCTCATTTATAAAATATCCAACATCAAAATACTACTAACTGATTTTTAAGTTTATTTACTCATTTCTTTCCATTAAAAATATATACATATGTGTGTGTATGTGTGTGTGTGCGTGTGTGTGTGTATAGAGAGAGACCCAAAAGAGTCTGCATTCTGCTCCATCTCAGCTGTTTGGTTCAAAGGACCTGCGTGCTCAGATAGGTCCTGAAACTTGAATTCACAACCTAGTCCATGTAGGTTCAGTTGTATTATCACTGCAACACCACCTGGTCCCAAAATGGTTCTTATCTTAGATGGCTCTTTTGAAGAATCAGTGAGGTTATGTATGTTGGCTCTTTTGAAGAATCAATGAAGCCATATATGTTACATACGTAAGTGATGATCAGTGGTAATGGGATATTAGTTCTCTCCCTCTGGTTATTCTTTGATTAGTGCCATAGGAATACAAGATGATGTATTTCTTGGAAAAATCAGAAACATTAAGAAAAAAATTAAATGAAAAAAATAAAAGTATGAACTTTTACTCATAAATATAACGTTGTTATTTTTTTCCATTCGAATTCTACTCCATTGATGTTGTTGCATGTCTAAGCAGCCCTTTAATTACCTTAAAACATCACCAGAGAAACAACAAAAAAAAGCTTTTTGAATCAACTAAAGTCATGCAAGGGAGGCAGCTTGCCCTGATGGACAAGCCCTCTTAACGTCTCTCATCTTTTCTCTTGTGTCCTTTTACTTTTGTTTATGATTTAAATGATAAGTCTGGATACTGTTGCTTTTAGTACAGAGGAATTAAATAGAGATAAGAATTAGAACTAGAAAGAATATTTCGGATGATCAAGCCTAACTTGCCATTTAACAGATGGGGAAACAGGTCCAGCAACTGGTGAGTTGCCTGAGAAGAGATGGCGAGTCAGCGCTGCAGCGAATACTCTGGTCTTCTGTGGTCCATGTTCTCTCCAGAACCACATTTCCTCTGATGCTGATCACTATTGTAAATCTTCTAATGAGAAAATATGCATTGGATTAATGACTCTTAGGGGTTTTGCTTTTGTTTTTTAAAATAGTTTTCCAGAGGGTGTGTGCGCTTACCAAAGAGAGAGAGAAGGAAAGTGAGAAAGCACCCTCTGTGAGAGACGGTCCTGCTGAGATTCCTTCTCCTCCATGTCTTCTTTGGGGATTTGGGGCATGCATGCATACAAGCCCAGCATGTTTTTCAAGTTTCCAGGTCTGGGACATGAACAGCACAGTTGACAGAGTAGGGAGCCAGCAATCTTAACCTCCATGCCACCTGCTGGCCCAATTCTGAGTTTTTAGTTTGTTTCTTTTTTTGTTTGTTGACTTTTTGTCTTTTAGGTGTTTGCCATAGGGTGCACGCTCTTGTTGTAGAGAAAGAAAAGGGGCAAGTCAAAAATCACCCTCCAGGGGGTATGGCCACATTGTAATCCCTTCCCCTCCATTCTTCTCCCGGGATCTTGGGCATGCACACACATGTACCCAGCATGATTTTCAAGCCATTAGGTTGGGACTCAAACCAAGGTCATTTATATGAGAATCCAGCACCTTAACCACCATACCACCTGCTTGTCCCCTGATCCTTAGTTTTAGTTCAAAAATCAGTCTATTTTTCTTTGATTCAAAGGGTCCCATATGGATTCATTTTAGACATTAGTTCAAAATATTATCAAAATGTACTAATTGCCTCAAAGCAGGCTTACACTCAATACACTCACACATCTATTTATAATATGTGGACACAAATAATTGCCTGTGACTTTCAAGGCAGCTGGAAGCTTCCATTCTAATCTCCAGGCCTCTACTTTCTTCGCCCACATTTCTACCAAGCAATTTGATAATATGTGGGATTGATAGGTCTGAAGCAGAATTCTCTTTCTTTCCCCAAACAGCTTCTCTTTGATCTGCCTCTCCTTCCTCATATCTACCAATAATATCATCATCACTCTAGCTACCCAGATGGAAATCCTGTCTCTCACGTCCTCCTTCGGTCATATTTAATCAATCAATATATTCTGCAGCCATCTATTTCCTATATTATGCTGACGCCTTTTCACTGGATTCACTGTCTTCAGTGTTACCTCCTTTCTTACGAGCCATATTAAAATGTCCTTACAAATTGATCTTTCTCCTCTTTAATAATCACAGAACTTTCAATCCTCTCTGCTGTTTTTCTTTTCTTTTTTTTTTTTTTTTTTTTTGGTGAGAGACTGTTGCTATAGAGCGCATAAGCTCACCAGAGAGAACAAGAAAGTGAGAAATCACCCCCCAAGATGGGTGGCTACACTGCAACCCCTTGTCCTCCATTCTCCTATTATGATTTTGGGCAGACACCCATTCATGCCTGGTGCGAAGTTGAAGCTGCCATGTTTGGAATGAAACCGTAGTTGACCATATGGAAGTTCAGTACCTTAACCACTGTGCCACCTGCTGCCCTCCCCTTGCTATTTTTAAAAGACATTCTGAATTTAAGTACAAAAATAGAGGTCTTCAAGAACATGGCCACAAGTTGGCTTTCCCATTTTTCCATTTTCTGTTTTTTCTTTCTTTTCTCTTTCTTCCTTTCTTTTTTTGAGATTAATTATCTTTTATTTTTCTGAAAATTGATTCCCTCCCAAAAAAATTATTCTACTTATTAGTCCTTGAAAGTTACAGTGCATTTCCAGCCCTGGATCATTGCTCATACTTGTTATTCTCGGAAGATAATCTCTGCCCTTCTTTTCTGTCCTATTTTTTGAGACTAGCTTAAACTTTGCCTTTTCAAAGAAAGCTTTCCCATTACTCCTGCATGCACCAATCTCTCTTTCCTCTGAATTGCTTACATGCTTAGTCCTCACTATATACTTATTTTGATATTTTAAATTATCTTAATTATTCATCAGACAACTAGCCCAATATTATATGGGAAGGGTCTTTGGACAATAGGTATAATTCCAAACTTAGGGTCTTGTCTATAAAGTATAAACTGACTTTTTAAAAAATAAATAACTACCAATTATAATTAATTAAACTGAAAGAATAGGAGGTTGTGCGTCAAAACATAGCAGTCACAATTGAGGCTACATTTTACTTTAACATTTATTGAGGATCTACAACTTATTGGCCTCTGTGCTCAGTGTTGAGGATAGACAGAGAAATTAGACAAAGCCCTTGACCTAAGCAAAAGGAGAGGAGAAGGAGAAAATGAGAAACTCCCAAACCTGAAACTGAGTTTGTGTGGGATAAAGGTGGGTGGCAAGGGTCCTCTCAGATAGGGTGAAGACACTTCCTTTCAAAAGGTAGTCAGGCCAGGTTCAATTTGGTTTCAACATGGAGCAAATGATGCTGTATGAAGGTGCCACATCCATCTTTATCAAGCACTGAGCTTTTCCTGTAGTCAGTGGCAGCAAGCCTAGTTTTCCATTGTTTATAACAACAAATGATTTAAAATGAATAAAAATCCCCTAAGTTCTGTTGTAAGATGATAATAATAAGGAGGATAAAAAACAAACAAAATTATCATTGGGTTTGTTGTAGTTTCCCATCTGCAACTGTGACCATATTTCAGCATTTTATTGCTTAATTTAGAAATAGGTAAGCACAGCTGCCAAAAACAATTGAGAATGTCAAGTGCAGGGGGACCGAACACAGCATATGGGTTGTAGCTGTGCGTCCTGGAGAGTGACCTCAGTTGTCGTGCTCCTTTTCACTGCCTGAGAATTAAAGGTCTCTAGCAATTTAAGGCAGTGAAAAATTTATCTGCAGTAAAAGAACATTTATTCATTTTATATATTTGGTGGCTTCAGATAATTATAAAAATCATCTCAGTAAAAAAATTCCAAGAGCAAATTTATCACATTGATAGAGGCAAATATTTAAGACCAGAAATGATTAAGCAAATAATAATAACAAGCTGATATAGCGGTCTTTCTGTTGGCGTGTGCACTTACCAGGGAGAGACAGAGAGACACAGAGAAAGTGAAAAAGCACTCCCCCCTCCCTCCAATGGGAATGATCCACTGAAATACCTTCTCCTTCATTTCTGTCTCCTTTACAGACTATGGTCATGCACACACAAGAGTCCAGCATGTTCTTGAAGATGCCAGGTCTGGGACCTGAACTGTGCTGTCAGCCATTGGGACCAAGCCACCCCATTCATCATGCCATGGTCTGACCCAAATATTTTTTTAACTATTTTTTTTTTTTTTATGCTAGGGGGCTTGCACATGCATGAGAGAGAGAGAGAGAGAGTGCACCCCCAAACAGAACCTAGTCACACTGCACAGGACATTGTGCCAGGATCAAACCCCTGAACCTTCTTGGCCATGTAGGATCAGGCCACTCCTGCTCTATGTCCAACCACTGGATTATAGAGCCAGTCTAGTATTTATAGTCCTTTGTACATCAACTGAAGATTCGTACTTGGTTTTCTTTGTTGACTTTTCTTTCTCCTCTACTTGCCTTTAATGGCTTCTTACACAGGACTGAGTTCAGTTCTCTGCTCTTCTAGCATGGTAACTGCATTCGGTATCTACGTTTTAAATGTCTCTGTATGCCAATGATATCTGTCTGACTTTATTACTCAACTCCAGAGTCACATTTCCAGCTGCATTCTGGACATCTCCAGCAGAGTTCATTATTTATGTCATCTAGAAGTATTCTTCCTTTGAGTCAAGTATTGCTCTCTCCTAAATGGCTCAAGCCACCTACAGATACTTTAAATTCGTTCCTTTCTCTTACTCTTCACAAGTGCTCTCAGCATGTTCAATCATTTCTCTCCATCCCTATTGCTACAGTCCTGGTCATGACAACACTGCATTGCTGGATCTCGCCATCACTTTCTGTTTTCTTCCTGGCCTGTCTACAGTTCATTCTTCTTACAGCTAGCAAAGCAGTCTTAAGAAATGCTTATTGGGATCAGCAGATGGTGTAATGGTTACATTGCTGAATTTCCACATGACCAACCACAGTTCCAGTCCCGGACCTGGCAGCTTGAAATTCATGCTGGGTGTGTGTGCGTGTGTGCCAAAAAGCCTGACAGGAGAATGGAGGAAAAGGGATTGCAGCATGGCCATCCCTGCAGAGAGTGATTTCTTGCTTTCTGTATCTCTGTCTGTGTGTCTCTGGTGAGTGCACCCATTCTATAGCAAAACTCTCAAAAAAAAAAAAAAAAGATGCTTATATAATCACATAATTTGCTTGCTTAGAGTTCTCAAATGGCTTCTGTTTGTACTTAAGATATAAACTCCTCCCCCCAACCCCAAAGTCCTTCTGTAATCTGGCCCCTGCCTTCTTTTCTTCCTTTCCTCTTCACTCTCTAGTGAGCTGTGCTCCACCACCCTGTCCTTGTTTCTGTTCTTGGAAGATACCAAAACTAATCTTGTTTTAAGGTCTTGTACTTGCTCTCTCTGCCTGGAATCCTTTTCCTCCTCTTCCTGTCTTTTAATGGCTGGCTCTTCTAGGTATTCAGGACTCAACACAAAAGCTACCTCATCCGTGAAGATGTGTCTGACCATCTAAACTGTAGAGGGGTCCCATTCCTCTCAGTCATCTTCTTTCTTTTCATTGCATTTAATTTTCCTCAAGAGATTTAATATTTGAACTATATGAACTACCCTATTTATTATTATGTTTATTTGTTTATTATCTTTCTTTTCCCACCTAAAACAATTCTTCACATGATAGCACATCTTTGAAATGGTAATAACAGTTTATTCTCATTTGTGGTAACTATGTTCTCTGGTCACTGTGAACTCTGAGCTAGTGAATATTCGTGGATCTGGAAGAAATAGAGAGTTAGGTTTCTGCAAACCTTTGTCCACCATTCTCATCAACTCATTAATATAGTATATTTGATGTGTGCTTCTGTTTAAAGAAACCTTATTTAAAAGATATTGGTGACACATGAACATTGAGTTCAGGTCAATAGCTCCATCACTCATACCCTACTGCAGCTTTTCTAACACTTTTTTTCCTCTTTAAGGCACATCACAGCTTTCTCACCATTAGAAACATTAGACAGAACTTGGGCACACTGCTTGGAAGTAAAAAACAACAGCAAAATCACCGACAAAAAGTACAAAATTGCAAAACATAAGGCACTAAACAGACCCAGAAAGGACCCTCGTTTAGTAGGAGAGCCACAATAAGAAGGCAGGCTGTGATCTCGTTTGACCTCGGTCTAAAAATGGGTGTCAGGTAAGTGAAAATAATCCCCTCCCTGCTCATGTCTGTAAGTTATTGAGAAAACACTGTGAGTAATGACTATTTGAAGTTACAAATAAATTTTACTGAGTAGGTGAATCGACAAATACAGATTCAGTGACTCCTGAAGACTATTTATATGGTGCATAGGGATAAACGAGCTACTATCTTGCATGCCTATTAAACACCATATAGAGATTTCTCCTAGTATATAATTGAAGATATGACTTAAGAGCTCAATACTTCAGCACCACCCCCTGACTTCATCCCAGCTACCCAGAAATCTAAGGGGACTGATCTCTTGAAACAACTCTAGCTCATTGGTATACCTTAACGGAACAGCACAGTCTGTTGTAACATGCCAGCAGGAGACCTTGCATATCATTTTTATATTATAACCCTATGGCCAGAACCAGCAGATGGCGTGATGGTTAAGGTGCTGACCACGGTTCAACTTCTGGACCTGGTGGCTTAATTTCTCACTTTCTCTCTCTCTCTCTTTCTCTCTCTCTTGTGTGTGTGTGTGTGTGTGTGTGTGTGTGTATGTGTTTGTCTAGTCAAATTAAAATAAATGAATCAATAAATAAAATTAAATAAATAATTATGAAAAAAAAATAACCCTATGGCCTGGGACATGTATTTTTCAAATAGATGAAACTGGGTTGAGTTTTTATTCTTTGATGTTAAAAAATATTGAAAATATAGAAACATTTTGTGAACACATCTATATGTCAACTTATATTTGACTTTAGGAAGGATTGAGTCAGTTTACAATAAAATTATTGACCTTATAAGTTAGGAGTTCTAAGCACTAGTGAAAAATAGAAGCCAAGTAGCAAAAGAGGAGGCAGGAAGAAGATACTTTATATTCTTATATTTCTCTATCTGTCTATTGTATTATATTACCTAATCTATCTGTCATGTAGACATCTATCTACATATAGCAGACTAGTTCAAGTTTAATAAATTACTTCTATATTAGTGTCCTGATAACTCCTTTTTGGAGCTCAAGGACAAGAAATTCTTCTTTTCTGAAAAAAATTGAATTTATTTATTTTGTTTTCAACAGATTATTTATTTTTGTTCTGTTAAATTCATGCTTCTATAGTATGCTACTTCATATTTCTTTCAAAAGAGGGGTAGCCAAGCTTAAAAGATTGGAAAAGTAAAATTACTTCTAACTCATTTGGGGAAGAGTGATTTAGCATTAAAACCAAACAAACAAATGACAACAACAAAAAACACGGAGTTCCCTGGTTGCTGGAGCAAAGAGTGAAATACAGAGGATTCTATAGCTTTCGTTGTTTGGTAGAAGTGAATATCATATTTAAAGGAGAGGAACTTTTACCTAAATCTTTTTTTCCTGAGTGAAATTTGCTTTTAAAGTCTTTACATTTAAAAAATCAATTAAAAACTTGAGGGAAAAGTTCTAAACTGTATTGAATTTGACTAAATGCCAAATACTTTGCTGAGTCACCTTTAATTCTGTCATCTCTCACTTCATCTTTGTAGTGCCTACTACAACAGTATCTCCCCAGTGTACTGATGATGAGAAAGTAAAGAGTTCTTCATAAAACTTTATTAGTTTTAACTGAATATTGAAAAAAAATATGGTTAAATCTTAGATCTTTGCACTTCTGTGGAAAGCCAGAGTGATAGAGTCAGGGTATATAGCTTGCTGGGCTTTGTTAAACTATGGGGTTAAAGCTTCAAAATGATTTCTAGTATTTTCCAAGGAAAACACTCTTCTGCTGTCTATACCAGGCAGCAGCAGAAATCATTTCATTGGTGCTAAGCCTGCATTAAGAGACTAATGACATTGGAACTTATCTTCATAAGAAGGGTGACACCTCACCATTCAGAACTGGTATCAGCTTGAGTGGGCAATTCTAAAATACCACTCCATTGAAAGCAGATGGTTCATGGATGTACTGAAAGGCACTTACGAATCCTTTTTATCCAGTTCTCTTTTAAAGGCTGTTCAATTTTGCCATCATTGATATGCTGCTGAGCTGACCATGCTGAGGTGCATGTGTCCTAGGGTAAAACTGAAATAGAAGTGGATGTGACATGAGAAACTTGGTGGTGATGTGCCAGGGAGCCCACAAAAGAAAAGAATTGTTTTCTGTTATCAGAATGTCAGGGACAGCCTGGTTGATTGAATAGCTGTTCTGAGTAAAATAGAATTCTGTGTATGTTTAGAACTCCTTCACTTCTTCATTTTCCTTCTGAGAGAATTTCTAGCGGCCAGATATGAACTCCAATGACAGGGACCCCTAGAAGGACTGAGATGAGATGGAATTTGAAGTGGTGGTGAGCATTCACCTGTGCTTTGGAGAGAAAGGGAATATGATGTGGTACACAACACAAACACACACACACATACACACACACACACACATACACACACACACACACACACACACACACACACCACGGACTCTGGGGCTTTGTGGCCCTAAGGTTGAATCTTAAATGTGTCAGCTTTAGGCACATTATCTGAGGCTCAGTTTGTTCCTCTATAAAATGGAGAACTAAATAGCTACCTGGATTTATGTAAGTCTGACACACACACACACACACTGTTTTTCCTACTATCACATTCTACTCTGCACTGGTGGGGCTTCCTGCTACACAAAGTGGACATCAGCTGATTATCCAATAATTCTGTTTTATACTGATACTATCTGGAGATAATGTCAGATTCTATGGGTTGAGGGCTGCCTTATAAGATGGCCTCCATTCCAGATGCCAGGTGCAAGTCCCAGGTGCTTCTGACCATCAGGCTATAAACTGGAAGCTCCCACACCCATTTTGTGGTTTCCTAGGTAGACTTACAGAACTCAGGGACACACTTATGTTTACTCACACATTAAGAAGGATATAGATGAACGGCCTAAAGGAGGATCGGCATAGGGCAGAGTGTGTGGAAAGGGGCACAGAGCTGCTGTGTCCTCTCTAGGCACACCATCCTCCAAGTGTCTCCATGTGCTCAAAAATCCAGAAGCTCTTTAATGCTGTTCCTCTAGATTTTTATGGAGGCGTCATTGGGTAGGCATAATTGATTACATCTCTGACCACTGGTGATTAATTCAACCTTCAATCTCTCTCCATTTCATGGAAGTTGGCAGTTGGGACTGAAAGTTCCAGTCTGCTAATCACATGGTGCATTCTCCTGTCAACCAGTCCTCATCCTGAAACTGGCCAGAAAGTCACCAAAATGTCATCTTATTAAAGTAAAGATGCTACTGTTACCCAGGAAACTCCAAGAGATTTAGGAGGTCTGGGTCACATGCTCCTTTCACTCAGGAAATTACAAAGGTCTTATGAGTTCTGTGTCAGAAATTGTGGTCAAAGACCAAATATTAGAATGAAAGGAAGGACCAGCAGATAGTGAAATGCTTATGTCGCTGGACTCCCATGTAGTTGACTGTGGTTTGAGTCCTGGACCTGGTGGCTTAAAACTCATACCAGGCACATGGGACCAGTGAATGGCATAATGGTTACATGATTAGACTCCCACATGGTTGATGGCAGTTAGAGTCCTAGACCCAGTGGCTTAAAACACATTGGGTACATGTGCATGCATGCCCAAAATCCGGAGAGGAGCTTGGAGAGGGGATTGTGGCATGGCAATCCCCTCTGGGTGGTGATTTCTTATTTTCTGTCTCTCTTCCTCTCTGGAAAGAGTATGCATGCATACATCCTAGAGCAAAAATCTCTGAAAACAAAAACAGAAACAAAAACAAAAACAAAATCTCATGCTAGGTATGTGTGCATGCATACCCAAAAGTCCAAGAGTAGACGGGAGGAGAAGGGATTGCGGTATGGCCATCCACCTTGGGGGTGACTTCTTGCTTTCTGTCTCTCTGTCTCTCTCTGTCTATCTGGTGAGTGCACATGCCTTATGGCAAAAACCACTCTAAAAATAAAATAAAATGAATTAAAATAAAAAGAATGAAAGAATCTCCAAATGTTCCAATCTACAAGGGTTTTAGGTGCCCTGTGTCAAGAACCCAGGGCAGAGACCAAAAACATATTTCTTCTTCTATTATAATATGACAGCAAGGATCCAATGAAAGACTATATTTTCAGTATCTGTCACATCAGAGGCATTAAAGCAATCCTAATAAAAATTCTACCTTCTGAATTAAAAGATTTGGACTAATGAGCAGCCAACAGCCTTCTTCACAAAAGGTCTGAGATTTTTAAACCAGATGACTACTTACTGACATCTAAAACACTGGTTCTCAAACATGGCTATACATTAGAATTATAGTTTCTATAGTTTTAGGAACTATTGATGTCTGAACCTCACCTATAGAAAAGCTGACTTAATTATTCTGCAGTGTGCCCTAAACGTCAGGAGTTTTTAAAGCTCACCAGATAATTCTAATAACCAAAGAGTGATGCATAGAGGTCTGAAAGATTGTAATCAAGTATGTCCTATTTGTCATCTAATATATATTTATTTCTTTGTCACCACAAGTTATACATCTAAAGGTAGTTGTATTTTGCTTTCTCTGTCAGAGATATAACTTCTGCCAGAGTTTTTAATTAGGTGCTCTCTAGCCAAAGGGTATTATGTAAGGCAATTGGTCCAGCCTCTTTTGTGGGGAAGGGTGCTGACAGGACCCCAAGAATTATGCTCAGCAACATGCTTAGGGTGGGTCAAAATAAACAATATACAGTCCCTTTAAATACCAAACAGATATAACAAAAGAAGATATTGAAGCAAGACTGAAGATTTGAGAAATGAAGAAAGTTAACTGAAAACAAAACAAATAAAAAGTTATGTTTAAGAAAATACAAAATAATAATAATGATAAGTCCACTGCTGGATATCTACACAAAGGATAGAAATGCACTGATTTGGAAAAATATTTGCACATCCATGATTATTGGAGCGCTATTCACAATTGCTAAGACATAGAACCAACCCAAATGTCCACAATCAGATGAATGGGTTGAAAAACTGCGGCACACATATACTCTGAAATACTACTCAACTTTAAAAAAAAGGAGACCCTGGAATTTAATAGACAGTGGAAAAATATGGATTACTTACTGCTAAGCGAAGCAAGCCAGACTATGAAAGAGAGGCATTGTATATCCCCAGTTAATATATACTGAATGTCTATACTTTAAGGCAGAAACTAAAAGATTGAAAGATATAAAAGCATGGAGAACAATTGTAGATACTAGAGACAATGTGAGAAGAAGGTGGGAAATGAGGGAGAGTGAGAGGAAGGATATCAAGGGGAAAAGAAAGAAGCAAAACATTTAAGGGACACAAAAATGGAAAATTATCTGTTGATAATAAAATGTATGCTAATAACTTTAACTGGGCTAAAACACAATGTATTCATGCTGGGAAAATTAATTTTGCAAGCTGTAATGAGACACAGTGGTTAAATGTTTAAAAAAAGAAATGTATAAATGCAATTATTCTTTAATAAATAAACAAATGTATCTTTACATTTTCAAAAAAAAACCCTGATATTTGCATGAGAAAATAATTATGTAAGTGGGAAAATAATTATGTACATTGCAGCATAGCATATGTGTGTGTGTGTGTATTGACATTATATATATATATAGGTGTGTGTGTGTGTGTGTGTGAAGTGAAGTGGTCAAAAACGATAAGCTGTTGATTATACAGAGGTACATTTAAAAGCTTAGATTTTCTAAGTTAAACACTTGAAAGCTAGTATATTTGTGAAAGGAAAGTTGCTATGATTCAGTGAGGCATCAACATATTGGCAAGCAGCTCCCATTTAGAATTCTTGGTAGCCACTGACTCCACAGGGAGCTCACTACAGAGGAGGAGTGCTCAGACCTCTGACTGATAGAAAAAAGAGCTCATAAGCACCTTCTGTCTATAAGTTTGTCTGATTCATTGACATCAAAAAATGGGTAGAGGCTCAAGATGAAGATCACAAAATGCCTAAAGATCAACAGAAGACCTTTCAAGGCAAAAGTCGTTGAACTAAAGATGAATTCACAAGGGCCTATTAATTTTTCTCAATATCTTAAGATAATTTCCCTATAAACATCAGAAAATTTTGGTAAAAAAGTAGATTTGTAAATTGAGGAGCCATTATGCAGTTGAAGAAAGATGGCTTTCTGATTTTTATTTAAATATCCAATTTGGGGCTAGACTGAATATATCCACAAGATGGAGAAATGGAGAAGATATTGTGGTATGACAATTATGGGGTGCTTTCTCCTTCCGTCTTTCTCCCTGTCTCTCTCTGGCAAGTTCACACAATCTCTGGCAATTTATCTATTTATCATTTAAAAAAAAATTTACCAGAGGGTACATGTGTTTACTAGGGAAAGTCAGATAGAGAGAAGGAAAGGGAGAAGGCATCCCTCATGGGGCACAGTCATGCTGAAATCCCTTCTCCTTCATTCCTCCCTCCTTTTGGGAGGGCCCAGTATGTTTCACAAGCCACCAGGTCTGTATTTGAACCACCTGGTCACCCATGTGGGATGCAGCCACCTTAACCACCAGGCCCTGAGCTGTCTACCCTCTGGCAATTCAAAACAAACAAGCCAAAAAATGCTGTTGGCCCAGCAAGTATTATTCCTTCAAACATTTTCCCAGGGGCACTAGATTTTAAGAATTCATCCAGTCTGGCCCATGGAGTATTTGCATGTGGGAAATACAGTGAGTTTCAAATGTTTGTTTCTTGATATCGAATTTAGTTTTGTGTATTTTGGAAGATCTCTGATTGCAGTGTTCATATACCCTGTCATGAATGTAAACGGCAACGTCAATTGACATGCATTAGGACAAGCTATTTGCAGCCCTCCAATCTTGAAGTCAGACTCAATCACATAATTATTCTACAGATAAGTCTGTATTTATAATGATCTAATCAGTCAATCAATATGCTGAGAACTACCTCTGATTTTTCATACAGTGCAAAATAAAAAGCTTATTAAATGAGTAATGTACACCCACAAGGTGGAAGGCAGAATATATCTACTTCGGAACATTTGACCTCTTTTTCGGATAGGTAACGGAACAACATCTGTTTGTCATGGCATGATGCCACTGGCAAGTGATCTTTCCAGGTTGGATGATGTGCAGCCCTTCAGTAACTTGACAGTGCTTCATTATGAGAGCTTCAAGCAAGCAGATGTTTCACTGAAGGAATCAGGAAAATGCAGTGACAACTTCATTGTGGACTGACAAGAACTCAGATCTCTTGAGATGGAATTGCTAAAATAAGTTGAAATATTACCAGTTCTGTATAATATTGGGAATCAATCATTTGATGGACTTAGGAAGGATTAATAGAGAGTGTTACTAAATCTTTTTGTTAATTAGAACATCAAAACCTCACCACCTTAAAAAAAATCCCCCCCAAGGAGTACTCCAGATGTAACACATTTAAAAGAAAACTCGAGACAGATGAAATATAAAATACACAGCATTAGTTTAAGTAGAACTTTGAGAGCATAGATTTCTGCAGCAATAATTTAAGCTGTATTCTACTCAGTAATATTATTATTACCATTAGCTGTTTGCCAGAAGCTACAGGCATAATTTTCTTTTTTTACTGCTCACTGGACCCAAGCCTACACAATTTAGTGTAGTTGGCTGTGATGCCTCTCACTTTCTTAAAACACAGGGCTTTCCAATTTTCAAGAATGTTTATGGTATCAGAGTAATTTGAAACAGGTGTTTAAGCCTCACGTCTATGCTGTGCAACAGAAGGTTTATATATTTTTCATTATATATTGAGACAGACCACAGTACTTGGAATGACCATCTGTCACCAAAAGCATGCTGTGTGCTGAATGTAAGAGAAATGGGATTTTTCACTGCAAACTCCTTTGAAAGTAATGGGATGCACTCCTCTGCCTTCTGCATCTGCACTTGTCATGGTTTTGTATAAAACCAAAAGAATAATTTTTGTTTCTTTGCTTGTAGAATATCACCAATGAGAAAACGTTAGAATTCTGTATAGCATTTCCATTTGGTTTGGTTTCCAAAATTGTAAGCCCCCAATTTGAAATAGCATTTAGCCCATAGGTAGCCCACGGGGGTAATATTTTTAACCTATAAATTCTTTCTGTTTCATAACACTAAGCAGTCTAGGTAGGTCTTAAGTACTGTTCTTTTTGCATGGATCTGGACTCTCAAGTCATGGTTGCCAACTCCTGGTGCCCACAGGGACCAGTAAGATAATGTGAATTAGTGAATCTGGAAGGATAACAATTGCATGGCAACCTAGGGAGAGTATTACTAGTTGGAAGGGGGCAACTAGCGGATTTGCTGGTGACTGTTAGGCAGACATGCAGGCTGACTCATGACAGATCGTCAGTCTTTCAGAATAAACTGGAAATACTGATATATATATATTTTTACACACTATCTCCTGATGTTTAAATATTGACATTGCATTCAAAAAACTTAAAATAACTATGTGGGTCAAACAAATGTATGTATGCAATCTGAGGTCTTCCAGTTTAGAACTCATTGCCCAACTAAACATCTCCTGATTCAATTAGAAGATATGTCAGAGTTAAGAAGGTCTTTTGCCCTTGGGGTCTACACACATGATTTATTATAGCAAGAATTTTCCAACTAGATGTTATCTTATCAATAGTTTATTAACGATAGTGGTGGTGACGTTGATGATGTTTGCCTTTCTTTTGCTGCTTGACTGATAGACTCTGAAGTCATATTTCCATGCACTTTATCAAAGGTTTCCATATTGCAGAGTAACTTAGACTTGAAAGGAAAATAAATGATGTATAGTCTGTGAGTAATTCTGGAATTACAAGGGATGGGGACAAGGTAGGATTCTGTTCAGGAATTTGGCGAATTGGTAAAGAATCTATTATTTTAAGGATGATTAGGTAAAACTTTATTCTTTTTGTAAATGTCTATTATAGGTTAGGCACTATTCCATTTACTAGTTCAGTGAATATTTACCAACTTCCTACTATGTGCCAAGAATGGCTATGATAACCTGTGGATTGGTGGTTAAGGCAAATGGATTCCACTTGCTTGACGGCATAATTTGAGTTCCTGACTCCGTGGCTTGGTAAACACACTGGGCATGTGTGTATGCATGCCGAAAATCTTGATGGGAGGCAGAAATAAGGAGAAGGGATTGTGATGTGACCACACCCCATGGGGTGTCCAGACTTGGCCTATTCCCTCATCTCTCTTTGGTGAGTGTACATACCCTCTGGCAAATAAAAGAAGGAAGAAAGAAAGAAAGTGAGGATATAGGAGTGTGTAGGAGTGAGAGAAAAAAGTGAGATAATAATCTTTGTACATTAGGATGGGTCTATGGGTGACAGACACGTGGCAAAATAAATAAGGAAAGTATATGGTATGTTATATGGTGGTAAGCACTATAGAGAAAATAAAGGATAGAAGGATACAGGGAGGAAGGGAGAGGAAGTTAGAAGTAAAGAATGATGCCATTTTTGGAATAATGTACTAGGTTGGTGGAACTGTCTTTGCTGAGATGGGAAAAGATTCAAGGAGGAATAGGTTTGGAGAGAAAGATAGAGAGAGAACTCAGCCTTGAATATGTTCTGTGTTGGATGCCTATTGAACTTTCAATGGACATGTCAAGGAGACAGTTGGATTTCAAGAGAAATGTCTATGCTGAAGCTTTAAACTTAAACGTGACCAGATGGCATTTAAAGCCATGAGAATGAATGGACAGAAAGAAGAATTTCAAGGACTGTACTCTGTGGTATTTACAGAGATTTAGTGGGCAGTGGATGAGAAAGAGCCAGAAAACAAGATTGAGAAAGAATGAATCTTTGAAATAGAAGAAAAACCAGGAGAGTTTGGAATCCTGGAAAGTGTACAGATTGTCTTAGGGGCATGTCATAAAATTTTGGTTCTGACATTCCACTCCCAAACACATTCACTCTCTCTCTCAGCATCTCTTACACTCACCCCGTCCCCACCCCCACTGACATTTTGACCTAAGTGGTCTAGTGGGGCCCAGTGGTCAGGTGATTGTGATTTAGGTGTTCCCCCTACCACACTTTAGCAGACATCAAATAGATGAAAGATTATAGGGCTTTGATGGTCTGTTCAGATGATTCGGTGTAAGAACAAAAGAACAGATACTCCTCACCTTAGGATGGAGTTAAGTCCCAATAAACCCACTGTCAACTGAAAATTTTCTAAGTCAAATCCATTCATTATGCCTTACCTATGTAACACCATGGCTTTGCCTAGCCTTCCTTAAACATGCTCAGAAATCTTTCATTAGCCTGCAGTTGGGCAGAATAATATAACAAAAGCTTTTTTTATAATGAGAGTGTTGTATAGCTCATTGAATACAGTGCACTGTAGAGTATGGCATCACTTACTTACTCTCAAGATATTAAGGCGGGCTGGGAGCTGCCTCTCACTGCTGCAACTCAGCATCAAGAAAGAGTAAAAGATATATTGCAAACCTGGGAAAAGATCAACACTCAAAATTTGAGGAATGATTTTCTACTAAATGCAAATCACTTTTGCACCATCATAAAATTCCCACATCATAAATTGAACCATGGCCAATTAGGACCGTCTGTATTGGAAACTGAAGGAGAAGTGAAGGAGCTGAAAATTAGGTGAACAGGATTTACCAGGCAGGAGACTCCAGGGCACAGCTGGTGGCATGGCTGGTTTGCAGAAACATTGATCTAGGTTCTTTATGTATCCCAGGTATCGAGGACAGTTCAGTGTATAAGTGTGAGCTGAGTGATTGCACATGCCAAGGTAGAGCATATGGGACTGAGAATCATGAAGACCATGCCACAGAATTTGTCTGCCAAACCCATATAGAACCAGTCCCAAATCAATGGAACAACAATCAAACTGTGTGCTCTACTAGCTTGACAATCTGCTCAAACTGGTTCATACATCTGCTGAGTGGTTTCAAGGAGATAACTGACCCTTCTTCATCCACGCCACTCACAGCGTCTAACACTGCAAGTTTTGAGCTAGCATTTAGCAAGTGCTTGAAGGTGGACCCAGACAAATAGAAGTGGACACATAAATGCATTTATGGGGATAGTTCACTTCTCAAAGACTTCAGTGCTAACATTTTGTATGTTTCATAAATTCTTTTTTCATAAGATGAGTAGATATGGTTTCATCATATATCCTGGAAGAATACCGAAATTGATTTTTACCTACAGGTTTTAAATTTATCAATATATTTTACAAAAATGGTTAGTTATTGAGGCATGTCAACTCCAACAGCAAATCCTTGACAGCTCTTTGATTATAACAGGCCTCTGCATCCATGTCAGTGTCACCCTGGGCTAGAAACCTGCTTGGCCTGGGGCAGGGTACACTTTTACAGAAGGAAACACATTGTGAATAAGCTTGATGATTATTTGGACATTGGGGACCCATGTTCCTAGTTGACCCTCCTACACAATCTGTTCAGATTGGATATTTTGTAGTTCAAAAATGGAAACATTCGTCTTCAGCTTCAGGCCTTTTACATGCTTTGCAGTTCTGAACCTTTTCTGTGTATGTTGTAAAATAATGGCATAGCATTGATTCTTTATTGCTTACAACATCTAGTTTAGTGCATAGCACAATTCCATGTTCTTTTTCTTAACAGAAGCCCTCTTCATTTCGCGAAGGGGTGAAACGTTTTCTCCCTGATCTTTCACATCCTTCCCAGAGCACTCCTTTTCTTCAAAAGCTTTCCCTTTACAAATTTGACAAAGCATTTTCTTAATTGTTAAATGAAGACCTTCGTCAAAGACACTAGGTTCTATATCCTTAGTTCTTATATTTTTCTGTATAATGCTATATTATCTTGAAGTATAGTTATAATTTGGTCTTTCTACCAAAAGGGATCTTCTTCAACCACCTTTTTGTTTTCTGTATTCCTGAAATGACATTTGGTAAAGAAGCAATGCTTGGTGTAAACAGAAATTATTTAGCAATGAACTTAGGGCTTATAAAATTAGTCCTCATTCAACTAGCTCTCTTTGCTCAGTGCTAACATCGCTGGCCCATTATTTTAACACATTTAATGGTCAATCACTTATTATAACTTAGGATAATAAACAATGGATAAAAAATAAATTATTCTAAAGTAAAATTATATTTTGTATAAGACTTACAGGATAACGCACACAAAAGGAGCACTGGCAAATTACTTAAATCAAAACAAAGCCATTGACAAATAAGGATCTGGAAGTTAAACCATAGCAATAAAGAAGTTAAAAATTGACAAGAATGAGAAAAAGATAGTTATTTTAAAAGAGAATGGCCCTTGAGAAAGATTAATGAAGCCCTTAAATATATTTGTGAAATTAATAAGGAAGTTCTGTTGTGCTACTAGTATTTTTTTAAAGTTATTTATTTATTTATTTTTTTGGTCATAGAGCATGTGTACTCACTGGAGAGGATAGAGACAGTGAGAGGAAAAGAGGGAAGTCACCCCCCCCCAGGGGTATGGACACCTGCAACCCCTTCTCCTCCATTCTTCTCCTGGGATTTTGGGGATGCATATTCATGCACCTCACATGATTTTCAAGTTACCAGGTCTGGGACTTGAACTGGAGTCTGCCATGTGGGAATCTAGCGTCTTAACCATCACTCCACTTGCTGACTCCACTACTGTTATTTTTAAAACTAGTCCTGCCATATTAATACAGTCTTTGTTCACTTTAAAAATATAAGATAGTTGAAGCCCACAGGTGAAGTAGTGGTTAATGTATTGGACTCTCACATGGTCAACCATGGTTTGAGTTCTGGACCTGGCAGCTTGAAACTCACGCTGGGCGTATGTGTGTGCAAGCCCAAAATCCTGAGAGGAGAATGGAGGAGAAGGGATTCTGGTATGGCCATGCCTCATGCCCTATAGCAAAAATCTCTCTAATACATACATATATATATATATATATATATATATATATATATATATACACATACATACATATATATATACACACACACACACACATATATATATGTATTTGCACACACACATGTATATATATACACACACATATACATATATATATACACATACACACACACACACATTTAAGTTGTATAACGTTCAAGGGCATAGAGATATTTTGTTGATGGAATTTAGAAAGGGAAAGATGAACTATATATCTTTATGACTTGTTTTTATACACAGATAACAATCTCTCGTAATTAGCAGTTCATTGTTTGGATGCAAACACTGCTGCTAAAGTGGTGATTGAAACAGCAGTTGTCCTTTCCTCTTCAGGAGGAGCAGCATTTTCCTCCTTTGCGCCATTGATTTGCTAACAAATATATTTTAGATTCTGATGTATGAGGGTAAAATCTCCCCAGCACTTCTAAAACACCATAAATTCTTAGAATCCTTAAAAATGAAACACGACACCTGTATTCATTCACATTGCTTTCATTAAGCAAAAGGATTAGTCTACTATAACAATCACCCTTGTTACATGTTTAAACCTGAATTCGAATTCGACTTGATAAAGTGTCTCCAGCAGATGTTCTTTCTCATAATGATTTCTATGGTGACTTTTAGTTCTGAAAAGCCTTGAATCTCTAATGAAAAAATTTCAGAGTAATAAGATGGAAAAGCACTAAAATACACATGGAGATAGAAATTGAAATCATTTTGACTAAATGTGTCAGGTTAGAAGTTGCCCTAGTTACTGATTGCTGCTATTAGATACTCCCGTTTGTGCAAGGGAAGCCAACTATTGATTTTTGAATTTGAATTTCTTTTGAAATAATTGATTGTCTCTATTGTGATCCTTATCTCAGTTTATGAAAACCCAGTGTAATAGGAACACGTGCTATTCCAATGTCTTCCTAGAGATTTGCTTAATTTTCTTACCCCTGATGACCTAGAAATTATTAACTTATACTATTCATGGAACACATAAAATTAATGAGTATCCCATTGTGTATTGATGTAGTGAAAATATATTTCAATCACTATTAATGCTGAATTGATGTACCCTAAATTACACTTCTCAATATTTTAGATTTTGGCATCTTGATTATATTTAAATAGTCATACATTTTTTTTTCCTTAGTCATTTCTTAGAAAAACAAATATATGCTTAGGTCACTGATTAAAATGTAAATGTAAATGTAGGCAAATGTTCAGCAACACACACACAAAATACATGCATTGGACTTCTACCTCATTGAAGTGTTGGTTTAAGTTCCTATGCATTCATTGTGAGGGTTTCAAATTTGATCGAGACTGCTCCTTGGATGTAAATACAAACCAGGCAAAATGTGCATGCCAATGGAAATTCAATTAAATTGTTTTTTATCCACAGTATTCTATTTCAATCCCACCTGGTACTGCAATTCCTTGTGGCTCTGATGCTAACCACTCTGAGCTCATGTCAGACTCCACAGCTTCAAGGGCATAGTGTGAAATAAGATTGCTCATTTTTCAGGGGTCAACTGCAAGTTCTGGGGAGTTTCTTGACCACTGCATTTCTGACTGGCCACCATTAAGGGGTTCCCAGAGGTTTAGTAATTCACTACCGTGTCTCAGAGAATTCAGGAAAGTGCTATCCTGTGATTATGGTTTCATTATATAGAATGCATAGAGAGTGAGATCAAGGGCATTCTCAAATACTAAGCTTCCGCGCCCTCCCTAGGGAGTTGGATACATTATTCTGCTGGTATGCTGTGTGTTCGCCAGTCAGAAAGTGCCACTGAAATTCAGCGTTCAAAAAGTTTCTAGGTTTCATTCCATTAGTGTGCTTGATGAAGCCATTAGACAGGAGATTGAACTCAATCTCTAGCCTTCATCCTGTCTTTGAAGGCTGAAGGGGCTGAAAGTTACAACTTTCTATACACTTTTGGCCTTTCTGGTGACCAAGCTTCCTCCTGAAAATCTCCAGGGGATCAAAGATACTAAAATTGTTTTAGAAATTCCTAAGATTTTTGAAACTCCTTGCCAGAGACCCAAAGCAAAAGTTAGAGAGATTCTTTATTAAACCATGCACAATTACTACAAACAAGACAGCAGGACCAGCAGGAGGCATGGAGGTTAATGTGGTTAGATACCACATGATAGACTTCATGATTCAAATCCTGAACCTGGCAGCCTGAAATACACACCAGGCGTGTATGCATGCATGCCCAGAATCCCAAGAGGAGAAGGGATTGTGGTGGGAAGTAAGGGCACTAGGGGGTGATTTCTCACTTTCTGTCTGTCTATCTCTCTCTCTCTCTCTCTCTCTCTCTCTCTCTTTCTTTCTCTCTCTGTGTATCTCCAGTGAGTGCAGGTGCCCTATGGCAAAACTGAAGAAAAAAAATAACCTACAAATAAATAATATGACTAAGTATTTATTGCATGCCTATTATGTGCTAAGTACTATCTAGTAATAAACAAATTAAACTAAACAAAACTCTACCTGCAAAACTCACAGTCTAGGGGCCAGCAGTCGACATAGCAGTTATACCGTTGGACTCCCACACGGCCGGCTGTGGTTGGAGTCCTGGATCTGGTGGCTTGAAACTCATGCTGGCTGGTACGCATACATGACCAAGATCCCAGGAGAAGAACAGAGAAGAAGGGATTGTGGTGTGGTCCGTCCTTCCTTCCTTCCTTCCTTCCTTCCTTCCTTCCTTCCTTTTGTTCTTTCTTTCTTTTTCTTTCTTTCTTCCTTTCTTTCTTCTTTCTTTCTTTTTCTTTCTTTCTTTCTTTCTTTCTTTCTTTCTTTCTTTCTTTCTTTCTTTCTTTCTTTCTTCTTTCTTTTCTTTCTTTCTTTCTTTCTTTCTTTCTTTCTTTCTTTCTTTCTTTTTTAAATGTTGACTGAATTTGTGTAAAGGTAAGTACTTACGATAAAATCAATGTGTTATACCATGAAAATGCCAATACCAACAATAGAAAAATATTATTTGAGTGTATAGCTACCTAGATTAAATCAGTGACAACAGAGGAATAACAAGGTTTAAAGTTTATCTTAGCGTCCATTGGCTTTAGAAATCGTTCAGTCTAAGTGTTTGCTTTGCCCTAGCAATGACTCCTAAATATAGTTTTATATATTGAAATGTCAAGATTTAACAGCTCTGAGAAGAACGTGCCTATAAAATAATTTATCATTATCATTTCTAAAAGTCAATAGAAAACTCTGGTGGCTTAAACTTAAGCTGGCCTCATGTGCATGTGTGTCCAAAATCCTGGGAGAAAGGAAGAAAAGGGACTGCAATCCCCTCTGGGGTGATTTCTCACTTTCCCCTTCATGCACTATTCCTTGCATAAAATTAGAATCCATCGATTTATTCTGTCCCATATTTGGTGGAGTTTATTTTTCCCTTTTGGTGCATGTAGGCATATTGATAAATAAACACCTTCCCACAACACACACATGACTTCACTGTGGCACGTGGTCACTGTTACCACTGATATTTCAACATGTTGAATCAAATCCACACATTAAGCTCCTGTTTAAAACAGTCACCCTTGAAGAATGCTATTCTGGCAAGTAGAATCAGAAATTTTTGGGAAGTTTGCTTTTGAAATGATATTTCATGATTGTAGCACTTACACATTCTTTTGAAAACATGTCAGAAGGGCATGTCTTCATTCCTATAGGACACATTTGATTTGTGAATATTGTCAGGGAAAACATCAGAATCAAATGCATTTAAAAAGGTGTAGAGCATAAACTGATGCATGCTATTTTGGTAAAAAAATAAAAAGATGCAACTGCCTTTGTTATATGGCCTTAAGGTCGATTTCAGGATTAGTTTCCAATATGATTTCAACTTGGGTTTCTCATGTAATGCGTTTAGAAACTCCTGTAGTCAATACATAGGTATCGGTCTTTCAAGAATGGGTGTTTGGTCTTTCATTAAAATGATCAGACATTGCTTTATAGTCAGAATGAGTTTTATCAACATGATTTGAGAGGTGTGCTTCACAAAGATATTTACACGGTCAAGCCTACTTTTGATAAGTTTATTTTACAAAGTGGTTATTTCTTCTGTGGGACAATAGATTAATCAGAGGAGCTCTAGTAATGACAGTGAATGCTTTGATGACAACTCAGATTTTTAAATGGAGTGTATATAATTATGTTCTTACAGAAGTGTTTCTTATTTCTGGAGGTGTTTAATCAAGTGATTTTGTTGACCATCATTTTGAAAAGTGATACTTTTTTTTTTTTTTGTTAAAGGTATATATGTATGTATTGAGTCATTGGGAAAGTCGTGGCATATTTTCTATATGACCCAATATTTATTTGACAATATTTTTGGGTTATTAATCCTCAGAGATAAAAGAGTTTTATTTAAAGGATTATTTTTTTTTTGCCTTTTTACAAGTTTATTTCCACATAGTTTTCACTTAGGCATAGATTTATATTTTTTATTATATTTTTTAGAGAGATTTTTGCTATAGGGTGCACACACTCACTAGAGAGACAAAGAGTCAGAAAGACAAAGAGCGAGTAATCACTACCTAGGGGGATGGTCACACCACAATCCCTACTTCTCCATTCTCCTCTCAGGATTTTGAGCATGCATGCACATACACCTGGTGTGAGTTTTTTCAAGCTGCTGGGTCTGGGACTCGAACTGCAATCAACTACATGAGAGTCTAGCGATGTAACCATAATGCCATCCGCTGGTTCCGTTGTGCCTGCTCTATGTCTGATAGGATACCACGTGGTGAATGGGAGAGAAAAATGCATAAGGCATATTGGGTTCATTAGAGAACCTGCCATTAAATTTGAGAAATAAGAACACACTTGATTATACTGTGGTATCAGTGAAGGTCATTCTCCACACAAGTAAACTGCTATAGCTACTGAAGAAATGAGAGAGGATATCTAACTGGAAATTTGGGGAAAGGCTTGATATTGGCCTTGATAAGTAGACTATCTTTTAAGAGTTTTATAAGCCAAACGAGCATTATGAGTTAATAGCTGAGTTGGGAGAACATAAGAGGTCTCTATAAAACTATGATGAGGTTAAAATAGGCAACATCTGTTCAGGTGATTTGGGCTAGTGTCATGGAGGACCCTGCTTATGAAGTCTAGGATAGATTAGGTGGAATGGGAAATAAAATTTTTCATTGCATTAGATTTGTACATTGTAGAGATAAATATGGTAACAGGTACACTGGAATGAGAAGATACCAGAGACAAAGAAAGTTAGGAAGAGAGTTGAAAGTTAATGTACCTTTGGAAAAACATAATAGTTCTTTTTTTTTGGGGGGGGGGGGGGGGGGGGGTGGAGAGGTTTTTGCTATAGGGTGCATGTGTTCGCCAGAAAGACAGAGAGAAACAGAGAGACAGAAAGCAAGAAATCACCCCCCTGGGGGGATGGCCATGCCACAGTCCCTTCTCCTCCATTCTCCTCTTGGGATCTTGGGCATGCACGCACACACACCTGGAGTGAATTTAAGTCACCAGGTCCAGAACTCAAACCGCGTTCAACTACATGGAAGTCCGGTGACATAGCCATTACGCCAATTGCTGATCCCAAAAGATAGTGGTTATTGTCATAAGTTTCAAAACTGGATAAATCAGCTTTGACAAACAGGACATGAAAGGAAACTAAGAACAAATACATAGAGCAAAGGATATCAGTATCTCAATGTGAATTTTTCATCAGTGCTGAAACTAGGCCTGCATATTATTATTAGTTATAGTAAGCCATCTGTATCCATGGATTCAACCAGCACAAATGAAAAATATTTTTAAAATAATTATTTATTTAATTTTATTTATTCATTAATTTATTTTATTTTGACCATAGAAAGACACACATACACACAGAAAGGGAAAGTAAGAAAGTAAGCCATCAGATCCAGGACTTGAACCATGGTAGGCCATGTGGGAGTATCCAGTGCTTTAACCACCACGCCACTTGCTGGTCCCCATAATGAAAAACATTTTTTAAAAAATTATAGCAGCTGAGGTCAACAGGTAGCATGGTGGTTAAGGCACTGGGCTCTCACATGGCTGATCATGTTTTGAGTCCCAGACCTGGCGATTTGAAAATGACATCACGTGCATGTGAGTGTGTGCCCAAAATCCCAAGAGGAGAATGGAGGAAAGGGATTGCAGTGTTCATTCCTCCTGGGGGAGTGATTTCTCGCTTTCCCTCTCTCTGTCCTTTCTTCCTCTCTTCTCTGGCGAGCATATGTGCCCTACAGTAAAAGCCTGAAACATAAATTTGTAACATTCGTATAAACATGTATAGGCCTTTTTTCCTTGTCATTATTTCCCAAACAAGAATTTAACTGCTGTTTATATAGTAGTTACTTTTTATTAGATATAAATAATCTATAGGTGATTTAAAGCATACTATAGGATGTGCATAGGAGATGTCTATCATACACCATTTTAGATGAGGCACTTGAGCATCCATAGATTTGATTTCTGTGGAGGATTTCAGAACCAAATTTCATGGATACCAAAGTATGACTATAGTTATTATATAAAAATGACTTAAGAGGTACTTCTGGCTCCTAGTCAGGCATGTAAGGAGCTTTGAAGTTGCTGCTCCTTCCTAAGAACAAATAAAAAGCGGAACAACGGAAAAAACTATGACACTTACATCAATCAGAGAAGGTCACAAGACAAGCTCCTACCCTCCAAATTGGAGAGAGGTGCAGAAACAGAGAATCACAACTTACCAGCGCAGAAACACACGAGCAGAAGCTTCCACAGGAGCCAGAACTGGGGCAGGAAAACCTGAATTCTAACTGAAGAGTCTCTCGAAACTCAGAGTGGACAAGTTAGAGAGGGAAAACCTCCCGAGGAACACAGGGATGCTCCCACATGTGTGTCACCTCTGCATCCAGAAGTTCCAGTGTCTTCACAGGAGAAAGCTCTCCTCATACTTCTGACAAGGAAACAGGAAAAGGAACCATTTTGAAATAGGTCAGAGAACTCTGTGTTTTCTTAACGTCTGTCCTCAGGAGAAACTATTTTACCAGCTCCTACACTAGATGCTACCCTACTTGGGAGAAGTAAAATACATGGCTCTAACCTCCTCCCCAACTTGTCCAACCTAAGTGGAGTTGGGAAAGAGCTAGCAACGATCCAGGGGTACAGCTACAGTCTGCTACTCCCTTCCCCTACACCTTACCACCACATTATTAAAGATCGTGTTCTATAGTTCCTTTAAAAGGGTATACCAAAACAGGAAGGAAAAAAAAAAAAAGAAAGAAAAACAAACAAAACCCCCTCCAGTTTGAAGAGGCTGAACAAGCATCAGAACCAGAATCAGACACGACAGGAATACAGGAATTATCAGCCCAGAAATTTTAGAACGATTAATATGCTGTCTTTGTCAGTTTTGTTTTGCTACAGTGAACTATCACAGACTAGGAGATTTATAATGAACAGAAATATATTGAGCTCATGGTTCTGGGGGTTAGGAAGTTCAAGAGTGAAAGACCACACCTGGTGGGGGCCTTTTTGTTTGTCATTACATGGCAAGGAAAGACCAACTCACTCTCAAGCCAGCTCAGGTCCTGGTGGTTAAGGTGGCTCGATCCCACATGGCAGACTGTATGGTTTGAGTCCTGGACTTGTAGGCTTGAAAAACATGCTGGGCACGTGTTTGTGCGCCCAAAATCCTGGAAGGAGGAAGAAGCAGTCTGTGGCGTGATCATGACCCCTTGGGGATGCTTTCTCATATTCCCTCTCTGTCTCTTTCCAATCCTTCTTTCTCTTGCATGTACATGTGCCCTCTGGCAAAATGAAAAACACAGCCAAAACCAAACCCACTCTCTAGATAATGAACTCACTCCCATGATAGCAACATTTATGAGGGCATAGCCTTTAAGATCTAATGACTTGTATTAAAGGTCCCAACTCTCAACCATCTTAAATTGGGGGTTAAATTTCTTTTTTAAAAAATTTTATTCATTGGGAACCAGCAGTTAGCGTAATGGCTATGTCGCTGGACTCCCACGTAGTCGACCACGGTTTGCGTCCCGGACCCGGTGGCTTAAAACTCACGCTTGGCGCGTGTGCGTGCGTGCCCAAGATCCCGAGAGGAGAATGGAGGAGAAGGGATTGCGGCTTGACCATCCCCCCTGGAAGGTGATTTCTCGTTTTCTGTCTCTATGTCTCTGTCTGTCTGGCGAGCGCACGTGCCCTATTGCAAAAATCTCTCCAAAAAAAAAAAAAAATTTATTCATTGTTATTTTATTTATTTATTTATTTATTTATTTATTTATTTATTTATTTTTGAAGTTGGCCAGAGAAAGACAGAGAGAGAGAAGGAAACTGAGAAAGTAACCTGCCAGGTCCGGGGCTTGAACTATGGTCAGCCATGTGGGAGTCCAGCCACCTTAAGCACCATGACACCTGCTGGCCCCAATTTGGGGATTAAATTTCTAACACATAAAATTTGGACACGTTTAAATCATAGACTATGCTAAGGGCATTAATGGAAAAAGTAACAACCTTCAAGAACAGATGGAAAATGTAAGCAGAGAGAATTCCAAAAAGGAATAAAAAATAAATGCTAGAGGCCCAGGTGTAACTGTATAGTCATAGTGCTATATGTATGCTCTGTAATGCTGGCAGCCATATGGACAATCTGGGGTTTAGTTCCTGGGTTGACCTGTACCTGATGGGTGTGTGTGCACTTGCCAACCATGTTGTCTGACTGAGAAAGGCTGGGAGAAAGGGCTTCATATGTTAACGTCCTAACCCCTGGTGTGATGGTATTAAGAAACAGGGTCTTTGGGGGGATAATTAAGTCATAAGACAGAAGCCTTCATGAAAAGGATTAGTGCCTTATAAAAGTGACTGTAGAGAGCTCATTTACCCTTTTCCCATTATATGAGAACACGAAAGGATTGCAGTCTGCAACCCAGAAAAGGTTCCTTTCTAGACCTTGATCATGCAGGCATTCTGATATCAGAATTCTCACTTTAAGAAATATGATAAACTGAGTTCTGCGTGAAGAGGTAATTTAGAGATCATTAAGACTATCACATCCACATAGAATCAGAGTGTACATGCCCAGTGGGCATGACTGTCTCCACCTCAATTTTAAAAGGTGAGTCCAATCCTCAGCTGAGTTGTGGAAATGAAGCTTCCTGGCAGAGCTCTGGGGGCACAACCCCTAATCCCACAGAGAATGATAGTTGGAAAAGTCCTCCGTAGAGAGCTACATTGTGGTCAGTGCTCTACTGAGCTCGGGAGTGATGTTGCCAACCCAGTGGGCCTCGAAGTTTCGACCTGTCCCAGTAGGTCTGGAGGCAAGACTTCCCCAGTCAGCCTGAAGGACAGATATGGAGCCATAGGTGATAGTCTCAAGCTGTAAGATCTCAAGCAGTTGCCTTCCTATGTTCTGGACTTGCTTGAGATCCCTTCCTTTTTTCCTATTTCTCCCTTTAGGAGTAAAAATGTCCATTCTATGTCTGCCCTACCATTGTATTTTGAAAGCACATAACTTTTTGACTTGATACATTCACAACTGAACAGGAATTTTTCCTCAGTATAACTTGGGCTTTAATTCTCACCCTTATCTGATTTAGATGATATTTAGAAGATGATATTTAGTTTAGACTTGAGAGTTGATGCTGGAACAAATTCAGATGTGGTGGGTTGTTGGGATGGAGTGAATGTACTTTACATCCATGAAGGACATAAATTTGGGGTTTCAGGAACAGAATGATATATAAGCCCGTCTTCCCCAAATGTATATGTTAAAATCCTAAGCCTAAACAAGATGATAGGAGATGGTGTGTTTTGGAGATCATTAAGTCATGAGTGGGAAGCCTTCACAAATGGGATTATAGGAGACCCTAGAGAGCTCGTTAGCTCTCTTTCTACAATGTGAGGATATAAGATGATTGTACTCTACAACCCAGAAGTTGGCTTATCAGACCCCAACCCTGCTGGCACCCATTGTTGGTGGGAATATAAATTAGGACAGCTACTGCAGAAAACAGTAAGGAAATCCCTCAATAATTTCCTCTCCAATTTTATTTTAGTCTATCACTTCTTGTTTATAGTTAATTGTTGCACAACTTTATGATTACAATATCATTTTCAAAGCATGCATGCAATGTGTGATAATCAAATCAAAGAAATGATCACATACGTTGTTTTGAACAAAGAATCTTATATTCTTGGTCTGTAAAGTGTGTTTTTGCTGAGCCTCTCCTACCCACTTCCACTCTCCAGTCCTCCTCCAATACAGTCTCTGCTACCTACATCTATTCTCCCTGTGACTATGACTTTGAATCTTTGGGTTTCTACTATAGAGTACACATATTCAGTACATATTGAGGAGGGATGGGATATACAGTGTTTATCTTTCATAGTCTGACTTATTTTACTTAGCATTAACTCTTCCATATTCATCCATTTTCCTGGGGAATCACAGAGTCTTACCATTTGCTGTGTAGTATTCCGTAATGCACATGTTCCACATTTTAAAAATCCAGTCATCAGTTTTTGGGCTCTTAGGTTGATTACATGTCTTAGCAATTGTGAATAATGCCACATTAAACATGGATGTGCAAGTGTCTTCCTGACTATTTTCCTGTCCTTTGGGTAAATACCAAGGAGCTGTGTCCTCCGCTCAGGATCTTGAAATACTCCAATCAATTCATCAGCTTCTGTATTATCTCTTGAAGCCCAGGATCTAGTACAAACTTAGTCACATTTTGATAGAATTCAGTTCCTTACAGTTGTAGAACATGAGCACTTAGCTGTTGTTCCTCTGCATATACAGTTAACAGAATAACTTCTTGCAAGGCCAGCAGTACACCATGTCTGCTGCTTCAGATAGGACCAAGACCCTCCTATAAAGAACACAGCTGATTAGGTCAGGCCCATCCAGGAGCATAACTTAAAATAACTCAAAGCCAACTGATAAGGAAACCTGATTGCATCTGCAACAGTCCTTTCACCTTTGCAATCTATCATAACTTAATCATGGGAGTCCCATCTATCATATTCACAGGTCCCAACCATACTTAAGAGGAAGGTGTTATACAGGGATGTGCCCCCATGCACAAGAATTTTGGGGGCATCTTTGAATTCTGCCTATGATGGGAAGTATGATATCAGTGGAGAGAAAAATCATATATGTGTCACCTAGATGCAAATTCAATATTTTTGCCAATACCACTTAGGTTTATAGGCTGCTACTTTATAAATCCTAAAGCAGATGTAAAATTATTATTAAAATATTTCATGATTATAATTTATTGAATTGTGGCCCTTCAATAAACCTGTTACAACTAAGAGATAATAATCAAACTGATGGATTATTTGTCAAAATAAATAAGTTGATGACTCATACTGAAATAATTGACATGACAATAATAGCAATTTTTTTTTTTAGAGGTTTTTGCTATAGGGCGCATGTGCTCGCCAGACAGACAGAGAGAGACAGAGAAACAGAAAGTGAGAAACCACCCCCCAGGGGGGATGGCCATGCCGCAATCCCTTCTCGTCCATTCTCCTCTCGGGATCTTGGGCATGTACACACACGCGCCCGGCGTGAGTTTTAAGCCACTGGGTCTGGGACGCGAACCGCGGTCGACTACGTGGGAGTCCAGCGACATAGCCATTATGCTAACTGCTGGTCCCAATGATAGCAATTTTGATCAAATTTATCAGCTCAAAGCTCTTCCAAACCAGAGATGGCAAATTTTCTTATTAGTGATTTTTGGAGCTCTAAGTTTTATTTAAAAACCGTATAGTTCTTACCTCTGTTGAGTTGCTGTCTTTCAAAAATGTTAGCTCTATACATTGTATATCCCTCCTCAATATAGCCTGAATAAACCACAGAGAGGTCTTATTATGACTTTTACAACTTCGCCAGCCCCTATTCTGTTACTCAGTGGATAGCAATTACTAAAAAAATATACTTTAGTATATAAAGTAAGAGTTGAACATTTATTTCAGGAACAATAAAGTAAAACTTGAATCTGGAAATGAAAATTGTGTGTCCAAAGGACTTATTCATTCCCTCCAGAAACAAAAATCTAAAGTTATTGTTGCATTTTTTTTTTCTGGAAAGAAAGGGTTAGACACAGTTCCTTATCATAAGTGATTTCTGTTAAGCTTTTCCTTAATTAAAATGTGCTTGTGACTACCAATGGTTATTAAAAGCACATAATGCAGACATCTCATATTTATTGTCCCATTTCGTTGTTTAGAAGGAGCACCAGCTTATTACCACATAATTTATTCTCTGATAATTCCCTTAATAACAGAATACACTTCAAGAAGTACTTTAGAAGATATTATGGCTGAAAAGTGTCAGTGAGAAGAAACTAGAGACATAACCAGCTTTTCCATTTCTTTGGATTTTATGTTTTTAATAATAGATTGAATAGTTAGTCGCCTGCTTGACAAGTTTATTGCCCTTATCCAGTTGCTGAGAAAGAAACGCTTCCAAACTGACAGCAGGTATTAAAAACACCTACAAGTGATTCAAGCCATTAAGAACTCGTAAAACTTGAGCTGGGTTGCTCACTGGGCTCTGCTCTGTTAGCCAGGCTTTTCCTCAGAGCACTGCCTCCCCCACCCCACCCCTGCTGCAAGTCGAGATGGCAGACATTTCAAGGTGAAGGCATCAATTTTTAACTGAAACTCTCAGGTTTCTCCCCAAACGAAATTGAGTATTTTCCTTCTATCTAAATATTTGAAGCTGATGCATCAACTAATTTGGATTAAAAACAAAGTATTCTGTGTTCCTCCGAAAATGATGACAGTACTCATAAAAAGCAACTGTGTTGTGATTTACTGAACCCATATTTTTCTTTTATACTTTGTTAGAGTCTATAAAAGGCAGGCATCCTTTCAGATTTCTTTGTAATGCAGATGCTGAGCAATTTTTCTATCGCTGCTAGAGCTGGGGTTTTTGGAAAGACTCTGGCTTCCGTTTGCTGAGAAGTTCACACAGTGGTTGTCAACTCGAATTACCTATAGGGTCGGAGAAGAGAACATACGTTAAGTCCATCATACACGTGTGTGTCATACCTACGTACATCATATGGGAGGGGGCTGAGGTGATCAGGAGTCTATATCCTGTCGTAAACAGGGCAAAAAAAGCTTCTCCAAAATGCGTGCTCAACTTCAGTTACACGCAAGTCAAACAAATATTGAATATTCGTTAGGTCCACAGGACACGAGTTTGAAATTCCTCATCTAGTTGTTCAAAGAACACCTTGATACCCCAACTAAAACGGTCAGTTTAGTGTGTGTAAGAAATCCGATAATGGAATGAAAGGAAATAGATTTCAACAGAAAAACTTCTTGTAGGAGATTTAAGTTTTTTTTTTTTTTTTTTTTTTTTGGGGAGAGGTTTTTTTTTTTGCTATAGGGCGCGTGCGCTCGCCAGAGACAGAGAGACAGAGAGATAGAAAGCAAGAAATCACCCCCCAGGGGGGATGGCCACGCCGCAATCCCTTCTCCTCCATTCTCCTCTCAGGATCTTGGGCACACACGCACACGCGCCCGGCGTGAGTTTAAGCCACCGGGTCCGGGACGCGAACCGCGGTCAACTACATGGGAGTCCAGTGACATAGCCATTACGCTAACTGCTGGTCCCGAGGAGATTTAAGTATTTATCTGCTGGGGTAAATGACTACTTTAAAACAGGTTAGGATACATGATTTAAAACATTATTTGGCTGGATTCTTAGCCAAGGGTTTCTAACATTTTTGGTACTGTAATAGTTTATTATGAATGACCTTTTAAGTTTGCATCTAGAAGCACTATACTTTTAACATTATTATTTTAATGTTAAAAGTAAAATATGTTTATTTTATAAGAAAGTAATTGACTTGGTTTTAAATGATGGACACACATTTGTCTCTGCTCTTTTGCAAATCCCTCCAAAAATACACACGCACAGAGCAAAGAGCTGGGCAGGGAACAGATAACAATAGGAGTGTTGGCAGGATCACACCACATTTCCGGAGAGTGTAGCGAACATTTGGGTGGGAAATAACTGACAGTGGAAGAGGCTGACATATAAGAGCATACAGTGAGAGGGGTGTCAACAAATGCCAGTTGATTTACCCATTAAGGTCCTAGAATAACTCAGAAATTCAAGAAACCAGGTAAATGGAAAGATACAAAGAATGTGACAATAAGTAGATGACAGAAGAAAGACATTTGGGAGAACTGAACAAACCATTTAGAACCCTGGATACCTGTTCTAGTCCCTATATTAAAATTAGCCCAACGCTGTTAAGAAAACTGACTTTATGTGAACCAGCAGTTAGCGTAATGGCTATGTCGCTGGACTCCCACGTAGTCGACCACGGTTCGCGTCTCGGACCCGGTGGCTTACAACTCACGCCGGGCGCCTGTGCGTGCGTGCCCAAGATCCCAAGAGGAGAATGGAGGAGAAGGGATTGCGGCGTGGCCATCCCCCCTGGGGGGTGATTTCTCGCTTTCTGTCTCTATGTCTCTCTCTGTCTGTCTGGCGAGCGCACGCGCCCTATAGCGAAAAACCTCTCCAAAAAAAAAAAAAAAAAAAAAGAAAACTGACTTTAGTCCTGCAGCGCCTGCACTCGGGAGTGGATTACCAGACACATCGGAGGGAGAGTCTGAGTTACTGTGCTGAGAACAATGGTTTCAAAATACACTGGAAACTGGAAATCAGATAAATTTCCCTAGCAGAAGACTGGTGTTTTGGAGAAATGGGATCATCTCACAGAACAGAGGTACAGAGTGGCACGGGGAGGTCCCCAGGTAATCATGCAGCTAGGAAGTGTCACAGTTTCAACAGCGTTTAGTGGGTTCTATTAAAAGTTACAAATCTGGACCAGCAATTGGCTAATGTCTATGTCGCTGAACTCCCCTGTAGTCGACTGTGGTTTGAGTTCTGAAGCCAGTGGCTTAAACTCACACCGGGCATGTGTGCGTGCATGCCCAAGATCTTGAGAGGAGAATGGAGGAGAAGGGATTGCAGTGTGGCCATCCCCCCTGGGGGGTGATTTCTCGCTTTCTGTCTCTCTGTCTCTCTATCTTTCTGGCGAGCGCACGTGCACTATAGCAAAAACCTCTCAAGGAAAAAAAAAAAAAGTTACAAGCAATGGGACCAACAGATGGCATAATGGTTACGTCTCTGGACTCCCATGTAGTTAACTGCAGTCGGTTTGAATCTCAGACCTGGAGGTTTAAAATTCACACTGGATGCATATGTGCATGCGCCAAATCCCAAGAGGATAATGGAGGAGAAAGGGTTGTGGCATGGCCGTGCCCCCGGGGGATAATTTCTCACTTTTTGTCTCTATGTCTTTTTCTGTCTGTCTGGCGAGTGCATGTGCCCTATAGCAAAAATCTCTAAAATAAATAAAAATTATAAATAAATATGTATTTGTAATTATTAAGTATTTCAAGCAAATAGAAAAACATAGAAAATAACACACTCCCATAGTATATAGATTGAAATCTGAAAATTCAAAATCTAAAATGCTCCAAATCTGAAACTTTTTGAGTACAAATATGACTACACAAGTGGAAAATTCTGAATCTGACCTCATATGATGGGTCACAGTGAAAATGTTCAATACAAAAATATTGCATAACATTACCTCCAGGCTATGTGAATAAGATATATATAAAACAGAAAGGGATTTTGTATTTAGATTTGGATCCATCCCCAAGGTATTTCGTTACATGTATGCAAATATTTCAAAGTTCAAAAAAAATTAGAAATGTGAAACCGTTTTTGTTCCAAGCATTTCAAATATGGTACTGTAAAACTGTATTAATCAAAATTTAAAAAAAATTTAAAAAAAATTATATTATTATAACATCATAACAAGTCTGTTATGTGCAAGTCCAAGAATATTTACTGCATATATATATATATATATATATATGTATTTATATATATATATAATGTACACTATTGTTGCCATGTGTTTAAAACATTTTTAAGTACTGGGGCCAGCAGTTGGCATAGTGGTTATGTAGCTGGATTTCCACATGGCTGACCACAGCTTGAGTCCCAGAACTGGTGACTTGAAAATACACCGGGTGCATGTGCATGTGTGCCCAAGATCCCAGGGGGAGAATGGAAGAGAAGGAATTGTGGTATGACCATTCCCTCTGGGGGATGATTTCTCACTTTCCCTCTCACTTTCTCTCTCTCGAGTGAGAAAGATGTCCTATGGCAAAGAACTGTAAAAGAAATTTTTTAAAGTATGTCCATGTGCTTTTTTGATAATTTGATTCAATGTTCATGAATGAAATTGCCCTGTAATCTTCTTTGATGTCGTTCTTTCTGTATTAAGGATATATTAACCTCAACAAATTAGTTAAACTCTTTTATTTTCCTATATTGCATATATGTATTGTAAAAAGATTTGTAAAAAAATATTGCTTTTAAGTATCTTAAATCTTTGGCATTACTTTCCATGAAACTATCCAGTTTTGGTGGATTACACATGTGTTTACGTACATACAGATTTTTAAAGAGTTATTTTATTTAACTTTATTTATTTAAATGCGACCAGAGAGGGACAGAGTGAGAGAAGAAGGAAAGTGAGAAAGCAAGCCGCCAGGTCCGGGACTTGAACTGTGGTTGGCCATGTGGGAGTCCAGCACCCCTATCCATCACACCACCTGCCAGCCCCATACATATAGGTTTTAAGTACAAATTTGACTCTTTTGATAATGGTTAAACATTTATTGAGGAGCAAGCAGGTGGTGTGGTAGTTAAAGGAGCTAGATTCTCACATGGCTAACCATAGTTCAGCTTGCTTTCTCCCTTTCCCTTTCTCTCTCTCTGTCTCTCTCGGGTGAAATTAAAAAATAATATTAATGCATGGAAATGAATAAATAAATAAATAAATCTTTAAAAAATATTTATTGAGATTTTCTATTTTTCTTTATGTCAATTTTGGTGAGTTATAATTTTTAGAAAGTATTTTTCCCCATGTTTTAAAATTTAATATCAGAAAACACCTTTCAAAATTTTGCTATAAAATTTCTACATCTATACTATACTATATTTTAATATGTACATACTGTTTATATGTGTCTCCTCACTTTTTTTGGGTCAACTTTTCCAGAGGTTGGTTTATTTCATTAATCTATTATTATTATTATTATTATTATTATTATCATTTAAGAGAGATTTGTAGGGTGTGTGAGTTTGCTGGAGAGACAGAGAGATACAAAGAGAAATCAACCCCCAGTGGGATGGCCACATTGCAATCCCTTCTCCTCCATCCTCCTCTAGGATTTTGGGCATGCACGCACACACACTTGCTGTGAGTTTTAAGTCACTGGGTCCAGGACTCGAACTGTAGTTGACTATGTGAGAGTTCAGCAACATAACTGTTACACCATCTCCTTGTCCCTAGTATATTATTCCAATAAACTAAATTTTCAATTTTTTTCCTCTCTTAACTTTATTATTTCTTCTTTCACTTTATTTGGTTTCAACATAAAAAGCTTTAAACTTCTTTGAATTTCTAATATTGGCATTCAAGTTTAGAACTTTTTAAATATTGGTTTAGTTGCAACCCACAAGTTTGTTATTCATATTTATTGTCAAGAGTTTTAAAACTTCTCTAATTTTCTGTTTGATTTCTTATACACTTCACAGATTTCTAGTTATCCACTTATAGAGTCAATCATTTATAGTTATCCCATGACCTTTTTTATATAAGAAAACAGAGTGAAAATGGGCAAAATATAATTTAAAGAACAGTCACTTGATCAAAGTGAAAAGTAATAATTTTTTTACAGTGTGCTATGGAAGTATGCCCTCTGTAGCAACTTTTATTAAATTGCTCCCTGTTAGGATACTTTTCTTAAAAATCACAATTAGCTTTTGAAGTAGGTACTGATTTTCTCTAGCAGCATGTATCTTTTGACACATCCCACTGGGTCAGTCATTTTCACCCGGTCAGTTATATGCCTATGACACCCAATAAGAGCTAGAAAATACAGACAAACATTTAAGTAAGTCATGCATTTATTATCAATTTTCTTAAGAAATAAATATCTGGTACTTAAGTCTGCAATAAAAATGTACTTCTTTTATTACCTCTGAAAGGATTTACTGAGAAATAATGAATTAGCAAAAATAAAATAAGTAAATTCTTACAGATGAATAGAAAATAATAAAAGAAAATAAAATCAATGTAGTTGGAATGTTCAGACCACCTACTGTACAATACAGAAAGATTGATTTGTCTTTATACCATGCATATCTTAGGCATTTAACTTAAAATTTCCCACATTTCCAATTACTCAACTGACAGGCTTTGGCATTTGCCATAGCACAACTTATTAGACACCAGGTGGTCAAGGTGACAGAAACACGTTGCTATTCCCTACACCACCCTAGACTAGAAGGAGGTTCATATCTTTAGCTTCTTATCTTATAGAGCACTTGTTCCATCAGTTAACACCTTGACAGGAAGAATTGATTTCATATATCTGCAGAGACCAGAAAACAGATTATAGGTCATACTTCAAATTTATCCATGCATAGGGAACTACAAAACAAGTCTTAAACCCACTTCTAGATGAAGGCATGCCAGAGGCTACGATCAGATAAATGGATTGAAAAACAGTGGCACATATACTCTATGGAATACTACTCAGCCATAAAAAAACAAGACCCTGGCTTTTGACAGGAAGTGGATGTATATGGAAGATTTACTGTTGAGTGAAGCAAGCTAGGCTATGAAGGAGAGACATTGTATGTCTCCACTTAACATACACTGAGTGTCCGCACTGTATTCCTGAAACTGAATGACTAAAGGATAGAGAAACACAGTAAATGGTTGCGAATACCAGATATAGGGTGGGAAGAGGATGGGTGAAGGAGTAGAGTCTGAAGAAGTACATTAAGGAGACAAATAGAGAGGCATAGCATTACTGGGACAAAGAAATGGGGTATTATGTGTTGAAGATAAATTTATACTATTATCAACTGGACTGGGGAGAAATGTACTCATTTTGAAATATTCACTTTGCAAGCTAAGTAATGTGGTTGAATGTATAAAAGAACTTGAAATAAAATTTTTAAAAAGTAAATGTCCATTGATCCTTGAAAATCTGATTCTTTACCAAACAAGTAAGTTTTAAAAACATTAATAATTCGACCTCCATGTACTAGAGTAAAATTATTGTGAATTTATAACAATTTCACAATTTTGCAGCCAGACTACTTAATTTTGTTCCCATTGGCAATGAAAGATTGTATATTAAAGTATTTAAATTAATTAATTTAAACAGAAGCCTTACTATGTTTTGTGATTTTTGCATCATACAACTTCCTTCTGGGTTCATAGCTTTTTTTCATAAAGTATATTATTTAGTAGTTCTTCCAAAGTGGGCTTGGGGTAGTATTATCTTTATTTTATATTTTGAAAAAGATAATTATATTTGATAATTATGTTTCTTGATTTTTTTTAATGCTTTCTATCTTTCTAATCCAGTCTCTGAGCTTCTATTTTTTCTGTTTTTCTATTTTTTAGCTTCCTTGGATTTATCAACTCTACTATTTCGCTTACCTATTATTTCTTTTGAAATGTTAATATGCTTTCTTTTCTTTCTTTCTAAGACCTCAATTTAGGTCTTTATAAATACCCGACTCTACTTATTTAATAACTGCCTTTTTGTATCTTACAGCTTACCATTTTATCTGTGGATGCCACTAACACCTTTATCAATATTTTCAAAGATAGGGTATTTTAAACTTTTTTTAAAAATTGCCAATGGGGTGCTGTGCTCACTTGGGAGAGACAGACAGAAAGACAGAAAAAGAGAAAAAGAAACGCTACCCAGTGGGGCATGATCTCCATTTTTCTATCCTGTGGGAATTTGGGCCACACATGCAGGCATACAGTGTGTTTTTCAAGTTCTGAGGCCAGGATTTGAACTACGGTTGACCAAGTGGGATCCGGCTCCCTTAACCACTAGACTCTGCAGTGGATGGCCTTATGGATTTCTTTCATCTCTCTCAATTTTCCGAGATGCACAAACCTCTTATTTGTAGATTTTGAGTACCAACTTTTATGACGTTAGTGTTTCCCATAAGCTTTATTTTTATTCTACTTTATGAACTTTACTTCCAGAGGAGATTTCCTCTTTGAGCACCTTGAATAGAGCAATTTCTGTGTGAGGCAGTCTTATGGCTAGCTTTTCTTTCTTCTCTCTTTCTCAAGCTGTCACTGCCTCTTTATGCTCTTCTCTGCCCTTCCCTTCTTCTCTCATTTCTCCTCTCTCTAGGATAAAGGGGAGATCTGGATCTTAAAGCACAGATTTTTCTTTTCTTTTTTCAAGTACAGTTAGATATTTTAAAATATTTAAAGACATTTTTATTAGTTATTATTTTGGAGGGTTTATACAAGAAGAGGGAGCTTTCAAAATATACCCTTTTGGGGACAGCAGGTGTGGGGATTAAGGTGTTGGACTCCCATATGATTGACTGCGGTTCTAGTCCTGGACCTGGAGGCTTGCTTTCTCACTTTGCCTGTCTCTCTCTCTCTCTCTCTCTCTCTGCTTCTCTCTGGTGAGCACATACGCCCTATATAAAATCAAATAATAATAAAGAAAATATCTATATCTATATCTATCTATGTCTATGTCTATGTCTATGTCTATATCTGTATCATCTATATCTGTATCTATATCTATATCTATATCTATATCTATATCTATATCTATATCTATATCTATATCTATATCTATCTATATCTATACCATCTTGACCCAGAAACCAAGGGATGGATCAGAAAATGTAAAGCTCTGTATTTCAGCCTGAGAGGTGCATGCGAAGCAATTGGTGGTCTAAGTGGTACAGTGGACAGCAAGAGGAGTGTGAGAGGAGCAAGGAAAAAGATTTATTTTCTCCTTGGTCAGGTACAAGCTGCTGGGTTTTGCCTTTTTAACACTCTTTAAGAACAAAAGAGTATTTTATTAGGATTTGGGGACTGATCGTATAATTCTTTATTTCAAGCAGGGGAAAAACTGTGTGCTAAGTATAATGGTGTGATGATTAGAGAAGGGATTAGTAGAAAAGATTTTTTTCTTTAGAATTCTTCTAAAAATGGAGATATGGAAATAGAGTGAATGTTCTCAATAATTATACAATTAGAAGATTTCCGAAAGGTATTATTCTAACCTTTCAAATATGACTTGGGTTTTCTAATAGAACTTCAGCAAAAATTAGCATAAAATATTAGCATTATTGCAATACTAAGAGGATGAAACACAGACAAAAAATAGCAAATATTTTTGAGATGGTACATTTCCTAAAAATAGGCTCTGGAGACAAATTATCTGTGTATTTATCTCTCTGTTTAGTTTGTTTTTAAAGGTCTCTATATTTCCTAAAGCTCAGTATGGGTACCAGACTATAAATTATAGCTTTGTTCCTTAGCAAAGTGATTTCCATACCAACTTCAATTTATAACACATAGCTAATTACTAAAACAAATATGGCTTGTCTCTTGCTTTGTATGTCACATACTTAGGTAAAAAGAAAAAGGAATGCACTACTATAAAGTGTATGACATTGCACCATTTTCAAAAAACTTAGTAAGTCCTTAGGTGCTGTTTCTAAAAGGATTGGAGAACAGTCAACATCCAAGTAGTTTAGAGCAAGGTTAGAACAACCTCAACTAGATCAATGCAATAGCGTACTCCACGTTCATAATGGAACACTTATTTGTTTGAACTTACTCCACAAAATTCAGATATTATAAACACTATGTAAAGATAGTTTTTCTAAGTAAAATTAAAGCCAAATCTAAGTCCCCAGCAGCAGTGTTGGTAGGATATCAAATTTAGTATCAAATTTTTCTATACCTTTGTTGGCTCGGGGTTTATGTGCCCCCAGATGGCAACAGCCACATTAATTATTGACATGTTGAGTTAGATGAAAATAGTGCAATGGTATACACTTTTGGATAGTCAGTTTCTTTCTTTTATTTTTATTTTTTTTGGAGAGGTTTTAGTTATAGGACGTGTGTGCTTGCCAGAAAGACAGAGAGAGAGAGAGATAGAAAGCAAAAAATCACCCCCCGGGGAGGATGGTCACACTGCAATCCCTTCTCCTCCATTCTCCTCTTGGGATCTTGGGCACACATGCACACATGGCCGGCATGAACGTTAAGCCACTGGGTCCAGGACTCGAGCCACGGTCGACTACATGGGAGTCCAGCGACTTTACCATTAACGTCATCTGCTGGTCTTGAAGTTTGACTGAATTTTAAAAAGTAAGCTGTTTTCTTATTTACTCTTGGAATTAACTTTTTCAGTCCTTTATAGCTTAGAGTTCACTCTGTAAGGGCAGCCCCTATCTGTCCACTCTTTTATTCCCAGTGTCTGGTATGGAGCCAGGCACACATTTATAATAAATATCTGCAGAATGAATGCACAGAAAAAAATACATTTGACTTTTCAAGGAATGAATATTTATTGATTACTTTCTGTAAGACTGTTACAAACCATGCAATTTTATGAATATCATTTATTTTAACCCTCCTGACTCTCTCTTGTAGGTGGTGTTGCTTCTGATTTATAGGTAAGACACTCAGATCGACCCATTATAATCGGTCATCTAGTTCTAAATGCTTGAGTAAAGATTTCTGTCCTCTAATTACATAAAGACAACTTTTTGCCCTCTCAGGTTCTGTAGCACCTAGGGCCAGTAAAATTTGGTTTAAAACTTTTTTAAAAAAGAAATGAATTTTAACCTTGATAGCTAAGATATTAGCGGAAAGAAAAAAATATAAAAAAGTGTTTTTTTTTTTTCTGACATGTTCTCTATTACTCTACATCATGTTTTTTGATCTATTAAAATGTGTGTGTTTGGTTATGAGGAACTGGTTCCGTATTTCTGCAGTGTTACATGATTGGCACTGTCTGCCCAACTTCGCTGGTTAAGTTCTTACCCAGGCTTTGAGGAAACTTAAGGTGATAGGTACTGGCTTAAAGGAGGATATACCTTACAAGAAGATGCTTATGCTTAATTTCTCTCCAAGGTGAATATTTTCAAGTGTTCTTTCACCCATTTTCCCATTTAAATTAATGCAACTTATATAAAGTATAGAAAAGGCATGAAAAAAATGCCCAGTAATTTCAGTAATCCTTATTTTCCCTTTTATTATGCCTCTAGATCTTCTTTCATGATTACCTTTGCTAAAAATCTCTACCCAAAATCCGAGTGTTGGATTTTCCCAGATGTATGAGTCCCTGAGTTCTCTCTCCACTTACTGAGCTCAATTTCTATCTACCTGATGGTGGCTTCCAAGTTCCTGTCTCTAGCTTCTACCTCCTCTCTGAATATAACATCTCATTAATCTACCTGCATTCTATCTGTACTTGGATGATTTTCAAGTACATCAAACTCAACATCCTCAAAACTGAGCTAATGACCTTGTCTCAGTATTTTCTTACTAGCTATTGCAGCACCATCATCCCATTCCTCAGGTCAAGCCCGGAGTCCATTCTTAGTATTTGAATTATATACATTCTTGAAACCAGCAAATCTAGTGAATTGCAACTGTTAACTGATTTTTTTTCAGTTCCTATTTTCTCTCCATCTCCACCGACACATTTCTGGTTCGAGCCAAAGTCACCTTTCTCTGGCTTTCTGAAATTGTCCCTTAAATGCTTCCCACAAGACCATAATTTTATCTTCTTTTTCAATTCATTACTCATATAGCAGCCAGAATGATCTTTGCAAGTGCAAACCTAATGTTGTTACTTTTGTGATTAGAACTCTACAGTGTCTTTCTACTGCTCTTATGATAAAGTCTAAAATCCTTACAATGGCCCACAAAGCCCTGTGTGATATATTTATCTTAGAAAATAAGGTCATTTTCCATTTATTCCTTATGATTCAACCATGCTGCCCCTCCACCCTGACCCCGTTTTCTTAAATACATGTGGCTTTTCCTACTTGAGGGAATAGAAGATACCATAGAGCAATGCTAATAGGTGACTTTTAAGGAACTACGGATCATTCTAGTGTGCATATATATGTATGTGTGTGTGTGTGTGTGTGTGTATGTGTATATATATGTGTGTGTATATATATATATATATATATATATATATATATATATATAACAAATGTCCTGCATTTAATTTATGTATTTACTTGTGTTATTTACATAGATGATAAATTGGATTATGACTAAATTCAGAAAGTGTGACCTTTACTTTTTTCTCATAATGAGTATCAGTCCCACTAATGTGCATACGTCTGTCGGTTTTATCCATGGCTGCATTACATTATGGAAATTGAGTGTTCCTCCTACCCTATTCTAATACCCTTTGATTTGTGATCAATAGTGGAGTTTTTCACTTTCTAGAACTCCTTGTCAGCACAATCTTTCTTCAGACTGTAGTTCAGTTGCCTTCTATATTTTCTTCCTCCTGAGCTTTTCTTTTTCACTTTGAAGTATTATCAGTGCTCTGATGAGCACCACCTTGCCGTGTTCTGCCAGCTCAGGGTAGAACAGTCACCTGGAGGCTTATGTAGGGGAGGAGGGTGTCCTGAGGAAGCTTGGAGACAGATACTGGAAGTGGTTTTTCTTCCTCCAAACTAAAACTTATTTCCTGATATCCACCGATTCCCTCTTTTTCATCTGTTATTCGTGGCTTTTAGTGAGAGAAGTTGCCTGAAGGTAAGACACATATGCTCAGGCAGTTGACAAATTCTCAGAGGTTGAGAGTAATAAATTAAAGACTCAAAAGGAGAGTGATGGTCATTCCCCTGTCTTGGTTCTATTACAAGGATTGGTCTCTATGAGAAGTTCATCAACTTGAGAAAAGTTGGGGTTACACAATGCAGTGGCTAAAGACTAATGATTCTAGTTTTCTCATTTGTAGTGTGGGAAAGTGATATTCATTTAATGGTACTGGGATAATAGTAAAACGAAACAAAACAGTAAGTGTCTGGTTCCTATGTACACTCAATATTGATTCTCCCCCCCCCCCAACTTTCTCATTTAGAAATACCTTTTCAGAAACTCTCCTTTGTCCAACCTTTGGAGAGTATTATGTTTTGTTTTAGTGGAGAACCTTGTGTCCCTTAGTGTAATCAATAGAGTTGATTGGATTTTTCTTGTCCAGTTGTTACATGGAAATTGTTCTTTCTTTAACGCTTCATTTCACATGGTGAGGTATCCATCGTGTATACCTGGGGTTAGTGTAGGGATAAACACACTATGTAGATATTATATACTGAGAATGACTGAAATTCTAATTAGACATCTCTCCCTAAGTCATGTTTGACAAAGTAGAGGCTTTTTAACATGGTGTCTGAAATTTTAGCCTCCTCTCTCTCTCTCTCTCTCTCAGCTCCTATTGTTGCCTCTATTTTCCCCATTTCCTTTCCCTTTTGCTATAGAATGAGTGTTTGTGTGTTCTTAAAATTCATACGTTAAATTCCTAATGCCCAATACAATGCTCTTAGGCAATAGGATGTTTGGGAAATAATTAGGTCTTGAAAGTGGAGCTTCATGGATGGGATTTGTGTCCTGATAGAAAGCTGCTTGCTTTCTCACTTTCCCTCTCTTCCTCTGTCTTTCTATCCTTTTTTCTCTGTCTCTCTCTGGAGTGCACGCATGCTCTATAGCAAATTAAAAAAATAAAGATAAATAAAATTTTAAATTCTTTAAAATAAAAAAAGACACGGGAGATCTTGCTTTCCTCTCTTTCTGTTCACTGCTGTGTGAGAATACAATATGAAAACGGCCATTTGTGATCCAGTTAGAGAGCCTTTGCCAGAACCTGACCACACGGTCACCCTGATCTCAGACTTCCAACTTCCAGATCTGTGAGAGGTGCATTTCCATTGTTTGTGAGCCATTCGGTATACGCATTGTGTTACGGAAATCTGATGTGACGGAGGCATCTTTCTTTCTTCTCTCTCTGTCAATAATTCTTTTCCTTTCAAAATCTTTTTCCCCTCTTCTATGAACATTTTCATTCCTTTAAAAAAAATTAATTAATTAAAAACGGCCATTTCTCCTATCCTGCCTTGACTTGCTCATCCCTTATCTGAGCTCTGAGATCTTCAGCAGAAGTCTTCCTAAGTGGATGGACAGGGAGGAAGCCTGAGATTTCGATTTTCCTCCACAGCATTTGCTCTATTGGGCCCTGCGAGATGCCTGCCAGTTAAACAAAAAACCATCTGGGTTAAAATGTCTACATAAGTACTTCAAAATATCAATCTCTTGTTTGTCTTCCCCCATTTCTCAAATGAATCTTTCAGTTCTACTCTGATGCTTGCCCTGTCCTTTTTTGCAGAAAGACTTTGCCTCCCATGTTACATGTGATTTACTCTGTACTTTTAAGACATCATCTTCCACATTTTACTTCCAAAACTCTGTTTTAGATTCACTTCTTTAATTAAGTATTGCAGGTGAATTTCACCTCTGACCCTCCTCTTCTCCTACCACTTCAGTACCCCAGATCGTTTCAGCCATCATTTTCTGCAGTCAATAGGTTCCGTAGGATACGTGTTCTAGCATGTCTTACAGTCAGAATCTATTTTTATTTTTATTAGAGAGGTTTATTTTTGCTAGAGGGCCTGTGTGCTTGCCAGAGAGACAGTGAGACAGAAAGAAGAAATTACCAGAGGGGAGATGGTCATGTCACAATCCCTTCTCCTCCATTCTCCTTTTGGGATCTTGGGCACACATGCACACGTGCCTGGCATGAGCTTTAAGCCACTGGGTCTGGGACTTGAAATGTGGTGGACTACATGAGAGTTCAGAGACATAACCATTATGCCATCTGCTGGATCACAGATGCTATTTTTATAAGCCCCAAATCATTTGTTATCAAATATCATTTCAATGTTTTTCTAATTTGTATTTATTTTGAATATCATAAACCCCTGCCTCTTGTGTAGGTCTCCATTTTCATATCGTATACCTATTTAAATGGATTATACCTAGGTATTTTTTATGCTTATAATTTTAGAGAAACTTCTATGAAGACATAGACTTGGTAGTGCATTATTTTTGCTACTTTCCTCAACAACTAGTAAGACAACCAAAACTGCTCACCCCAAGGTAGTTTGTGATCTAGTTAACTGAGTTAACTAGTTTATTGCCTTCATTAGCATAAACTTCATTGCATAACTTTACTATTTCAGGAGAATTTTGCTAAGGGTCCCGAAAGACTATCAATTATGCAATAGCAAGTACACACAGTTTAAGTCTGAAATGTTGCTAAACCTTGGTCGCAAAATCTTCACCCTGTGATTTCTAGCAATTCCAAACTGTGCTATTATGATCTGCACACAATCTTAATCAATTTTCCCACACTGAAAGACCCAGCTGAAATAAAACTTCAGATTGTCAATAAATTCTGACTTTGTCTTTTTCGTTTTGAGACACAGAAATCTCTGTCAGGCTAATGTTCTTTACCACAGTGTGTAAAAAACTCAAAATTGTCTTACCAGGAGAGGTTGCATTGGTGTTATTTGGAGAGTCTGCATTGCACAGCAGTTTACATCCAGTGGATGCTAACACGTTTAGTTAAAAAAAAAAAAAAAAAAAAAAAGATTAAAAAACACCTTAGTATTTGCTAAAAGATAAACCTTTATAAGTTTCAGTCCTTATAAAATATTAATGTATTTGGACTCTGAGAGTTGAAAATTGCAGCATAGACATCACGGTTTAAGTTGGTACAGACCTATTTAATGTTAATATTTGAATGCTAAATAACCGAGTGGCAAGTGACAGAAGAGCTCGTATTTCACTTTGTGATTGGAGTGCACTTTGATACTTGTTTTATGAGAGCCTTTATAAGTTACAGGCAGAGGTTAACAGTAATCACAGTTTCTTTTTTTTTTTTTTTTCTTTCTCCTCTGGTTTTAATAAATGCCTTTAGGGCACTTCATTCTGTTAAATCAAGCAGCAGACAAAAATGTAATGTACTGCTAACCTCTAAAGTATGTGAAAAACTTAGTTCATAAAATATGTATGAAGAGCACAGTGTTGCAATGATAACGATCCTTCCTCTCTGGATTATTCTGTCAAAGGAATTGTTGCATTAGGGTCTCTAGTCCTTGATATATATATACATATATATATATATATATATACATATATATATATATATACACATATATATATATATGTATATATATATATATATTTTTTTTTTTTTTGGTGTGGAGTTGCTCTTTACTTTGCATTAGTTACTTCAATGAATTGTCTATTATCACACACACAATATTTCTGAGAGACCAGTTGTCTTAGCGTTAGTTGAACTGCATTAGGAACTCTTATACACCACATTCCCTAGGTGTGAAGTATTTTAGAAAAGGAATTAGTATATATTGAAACATCATATTTGTGTGTATATGAGCAAAACCATGTCATTATTTTGACCTGGTATGGTAAAAGTGGATTCATATAAGATAGTTTTTTAAGTACTATATTCTTCTATACAAAAATGTGTCATAACTTTTCCAACAACTCAATAGAACAAGTCTTGGCGCCAGCAGATGGTGTAGTGGTTAAGGCGTTGGACTTCCACACGTGGCTGACCTTGGTTTGAATCTTGGACCTGGTGGCTTGAAACTCACATCGGGCACATGTGCATGCATGCTCAAAATCCTGAGAGAAGAATGGAGGAGAAGGGATTGCAGCATAGCCATCCCCTCTGGGGGATGGGGGGATGATTTCTTACTTTCTCTTTGTCTCTCCAGCAAACACATATGTCCTCTAGCAAAAATCTCTCTAAAAAAGAACAGATCTTACAGGGACCTATGGGAGACGGCATTTCTCTTGATCAATATTTTTTACAATTTTATTTTTTTTCCTGAACAAAATGGTTTATAATTCAGTTCAAATTACTGAAGTTTCTGAATATTATGGACTTTTATATTATATTATAAACATACAATGGCTTACAGAGTAGCAAAAGGAAAGGTTTTGATGCTATTACTATGTGCAAATTTGTGGTAGTGATTTGAGATACCTACTTTACTTTAATTGAAAATTTCCAATACTTTATATGACAGTTCATTGTTATGACCTTGAGCATGTACTCATGCAAACACATGCTCAATGTGAGTTTTAAGCCTTTGGATCTGGGACTCGAGACGCCATCTGCTATGTGGAAGTCCAGTAACGTAATTGCTATGCCATTTGTTGGCCCTGGCTACTAATATGTTTAGTATATAAAAAAGAGAAATATCAAAATGCCATTCATTTTTGATATACATATGACTATTCCTTGCTGTTGATTACTAATCAAAGTAATTTTAAAACTGTGGGTAAAAGAAAAAAAATTCTGATATTTAGATTTAGTGTCTGCCAGCTTGGCTTTGCTGTAAGTGATAATTTTTAAAATTTTGTGGCCGTAAGATTCTTCAAAAGATGGCCCATTATCCTGTGGACAATTACTGATTACACAAATATTGTGCAACTACTTCTGTATTTTTGTCTTTGCTTTATCCACATATGTCCATAAAATTTTAAGACAACTACATAGTACTTGCCATCAAGATGGAAAATAGAGACATTTGTACATCAGAGCCCAAGTAACAGAGTACTTGAGTGAAGAATGTACTGTTCCTGAAATGTTTGGAATGTTGGAGGATAATTTTTAGAAAGCCATTCATTAGCTATCCTTTAAAGACCATTTCCCTGAAGAACAGGAAAGCCTACAGAATGTCAATAAGGCACAAATTAGTCATCAGGAATCCTTGGTAAGGTGACAGTGTTCTTATCTAGAATTACTAATGTGTTGCCTTTCAAAACAGAGGCTTTGGGGTATTAAAAAGGACAGCTATTTTGTTTTATTATATTTTTTAATGTTGCTGTAACAGCTTAGCATTAGAATTAGGATTAGTTTAGAATTTTGTCACCTCAATAATTTAGATTTGTTTTGCCCCCCCACCCCCAATCCCTAAGTGCATTCAAGTGATGTAGAAGGTATACAGTTTAGAGTCGGATTGGGTATGTGTATACCTATGTGCGTGTCCATATCATATACATGCACAAGACAGTTTGAAAGATTACCAGTTAAAGACCTTGTCAGGAGAAAAATTTATAAGAATTATATTAGGAAAAAATATTAACGAAATGTATCAGAAGGAATTTGTGTGATGTATATATTAGTTATTATTGGTCAATTATATGAAATGAAAAGTTAGTTATGCTGTTTACTCATAAAGAAAATGGAATTAAATTATACATTAGATTAGATTATTGTTCATTTAGATTATTTTAGTCAACAGAGAAAAGTATTCTTTTACTCATTTGCCAATGAGAATTTTTTAAAATGGTGTTGATCACCTCCATTTTAAGCAATGCCCGTGATGCACGTGGGTAATGGCCTCAATAAATCTGAAAATGGGACATGTGCTTACTGATTCAAAATTAAATTTTCGTTCATTTTCTAATGGAGGCTAAGTTTACTGAATAAATTAAATATAATCATGGGGGCATTGAAGAGGGTTATCAAGCAAATAAATTTTTTTTTTTCTTTTTCAATAGAGGAGTGGGAAGATCAAGAATTATAAGTTAAAGAAATGTGTTCTTTCTTTTTTGTGGCTTAGGTCAGGCTGACAATTTTTTATTATAAGTGGTCAATGCTTCCAATCACAGTTATCAGCATACCTTATCACAAAATGACTATGACTCAGATTGTCTGAGTTATTTATTCCGTTATCATGTAAGAAGTAAGGGAGGACAAGAAGATAAAGCAACATGGGGAGTGCAGCCTTCACTGGCAGAGTACAGCTCTCCGCGAGACTCCCTTCTCTGAAGACTCGGTCTGCAGGCTCCAGGGGTTGGTTCCCAGACCACCTGCACTTCAGCCTGCCTACAAATTCAGAGGTTTCCATTCTCTATTTAGACTTTTCTTTAAGAATTATTTTATTTAACTTTATTTATCCATTTATTTATTTATTTCAATTTGAACAGAGAAGAAGAGAGAGAGAGAGTGAGAAAGTGAGAAAGCAAGTCACCAGGTCCGTTACTCAATCCGCGGTCAGTCATGTGGGAGTCCAGCACCCTCAACTACCACGCCACCTGCTGGCCTCTCTCCATTTAGATAGATAATTCACTAGAACGCCTCACAGAACTTAGGAAAGCACTGTCCTTACAGTTACAGTTTTATGACAAAGAATATAAATCAGGACCACCAGAAGGAAATGACACATAGGGTGAGAGCTCTGAGGGTACCAATGTGAAGATTTGGTGTAAATTCCAAACTTTTAAACACTTGCATCTAGGAATCCAGACAAACTTTTTATTATGCAATATACTCTAACATTTTATTTTCCTGATATATTGGTTTCCGTAAGAAATGGTGTGTTAAAAAAGAAAACTCCTTTTTATAGGTGTATATATGCCACACATACTTTCTTTTCTTCTTTCATTTTTTTGGAGAGATTTTTGACATAGAGTGGATGTGTTCGCTGGAGAGACAGAGAGAGACAGACAGACACAAAGTGAGAAATCACCCTTCCGGGGGGATGGCCACACAGCAATCCCTTCTCCTCTTGGGAACTTGGGCATGCATGCACACACGCCTGGCGTGAGTTCTTTTCTTCTTAAAACTTTCTTCTGGCCCAGCTTGACAGAGTAGTGTGTGGTGTGCTGAACTGCGGTGCCACACACTGTCACTGTCCCCTGCCTGGTAGACCTGAAACACCTTAGGCCCTCACACTTGTCCCAGGATCCTGACAGGTTGGAGGGCTAAGGGAAGGAGATTGTAGTGCAACATGATCCTGTTGAGGGTGCTTCTCTCTCTCTTTTTCCTGTGCATGATCGTCTGTTAGAATTATTTCCTCGAGGGCGCCAGTAGGTGGTGTGGTGGTTAAGTGTGCTGAACTCCCACATGGATGACTGCCATTCAAGTCCTGGACCTGACGGCTTGCTTTCTCACTCTCTCTCTCTCTCTCTCTCTCTCTCTCTCTCTCTCTCTCTCTCTCTCTCTCAATTATCTATGGTCTGTGGAGGAAATGTCTTTTGTTTGTGTGTGCAAACCAGGAGCAGGAAAATAGAATAGAAGGGGAAAGAAAGTTAGAAAACACTCCCTAGAGGGGATTGCTACCCCACAATCCCCTCCCTTCCACTCTCCTCTTCGGATTATGGGCACACATGCACGTGCACCTGGCATGATTTTCAAGCTGCCTGGTCTAGGACTCAAAACAGTGCAGTCAGTTATGTGGGATCCAGAACTTTAACCTCCATGCCACCTACTGGCACCCCATCTTCATTTTCTAATTATAGTATATGGCAATACCATTAGCCTAAGTGCACATTGACTCCCAGACACAAATATGTAATGCATTCCTTATTGAACACCTACTGTGAGTTCACATTGCTTCAAGGGAGTAGAGAAGTTGAAAAATGTTCACAAGGAGGTTGAGATGAGGAAACTCATATAATATATGGGAATAATGTAATATATAAATTAACCAATATAATATATGGATAAGTGGGCAAAATTAGATGCAGTTTACAGTTGAAATTAGTGGCTTCGAGATTCCAGATGAAAACACTCAAGTTTGGTGCATAATATTTTCTATGTCCATCTATAGTCAAGGCCAGCAAATTTGTCTTGGCCAGTGGCTCAGAGAACAGTCTGGAAGTAGAAAGAGTGTCATAGATGATGAGAGCAGAGGAGGGCTACAAACCACTTGCCTTGTGGTTGTATACATATTTGGTGACCTGTGCATAAATAGGTATGTTTAATTCTCTTAGCAGTAGGCATTGGAAATATCAATGTTGGATTTTGATTACAGTATGCATAAAATGTAATATAGCCAAAATAAGAAATCTATCCTATTTAAAAAAAATTTTTTTTCTCAAGAATGAATAGCATATTTAAAAGATGCTAAGCAAACATTTTTTTTTTCTTTTTGAGAGGTTTTTGCTATAGGGCACGTGCGCTTGCCAGAAAGGCAGAGACAGAGAGAGAAAGCAAGAAATTACTCCCCAGAGGGGATGGCCACGCTGCAGTCCTTTCTCCTCCATTCTCCTCTCGGGATCTTGGGCACACATGCACATGTGCCCAGTGAGAGTTTAAGCCACTGGGTCCAGGACTCAAACTGCTGTCGACTACATGGGAATCCAGCAACATAGCCATTACACCAACTCCTGGTCCCAACATATTTTAGTTTTGAAAGATATTATTGTTTTAACCATTTTTTATAATAGAGTCTATAATAATAAGCTTTCTAGTAGAATATGAATCTATAAACCTCAACTCAAGGGGAGTAGTAATTTGGTTTTATTTTAAAATATTTAACTTATTGTTTTTTTCTTTTTTAGCAAATGAGTAACTGAGAAATGAAATTATCTGAGGCAAATGTATTTCTTTTTATACTCAGGGAAATATGATGTATTCATTTTATTAAAATGATCCATAATACAATTATTAAGTTTCCTTGACACTGAACTTTTCTTCTAATTAATTTCCTGACATTCTTTCAAATGGTTAAAAGAGCAATGATCATTATTTTAACTAGGGATGAATAAATGTGCTGCAATACTTCAGGTTACCCCAGAGACCTTTATTAATTCAGACAACAAGATACATAATTGGATTAAATGAAGAGTTGCCTTCTCCAACCTCCAATTAAGAGTCATCTGTCAACATAGACTCTTCCACCTTTCTTCCTTCCCTTTTTCTTTCTCTCTCTTTCTTTCTTTTTTTCTATCTCTTTATTTCTTCTCTTTCTTCTTTCTTTCTCTTTCATTACTATACTTTGTTTCTCTTGGTTTGTGAATAGTACCATTTTATTAGTTGTGAGAGAGATTAAAAAGGAAAAATTCTGGTCCCTGCCCACAATGACTTTTCTTCCCATTCCCTTAGAATATTCTCTAATGGAGTGTGTACCTACGTGTATCACTTTTTTCCTTCAAAACCTAACCCTTTTTCTACTAAAAGATACTGTCTTCACTTTGTTTGCTGCTGGACCCCATTATACAATCTTGTTGGACTATTTCTTTTTAGCACTCACCACTTTCAACTTCTCCTTATTGGACTAGTACTTTTCCTCCCCCTACCCCCAGGAAATTTTTTCTTTTTTCTTTTCTTTTCTTTTCTTTTCTTTTCTTTTCTTTTCTTTTCTTTTCTTTTCTTTTCTTTTCTTTTCTTTTCTTTCTTTTCTTTTCTTTTTCTTTTTCTTTTTCTTTTCCTTTTTTTTTTTTTGACGAAGGGCGCATATGCTCGCTGGAGATCAAGACAGAGAGAGAAAGTAAGAAATTACCCCCTGGGGGAATGCTGCACTGCAATCTCTTTCTTCCATTCTCCTCCAGGGATCTTGGGCACACATGCACACATGCATCTGGCATGATTTTCAAGCCACCAGGACTGATACTCAAACCACAGTCAGCCATATGGGAGTCCAGCAATGTAACTGCTATGCTATTTGCTCGCCCACTCTACCGGTACTTTAACTCATGTATATGCCAACAATTTTTCAATTTTTTTTAGAGAGAGATTTTTTGCTATAGAGCATGTGTGCTCATAAGGGAGATAGAGAGACAGAAGGCAAGAAATCATCCCCAGGGGGATGGCCATGCTGCAGTCCCTTCTCCTCTAGGCCCCTCTTGGGATTCTGCACACGCACACACATGCAACCTCCTCTGAGTTTCAAGCTGCTGTGTCCAGGACTCAAACCACAGCTGTCCACATGGGAGTCCAGTAATGTAATCACTGTACCATCTGCTGCTTCCTATGGCAACAATTTTTAACATTTAATCTCTAGATTAAACTTCTTTTTTGAGCTCTGAAACTCCATAGTAAACTACCTACCTGACACATCCTCTCTCACGCTGAATTCAATGTGGCCATTATATAGTATCCGACAATCCCGCTGGAGTAATCTCTGCCCAATAAGTAGGCCTTGGCTATTCCTTATTATTAGCCCCATAGTCAATGACAATCAAGCCATATTTTATCTCCTAAATATCTCTCTAGCTTTTCCATTAGTCTCTACCTGTCCAAGCACTGCCCTACCCACATGCCACTTGATTGTCAAATGGGGTATCATGCGGACACACCGTGCCGGTGAGGCATTCTGCCTGTATCTGGGTTTCCACACTTCTTTCTCCCTGTTGTCTGTGTGGTCATGTGTATATTAATGGGTTTAGTACTTCTATTTATTCCAATTACTTTTTTCTTAAAAGACCAAAACGTTAACATATTTAAGGCATCATTTATGGTTTGGTTGTTTCTTCCTCTCTACCGCATCCAAGGCTACACTTGTCCGTAGTCCCTTTAACACGGCCTGACTGACCTTTTTATTCCTAAAGTCATCCAAGCTCCCTTCCTTTTCAGAAGATCTGCCAAAAGGGTTGGCCCTGACCCCTTCTATACCTAGTTAATGCTGTCCATCCTTTACTGCATAAATGTTGCTGTCTTGTCTTCCTGGTCTGTTAAATTAAGCCGTAATCTCCTTTATATGCTCTCAGCACATTATAGCCTCCCTTCAGAGTCTCTACCCAGCTCATCATTGCAAGTTTTCTGTGTGATGTGTTTAGTTCATCTGTCTTTGGTAACAGATGTAAAACTTTTGAGGACAGGTTCTCTCTGATTGAACTCATCATGTTATCTGTAGTTATTCATGAATATTTGGTAAATGTAGGGAAAACTATCTGTGACTAGAGCGTTCTTCCCTTGCTCCCTCTGTTCTGTCTTCCTTGGACTCTACCTGCAGGTCACAGCTGGGTGACCATGACCTTCGCCTCATGAAATTGGTCCAGGGCCAGGTCATTCCAGAGTTATGTGCAGCCCTCCCACATTAACATCACAAGATTAGGGACATCGAACCCTAAACACACTCTGCTGTTTCTATTCATCTATAAGTTAACCTTTTATTGTAACCTTTGGACAGTGAATGGACAAACAAGACCCCTGCATAGGCAACAGGAAATCTGCGTTGATCTTTCATTGATTATGGATGCTGTGTTCTTAACTTACATAACCTGAGCCTGTGCTCCTCGACAGTATGGACCACTTTCCACCCTGCTGTCAGTGGAGGAGCCTGTCCTGTTGGACCTTCTGTGTGTGTTCTTTGGGGTCAGTGAACACTAAAAGCAAGCCCTTGTTACTGAACTCAAATCAGGTTCACTGACCCAAGCGCTATAAAACCAAACCATAGGCACATGGTGTGATGAAGGAAAGTACAGCCTTATTGCAAAACCCAAAGCAAGGAGAGCGGGCAGCTCATGCTGCAAAGACCAGGTCTTCTGAGATGTTCCCCACATGCATTTTTAAGGGCAAAAATTAGGGGCAAGGTCCTAGGCACATGATCAGCTCACTGATTGGTTCAAGATGGTGTGATCATCTCGTGGGCATTCTTGATTGGTGAGGCCTTTCATCAAATTTCTCTTCAGGTGTCTGGAGCCATTCAGCCTGGAGTCTTTAAGCTCACAACCAGCAGTTCCTAGCCTATAAAACATCTTACATTTGAAATGAAAGCCTTATCTTTCCTTTAAGTGAGAGTTTTAGAGGTCAAATGGTCCTCATTCATGGTCCATGTTGATCATTATCATAACCAAAGTCTGTAGACTTACTTCTTACTCTGGGCCATTACAATGTAAATGGACCTTATATTTCAAGAACCTTAGAAAATACATTAGGGGGTCCTTGCTTGGTTTCACCCTCTGTGATTTGGGGCTCCCCCTGTACAACACTCTTCTCCCTTCTAAGCGGGAATTCACTTTTCTTGTTCCTTCATAGATTCTCTCCCTTCCCCAAAGATTCAGTATGCTCTAAATACAAGGGCAATTGCTATTCTTCCGTTTTTCTTTTCCTTTTATGGGATCTTCATGCAGTACACTATTTGGACAAAGAACTGGTTACAAGCCACAGCTGGGGCATGTAATTGATACTGATATTTGTAAAGAACACACAACCTGAAATTTTTTGTTTGTTTTTAATTATGAATAATCTCATACCATGGCTTCAGTGCACCATGATGCCACCATTTAGCAGTCCTGCCACCTACAAAGGATCTCAAAGAGCACTATTACACTGACAGGATTACACACATCCTGTATCATAATCAATGCAGAATTCAGTGACCCATATTGAGGTAAGCCATGCATGATGTATGCCATTGTTCTGTGTTTCTCTCTTACTTTGCCAGAAGAACCAGAATGAGTAGGGTCAGAGGACTGATGAAGAACTAGCCAATACACAGGTGTAGGTACATCTGTGTAGGTCTGTGTCTGTGTGTGCGTGTGTGAGTGGTGTAGACACGTACACGCGAGGAGATACTGATAAAAACAGGACAGAAGTACAGCCTCCAGGTTTCATTCCATCTACCTGTCCAGAATATTTACAGACAAAACAAGCCTGAACAGTGGACCGCTCTATGTATGTACAGTGGGGTAACAATGGGTAGGAGGGCATCCTGCTCTCAAGAATCATTCACAAATAGAGCTTAATCACAATAAAAAACGTCACCATCCATGGTTTATTTAGTTAGCTTAAATATTAAAAATACCTTTAGAGTTGGGGCTGGCAGATGGAGTGGTGGTTAAAGGTGCTGGACTCCCACGTGGCCAATTGTGGTTCAAGTCCCGGACCTGGCAGCTTGCTTTCTCACTTTCTGTCTCTCTCCCTCTGTACTTCTCTGGTCAAATTAAAATAAATAAATAAATAAATTTAAATAAAATAATTCTTAAAAAAGAAAACTTTGGAGAAAATTAACTATACAGTTACCCTTCTAATGTACACGTGCTCATAATTGTTAGGTCAGAATTATGATTGGCAGGTGGAGTGAGAGGCAGCAAGGACAGAAGAACCAGTCAGGCTTGGGATTTAGCAAAGCCAATAAAATTTATTCTACAAAAATCTCTCTGGTGAGGTTCCTCAGTCTGAACAGAGGCCAGGGGAATCACACCCAAAGGATTGATACTCGTTCTCTTATTGGGGCTCTTGTCCAATGAGCAGTTGCCACAGCATTATGGCGTCCTGTCATGGCCAATGGGAGATGATGTTTCTGTTCAAATGGAGGTGGGCGGGCCAAATGCGGAGGGTGGGAAAATCCATTGGTGGTGGCCCGCTAGATATGGAAGGCAAGTTTCCACCATGTTTCTCTTCCCTTCCCCCAGACCCTACAATAATTTTTTCCACTTGCAGGAATGACTTATTAAGGAAATCTGAGAGTGAGAAATAAGAAAGAGAGAGGGAAAGAACAGGGAGAAGATAAAAAAGGAAGAGGAAGAAGAGGAACTAGAGGAGAAAGGGAAGGAATGAAAAAGAATGTTGAAAAGGCGTAGAAAGTAACATGAAAGCCCTAGTGAGAAAGCCTTCATAAATTTGCTGAGAACAGACTTGGCCCTGCCTCAAGGCAACTTCGTCCTTTCTCCTTTCCAAACCCAGGGTTTGCACAGCCTCAGTGAGGGGGTTAACATACCGCAAAGTTCTCCTAATGTAGGGGTGCCTGCTGACCTGTACTTTATTACAATACAACGTTAGACATACAGAGAGTGACACCCCAAAACGAACTAAAAAATAATTAGGTGCCTGCAACCGAAGAAAGTCACAAGAAAAGGAAAGGAGGGAGGGATGGAGGGCAAGGAAACATCTACTTTGGTATTAGCATCAGTTTGTATTTTAAATAATTCTTTTAGCTTAAGGTGTTCTGCCTCCTCATGATTGCTTTTGGGGTCTAGAAGACAGATCTAAGAGCAATTCAATCCAATTAGAAGGGAAAAGAGAGATTTTCTCTGGTAATTGCTATGCAAATGTGTGTGTCAGGGAATAGAAAAGGTGACAGGAAGCAGCACATTTGGTTGTTGACAACAGAATTCCTCTTTATTTTCTGTGTTCCAAAGCATTTTAAAGAAATCTCAACCTAATAGATGTCCTAGGTAGCTCTGCCAAGGTCAGTGTCGCTTTCATCTTGCCTCACAGAAGTGTATGCTGGGCCAGGTAAAACTGCCTGGGGGCAGCTTCTCCCCCAACATTATATTCAATTGTCATATTCATGTTTTCAGTAATAGGAATTGCTGGCGTGTGACACTTTTAGAAACTCTCCGTATTGTGGGCTTATAAAACATTTCAATAGGTAATAGTGTCAGACAGTGGTAATTAATCTTGGAGGAGAACCCTGTTTCTGAATTGGAGCATTGCTTAAAGGTATGCCAGTGTAGTGTCTACTCATTAAAAGTTGTGCATGGGCTTCTCCCTCTTACCTACAGTTTTAAAAATAATCATGTTAGAAAGGCTTGAGCAACTGGATTTTCAATGTTATGAAACATGCTCTGCGTGGCTCCATCTGGACTTATTTCTGAGATTGGCACACAGCAGTGAGGGTGGCAAGGGTAGGGTAGAAAGACAAGGAAGAGCAAAGAATTTAGAAAGAAAGCTAATGAAGAAGAGGCCTCTGGAGATCATTGAATCTGGAGCAAAACTCTTGCTTTATTGAGGACACGAAGCCCAGAGAGACTGGGGGATTATCCAAAATCTTTCGGCTAATTATTTGGAGACAGGAACCCAAGGTCATATATTTTAATCCCCTTAAGTCCCAGGGCAAATTTACGATTTCAGTCCTGGTTTCTTCCTTCAAAATCAATCTGTCAGAAGTCAGCAAGAAAATTCTTACTCCTTTATGGATAAAACGGATCAGTACAAACATGGTGGAGCGACTGTCTTCCTATAAGCACTAGAAGGGAGCAGGATCGATATATATCTAAATAAAACAAAAAATTACTGGATGCTCACAGTGTAGGGTCCGAAGATCAATTTATCTAGTGGTAACACAGAGGAGACCACGACAATGCAACTGCGTAAGAGGCATTTATTTTTCCAGCTAGCTTGGGTCCAAATTTATGCCCGACGCAGCGGGTTGCAACAAGGACCCTGAACCTAGGATAGAGGGGCCTTTTATAGCTCAGGAGGCAATACAGGATATACTGTCAGTAACTTTTCACAGTATGTAGCACACAAGGAAGGGGGTATGTGCAGTTAGGGACCAACTGTTATCGCCTGCTTGAATTTAGATAAGAACTCTCAGTTAAGGTTAGGTGAACCTTGTTCTGGCACCGCTGCCGGGTTTGTCCATCCTGGCACCGTCTGACCCGCCCGTCCTCTGTTAATGCACAAATTTCTGTCCTCTGTTTATTCACGAATTCCTGTGCGCCATCCTCGAAACCCTGTCATGGCGGTGAAGGTGAATATGCTAACTCTCGGCCTAACATATACTAACTCGGCCTACAGCCCTAGCAAGGGTGATTATGCTAAATCAGCCTATACTAACTCAGCCTAACAACAGCAGTGAGCCAGACCAAGTCATTGGGGTAGAGCCCACACTCATAGTCTAACAGGAGATTCAGATAGAAAACATGCAAGAACTAAAGAGTATTGAAAAGTAAACATATTCTGGAGACTTGGCTTATTCTTACAGCCACTACAAGTGAGTGTTAAAGATAGTCAGAAATTAAATAGAAAGCACACACTTGTTTTTCCATGTACAACCTTGGGTAGGATTCTTATGAAGTTCTAATCAGTGTAATATTTTCCCTATGAGAGCGAAAACAAAGATGTAACTACTTTAATATGTTTTCCCTCTATTCTTTCTAGAAAATTTCATTATGACATTTTAATGGCCATGACGCTGTGACCTATTTGGTAAAGAACTACATGTGTACGTTATACCCTGGAGCCTTGTTTGACTTCAACGTTGCATATACATTTAGCAAAATATATTTATAAAATACACTGAATAGCTTTGGGGTATATCAAATAGATACATTTTCTATTCTGCAGCTATGTTAAGAAAATTGGCCCAAAACTGATTGATTCAGTCAGCTCTTCCCGCTTCTTATAGTTGTCCTGTGAAATTTCTGTTAGTGCAAACTTTTGGTGACCTAGACTTCTAAGCCTCAGGTAAATAAATGTAGAAGAAAGGAAAATTTTACAGAACTCTATAGCTGACAGTCTTGTTGCAGTAGAATCAATCCTGGGATTTGGGCCCCCAGTTTTTTTTTTTTGTTTTTTTTGTTTGTTTGTTTGTTTTTGTCTTTTTTTTTTTTTTTTTTTTTTTTTTACAGTAGAGCCAGGATAAATAATCAGTTCAACTGAGCAGTGAGCAGAAATGGAAAATGCTAGTGGTAGGAGCTCATTTTTACCAAATACAAGTGATTTCAATCTATGATTTTTTTAGTCAGCGTCTAGGGCTTAAACACCATAAGGAAAAAAATTTTAAAAAGCTATGTATACAAAATATCTACTGTGATTGGGGACCAGCAGGTGGCATGGTGGTTAAGGCGCTGGACACTCCCACATGGTCGACCACAGCTCAAGTCCTGAACCTGGTGGCTTGCTTTCTCACTTTCTCTCTTTCTCTGTCTCTCTCTGGTCAAATTAAAAAATGAATGAATAGATCAAATTAAAAATAAATAACTAATTTTAGAAACCTACTGTGATTAATGCAGTTATTGTTAAGCTTATATGTGATAAAAATTCATCTCTAGAGAACAATCTGGGAAAATTGTAAAAAACTATATTTATATCTACATCCCTATTATCTCATTTTTAAAGCCATTTTATTATTAAGTCATAGCTTTTATTCAGGCTGCTATACAGAGAAATACTTTGGCATTTGGAATTATTTTGAAATTATTTTTTAATTCCAAAAGAAATATCTGATGGAACACTCTCTTAATATTATTAGTTGTTGGCTCTTCTGTATCTGTGCTAAAACTAAATAAACAAAAAATAGCCTTGACTATTTTTTAGCTTAGGCAAATATTTTAAATTGTCATATTATCCAATCATTTACATTTTTTAAATAGTTTTTCTTAAGTGAGAATGCAATAGATTCATGTATAAGCATGAATGATTTCAGTTCCAGTTCACAGAATACCTGACAGCAACTTAACCAATTAGGATTTCTCTCTTTTTTTGTAGCACAATGATTCTCATTCTTTACCGTGTATATGGATCTTGGGGAGACCTTGTCAATATGCTAATTCAGATTAAGTAGGTCTATGGTTAGGCCTGAATTTCTGTATTTGGAAGAAATGGTGATGTTTCTACTGTAGCCTGTAGTGATGCACTAGAGATTTTGGATAGCAAGAGGTCAAGGTCCTGGCTTTGATTTCCTGGCTCCTCATTGCCAGGATCAAAGTGTCTGTGATTCTTTTCCTCCTTCCTAGTGACTATAGATGTTTGCCCCAGCTTCAGCCATTGATTGGTATTTATGGCAGAAAGAGTAGGAAAAGGCAGAAGGGCAGTGCCCAAGCAGCCTATCTCTGGATGATTTTTCTTTTTTTATAAGAAGGGAATTACATGCCTCCCTGCCCCAGTTCTAAGAGAGGGCTAGAAAATCAAAAGACAGGATTGTTACGCGTGGTGTGGATCATTTGAGATCCTCCCCTTGGGACTGGATGCACTGCTGCCTTGAATAAAAGTGGGGTTTTCTTAGTAAGAAGGGGTGAGTGGATACTGAGCAGCAAGTAACAGTGACCACCACAATGCTTGTTGTGAAGAATGAAAGGTTCAGATAGTATAAAAGACAGGACCAGTCCTGTCATGCAGGGGTCAAGCCCTGTGCGTAGGGAGCTAGATCCCACATGACTGACCTAGATTAGAATCCAGTCCACGCACCAGGTATGTGCATGCTCCAAACATGGAGAAATGGAGGAAAAGGACGACAACATGATCACGTCCCATTGAGGGTTTTTCTCGTTCTCTTTCTGGTGGGTACATGTGCTCTCTGGTAATAAACTAAATTAAATTAAATTAAAAATATACAATAAAAACTCTTTCTAAAACAATTTTTTAGTGTCTTTTTTTAGGGTTTTTTTTTTTTTTTTTTTTGTCATAAGGTGTGTGTACTTGCCGTAGAGAGATGGGGAATGAGAAAGTCCCCCCTCCCCGGGGTGGTGGTGGTGGTGGTGGTAGGAGATGGCTATGCCATAATCCCTTCTCTTCCATTCTCCTCCTGGGATTTTGGGCATGCACACACACACACATACACACACACACACACACACATACACACATACACAACGCCCCATATTTTTTAAGCCAACAACTCTGAGACTTAAACCATGCATTCAGTCATGTAGGATCCACCCATCTTAACCACCATGCCATCTACTGGTCCCTGAAAGTTCTTTTCTGACCTCAATGGTACATATATATATTTTTTTTCCTTCAGAAGAAACCACTTACCATTTTCTGATGTGTTCCTCTAAAAATTTTTTGTGTGTCTACGAATAGATATCTTTATGTATTTAAGTATTTTAAAAACTTGACAGACTTTGAGACCTTTTAAAAATAATGCAAAATATGATTTTTTTCCTAGTAACAAACTTTTTCCTTTAAGCAGGATAGCTATTGGTATTTTGGGGAATTCCAAGATATATTACCTTCCCTTCCCTATCTTTGGATTTGTAGCAGGTGGCTTTCTACCTTCTAGGAATGAGTGTGTTGACTTGTTTTCTCTTCCTACACAACTTCTCCCCTACTTCACAACTATTGTTTTGTGCCTTAACAGAATTTTAGAAGACGCGAAAGTTGATGAGAGAAAGGATAGTTATTGGTTGAGTGATTTTGTGCTTTGAGTTTAGCAGATGGTTAATGATGATTATCAGGGCACTTTTATGAACTCCTACTGCTGCATGCTTTCCCATAATCCTTCTGACCTGCGAAGGTGCCTCTCTATTCCAGATAGCTATTTTCAACATGTTTTTTCTGGAATCTGGCATTTACTTCCATGTACTTGCTACATGGTCTTATAATCCCTATAGGTTGCTTTCTTGGACAGCAGCAAAGATCAAGTTATACTTACCTCTTCCTGTCACCGGTTCTTACCATAGGAAGCATCCACATATCACGTGCTCTTAGAAACCTGGAGAGTCAGGGCAAAGTATACATTCACTTCTGCTGTGCAGCTACAGGCAACTTAACTATTCTCAGTTGTGAGTGAGGGACAAATTCTTCATGAATACAACTACAAACTCTCCACGTGTTCCCAAAAGTCTCCCTACCCTTGGGATTAGGCGAAGCAGAAAGTGATCTTTTTTCCTCATCAAGGGAGGTGTTGGCAATCCCTATGTGCCAAACGATTCCTTTTCCAGAAGTCTGCAACAAACCCTCCTTTTAAGTCTTTTATCACATTTCCTGCCTACCTGGTTGGGGATAAACAAGACCCATGCTCTTGAAAGTAACTAGTTCTTAACCATTTGCATTATAAATAATGCACATAGAAATTTAATTCTTTCTTTTTCTTAGAGAGAGATATTCGTTATAGGGTGTGTGCACTTGCCAGAGAGACAAAGAAAGACAAAGAGGCAAAAAGCAAGAAATCACCCCCTAGGGTGGGTGGCTATACCACAATCCCCTCTCTTCCATTCTCCTCTCAGGATTTTGGGCATGCACATGCATGCACCTGGCGTGAGGTTTAAGCCACCGGGTCTGGGACTTGAACTGTAGTCTACTACATGGGAGTCCAGAGATGTAGCCATTACGCCACCTGCTGGTCCCAGAAATTTAATTTTTTAGTATCTATCTATTGTATAGGTGTCTCAATTTTAGCAGCCTTTTATTTCAATTTGATACTTTTTTTTTTTTTCAGTTTAAAGGATTCCCTTTAATGTTCACTGCAGTGCAAATCTGCTAGCGATGAATTCTTCCAACATGTGTATGTCTGAAATGGCAATTGTTTATCCTTCATTTTTGAAAAATAATCGACTGGTTATAGAATTCTATCATGATAAATATTTTTTCTTTCTATACTTTATAGATACTGCTCCATTCCATTCTGCTCCATTCTACTTCATTGTTCAAAATAAGGAATATACTATTATTCTTTGTTCACCTGTACAAAATATGTTTTTGATTTTTTTTTTTTTTTTTTTTTTGGTGTTTTGTTATTTTAGATTTTTTGCCATAGGGCATGTGTACTTACTGGAGAGAGAAACAGAAAGAGAGAAAGTGAGAAATATCCCCTAGGGGGACAGCCATGCCACAATCCCTTCTTCTCCATTCTCCTTGGGATTTTGGGTGTGCATGCGCATGCACCCAATGTGATTTTCAAGTTTCCAGGTCTGAGACTCCAACCACAGAGTTGGCCATGTGAAATCAGTGCCTTCCTCTTCATTAAGGCACCTGCTTGCCAAAAAATGAGGACTTTTAAATTTTTTCTGCTTGTCACTTTTTAAGCAATTTAGTTATATTACTTACTCTGTGTTAAATACTAAAAGTTGGTTGAGATTTTTTTCCTAATTTTCTTCCAAAATTTGGAAAATATTAAGAAACAAGATAATCTGGATGAGATGGACAAATTCCTGGCTATTATTTCTTCAAAAACGTTTTTCTTTCTCCTTTCTCTCATTCCTTCAAGAAGTCTACTTAAATGTAGAGCAGCTTGCTCGAAGGTGTCTCATAGCTTATGATGACTGGTGCTCTTTTTCTTTCATTTCCTAATCTCCTTTTCTATTTGTATTTCATTTTGAATAGTTTCTAATGCCATGTCTTTAGGTTAATTAATTTTTTCTTCTGCAGTGTCTAATTGGCTATGAACCCTACCCAGTGTATTTTTCATTTCAGACATTGTACTTTTCATTGCTAGAAATTTAATGTGATGTATATGTCTATGTAACATGCTCAATTTTCCTTCTCCCTTCTAGAATATATGCAATACAGTTATAGCAACTGTTTAATAGCTGGTTGAATATCTATAAATTCTATCATTTGTGTGATTTCTGAGTGTGTTCTATTCACTAATTTTTCTCCTTGCTTTGAGTTGTAGTTTCCAGATTTTAAAATTAACTAGTAGTATTTATGTGGATATCCTTGTATATCAAAAATAATTAAATTTTGCCTAGATTCCTGGATATTTTCTTTTTTCTTTTTTTTTGAGAGGTTTTCGCTATAGGGCGTGTGCGCTCGCCAGGCAGACAGAGACATAGAGACAGAAAGCGAGAAATCACCCCCCAGGGGGGATGATCATGCCGCAATCCCTTCTCCTCCATTCTCCTCTCAGGATCTTGGGCACGCATGCACACATGCCCGGCGTGAGTTTTAAGCCACAGGGTCTGGGACGCGAACCGCGGTCAACTACGTGGGAGTCCAGCAACATAGCCATTACGCTAACTGCTGGTTCCCAACTCCTGGATATTTTCTATGAATACCCTTGGGCTTGGTTCTAGAACACAGTTCAGTTTCTGAATCTTTCTGATTTTTATTTTTCAGAAGTGTTAGGCGGGACCAAAACTGTGTTTAGTCTAAACAAAATTTTAGTCAGAATTTTCCACACTAATGAGGTGCTTTGTAACTTACTCTAGGTACTTTGCCTGATACCTTGTGACTTCATAGGACTGTCACTGTGTTGGGGCCAGCAGGTGGCGTGGTGTTTAAGGTGCTAGACACTCCCACATGGCTGACCACGGATCAGTCCTAGACCTGGTGGCTTGCTTACTCACTTTCCCTCTCTCTCTCACTCTGTGTCTCTCTCTGGTCAAATTAAAATAAATGAATGAATAAAGAAAATTAAATAAATAATTCCTTTTTTTTTAAGGAAAAAAAAAAAAAAAGACTGTCACTGTGGCTGGTGATTCCTAGCCCTGTGTAAACTGCAGAGATTGTTCCCTCTAATCTATTCAGATGGTTCTCGTCTCAGGCATCGATAGTTTCTTCAATCATGTGAACTGATCGATACTCAGCTAAGACTGGACTTGGGGGCTCTACAGAGTCTCAAAGATTTCTCTTCAAGCAGCTCTCACTTTTCTAGTCCTCTGCTCTTCAAACTAACCACCTGTTGTCCCTGGACTCCCAACTATGTCCTTCAATTAAGGCGGATAGCCAGGTTCTATCCAGTCCCCTTCCTCGTGCTGTGGTTGGGAAACTTTTGAGATAGTAAGCTGGGCAATCATAGGACTCACCTTGTCTGTTTCTCTCCCTTAAGAATCACTGTTCTACACTGTCTGGTGTCCAATATCTAAAATCTACTCTTAAAAAACTGAATTATTTATTTATTTAATTCCATGTGTTATTTTATTATTATTATTATTATTATTATTATTTTAAAATTTGGCTAGAGAGAAAGAGAGAGAAAGGGAAAGTGAGAAAGCAAGTCACCAGGTCCAGGACTCGAACAGCAGTCAGCCATGTGGGAATTCAGCACCTTCAATCACCATGCCACCTGCCGGTTCTTAAAAACTATTCTTTTAAATAGTTAATTGCTATTTCATTCAGGGAGATAAATACCTTTTCTCTTACTCCATTGTGGCAAGATAGGGAAGCCCACATCATGGATTTTAAACATCTAACAATTTACTACATAAGCTGGGATCATCTGATGCTTGAAATTTTGTTTTAATTCGTTTAATTGTTTTAATTCATCGGCAAGGGTAGTGTCTCTTCTCCATATGGTGAACTTCCATATTTTAATTTTTGAAAAAAGAAAAATATATATGAACAGATACCTGAGAACACACAGCTGATCACACATGTAGGTATGGGCAAAATCTCATTCCACACTATTGGAAACTCCCAGTGTTAAAGGTAAATATTCACTTTAAGTCAAAAAACTATCCATATCTACTTTGAAGGTGCAATGCAATTGACCTCATTGGTAGGTTCAACTGAATGAGTTCAAAGGACACCTGACAAAGTTCCCTCCTTACTGAAGAAATCTCTTTCTCAGTCTGGGATTTTCTGTGTCAGAATAAAATTTATCTCAAAAGCTTTAGCTCTGGAGGGAGGGGTAATCAATAATTATATTGGCTAAATATTATACCAAATACTTCCTATTCATTTTATCTCGCCTGTTGCTTCCTTTTGCTATTCTACAGTGCAATAATCCTTTCTCTTTCAATTATCTGTCCTGGGCATTCTAGTGATTTTGATCATTATGTCATTACTGTTTTTATTTACCACTACATGAAAGGCTTTTTTATTTTCAACTGAATGTAGAAGGGTGGCATTGGGGTTGGACAAAAAAGAAAATTGCCATCAATTACCAGAAAGTAGAAGCAAGGAAAAATGATTATGAGCATAAATTTCAAGTAGCATTTGTTCACAGTGGTTCATCTCTGTGGCTAATTGATCATAAAGCTATTAAAACAACAGCAACAACAACAACAAAAACCCCAAACAACAATAGCAAACAAAACTCCAAACTCCCAGTCTGTGCAAATACTGCTGAGATAGTTCATTTAAGCTTTGCTTGTAGCTGGAATATATTGGTTAGTGGGAGCAAATTCATATGATGGGGCTTTGCAAAGGCTGTCTGTGAATTTGAGCCATCTGGGGAGATCTCACAGAAGTGTGCCTTTCCTGACTCTTGCCTCATATCAGAGTAGGTGTAGTGGTGAATCATGCTACTCATGTTACATTAACCTTTTTGTTTGTCTGTTCTTACTCTCCACTAGACTGAAAGGATCAGAAAATTAGCTTCTGGAAATTATAATCACTGTCATCTCAGAGCCTAAATGCAATGTCAGGCACATAATAGGTACTTGATAGATACTAACCTATAGTTGTTAAATGAAATAAACCAATGTATTTCACTCTATAGATGAATCAAGTGGATTTTGATGTTAGACAGGTAGTCTATAATTTACTTCTTAGTACTTTCAATATGTCTAAAATTATATTCCAGGAAATGATTAGTTTTTATATAGATAAGACTTTATTTTACTTTTGGAAGGATACTGCATTTTGTTTATAATTGTACAAAATTCAGTGGCTATTTTCTCCTAAATAATAAATTCATCGGAAATTGCTATAAGCAATCTGAAGTGACTAACTCATTGGGAGTCCAAATAGTTTTATTGTCCTACTTTTAGTATTTTCCTATATGTTTTCTTCACAGCATAGTTCTAGTCTGGTAATATTGGGCTATTGGGAAAGTCATGATGCATTTTGCATAGAAAAAAAATAGAAAGATATGACATGACATTCCCAATAAGCTAATAATTAGATTATAGAATATGCAAAGGGACATCGACTTAGAAGGTTGTTTTTTTCTTTCTGTTTCAATGGTCATCCTATTTCTATTCCTGTGGTGGACTCTTTCCTTGAAAAAGAATAAAAATGAAAGGCATGTCTACTATTGTCAACCTACTGGGAATGTAATATTAGAAATGCTCCTTTAAATATCAGCCATATATTTTTTGCTGAGTTAGGAAACTTTTATCCATTTCAAAAGATTCCAGCTCAGGCTGCTGTGAGAGTGGTATTTGGATCTATAATAGCATCTTGTCGGGCTCCTTTTTCTGAAGCATCCTCGTATCAGAACAGATATTCAATCCATATCGATAAGAATCAGATTCAAGACTGGCAGCACCTGGGATTGTACTGGTGACTAATAAGGTGAAAAATACAGCTTTCCCTATAACTGCAATAGAGGCTATTGTCCCTATATAAAACTAGTTTTGAGTAACAAAATGTAGAGCTTGGGAAACTTACCCAATTTAGAGAATAACACATTTGCAGCAGGTAGTTGTGATTGCTTATCTAGCCGAGGATGGTGAATGGCATGGAAATAAGCTTTAATTATCATGAAGAATGAAGAAAGCCCTAACCCATGCAAGTATTGCTACAGTGGGGCAAATTGTCAGACACAGAATAACAAGCAAAGCAGTCCGAAGGAGTCAATGCAACTGTGCTCCAAACAGATAGGTATATGCGAGAACGACAATTGGATTCCGCGGTTTTTTTTCTGCTTAGAAAGAGCACAGCACACTTTTTTTTTTTTTAAAGTTTGCTATGAAAAGAAGCAAAGAAATAGAGGCCTAAAGGATGATTCAGTATTAGCCAACTGAAGGTAGAAAGGGACTGGGGACGGGGAAGGAAAACAATGAAGAGGCGCTAACCCGAGTGAGGCCCAGAGCCCAGGGGTGCCATGGGGAGACTGGTGACCTAAAGTTAGGGGGTAAAACAAAGACAATTGCCATTTTTATAGGTCAAAAGCTTTAAATACTGGCAGTTCTATGTAGTTCAACCTAACAGGTTGTAATTATGCAGCAGAAATAAAAACAAGTGGCCAGAGTAGACTGGAGATTAGAAAGCACCAAGTACAGAGCCGCATCAGGCATGTGGAGTGGACGAGCAGCATAGCTTTCTTCCTGGATGGCTCAAAGCCAAGTGTCAAGTAGAAATGCTCTAATGATGGAGAGAGAAATAGCATCAAACATGTTGCCCCGAGGAGTGCTATATTTCTCTTTCTTTCTTTCTTTCTCTTTCTTTCTTTCTTTCTTTCTTTCTTTCTTTCTTTCTTTCTTTCTTTCTTTCTTTCTTTCTTTCTTTCTTCCTTCTTTCCTTCTTCCTCTTTCTTTCTTTCTTTCTTTCTTTCTTTCTTTCTTTCTCTCTTTCTCTCTCTCTCTCTCTTTCTCTCTCTTCCTTCCTTCCTTCCTTCCTTCCTTCCTTCCTTCCTTCCTTCCTTTCTTCTCTCTCTCTCTCTCTCTCTCTCTCTCTCTCTCTCTCTCTCTCTTTCTCTCTCAAGGTTTTGGCCATAAGACATGTGCTTGCCAGAGAGACAGACAGACAGACAGACAGAGACAGAGAGTTGAAAAGTGATAAATCACCCCACAGGGGGATAGCCACACTGCAGTTACTTCTTCATTTCATTGTGGGATCTTGGGCACACAGAGAGCCACCTACGCTCAGTCTTAGTTTCAAGCCATTAGTCCTGAGACTAGAGCCCCCGTGGGTCATGTGGGAATCCAGCACCTAAACCACTAAGCCACCTGCTGGCCCCAGTGTGCTATATTTTTCACTTCAACAATATTTAACTAAATTTTGCCTGATTTCATTGTGTCTACCCTGCACAAAGAAATTTGCCCAAGAAGATCATGCTGGACTAGCAGATGGCAGAGGTTAAGCAGCTGGATCCAATATGGCTGATTGCAGGCTCTGAGTCCCAGACGAAGAGGCTTAAAAAATATGCCAGATATGTGTGGAAGCGTGCCCAAAATCCAGAGAGGAGAATGAAGGAGAAATTGTGATGAGATCATCCCACCTGGAAGGCGACTTCTCATTTTCCCTCTCTCTGTCTGTGTCTCTTCAGTGAGTTCATGTGTTTACAGAGGTCATGCCAGCATGTTATCTCTGCCTGTATAGGACATGAGTCCAGACATGGTGTGTGTGTGTGTGTGCGTGCGCGCGCGTGCACAATATGCACACGTGTGTATACACATCAACATATGCTAGAATAGAATGAGCAAGGTCACAAGATGAGCTTTTATTTTTACTTTACACAGTTTCACAGTGAAGCAGAGACAGTAACTTACTTCTCTTAACCAGTAATCGCTCTACATTTCTTGCCTAGTCCTTGGGTCACCAGGTTACAGCCAGCCCTGCCACTTACCTCGTATAATATTATTTTATGACATAACTCGGTAATATTGCTTCATCTATAAATGGACTTATATATGTGTGTGTGTGTGTGTGTGTGTGTGTGTGTGTATTCATAAATATATTTCGCCTTATTACAGGAATACTTGAATAAATGTCGTATTATTGGAATAAAATGAATTTCTTGCCTCTTTTAGTCTTTATTTCATTTGGTTTATAATAATTTCCAGAGGAGAGGCAAGATTTAAAAGATGAGAAAAATTGATCCTTAGTAAATCAAGGGATCTCCTGATAACTCAGAGAAATTCAGCATCACAATTAGATGAGAATCCTAGGGACTAAAATCCCAAATCCTGAGATATCAAGAAGAGTTAAAGGTTATTATCAGTTCAACTTTCAAAGAGTTTTTTTTTTTTTTTTTTTTTTTTTTTTTTTTTTTTTTTTTTTTTTTCTAAGAGAGTTTTGCTCACTGGAGAGATAGAAAGCAAAACATCATCCCCCAGAGGGGATGGCCACACTGCAATCCCTTCTCCACCATCCTCTCAGGATTTGGGGCACACACGCACAGGTACCAGTGTGAGCTGTGTGAGCTTTAAGCCACTGGGTCTGGAACTTGAACCATGACTGACTATGTGGGAGTCCAGTGATGAAACCCTTATGCCATCTACTGGGCCCTCAAAGATATTTTAATAAATATTGTTAACACTATGCATATAAAGTCAGCAAAATATGAACTTGGGGGCTCTCTCTTTTTTAGTATTTTGCCAGAAGGCATGTGTACTGGTCAGAGAGAGAGAGAGAGAGAGAGAGAGAGAGAGAGAGAGCGCCCCTAATAGGGAATTGTCACACCACAATCCTTTTTTTTTTTTTCTTTTGTTCTCACTCTTGTTGGGATTTTAGGCATAAGTGTATATGTGCCCCACATGTTTCTCAAGCCACTGGGTCCAGGACTTGAACCATGCAGTTGACCATGTGGTATTCAGTCACCTTAACCACTATGTCATAGGCTGGCCCTCTCTGATTTGTGATCTTTGTTGTTTAACTTTTCTGGGTCTAAATAAAAATTAACATCCTTTTATTCTTATTACTCCTATGAATGTTGATTTGGGGCAATTATCTGAGTACATCAAAGTAATAGAGTAGCATTTAACATGTATTTTTCTTTTAAAATTTTGCCTCATAGTTATGCATCACTACAGTATGTAGCAGCATCTTGTGACACATGTCAACCCTATATGACAAGCAGCATGAAAAATAGATTTGAAATCTGGAAGAAATAAATTCAGGAATCAATGACTTCTGGTGGCTGCAGTGAACTGTGTAGTCTTCCATGCTTGACAATTTCATGTTTTATGCAGAAGAAAACACTTGAGAAACACATTGGAAAGTCTATACTCAAAGTCATTTGCAATCAGTGAGACAAAAGACACAAGCATGTGAAGAATAACATCGCCTATTATTTTCCAGGGATTATCAGAATTGTATATGTCAGTGTCTCAAAAGACAGCCCCTTCTTTTTCTGGTTATTTTGTGGGTTTGTATAGTTCATGAATATACCCGTTTCTGGTAAATCTACTTTAACAAGATATCAGGGAACAGGAATTCTGTAGAGCAGTGTGGCTCTTGGTAAATGGAAAGACAAGAAGTCTATACTTGGTGACCCTCTTTTCTTTACTGCAGGCCCTTGATTGTCCTCCAGCTATGATGACATTCCTGGCTTTTATTCTAGCATAAAATCACAGTGGATTCTTACCGAAGCACTGGCAGAAAATGAGGGTATGTCCTCCTTGATAGGAACAGGAGGTACAATTCTCTCAAAGGTGATTGTATTAGCAGAGTATATGTCTGAAGCTAAAATAAAGTATTCATAACCCCAAGGACGAAAGAAGGATAGTGCAATATGGAGGTCAGACTGGACTGAGTTTTGTTTCAAGCCCTTTCCTTTGAAAACTGCATGTCGTTTATTAAATTTGCATTGCCTCCTTGAGCCTCAGCATCCTCTTCTGTACAACTGGGCTGGCCTTCCTTTCAGGGCTGATGTGAGGACTAAATGAATGAAATCACTTGTAGAAACTTGTGCTGTGGTTCCCTGCATGAGGAGGCATTCAAAAAGTAACTTTTCATTTTTCCATAAAAAGGAAAGATAATAAGTAGCAATATTAGTAAGTGAACATAAACCAAAATAATACCCTTTCAAATTAGACGACGTGGTCCAACAGTTCACAAATATCAACTTTCCTTCAGCACAGTACCTAGAAAATAGCAGACCCTCAGTGAGCACTAAAAGGCTGAATGATTAACCTTGACTCCTTTGGAACATGTCTCAGGATTAGGAAGGTACAGCTTATAATTGTATGTGACCATTTATTACCAAGAAAACGTCCTCTTCAGAAAACCCTGAAGTGACATAGAAACTGTCCTTGTTAGCTGTGATTGCTTGCAGGAATCAGGATGGTAAGAGTTCAGCAGGTTATACTGCAGTACCAACTCGAACCAGATGGTGGTGAATGGTAACGGTATACATGTGCAAACTGGTATGTGTGCAAAAGGTGCTGGATGCAAAACAGAAAGTGCTAGATGCTAAAGAAGAGAGTTTGAGCATGCTCTGAGTTTCCAAGTACAAATTATGCAGTGTGTAAACCATGCGGGGTGCAACAGCGGTGGGACTTCAACCCCGATAAAAGTAGCATCTTGACTCCCATCCAGAGAAACAGTGCCTTTGGAGCACTGGCTCCTCCTTCTCCATTCTTTGATCAAAGAATAAACTTTCTGTTCTGCTCTACAAAACCTGACCTCCTTAGATTGGGGTAAGCAACAGTGGGGAGAGCAGAACCTCTTAGGTTCCCTGACCTGCATGGGTTGGTGTTAATTTCACAGCTCTCAAAATCCATAGAATAACCAAATTACCTTGTATTTCAGTGTACATGACATGTAAGAACAGTCAGTCTTATCTTGTGTGAATAGTTTCATGGTTAAATTGTGAAAAAAAAGTTATCTAAAAGTCAACTTTAACAGTAAACAACCAAAAGCATTTTTGGGATTTGGAGCGAGACTCTAATAGTATTTTAAGATAAAATTGTTACGGTAAAAAAGTCACTGTAGGCATATGCAATATTTTGGTGTTGTAGATTGCTGAGATAATCTTCATTCCTTAAAAGTTTTAACTTCTTTTGGGGACTAGCAGGAGGGGTGGTGGTTAAGGCACAGGACATTCTCACATGGCTGACCATGGTTTGGGTCTTGGACTTGGTGTCTTGCTTTCTCACTTTTCCTCTCTCTCTCTGTGCCTCTCTCTGGTCAAATTAGCATAAATGAATGAATAAATAAAATTAAATAAAGCAATTAAAAAAAGGGCGCGTTTTAAGGTTTTTTTTGTAGCAGTAGTAGCTTTTTTATTTAATTATTTTTCATTTCATTTTCTTTTATACATTCAATCACATTATAATTTGTCTTACAAAATGAATATTTCAACAGGTGAACATTTCTCCCTAATACAGTTGATAGAACTACAAAATGTCTTCAACAGATAATACTGCATACATTTAGGACTGTGCCCAGATTGCCATTTTCTGCTCGGGATCATGGTTTTATTTCTGAATCATATTTCTTTAAGTAGGTTTACTGTTTTGTAGTCTCTTCCTTGCTTCCTATTCAAGAAATATGAAGGCTAATACTCTAAATAGTAATGAGAAATTGTCCATTAGAATGTGTGGAAAAGATCTCAAGAAACGTATAAAAAATGGTGGCTGGATCCATGATAGCTCCCTGTGTAGTTAAGACTTCCTGACCCAAAGGCTTCAAAACACACAGGGTATGTGTGTGTGTGTGTGTGTGTGTGTGTGTGTGTGTGTGTAAGCCCAAAATCCAAGAGGAGAATGGAAGAGAAGAGATTATAGGATTATAGCCTGGCCATCCCCTCTTGAGGGTGCTCTTTCACTTTATCTCTTTCTCTCTATCTCTCTTGAAGCCTGTATATTCCCTATAGCAAACAAACAAACAAACAGACAAACAAAAACATGAGTTTGAGTACTGATATTTAATTCAAATGTAATTTATCCAGTTTAGGTAGGTGGTTAAAGCAACTGGGGATCTTAAAAATGATTATTGGTGAAGTATGAGTAAATTAGTAAGAAATGCATAGATAAACAATGATACTAATGGTAATGCTGTGATAAAATTTGAGTCAAGTGATTACTGATATTGAACTCTTCCACTCTGAATTTTTTATATTATAAATGTAGAAAATGCTATTCCCTTGCTTATGCAAAGAATCTATAAAAACTATAGTACTCTGTTCCATGAGAAGAATAGTAAATAGGACAACTACTTCCTTTTTGTCAATTCACCTTTTTATAGAGTAATCATTTAATGAACACACTGCAATGAACATCTTAGAATCTGTGAAGTTAAAACAAGGATATAAATATGTACAATATCCAACTGTTAGAATTTGATAGTTAGGGTTAAGAAAATGATGAAAAACTGAGTATAAGACATGATTTAAAACTTTTTGTCACATGCTAACTGGAATGATTGATGATTCTCCCACCATTGACAATGAGTTCGAGAAGAGGGGGCACTCAGTGCTGTAGGTTTAGACTCAGATCATCTACAAATGAATTGGTGTTGCACTTTCTTCATTTCATGCATTCGAGAAACCATTCTGAGAGTATAAACTATTTATACTAGCTTGAATTTTAACTTACATTCTGTTAGCAGAGACATGATAAATACTTTGCTACACAGTTATTAGAAATCCTTAAACTGGGGAGAGCACATATGAGCAGTTTGCAGCATGTCTTAAAGAACATGAGCCTTCTAGGGATCCATCTGTGGTGTTTCTCAAAATGATGATTTATTCAGGGAAAACAAACAGCTACTTTTTAAAGTTGGTAACTTATGATGACACAACTTTTTATCTCATCACCAATAATATTATACAAACTAAATATATTGCTGGCAGTTTCTGTGAAGCTCTTAAAAATATTTCTGCCTTGAGATCAGCAGATGGCATAATGATTATGTCACTGGACTCTCATGTAGTTGACTGCAGTTCGAGTCATGGACCTGGCAACTTAAAACTGACACCAGGCATGTGTGCATACATGCCCGAAATCCTAAGAGAAGAATGGAGGAGAAGGGACTGCAGTGTGGCCATTTCCCCTGGGTAGGGGGTGGGGGTGGGTGGGGTGGGGTGGGGGGTGGTTGATTTATCCTTTTCTGTCTCTCTGTCTCTCTAGCCAGCACACACACCCTTTAGCAAAAATCTCTCTCAAAAATAAATAAAGTTTCTGCCTTATACTAACTCTAAACGAATGGGGATATTCATTGTTTTGTTTAATCTTCACCCCGCTATCCCACTGTGATCTGTCCAGGAGAACAGACTAGTTGGAGAGAAAACAAATGGAAGCAAACACAAGTCCATGTTGCTATTTCTTGGATGAGCAGAGTTACCAAAGTCTGGTTTCTGTATACTACACACCCAAGAACCTGAGAATAGTACTGGAAGGGAGGAGCTATTCTTGCTTTCTGCTTTGCATATCTGTTACCTGCTAAAATTCCTACAATATTAAATTGTTTGCTTAATTAAAAGCATGAGTAAAAATCATTTAGAACCTGCACAACATCAATAATTCAGGAAAATCTTTTTATCATCTTGGGCCCTTCCAGATCAACATTTTCATCGTTCTTTGTTGGAACACTGACTTCTCTATCTTCTAAGGGCTAGAATTCTGCACAAGTTGGAGTGGGAGGTCTATATACCTTTGACATATTAATGCAATAAAAATGACAGGACTTCCATTTAGCCTTGAGATTTTTAACTAAGGAAATCAGAATTTGATCAGTAATAGTCTCAGGTATATTTGAGCCTCATGATTCAGGGTCTATATTTGCAAATTTGCCTACCACTAAAATGTATTTGCAATCCTCAAATCAACATACTTAACGCTTTTCAGCTCATTCACAGACATGCAGAGAGTAGGGAAAATTTGAGTCGCTTAGTGCACACATTCCCAGTTAAGGTTAAACAAGGTTATATTCTGCCTTCTTCTTCAGCCCTCATGCAAAAGCAAATGTCCTTTTCATGGTCTATGAGTGTCATTTTTTTTTTGCATATTTGTGCTTTTCATTGATGATTTCATGGTTTAAACTTGTTCCTAAGGATAATGCTGAGGTGCTGTCTAGTGTTCCTAAGTGCGTAAAGGCTGTGGTGTACCTTACTGAGAAAACAAGCACTAGCTATGTTTTGTTTAGACATGAGTTACAGTACTGATGGCCATGAGTTCATTGTGAATGAACACTTATGTATGTATACCTACCCATGTATTTCCCCTGGGCTCAGTGGTTTAGCATTTGCTAGTTCAGTGTTCACTATGAACTTATATATAATACTTATATATAAGTATTATAGGTCACTATGAACATAAATACTACAAATAATGAGACTTCTTTTTGTTTTTAGGTTTTTGTCATAGGGCGTGCATGCTATTCAGAGAGAGACAGAGTGGGTAAGTGAGAAATCTCACACACACACACACACACACACACACACACACACAGACACCAGGGAGAATGGTCATGCTGCAATCTCTTTTTCATTTTCCTCTTGGGATTTGGGCACAGACCCACATGAGCCTGGTGTAATTTTCAAGGCACCGGGTTTTGGACTTGAACTATGATTAGCCATGTTGGAATCCAGAGTCTTACCACCAACCTCACCTGCTGGCTATCCTATTATGTAATTTTGGATAAGAGGAAATGAAGTCAAATCAGGTAAGCAGTGACTGGTAAGAGATCATACCAAGTGGCATAATGAAGAATTTCAAAACACTGATTTTTTAAATTACACACAAAGAGGCCTGTGTGTGTGTGTCTGTGTGTGTACTGTTATTCAGTAGCATAGTATTCTTAAAAATTATTTTTTAAAGGTGAAGGATTGGTGATTTCAAATCCTAACAAAAAATAAGTCATACCTTGATTGGCTAGTGTTATTTAGATAATGCGGAGCTCAATATTTGTTGTGAGCTATTCTACTGAATCAATGTTTATTAACCACTCTTTGGCATTTAGATATTCCCTACAAGCTAGAGATCCCTTAGACACAAAGAGGGTTGGGGATTAGGCCCTGGGAATGCTATCACTATGACATTGTCCATGGTTTCTCTCCAGACATTCCCTTGGAAATAAGAAATGACCTGCAAATACATCCAAGAGTTATTCTTTTTTTTTTTTTCTTTCAAATCTTTAATTATTTTAGTGAAACTTGTCTCAATAGACTCATTTTCTTTTATACACAGGATAATGGATAAACTTATCTGCCTGTGGGTGGAGAAGTTTTTTGAGATGAATGCTTCAAGGTCAGAAGGCTTTAAGAAGACATATTTTCCTGCCAGCTTGCTTGGTAGGGTCAAGACTTTTTTTGGTGCTATCAAAACTTCAAAGGCAATTATGCTATGAACTGTTTGACTCTATTTGGTTGTCTGTAACCACTGGGTCTGCCTTGTTAGGGAATACTCCATATGGAAGATGGTGTGTTAAAGCTTCTAGGTAGCTGTAATTAGAACCATGCTCTCCTCCTGTGCAGTTGCACTCATTTATTTATCGATAATGCAAAAATCCTTGGAAAACAAAGGAAGTTGCATAAGTAAATAAAGAGTGTGTCTCATTTCAATAACCATTTATTAAGAGCATGGGAAACCCTGTACAATTTGAAATATGCTTAGAATGTTAGAAACATCTCTGTTGACTAGAAATATCTCTGTTGAGTAGATTGGGAGGTTTCTAGAATACTCTAGTATTCTTAGAGTACAAAGAGAATGTTTTCTTAGAGTATTGGTAAGAACTAAAATGGCTTTGGTAGACATGGTCTGATTATAAACTGGTGCTAAAGTCATTATGACAAATGACTTCAAGGTTGTCATCCTAGAGAAGCTACTTAATAGCTCTGACTCTCAGTTTCTTTATCTAGAAAATGGGGTAATGTTGCCCATTTTATAGGGTTGTTGCGAGGAGGACACTGAGACACATACGAAGTGCTTCTGCACTGGGTCTGTCACATTGTAACTGCCCAATACAGGTTTGTCATTACGTTGATGATTGTGTTATTATTAGCGGAGTAACTATAAATAGTGTAGAGGAATCGAGGTTCAGCTTAGCTTTTGACTTTACCAGGAGAATATTTAGCATTTACTGGAGCTTAGCAGAATAAAGGGAAAGAGTCTTTTATATGCCTGGCATTGAGATATCACAATGGACAACATTACGTATTTTATTTATTGAATTTAAACCTGGTGCTACTCTTGACTCACTTGCCTCAGGGTCTGGCTAAAAATAAAATGCTTTTATTAAAATGCACAAAGCAGAGTAGCAGTGGCAATTGGAAGTTGTCAAATTATCATCTCTAAGGTGCCATCCCTAATGCTTTCTTGTACCGTGCCTTCCATATTAGCCAACTGGAGCTCTGCTGAACACTGATGGGTTGGCCTTTGCTTGAGCTACGGCCACCCAGGGAAAATTTCTGACTCCCAGGATCTTTAGGAGGAAAACTTTATTATCTGCTGTGGCCTCAGCCATGCATAGGCGTCAAGAATCTTTTAGGTATACTTACAGCAGGTATTGCCAACAAGTAAGAAAGCAAGTGAGCTTTCTTATACTCATTTCCAATGCACTTCTGAATGATCAGAAAGTTAAAGGTTATTTTTCTGAAAAGGTGTATGCAACACCATGGGAAACCATCTTGGTAAAATCCCTGATCATGACGTTATAATTAGTGATAAACGAGTAAATAAATGAAGAACTCAAAACAAAAGCTCAGGTTAGCTGAGTCTCATGACCCTTTGTTTTTTTTTTTTTAAGGTAATTTTTACAGTACATTTCGAAAGCACATAAGACTTTTTCTCATAAAAGACATCTTTTGGACCTCTCCATGGCTTAGTGGTTAAGGAAACCGGATTCCCAAGGATTGATCACATGGTTTGAGTGACGGCTTGTTGGCTTGAAAACCATATCAGGCACGCATGTGTGTGCCTCTAATCCTGACAGGAGAAATGTACAAGAAGGAGTTGTGGCATGGCCACACCCATGTGCGGGGGGCGGTAGGGTGTGTGCTTATTTTATTTCCTGTCCCTTTCTCTCTCTGTCCCTCTGTCTTTCTAGTGAATATATGTGCCCTCTGGATTATACCACCCCCTTCCAATAAAGAATACATTTTAGCTTAACAATGACATCAAAGCTTTCTCTTTTTAAATAGTTCCTCTCCAAGATGTCTTCTTTTATTACCCTATTCCCTTCACCTTCAGCCCTCTGATTTCTTTCCAATAACTCTGCCTTACCCAGTGGGTAGCTTTATAAAGTAAATTAAATAAAGAACATGTATACTGTGCTTTTTTTTGCCTGAGAGCATGTGTGCTCACTAGAGGGAGGGAGAGCGAGTTAGACAGAGACAGAGACAGGGAGAAGGAAAGTGAGAAATCACCCCCCCGACCCCAGAGGGGATGGCCATGCTGCAATCCCATCTCCATTCTCCTATTCTCCTCCCGAGATCTTGGGCATGCACACACACACACACCTGGTGTGATTTTGAATTCCCTGGGTCTGGAACTCGAACCATGGACTACCATATGGGAGTCCAGCAATGTAACCTCTACACCATTTGCTGGTCTCATATGTTGTGCTTTAAAAATTATCACCGAATGACAAAAAAAATTATCACTGACACTCGGTTCCCATTGCCATCTTTCTTCCTCCCATTAGCAAAGGCAAGATACTCTCTTTTCTGCTTGTCTTGCATTCAGATGTGACTTCATAATTTCATTCTGGGAAATAAAATGTAAATACAGTTCTTCTAGAAATTGTCTGGTAAAAATTCATGTTTCTGGATAAAAGAGGTAGGCATGAGATAGTTCCTTGCTGGTTTTGTTTCTTCTTCCTTCTCCTTTTCTCGAAAAAGGATGTGATGCCTGATGTAGGGCAGCCCTATTATCACCATGAGGTGAGATGAGTCATTATGGAGAAAGTGGCAGAACAGAAACTTCTGTATTTGCCAATATGATTATGTTGCTGAATCAATCCAGAGACCACCTTCCACCAGGCTTCTTATAAAATAAACAATCATCTTTGTTGTTCAAGTTCTTGGTAGTTGGGTTTCCTGTTACTCATAGTCTAAAACTTTTTTAGCTTATGTAACTACTAATAAGTACCTGGAACTTCAAAATTTGGTGTACTGAATTATTCCATTATTGTGATATCTACTGTGATTCTGAGAAACATGTTATTCCATTGGGCAGACTCTTTTATGCATCAACTTCCGCTTTGGTAAGAAACCAGTAAAGCAAGTAAAATCTTAAACAACTAAGCATACATTACATTCAAAATTTACAAATAAGCTATAAGTACGAGGAAGAGTAAGGAGTGGGAGTATAACCCAATGTTTTTCGTCTGAGAGAGCTTGGTTCTATTTTGTGATATCCGTAATAATGGCGCATATTTATCAGTAACCAGAATGGGTGTATTATTTTAATACTTACTGCCATTCATGTAGCCCACAAGGAGCACATTCTCAATGATTAGCATTGCGCCAAGGGACTGGCGACACAGAAAGGATGACTGCTCCTGGCGCTAAAATGGATTTGCTCTAAGACCTAAGGTAAGCTCTTCAATCTCCCTCAGTTTTCCCATCTGTGAGGATAGGATGATACTTCTTCACAAAGTTTTTCTTCAGAGGGATATTGTAAGGATTATTCAAAGAACATTTTGAGTCCATTGGAGAAAATAATTTTCTACTTTATAAACAGCATTTTCCCAGAAATGGAGAAAAGGAGACCTACTTCGACGTTCCCTAAGGCCTGTAATAGCACCTCAGAAAAGTGTGAGAATGGCGTCAGTTACAGACCTGCTCTCTGATCACTGTCTCCCCTACAGCACGGGACAGCAAGAATGCCATGCCCTGTTCCGAATGATGCACTGAGGGCACCAGATAGTAGGAAGTTCCCATCTTAGGCTTTTCTACTGGTACGTACGTTGTAGAGAGGATATGATAATGAGTCAACCTGCATGAAAGGAAGAGATTGCCTAACTACTTAATATGAACAGATCCATCCCCTTTAAAATGGTTGAATACCTGATAGAACAAAGTCTCTAATAGATATTTTACCAAGAGAACTATGTGGTACTATCTGGAAGCTTACGGTTTGGGTTCCTATTATTTTCTGACCTCTACTGAGGGCCTGATATCTTATCTTCCCCCTTACAAGATTTACATCATTGCTAGGTTCATCCTTTTAAGATTTTTTTTTAAAGAGAAATTGTTTGCTATAGGACTCATGCACTTGCCGGAGAGACAGAGAGATAAAAAATGACAGATCACCTCCCAGGAGGATGGTCACTTCAAAATCACTTCTCTTCCATTCTTCTCTTGGGATCTTAGTCACACAGGCACATGTGCCTGACATGAGTTTTAAGTCACTAGGTCTAGGACTCGAACCATGGTCAATATGTGGAAGTCCAGTGACATAACCATTATGCCATCTGCTGATCCCCCTTTTAAGAAATTTTTTAAAAATCATATTATTTCCTTATATAAACACTTCCAGAATTTATGCATTATTACAATATAAAGACAAAATTTTGCTGAAGAATTCAAGCTCTTTTGTAATATGATCTGTATCTACTATTCCTTATACAGAAATTTTGCTCCTCTAAAATTGTTCCATTTTTAGGTACCTGTTCTTTTCAAAGTCACCCTGTTTCTTCCAATTTAAAAGAGTCTATCCATACATCAAAGCTCATGTCAAATATCATTTCATAGAAGCTGTTTCTTGTCCCCATAATACATAAGAATTCCTTAGGATTTAAGGGCCAGCAAATGGCATGGTGATTAAGGCTGCTGGACTCCCATGTGGCTGACTGCAGTTCAAGTCCTGGAACTGGCAGCTTGCTTTCTCGCTTTTTCTCTTTCTCTCTTTCTGTCCCTCTCTGGTCAAACTAAAATAAATAAATAAATAAATAAATAAATAAATAAAGTTAAATAAAACAATTCTTTTTTAAAAAAGATTTTTCTCAGGATTTAATTTTCCTCACATAGCATTTGTGTTGTCTCACGTTACATTTCTGTCATTTGGTTACCATTACATTTCACCCTCACAGAATGAATCCTTCTAGGGCCAGCAGGTGATGTGGTAGTTAATGCACTGGACTCCCACATGGCCGACTGCAGTTCGAATCACAGTTCAAGCCCTGGACCTGGTGGCTTGCTTTCTCACTTTTCCTCTCTCTCTTTCTCTTTGTCTCTGTATTGTGAGCACACATGCTCTAAAGAAGATTTAAAAAGTAGTAATAATAAATAAAATAAAAGAACTAATACTAATACTCAATTGATTAAAACAACATAAATAAACTGCACAATAAAAGAATAGGGAGGCCAGCAGATGGCATAACGGCTATGTCACTGGACTCCCAGATAGTCAACTGCAGTTTGAGTCCTGGATCTGAAGGTTTATAACTCATGCTGGATATGTGTGCATGCATGCCCAAATCCTGAGAAAAGACTGGAGAAGGGATTACGGCGTGGTCATCTCCCTTGGGCGGGGAGAGGATTTCTTGCTTTCTGTCTTTCTGTCTCTCTGGTGAGAACACGTGCCTATGACAAAATCTTCTCTAAAAAATAATTAAAATAAATAGAATGTATATTCCTTGAAGGAAAAGACTGTATTCTGATGATCTAGCTTAGCATACACTATTTGGTGTCTTGATCATCATAGGAGCTCAGCTAAAAAGAATATAAAATGTTAGGTCAAATTACACTCTGAAGTCATTCATGTGTACTAGATTATGTTAGCAGAAATGGAATGTTGAATTAAAACATGAGTAGACAATAAAGTCAGTCAAGCCTCCACATCCTTGGTTCTGCATCCAGGGTTAGTTAGGCTCAACCAACCCTGGATGCAGTCAGACCACACCAGTCATTACAAAATGGGAGAAGAGGCGGTTCCCTAAGAAAGATGTTGGAGAAGTTTATCTACATGTTTTCCTTTTCATGTATATCTGATGCTAAATTTACTTATAAGCAATCTAGAAGTGAAAGGTAGACTAGAGAATGTCCATAGGTTATATGCAAATATTGCACCACTTCATCTATAAAGGACTTGAGTATTTACAGATTTGGGTATTTGTGGGGGATCCTGGAAGTAATCTCTCATGATACCAAGGGATCACTCTATTTTCTTTCATTCTGATTCGCACACACTTAACTGTGGCAGAGCAATGAAAGTGGACAGAGCGGTGCTTAAGGAAAGGTAAAATGTGTGTACACGTGAGCTCAATGTCACACATTCAGCCAGGGCCTCATGGCCTGGGAGCTATTTACAGTGGAGCCGACATTTAATGTAATTGATCACAGAGAGGGGGAGAGGCAGTGATTCTAGAAAACAATTCCTGTAAGTAGTTATAATAGCCTCAATGTTTTTTCCTAAACAAGTTTTTTAACTTTTTTTTAAAATTTGATCAGAGAAGGAGAAAGAGAGAGAGAGAGAGAGAGAGAGAGAGAAAGCAAGGTGCCAGGTTCAGGACTTGAACTGCCATTGGCCATGTGGGAGCCTAGCACCCTTAACCACCACGCCACCTTTGACCGCAATAGCCTCAATTTTGATTCTATGACTAGGAAGTTCAACATTTTGGCAAGTGAAAATATTTAACAAATTAATTAAAATAATAATTCAGGATCAGATAATAATATAATGGCTAACACCATCAAGGTTTTTCATTGTGCTATCATCCACTGTAAATGAATTACACTCATTTTATCTCTTAATCTCTCCAATGGGCTTATGGAGTAGCATTATTTCCCCTTTCTTTTGCAGAAAAGGATACTGAGGGTAGGTCATTTAGCAGGAAATCAGCAGAACCAAGATTCATATCCGAGTCTATCTCATTTCAAAGTTTATGTTCTTCTTACTCCACTTTTTTCCTTCTAAATGACCTAAGTTTTCCCACAAGTTTTTCACGGTTTTTCAATTTTAGAAATTCTCACACTGGAAGTATAAGAGCCATGTTCAGGAGTCTGCCTGGCGAGGAACAGAAAAGGACTCATCCGTGTTCAGAGTGAAGCTTCCAATTCTGTGTGCACCATGGACCGACCGCCATATTTGTCTGTTGTACATTGGGGCTCCACCAATTCCTTTTTGTCAGCCTGCATTTCTCAGGCGTGCACCATAAACCTTAACAAACTAGTATAACAAAATCAAAGTTTCCAGCTTTGATCCAGGCAGGAAGAGACAACGTAGGATTATTTTGTTTGCAGTTGAGCGTGACAGATGACTAACCAGGAGAAGGTAAGTGTATCATTCAATGTCAGTGTGGTGCATTTTAAACTGTGACCTCATCATTCCATTTTTGGGATGTAAAATATGCTCAAGGACTTATCTATAATTCTGGAAGTATAAGCCTCATAGAGAAACAAAAGTGAATTTTTAAAAAGTGACTGGAAAATTAAGAATACTTAAAAAAAAAATCAATCCACTTCAGCCAGGATGACATCATTATGTAATCATTGAAAGCAATTCGTTTTATAGAATCAGAACAAACCCCTCAAATTGACTTCTAGTTCCCTTTTTAACAAAGATAAATTCCGGCTGGGAGCTGCTCTGCTAATATTCAGCCAGATAAGAAGTGTGTTTGCTTCGTGACAGACCCCTTGAAATGGGGTTTGTTAAAATGAATGCACTGAATTCACAGGAACAGCAGCGCTGCTGGGTCCTGCTGGCAATAAATCTAGCAATTCGATTTTGACTTGGATGTTTATCATCCCTCCACTTCTGCACCCGCGACGCCGAGGGGGAGGGGAGGCAGCTGTAGTTCAGCGAGCTGGCGGCGGGTGTCATCCCTTTACCGCAGAACCGAGATGATGCACGGCGTGTTTCTAGTCGAGCATTTAATACATTAGTCTGTAATTTTTGTTTTGGAGGTAATGAGGCCTGACAGCTTTGGCTGGTGCCCGATAACAAACCCACACTGGTATCTTTGAAATTCTTCGTTGCCAAATTCATAAAGGAAGAAATGACTTTTGCACAATGACAGTAAACAGGCTTCATTTTATAAGACATTGTGGTTAACAACCTGAAACGATGAAGTGTTTTTTTGAGCTATAGCTAAACTAATTTGAGCCATATTAAAAGTGCTGATGTGGATGCTAAACCACCGGGTTTTGCGCTTTGGTTTTTGTTTGTTTTTGGTTTTGTTCTGTTTTGGGGAGAAGAGGAAGTAACCTCAGAAAAAGCACACAGGGCCTACCTCTCAGTTTGACAGTGATGGTGATGGGGATGATGATGTAAAGCTCTTCCAGTATTTTCCTTCCGTAGAACCCTATGTTGAACAGTAAGAAGAAACCCAGCAGGCTGGTTCTTAGAAAGGCTTGGATTGCTGCACAGCTAGTCCCTTCTGTATGGATCAGCTGCCATGGGAGACAGGAGACTCCAACTACTGACAAACACCTCCCTGGAGTGAGGATCATGGGTTTCGGTGACAAGGAAATACAAAAGGGCTTTAAAGCAACTGGGAAACCTTTGGAAAAAGGCATTTGTAACATCATGCTGACAATTAGCTGGTCCTTAGGCATCATTAATGGAAGAAACCCGCTGTAGGAGTCATTTTTAGCTGAAATAAGCTGACAGTCCAAGGCTCCCAGGGAGTTGATGGCATTTGAAGTGTAGGCTATTGCCAAAACCAATGAGAAGTGCATTTACTAGGTAAACTCCCCAAAAGTACTCCCATACCCTGTCAACCAGGGCATCAAAGAAGGGAACCCACTGTTTAGACATGGAGTTTCTCGTTTTGGAAGGTGTTCAATGCTGAATGCAAAGTTCTTAAAAGGAAGATCAGAATAGAAATAATGAGTAGGGGCAGGTCTGAGAGGAATGACATTACCAGTTAAAATAATGAAATTGTTCTGTTCAGAATAAAATCTTGCTATGGAGATGAGAGAAATTTGGGGATGAGAAACAAAGATACATTAACTTGGGTATATTTATAGGTAAAAAAAGTGAAAAGTTAAACCATTTTATAGTAATTATAAAATTTAATCCTTGCTGATCCTTTTTTTAAGAGAGGGGGATTAATAACTTCAAATTTTTAAATTGATTTGGGCAGTTGTTAAAAACAGGAGTCTTGGGGTCAGTAGGTGGTGTGGTAGTAAAGGTGCTGGATTCCCACATGGACGACCATGGTTCAAGTCCTGGACCTGGCCGCTTTGAAAATCATGCAGGCAATTATGTGTGTATGCCCAAAATCCTGGGCAGAGAATGGAGGATAAGGGGTTGCAGTGCGGCCTTCCCTGCTGTGGGGTGATTTCTCACTTCTCTCGCTGTATTTCTCTGTCTCTCTCTCTGGTGAGCACACATACCCCTTGGCAAAAACCTTTAAAAAAAATTCTGAAACTATAATTGCTTTTTAAAATTGATGGGCTAGGGGTCTTTTGAAAATAACAACAACAACAACAACAGAGAAATTAAATTTGTCAGCTAAAGAAAAGATCATGTAATGAGTGGGTACATTTTTCTAATAGAAAATATAAAAGATGGCTTTCTACGTAATCAGATTTCACTGTACTACAGATAATACATGACTGGTAAATTGTCTTTTAGAGCTATGAATGTTTTAGAGGGTATCACTTGATGCAGCAGACCAAAAAATGTCCTAAAATGTTTCTAGGAGACAGAAAGAGTTCACATGAAATGAGCAAAAGTTGACACTCAAGCATGATTATTAAATGTGGCAGTTGGCCAGACTTTTCATATTGTGTTCTATCTAAAGTCTTAGCCTCCAAGAATCCAAATCCAAACCCATTATACCTTATATTCCCAAATGTTAGGCAAACTTTTTCTTTCGTCTTACTTTTATTATGTTAAATAAGGACGATATTCACTATAGCATAGAGAGTTCACCTTGCCCAAATTCAAGACTTTACCTAAAAGTCATATTCATAAGTCAATTTTATTTTATGCGATCATATTTGAGGACAAGTTGAAAGCAGATGTTCGGACCTACTTTCTCTTCTTCTGAGACACTGCTGTGATTCAAAATGCTGTGGACGTTTTCCAGTGGTCTCTAAGTAGAATTCTAAGACTGCCAAGGAATGTCTAACAGAAGCAAGAGACTGGGGACAGATTTTCAAGTTGACTTTGATAGTCTAATATTAGTCTAAATAGTCTAAAAAGACTAATGTTATGCTTCATTTTCACAAAAACAGAGAGATCTTTGAGTTGTATTCTTTTTCCATGTGAATAAATAAATGTAAAATTAGATTAAGAAGACTGACGTATTGTTTTCTATATCTTAGTTATTATTTTATTCCAAGGGTCTGTTTTATTAAAGAATTGGCAAATTGGAATGCTTACAAAGAAGAATTGTCAGTGTGCTAATTGGATTAATAATTAACTTTAGGTGACTAACTTTAGGTTACTATACTCCTTGAGGGATAGGAGTTTCAACAGAAGATGTAGTTCTCAGACCTTGATTTAAGAGAGAAAATGAACTAAGACTTTCTCAAATGTAAGGCATTCTTTTTTTTTTTTTTTTAAGAGTTTTGCCAGAGAGAGAAACAGAGAGAGAAAGAGAAAGTGAGAAATCACCCCCCAGAGTGATGGCCATGCCACCATCTCTTCTCCTCCATTCTCTTGGGATTTGGGGCATGCATGCACATGTGCCCACTGTGTTTTTCAAGCTTCCAGGTCTGGGATACGAACTGCAGAGTTGGTTATATGGGATCCAGCAACTTAACCATCTGCTGGTCCAAGACTTTATTACTTTTACATCACAGAGTATCTGTAAAACTAAAAAGATCCTTGGTTTTCCATTATAATACATCAATTGAAATATCATATCTATCAGGAAGGAATGTATTCAAGGAAAAGAGAAGATAAAATTTTAAATCATACTGACTTGGAGCCCTTAGAAATGTAATTATTATACTTCCATTGATTTGAATTGAGATAGCAGCCCTATATTTTCCCAAAACTTGTACTATGACTCACAAACACCCATCAGTTTAAAGAGCAGTGTGGATAGTGGAATTTTTCAACTGTCATTTCTACCATACTTTCCCTTCTCTTCCTCTTGCCTTTTTTCTCCCCCTCTCTCTCTCTTTATATTTTTTTGTTTTCATTAACACATCATTCATAAGACTAGGTTCCAAGCACTATTGTAACTGCTGAGGTAAGTGGTGAAATGTCAAACATGACTCCTTCTATCAAGAAATGTACAGTCTTGCAGGAGACATAGATGGTTAATGAGTGATGAGGGTTTTAGGAAGGTGCTATAGGAGTATATGGGAAGAAAAGTTTTCCCAAAGAGCAATGTTCTTGTGCTTCCGAAGTCATTTCTGCTTGGATTCTCTTCATTCCGTAACAGATACTGACTGAGCATGCATTACACTTTCCCCTCCCAGGCACTGATGAGCTGCCACCGTTCCCAGTGCTCCACAATCCCTCTCCATGCTCAAACTCCCCTCTCTTTAAATGTGGTCTTATTTCTCTGTTTTACTAACTATCAAACTGTTCTTCGAGGTCCCTACTGCTCTTTTCTTTCGTTTCCTTTTTGACTGTAGCTGTAGTCCTCTGCACTCTGGTACTCCAAGAAGCAGAAGAGGTGTTAGCACATTTACTCATTGGGCAGTTCGCTTGCTCAGAAGACATCCATTCAGCAAACGTCTAATGAAGTAACGCTTGGCAGGAACTAATGGAGGGTCTGCTTTTAATGCTCTACTTTCTCCTTTGACTACGTTTTGTTTTGTTTTGTTTTGTTTTGTTTTGTTTTGTTTTGTGTTTTTTAGAAATTTTTACTTTAGGGCATGTGCACTCACCAGAGAGACAGAAGGTGAAAAATCACCCCCTCGGGAACCAGCAGTTAGCTTAATGGCTATGTCACTGGACTCCCACGTAGTCGACCGCGGTTCGCGTCCCGGACCCGGTGGCTTACAACTCACGCCGGGCGTGTGTGCGTGCGTGCCCAAGATCCCGAGAGGAGAATGGAGGAGAAGGGATTGTGGCGTGGCCATCCCCCCTGGGGGGTGATTTCTCGCTTTCTGTCTCTATGTCTCTCTCTGTCTGTATGGTGAGCGCACGCACCCTATAGCGAAAAACCTCTCAAAAAAAAAAAAAAAAAAAAAAAGACATAAAAAAAACACCACCCCCTAGGGGGGATGGCCACACAGTAATCCCTTCTCCTCCATTCTTCTCTCAAGATTTTGGGCATGCACCCACATGTGCCTGGTGTGAGCTGCCGGGTCGAGAATTCAAACTGCGGTTGACTATGTGAGAGTTCAGAAATGTAGCCATTATGTCATCTGCTGGTCCCTCCTCTTACCACTTTTGTAAAACTATTCTGCTTTCAGATACATGCCACCTGATTACACAACCCAGTGCCTCTGGTGGTGGTTTTCATCTAACCTCTCAGTTAATCTGCTTTTTTCTTTGTTGGCTTTGTTCCCTGACATGCGGTCTTCTTTTCTAGCTTGTTCCCTGATATCTTCAAATAATGTTAGCCATATGGATGAATTCATGCTTTCCAAAAACTATTGAAGAATTTATTCTCTTTTTATTTTTTCTTCCTAATCAGGATCATTTGACTTGTTTCTTCTACACAGAGCAAAATGCTTGGCTACAAAAGTAATTGGTATTAAATAGATTAATTTTTCCAAATTTTTATTAGTATTCATGGATGTATCTAATCACGGCTGGTGTCTTTATGTACTTTATAATACATTACCCTAACTTTTAAACTTTTTACTCTTTAGCTAACTGGAAAAATATGATAGTTATATCTATTTACATTTTTCTGCAACTTTCCCAAGATAATTGAACAAATATTTCAAGTGAAACATTTATGAACATTTTAAGGGATTGTCTTAGTCCTTTAGTATGACCAATAAAGAAAATAAACTTGATTAACAACAGTATATGTCGTCATAAAACTCTCAATTGGTTAGTTCCAAAGTTACAATTAATAGTTCATTCAAAATCTTAATGGAATGTACTATTACATTGATCTTAACTAAAATTTATTACTTTGAATAAGATTTGAAGACTCATATTTGAAATAACCTACTGGAAAATTTTAGTGACTATGTTAAAATTTGATTACATGATATATCATTCAATTAATTAACTCTGGAGAGATGAAGTTTCTTTTATTATAGAAGTAATCCCTTTTGAAAGCAATGAAATTCAGTTTATAGCTAAATTAATTTCATAGCGTATTTTCTTTAAATATAAACTCAGCATATTTCTGGTGATAGAAAGGTTTAAGCCACCTGATATTAACAGGTTTAACTGTAGTGGTGTTATTATGATGGTGGACACTAAATCATGGCTGAATAATGAGAAACAGATGGCCTCTTGACCATTCAGACACCGTGAATGAGCAAAACTGGATGTATGTGTTCCAAGCAGTGTAGATGCAAACATTCTGTGTGCAGTAGCCTAGGAGAACATTGTAATTCACTGGAAACTGGTAAACTGATAAATATGATCAAATTATTGAATTTGTTAAAAGAAAAATATAGATGAATTGAAAAGGACTTGGAATACTTCTGAGTAACATCAGTTACTTTTGCTTCTTGAGGTAAATTGCAACAGCAAACTCAACTTAGATTTGTATTTTAGATGAGTTTTTTTAAAGAATTATTTATTTAATTTTATTTATTTATTCAATCATTTTCATTTGACCGGAGAAAGACAGACACACAGAGAGAAGGAAAGTGAGAAAGCATGCCACCAGGTCTGGGACTCAAACTACAGTCAGTCTTGTGGGAGTGTCCAGCGCCTTAACCACCACCCAACCTGCTGGCCCTAGCTGAGTTCTTAAGAGTAAGTTTTAGCTTAAGACCTTTGAACCAATAGACTTTGAGAGCATTTTAGATTTGATTTTATGCACTGGCATTTTGTTTGGTAAACAACAAACATACTTACTTTCAGTTGATTCAGAAAGAAAGATTTTTAGGAAAAAATTACATGATAAATGGTGTCTCAATACCCAAATTCAGAGTACAACAAATATCTCATTCTATTAAAAATCAATTTATTATCCTTGCAGTCTTGTGATAAATTTCACTTGATGACAATATGTTATCCTTATTATGTATTAATGGTTTATGCTTTTATGATTTTTGCAATTATTGTTATGAGAGACTAATCTGAAATTATACCTTGTTTGATCTCCATCCACTGTTTGGTCAAAATTATAGTAACTCCTACAAAAAAGTTGGTGAACTTTTTCTTTTCTTTCTTTTTTTTTTTTTTAGAGGTTTTTCCTTAGGGCATGTGCACTAGCTGAAGACTGACAGAGATAGAGACAGCGACAGGGAAAGTGAAAAATCACCCCCCAGGGGTAATGGCCACACCGCAATCACAATTCCTTCCTTCCATTCTCCTCCTGGGATCTTGGGCACACACATACATGTGTCCAGTGTGATCTTCAAACCACCAGGTCCAGGATTTAAACTGTGGTCAGCTGTGTGGAGTCTGGCAATGTAACTGCTACGCTATGTGTTTGTTGGTCTTTATTTTTCTTCTTTATTATTTAAAACAACTTATGTAAGATTGGTATTATCTTTTTTATAAATGTTAAGAAGTATGCATGAATAAAGCCATGTGGGCCTGAGAAAGTTTTACATAATATGTTAAGTTAGATATTCGTATGTTTTGATATTCTATCTCGCAAGCTGTGTTTTTAAAATAATTTGAATCATTTTGTTTTAAAATTTTTAGTGTAAAATTACTCAACATCTCTGTTTACTGTCCTTTTTTTAAAATTGTTTTAGTTTGTTATGGTTGTGTGCGACTGCCAGAGAGAAACAGAGAGAAATATAAAGAGAGAGGAAAAGGGAGAAATCACCCTTCAGGGGCATGGCCATGCTGTAATCCCTTCTTTCTCCATCCTCCTCTTAGTATTTTGGGCATACACACACACCCTGCCTGGTGTGTTTTCAAGGCACCAAGTCTGGGACTCAAACAACTTAGTTGACCATCTTTAATTCTTTCATCAACACTGCCTTGAATGTATCTCACAATTTTTGATATATTGTATATTCATGTTCCTTTAAGTTAAGAAAATTTTTAGTTTTTCCCATAGAGCAAATGCATTTGCCAGGGAGAGACAGAGAGACAGTGAGAGGGAGAGTGAGAAATCACCTCTCCCCCAAGAAGGGATGGCCATGCCAGCAATCCCTTCTTCATTCCCCTTCTGGAATATTGGGTATGCATGGACACGCCCCCTGCCTCCCCCCCCCCCCCCCCACCACCACCAGTGTGATACTCAAACTGTCAAGTCTGGGACTTGAACCGTGAGTCCAACACCTTAACTATCACACCACCAGCCAGCCCAAAGTTAAAAATATTTTTAAAAATCACTTCAATTGTCCACCCCCAAATTTTTTAAATTAACTTTTGCTCCTAATTCTCCTTTCTCTACCTATCTCGTAAAGTATGTTATTTATAAGATATATTTCCTTGCTTAAAAAATTTAGTTTATTATTTTATTATTGTTATAAAAGTCTTTATGGTGTCAGCAGGTGGCATGGAGGTTAAGGTGGCTAGATCTCACATGGCTGACTGCATGGTTCAATTCCAGGATCCTGTGACTTGAAAATCATGCTTGGCATGTGTGTGATTTCTCCTCCAAAGTCCCTGGAGGAGAAGGGATTACAGGTGTGGCTATCCCCTAGGAGACTGATTTCTTACTTTCTCTGCCTCTCTCTGTCTCTGTGTCTCTCTTTGGTGAGTGCATGAACCCTATAACAAAAATAAAATAAGCCTATATGACTGTCTATATGATGTGGCAGTGAAAAATGTTATAGGCATGTATCTGGAAATGGTAACAAATTCTATTGCATAATAGGAAGTATTAGTAGTTTCTATTTTTCAGCAAAGATTTACTGACATTGGGTAGTTGTGTTTTTGTTTTGTATTGTTTTGGAAAATAATTCACTGAAGTTATAAAGCATAACTGATATTACCACAAATATATCTTTCTATTATGAGTATGTAATTTTTTTGAGAGATTTTTGCTATAGGGTGCATGCACTCTCTGGAAAGACAGAGAGAGAGACAGAGAGACAGAAATCACCTTCCAGGAGGGATGGCCATGCCACAGTTCCTTCCCTCTCATTCTCCTCTCAGGATTTTGGGCACACACGCACAGGCACCCAGTATAAGTTTTAAGTCATTGGGTCTGGAACTCCAACTGCATTCAACTACGTGGGAGTTCAGCGAAATAACCATTATGCCATCTGCTGGTCTCTAGGTATGCAATTTTTTTTTAACTTAAAATTTCTAAGCATAAAATGTGATAATCTTCTAGGGCTTCCATAAAAAAACACCACACGTTGGGTGGCTGAAACTGCACAAATGTATTTTCTCAGCTGGAAGATTAAGACCAAGGTGGCAGCAACAGTGGTTTCTAGTATATTGAAGTACCAACCCCCAATGTGATGGTATTAGGAAGTGGGACCTCTCGAGGGTCATTAGGTCATGCCCTCAGAAACTTCATGAATAGAAGTAACGTCATTAGAAACGAGACACCAGAGAGCTCCCCTTACTTTTCTTCTATATGAGGACGAGAAAAATGGCTGGCTGTGAACCAGGATGTGGGCCCTCCCCAGACGCTGAATCTGGTAATGCCTTGATATTAAACTCTCCAGCCTCCAGCACTGTGAAAAATAACCCTGGTTGTTTCTAAGCTACCCAGTTTATGATATTTTGTTATAAGAGGCATGCATTTAGCTGAAAATTTAGTTTAAATTGGTTTTAAGTCAGATGTGCCACCAAGACACCTTGAAGAACCAAATGAAAATTCTCTCTAGTCCAGACCTCAAAAACTTATCATAAATAAAGACACAGGGGACCAGCAGTTGGTGTAATGGCTATGTCGCTGGACTCCCATGTAGTCGACTGCAGCTCAAGTCCCGGACCCAGTGGCTTAAACTCACACTGGGTGCGTGTGTGTGTATGCCCAAGATCCCAAGAGGAGAATGGAAGAGAAGGGATTGTGGTGTGGCCATCGCTCCTGGGGGATGATTTCTTGCTTTCTGTCTCTCTGTCTTTCTGGGGAACGCCCTATAGCAGAAACTTCTCCAAAAACGTAATAAAACAAATACAGGTGCAGGATTTTTGCTATAGGGTCCATGCACTCACTGGAGAGACAGAGAGACAGAGAATGAATGAGAAATCACTCCCTGGGGGATGACCATGCCAAATCCCTCCTCTTCCATTCTCCTCTCAGGATTTTGGGCATGCATGCACCCAGTGTGTTACCAGTCACTGAGTCCATGACTAGAACCACAGTCAGTCATGTGGGAGTCCAGCACCTTAATCACTGTGCCACCTGCTGGGTCCTAGCCCATCTTTCTTAGTAATTAATAAACCAATGAGTAAAAGGTCAATGTGTAAATATGTATTTAGATGATTCAAACAAAATAAATATCTAGGTTTAATAGATGTGAATAGAATAATACAAACAGCATTTAGAAAGAAGTAAAGATTCCTTTTAAGCACACGTGGGTGTTAATAGGCACATTGGTAATGTTCCAAGTCATAAAGTCTGAGTTTCTGTGATATATTCGCTGTTATAAGTGCCAAGTCATCTTACCACAAAATAATTTAGTTAGGATCATCAACAATAAAACAAAATACAAAATAACACTTGTTTGGATAACAACAAACATACCTTAAATATTTCATAGGTCCAAGAAGAAATGACAATGGCAAAGAGATATACTTTTAATTAAACAATGAAAATACGATATAGGACCAGCCCATAGAGCAGTGGTTAGCGACTGCCTAGAGAAAGCCAGATCCCACATGGCTGATGAGGTTCAAGTCCTGGTCCCAGAGGCTTTACACAAGGCACATGCATGCATATGCAGAATGTTGACAGGATGGAGAAACAGAGGAAAAACACTGTAACGTGATTAGGCCTTGTTACGGGTCTTTCCATTCTCATGAGTATGACTTTGTCCTCTAGCTTAAAAACAATTTTTTTAACAAGAAAAGTTAAAAAAAGCTACAGAACGAAATTATAGGAGGCAACTACAGCATTATTTGAATCAAGAATTGCTAAACTTTTTCTCAAACGGATCAGAGAATAATATTTTTTCTTTTTAACACATTTGCCAGAGGGCATATGTCCTTGCCAGAGGAAGGTGAAAAAAAAATCCCCCATGGAGAATGGTCATACAGCAATCCCCTCTCCATTTTCCCCTCCTTTTGTATTTTGGTCACACACACACACGCGCACGCACATGTACACACACACACATACACATACACATGCACACACACACACACACACATACACATACACATGCACGCACATGCACACACACACACACACACACACACCTGTTGTCTTTCTCAAACTGCTGAGGCCAGAGGTAGAGCCAGGCAGTCCTCCATGTGGGATCCAGCTGCCTTAACCACCATGCCATGGCTGGCCCAGAGAAAAAATAGTTTGAACTTCGTGAGCTTCATATGGTTCCTGTCACATATTGTGCTTTATTTTGTATTTATAACCCTTTAAACATGTGAAAATCATTCTTAGCCTTGGGGCACAGAATGTGGCTGGGTTTGACCTATAGGAATAGTTTGCCAATTCCTGATTAGAGGATTATATGTACAGTATTAATTTATACTGTAAGAAAGAATGAATGAAAATTAATGAGCTCAACATTCAACTTAAAAATTAATGAAAGAACAAATCAAAGAAGATAAAGTGAAATTGTACAGATAAGAGTAAATTAAATTGAAAATACATTCCGCAAAAGGATTGGTATATTCAGAAGATGTGGTCCATTTGAATTGACTAATAAAATTGAATTAGTGTATGTCTATTTAATTTTATCGAGGTGACAAAGTAGGAAATGACAGATAAGGATAATCCTTTTATCAGATGGAAACATATTCTGATGTGCATTTAATTCTGGATGTGTTGTAATTGTAGAATAGACTATAATCTGGGTATTAGGGAACATAATTATGCATGAATTATTGTGAGAGAGAACATTTTACACGTGGCCCAATTAATGGTATAATCCAATCTGAAGTGTTTCTAATGTACTTTGACAACATCATAATCATATTAAAGAAATTGTGGCTTTGACTTAATTTTTTTCTTTTTTTTAACTGCATTTTTAAAGTTTTTGCATTTCTTCCATCAGTGAGAGAGACACAGAGAGACTTACAGAGATACAGAGCCCTGAATAGGATCTTGTTGCCATAGTCCACCTTCAAGCTCAAACAGTTTGGGGTTATGGGCATGCATGTGCCAGGCCTGATCTGGGATCTCTGGATACATTCTTGAAACCCTCCCATGTGGATCAGCTTTGAGAACATTGCATCTTATCGATACCCCACTGTCTGGACCCAGTGTATTTAATTTTTAAAGAAATTATTGGAATCAAACACTTCAGCAAATCACCCAGATTCTTTAGAAACAAGCTCAGAGTAATCTATAATTAGTTTTCTCAATACTCCAAAGGGTCAGCAGATAGATACTACTTTTGTATCATGTGACAGGGACCAAACTAGGTACTTATGGTTACTGACTTCACGGAACTTATAACTATTAAATGTTTAAATATAAACTTAAAATATTGTTACAAGAAGTGAAAAATATTAAGGAAAATTCAAGGTGTTATAAGAAAAGATAATGGCAGGGAACAGACATGCACTGGGAAGCAGTTAGAGAAACTCCTGTGGAAGGGATATTTAGGTAGAAAGTCCAAACTGAGTAGCGGTATCTAAATTAAAGATGGAGTGAGGCTAGGCCAGAAGTCTCTCCAGCCAGAAGAAGTAAAATCAGAAAAAGTTCCTGATTTACAGGATGATAGAATCTAGTATTCGGATTTTGTTGTACGTGGAGAAGAGGAATATGGAATGGATGAGATTTGGTCATTAAGTGGGAATAGTTCACACAGATCTTGAAGGCTTTGGCAAAGAGCTCGGATTATTTTCCCAATAAGATGATAGGTAACAGAATACTTTCTTTTGGAGAGGTTTCTCTATAGGGCGCATGTGCTTGCCAGAAAGAGACAGAGAGACAGAGAGTGAGAAATCACCCCCCCCCCCCCAGGGGCGATGGCCACACTGCAATCCCTTGCTTTTAACATAAAGAAAATCAGTTTAGATGCTGGATAGAGATTGGTTTAAGGGTTTAAGGAAACACGTGGAATTAGGAAGGCCAATAGGAAGCTCTAGAGATTAGGTCTGAGGTGATCACGGTTTGAGCCAGGGTGGTAGCAGTGGAGATATGAGACTTGTAGAGATCTGGTATAGCGTGGTATAATTTGGAGGTAGGATTGATAAGATTTTGTGGATTTGCTGTAGGAAGATAAAACTTTTTTTGTTTTGTTTTGCTATAAGACATGTCCACTCGTCGGAGAGAGAGAAAGTAAGAAATCAACCTCCCAGGGGAGTTAGCCACACTGCAGTCTCTTCTCCTCTCAGATTTTGGGCACTCAGGCATACTCGCCTCACATGCTTTATCAAGCTGCCAGGTCTGAGACTCAAACTGCACTGTGAGTCATCTGGGATTTAGCTGCCTTAACCACCCTACCACCTGTCTGGTCCGGCTAAAGGAATTCTTATGGCCTCCAGTTCTCAAAGAAGTGTGAGCCAAGCCCAGCAGCTGAAAGCGATAAAGGCAGTGGTTTCTGACACTGGCGGTGCATTAGAATCATACAAGCAGTATAGAGACACGTTAAACTTTGTCTAACCTCTACGTTTTGTTTAGTTAGTCTGGCGTAGGATCCAGCCATCTGTAAAATTTTCCAAAAGAAAATCTACTTGGGGATAGGGCAACCAATTACTTGGGGCAGAAGTAGAAGATACAATGCATTGATGTCAGAAGTCACAAATTTAAAGTGTTAGATCTTTTCTCCAGTTTCAAGAATCAGGAACTGAAAAAACAAATTGTTGAGTTTATTCAGGGTGGGGGAGGCGGGGGGGGGGGGGCTTTGCTATACAAGTGTGATGAGGAGAGAGAGGACCAGTGAGGTATTTAGGAAAGCATGGTTGCCATGATGAATATTGGAATCCAAACTGGGTAAAGAGGGACATCATAACGAATTGATGGTGTGTGAGACAGTGGTGGGGTTCCCAGGTAGAAGTGTCAGGTAGGTAACTAAATGACTTGTTAAGTACTTGCTAAGGAGGAGGTGGTAGAACCTGCTTGCTTACCTTCAAAGGAATAGGGGATTAGAAGAGATGATTTGGTCTTAGAATGACTTGGAGAAGGAATGTAGAGACACCTACCTCAAAGGACAGAAGATAATAGCTACATTAACTGAAAAGAAAGGAATGCCTTCAGGGAATATCTGTGTATTAATTACAGCAGAAAGTGAAAAAGGACATTCAAAGATAAAAGAGATTTTGATTTTTTTAGGGATAGTTCTCTTTTTTTTTTTTTTAAGAGATTTTTGCTATAGGGCACCTGAGCTCCCCAGAGAGACAGAGAGACAGAAAACAAGAAATCACCCCTCAGGGGGGATGGCCATGCAGCAATCCCTTCTCCTCCATTCTCTCAGGATCTTGGACACACACACGTGCACCTGGTGTGAGTGTTAAGCTGCCGGATCTGGAACTCAAACCGCAGTTGACTCTGTGGGAGTCCAGTGATGTAACCATTACACCATCTGCTGGTTCCAATTTTTTTTTTTAATCACTATAATTATTTTGAGTACTTTCTAAGGAAAATTCATGTGATGCACCTGAGCGTTCAGATACTCATTACAAGTATCTGAATTCTGTTATATACTGGGAAAAGGGAAAACAATCGAAAGTCCACAAGTCATTATACTTAATGATGATGTCGACCTATGTGAAAGAAATGCCATCTGGAAAAGTTAGTGGTGTACAAGGTCCATTTAAATCTTAAAGGCCTCAGTACAGCATAAGCCGGAAACTTTGGTTTTCACCCACAAGGCCACGTTTTACTAAACAAGCTGCAATGCTGGAAATGATGATAGATTTTACAATAAGACCCTCATCCATTCTTTTTTCCAATATACCAGAGTTCATAATATAAAGAATAAGGTATAACCAACCAGTTGTCTGCATTATCTTAAGTGGACCAATGTAAACTCTTCACAAGCAACTTATAACTTCCACTATTCCACCCTTCTCTTTGTTATGTAAACCACCTTGTTGAGTCAACAGATCCATGTGCACATGTTTGGGGAACGGAGTTTTCTCATGGTGTGACTCATCCTAGACCCTGACTAATTCGTTTTGTGGGTGTAGGATAACATCAGTAACTTTAGACTGACTGGTCATTGGTTTAATGTTTGGTAGTACAGTGGTTCAAAAGCATGAGGTCTCTAATCAGATGGTTTGGGTTCAAATGATGGCTCTGCTAATTCCAAAAAAATACTTTGTACAAGTTATTTAACTTTTTGTGCTTCCGTTTCCTTATTTATAAAGAGAGAAAGTAATAGTATGTACCCGATAGGTAGCTCTTAGAATATTATCTGGCCATAGGAAACATTCGATATGTGTTAGGTTTTATATACTGATACATACAGATATGTGTTAAAAATCTTAAAATATGAGATTTAAAAAACAAACAAGCATATTAGATCATATCCAGCCCCTACTTAAACATCTGCCCGATACTCTAGGATTTAAATCAAACTCCTCATGATCTGGTTCCTTCCTACCTTTCCAGTCTCATGGCTGTCATTCCTCCTCTTACCGTTGCTGAAGGTCAGTGCTCCAATATCTCCCAGCCATTGGCATTTGCAAAGGTTTATGCTCCACGAAACTAATACTCCTCCTTGGAGTTCATTTGTGTTCATAACATCCCTGGTGCATTCAACTGCGCTTCACTTGCCCTTTTTCTTAATGCTCCACATCTGAAAATAAGAAGAAACACCCCTCGGCCCCACATTAAAAAAAAAAAAAAATCACAGCTTGAAGCATGAAGTTCTCAGACACAGAATAAAACACTTCAGTATTTAAAAGTTAATCAGCATTTTAATTACTGAGCTTTAAGCTTTTCTTTTGAAAGGAGAAGCAAAGCACATTCATGCTGACAAACCAAGTTTGAGCCTGATGTTACTTGAAATGTCAATGAAAACCCTTGAAAGAGAAATCAGAAGCAATGCAGTAATCATTTGGTAAAGAGGGGAGGAATCCCTAGAAGTGATACCGTTATCTGAGGCCCTGTGCTTGTGCGTGGGGTTCCGGGGTTACTGATGCTCAGAAACAGGAGGTGGGGTTTAACAGGAGGTCTTAGAACAGCTCCTAGACTGTCAGGGTTGTTCTGTCAGCAGTCTTTTGTATCAGGCATGCTAGGAAGCTAAGCTGGCTGCAAAGGAAAAGTGACAGGAGCTCAAGGAAATGTGGGCTTTGATTAAACCATTATTCTAAATAGAGCTGCTTTACTCCTTCAAAATCCAAAGTTGAATTTCAGGGTGGGGAGAAACCCAAGTATCTCCCCTTCCCTTGCCACTCTCCAAGAATGGCTTGTTTAAAATACCCATTTTTTTTTTTTTTTTTTTCTGTGAAGTTTTGACAGTTTTCACCCCAGCAGGCAGTTTGTTTCTTGTCAGTTCCCAGCCCTTTTCTGGCGATCTGAACTATTTCATTGTGAGCTCGCGTCTGCTAGTAAGCCTTGACTTGAAAATTCTTCCGGGTCATAGGGCCTAAGTATTGTCAATGTTAACAGCAAAGATTTTGAAATGAAAACTAATCTGCTTTCTTTTCTCAAGCAGTGGAAATATCCTAGGGCTGTTCATTACTTTGGACTTTGTTGATCAATTTTTCATATGCAGCCTATTTCGCCAATTTGTTAATCCATTTCCCTTCAGGAAGCTTTGCCATGGCCCCTCATTTACATATTGTAATGTTGGCTTTGTCATTCTACTTACACTAATCTGTTTTGGAACCTTATAAACATGTTTGACAGGCCTGAGGCGTCTTCCAGAAAGCAGAAAAGCATAAAAGTGTGCAGATTTTTACTAGTTTACAAAGATCTGAAATCTCAGTTCTGGACAGCGGTCTGTAAACAGCTCACATGATCTTATAATAGTGTTGGTTTTTCACAATAAAAGAAGACAATATAAATTCCTCTTAACTTCAAATGATTTAAAAGACAGGGGCTGAAGATATAGAGGGGAAGATAAATAGCAGGAAACACTGTTAGGAATGTTTCATACTATACAAATCAATCTTAGCAATCACCCAGCAGACCAACTCATCTGCAGATGAGGGTCACCCTGTTAATGATAGAAACCACTTCAGGGACTGGGGCTTCTAACCTACCGGCTGGTATTTTTGTTTTTTCCACTCTCAGCTGCTGGTTGTTCAATGTTCCAAAGAACTATTAGCAGCAGTAAATAGTCTATGTAGCTCTAAACAATTAAACAAAACAAATCAACCTCACAACAACTCCGTTACTTCCACTGTCATATTTTTTTTTTTTTTTTTGGGAGAGGTTTTTTGCTATAGGGCGCGTGCGCTCGCCAGACAGACAGAGAGAGACAGAGAGACAGAAAGCAGGAAATCACCCCCCAGGGGGGATGGCCACGCCGCAATCCCTTCTCCTCCATTCTCCTCTCGGGATCCTGGGCATGCACGCACACGCGCCCGGCGTGAGTTCAAGCCGCCGGGTCCGGGACTCGAACCGCAGTCGACTACGTGGGAGTCCAGCGACATAGCCATTACGCTAACTGCTGGTCCCTCCACTGTCATATTTTTAATAACCCCGTGAAAATAGTTGTAGCACATTCCATATTTTAACTACTTGTCTATGTATCTATCTTCCTAATTGGATTGTTCTCAAGATAGGACCTATCTTAATCTTTTTGGTATTACAAGGACTCGTGCATTTTCTGGCAAGAAGTCTAGGCTCAATATTTATTGAATGGATAAACATCCTATATATCTACTATAAACAGAAAAAAAAAATCTGAGCCCCTAGCTATGGTGGATATTTCAGAGTTTTCTCACATTTAGCGTCTTGTGGGCTGTTGACTCTGAAGTTGTAAGGAGGCCCCTCACTTATGCAGTTCTTCCTTATGAAAGTGAAAATCTATAACCGGTGTGTGTGTCTGTGTGTGGGGGGGAGTTTCTCTAAAATAGCCACTCAAATCCTCAGTATCAAAACAAGAACTTATAAAATATTAAATGATTGCACTTTGGGTTTAGAGGGCATGTTTCATCTTAGGAACTCCTTGTGTCTTTGGAGAATCTACTCCTTTATCTTGGCAACACTTTGGAGGTGCATAGGGGGTAGTATTATTCTGCTGATGGAAAAAATGAGGCTCAGTGGGGTTAAATGACTTGCTTGGGGTCACACAGGGCTCATTCTGTGTTTGTTATTTGTTTAGAAGTTGCTTCTGAAAAGCATTGTGGTGCCACTGTCGAGAAGCTATTAAGTAGCCATGGGTTGGAATCTCATCCCTGGGATTTCCTGTATACAGAAAAAATTAGGATGCTAGTTATGGCTTACGCTGGGCATTTTGCCCACTACATCTTAATGAAAGCTTCAGTTAGGAGAGAGACAGAAACCAGACAATTTTATTTCTCTGTACCTGTTCTCCTTCATCTTCATCCTCTCCCCTAACAGCCAGAGTTCTTTGACTCCCACCCTAAATTCCTTTGTTTCTAGATCCACTCCACACATGAAGATCTTTGCAGATAAAATTCAAGTTATCAAATTATGACGAAAACAGTTTTAAATACTTTTCTCTATGTATTTTTCCAATGAGAGATTATTTCTGACCTTTAAACACTTCACAGTTGAAGCAGCTATTACTGACAGCTAAAAACTTCTTACAAGACAACCTGCTTACCCCATACCCATCCAGCGATACATTAAAATTCAGTTGATTTCGATTCAAAGCGTACTGAGTGGTTGTCATGTTCAGGCAGCGTGCCATCAATTTTGGACACACAACAAAATCGGTAAGTGACTTTTTGGTAAAAGCAGCACCATTATAAAGATAATTTTGCTTAATTCTTGGAAAATGAGCATCGTCATCTCCATTTACAGATAAAGAAAGTGAGGCTCAGAGAGTTGGTTACCTAACACACACAGAATACAATAAGTAGTAGGGCTAGAATTCAAACCCCGGTTTTTGGATTTAGTATCTTCAATATTCTCATCATTATTATCACCACAGTGACCATCTCAGAGCCTTTTGGTTAGCTACCAAGTCTTCCATATATCTGAGGTGCTTTGCTAAATGTTTTACCTTAACCCCTAACAACTTTAAAATCAAAGGAATACCATTTATTAAATGCCAAGAATATGTTTGCACTATGCTAGTTAACTTGACATTAATGTGGTCATTAAATCTTTTGTTGTTTTTCTTTTTAGGTTTTTACCACAGGGTGCATGTGCTCACCAGAGAAAGACAGTGAGAGGGAAAGTAGGAAATCACCCACCAGGTGTGTCACAATCCCTTCTCCTCCATTTTCCTCTTAGGATTTTGGGTACAAATGTACCTGGTGTGATTTTCAAGCTGCCAGGTCTTGGGCTTGAACCTTAGTTGGCCATATGGGAGTCCTGTGCCTTGATAACCTGTTCATGTCACTTTAACTTAATCTTTTTTTTAACGTTTGTTTATTTATTTATCTATTTATTTTTTGTGATTTTCAAGCCACTATGGCCAGGATTGGAACCACATTTGGCTGAGTGGGAGTCCCGTGCCTTTACCTCCACGCCACCTACTAGCCCCTCATATAATCTTGCCTATAACCTCAGAAAACTGAAGCAAGACTGATAACTTGCCTACTATCACAAAATTAGGTAATAGCAGATATCTGGTTTTTTTTGTATTTAATTTAGTCTACATTGAGGCATGATTGCCATACCAAGAAGCAGAATGTAAATATTGCAAACATCTTCGTGAGTTTGAAGATAAGCATAGACCCGTGAGACAGTGGGCATTGCTATGACCTCTAAAACTCTTTCCTTTTCTTTTTTCTTTTCTTTTTTTTTTGATGATAATAAAAGATCCAGCCTTTCAACAATTTTTTTAAAGAATTATTTATTTGATTTTATTTATTGCTATCACCTTTTAATTTGACCAGAGAGAGAAGGAAAGTGAGAAAGCAAGCTACCAGGTCCAGGACTTGAATCGTGTGTTGCCCAAGTGGGAGTCCAACACCTAAACCTCCACACCACCTGCCAGCCCCTCGACAATTCTTTTTAAGCAAACTGAAACCATGTTACCTTGTGACCAACACCTTCCTGATTCACACACCCCCAGCCTAAAGTTAACTACCACTCCTTCTCTGCTTCTAAGAACTTCAGTATTTTAGATTCTGGATATGGCATGATCATGTAGTATTTATTTCTCTGTGTCTCTTATTTCACTTAGTCTAATGTCCTCTAAGTTTTTCCATATTGTACCACGGGGCAGGATTTCCTTCTGTTTTTATGATTGAATAATATATCATCGTGTGTATGTACCATATTTTCTTTAAAAATTCATTTAGATTTTGATTTCAAATATCTTAGATCTATATCTAGATATGGCATTACTGGATAATATGGTGGTTTTATATTTATTTCTTGGCTGTATCAATTTACTTTTCCAACAATAGTACATAAAGTTTCCCTTTTCTCACATCCTCACCAATGCCTTTTTTTTTTTTTTAATAATAGCTATTCTAACAGGTGTGAGGTGACATTTCCTTATGGTTTTAATTTGCATTTCTGTGATTATTAGTGATGTTGAACTCCTTTTTATATACCTGTTGAACATTTGAATACCTTCTTCGGAGAAGTGTCTATTCAATATTTTGCTCATTTTTTTGGTATTATTATTGTTATTCTGCTACTGGGTTGTAAAAGCCCTTTATATATAGTACATATTAACTATTTATAAAATATGTATCTGCAAATTTCCATTTTGTAGGTTTCCTATTCACTTTGTTGCTTTTTTCCTTTGCTATGTTAAAGCATTTTAGTTTGATATAGTGCTGCTTGTCTATTTTTGCTTTTGTTGTTTCATACTTTCAGTGTCATATCAAAGGCCAATGTCATGAAGTTTCACCTCTATGTGTTTTTCCTAGGAGTTTTACAGTTTCAGTCTTATGTTAAATCTGTAGTTCATTTTGAGTTGATGTTTACGTATGGTATAAGAGAAAAGTTCAATTTTTTTTTTTTTTTTTTTTTTTGCATATAGATATCTGGTTTTCCTAACAGCATTTACTGAAAAGACTATCTTTTTCCTATTATGTGTTCTTGTCCCTCCTCTTGTTGAATATCAGTTTATTATAAGTGTACATGGGTTTATTTCTAGGTTTTCGATGATGTTCACTTGGTTGGTATATGCATTTTTATGCCACTACTGTACTATTTTGAGGATTGTAGTTTTGTAATTATTTTTAAATTAGGAAGTAGGATACTACCTGTTCTGTTCTTTTTGCTCAAGATTACTTTAACTATTCAGAGTTTCTTGCGGTTCCCTTGTGAGTAATTTTAAGATTATTTTTTCTATTTATGCTAGAAATGGCATTTAGTTTTGATAGAGACCACTGTGAATCAATAGTTTGTTTTGAATAGTATGAGCATTTTGAAACTATTAATTCTTTCAATCCATAAGCATAGGATACCTTTCTACATATTTCTATCTTTTTTCAATTTGTAATTAATCTTTTATTGTTTTTCAGTATACATATCTCTTAGCCCCTTGCTTAAGTTTATTATTAAGAATTTTATTCATTTTGATACTATTGTAAATTGGATTTTTGTCTGGATTTTATTTTGGATAGTTTATTGTGAATGTAAAGAAATTCTACTGATTTTTAAATGTTCAGTCATTAATACAATGAGCCTGCTGTTGTATGAGAAAATATGGTGCATATCCTCTAGGCATGGCTTTAATAAGAAGAAGCCATTGAAGGCTCTGAAAAAGTATTAAATGGTAGAGAATATAAGGCCCCTGAATTGGTTAGACTACAAAGCAACACAGCTGGCTCAGTTTTCCCTCCTCCATGCTTAGAATTATATTACACTATGGAAGTTGATTCTGAAAGCAGTAATCAGTACTGAAATATTAGGAAACATGAAATCTTTTGTTGAAAACTTTTATCTTAACTCTAAGGAAGGCAGGTATTATGAAATTTCAAGTATAAGTAGTAGAATAAAAGAAAGACAGTTCATGATATGATTTCAGATACAACTTAAATCACATTTGGAGGTAAGAAGAGAATAAGTGCCTTTTACACTTATTGTTTATGAAGAATGGTGTGAAACCTGCTGATTATTCCTAAGAATAGTTAGAGACAGGATGATTCTTTATAAGAGCTAAATGAAAATTGTGAGACAAATTGATCCCCTACAGTAAGAACAGGTGTAAACAATGGCTATATAGCTGCAAAAAGAAGATGCTCATATTTTCTCTCACTTTCTCAGCAAATATACAATATTATTTTTTAAACATTGCCTTGTATTTTTCTTTCTTGAAATATACCAATAAGCAAACAGGATCAAAGGCTAAGAGTGAGGAATTCCTTAGTACATTAAAAATCACACAGAGATTGGGGGCCAGCAAGTGGTTTGGTGGGTAAGGCGCTGGACACTCCCACATGGCCAACCATGGTTTAAGTCTCGGACCTGGTGGCTTGCTTTCTCACTTTCTCTCTCTCTCTCTCTCTCTCTGGCTGATCAAACTGGAAAATAATAATAACAAATGAAGTTAAATAAAATAATTTTTAAAAAATCACAAAGATTAGACAGTCTTGTTTCTAGTTGATTGTGATCTCACGAAAATTTTATTATAATTAAGGACATTAGATGCCTGATACAGTGATGCAGCCGTAGCTTACTGCTTTGCAACTTAGGAGCCATGTGGAAAATCGGGGTTGTTTTCTTGAGTCAGTCTTACACTTTGGGTACACATGCATGCCCATGATCCTGGCTGGCTGAAAACACTGAAGAGAGAATCATGGGATGAGATCCTGTTGAGGGTGACTGTCTTTCTCTCTGATGAAATAAACTTTAAAAATTAAGGGCATTAGGGTAACCTAATATTTAATTGAACATTGTGTGTTCCATTCCATTGCTTTGGCATGGGATAGACAGAGTCTGTGGATTCAGTGTGTTTGTTTTTAGTGATTTGATTAAGTTTACTTTTAGTCACAGACTAACTCTCCTTGTGTAGTACTTAGAGCATTTTCTGTAAATAAAGACACGATTTTGAGAAGATTTTTACAACCTTTGTATCTTTCTATTTGGGATTACTGGAGAGGTCAGTGATGTAGACACTTAGGTTACCTAACTATTTTTATAAAAGTCTCTTTTATTATATAAGTGAGAACTCATGAGCGCATATTTGGGGAATGGTACAGAAAAGAAAGAGCAATATATCTCCTTCTCATTTTATCTCTCTGTCTGGACTTACAAAGGGAAAGAAAGAAATTCAGAAAGCAATATGTCACTTAAATGCCACTGATATTTTGAGCTTTGGATAGATGCATAGGGCCCTTTTTACACTGAAGTTACCAGTTTTAAGATGAGTACCCAAGGGTGAGTGTGGCTTCCTGAATAGAAAACCTTCAGTCAATGAATTTCTTCTCAAAGTAGCTTCATCCTGCAACAACTGGGTAAGAACAGAAAATAAATTGGGTATTGCCACCCTTTGGTTCTTGGGATGGAAACTGCACCAATTTGGTTAAAAATGGTCTCCTTTTTGCTTAAGCAGTTTAACCAAACTCAGGAAAAAGTAAGTACTTTCAGGGAAGATTCCTCAATGCTAGAACAAGCATATCCCTCAATCCACACAAAACACTGTATTGACAGTTTTGCTAGTAGAAGCATTTAGATGATCTCTGCTTTGGATCTATGAAAAAACTCTCAATGCATTTATGAACAGTGAAAGTTGTTGATAATTCACCTGTGCTCATTTTGGGCAAATATCAGACCTGAATAAATTCTTTTTCTAGAATAAGTAATATCTTCCTACATGAAACCTACTCGAAGTTTACTGCAATAGAAATGAAGCTAGACATAGCTTTTAAGAGGGAGACTAAAACATAATTTGAAAAAATGTGTCTTTTACTATACAGTTTTAAATTTCAGGATAAGCTTGCACTTTTAAGAAATTGAATTAAAATTACATTTTCTAAAATGATATGATACCATAAAACAAGCTGAGATATAAAGGGGAGCAGGCTCATGGAGGAGACATAACAAAAAGAGAACTAAAGAAGAAAGAAAATATCTAAAAGAAAATAAAAATGAATTAAATGAATAAGCAATTGCATTGGAGCAAGGGGAAACTCAAAACAGAGATGTGAATGGAGACTTTCAAAACGCTCACAGAACCCCAAAGAAGAAGACCAAGATATTTGATCGAGAGATGACAATTGATGGGTAATGCCACTGGGAGAATATGAAGTTTGATTTCGAATATTGAGTTTGTGATATCTATAGAACAGTTATGACTGGCCAGGAGACAGAGGAATTTAAGATGAACCTTATATAGTATGAAAATTATAAGGAAGTTTGACACCGGAAATACAGATTTGGGGACCATGGTATATAAAATAGGGAATAGGGATAGCACACTCAGACATGGGCTTCTGTATCTTATTATTATTATTATTATTACTATTTTGGTAATTACTTGTTTAATTATTTTTTCCCCCTTAAACTGGAAGTGTCATGAAAAAAGCATGCCTCATGTATTCACAGTTGTTAATTCTGGGGCTGGGAAAAATGGGATTAACCATTGTGTCACACTGCTGAATAGACAGGAGAGTTGAGGAAGGCATGCAGAACCCATGGCATGGAGTGTGGGCCTAGGAGGTAGAGAAGAACCAGAGCCAACCAGAGTTATAGCGAGAAATATAAGGAAGAAAACCTATTGCAGTTACCACAGTAATCAAAAGCTGTAGAATGACAACAGACTTAGCAGTGTCAGATCCTGCAGAGAGGTCAAGGGAGATGAGAATTTTAAAGAGGCTTTTGGATTTGGTCAGACAGAGGCCTCTGGTGTATTCCACATACTCATAATCAGTTAGAAGCAGAGTTAGAAACTGGAGAAGTGAGTCAGTTGCTGCCTTTGGTAGAACAAAGAGGTCATTTGGGTTTGGCCTGTTTTTGGTGAAACATCTAAATATAAATGTTTTGAGGGGAGAAACAGAAAGCAACTATCTTTTAAAAGTCAACTCTAGTGTCCCTTAAATATAGAAAAGGAAATAACTAGTTTCCTGTTAATATTTACTTGTAATAATTTTCTAGTGTTTCCATATATTTTCTTTTATTGCTATGGAAATCTTTTATGGTAAGCATCTGGGGTGAGAAACAGATTCAGAGTGGTTGGTCATCACTTTGTTACCATGGGGCAGAGCTGAGGTCAACACTGGGACTTCAGACTTCTGGCCTGTTTCTATTAGGCCACCCTTTCACCTGCCAACACTGCTAGAAACCAATAGAAGTCACTGCTGGTACTTTACTGCAAACATGCAGTTAGAAAGATGCCACTGTCAACTTACTGTGTGAAGAAGTAAAGAAATGAAAACCAAAATAATGTCATTAATAATATCTATTGGCAAAAAAGACTTCATTTTTCCTCACTGTGAAAAGAAGATGTTGCACTCTCTCTCTTAACCTCTTTCTCTGTTTTTCCCCAGACCCTGTCTGTCTGCTTCTCCCAACCTTCACAGTACAGACCTATGGCATCCATAACATTAGATTTTTAAGTTATAAGTCAGGTAGCCAAAAAGAGAAGGTGGTAAAAGTGAACTGATGTAAAAAAAGCAGGAAAATAATATAAATTACTACTCTGGTTGTTCAAAATAGACATGGGACTGGATAATTGGGGCTGATGGAACAAAGAGGTCCATCAAAAGCGTGTAATCCCTTGAGTGAGCTACAACTTCCGTTGCCCAAAGAGCTGTTACATCTCACTAACAAAACATAGCTCTTAACAAAACCAAACAATAAACCAGCAAATAACTGACAAAACTGCAAGAACATTTAGATGCTTGACATATGAATGGGACAAATTATATACAGTATTTCATAAAAGATCCATTTTATGAAAACTGCTTCAACCAATAATTTCGTCTACATTTTTTTCCTTACATGTAGACCACAATAAAGGTGCTTTGAGAGGCGACTGCTGTTAGTTGCTTGGTGATTCCGTAGGTCTTTATTGACAAACTTGTCAATGATGCAGTTAAACTGTGTCCTTCAGGAAAATGCTACATTACTATAGTTCTCGGGATTCCAAGGGTACTTACAGGTAGGGACCTCAGAATGCGAAATCCAAGAATGTTTAATATCTGTTGTAACACATCTGGTTTACTATTTATAACATGAGCAGGTTTTGAACTTAATCACACATTATTTGTTGTATTTTTTTTTTCCCAAGAGAATAACTTTCAAAAAAAAAAAAAAGAAATGGATAGGCAGTAATAAAGTGAATGTGTCAATCAATCAATGTTTGTTTAGTCATAATGTGTTATAAAACAATGCTAACATTTCTATAGAACAAAATTTACCAAGACAAATAAAAATGCCAGTTAAATATCTTAGGTGGACACACAGTGATATTCTTAATTATCATCATAGGATAATTTTGATTTAAATATTATTTTATTATTGTTTAAGTAATAAGTCAATATAATTTTTGAACAGATATACAAACATAAGATTGAATTCAAGGCATTTCTTAAAGATACAGAGAAGGTAGAAATCACACCTATTTGACTTCCTTATAAATAAAGAATCTTTTTTTTTTTCTTTTTCTTTTTAGGTTTTTGTCATAAGGTGTGTGCACTTGCCTTAGAGAGGGAGAGTGAGAAATCAGCCTCTGAAGGCATGGCCACACTGCAATCCCTTCTCTATTCTCTTTTGGAGATTTTGGGCACACACATGCACACACTAGCATGATTTTCAAGTCACAGAGTCTGGGACTTGAACTGTGGCTTGTCATGTGAGAATCCAGTGCCTTAACCAACATGCCACCTGCTGACTCCATAGGAACTTTTTATAGTACAATGGACATACAATCCCCCAAAATTGCCCAGTTGTATGATTGAAGAGTTGAAATTTAAATCTTAGATCCTCACATTTCTTAATTATGTATTTTCTTTATTATAGGCAGGGAAGAATCTCTATTAATAAAATAACCAAAGGATGGTAGACTATAGAAAGTAGTAGAAGACATTCTGACATTAAGCAGGATCTTGAAGTATCTGTGGTTTTATTGTTTTGATTTTTGCACATAATACACAGTTATACATTAATGATACCAGATTCTGCATCAGAATCAATCTGTGAACAGAACTAGTAGGATATTTTACAAAGAACTGGTTAAAACAACCATGGGGCTGGTTAAGTAAGGTAGGCATCTATAGGGTAGGTATAAAGGAAGGGAAGATGATGAGTGAGCAGGATAGAACCTTATGAATGACCCCCAGTGTCTCCATGAATTGTAAAACCCATGAACAAGTGTCTAGAAACCACAACAATTTTTTCAAATACTTTGTTGCTCATTTATAGATTTTTACTTCTTAAAAAAATTATTAAATGCTGAGTGAGTTTCACTGCAATTCATAGGCTTTGAAGTATGATGCTGGCATATTATGATTACTTAAGAGGTATAGCAAATAAATGAATAACATTAAACTTATAGCATAAAGAAAGTACATCCTTAATAAGAATATGATTGTGTGATGGCTATGCTGGATGTTCCTATAAGTTGAAAAGGGGGAACTTCAAAGAACAATCACTAATATCCTTGAGAATGCGAGCCTTGACAGTGGACAGCAGGGGACGGGGACAAATTTGTCCTGAGACTAGGAAAGTCATGACATAGCTCTAAGGTGAGACCTTGCTGCTTTCCTAGCTAGTTTCTATTCCTTTGTATGAAGAAATTTCAAAAGGTTTGTAGAAAATAAAATTAAAATATGAAAAATAAAATGTACAAATTTTATTTGTTTTATTTATTTTTTTGGAGAGGTTTTTGCTATAGGGTTTGTGTGCTTGCCAGACAGAGAGAGACAGAGAGACAGAAAGCGAGAAAGCACCCCCCAGGGGGGGATGGCCACGCCATAATCCCTTCTCCTCCATTCTCCTCTTGGGATCTTGGGCACGCATGCACATGCGCCTGGTGTGAGTTTTAAGCCACTGGGTCTAGGACTCTAACTGCGGTCGACTACATGGGAGTCCAGCGACATAGCCATTACACTAACTACTGGTCCCAGAATCTGGTGTATTTTTCAAGTGCTGGGTCCAGGACTCAAACAGTGCCGATTGAGCCACATTGGCCACCATGCCACCAGCTTGCTCATTTTTATACTATTAACTCAAGAAAAATGGTGCCCTTTCAAGATTTTTTGAGATTAGGAAATACAAAGATGTCAGAAGGAGCCAAATCAGGACTGTAAGGTGCATGGCTAATGATTTCCCTTTGGCTCCTGAAAAGTTACTCTTAACTCAATGAGAAGAATGAGCAGGAGCATTGCTGTGGTATGGATGTTTTTCCAGACTTTTTCTGCAAAACTTTGGTTAACATTCTCAAAACACTCTAATAAATTGATGCTATCATTTTTTGGCCCTTGAGAAAGTCAACAGCAAAATGCCCTAGCAAATGTTGCCATGACCTTTTCCATTGATTCATCCACTTTTGCTTTGACTAGACCACTTCCGCCTCTTGGTAGTCATTGATTTGATTGTACTTTGTTGTCAGGATTGTACTGGTAAAGCTACATGTCATCTCCTGTTAAAATTATTTGAAGAAATGCTTTAGGAGTTTTATCTCACTTGTTTAAAATTTCCTTTGAGAGCTCTGTTCTTTTCTGAAGATGATTTGGATTTATCTGTTTTGGCACCCAATGAGTAGAAAATTTGCTTAACTTTAATTTTCCCATCAAATTGTGTAGAGGAACCAGTTGAGATGTCTGAAGTGTCAGCTGCTAATCACTTGGGGTACAAACAAGATTACAAATTGATGTGGATAGTGTGCCACTGTGGGAATTATCTTCAACATTGTCTTGTCACTTCTTGAAATGAATTATTCACTTGTGAACTACTAATTTCTTTAGGTTATTGTCCCCACAAACTTTGTAAAGGATCAGTGATTGCACTATTTTCACATTCAAGCTTCAGCATAAATTTAATGTTTATTCTTCCTTTAATTTTAGCAGAATTCATGTTTCTATGCAAGAGGGTCTTTTCAAACTGATGTCTTATCCTTCTTAGCTCCTCAAATTAGATCCTCTTCAGACTTGTTACAAGGGAGTATGAGTTAATTTGATTGCAAAATTCTTTTTGAAATTTATTCATAGCTTTTCCATAATATGCATTCTTCTGTGAACTTTTTGAAGACCCTTCATATAAAATGGAAAGGAAGCACATTAACTCTGAAATGGTAGACTGTAAGTTGAGAAGTCAGAATATTTTCAAAAGTATAAAGCGTTAAAAATGATTGATATCTAAAATTAGGAAATGAGAAGCTGTACTTTCTAGGAAAAATATGACCATTTTGAGGTTGAAACCAAGTATATTCTGTGTATAGTTCAAGTCACAATTAAATACATAGACTTTCACCTTCCATTAGCTTAAAATATGTACATATTTTTATTTCATTTATTAGCATTTGAAAAATATGATGAAAACAGTTTAAGTGGGATATGCCAGGACCACATCAGATGCAGATAGTCAAAATACATTAGAAGCTTAATGAAGGGAGAGCATAAATTTGCACTACCTGGTCAAAATTATAAAGCAATTGTTGCATATGAGTATTTTTGCTTTAAAACTGAGAAATACTTCGAAATTAAAAATTTAAACCTGGGCCCACCAGTTGATGTAGTGGTTAAAGCAGCTGGATCCCACATGACTGATTATGTGGTCTGAGAGTTCCAGACTGGGTGGATTGAGAAACACTCCATGTGTGTGTGCGTGGGTACCCCAAATTGTAACAGAATGGAGGAGAAAGGACTATAGCGTGATTCTCCCTGGTGGAAAATGCTGGGGAAACTCTGGATGGTGCTTTCTGACTCTCTCTTTGTTCAGAGGGTGTGTGTGTGCCTTATAGCAAATTTTTTAAAAATTTCTTAAACCTGTATTAAGCAATATTAAGAACTATATTGGGACCAGCAGTTAGCATAATGGCTATGACACTGGATTACCATGTAGTCAACCGTGGTCTGAGTCCTGGACTCATTGGCTCAAACTCACGCTGGGCACGTGTGCGTGCATGCCCAAGATCCTGAGAGGAGAATGGAGGATAAGGGATTGTGGCATGGCTATCCCCCCCTTGGGGGGGTGATTTCTCACTTTCTGTCTCTCTGTCTTTCTGGTAGCACATGTGCCCTGTAGCAATAAATAAATAAATAAATAAATATTTAGAAAAAGAACTATATTTTAACATTTTATATGCAATAGTAATGGTTGAAGAAATAGAATGGTACATTCATAAACAAATTACCAAGATGTAAGGTGAGATCTAAAAAATGATTCAAAAGGCCTCTTTGTGTACAAAATGGTAACTAATTTACTAATACAAATGGTTCACATCCTATTTCAAATCTTAGGGTTTTCTAATTAAAATTTTAAATCTACATATAATAATTGTATATAACTGTGAGATATAATGTGATTTTTAAGTCCAAAAATATCATGTGTATTGGTCAAATAACAAACTCAAGTATATCCAAAATCTCAGCCATTTGTCATTACTTTCTGTTGGAAAATTCAAAATCCTCTTTTTTAATGACTACAAGAGATATAGTACATTGTCAATTGTTATTACTAATATTCACCCTATTATATTATATAATGCCAGAAATTGTTACTTCTACCTATTCGTAATTTGGATTCCATTAATCAACATCCCCCTATTTTCTATTTTTCCCTCCCTTCTGTCTTTCCCAATCTTTATTCTTCCACTCTCCATGTCTATGGGTCATTTCTTTAATTTCCTCATAAGCATAAAAGCATGTGCCTGGCTTGTTTCACCTAATATAATGTCCTCCTAGCTCATTCCGTTTACCTCAAATGACAGGAGACTCCTAGTGTTTTTAGTTGTAGTAAAGGAGTAAAATTAGTTTTTTTTTTTTTTTTTTTTTTTTTTTTTTAAGAGAGATTTTTTTCTATAGAGCACATGAGACTGCCAGAGAGACAGAGAGACAGAGAGACAGAGAGACAGAAAACGAGAAATTACCTCCCAGGGGGGATGGCTATGCCACAATTCCTTCTCCATCATTCTCTATTTGGGATCTTGAACATGTATGCACATGCACCCGGTGTGAGTTTTAAGCCACTAGGCCCAGAACTACATGGGAGTCCAGTGATGTAATCATTATGCCATCTGCTGGTCCCAGTTTTTGTATATTCTGAAGTGATGGCCTAAAATCTGCTTGAAAAAAAAAGAGTGGGTATATTAAAATTAGGATTTTTTTTTTTTACTTTTGTGTATGTGTTTCATATAGCAGACTTATTACATTTGTGATTTGGCACCTGAAGAGGGAGAATAGCTGGTTAAAATAATAGCCAGGATGTAACACTTCAAAGATATCACCCATATATGAGTTATAGGAAATTCAAAAATTCTGCAAACCAATTAAGTCAAATTCAATAAACTTTTATTACATGTGTATGAGTTGCCAAGCTGTAGAAATAAAAGAAAATTATGATTTGGACATCTTTAAACAGTTCTTAGTCAAATAAGGGAGGCAGATGTGAACCCCCCAAAAATAGAAAAGCAGTGTAGTGAATTCTCTAGATATTACCCAGAAACGGCTTTGAAGAGGAGGACATTGGGCAGGAAGGAACATTTGAATCGTGCGTTGTTGTAATATAAACTACATAAACTTCTGTCATTTCTTACAGTATTACATAGTGAGCACTCATGAGACTTGTGTGTCCTGGAAGGAATGACATATCAGTGATTTTTATTTATTTATTTATTTATTTATTTATTTATTTATTTTGCATTTCAGTGTAGTCAACAAATGTGATGTTGTTTTCCTTATTAGGACAATTATACATTTTTACCCACAAGCAACTTGAAGTGAAGATTCATTTTATCTTCATACTTAGCTGCATAGATTTGGATCTATTCGTTGGGGGCATCAATTTTTAAACATCTTCCATGCAATAGATTTCTTGAATTTATTGTTTCATCTACACATCAAAGTAATACTTATTATAATAAATAGAAATAATAACCATAATACAACAAATAATGTTTATAGTGTTCTTACATTGTGTGAGGTCCTTCGTAAATAACTTTATATATCTTATTTCCGCTTATAAAGCTTCTACAAAGTAAACATGTTATCCTCCTTTTCCAGATGAGGAAAAAGAAGCAGAATGGTTATTTAATCTGACTAAAGCCTCCCACTTGAGAAGGGATGTAGCTGAGATTGAAATTCATGTCTACCTGATAACAAAGCTTGTGTCCTCAGCCACTTTACTAGATTTAATATGAGTAAATGCCTAAGCTAAAGGCAAAGCATGAACTAAAAGGAAAACTTCAATACAAAGTCTCTTCTTTGGCAAGACTCATGGAATTGAAAGAGAAAAAAAATAATTTTAAAGCCTAGTAGCTTAGACTTAAAAAAAAATTGCCTTCTCCAAACTCCCTTGTATTTTTATGTATTTTCTTTATGTTTAGCTCATAGAATTTATATTAGTCCTAGTGATTTTTCTATAGCTCAGTGTGTGAGAACACAAGGAAGTACCCCCTTTTTTTCTTTTCTTTCTTTTTTTATTTTTTATTTATTATTATTTTTTTGTTATACTGTTCATGTGCTTGCTGAAGGAAGGGAGAGAGAAAGTGGAAAATCATCCTCCCAGAGGGGATGACCATACTGCAATCCTTTTTCATTCTCTTCCTGGGATTTTGGACATGAACTCTCATGTGCCAGGGAGATTTTCAAGCTGCCAGGTCCTGTACTTGAACTAGAATCAGCCATGTGGGAGTCCCAGAGTTTTAAGCATCATGCCACCTGCTGGCCCAGGAACTACTATTTCTAATAGCACGTAGAGTAGAAATTGTTTTTTCAAGTTTCCTTAAAAGGTGAAAAATGAACCATAACTATTATCTAATATTCTTGGTATTGGTTCACATATATTTATTTCTACTATTTGAAAAAAAAATTCTAAGCATTATTTCCCACCTCTCTAGCCCATTCTAATAAAACATTGGCTTTCAGTAAAACAGCTGTTCTTTATTTTAAAACATTTGGATAAAAGTGATAAGGTTGGGACCAGCAGATACCATTATGTTACTTCGATGTAACCATAATGGTTACATCGATGGACTCCCATGTAATCGACCGTGGTTCGAGTCTCAGACTCAGCAACTTAAAACTCAAGCAGAGCATGTGTGCATGTGTGCCCCAAATTCCAAGACAAGAATGTAGGAGAAAGGATTGCAGCATGGCCATCCTCCTTGGGGGTGATTTCTCACTTTTATCTCTCTGTCGCTCTAGTGAGTACACACACCCTGCAGCAAAAAATCTTTCTCTTTCTCTCTCAAAAAAAAAATATGGTCAGCATTTCTCTATAATTGTGTTAATACATAAATAGAATATTATCACATTTCACTATTTTTTTTTTTTCTGATTGCCAGGAGCACATTTGCTTTCCAGATTGCGGGGGTGGGTGGAGAGAAAGCATTCCTTAGTTGGGTATGGTCACTCCATACAACTCCTTTTCCTTAGTTTCTCTATCTCATCAGAATTCTGTAGGTGTGCACATGTACACAGTAAGTTTTTCTAGCTGCTGAGGCTGGGACTCAAACCACAGTAAGCCATGTGGCATCAATCTCCCAACACAATGCACTTAACCACTGCACTATAGGGCCAGCCTATTTCATTACAGTTTTCATTTAAGTTTGTAGCTCTTAGACATATTTTGCTTTTTTTTTTTTTATTTTACCTTTTTTGCTTTGCTCATATAAAAGAGGTTCAAATGATCCTCTGATTAAACCTCCTGCACTCAGATAGTAAGATGGTATTTCTGTTTTGCTGATAAGCCCACTGGAGCCTTGCTGGTTAAAAAGTTTGCCAAGGTCCTACAACTTGTAAGTGGTACCATGGAGATTTGACATTAGTCTGCTTTTTTGAATTGCTACAAAATCATTTCCCCATAGAAAGTGAACTTAAACTATAGATATACACTGGCTTTATGTGAGATGATTATTACAAAGAAACCACACATTTCTTTCCAACACTATACAGAGAAATTGTTCTATAACAATCAGTTTTAACTAGCACTAAATTTGAAAATAATTGTTAGCTCCATTTCCAGGAGAAATATCACACTGATTTTTGTAAAACCTGGCATTTAGCACAGCTCACATTGCAATCGTGTGATACATTATTATCATGCAGCTCAATTGCAACTGTGTGTAAAGCGGATTTCTTTTCCTGTGGGATCTGGCAAGGTCAGATTCTGTCTGTAGCATGTTTCTTCTATTCATGATACATAACACCTGCTGCGGTATAAATTGTTTAATACAGCTCTCTAAGTTGAGTATAAAAGTCATTGCATACTTGGCAGTCAAATATGATTTTTGAAAACACCAATATGCAAATACAAAGTCGGCCCTAGAGGTCTAAAACTTCAGTAGACTGAACCCAGGATGTCGTCAGTGTTGGAAACGGAGCATGTAGTGGACATCTGTTGTTTTTGCCTGACTTCCATCTAGTCCATTCTCCTCATAACCACACCCCAATTTTCTCTGAGGAACCATCTATTTTCCATTATAAATTAGTGCTGGCTCAACTCCAAGTCAGAGCTTCCAAACCTTTTCAATAGGCATTATCCCTTGGGATTTTTCTGGAACTATTGGAAAATGGAAGTTCTCACCCTGGCAGGGTGGCCAGTTTAAAGGAAGGAAAGTCTGGCCATAATTCTACCACATGGGCAGAGCATTTCTAAGAAAGAAGCCAATATGGCCATAGGGCGGGCACCACCATGCCCGGCAGAAAGAAGCCAATATGGAAGCAGCTGAAACAATAGATGGAAAGAGACAGGCTTCTGGAACAGTCAAGTGGTGACATGTCTAGGTACAGCACAGAGGAAGTTGGATTCCACATGGTAGACCAGGGCTCAAATCCCAGCCCCACTGGCTTCACACTGGGCTTACAGACATGTGTGCTCAGGATATTAACAGGATAAAGAATTAGAGGACAAAGAATCATCGCATGACCAGAACCTCTGGGTTGCACTCTCTGTCATGAATACAAATAAATAAACTTAAAAAAAAAAAAAAAAAGGTTTCTAACATCATTTGGGTACAACTCAGTTTATGTGTTGGTCTAATAAATTCACTTGTGCTTATGTCGGTGTAAGTTAGATTTCTCTGCTTGTTAATGAAAACATTTTGACTATTTCCTCTCATCTTTCTTGGGATGAGGATGTTGGTTTCTAGATAATGGAATAATTTAGAGCAAACAGCTCTGAGTTCTAAAAACCAAGAGCTATATGAAGATCCATCAGCCTAACAGTGGAAGGATCCTGTCTGGCTGACTGTGAAGTTCTTTTCACTGGAGATTGCTTAGAGGCCATGTCAGACTTCCAGGTACAGAAGGCAGCTGCCTATTGCTGCAGTAAGGGGAAAAGCCGCCTGAGCCCCCAGACTACCTCATCTATTCACTAGCAGTTTTCTCCCTGGAGACAGAAAGAGTGAGATGGAAAGTACAAAAGCAGCCTTTTCATGGGGATGGCAATGTCATAATAACTTCAACATTCCCCTCTCCAGATCTTGGGCACACACACATATTTGCCTGGTGTGTTTTTCAAGCTGCTGAGTCCTGGGCTCAAACTATGTGAGATCCAGCTACCTTTACCTATCACATCACTGGCTAGTCTGTTCATTACTCTTTGACATCTGAAAAATATTTGGATATTCATAATTAAAGACAATGATGTGCAGAGATAGTATACCAATTTAAACTTGTACTGGTGTATACATGACTAATACAATATCTACTACTTTACCATTTGCTATATAGATGGATATCTATATATCTATATAGATAGGTATATCTATATCTATCATCTATCTATCTATCTATCTATCTATCTATCTATCTTCATATCTATGTATCCTGCATACGTGACTAATACAATATCATACTATTTTACCATTTATTGTTTTATATAGATATATATATAACATATTTGTACATATATGTTATATATATAGTTATACACACAAATATATATGTATGTAACATGTATATATGTATGTGTGTGTATGTATATATATATATGTTTGTGTGTGTGTGTGTGTGTGTGTGTGTGTATATATATATATATATATATATATATATATATATATATATATCCTATTAAAAACTCCTCACCTGATGAGGTAGATCACACCTACTTTTCATTGGTTAAGAATCAAACAAAGTACCATCTTCATGGTTATATGGATAATGCAATTTCTGCTTTAAATTGTTAATTAAGAGTTTTTTCCCTTCATAAGAAACCTGACACAGGCGTGAATGCTGGGGTGTCAGAGAATTTGGGGACAATAAATTGTTGGTTTCATAGGAAATAGGTACCTTGACATGAGAAAACCCTTAGAAAACAAGCCTAAGTATTGTGAAGACAATACTATAAATTTTCCAAACGTATGTGGGGCCATCTATGACCCAAATGGATCTCTGAAGGTGAGGATTCGGGATATATGGGGTCAGAATTTCTATCTATGTCCATTCTCCTTTAAATTTATTATTTTCATCCCCTGGATGTCAAGATAATTACTACTTATAGTCATATTAGATTTTCCACTTCCATTTCTAGACTCTAGAAATTTTGTTCTCCAAAATACTTTATACTATCTGTAGAAATAGAAAAAATCAAATCATTTTTATTTGTTGAAGGGTTATGAGCATCTCTGAGATAATTTTCTGCTGTATGCTCATCATTTCCAAAATCAGGATTTGCTTGTGACAGGGAGGGAACATAATGGCAGCAATGTCGTGCTTTTTATGTAGGATGATTATAATAATTAGTGCCAGTCAACAGAGACAGCTCTCCTGGGGAAGTAGCTATTGGAGATTCTGTTGCCTGAAAATGTGGACTGACAAATTAAGGTCTATATGAAACTCACATCAACTCACGCAGGTATTTTTCATATCAATTACAGTATGGTAACTACTGTTGATCCATCTGCAGCATATACCCCCATGGGTTTTCCTTCACATAAAGCTGGAACTCAGGGGAGAGAGATAACAATGAATAAAAATTGATTATCCATTTTCTTTCTAATGTAGCATTCAAGAACTACACTATTACCTTGATCTCTACGTATGGCAAGACATCTAAGAGATATGAAAATGATCTATTTCTGTCTCATAGTAAATTTGGATAAAATGTTACTTTCCTTCATCCTTTCTAATAAAATGGGGTTAAAATGTATTTATAAATTACGATGGTTGTTTAGAAAGCAGGAGCCGAGTTTCTGTTTACACGAAAAGAAATCTATGAGGAGGTTGGAAGTTTGGATTTGGTCATTGGGAACAGTGTGATGATATCATCTTGTATACATGTAGTCTGACAGTAATCCCCATTCTAAATGTATAGATGACTGTTTACATTAAAAAATTGCTAGAGGGCGAGTGTTCTTGCTGGAGAGAGACAGAGAGAGAGGGAAACTGAGAAGGCACCCATTGTGGGGGATGGTCATGCCACAATCTCTTCTCCTTCATTCTCCTTTTGGGATTTTGAGCATGCTGGTACACATGTACAGCTCAATTAATAACTGTCCCGAGCAGGTCATGTGGAATATAGTCACCTTAACCACCACCACTAGTTGGTCCTAGAGATGGCTCTTAAACGAATGCATCCTAGAATTATAATTTTTTTTTTACTAATAAAAAAGTAGAGCTCAAATAAAAATATAAATTTACAGGCTGAAATTTCGAATTTGAAATCCTTTATGTCATTCACTTGACCATAGGTGAACAGGGTCAAAATACTGTTTGAGGACCAAATTTATTATCTGCAATGAGAGGGCACAAATACAGATGATTTAAAAAATCCCTTCCAATGTGTATACTCTGTATTTCTATGAGTAAAATAAGGAAAGTCTACTTATAAAAACATTGTTTATAAATATTGCTAAAAATAAAATGCAAGACAAAAGGAATGGGTAATTTCTTTTTTTGTTTGTTTTTACTGAGGAAACATTTGGGAGATTGTTAACTCCAAAATTGTGTTCTTAATAGATCTGGATGAACGATATCTCTGTTTATAAAAAGCACTGAGGATGTTTTGGACCACAAAGTGGTAAACCAGGTTTAAATATAAATAAGAGTGATCTAACTTTAGCTTGTGTTTAATATGCCTCATGTTTTGCTCATTACCACACTTAATCTAACAATGAATCTTTGAGGTACCATGAATGTTATTAACCTCCTATACCTGGACAAAAAATATTAATGGAAAAGTATTGGGTCATTGGAAAGGTCACAGCATGTTTTTCTATGCAAAAATGTGTCATTTGTGACTCACTTCTTCTGATTTTTATAAAGAGAGAAGTCTCGTATGTTTTATTCTGCTTGAGCATCATCTAGCTTCCAATGGGGATGAAACAATGCCATTCTGCATCACACTGAGAAGGCCGTTTCTTCAGGATGAGGTTGGCTGGCTAGTTCATTTCAGACGCGCACCTCTATTTCAAGAATACGGGAGGACAAAGACATAGTCTTCCATTCAGCCTGGAATGTGTCCTTCCTCTGGTCACCTCTAGCAACTAGACCTGAGATATTCCATAGAATATTGTAACAAAGAAAGGCCAGCTGGAGGCATGGTGGTTAAGGTGCTGGATTCTCACATAGTTGACTGTAGTTTGAGTTCTGGACTGGGTGGCTTGAAAAATCACTCTGTGTGTGTGTGTGTGTGTGTGTGTGTGTGTGTGTGTCTGTGTGTGTGGGTGCATACCCAAAATCCCAGGAGGAGAATGGAAGAGAAGGGATTGTAGCTTAACCATCCCCACCGGGGAGTGATTTCTCATCATCTCCCTTTCTGTCTCCTGTCAGTACACACACACTATGGCAAAAACTTTAAAAATAAATAAATAAAAAGGAATATTGTGACAAAGAAAATCTCAAATGACATTATAACATCAAGGTACAAAACTAACTTACAAAGCCATATGAGCAGATAAATACAGAGGTAAAATTAAACTAAGCAAAAACTATAAAAGGCAAATTAAATTACATCAAATTAAAATTAAACTGAAATTTTCAATAATAAAAAATTAAAATTTCCAAATTTCAAATTGTATAATATTTAAATATAATGATAAGAATTACTGGGTCAACAGGTGTTGTGGTGGTTAAGGTGCTGGATTCCCATCTGACCCATCATGGTTTGAGTCTCAGACCAGCAGCTTGAAAATTGCACTGGGCACATGTGTGTGCATGCCCAAAATTCTAAGAAGAGAGTGGAGGAGAAGGGATTGCAGCATGGCCATCACCCCCGAGGGGTGATATCTCACTTTCTCTCTCATTGTTTTTGTCTCTGTCTCACTCTCTGCATGCACATATGCCCTAAGACAAAAACCTCTAAAAAAACTATTAGAAAGTAGTACATTACTTGATAATTGGGCCAGAATCTTGGATGGACTGTCACTCATTGCTGGTCATAGTATGATTAGTGACCATAATTGTGTAGTCAGAGAAGGTCTGACCTTGATAACTCTGAGGTACAAGCAATCCCGGTCTAATCCACCGTGCTGAAAAAGCCCTGGAATCAGGACAGTTGAGAAATGAGAAACAGATAAAAGAGAGTAGGGAGAAACAATATGTCTGGAAAGAGAGAGCCAAAAATGAGACCATTACATTGCTTTTCTTTTCATTTGTTTGGTTGTTTGTTTTAAGTTATGATAGTGAGCATGTGTGCATACATCAGAGAGAGAGAGAAGTACCTTTGATGGGGTCTGGTCATGTCATAAGTCCCTTTCTCCAGCCTTCTGGTTTGTCAGGATATGGCGCATGTACATGTGCCCAATGTGTTTCAGATCAGCTAGGTGGGGGATCCGAACTCGTGGTTGGCTGTGTGACTTTCAGCACTGCAGTCAAATATACTATGGACTGGGCTATCTAGGCTGAACTTATTTATTATTTTTTAAAATTTTTTGCTAGAGGGCACGTATGCACACACACCTGGCATGAGTTTAAGCCACTGGGTCCAGGACTTGAAGTGCAGTCGACTACATGGGAGTCCAATGACATAGCCATTATGCCAACTGCTGGTCCCCAGGCTTATACTCTTAATATATTAGTCATATTCTTGAATTTTCCTATGCCCCATAATCAATAAAATATCTTTTTCTTTTTTTATTGTTTCAGCCCTTCTAAACAACTGTTTTGGTAATTGATTATGAATACATGCAAACTAGTGAGTCAGCAAGGTGTCGTAATAAGTCACGTTGACTAGTCTTCATTAACAAACTTGGGACAATTTACTTCATCTCTCTGGTCTTACTTGTCTCATCATTAAAAACACTCATATCTGATGCTATTGTTGAATAAAAATGTATGTGTATTTGGCAAATATTTTATACTTAATTCTCATAATAACCCTAGGAGAGACATAAAGATATTATTGCATTTCAAAATGAGGAAAATGGTGCTTAGAAAAATCAATGTAACTTGTCTAAGGATACAGAGCTTGTAAATGGCAAGATGTCTGAATGTAAACCCTGGACTCTTGACCTTTAAATGATACTGTATTTCCCCATACCACCAGGTATTTGGATTGGAACATTTCCTAATGTGTTTTCATGGATCAGTACAACTAAGGGAAGTTGAAAAAGATTCTCTTTAAATAATTGGAAAATAGGGACCTAAAGAAATAAAGCTATTCTCTTTTCCTTTTTTTAAAAAAGAATTCTTTTATTTAACTTTATTTATTTATTTTAATTTGACCAGAGAAAAACAAAGTGAGAGAAAGAGAGGAAAAGTGAGAAAGCAAGCTGCCAAGTTCAGGACTCGAACCATGGTCCACCATGTGGAAGTCCAACACCCTTAACCACCATGCCACCTGCCAGCCCAAAAGTTATTCTCTTTTCTAACACTCTTCTCAGATATTTTGCTGTAGTAATGTACACTATATATTACCAGAAAGAAAATATGATCCAAAATATTCTGCAAACTCATTTTTTGTTGTTTTCTTTGCTGCGGGGTGCATATGCTTGCAAGAGTGAGAAGACAGAGAAAGAGAGAAGGATAAGGCACCCTCTCCTGGGACGAGTTAATTCTGCAATCCCTTCTCCACTTTTTCATTCTGTCTGGATATCGGGCACCCATATACTTATGCCCTGTTTTTTCTTTTTTTTAAGAGAGATTTTTCTATAGGGTGCATGTGCTCACTTTAGAGAGAGAGAGAGACAGAAAGCAAGAAATCACACCCCAGGAAGAAGGCCATGCCACAATCCTTTCACGTCCATTTTCCTCTTGAGATTTTGGGTATGCATGTACATACTCCTGGTGTGAGTTTTAAGCCACCAGGTCTGGCATTCAAACTGCAGTCGATTACACGGGAGTCTAATGACTTAACCATCACCCCATTTGCTGGTCCTCCCTGCATATTTTTCAGACCACTTGGACAGGGATTCAAACTGTGGTCAGCCACGTAGGATTTTGTTCTTTTAATCACTAGGGTATGGGGTCATTCTATAAACTCATTTTGACAATAGAATCTTTTTATTTTCCCGAAATAATATGTAGGGTTTGCATACTACAGAAGGCACTTTGTGAATTGTTATACTAAAATAATGCTATAGTTTAACACTTCCTTTTTATAATATATCATTTCTGAAGTGTTAGTGAGCCAAAGAAGCTCTGTCACACCTCTCAGTTGGCAGTTACATTTTAGTAAGCATGTAAAAACTAAATAATTATGCTAGTTAACGCAATAGGATCTGAAGATTTGGGGGTGGATAGAGTTCCTTGTGTTCTTCAAATCTCAGTAATTCAATTCATGAAGAGTTTATGGATAATCTGTTTTGTAAGAAATGCTAATCCCTCCTCATAGAGGTACACTAGAGATTTCGAAGCTCATGAATCTGAAATATCAAACCAACATACTGAAAAACAACATGTGGGGAAAAAGTTGGTGATCAGACAGATGAGTGGTATGCGGCCAACAGATAACTGCTCCTTTACGTCACTTCATCTTTCTAACTTTCTTCCTTCACTACCTCTGTTTTTAAATGACAGATGATTGTGTGCCTATACTTGGCAAATGTTCTGTCCCTACATTTTCTTTTATCAGATCATGCACATAGGTTGTAACCATTTAATTTATACATTTTGAATTTACCTAAGCAGTAGAAGTGGATTTTAACAATGGTGTGATCTTGCCTAACCTCTTTTATCCTCCCAAACTTGAATTTCATTCACTGTGTAGTTGATCATAATCTTTTTGGAAATTTTCATGTTCTATAAATAAATTAAAAAAATAAATAAGTAAGTAAATCCTGGTTGTTTATAGCAATGGGAACAGGTTCATTAGGTGTTTTTCCTCCATGGAATACAGTTTCAAAGCCTTAGCATTATTATGTGAAAATATTCATAATAATGGCAGGAGGCATTCATTATACACCAACATTTTAATAAGTCCATCTGTTGGAACTTGGGTGATTAATGGTTCTTTGATAACTTGTTTTACTTAGTACATTTTAGTTCATGTATTAGCAATTTCATACCTACTCAAAGTTGTATGTTCTTGAGCTTTCCAAAGCGAGATTTTAATTAAACAGAATGGGAAATAAAACACACACACACACACACACACACACACACACACATTGTTGCATTCCTTTAATGTTTTATGAACAGAATCGTTTTTCCAATATATGAAATTCATTTTTTAAGGAATATTTCCCCAAAGAGAAAAAAATAAAATGTAAACTTGCATCTTTTGAATGCTTGCCAGGTAACAGTCAGCCTACAATATACGCCTTCCAGAACTAATTAAGGAGCCACATTATTATCTATACAAACAGAATAAAAGCTTTCTGCAAGCATATACTCGATGTGTGGAAATTCTGTCTGGACCAGCTGTCAATTTCTGGGCTCTCTTTTTTCCTTTGAAGACTATTCATAAAATGGAGATAAACACATTCCCTACCTACAGTATAGGTGTACTTGAAAACGTTTAATGCATCAGGGCATTTGGGAGATTATTTTAATGGATTTTTACCAAATCATGTTTTGACAGTCAATTTAAATACATTTAAGTTACCACTTTCACGTATGCTAGAATCCAGTGGGAAACAGAAAAGTTCTCTTGTGGAATGATGGAGGACGCTGATGATAAAAGGCTCCATTCAAAAGAAAAAACTCAATAAAGGAAACATGAGTTAGTCAAAGTGCCGTGGTTGAGAAAATATTCTTTCCTGTCCACGTAATCGAGTCTAAGTCACGTAGATTAAGGGAAGCTGCTGCAACAGAATTCATATTTAATTCTCTTGCTAACTGGTGAACTTTTGAACCACTGTAATATGACTGTGCATAATAACAATAAATAGAAAATATTTTTTTTCCTCTTTCCTAGTGAAATGAAACATGGCTGCTTTTGACAAAGTCCTTAGCTTCAGAAATAAATGCTCAATTTTTTTTTATTTACTCACCTAAAGTAAAAGTCACCAGGACTTTGTATGCTGCTTCCGTTCTTCACCACACTGCGTGCGACATGAGCAGTAAGCAAAGGCATAGTCCAAATACACAACAAAATACTTTCAGCCAAAATGTTTTGAATTTTTTTGCTATATTGATAGATATTGAAATCCAGAAATTGTTCATATCCATAAAGTTATTTAAGACTGCAGGACCAAGGACCAGCAGATGGCATGATAGTTACGTTGCTGGACTCCTAAGTAGCAGTCCACAACGGTTTGAGTCTCGGACCCAGTGACTTAAAACACACTAGTGTGTGTGCAAGTGTGTCCAAAATCCCAAGAGGAGAATGGAGGAGAAGGGATTGTGGCATAGCCATCTCTTTTAAGGGGTGATTTCTCTCTTTCAGTCTCTCTCTGTCTCTCTCTGTCTCTCTGATGAGCACACCTGCCCTATAGCAAAAATCGCTCTAAAAAAATAAATAAATAAAGACTACAGGGCCAAATGATGGTGCAATGGTATCACAATTGGACCCACATAGGAATGGGTCTGTGCTTGTTTCAGTGGGTCTTCTAGATCACACCCAGGCATGTGTTCCTGCCCGTGATCCTGGCAGCTCAGACTGGGGATGGCTCGTGGCTTGAGGACCCTGTTGGAGATTCCTGTCACCATCTCTATCCCCTAGTCTCTCTCTGACTTTTTCCTTCATGGAAGAAATTAATGAACATTATATATATATATAAGTATGAGTATAATAATATACTGCATATTTTTGTTGATTTCTTGGTATGTTCCAGCTCTATGCTAAATGTTTTACATAATTATTTCATTTAATTTATTCTATGATCTGGGAAGTTGATATAATAAATTTCACTTTACTGGAAAAAAAGAACCCAGAGAGTTAGTGAGTAGCAAAACTGAGATGCAGATTTGGGATCACCTGACTTCAGATCTTTTGTATCTCACTACTTACATCTACACACAATTTGATGAAAAATGTTCCAATTTTGTTCATTTATTTCTTTTTAAAAATTATGCTACATATTAGAAAAGTTGCATTATTTTTCTGTTATCTTTATAGGACTAGTCAGTATTATTTTCATAATGTCAAAAATAGAAATAAACATCAATTTTATTCTTGCTTTGCTTATGGGTATATTTTTCAGATTATTTCTCTCATGTCATTGTGCCTTAAGGTAGAATTTATAAATGCACACTTTGCTCCATTTCATCCCAAATATGGGCTAAAATAGGATTTGCAGTAATTAAGCTTATCCTCTGGCTCAAGCCTTTCTTAACATGTTAGTATGCCTTTACTTTTTTTTCTTTAAGAGAGATGTTTTGCTATAGGGTATATGTGCTTGCTGGAGAGACAGAGAGAGACAGAGAGACAGAAGGTGAGAAAACATCTGCCCAGAGGGATGGCCATGCCTCAATCCATTCTCTTCTCGGGCCTTTGGGCATGCACGCACACACACCTGGTATGAGCTTTAAGCTGCCGGATCTGGGACTTGAACCACGATTGACTATGTGGGAGTTCAGCAATATAACCATTATGACATCTGCTGGTTCCAGGAAAATTAATTTTTAAAATGGTTGGTCTAAGTATTTAAATATTGGCTGGACCATGACAGTTTTAGAAGTAGACTTTTAGAAAGGCTTTTGATAATAATATCTTACTAAGAGTAGTAAACCATGATTCATAGAAAGTAATTGTCTAGGACAGCAAGTCATGACTTGTATAGGCAAACGTCAAATATCTGTACTCATTTTATAGGAGGACCTTGGTAAGGCTTTATGTGCAATCTTCTGTTATTAGTTACCAATATATCTTGAGTAGAGTAGCTACAGATGGCTGACAAAATAGCTGCAAGCTAATTTGAAAGTGCAAAAAAGAAAGTGGAGTTTAATAATTTAACATTTAAAATAAATTAATTCTTGATTAAATGGGCTACTTTATAATTGTGTAGTTATGTTAAGGTGACCCAACTGATAACTTTATTTTCATTCTGTGCATGAGCTAATATATTTGACCTACTGCATGATGGGTTTGTATGTGGAACTTGTTAATAGATGTTAGTGGAAAAGTCATGATAATTATGAGAGTTTCCTTTTGGTGAGCAAACTGTAAGTTTATTTTTTTTTTCAGGAAAAGAAGGAAAATAATATTATTTGCTGCTAACCATGTATTGTATTGGAGTGCTTATGTAAACTATTTTATAATCTAATAATTGGGTAATCCCAAATTTCCCAACTGGTATGATTGAAGAAATTGAGACTCAATTTGGTGAGATTGCCCAGGATTGTCTAAAGTTGAGTACCAGCAAAGCTTGGAATTTCCAATGCACGGAAGGTCTAAATGCCTGGAACACTGTAACTCTCAGAAAACCTAAATAATAGATCAAATATTTTATACATAGGACAATAAAGCTATAACATATTAGCATACCTACAATATGTGTTTCCATTACTAATAACTACTACTAATTAATTTTTTTTGCTAGAGGGTGTGTGTATGTGCATAAAAGAGAGAGAGAAAACATCCTCCAGTGGGACCTGGTCATTCTGCAATCCCTTTTCCTCCAATTCCCTACCCTGGGCACTCAGTCATAACTCCACCATGTTTTTCAAACCCTTATAAACTGTGTGGAATCCAGCTTCCTCTGTACCATCCATGTCTAATCAGTGTGCTATGGGACTGGTTGCTATAAATTTTTCATGCTTTTGGACTTAGTCACTCGAATTATGGAAATATATAATAAAATTAATACAATTCCACAAGTATAATAAGTAACTTAATACAGTTATTAGTAAAAGCAGAAATCTGGAAATTAAATCACTGAACTAGAAGACTGATTAATTAAAATGTTGTTACATCATATGATAGAATATTATGTACTCATTTTTTGTACTCATTTTAATATATTTTTCTTAAAAATATAAAAATGGAATTTACAAGGTCATATCTCTATAAATATATGCAGTGGAAAATAAACAAGGAAATTTAAAATATTCCAGTGGTGATTTTCTCCAAATGATGGCATTATAGGTGACTTAAAAAATTCTCCATGGGCCAGCAAGTGGCATGGTGGTTAAGACATTGGATGTCCACTTGACCAATGACACTTTGAGTCTCAGACCTGGTGAGTTCAAAATCATGCTGTTTTTCTTACCACATTCAAATGCAAAAATGTAAAGTTCATGATTTACTAGGTATAAATAAGATATCAGAACAAGGACCAGCAGATGGCATATTGGTTACTTCACTGGACTCCCACATGGTCAACCGTGGTTCAAGTCCTGGACCCGCTGACTTGAAACTCATGCTGGGCATGTGTGCGTGCATGCCCAAGAACCCAGGAGGAGAACAGAGGAGAAAGGATTGTGGCTTGGCCATATCCCATGTGGGGGGTGATTTCTCTGTCTCTCTCTATCTCTCCAGTGAATGTGTGTACCCTGTAGCAAAAATCTCTCTCTTAAAAAAAAAAAAAAGGATGGGGTCCAGCAGGTGGCATGATAGTTAAGGCGCTGGATTCTCACATGGCTGACCAGGGCTTGAGTCCTGTACCTGGTGGCTTGCTCTCCTACTTTGTCTCTCTCTTTTTCTCCCTGATGAGTGCATGTGCTCTATGGCAAATTAAAATAATAATAATAATAATAATAATAAATAAATAATTTTTTTTAAAAAAAGGATGTCAAAACAAAAATGAGTTTATTGAAGAAAATATATTAATTCTTCTAAAAGGTGAGCTGGGACATATTCTGCAAACTGTGTCTTCATTCTTCCTTAACTCTTCTGGAATCATTGGCATATACTAATCACTCAGCTTGATCATATGGAACCAAATTTGGAGCATTATTTCTCCCAAGAGTAGTTATTAAACACTGACTAAATGTTATAAAATACTTACTAAAATTTTATTTGGCAATCTTTTCAAGAAAATGTAATTTAATACACATAGAAAAGGCTAGCATGCTTTTAATACCCCTTCTGGAGAGGTGAAAATGTATACATGACAATGGGCAAGATTAGAATGTCCTGTAAAATTGAGCTGAAAAAAAAATTAGGGAGAGACCTGCTTTTAAATGCAGTTAAATAGAAAATTTGCAGAACATTTTAAATGGACTCAACTTAAAGATTTTAAATGGATTAAATGAAATAGGTCCATGCCACGCTAACCTTGGAGCAAGAGACTTGCTGGAGTGTGATTTATTCATCACTAAAATCTTTGACAGCTCCAGCTTTATAATTTACCGGAGAAAATGGTGTGTAGAGGTGAGATCTGAGAGTTGAAAGAACAACTCCTCTCATGAAAATACCTCTTTAATCGGTACCTAAAGCTTAGTCCAGGGAAGGGCTATGCTTTGGGTCTTCAGTATTTTCATCAAGAACGTAGTGCACAGAATGTCGGGGAGACTCAGGTTTGGATTCTAGCTCTGCCACTTACTAGATATGACCTTAGATAAAAAGACTAAACTTTCTGAGTACACAATTCCTTTATCCATAAAATCTGGTTAACAATACTTAACTTCTACCCTTACCTCAAAGAGATTAATAAAACTATAGTGAATTCAAAACAGTAAAAATCACTCCTGGAAAGTAATTGTCTCCCAATAAATTAAAGAAAATGTTTAAGAGTTTGTTATTTGAATGATTTCTTTTAGCTAACTGGTGGAGGGAACTGTGTAGAGTGTGTTTTTGTTTTTGTTTTTCTTTCTTTTTTTTTTTTTTTTTTTTTACCAGAGACTATATGCATATATGCACTTGCTCAGAGACAGAGAATGAGGGAGAGGAAGAAATTACTCTTGGAACAGGGCATGGTCACGTCACAATCCCTTGTCCTCCATGTCTCCATCCTACTGGGATTCTGGCCATGCACACACATATGACCATCATTGGTTTTCAAGTTGTCAAGTCCGGGACTCAAACTATGTGGTCAACTATGTGGGATCTAGTTCCGTTTCCCACGAGGCTGTGAGCCTGGCCCATGCTTCTTGATCCTAATGTAGAACAGTGACCATGAAAGTCAGTGTAGGTGATTAATCTAGAGACAAACTAAGACACATATAAGGGCAACTTTTGATAATTTTATAATAATTTTTTTCTTAATATAAATATGCTACTTGCTCCTCTATAATCTTTAAAAAAAGTTTTTTTAATTCTTTATTTATTCCACAAATGAGAGAGACACAGAGAAAAAGAGACAGACAGAGCAACCCCAGCAGGGTCTTGATACTGTGTTGTCCTAGCTTTAGCCAGCTCAGGACCATGATGGAGATATGACGTGGGCCAGCCTCGCAGAGCATCGTGTTTTAGTTTTATGGCTGCACCGCTGTCCACTCCTTCCTTAGGAACTACACAACAAGCTGTCCCTTGCATAATTTCCTTTTCCTTTTTCTTTTTTGGGAGATAGGAAGCCATAGGATTAACTTACAAAAAAAGAAAGGAAGAAAGAAATAGATTAAGTGAGAGTATCAAACATTGCCATCTGGAACCAGTTGGGGCACAATAGTTTTAAAAATGTAATGCTTCCGTGGCCGGGTTCTGCCCCCGCGTGCCGTGGCCGGGGCTCTGCCCTGCGTGCCGTGGCCGGGGTCTGCCCCGCGGGCCGTGGCCGGGGTCTGCCGCGCGTGCCGCATCAGCTGATGGCCGTCTCTGCTTTCCTGAGCCGCGTTCCTGAAACTGTGTTCCATAGAGATTCACCTACATTTGCGGGGCTGCACGAGACCCACCCTTGGTCCAGCCCTGAGTGCAGTCTATGTTTCCTATTGTTGGGAACTTTATGATCTGATAATTGGAAAAAAAAATCATGTTTATCATAAAAAATAATTAGAATAATAATAATGATTGGGGGAAACATAGGAAAGATATTGAATGTTGAAGCGGGGAGATTAATGTCTCTGTACTGACTGACATGCATGGCATTCCCTTTTGAAAAAGCAATGTAATACACTGTAAAGTTATATGTAATTCAATGTAATAAAAAAATAGATAATAAAAAAAATAAAAAAAAATAAATTAAAAAAAAAATGTAATGCTTTGCAAGGTAGATCCACATAGGAAGGTTCTGGGTTCATATCCTGAGAATTCCGAGTACGCTAGTCACATGCCAGGCTATGATCTGGTGTTGGTTAGGACTGGGGGTGGGTTGCAGCAGTGAGGCCCTGTTGGGAGTACTGTGTCTGCCTGATTCATCTCTCACTCTCTCTGTCTCTCTTACTCATTAGAGAAATACACTTTTTTTAAAAATTGCCATTTATATTTTTCACAATTTCTAGGTATTCTTTACGTATCTTTTCCTTGCATACTTTTCTAATATGATGTTAATAATAACACGAATTTAAAAACATGTATTTAAGAATAAGAAAATGTTTAAATATATCATTATTCAGTTATTTTATCATTCAGTTATTGTGTAGAGCATTATGCAATAATTGAAAATGACTTAAAATTATAAGACAGAAAGGATAAATATGTATATATTTATAAGCCCAGAGGTAGAAGATTGGGAGAAAATGCAGAATACTTATAGAAAATATATTTATAGGAGACATTTTTCTCTCTTTTCTGAAAAGAGCTTATATTGCTTTTCCAGAACCCAAACAAAATAAAATAATGGTTGAAGGGTGACTTTTTCAGTGTCTGTAGATAGCCTGACATCAGAACAGCCAGGAGGCTACACTGGACCACCTCTGCACTGGTGACAATGTGTAATACAATACTCTGATGGATAAAGGAATAGTGTATATGTGTATCAGTTTCTAGTCCCAAGAACTATTCTCTATTGACAAGTTTCCTAAGCAGACTCTGATGAAAGTAACAGGTTTCTGACACATGCTTTTTGCATATTTTATGCTTTGGAGATGAAACCGTATTGTGATAGAAATCAAGCTCTTCACAGTTAAGTATCATTGATTTACTTGAAATTAATGGCCACTAGATCTTAATAACTGGAAAAAGTGACTTAAGCGCAAGATATCAGTCTCGTTGAACACTTCCCCTTTACCACTGGCTAGCTCACTTCATTTGACCTTGAGCTTTCCTTGTACTTTTTCACATGACACTATGGAGACTACGGGAGCCACCAGCCAGCAGCTGGCAGCATCTGGCCTCAAGGCAGTGACATCATGAAGGTCGCAGTCACATTTCTCCAGCATAGGCTTGAAGAAAGTTTAGTGACCAAATACTCTTATTTAAATTTTCTGTAAATAAGCAAACCATGCAAGTCCCAAAATGAAGAATTACATTTGAACCATGAGCTCCTTTACCTTGGTAAAATACCAAAGTAATACATCCAAAAAGCAAGTTATTAAGGCTCGATGATAGTGAACAAGTAGCACACACCACACTGCTCTTGTGTTACAGTGTGCAGCTCAGACAACTGAAGTTCTAGGTTAATTGTACAGATTCTCTTGCTCGTTTTGCTTCTTTCTTGGTACCTTCTGTTTCTTCTTTATTTATTAATATTTGTTTAGAGAGAGATTTTTGCTATCAGGCATGTGATCTCACCAGAGAGACAGATTGAAGCTATTTCACAATACCTTCTCTTCCATTCTCCTCTCAGGATCTTTGGCATGCACACACACGCACCAGTGTGAATTTTAGCCCATGGGTCTGGGTCTCAAACCGTAGTAGACTATGTGGGAGTCCAGCAACATAACCATAACACTATCTGCTGATCCCTTGGTATATTTCTTTTTAAATTTATCAGCAGATAATAGTAGATGAACTTCAAAAGTCGATCATAGCTCAGAAGCTCTGGGAATATGTAAAAGTCAGTTGGAAAAGCTGAGCATATTTGCTTGTGTTCTTATTACCAATTCACGAATCACTTATGAATCTTGAAACGTAATATATTTCCCTTGTTCTCATGTCAAGGAAGCTGTTGGCAGACAACTTTTTGTGAGTCTCTTACATTTCTGCTTATTTTGTGAGCAGAGTACAATGTCTTCATTCTGGACTGTTTTCTAGGATGTTTGTGTAGTGAGAAGTCTTGGTAGATAGAATGCCTTCTCTGAATCACAGAGTTCTGCCTTCTGTCCTGTGTAATAAAGATAATATCTCTCTCTGGGGCAAAGGTCTAGGAGAGTTGTTTGCTGCCTATTAGAATATCTTGCAACTTTCTGCATTTGATAGTCTTCCCGGCTAAACGAGCAAACTTAACTGTGTGCAGCACATCCATACCATTCACCTGATTCACTCTGCGTTGTCGTCGTGAGTCTTGTCCCTAAGACAAAGAGGGGCCAAGAAGAACCAATGCTAAAAAAAAAACAAAACAAATAAACAAACAAACAAAAAACCTATGCTGCTATTGTGTTATCTTCCACCAGTACTAAGAAAACTAGCAGACCAACTAGTGTGCTTGTAAGAGGGCAAAACTTCAAACCATTCATGGTCCTTGGTAGAAGAGTTTGCTCAGTTATCTTCAGCAACAGCATGGCATCTATTGTTTTGTATCTCTACGTCACTTTTTATATGAATTTTTTCTTAAGTTTTGCAATAGGCTGCATGTGCTCTTTGGAGCGAGACAGAGGGAGGGAAAGTGAGAATTGTGTATTCAATATTATTTATTATTATTTGTTTAAATTTGCTATAGGGAACAGGTGCTTACCAAAGACACACACACACACACACACACACACACATACACACACACACACACACTGAGAGAAAGAGAGAGAGAGAGAGAGAGAGAGAGAGAGAGAGAGAGAGAGAGAGAGAGGAAAGCAAACTGCCAGGTCTGGGTCTCAAACCACAGTCAGTCATGTGGGAGTCCAGTGCCTTAAACCATCATGCCAAGAATCAACCCTCCAAGGGGGATAGCCATGCTGCAATTCCTTATCCTCCATTCTCTTCTTGAGATTTTGGGCATGCACAGATATGTGCCTGGCATGATTTTCGAATAGCCAGGTCTGGGATTCAAACCATGATTTACCTTATGGGAGTCCAGTACCTTAACTACCATATAACCTATTGGATGTTTTCAATAAACTTTTCAATCTCATTTTTTGTTTTTTTAGACTACCTCTGGAATTCTGGAATGCCTACTACATGTTTTACTTTGTGGCACAAATGAATAGTATGTAGATATTAGGTGTGTGAAGATGTGTAAAAGAAAATATTAAGATTCAGATGTAAGACAAAACCATTGATTCCTTAGAGTGAGGTGTTTTGTTTTGTTTTTGTTTTCTGAGAGAGAAATGGATCTGATAATAAGAGAAAGAAGAAGCCATAGAAAATCCATAGCATGACCTCATTTCCTTATTTCTCCCCTTTTCTCTCTCTACTTCTGATATCTCTGTAGTGGCCTAGTTTCATTCTTTGTTAATTCTAGGGAGGGTCATTGTGATAAGGGCTGTGCAGACACAAGGGAAAACAGAGTAAAAGAATGACAGAAGATAGAAAAGAAAAACCAAGAGACAGGTTAGAAATAGAATTTTCTCCTTTCGATCTTTTCATGGCTTTTTATTCTGTTTTCAGTACTCTGAAAACAATGAGTTGCAGCTTAAAGCTTAAGTTTTTACCAAGTAGCCATTTTAGAGGAAAAATTTAAGTGGATTCTTACTAACCCAGTAACTTTCTATATTTGATCATTCCTATTATTTATATAGAAATATTATATCTGATTGCATTGGGGAATCTCAATTTACTTAGGTTAGAAATCTCTTTACTAGTTTAAGAGAAGTAATCTGGGGACTAAAGGATGGGTTCTGTATTTGGAGTGTTTTGTTGGACACAGTCAATGAAGAAACCTCTTTAAAGATTGGAGAAATGGAGAATGAAGTTTGGGAGTTAGGAAGAAAGCATTTGATCAATTTTCTAGAGAAAGGTAGATAATGTAAGACAGAAATAAAAGATTATAGAAGAGGACCAACCAGTGATGCGGTGGTTTAGGCAGCTGCATTCTGCATGGCCAACTTTGCAGTTAAGAGTCCAGACGAGTGGCTCGTTGTCTATTAAGGTAGTTGGAATTCTTTCTAAGTTATTCGTCTCACTTCTGAAGAGCTCACAAATCTGCCTACATACAGATATTCTACCTAGCTTCTTGTGTCAATGCAAATAGCTGTTTTTCAAGTCTGTGTGTTGGGAAAGTGAGTGAACTTCATCTTCCCTGTTAATGCATCTAGGTACCACTCATTAAGATTGTTTTCTGTGTTCCTAATTTTTTATTCTAGCCTCTTTTGGGGTCAAGACTTGTTTAAATCATAAGTGGGTTCCCCATTATCTTTAGAGCAGCTTCTCCTCTCAACTGACCAGACCAGGGCAATTGTCAAGTTTGCTTGTCAATGCACAGTCTTTGGTTTAGCCAACATGTGTTTTTCCTGTCCTAGAATGACCTGAAAGTTTCTTAAAGCTAAAACTTACATAAGAATTTATTGTTGGCTTGTTATAAGTCTGGGAAAATCAGCACCTGTTACTGTTCTGAGTGGGATTCTCTCAGATTTGTATTCAGAAGGATGAAATGTCATCCTAGATGGCTATGGGTACTTAAGCGCATTTCAGCCGCCCTTCTGTTGGCTTTCACAGGCAGCCTTGGTCAATTACTTTGGAGGGTCAGAAGAATGCTAACATGCCAGAAACTGACAGGCTAAAAATGATCACTCTGAAAGAGTATGTACAAACAAATATTGTCACTGGAGACACGGGTAAGGCTGGCTCTAGAATTTGCTTCATAAATAGCACGTTGTCAAATACATATCTATATGGTGCCAAACTTCCGAATGAAAACTGAAATTTTTAGTCAATTATCTGATTTTTTTTTACAGTAAAAATCATTCCTTGCCCTGAAAAGACACTACATTCTCTCTATATCATAAAGCAAAATGTTGGATTATTAGGACCAGTAGATGGTATAATGTCATCTCTACATTAAATTATGGATTAAAGTGAAAGGAATAGTTCATAGGTCTGTTAGTTCATTTTCATTCAGTTTGGGCACATGGCATTTTTAAGGCCATTGCACTGAAGATTATTTTAGAATTACATATATACAATGAAGTCCAAAATGTCAAGTCTGTAACTTTGTTTCACCTATGTAATTACTGCTCAGACCAAAATAATGAACATTATCAGAATCCAGAAGCTCCCACATGCATTCTCCTGTCATTACTGCCAAAAGATAGCCATTATTCTGACATCTTTTAGAGATATTTTTACTATAGGGCACATGTGCTCGCCAGAGAGACAAAGAGACAGAAAGCCAGAAATCACACCTGAGAGGGATGGCCATGCTGCAATCCCTTCTCCTCCATTCACCTCTTGAGATTTTGGACACATATGCACACATACTTGACATGAGTTTCAAGCCACCAGATCCACTACTCGAACCACAATTAACTACATGGGAGTCCAGTGATGTAACCACCACACCGTCTGCTGGTTCCTCATTTTTCTGACTATCATCATTAGTTTATTTTAATGTTTACTTTAAATAATTGGAATAACATGTTATTTTTAAATTTGCTATAGGGCTCACCAAAAAGACAGTGAGAGAGATTTAAAAAAAGTAACAAAGTACATCCTAGAAAGGATGACTATGCTTCAATTCCTCCTCCGATCTCCTCTCAGGATTTTGAGCATACATGTCACGTGCCCAGCATGTTTTTCAAGCCATTGGGTTTGAGACTTAAACCATACAACTGGCTCTGCTTCAGAATCGGTCATATGTTAGGCCACAAAACAAATTTTAATAAATTTAAGAATATTAAAATTATATTAAGTATCTTTTCCTATCACAGTGGTATGAACTTAGAAATCAATAATAGGAGGATAATTGCAAAATGCACAAGTATGTGGACATTAAACAGAACAATTCTGAGTAACCAATGGGCCAAAGATGAAATCAGAAGGAAAATTAAAAACCAAAATAATTGGAAGAAATAAAACTGGGTTCCATTGAGTTTCTTGAATTCGAATGTATATTTCCTTGCCCAGATTTGGGAAGTTTTGAATTATTAAATATTTAAATAAACTTCCTGCCTTTTTCCCTCTCTTCTCTTCTGGGAATTCTCTACTTTATATATTGGTCAGGTTCATAGTAACACATCCCTCAGGTTTAAAATTTTTCTTTCTTTTTGCTTTTCTGACTGATCAATTATAAGTGACCTGTCTCTCATTTTGCTTGATAAAATCTATTATTCAACACTTCTAGGGATTTTTAAAAAAAATGTTATGCTTTTCATATTTATTTGCTTACTTATTTATTTTAGTTTGCTTTAGGGCATGTGTGCTTGCTAAAGAGAGAGAAAAAGAGAGAGTCAGAAAAAGAGAGAGGAAGAGAGAGAGAGGGAAAGAGAAAGCTCACCCCAAGAGCATGGCCAAGGTGCAATACCTTCTCCTGCATTCTCCTTTTGGGATTTTGGGCACATATGCACATATGCCTGACACATTCTTTAAGCTACTAGGTCTGAAACTAGAACTGCATAGTTGACTATGTAGAAGCCAGCCACATTAACCACCACACCACTGGCTAGCCCAAAAATTTGTTACATTCTTAAGCTACAAAGAATTTCTGGTTTTGTTTTTGCTTTTACTCTTTAAAAGTCTTGTTGATATTCTCATTTTGTCCATGCATAATGTGTCCCAGCTTGTTGATCATTTTTATAATGATTGTTTTGAATTCTTTGTCAGGTAATTCATAAGCCTCTATTTCTTTCTTTCTTTTTTTTAATGTTTTTGCCATAAGGTGCTTACTCTCACCAGAGAAAGACAGTGAGAAATCACTCCCAGGAGGAGATGGCCTTGCTACAATTAGTTCTCCTCCATTCTCCTCTTGGAATTTTGGGCACGTGCACTGCTGGGTTTGAGATTCGAACTCTGGTCGGCCATGTAGAAGTCCAGCACCTTACCCACCACACTATTTGCTGGCCCTGAACCTCTAATTCTTTAGAATTGAATTCCAAAGATTTATTTCTTTAATTTGGTCTATGTTTTTTTGTTTCTTCATGTGCCTTCTAACTTTGAGTTGGGATATGTGCACTTGAAAAACAGCTGACTCTCTAGGACCAGCAGATGGTGTAATGGTTACGTCATTGGACTCCCATGTAGTCAATCACAGTTCAAGTCCCAGACACAGTGGCTTAAAACTCATGCTAAGTGCATGTGTGTGTGTGTGTGTGTGTGTGTGTGTTTGTGTGTGTGTGACCAAAATCCCAAGAGGTGACTAGAGGAGAAGAGACTGTGGTGTGGCCATCTCCCGGAGGTGATTTCTCACTTTCCATCTCTCTATTTCTTTTGTGAGTGCATGTGCCCTATAGCAAAAATATCTCAAACAAACAAACAAAAACTTGCCAACTCTCTTTCTTTGCAGTCTGACTTTGCCCAGGAAAATATATTCATCAATCATCCCAGGTAGAGAGTCCAAGGGCCCATTAGGCTTTTTCAATTATATATTGTGTCTAGATTTGTATACATGTAATTTCACAGTTAAAAAAATTTGTCAGTTTCTTTTTCAAAAGCTCATAATTTCTTTTTCCTTCTACAGTACTACAACTTTCCGAAGCTGACATAAGCTACTCAGATCTCTTTTGTTCTTAGTAATCCCAGGCTTCCAGAACATGCTATCTCCTGTCAGCACTCTGAGTTAGACAAGAGAAAAACCAGTCCCTTGGAAAATCTTCCCCAAAGATAAAACATTGAACTCTCACTCCAACTCTTTTCCTCCTCACTGGAAAAGCTGAGATTTGGGGATCTTTTCCTTGCACATTCTACATTGAGCCAGGGGAACTGGCTTTAATGCAACTGGTTCTATGCTTTCCCAGTGTGCAGAAGCCACTTAATTAATTTTTGGATTTCACACACGGAATAGATTCATGAGTAGTTGTTGAGTTGGTATTTCCATTGAGGGAATGAAGATCTGGGCCTTCCTGCTTCATCTTGCTGATATCTCCTCACATTAGTTATTTATTGCTGTACAGTATTTCGTTGTACTATCAGTCAATACTTGATGTATCTATTCTACTTCCGTGAGAAGACAAAAGGAATGGGATGATACTATTTCTCATTTTTAATTAATAAATTATAAGTTTCAATGATATATCTAGTAACTTATAAATTTGATGTTTGGTTCTTTTATTATTAATAGGCTTAAACAGCTTCCTATATATTTATGACCCAATTATATGTTTTTTATGAGTTGTCAGCTCACATCTCATTTTATTGAGTTTTCGTACTCTTCAATTTATGAAGTCACTCATATAATCAGAAAGTGTTTTCTACTTTGAAAATTTTGCTCTTGACTTTCTTTTATTCATCTTTTTTATTTACTTTTGATTAATTAAACGTTACTGATTTTTTCATCTTTTTATTTGTGTGTGTGTGTGTAGTAGAAGGCATATACATACAGTGAAGAGCTTATGGAGAGAAAAGGTCTGTAATCCCCCTTTCTTCATTCCTTCTTGCCATCAGAATTCAGTGCCCATGCATACACAAACATGGTATAATTCTCAGCTGCCAGGGTCAAGATTCAAGCAGCAGTTTGCCACGTTGCACCCAGCACCCTCCTCACAGTGCTTAATGACATATTACAGGTTCTGCTTTTGATTTTCTTTTGGTAAATTTATTTCTCTACAGATTTTAAAAAGCTATATAACTTAATTATTAGCCTTTTATTATGACTTTTGGGATCTACATTATATGCAGAAAAAATACTCTGACCATAAAGATAAACAAAAGTTAAACATAAATATCTTATTCAATTTCTTTTTTCAATTTTTCATCATTTTACTTATAAAGGTCTTTTATTTCTTTTGATTAAAATTTATTCCTAGGTATCTTATTTGTTTTGTAGCTATTGTAAATAAGATTGCTTTCTTCGGGGCTGGCAAGTGGCGTGGTGGTTAAAGGCACTGGACTCCCACATGTCCGACCACGGTTCAAGTCTTGGATCTGGTGGCTTGCTTTCTCACTTCCTCTCTCTCTCTGTCTCTCTCTGATCAAACTGAAAAATAATAATGATAATAATTATAAATAAAGTTAAATAAAATAATTCTTTAAAAAAAGATTGCTTTCTTGGGAACCAGCAGTTAGAGTAATGGCTATGTCGCTGGACTCCCACGTAGTTGACCGCGGTTCGCGTCTCGGACCCGGTGGCTTACAACTCACGCCGGGTGCGTGTGCGTGCATGCCCAAGATCCCGAGAGGAGAATGGAGGAGAAGGGATTGCGGCGTGACCATCCCCCATGGGGGGTGATTTCTCGCTTTCTGTCTCTATGTCTCTCTCTGTCTGTCTGGTGAGCGCACGCGCCCTATAGCAAAAAACCTCTCCCCCCCCCCAAAAAAAAAAAAAAAAAAAAAAGATTGCTTTCTTCAATTCTGTCTCAGTCTGTACTTTATTGTTGTATAAAAAAACTATAGTATTTGGAGACTGGCCTTGTATCCTGCAACTTTACTGAATTTATTTATAATTTCTAGAATTGGTTCCTTAAGATTTTCTAGGTATATAATCATATTATATGTAAATAGGGATAGTTTAGTGACTTCTTTTCTATCTGAATGCCCTTCATTTTACCCTTTTTTCTGATTGCATTGGCTAGGACTTCCAGTTCTATGTTAAAGAGGAGTGGAGGGAGTGGATAACTTAGTCTTATTCCAGGTTTTAATGGGAAAGTTATTAACTTTTTCCCCATTCAGCATGATGCTTGTAGAGGTCTGTTATATATGACTTTTACTATGTTGAGGAATGTCCCTTTATCCCAATTTTGCTGAGAGTCTTGATTTTAATAGGATGTTGTATTTTACCAAATACTTTTTCTATATCTATAGATATGATCATGTGATTTTTTATTTCTTTCCATTAATGAGGTGTATTACATTTATTGTTTTACATATGTTGAACTGTCCTTGCACCCTTGAGATAACGCCTACCTGGTCATAGTGTATAATCTTCTCAATATGTTGTTGGATTCAGATTGCTAATATCTTGTTAAATATTTTTTGTATTCATTAGGAATATTGGTCTGTAGTTTTCTTTCTTTCTTTCTTTCTTTCTTTCTTTTTCTTTCTTTCTTTCTTTCTTTCTTTCTTTCTTTCTTTTATGTCCTCTAGCTTTGGTATCAAAGTAATAGAGGCATCATAAAATAAAACTGGGGAGATTCCCTTCTTTTGAAACTTTAGGAATAGTTTGAAAAGAATTGGGTTTAGCTCTTTGCAAGTTTTGTAGAATTCAGAAGTGAAGCCATCTGTATTTGGGCTTTTCTTTTTTGAGGAGACTATTCATCACTGCTTCTATCTCTTCACTTGTTATTGGTGTATTAAGGGTTTCTGTTTCTCCCTGATTCAAGTTAGGTAGCTTTTATTTATCCCCAAATTTGTCCATCTCATCTAGATTTTCTAGTTTGTTGGCATATAGTTGCTCATAGTAATCTCTCATAATTTTTTGTATTTCAGATATTTCAATTGTACAATAATATTGCCAGCTTCCTTGTTGATTTTATCAATCTGGTTCCTTTCTCTATTTTTCTTCATTAATCTAGCCAATTGCTTATCAATTTTGTTTATTCTCTCAAAAAATCTGCTTTTCATTTCATTTTTTTGTATAGCTCTTTTATTCTCTGTTTCATTTATTTAGTTCAGCTCTAATCTTTCTATTTTTTTCTTTTATTTTTAGGGATATTTTTACTTTTAGAGCTTTCTTACAAACCTTGCTTGCTTAGTTCTATGTATTTTATCTCTCTATTTGTATTTCCTTTCATTATGTCCTCCAACTGATTGATATGTGTGTTAAGGAAGGCAATTGATTTCCTATGAAATTAATCTTTCATTCAGACATTGAAGTTTTCATTTTTTTATAATAGTTTTCTTATTTTTTTCTTTGGGTCATTTTTCTCCTAATTTTTGAATATTCAAAGTATATATTTATTTTACGCTTTAGCATGTCATACTCTATATAAATATTAGTAATTTGTCTTTTTCTTTCTAATTTTTATAGTAATTATTTATCTCATCTAATTGTCTTGTCTAGCATCTCCAGTTGAAAGAAAGCTATATCATATAAAAAAACTGAAGCTATCAAAATGATTCCCATGCCCAAAGAAAGATATTAGTAATTATGATTATAGAGTAGTTAGAAAAAAATACAGTGAGGCATTGTGAATCAAACTCTCAGAGTATAGTCAAACTAGTGATTAGAGAAGAAAAAATATTGTAACATAGAGTATGTATATTTTAAATTTAGAATAAACTAAAATTAAAACAAGTTAATTGGGCAACCAATCTAAAATGTTATAGCAAAATAAAACAAATTTAGTGAACATTAAAGATAATATAATAAAGTAGAAAAATTGAATAAATATAGAATCATATTTTTAAAAATGATTATAATCATTAATGTAACTAATTAAAATATGCCTGCATTATTGGTAAAAACAAGCACCTAGGTAGAACATTCCTGTGGGCTAGGCACTGTCCTCTATCTTGTCATTCATTAAATCCTCATAAAAACAGATAGTACTTAATAATCTTTATTTTACCATTAAGAAAACTGAGGACTAAGAGGTGGAAATAATTTGGTTGGTACTGAGTAATCACTATGAGGCAGCATTCGATTTCAAACGCTGGCACCCTAGTTCCAGGATCTACGTGCTACAATGTGTTGCTTCTATGATGTAATGCTACTCAAACTTAATATGTCTTATTCCTCCTAAACAGAGTAAAATGTTATAGTTTAGGCATTATTTTGATATAATGTATTACGAAAATAATTTTTTAAGCAACCAAATATTTTAAGGTAAATGCTGGCTAATTCTTGCAATCAGTTACATAACTGATCATTTGATGAGTTGTATTTTATTCATGACAGAACAGATACACTCCTATTTGAAAACATAACATGGGTTCGGAAGCCTTGATTGGAAGTGTTGGGGCCTGATTCTAACACAGTTCTAGCAGTTGTCTATCATTTATGTGACTTTCCATATTAATTAGTTGTAGTTAAAGAAATAATTTATTGTTACTCCATGAACAAAATTCACCATCAGAAGAGGAAGGGCTCTGTTGGAATGCTGGCTCTGTTTTCAAGTCAACAGCCCTAGCACCAGGGAGCACTTCATGCTGAAAACATGAAGAAGTGATTCTAATGTGAAATTCTCTATCACATGGGGAGATCCAAACTCTGCTGGTGTAAAGCCTTTTCCCTTGGAGTCCTATGGCCCTTCGGTACTGCTATCATGTCTTTAAATACCAATCTCATGGTGACCTTTTAAAGACAAAAATAGTTCTTTGTCATCCCTTCTCCCTTTCTTCTTTATTCTTTTGTCACACTTTCATGTTCAACTGCTTTTGTGCATCTTTTAACTCTCCAAAGAAATCACCTCTGCACCGCAGCCTACAGCAAATGCTGCTAGAGTTGCTGAGATGGATGTAAAGGAGTTAGTTTTCCCCAAAGACTGTGAATGTGTACAGCTTCAGCAGCTACAAAATTGGCTACATTCAGCACCAAGAGAAATGAAAAGAATATGAGATGACTTTGGCCTAAAAATAAAAATAAATGTTAAAGAATCCCGGAGCATTTTGTGAACAAAACGAACAAAACCTATGTGGCAAATGCGTACCTGAAATATAAATGCTTTTCATTATTGTGTCATATTCATTTTGGTATTTTTATGCCTTAGGAGGGAAGTGTTATATTTATCACCCCTCTTCTTGCTGTCTTCTGTTTTTCTGTATTCCTTTCCTTTCACCTTTACTTTTCATTTTCTTGAATCCCGAGAATGTAAAAATTGAACGTCTGCCACAGTGGATGGGGCAACATGAAATTTTTGAGCACCTTGACAAACGAATGTTTTTCGGAGAAAAGGGCAATTTCATTTGTAAATTTCTTTTATTTAAAACCATCACATAATAAAATCAACATATAATTATAATCACTTTGTGTTACACATTGCAGAGATTTAGGAAGGTAAACTGAAAGTGATGAAACATTTCTATTTCACATCATAACACATTAGCCCAATTTTTAAAAGATTAGGTGTAGAATTATCTCAAAGAATTTGTGTGTGTGTATATATATATATATATATATATATATATATATATTTATATATATATATATATATATATATAAATATATATATATATATATATCACAGTGATTTGAAAGCTTTTTGGGTCACTTTACTAATATTTTGAAATATTTTCTTGCATCTAGGCCCTATCTAGCAAGGGCTTGAAAAACACCTTCCTTCACCTAAATACCTAGAAAAGAAACTTGAATTACTTCAAATGCATAGAAAAATGAACACTGATGTACAAAATTAATCCTTAATTAGTGACAGAATTTTCTTAGGGGAAAAAACTTAAGGGGACTATTTACCAATATGTTAATAATGTTTATCTCTGAATAATAGAATTTACAGCCATTGTCATTTCGGCTTTTTCTGCTTTTTAACACTTTCTCATATTTTGCATACGTATGAGTGTGTGTGTGTGTGTGTGTGTGTGCGCGTGTGTACATAGGAGCATGGTGTGGCTAAATTAGATTGAGCAAGAAGAAGTGGAACAGATGACTCAGGGATGTAGCCAAGCTCCAGATTCTGGGGTGATGTGGGCATGCATTTTTAGAGATAAATTAAAGAATGTTTTATGGGATATTGCTGGTCAGTACAAGAATAAATGCAGAAAACAGTAACAGGAGGCTACTGTAAGATCAAGATGTGGTGGTAGCATATATAGGCAGCACTGGCAGAGGTACTGAGTAGCTGTGAGATTTTTGGGTGTACAATTTTAGTAGAGAATATTCCTGATTGAACATCCATGAGTACTTTCATATTTTCAAACACTTTAAGTTTCATAATAGATATCTATTTGGATTTCCCAAAGATTATGAATCTGCCTGGTATATGATTTAAAAGTATAAAGTATCCCACAGGTCAAATGGAAGAATTTAATGTAGTGGAACCACTGTTCTTTGGAGATATATTTTGAAGAAAAAAAATATGTATATATGTATACTTACATATATTTGCCAGAGAGAGATGGGGGTTGGTGGGGGTGGGAGGCAAGAAAGCAACCTCCAATGAAGCATGAACATGTTGTAGTCATTGTAGTCACTTCTCCTCCATTTCTCTATTCTTTCAGGATTTGGGTATGTAGGTACATGTGCCCAGCATGTTTTGCAAGCTGCTCTGCACATGTGCTCAGTATGATTTGCGAGATGATGCGCACAGAATTTGAACCATGGTTGGCCATGTGGGGGTCCCAGTCCTTAACCACTAGTCTATGGTGCCCATCTTATTTTTTAAGTGCCTTTTTTCCATAATGACTTTGGACCAGCTTTAACAAATAAAATAATCACAGAGGATAGTGATAGAAATAAGATACATGCCAACATGAAGCTGGGTCACTTATTTCTTAGTCTGGAACTTAGCTTTAGAGACATGATGCTGTCATGAAAGTTTGTATTTCATTAAAAACAATGATTGATGAAGTAGAATTATCTTCTTTCCTGGACAGGTATTCACTTGCTTTATTATCAAATTTGAAGAACCTAGGCTCTTAAAATAAAATCAAAACTTTTAAAGGAAGATTAGCTTTCAGTTGGAATTTATAGAATGGCAGCTAATGACTGTCTCATTTGGCCTTAAATGAATGATACCTTTGGTAAAAATGGACTAATCATAAATCGACTAAATGAATTTTGAAGGTCAGCTATGATAACATCTTTCTTCTAAGGTATAAAACATTCGTTATTTTCCTCCCCACCAATATGTATAAATCGATTGCTATTTTAGGTGCACATTGTTATGATGAATGACATCATTCTCATAATTTCTATTTAGAAGAAAGTGCTTGAGTGACTATTTACAAAGCAGAAATTGAGGTGACTTACCTGCTAGTTTGCATTTTCCTCAAAACACAAGTTTGGCTTTTTATTTATTTATTTATTTTTGGTGTGTGTGTGTATGTGTGTGTCTACTTTTTGCTCGCGTGATTATCATAGAAAATGATGTATATAATCTAAATTCACATCGTTTGTATGTATGGTTCAGAATCTGAGACCGATCATTGGAAATGCAAATCAAAATGACTAATTTGGCATCTGAAAATTTCTTTGCATAAAAGTAAAAGGAATATCAATTCTGTAAAGTACTTCTGTGTTTTCATTATGAAAGTGGCCTGGTTACACGTTTCAGAATGTATTATATATATCTCATATTTGTGCTCATTAATTTGTGCAAATTAAATGTTTTTTTTCTATTTTATTAAATGACATTCATGATTCGTTTCAGTAGAAGAGAGTTTTGTCCCAATTTCATAGACTTTTAGCCAGAAAGAACAGAGGGAAAGGCAAGATATTTATCAGAAAATAATCATCAAGGTGAATATGAAGACATTCTTTCTTGAACAGCATGTGTTCATTCTGTCACCACCTTCCGCTCCCTTTTCCTTTGGCTTTTTCTCTATAGCAGCCCATGATTAATGACTGCAGCAGTGCTTATTGTCTCAGTCCTATTCACTTCAGGTGGCACAAAAAAGCCCCTTATAATTCAATCTGATTGGCTCATTTAGCATTTTCTCAACCAGAGTGAATTGAATATACATTCAGTCAAATATCAATTAGCCAAAAATGCAGTAAAAAAACTGTGCTTCGCAGTTTATTGACAGGTGGCACCTGCAATTCTCTGCTTGGGTCCTTGTTTTGTGGACATTTTCTCCATTGATTTCCAACATTCAGGGGTTTCAACAATCATTGAATGCTATTTTATAGCAGGTGGAAAAATCACTTCACTGTGCCATTCTAATCACTGGAATTTCTCTAGATTGTCTCAACTCGAGTGTAAGAAATACCATTTAAATAGCAGTAGCATCTACAGTGATTTTGTTCTTTTATTTTTCTGTATTTATCAAGTGCCTACCATATGCGAGGTTCTGGCCTGATGAAATTATGAGGAATAAGCTTGGTGTCCAAATTCCCTGTGAATCCTATCAAATCACTCTTACATTCCCGGTAAGGGAATGTGACAAATCGAATACATCTGAAACCTAAACTATTATAAATATGTTTTCCCAGTTTGCTTATAGAGTTACTTTCCCCATGGTTCTTTAGAGTAATCACTATTATTCACTTAGCTTAGCTAAAGAGAAACCACAGAGGCTATAATGCATCTTTTCAGGTGTCCTGAGAATGAGCCTCTTAGTAACTTAATGCAACCCGACATCACACTTCAACCATTGCTTCTGGAGACAGACAAAAGTTTTTATGTCAGTAACAAGAGGAGTTATTTGATATTTAGATATCTTCCCATCAGTATTCTGCCATGGATATAGAGAGGTTTTTCTACTTTACATTTTAAATATAGTAGTAACAGAAGACTTGGGCTGAGTCTTGGCAGAATTCTTCCTGTGAGTGCACCCCTAAGGCGCGGAGTTGTCTTCGGAACTTCTGACACTCCGTCTACCTGGTGTCCCCTTTGTCTGGGCTCAACTCACCCACCAGGAGACCTGGGCCTGGTCTCCTCAGGCCTCTTATCATGAGTGCAACTCTAGCCCCTTGGGTTATCTTTGGATCTTGCTGCTCTCCAGCTGCACACTGCATGCAACTTGATCCTCTTCACTAAGTTATATCTCCTTAGCTTTTTCCCACCTCGTCAGGAGCTGAATGTTTGGTAGAGGGGCCAAGCACCTTAAGTTACCTGTATAAACTCTATCTACTCTTATCTGGGAGACAAAGCCCTGTAATAGGAACACACCTGGGAACTAACAGTAAAATTCTCTTTTCCAATACTACTGAATCTGCTTCAATAAATAGGAAAAATTGAATACTTCATCAGATGACCAAAAACCAGCACGAAGATTGAAGAAACATAAGAAAACAAAGGGATAACTCTCCCGCAGGTGAGCACAGTAGCCCCTCACCAATAATGGACAGCACAAACTCATTCACAGAAATGTCAAAAAAGAATTCTGAACATTTGTAGTGACAAAACTCAATGAGATGCAAGAGAAAACAGAAAATCAATTCCAGGAAATGAGAAAATCATTTCAGGACATGAAAGAAAAATTTCATAAAGACATAGTCACTCTAAAAAAGCATCAGTTAGAACTTCTAGAAGTTAAGATTATAAGGCAAGAGAGTAAAATCTCCTTAGATAGCTTCAAGAGCAGATTGGACCATGCAGAACAAAGGATTTCTGACTTGAAGACCAAGTAGACCAAATCACTAAAAAGAATTAAAAAAAATAACTAACTAATAAATAAACAACATGTAGGAAATTCTAGATACTATGAAATGCCCAAATATCTGTATAATAGGTATTCCAGAAGGTGAAGGAGCTGCTAAAAACATGGAAAGCTTTTTTTATGAAATATGATCTGAAAACATTCCAAATAATAGAGAAACATTTAGAAATAAAAAGAACTCCAAATAGAATCAATTAAAAAGATCCTTCTCCTGAGACGTCATAGCCAGATTGGTAACAATCATAGACAATCATAGACAAAGACAATATTCTAAAAATGGCAAGAGAGAAATGTCAAGTTACTTATAAAGGTTGTCCCATTAGGCTAACATTGGACCTCCCAACTGAAACAATGCAGTCAAAGAAAGAATGGGAAAATATATTCAAAACATTAAAAGAAAAAAATATTTCAACCAAGAATAGTATATCCAGCAAAATTATACTTCAAATCAGAAGAATATATAAAATCATTCCCAGATAAGCAAAAACTGAAAGAATTCAACAATACTAGACCAGCTCTACAAGAAGTATTGAAAGGAGTCTTCTATCAGGAAAACTAACAAACAGATAAGAGAACAAAAAGCAACAAAGAAAGTGGCTAAGAAAATGATAGTGATAAGTCCACAATTATCGATATTGTCGATGTTGAATGTTAAGGATTAATTTCTCCTACTAAATGACACAGACTGGCAGAATAAATAAAAATAGAAAAGCAGTCTTTCTGTTGCTTACAAGATAGACACCTCACTGATAAAGACACACATAGACTAACAGCGAAGGGCTGGAAATTGGTATTTCATGCAAACAGAAACCAAAAAAAAGCTTGGAACTGCTATACTTATATCAAACAAAAAAGACTTTAAGATGAAAGTTGTAAGAAGAGACAAAGAAGGACATTTATTAAAGAACTTGCTCATGAAGAAGATACAACACATGTAAATGTCTACAACCCAACACTGGAGCACCCAAACGTGTGAAAGAGAGACTGTTAGATATAAAAGGAGAGATAGACTGCAACAAAATAATCATTGGAAATATTAACATCACAATGTCTCTTCTGGACAGATCATTTAGACAAAAAATAAACAGTGATACAATACTAAA